>CAJGYO010000007.1:60956854-62378197 GCA_904845875.1 Miscanthus lutarioriparius
GCGGCCAAAATGATTTCCATGCCCATGGTACATTCAACATGAAATCAGGCACCTATCTTGTGCCAAGATTAACACTATCTCCAAACGTAACAAAATCAGGTTCCACTTGACCCATGTCGCCTTAGAGTTCCATCGGATGCACCCAAAACGACTTCCGAGCCTATCCCACGTTCGGTGCAAACCGTGCACCTAGCTTGCGTCGAGATTAACACTATCTCCAAACGGACTGAAACGAGCTTCCACTTCACCCACGTCACCTAGGGTACAAACAGGTTCATTCCAACTGATTTCTGAGCCTATTGCACGTTCGGCGCAAACCGTGAACCTATCTTGCTTCGAGATTAACACTATCTCCAAACAGTCTGAAACGAGCTTCCACTTTGCCCATGTCACCTAGGAGTACCATCAGGTCTATCCAAACTGATTTCTGAGCCTATGGTGCGTTTAGCACAAACCATGCACCAATCTTGCATCGAGGTTAACACTATCTCCAAACGGACTGAAACGAGCTTCCACTTCAAACATGTCACCTAGAAGTACCATCAGGTGCATCCAAACTGATTTCTGAGCCTATGGTGCGTTTGGCGTAAACCGTGCACCTATCTTGCGTCGAGACTAACACTTTCTCCAAACTGACTGAAACAAGCCTCCACTTGACCCACGTAACCTATGAGTTCCATCGGGTGCGCCCCAAAATGACTTCCGAGCCTCTTGCATGTTCGGCTCAAACCGTGCACCTAACTTCGACGAGACTAACACTATCTCCAAATGGACTGAAACGAGCCTCCCCTTGACCGACGTCCCCAAGAGTGCCATCGGGTATGGCAAAAATGATTTCCATGCCCATGGTACATTCAGCGCAAACTGGGCACATATCTTGTGCCAAGATTAACACTATCTCCAAACATAACAAAATCAGCTTCTACTTGACCCACGTCGCCTTAGAGTTCCATCGGGTGCACCCAAAATGACTTCTGAGCCTATTCCATGTTCGGTGCAAACCGTGCACCTAGGTTGCGTCGAGATTAACACTATCTCCAAACGGACAGAAACGAGCTTCCACCTCACCCACGTCGCCTAGAAGTACAAACAGGTTCATCCCAACTGATTTCTGAGCCTATTGCACGTTCGGCGCAAACCATGAACCTATCTTGCTTCGAGATTAACACTATCTCCAAACAGTCTGAAACGAGCTTCCACTTCGCCCACGTCACCTAGGAGTACCATCAGGTCCATCCAAACTGATTTTTGAGCCTATGGTCCGTTTGGCACAAACCATGCACCTATCTTGCATCGAGGTTAACACTATCTCCAACGGACTAAAACAAGCTTCCACTTCAAACATGTCACCTAGGAGTACCATCAGGTTCATCCAAACTGATTTCTGAGCCTATGCTGCGTTTGGCGCAAACCATGCACCTATCTTGCGTCGAGACTAACACTTTCTCCAAACTGACTGAAACAAGCCTCCACTTGACCCACGTCACCTATGAGTTCCATCGGGTGCGCCCCAAAATGACTTCCGAGCCTATTGCATGTTCGGCTCAAATCAGGCACCTAACTTGCGCATTTAGACTAACACTATCTCCAAACAGACTGAAACGAGCCTCCCCTTGACCCACGTCCCCAGGAGTGCCATCGGGTACGGCCAAAATGATTTCCATGCCCATGGTACATTCAACGCAAACTAGGCACATATCTTGTGCCAAGATTAACACTATCTCCAGACAAAACAAAAACAGCTTCCACTTGACCCACGTCGCCTTAGAGTTCCATCGGGTGCACCCAAAACGACCTCCGAGCCTATTCCACATTCGGTGCAAACCGTGCACCTAGCTTGCGTCGAGATTAACACTATCTCCAAACGGACTAAAACGAGCTTCCACTTCACCCACGTCACCTAGGAGTACAAACAGGTTCATCCCAACTGATTTCTGAGCCTATTGCACGTTCGGCGCAAACCGTGAACCTATCTTGCTTCGAGATTAACACTATCTCCAAACAGTCTGAAACGAGATTCCACTTCGCCCACGTCACCTAGGAGTACCATCAGGTCCATCCTGATGAGGACATCATTGGCTCAAATATGACCATGCCAACCACTTCTATACCAAAGAATTACTTACATGGATCAAGGGATGTCCTCATCACATCCAAACTGATTTTTGAGCCTATGGTGCGTTTGGCACAAACCATGCACCTATCTTGCATCGAGGTTAACACTATCTCCAACGGACTAAAACAAGCTTCCACTTCAAACATGTCACCTAGGAGTACCATCAGGTGCATCCAAACTGATTTCTGAGCCTATGCTGCGTTTGGCGCAAACCATGCACCTAACTTGCGTCGAGACTAACACTTTCTCCAAACTGACTAAAACAAGCCTCCACTTGACCCATGTCACCTATGAGTTCCATCGGGTGCGCCCCAAAATTACTTCCGAGCCTATTGCATGTTCAGCTCAAACCGTGCACCTATTTTGCGTCGAGACTAACACTATCTCCAAACGAGCTGAAACGAGCCTCCCCTTGACCCACGTCCCCAGGAGTGCCATCAGGTATGGCCAAAATGATTTCCATGCCCATGGTATATTCAGCGCAAACTGTGCACCTATCTTGTGCCAAGTTTAACACTATCTCCAAACGTAACAAAATCTGCTTCCACTTGACCCACGTCGCCTTAGAGTTCCATCGGGTGCACCCAAAATGACTTCCGAGCCTATTCCTCGTTCGGTGCAAACCGTGCACCTAGCTTGCGTCGAGACTAACACTTTCTCCAAACTGACTGAAACAAGCCTCCACTTGACCCACGTCACCTATGAGTTCCATCGGGTGCGCCCCAAAATGACTTCCGAGCCTATTGCATGTTTGGCTCAAACCGTGCAACTATTTTGCGTTGAGACTAACACTATCTCCAAACTGACTGAAACGAGCCTCCCCTTGACCCACGTCCCCAGGAGTGCCATCGGGCATGGCCAAAATGATTTCCATGCCCATGGTACATTCAGCGCAAACTGGGCACATATCTTGTGCCAAGATTAACACTATCTCCAAACATAACAAAATCAGCTTCCACTTGACCGACGTCGCCTTAGAGTTCCATCGGGTGCACCCAAAACGACTTCCGAGTCTATTCCACATTCGGTGCAAACCGTGCACATAGCTTGCGTCAAGATTAACACTATCTCTAAATGGACTGAAACGAGCTTCCACTTGACCCACGTCACCTAGGAGTGCAATCAGGTCCATCCCAACTGATTTCTGAGCCTATTGCACTTTCGGCGCAAACCGTGAACCTATCTTGCTTCGAGGGTAACACTATCTCCAAACAGACTGAAACATGCTTCCACTTCACCCACGTCACCTAGGAGTACCATTAGATCCATCCAAACTGATTTCTGAGCCTATGGTGCGTTTGGCGCAAACCGTGCACCTATCTTGCGTCGAGACTAACACTTTCTCCAAACTGACTAAAACAAGCCTCCACTTGACCCACGTCACCTATGAGTTCCATCAGGTGCGCCCCAAAATGACTTCCGAGCCTATTGCATGTTCGGCTCAAACCGTGCACCTATCTTGTGTCGAGACTAACACTATCTCCAAACGGACTAAAACGAGCCTCCCGTTGACCCACGTCCCCAGGAGTGCCATCGGGTACGGCCAAAATGATTAACATGCCCATGGTACATTCAGTGCAAACTGTGCACCTATCTTGTGCCAAGATTAACACTATCTCCAAACGTAACAAAATCAGCTTCTACTTGACCCACGTCGCCATATAGTTCCATCGGGTGCACCCAAAACGACTTCCGAGCCTATTCCTCGTTCGGTGCAAACTGTGCACCAAGCCTGCGTCGAGATTAATACTATCTCCAAACGGACTGAAACGAGCTTCCACTTCACCCACGTCACCTAGGAGTACAATGAGGTTCATCCCAACTGATTTCTGAGCCTATTGCACGTTCGACGCAAAATGTGAACCTATCTTGCTTCGAGATTAACACTATCTCAAAATGGATCAAACGAGCTTCCACTACTCCCCGCGTCACCTAGGAGTTTAATCAGGTTCATCCCAACTGATTTCTCGAGCCTATTGCATGTTCAAGCGCAAACCATGAAACTATCTTGCTTCGAGATTAACACTATCTCCAAACAGATCAAACATGCTTCCACTTCACCCACGTCAACTAGGAGTACCATCAAGTCCATCCAAACTAATTTACTCTCGAGCCTATGTCTTTGCGTTTGGCAATAACCATGCACATATGTTGCATCGAGGTTAACACTATCTCCAAACGGACTGAAAGGAGCTTCCACTTCACCCATGTCACCTAGGAGTACAATCAGGTTCATCCCAACTGATTTCTAAGCCTATTGCACGTTCGGCGCAATCTGTGAACCTATCTTGCTTCGAGATTAACATTATCTCCAAACGGACTGAAACGAGCTTCCACTTCACCCACATCACCTAGGAGTGCAATCAGGTTCATCCCAACTGATTTCTAAGCATATTGCACGTTCGGCCCAAACCGTGAACCTATCTTGCTTCGAGATTAACACTATCTCCAAACAGACTGAGACAAGCTTCCACTTCACCCATGTCACCTAGGAGTACCATCAGGTCCATCCAAACTGATTTTTGAGCCTATCGTGCGTTTGGCACAAACCATGCACCTATCTTGCATTGAGGTTAACACTATCTTCAAACGGACTGAAAGGAGCTTCCACTTCACCCATGTCACCTAGGAGTACCATCAAGTGCATCCAAACTGATTTCTGAGCCTATGGTGCGTTTGGCGCAAACCGTGCACCTATCATGCGTCGAGACTAACACTTTCTCCAAACTGACTGAAACAAGCCTCCACTTGACTCACGTCACCTATGAGTTCTATCGGGTGCGCCCCAAAATGACTTCCGAGCCTATTGCATGTTCGGCTCAAACCGTGCACCTATCTTGCGTCGAGACTAACACTATCTCCAAACAGACTGAAACGAGCCTCCCAACCCACGTCACCTGGAGTGCCATTGGGTACTGTTAAAATGATGTCCACGCCCATGGTACATTCAGCGCAAACTATGCACATATCTTGAGCCAAGATTAACACTATCTCCAAACGTAACAAAATCAGCTTCTACTTGACCCACGTCGCCATATAGTTCCATCGGGTGCACCCAAAACGACTTCCGAGCCTATTCCTCGTTCGGTGCAAACTGTGCACCAAGCTTGCGTCGAGATTAATACTATCTCCAAACGGACTGAAACGAGCTTCCACTTCACCCACGTCACCTAGGAGTACAATCAGGTTCATCCCAACTGATTTCTGAGCCTATTGCACGTTCGGCGCAAACCGTGAACTTATCTTGCTTCGAGATTAACACTATCTCCAAACAGACTGAAACGAGCTTCCACTTCACCCACATCACCTAGGAGTACAATCAGGTTCATCCCAACTGATTTATGTGCCTATTGCACGTTCGGCGCAAACCGTGAACCTATCTTGCTTCGAGATTAACACTATCTCCAAACAGACTGAAACAAACTTCCACTTCACCCACGTCACCTAGGAGTACCATCAGGTCCATCCAAACTGATTTCTGAGCCTATGGTGCGTTTGGCGCAAACCATGCATCTATCTTGCATCGAGGTTAACACTATCTCCAAACGAACTGAAACGAGCTTCCACTTCACCCATATCACCTAGGAGTACCATCAGGTGCATCCAAACTGATTTCTGAGCCTAAGGTGAGTTTGGCACAAACCGTGCACCTATCTTGCATCGAAACTAACACTTTCTCCAAACTAACTGAAACAAGCCTCCACTTGACCCACGTCACCATGAGTTCCACCGGGTGCGCCCCAAAATGACTTATGAGCCTAATGCATGTTCGGCTCAAACCGTGCACCTATCTTGCGTCGACACTAACACTATCTCCAAACGGACTGAAACGAGCCTCCCCTTGACCCACGTCCCCTAGGGTGCCATCGGGAACGGCCAAAACGATTTCCATGCCCATGGTACATTCAGCGCAAACTCTGCACATATTTTGTGCCAAAATTAACACTATCTCCAAACATAACAAAATCAGCGTCCACTATACCCCCACGCCACCTTAGAGTTCCATCGGGTGCACCCAAAAGGACTTCCGAGCCTATTCCACGTTCGGTGCAAACCGTGCACCTAGCTTGCGTCTAGATTAACAATATCTCCAAATGGACTGAAACGAGCTTCCACTTCACCCACGTCACCTAGGAGTACAATGAGGTTCATCCCAACTGATTTCTGAGCCTATTGCACGTTCGGCGCAAACTGTGAACCTATCTTGCTTCGAGATTAACACTATCTCAAAATGGACCGAAACGAGCTTCCACTACTCCCACGTCACCTAGGAGTTTAATCAGGTTCATCCCAACTGATTTCTGAGCCTATTGCACGTTCGGCGCAAACCATGAAACTATCTTGCTTCGAGATTAACACTATCTCCAAATAGACTGAAACAAGCATCCACTTCACCCACGTCAACTAGGAGTACCATCATGTCCATCCAAACTGATTTATGAGCCTATGGTGCGTTTGGCGCAAACCGTGCACCAATCTTGCGTCGAGACTAACACTTTCTCCAAATGGACTGAAACAAGCTTCCACTTCACCCATGTCACCTAGGAGTTCCATCAGGTGCATCCAAACTGATTTCTAAGCCTACGGTGCGTCTGGCGCAAACCGTGCACCTATCTTGCATCGAGGCTAACACTTTCTCCAAACTGACTGAAACAAGCCTCCACTTGACCCACGTCACCTATGAGTTCCATCGGGTGTGCCTCAAAATAACTTCCGAGCCTATTGCATGTTTGGCTGAAACCGTGCACCTATCTTGCGTCGAGACTAACACTATCTCCAAACGGACTGAAACGAGCCTCCCCTTTACCCACGTCCCCTAGGGTGCCATCGGGTACAGCCAAAATGATTTTCGTGCCCATGGTACATTCAGCGCAAACTGTGCACATATCTTGTGCCAAGATTAACACTATCTCCAAACATAAGAAAATCAGCTTCCAGTTGACCCACGTCACCTAAGAGTTCTAATGGGTGTGCCCCAAAATGACTTCCGAGCCTATTGCATGTTCGGCTGAAATCGTGCACCTATCTTGCCTCGATACTAACACTATCTCCAAACGGACTGAAATGAGCCTCCCCTTGACCCACGTCCCCAGGAGTGCCATTGGGTACGGCCACAATGATTTCCATGCCCATGGTACATTCAGCGCAAACTGTGCACCTATCTTGTGCCAATATTAACACTATCTCCAAACGTAACAAAATCAGCTTCCACTTGACCCACGTCGCCTTAGAGTTCCATCGGGTGCAACCAAAACAACTTCCATGCCTATTCCACGTTCGGTGCAAACCGTGCACCTAGCTTGCGTCGAGATTAACACTATCTCCAAATGGACTGAAACGAGCTTCCACTTCACCCACGTCACCTTGGAGTACAATCAGGCTCATCCCAACTGATTTCTGAGCCTATTGCACGTTCGGCGCAAACCGTGAATCTATCTTGCTTCGAGATTAACACTATCTCCAACAGACTAAAATGAGCTTCCACTTCACCCACGTCACCTAGGAGTTCCATCAGGTCCATCCAAACTAATTTCTGAGCCTATGGTGCATTTGGCACAAACCATGCACCTATGTTGCATCAAGGTTAACACTATCTCCAAACGGACTGACAGGAGCTTCCACTTCACCCATGTCACCTAGGAGTAGCATCAGGTCCATCCAAACTGATTTCTGAGCCTATGGTGCGTTTGGCGCAAACCATGCACCTATCTTGCGTCGAGACAAACACTATCTCCAAACGGACTGAAACGAGCGTCCACTTGACCCACGTCCCCTAGGGTGCCATCGGGTACGGCCAAAATGATTTCCATGCCCATGGTACATTCAGCGCAAACTGTGCACATATTTTGTGCCAAGATTAACACTATCTCCAGACATAACAAAATCATCTTCCACTTGACCCACGCCACCTTAGAGTTCCATCGGGTGCACCCAGAACGACTTCCGAGCCTATTCCACGTTCGGTCCAAACCGTGCACCTAGCTTGCGGCCAGATTAACAATATCTCCAAACAGACTAAAATGAGCTTCTACTTCACCCACGTCAACTAGGAGTACAATGAGGTTCATCCCAACTGATTTCTGAGCCTATTGCACGTTCGGCGCAAACCGTGAAACTATCTTGCTTTGAGATTAACACTATCTCGAAACGGACTGAAACGAGCTTCCACTTCACCCACGTCACCTAGGAGTATAATCAGGTTCATCCGAACTGATTTCTGAGCCTATTGCACGTTCGGCGCAAACCGTGAAACTATCTTGCTTCGAGATTAACACTAGGAGTACCATCAAGTCCCTCCAAACTGATTTCTGAGCCTATGGTGTGTTTGACGCAAACCATGCACCTCTCTTGCATCGAGATTGACACTATCTCCAAATGGACTGAAATGAGCTTCCACTTCACCCATGTCACCTAGGAGTACCATCAGGTGCATCCAAACTGATTTCTGAGCCTAAGGTGAGTTTGGCACAAACCGTGCACCTATCTTGCATCGAAACTAACACTTTCTCCAAACTAACTGAAACAAGCCTCCACTTGACCCACGTCACCATGAGTTCCACCGGGTGCGCCCCAAAATGACTTCTGAGCCTAATGCATGTTCGGCTCAAACCGTGCACCTATCTTGCGTCGAGACTAACACTATCTCCAAACGAACTAAAACGAGCCTCCCCTTGACCAACGTCCCCAGGAGTGCCATCAGGTACGGCCAAAATGATTTCCATGCCCAAGGTACATTCAGCGCAAACTGTGCACCTATCTTGTGCCAATATTAACACTATCTCCAAACATAACAAAATCAGCTTCCACTTGACCCACGTCGCCTTAGAGTTCCATCGGGTGCAACCAAAACAACTTCCATGCCTATTCCACGTTCGGTGCAAACCGTGCACCTAGCTTGCGTCGAGATTTAAACTATCTATAAACGGACTGAAACGAGCTTCCACTTCACCCACGTCACCTAGGAGTACAATCAGGTTCATCCCAATTGATTTCTGAGCCTATTGCACGTTCGGCGGCAATTGTGAATCTATCTTGCTTCGAGACTAACACTATCTCCAACAGACTGAAACGAGCTTCCACTTCACCCACGTCACCTAGGAGTTCCATCAGGTCCATCCAAACTGATTTATGAGCCTATGGTGCGTTTGGCACAAACCATGCACCTATGTTGCATCGAGGTTAACACTATCTCCAAACGGACTGAAAGGAGCTTACACTTCACCCATGTCACCTAGGAGTACCATCAGGTGCATCCAAACTGATTTCTGAGCCTACGGTGTGTTTGGCGCAAACCGTGCACCTATCTTGCGTCGAGACTAACACTTTCTCCAAACTGACTGAAACAAGCCTCCACTTGACCCACGTCACCTATGAGTTCCATCGGGTGCGCCCCAAAATGACTTCCGAGCCTATTGCATGCTCGGCTCAAACCGTGCACCTATCTTACGTCGAGAGTAACACTATCTCCAAACGGACTGAAACGAGCCTCCCCTTGACCCACATCCCCTAGGGTGCCATCGGGAACGGCCAAAACGATTTCCATGCCCATGGTACATTCAGCGCAAACTCTGCACATATTTTGTGCCAAAATTAACACTATCTCCAAACATAACAAAATCAGCTTCCACTATACCCCACGCCACCTTAGAGTTCCATCGGGTGCACCCAAAAGGACTTCCGAGCCTATTCCACGTTCGGTGCAAACCGTGCACCTAGCTTGCGTCTAGATTAACAATATCTCCAAATGGACTGAAACGAGCTTCCACTTCACCCACGTCACCTAGGAGTACAATGAGGTTCATCCCAACTGATTTCTGAGCCTATTGCACGTTCGGCGCAAACTGTGAACCTATCTTGCTTCGTGATTAACACTATCTCAAAATGGACTGAAACGAGCTTCCACTACTCCCACGTCACCTAGGAGTTTAATCAGGTTCATCCCAACTGATTTCTGAGCCTATTGCACGTTCGGCGCAAACCATGAAACTATCTTGCTTCGAGATTAACACTATCTCCAAACAGACTGAAACATGCTTCCACTTCACCCACGTCAACTAGGAGTACCATCAAGTCCATCCAAACTAATTTCTGAGCCTATGGTGCGTTTGGCAATAACCATGCACATATGTTGCATCGAGGTTAACACTATCTCCAAACGGACTGAAAGGAGCTTCCACTTCACCCATGTCACCTAGGAGTACAATCAGGTTCATCCCAACTGATTTCTAAGCCTATTGCACGTTCGGCGCAATCTGTGAACCTATCTTGCTTCGAGATTAACATTATCTCCAAACGGACTGAAACGAGCTTCCACTTCACCCACATCACCTAGGAGTGCAATCAGGTTCATCCCAACTGATTTCTAAGCATATTGCACGTTCGGCGCAAACCGTGAACCTATCTTGCTTCGAGATTAACACTATCTCCAAACAGACTGAGACAAGCTTCCACTTCACCCATGTCACCTAGGAGTACCATCAGGTCCATCCAAACTGATTTCTGAGCCTATCGTGCGTTTGGCACAAACCATGCACCTTTCTTGCATTGAGGTTAACACTATCTTCAAACGGATTTGAAAGGGAGCTTCCACTTCACCCATGTCACCTAGGAGTACCATCAAGTGCATCCAAACCGATTTACGAGCCTATGGTGCGTTTTGGCGCAAACCGTGCACCTATCATGCGTCGAGACTAACACTTTCTCCAAACTGACTGAAACAAGCCTCCACTTGACTCACGTCACCTATGAGTTCTATCGGGTGCGCCCCAAAATGACTTCCGAGCCTATTGCATGTTCGGCTCAAACCGTGCACCTATCTTGCGTCGAGACTAACACTATCTCCAAACGGACTGAAACGAGCCTCCCAACCCACGTCACCTGGAGTGATTGTACTCCTAGGTGACGTGGGTGAAGTGGAAGCATGTTTCAGTCCGTTTGGAGATAGTGTTAATCTCAACGCAAGATAGGTGCACGGTTTGCACCGAACGTGGAAAAGGTTCGGAAGTCGTTTTGGGTGCACCCGAAGGAAGTCTAAGGTGACGTGGGTCGAGTGGAAGCTGATTTTATTACGTTTGGAGATAGTGTTAATATTGGCACAAGATAGGTGCACAGTTTGCGCTGAATGTACCATGGGCATGGAAATCATTGTGGCCATACCCAATGGCTCTCCTGGGGACGTGGGTCAAGGGGAGGCTCGTTTCAGTCTGTTTGGAGATAGTGTTAGTCTCGACGCAAGATAGGTGCACGGTTTTAGCCAAACATGCAATAGGCTCGGAAGTCATTTTGGGGCACACCCGATGGAACTCTTAGATGACGTGGGTCAAGTGGAAGCTGATTTTCTTATGTTTGGAGATAGTGTTAATCTTGGCACAAGATATGAGCATAGTTTGCGCTGAATGTACCATGGGCATGGAAATCGTTTTGGCTGTACCCGATGGCACCCTAGGGGGCAGGGGTCAAGGGGAGGCTCGTTTTAGTCTGTTTGGAGATAGTGTTAGTCTCGACGCAAGATAGGTGCACTGTTTGGCGCAAACCGTGCACCTATCTTGCATCGAGGCTCGTCGGCTTAGAGTTCCATCAGATGCACCCAAAATGACTTCCATGCCTATTCCACGTTCGGTGCAAACCGTGCACCTAGCTTGCGTCGAGATTAACACTATCTCCAAACGGACCGAAAAGAGCATCCACTTCACCCACGTCAACTAGGAGTACAATCAGGTTCATCCCAACTGATTTATGAGCCTGTTGCACGTTCGGCGCAAACCGTGAATCTATCTTGCTTCGAGATTAACACTATCTCCAACAGATTGAAACGAGCTTCCACTTCACACACGTCACCTAGGAGTTCCATTAGGTCCATCCAAATAGATTTCTGGGCCTATGGTGCGTTTGGCAATAACCATGCACCTATGTTGCATCGAGGTAAACACTATCTCCAAACGGACTGAAAGGAGCTTCCACTTCACCCATGTCACCTAGGAGTACCATCAAGTGCATCCAAACTGATTTCTGAGCCTATGGTGCGTTTGGCGCAAACCGTGCACCTATCTTGTGTCGAGACTAACACTTTCTCTAAACTAACTGAAACAAGCCTCCACTTGACCCACGTCACCTATGAGTTCCATCGGGTGCGCCCCAAAATGACTTCCAAGCCAATTGCATGTTCGGCTCAAACTGTGCACCTAACTTACGTCGAGACTAACACTATCTCCAAACGGACTGAAACGAGCCTCCCCTTGACCCACGTCCCCAGGAGTGCCATTGGGTACGGCCACAATGATTTCCATGCCCATGGTACATTCAGCGCAAACTGTGCACCTATCTTGTGCCAATATTAACACTATCTCAAAACGTAATAAAATCAGCTTCCACATGACCCACGTCGCCTTAGAGTTCCATCAGATGCACCCAAAATGACTTCCATGCCTATTCCACGTTCGGTGCAAACCGTGCACCTAGCTTGCGTCGAGATTAACACTATCTCCAAACGGACTGAAACGAGCATCCACTTCACCCACGTCAACTAGGAGTACAATCAGGTTCATCCCAACTGATTTCTGAGCTTGTTGCACATTCGGCGCAAACCGTGAATCTATCTTGCTTCGAGATTAACACTATCTCCAATAGACTGAAACGAGCTTCCACTTCACACACGTCACCTAGGAGTTCCATTAGGTCCATCCAAACTGATTTCTGGGCCTATGGTGCGTTTGGCAATAACCATGCACCTATGTTGCATCGAGGTAAACACTATCTCCAAACGGACTGAACGGAGCTTCCACTTCACCCATGTCACCTAGGAGTACCATCAGGTGCATCCAAACTGATTTCTGAGCCTATGGTGCGTTTGGCGCAAACCGTGCACCTATCTTGTGTCGAGACTAACACTTTCTCTAAACTAACTGAAACAAGCCTCCACTTGACCCACGTCACCTATGAGTTCCACCGGGTGCGCCCCAAAATGACTTCCGAGCCTATTGCATGTTCGGCTCAAACCGTGCACCTATCTTGCGTCGAAACTAACACTATCTCCAAACGGACTGAAACGAGCCTCCCCTTGACCAACGTCCCCAGGAGTGCCATCCGGTACAGCCAAAATGATTTCCATGCCCATGGTACATTCAGCACAAACTATGCACCTATCTTGTGCCAATATTAACACTATCTCCAAACGTAACAAAATCAGCTTCCACTTGACCCACGTCGCCTTAGAGTTCCATCGGGTGCACCCAAAACAACTTATGTGCCTATTCCACGTTCGGTGCAAACCGTGCACAAAGCTTGCGTCGAGATTAACACTATGTCCATACGGACTGAAACGAGCTTCCACTTTACCCACGTCACCTAGGAGTACAATCAGGTTCATCCCAACTGATTTCTTAGCCTATTGCATGTTCGACGCAAACCGTGAATCTATCTTGCTTCGAGATTAACACTATCTCCAACAGACTGAAATGAGCTTCCACTTCACCCACATCACCTAGGAGTTCCATTAGGTCCATCCAAACTGATTTCTGAGCCTATGGTGCGTTTGGCACAAACCATGCACCTATGTTGCATCGAGGTTAACACTATCTCCAAACGGACTAACAGGAGTGATGAGGACATCATTGGCTCAAATATGACCATGCCAACCACTTCTATACTAAAGGTGCAACCATTCTATATGAGGCTTATCATTGATGCATTTGATGAATTGGTGCTCCACCATAAAATGTGTTTATTTTCATTTTCAGAATTACTTACATGGATTAAGGGAAGGTTTGATTGCATATGGAAAGCTTGGAAGGTTAATGAAGTTGATTGGGGACCAAATCCAAGTATTCCCAACGTCCTCCACCTGGACACCACGTCACTTTTGGTCCAAGGAAAGAAAGAGATCAAATCCAACATGTTTTGGGGCTGGATTCGGACTCCAGGACAGCTCCAACTTATGATGTTAACCACGGTCGCATATGGACTCGGATTGGGGCGTTCAAGTACTTCATGGAATCCTTATGAAGTCTATTTTCACATGGATCTAGAATTAAGTCCATATCTGTTCTGAGGCGGCCGCAATGACCGAATTACTACCGAGAGGTTTTCTGTTCAAAGGTGCTGCGTCGCCTTAGTTTGGTCCAATGGGCCGTGTATCAAGTTGGGTCCATTAGGGACGCGTCCTAGGGTTGGAGCACGACCCCAACACCCTGGTGGTCATCCTTCCACCTTCATATACCCCTTAGCCTCCACCAAGAACAGTTGAGTTTTGTTTTGTTGAAAGTTTAGCCATTGCTACTTCCTTGTAGACGCATGTGTCGACTGGACCATCCGTTCTACTCGATTCAGAACCCCAACTTTGTGATTTCAGATTGGTTTTCATCTCCATATTTGCAATTGATTTTCTTGTTCTACTTGTTCTTGCTTGTTCCTCGATTGCTTGCAGGAATTACCATAGTGGTTTGGTTGATCGTGCTCCACAAGATCGCGACGGCCGTTGGAGGTGGTGTATCGGTTGCTAAGGCGCAGCATCCTTGGATGGTTGTAGTCGGGCCGTGAACGTCATCTCCATCCCCAAATTGAGTTATCCACCTTCGCTCATCGAAAGATCAGGATTCACCCTAGCGGGTTCATATCAGTTGGTATCAGAGCAAGGTTTATCGGTGAGAGACTTCCAATGCTTCGCTGTTTTAATTTTCCTAGTCCAGAAAAAGCCAAAAAAAAAAATATAGTAGATTAGTTTACCCACAATCCTATAAACCCTTTGAGCCTTTGCTAGCACTGCTTAGTTAGGGCTTGTTGAGTTTTCGGTTGCATCGGTTGTGTCGAGTTGCTGGTCTTAGTGTCTATTCCTTTAGAGTTTTGAGTTCTATCACGTTTTGGTCACCACGAGATCCACCATCACCATATACATCATTGCTGCGTTTCTGCCACCACGGATCCAAATGATGTCCGATTTGGGAGTTTAAATACAATCTGAAAACTTGAAGTTGTCTTCTTTCCAACGGATCTGACATTGTAGCAAAATTCGATCTGAGCACTCCATAATCTTCCTAGAGACTTCCGCATCTACTGTAATAACCAGAGTTGTTAAATCTGAATTCGAAGGGGCTATGTGCAATAGCCTTATTGTTAGGGTTGTCATAGTACCAAACAAAATATTTAGGGCCCTGTGAAAAAAAGAAGAAAAAAAGACAAGAGAAGGAGAAGAAAGAAGGGGCTAAATCTGTTATTTTCTTTGTGCTGTGCTAGTTGCTCTTTTTCAGTGACTACCTTTGTGCCTAGGCTCACATCTCTAGTATGCTTTAGCCTAGGACCAGCACAGTACCACCGTTGAACGATTATTCAGCTTGCTTTTGTGACTAACGTGGTGCTAGTACTTCCTTGTCTCAGCCCACCTATAGCTCCACATATTTTGACTACAGCTTGACAGGTGTTGTTGTTGCGGCACCGATACACTTCATTCCACGGTTGCAGACTTGTTGGTTGCCGTCACCTCCTGTTTGGCTTGGTAAGAACTTGTAAGGGCTTGTTTTGAACAAGTTGAGTTTGAGGGAATATCAGAATTACAAAAGACACTTCCTAGTAGTTGACAGGAGGATACATATTATTTTTGTGTTTCTTGTTTTCTACTAATCATGGCAGGTGATACGAAGATTTTTGAGCTGTTGAAATTAGACCCTCATATTTAGGATGTCATTCAACACTTGCCGGTATATGATGGTAAGTTTGATCCTAAAGCTTACATTGATTGGGAGCTAAAAGTAGATAATGAATTTGATGAGCATGACCTGTCTGAGAAACAAAAGATTTATATTGCCTCCAATGTTTTGACTGCATTTGCTTTGCTAGAATGGAAACACATTTGTAGGCACAAGAAAGTTCTAGAATCTTGGGAAGACTTCAAATTTATTTTTAGAGATGCATTCATTCCAGCATATTATTGTGATTATTTGCTTACAAAATTAGACAAGTTGAAGCAGGGTAGTAAGATTGTGAAACAATACTACCATGATTTTAAGATTTGTATCATGTTTAGTGGATTGGATGAATGCATGAAAGATGTTATGAGTAGGTTCATGAGCGGGCTCAATTCTAAAATTCGAACCTTGTTAATTAGCAAATCATATTGCCATATTGGTCAATTGTTTTGTCTTGCTCTCAATGCTGAAAAAGAGATTCTATTATCTGTGAATAAGAATGATGTGACCCATAATGTCCAAAATTTGTCCACTCTGCACGCTAATGAAGAGCAACAAATAGTGGAACCCACTACTGATTTTCCTTTGTCACAAAATGAATTACTTGTTGTTCCTTGTGATAAAGAGTTGTGTGTTGATGATTCTTTTACTCATATGCCACAAGTAACGAATAAGTGTGATACTTTTGGTTTGGAACCATACAAATATGCTGAAGATAAGCTTTTTCATCCTATTACATGTGCACAAGATGAACTGAATTTGCTATCCTCTTTAAATACTTTGGGTTATATTGAATTTGATATTCTGTGTAATCAAAATTGTCTAAAAGAGAAACTTAAATTTGATTCTGGTTCGCCAAGTTTTAATCATTGTTCGCTTCATGCAATTGGCAAATATGACAGCAAAGGAGAATATTTGGTGCATAAAGTTTATATTTGCTCTAATCTGAAATATCCTTTTGGGCCACAATACCATGATCAAATTGAGGGCTGCACTAACACTAATGATGTCTTGCAAAGTTTTCCTAGTTTTTCCCATATGCAACAGGATAAATATCAAGAAGGGGAGCACGGTTCACTTTTACCTACAACACATCCTCCAACAAAGGTCAAACCGAGGACGGTTTGCTGTTAAGAAGGGGAGAATGATGAGGACATCATTGGCTCAAATATGACCATGCCAACCACTTCTATACTAAAGGTGCAACCATTCTATATGAGGCTTATCATTGATGCATTTGATGAATTGGTGCTCCACCATAAAATGTGTATATTTTTATTTTCAGAATTACTTACATGGATTAAGGGAAGGTTTGATTGCATATGGAAAGCTTGGAAGGTTAATGAAGTTGATTGGGGACCAAATCCAAGTATTCCCAACGTCCTCCACCTGGACACCACGTCACTTTTGGTCCAAGGAAAGAAAGAGATCAAATCCAACATGTTTTGGGGCTGGATTCGGACTCCAGGACAGCTCCAACTTGTGATGTTCACCACGGTCGTATACGGACTCGGATTGGGGCGTTCAAGTACTTTATGGAATCCTTATGAAGTCTATTTTCACATGGATCTAGAATCATGTCCATATCTGTTCTGAGGCGGCCGCAATGACCGAATTACTACCAAGAGGTTTCTGTTCAAAGGTGCTGCGGCGCCTTAGTTTGGTCCAATGGGCCGTGTATCAAGTTGGGTCCATTAGGGACGCGTCCTAGGGTTGGAGCACGACCCCAACACCCTGGTGGTCGTCCTTCCACCTTCATATACCCCTTAGCCGCCACCAAGAACAGTTGGGTTTTGTTTTGTTGAAAGTTTAGCCATTGCTACTTCCTTGTAGACGCGTGTGTCGACTAGACCATCCGTTCTACTCGATTCAGAACCCCAACTTTGTGATTTCAGATTGGTTTTCATCTCCATATTTGCAATTGATTTTCTTGTTCTACTTGTTCTTGCTTGTTCCTCGATTGCTTGCAGGAATTACCCTAGTAGTTTGGTTGATCGTGCTCCACAAGATCGCGACGGCCGTTGGAGGTGGTGTATCAGTTGCTAAGGCGCAGCATCCTTGGATGGTTGTAGTCAGGCTGTGAACGTCATCTCCATCCCCAAATCAAGTTATCCACCTTCGCTCATCGAAAGATCGGGATTCACCTTCATCCTTTGCGCCCAATGCCCCATAGGCTTAGAAATCAGTTTGGATGCACTCAATGGTACTCCTAGGTGACAAGGGTGAAGTGGAAGCTCGTTTCAGTCCGTTTGGAGATAGTGTTAATCGTGACGCAAGATAGGTGCATGGTTTGTGCTAAACGCACCATAGGCTCATAAATAAGTTTGGATAGACCTGATGGTACTCGGAGGTGACATGGGTGAAGTGGAACCTCGTTTCAGTCCATTTGGAGATAGTGTTAATCTCGACGCAAGATAGGTGCATGGTTTGAGCTGAACAAGCAATAGGCTCTGAAGTCGTTTTCGGGCGCACCAGATGAAACTCCTTGGTGACGTGGGTCAAGTGGAAGCTCATTTTGTTCCGTTTGGAGACAGTGTTAATCTCGGTGCAAGACAGTTGCAAAGTTTGCGTTGAATGTACCACGGGCATGGAAATCGTTTTGGCCGTACCCGATGGTACTCTTAGGGACGTGGGTCAAGGGGAGGCTCATTTTCAGTCTGTTTGGAGATAGTGTTAGTCTTGATGCAAGATAGGTGCATAGTTTGCGTAGAACATGCAATAGTCTCGAAAGTCATTTTTGGGCGCACCCAATGGAACTCCTAGGTGACGTGGGTCATATGGAAGCTCATTTTGTTCCGTTTGGAGACAGTGTTAATCTCGGCGCAAGATAGGTGCACAGTTTGCGTTGAATGTACCATGGGCATGGAAATCGTTTTGGCCGTACACTAGGGGATGTGGGTCAAGGGGAGGCTCGTTTCAGTCCGTTTGGAGATAGAGTTAGTCTCGACGCAAGATAGGCGCACGTTTTGAACCGAACGTGCAATAGGCTCGGAAGTCATTTTGGGCGCACCCGATGAAACTCATAGGTGACGTGGGTCAAGTGCAGGCTCGTTTCAATCCTTTTTAAGATATTGTTAATCTCGACGCAAGATAGCGGCATCCTTTGCGCCAGATGTGCCATAGGCTCAAAAATCAGTTTGGATGCACCTGATGGTACTCCTAGGTGACATGGGTGAAGTGGAAGCTTGTTTTAGTCTGTTTGGAGATAGTGTTAATCACGATGCAAGATAGATGTACGGTTTGCTCTAAATGCACCATGGGCCCATAAATCAGTTTGGATGGACTTGATGGTACTCCTAGGTGACGTGGGTGAAGTGGAAGCTCGTTTTAGTCCGTTTTGAGATAGTGTTAGTCTGGACGCAAGACAGGTGCACGGTTTGCGCCGAACGTGCAATAGTCTCGGATGTCGTTTTTGGGCGCACCCGATGGTACTCCTAGGTGACGTGGGTCATGTGGAAGCTCATTTTGTTCCATTTGGAGACATTGTTAATCTCTGCGCAAGATAGGTTTATAGTTTGCGCTGAATGTACCACGGGCATGGAAATCGTTTTGACCGTACGCGATGGTACTCTAGGGGATGTGGGTCTAGGGGAGGCTCGTTTTAGTCCATTTGGAGATAGTATTAGTCTCAACGCAAGATAGGTGCATGGTTTGTACCCAACATGCAATAGGCTCAGAAGTTGTTTTGGGGCACCCGGTGGAACTCATAAGTGACGTGGGTCAAGTGGAGGCTCGTTTCAATTTTTTAAGATATTGTTAATCTCGGTGCAAGATAGGTTCATCCTTTGCGCCAAATGCCCCATTGGCTCAGAAATCAGTTTGGATGCACTCAATGGTACTCCTAGGTGACATGGGTGAAGTGGAAGCTCATTTCAGTCCGTTTGGAGATAGTGTTAATCGTGATGCAAGATAGGTACATGGTTTGCGCTAAACGCACCATAGGCTCATAGATCAGTTTGGATAGACCTGATGGTACTCTGAGGTGACATGGGTGAAGTGGAACCTCGTTTCAGTCCGTTTGGAGATAGTGTTAATCTCGACGCAAGATAGGTGCATGGTTTGAGCTGAACATGCAATAGGCTCTAAAGTCGTTTTTGGGTGCACCCGATGAAACTCCTAGGTGACGTGGGTCAAGTGGAAGCTCATTTTGTTCCGTTTGGAGACAGTGTTAATCTCGGTGCAAGACAGGTGCACAGTTTGCGTTGAATGTACCACGGGCATGGAAATCGTTTTGGCCGTACCCGATGGTACTCTTGGGGACGTGGGTCAAAGGGAGGCTTGTTTTTAGTCTATTTGGAGATAGTGTTAGTCTTGACGCAAGATAGGTGCACAGTTTGCGCAGAACATGCAATAGTCTTAAAACTCATTTTTGGGCGCACCCAATGGAACTCCTAGGTGACGTGGGTCATGTGGAAGCTCATTTTGTTCTGTTTGGAGACAGTGTCAATCTCGGCGCAAGATAGGTACAAAGTTTGCGTTGAATCTACGATGGGCATGGAAATCGTTTTGGCCATACGCAATGGTACTCTAGGGGATGTGGGTCAAGGGGAGGCTCGTTTCAGTCTGTTTGGAGATTGTGTTTGTCTCGACACAAGATAGGTGCATGTTTTGAACCGAACGTGCAATAGGCTCGGAAGTTGTTTTGGCCGCACCCGATGAAACTCATAGCTGACATGGGTCAAGTGGAGGCTCGTTTCAATCTTTTTAAGATATTGTTAATCTCGACACAAGATAGGTGCATCCTTTGCGCCAGATGCGCCATAGGCTCAAAAATCAGTTTGGATGCACCTGATGGTACTCCTAGGTGACATGGGTGAAGTGGAAGCTCGTTTTAGTCTGTTTGGAGATAGTGTTAATCACGACACAAGATAGGTGCACGGTTTGCGCTAAACACACTATAGGCTCATAAATCAGTTTGGATAGACCTGATGGTACTCCTAGGTGACATGGGTCAAGTGGAAACTCGTTTCAGTCCATTTGGAGATAGTGTTAATCTCGACACAAGATAGGTGCACGGTTTGAGCTAAACATGCAATCGGCTCTGAAGTCGTTTTTGGGCGCACCCGATGGAACTCCTAGCTGATGTGGGTCAAGTGGAAGCTCATTTTTTCCAATTGGAGACAGTGTTAATCTCGGAGCAAGATAGGTGCACAGTTTGCGCTGAATCTACCATGGGCATGGAAATCATTTTGGCCATACCCGCTGGTACTGTAGGTGACGTGGATGAAGTGGAAGCTCGTTTTAGCCCATTTGGAGATAGTGTTAATTTCGATGCAAGATAGGAGCACGGTTTGAGCTGAACGTGTAATAGGCTCGGAAGTTGTTTTTGGGCACACCCGATGGAACTCCTAGGTGACGTGGGTCAAGTGGAAGCTCATTTTGTTCCGTTTGGAGATAGTGTTAATCTCGACGCAAGATAGGTGCACAGTTTACGCTGAATGTACCACGAGCATGGAAATCGTTTTGGCCATACGTGATGGTACTCTAGGGATGTGGGTCAAGGGGAGGCTCGCTATAGTCCATTTGGACATAGTGTTAGTCTCGACGCAAGATAGGTGCACGTTTTGAACCGAACGTGCAATAGGCTCGACAGTCATTTTGGGCGCACCCGAGGGAACTCATAGGTGACGTGGGTCAAGTGGAGGCTCGTTCCAATCTTTTTTGAGATATTGTTAATATAGACGCAAGATAGGTGCATCCTTTGCGCCAGATGCGCCATACGCTCAAAAATCAGTTTGGATGCACCTGATGGTACTCCTAGGTGACATGGGTGAAGTGGAAGCTAGTTTTAGCCCGTTTGGAGATAATGTTAAACACGACGCAAGATAGGTGCACGGTTTGCACTAAACGCATCATAGGCTCATAAATCAGTTTAGATGGACCTGATGGTACTCCTAGGTGATGTGGATGAAGTGGAAGCTCATTTTAGTATGTTTGGAGATAGTGTTAATCTAGACGCAAGATAGATGCATGGTTTGCGCCGAACGTGCAATAGGCTCGGAAGTCATTTTAGGCGCACCCAATGAAACTCATATGTGACGTGGGTCAAGTGGAGGCTCGTTTCAATCTTTTTTAAGATATTGTTAATCTCGACGCAAGATAGGTGCATCCTTTGTGCCAAATGCACCATAGGCTCAAAACTCGGGATGGATGCACCTGATGGTACTCCTAGGTGACATGGGTGAAGTGGAAACTCATTTCAGCCCGTTTGGAGATAGTGTTAATTACGACGCATGATAGGTGCATGGTTTGCGCTAAATGCACCATAGGCTCAGAAATCAGTATGGATGGATCTGATGGTACTCCTAGGTGACGTGGATGAAGTGGAAGCTCGTTTCAGTCAGTTTGGAGTTAGTGTTAATCTAGACGCAAGATAGATGCATGGTTTGAGATGAACATGCAATCGGCTCTGAAGTTGTTTTTGGGCGCACCCGATGGAACTCCTAGGTGACGTCGGTCAAGTCGGAGCTCATTTTGTTGAGTTTGGAGATAGTGTTAATCTCGGTGCAAGACAGGTGTACAGTTGCGCTGAATGTACCATGGGCATGGAAATCGTTTTGGCCGTACCCGATGGTACTCTAAGGGGACGTGGGTCAAGGGGAGGCTCGTTTCAGTCCGTTTGGAGATAGTGTTAGTCTTAACGCAAGATAGGTGCACGACTTGCGCCGAACGTGCAATAGTCGCGGAAGTCATTTTTGGGCACACCCAATAGAACTCCTTGGTGACGTGGGTCGTGTGGAAGCTCATTTTGTTCCATTTGGAGATAGTGTTAATCTCGGCGCAAGATAGGTGCACAGTTTGCATTGAATGTAGCATGGGCATGGAAATCGTTTTGGCCATACATGATGGTACTCTAGGGGATGTGGGTCAAGGGGAGGCTCGTTTCAGTCCGTTTGGAGATAGTGTTAGTCTCGACCGAAGATAAGTGCATGTTTTGAACCAAACATTCAATAGGCTCGGAAGTCGTTTTGGGCGCACCCGATGGAACTCAAAGGTGACGTGGGTCAAGTGGAGGCTCGTTTCAATCTTTTCTAAGATATTGTTAATCTTGACGCAAGATAGGTGCATCCTTTGTGCCAAATGCACCATAGGCTCAGAAATTAGTTTGGATGCACCTGATGGTACTCCTAGGTGACATGGGTGAAGTGGAAACTCGTTTCAGTCCATTTGGAGATAGTGTTAATTACGATGCAAGATAGGTCCACGGTTTGCGCTAAACGCACCATAGGCTCATAAAAAAGTCTGGATGGATCTGATGGTACTCCTAGGTGACGTGGATGAAGTGGAAGCTCGTTTCAGTCCATTTGGATATAGTGTTAATCTAGACGCAAGATAGATGCATGGTTTGAGATGAACATGCAATCGGCTCTGAAGTTGTTTTTGGGCGCACCTGATGGAACTCCTAGGTGATGTGGGTCAAGTGTGAGCTCATTTTGTTGAGTTTGGAGATAGTGTTAATCTCGGTGCAAGACATGTGCACAGTTTGTGATGAATGTACCATGGGCATAGAAATCATTTTGGCCGTACCCGATGGTACTCTAGGGGACGTGGGTCAAGGGGAGGCTCGTTTAGTCCATTTGGAGATAGTGTTAGTCTTAACGCAAGATAGGTGCATGGCTTGCGCCGAACGTGCAATAGTCTTGGAAGTCATTTTTGGGCGCACCCGATAGAACTCCTAGGTGATGTGGGTCCTGTGGAAGCTCATTTTGTTCTGTTTGGAGATAGTGTTAATCTCAGCGCAAGATAGGTGCACAGTTTGCGCTGAACGTAGCATGGGTATGGAAATCATTTTGGCCGTACGCAATGGTACTCTAGGGGATGTGGGTGAAGGGGAGGCTCGTTTCAGTCCGTTTGGAGATAGTGTTAGTCTCGACCGAAGATAAGTGCACGTTTTGAACCAAACGTGCAATAGGCACGGAAGTTGTTTTGGGCGCACCCCATGGAACTTAAAGGTGATGTGGGTCAAGTGGAGGCTCGTTTCTATCTTTTTTGAAGATATTGTTAATCTCGACGCAAGATAGGTGCATCCTTTGTGCCAAATGCACCATAGGCTCATAAATTAGTTTGGATGCACCTGATGGTACTCCTAGGTGACATGGGTGAAGTGGAAACTCGTTTCAGTCCATTTGAAGATAGTGTTAATTACGACTCAAGATAGGTGCACGGTTTGCGCTAAACGCACCGTAGGCTCATAAATCAATCTCGATGGACCTGATGGTACTCCTAGGTGACGTGGATGAAGTGGAAGCTCGTTTCAGTCCATTTGGAGATAGTGTTAATCTAGACGCAAGATAGATGCATGGTTTGAGATGAACATGCAATCGGCTCTGAAGTTGTTTTTGGGCACACCTGATGGAACTCCTAGGTGACGTGGGTCAAGTGTGAGCTCATTTTGTTGAGTTTGGAGATAGTGTTAATCTCGGTGCAAGACAGTTGCACAGTTTGCGCTGAATGTACCATGGGCATGGAAATCATTTTGGCCGTACCCGATGGTTCTCTAGGGGACGTGGGTCAAGGGGAGGCTCGTTCAGTCCGTTTGGAGATAGTGTTAGTCTTAACGCAAGATAGGTGCACGGCTTGCGCCGAACGTGCAATAGTGTTGGAAGTCGTTTTTGGGCGCACCCGATAGAACTCCTAGGTGACGTAGGTCCTGTGGAAGCTCATTTTGTTTCGTTTGGAGATAGTGTTAATCTCGGCGCAAGATAGGTGCACAGTTTGCACTGAATGTAGCATGGGTATGGAAATCGTTTTGGCCGTATGCAATGGTACTCTAGGGGATGTGGGTCAAGGGGAGGCTCGTTTCAGTCTGTTTGGAAATAGTGTCAGTCTCGACCGAAGATCGGTGCACATTTTGAACCAAATGTGCAATAGGCTTGGAAGTCATTTTGGGCGCACCCGATGGAACTCATAGGTGACGTGGGTCAAGTGGAGGCTCGATTCAATCTTTTTTAAGATATTGTTAATCTCGAAGCAAGATAGGTGCATCCTTTGTGCCAGATGTGCCATAGGATCAAAAATTGGTTTGCATGCAACTAATGGTACTCCTAGGTGACATGGGTGAAGTGGAAGCTCGTTTCAGTCCGTTTGGAGATAGTGTTAATCACGACGCAAGATAGATGCACGATTTGCGCTAAACGCACCATATGCCCATAAATCTGTCACGATGGACCTGATGGTACTCCTACATGACGTGGATGAAGTGGAAGCTCGTTTCAATCCATTTGGAGATAGTATTAATCTAGACGCAAGATAGATGCATGGTTTGATATGAACATGCAATCGGCTCTGAAGTTGTTTTTGGGCGCACTCGATGGAACTCCTAGGTGACGTGGGTCAAGTGTGAGCTCATTTTGTTGAGTTTGGAGATAGTGTTAATCTCGGTTCAAGAAAGGTGCACAGTTTGCGCTGAATGTACCACGGTCATGGAAATCATTTTGGCCGTACCCGATGGTACTCTAGGGGACGTGGGTCAAGGGGAGGCTCGTTTCAGTCCGTTTGGAGATAGTGTTAGTCTTAACGCAAGATAGGTGCACATCTTGCGCCGAACGTGCAATAGTCTCGGAAGTCGTTTTTGGGCGCACCCGATAGAACTCCTAGGTGATGTGGGTCCAATGGAAGCTCATTTTGTTCCATTTGGACACAGTGTTAATCTCGACGCAAGGTAGGTGCACAGTTTGCGCTGAATGTAGCACGAGTATGGAAATTGTTTTGGCCGTACGCGATGGTACTCTAGGGGATGTGGGTCAAGGGGAGGGTCGTTTCAGTCCGTTTGGAGATAGTGTTAGTCTCGACCGAAGATAGGTTTACGTTTTGAACCAAACGTGCAATAGGCTCGGAAGTAGTTTTGATGGAACTCATAGGTGACGTGGGTCAAGCGGAGGTTCGTTTCAATCTCTTTTAAGATATTGTTAATCTCGACGCAAGATAGGAGCATCCTTTGCGCCAGATGTGCCATAAGATCAAAAATCAGTTTGGATGCACCTGATGGTACTCCTAGGTGATATGGGTGCAGCGGAAGCTCGTTTCAGTCTGTTTGGAGATAGTGTTAATCACGACGCAAGATAGATGCACGGTTTGCGCTAAATGCACATAGGCTCATAAATCAGTCAGGATGGACCTGATGGTACTCCTAGGTGACGTGGATGAAGTGGAAGCTCATTTTAGTCAATTTAGAGATAGTGTTAATCTAGACGCAAGATAGGTGCATAGTTTGCGTTGAATGTATCATGGGCATGGAAATCGTTTTTGGCCATACGCGATGGTACTCTAGGGGATGTGGGTCAAGGGGAGGCTTGTTTCAGTCCGTTTGGAGATAGTGTTAGTCCCGATGCAAGATAGGTGCACGGTTTGAGCCGAACAAGCAATAGGCTCGGATGTCGTTTTGGGCGCACCCGATGGAACTCATAGGCGACGTGGGTCAAGTGGAGGCTCGTTTCAATCTTTTTTAAGATATTATTAATCTCAACGCAGGATAGGTGCATCCTTTGCACTAGATGTGCCATAGGATCAAAAATCAGTTTGGATGCAACTGATGGTACTCCTAGGTGACATGGGTGAAGTGGAAGCTCGTTTCAGTCTGTTTGGAGATAGTGTTAAACTCGACACAAGATAGGTGCACGGTTTGAGATGAACATGCAATAGGCTCTGAAGTCATTTTTGGTCGCACCTGATGGAACTCCGAGGTGACGTGGGTCAAGTGGAAGCTCATTTTGTTTCGTTTGGAGACAGTGTTAATCTCAGTGCAAGACAGGTGCACAGTTTGCGCTGAATGTACCACGGGCATGGAAATCATTTTGGCCGTACCCTATGGTACTCTAGGGGACGTGCGTCAAGGGGAGGCTCGTTTCAGTCTATTTGGAGATAGTGTTAGTGTTGACGCAAGATAGGTGTACGGTTTGCGCCGAACGTGCAATAGTCTTGGAAGTCATTTTTAGGCGCACCCGATGGAACTCCTAGGTGACGTTGGTCATGTGGAAGCTCATTTTGTTTCGTTTGGAGACAGTGTTAATCTCGGTGCAAGATAGGTGCACAGTTTGAGCTGAATGTACCATGAGCATGGAAATCATTTTGGTCGTACGCGATGGTTCTCTAGGGGATGCGGGTCAAGGGGAGGCTCGTTTCAGTCCGTTTGGAGATAGTGTTAGTGTAACACCTCGGGTGTTTAAATATTAAAAACCGGACATATCATCATATGCATTGCAAGGCATTGGTCATGTTGCAAATTTTGTTATGCATTCACTAAAATAAGTTTACATTTATGTTATAAGTATTGCTTAGTTATATGGTTTGAAACAAATGGTTTGTAAACTATGTTATTGTAAGTCTTCCGCTACTTTTACTCTGATGTATCTATTTGAATAAACTGTAGTAATACTGCAATGACTCTGTAATGTGATCCTGCTCGGAAATCGTGGATGATTCGGAGTTCCACGGGGACACCCGACAGTCTTCTTAAGTTACTAGGAACATATGCATAGTCGTCAGAGGTCGTTGGACAGTGACAGGTGCATGTGGGTCCTATAATTTAGGAGGTTCTGCCACAGAATGGTATCAGAGCGATCGTTACAAAGTTTTTGTGGTATTGGTTTACAAAAACTTCAAAATGATTTGGGATGACTAAATTTAACTTGATTAATTTGGTCCAAATTACTTCTGACTTGTCTTATTTCTTTCTCACCATTCCTTATTTGATTAAAAAGGTTTTGTGTGGTGGAGTAGTAATCTTATTATGCCCTATATAAAAACAAATGTTGTTTATTTTCATTTTAAGCCTTGGTGGTTTTGTTCGTCAGAACGATTCATGCATCATAATTAAGTTACTTGTTACTTCCTTCGTCTCTGAGTCTGGGGTGAGTAGTGTGTATGGGTTGAGTGTGTAGTCCATCCTTACTGCTTTTGAGACTATTGTCAGATTGTTTTACTTGGATTAATACTGCTTGTACAGTATGGCTAGTACCAAGAAGACACCCCGTAAGTCCACTAGGCCAAAAGGAGTTCCTCGGTACCAACTAGCCCCTAGGAATGATGGTGCTAGCAGTAGCAGCTCTAGGCCTGATCCTTAGGCGGAGATACAGAGGATTTCTACAGAGTTAGCCCAAGCTACTAGAGATAGGGCTATGGACGCCATTCAGGTGGGCAGATTACAGGAGCAACTAAGACGTCTCACCACCGCTCATAGGAACCGCGAACGTATGTTAGTTCGTACGGTGGAAGGAAGGAATGAAGCTTGGCATAGGGAAAATGTAGCTAGAGCTAGAACTCATGAGTTAGAATTTTATGTAGAAGACTTAGAAGAGCATAATACCTATCTACATGAGGAAGTTCATAGGCTAAGCAATCTCCTAGATCCAAATCATGAACCCCAAGCTGCTAAAATGGACCCCGGTGTTATCCTTGTCGATGGTAGTGAATTGGAAGAAGAAGAAGAAGAAGATCTCGAAGAATTAGTAATGATCGATGAAAGTGACAATGAAGGCAGTAATATTTCAGGAATGGATACCGAGCCTGAAGTTTGATGTAATCACAAAAAGGAGTAGAGTTGTGAAATAGTTAGTTCTAGTTTAAGTTAAGTAGTCTTGTTTAAATGCAGTTTTGTGTTTAAATAAGTGAAACTAGTGTAATGAGTTGCAGTCCGCTTTTTTATCAATCAATAAAGGCTTGTGAAGTAAAGTTTGGTTTGTTGTGAACAGATGCGTCATACGCAGGGTTCGTATATTCCTCGTACTTCACAAAATGTGAACGATATTCCAGATCCGCCACCAGTTCCAACAAATCTAGCGGATGCTATAGCCGCACTTGTCAATGTGACGGTTGAAAATTCACGTTTGCTTCATGAGATGGCTCAAAGTAATCAGAATCAGATGCATGGAAACCGTGGTCGCCATCATAATAGGCAGGAGGCTACATATGTGGACTTCACAGATACAAAACCCCCAGTGTTCACTAAGGCAGATGAACCATTGGAGGCTGACGATTGGCTTAGGACCATGGAGCAGAAGTTTGATCTTATACCATGCACAGAGTTTCAGAAACCAGTCTTTGCTGCTCAGCAACTTAGAGGTGCATCCGGTGCTTGGTATGCAAATCTTACGGCCATGCAACCCGCAGGTGTTCCGTTAACTTGGATGGAGTTTCGTACTGCTTTCAGAGCCCATTATATCCCGGAGGGAGTTATGGCTATGAAGCTGGATGAATTTCTTGCTGTGAGGCAAGGGGACCAAACCGTGATGCAATATGTGGGAAGATTCAATCACCTGTCACAATATGCATCTGAACATGTCAATACTGATGTCAAGAAAAAGAAATGGTTCATGAGGGGTCTGAATACCAAATTATAGACTATGATGACAACATGTACCAATGTCACTTATCATGAGGCAGTGAATATTGCTATTGCTTCAGAGGCAAAGTATCAGTAGCATAAGGAGCTCAAAAAGAAAAAGAGTATGCCGTCTGGATCTTATAGGGGAAATCCGAAGAGGCAGAGGGTGATTTATCATCCAGTTAATCATAATCGTCCTCCTTATCGTCCATCGCAGTTTCAAGCCGGTCAGCAATCAAATGTCCGTCCTGCTACAACTTATCAGAATCCACAACCGATAAATGCTTCTGGGGTTTCTACTTCAACACCCCAGGGTCATAAGTATCCCTGTTTCAATTGTGGCAAGCCTGGTCATTTCTCGAGAGAATGTCTGTATCCAAGGCAGTCTAATCCCAATTATTAGAAGGCCCCTACAAATCAACAACAGGCTCAGGCACAAAACAAGAATAACAATCAGAATGCTTAGAAAGGCAAAGATGAAAGGAAGACAGGACGGGTGTTCTATATTCAAGCTGGGGAGATTCCTGAAGGAGAGCCAGTGATGATGGGTATGTTTCCTGTTGCCAATCATCCTGCAGTTATACTTTTTGATTCTGGCGCATCGCATTCATTCATCAATAGAACATTTGTGGTGAAGTATGAAATTTTAATTGGGACAACAAAGGAAAATTTCTTTGTACAGTCGCTCGGGGGACGTCTGTGTACTAAGGAAATGGTATACCAGGTGCCCATAAACCTGGGTGGGCATATTTTTCCCACTACCATGATTATCCTTAAGGATTAGGATATAGATGTAATCTTAGGAATGAATTGGATGTATCAGCATAAGGCTGTTATAGATGCTTTGAATAGAACTATAAGGGTGAGTTTGCCAGATAGAACTTCTCAACTTCTCATCCAACTTCCAACCTTAAGAAGATCAGTGGGCAGAGTTTGTGCAACTACCGTCAAAGAGATTAGAGATATCCCGGTAGTATGTGAATTTCCTGATGTCTTTCCTGAGGATTTACCCGGTCTACCACCTGATAGGGATGTCCAGTTTAACATAGAATTGCAACCTGGAATAGCTCCGATTTCTCGGAGAGCTTATAGGATGCCACCTAAGGAGTTAGTCGAGTTGAAAACTCAGTTGCAAGAATTGATTGAGAAGGGGTTTATACAACCTAGTTCATCGTCTTGGGGGTGTCCGGCAATTTTTGTGAAAAAGAAAGATGAGACTCTGAGGTTATGTGTTGATTATCGTCCGTTGAATGAAGTGACCATCAAGAATAAATATCCATTACCTCGGATAGATTTGCTTTTTGATCAATTGGCCGGAGCCAAGGTTTTCTCCAAGATAGATTTGAGGTCAGGATATCATCAAATTAAGATAAAGCCTGAAGATATTCCCAAAACGGCATTTACCACAAGATATGGACTATATGAATATTTGGTAATGTCTTTTGGTTTGACCAATGCTCCAGCTCATTTCATGTATTTGATGAATTCAGTATTCATGCCTGAGCTAGACAAATTTGTAGTGGTGTTTATTGATGATATTCTAGTATATTCCAAGAATAAGGAAGAACATGCGAAACACCTCAGAATTGTTCTGACTCGCTTGAGGGAACATCAACTATATGCCAAGTTCAACAAGTGTGATTTTTGGCTTAAGGAAGTACAATTTCTTGGACACATCTTGTCAGAGGAAGGAGTTGCTGTTGATCCAAGCAAAGTGAAGGATGTGCTTGATTGGAAACCACCAACCATAGTTCATCAAGTTCGGAGTTTTCTGGGATTAGCGGGGTATTACCGTTGGTTTATTCCAGATTTCTCTAAAGTATCAAAGTCCATAACTGAGTTACTGAAGAACCAAGTCAAGTTTGCCTGGTCATCTGATTGTGAAGAGGCTTTCCAGACTTTGAAGAGACTGTTGACCACTGCACCAGTATTAGCCCAACCTGATATCGAGAAACCGTTTGATGTTTATTGTGATGCTTCAGGTATTGGTATTGGATGTGTGTTGGTGCAAGAAGGCCGAGTTATTGCTTATGCATCTAGGCAACTTAAGCAACATGAAGAACACTATCCGACTCATGATCTGGAGTTAGCAGCTGTGGTCCATGCTCTGAAGATTTGGCGGCATTACCTACTTGGTAATATGTGCCATATTTATACAGACCACAAGAGCTTAAAATATATCTTTACTCAGTCAGAGTTGAATATGCGACAAAGAAGATGGTTAGAGTTGATTAAAGATTATGACTTGGAAGTACATTATCACCCTGGTAAAGCAAATGTGGTGGTAGATGCTCTCAGTCGCAAAAGTTATTGCAATTGCCTAACAGTAAGAACAATGGGTTTGACTTTATGTCAAGAGATGGAGAAGTTAAATGTAGAAGTAATTCAACAAGATAGTTTGACCAACATAATTGTTGAAGCCACTATTCGAGATCAAGTTATTGCTGCTCAGAAGGAAAACAAGGGTGTAGCCCATATCAAGGAAAGAGTCGAGAATGGAAAGGCGTAATGTTTCATATATAGATAATGAAGGTGTGCTATATGGTTCAAGGATCGTTTGGTAGTACCAAAAAGTTCCCGAGTTAAGGCGATCAATTCTTGAAGAAGCACATGCTACTAGGTTATCTATCCATCCGGGAAGCAACAAGATGTACCACGACTTAAAACAAAGGTTTTGGTGGATAAAATGAAGATATAAATTAAGAGATATATAGCAAAGTGTGATACTTGTCGGAAGGTGAAAGCTATACATTTGAGGTCCTGTTGAGAACTACAACCATTACCTATTCTAGCTTGGAAGTGGGAGGACATAAGTATAGACTTTATTGTTGGTCTACCCAAGACATCAAAGGGATTTGACTCAATATGGGTTATTGTAGATCGACTCACTAAGTCAAAGACATTTTCTTCTGTCAAAGACTATATATCCCAATCGTCCAATATGCCAAGATATATTTAGCAAGAATTATGAGTCTCCATGGAATACCAAAGACCATAGTGTCCGATCGGGTACATTACAGTTTGTCTCCGATTTTTGGAAACAATTGCATTCTTCATTGGATACCAAGCTCTGTATAGTACACTTATCATCCATGCAGATGATGGATGATGAAAAGAGTCAATCAAGTGCTTGAAGATATGTTAAGGTGTTGTGTCCTTAATTATTCCAACAAGTGGGACGAATGCTTACCTTTGGCTGAGTTCTCATATAACAATAGTTATCGTGAAAGCATTAGAATGGCTCCATTTGAAGCACTCTATGGTCGTAGATGCGAAATCACCGAGTTGGTCGGAGCCAAAGAAAGAAGATTCTTTGGAGTTGACCTTGTGAAAGAAACGGAAGACAAGGTTAGGCAAATCGAGTAATTTGAAAATAGCTCATCCATAAAAGAGTTATGCGGATAGACGATTTGAGACCATTAGTGTTTAACAAAGGAGATTTTGTATATCTGAAAGTATCACCAATGAAGGGAGTTACCCGTTTTGGTGTTAAAGGCAAGTTGGCACCTTGATATATTGGACCATATCAAATTTTGGAGAGATATGGAAAAGTGGCCTATCGCTTGAAATTACTAGAACATTTATCAGCTGTACATGATGTGTTCCATGTGTCTCAGTTGAAGAAGTGTCTCTGAGTGCCTAAGCAGAATGTTGAAGTTGAAGGAGTGGAACTTGAACCAGATCTGACTTATTCAGAATATCCTATCCGAGTGTTGGATCAGAAAGATCGTGTTACTCGGAGGAGAACTATAAAGTTCTACAAGATACAATGGAATCAACATTCAGAAGAGGAAGCTACTTGGGAATCAGAAGATTACTTGTTAGAAAAGTTTCTAGAGTTTCTTACGTCATTATAGAATAGAGTACTGTTAGTTAAGCTCGGTTGTTACAAATTGTGTTTTGTAAAGGAACCTCAGTTGTTTTATGGATGAGAATTGGATGTTTTTGGATTGACACATTTCCTTTTCCATTACTTACCCTATGGCTTTGAATCTCAGGGTGAGATTTCTTTTAGGGGGAAGGATTGTAACACCTCGGGTGTTTAAATATTAAAAACCGGATCATCATATGCATTGCAAGGCATTTGATATGAACCCGCTAGGGTTGAATCCCGATCTTTCGATGAGAGAAGGTGGATAACTCGATTTGGGGATGGAGATGACGTTCACAGCCTGACTACAACCATCCAAGGATGCTGCGCCTTAGCAACCGATAAACCACCTCCAATGGCCGTCGCGATCTTGTGGAGCACGATCAACCAAACCACTAGGGTAATTCCTGCAAGCAATCGAGGAACAAGCAAGAACCAGTAGAACAAGCAACTCAATTGCAAATATGGAGATGAAAAACCAATCCAAGTCACAAAGTTGGGGTTCTGAATCGAGTAGAACGGATGGTCCAGTCGACACACGCGTCTACAAGGAAGTAGCAATGGCTAAACTTTCAACAAAACAAAACCCAATCTGTTTGTGGCGGCTCTAATCCTTATTAATACCGGGGAACGACCAGGGGGTGTTGGGGTCGTTCTCCAACCCTAGGACACATACCTAATGAACCCAACTTGATACATGGGCCATCGGCCCAAAATAAGGTGACGCAGCACCAAAGGTAGAAAAGGTCCCGGCATTAAAACGACAACTGTGGATGCATCGGATAAGATATAGCCATGAGTCTAGATCCGTTGGAAAATATACTTGATAACCTTTCCAAAAAGTGCTAGAACGTCCCAATCGGAGTCCGCCGTATGAAGTCGTGGCGACCGTCGCAATTTGGGACTATTTTGCAGTCCGAATTCAACTTCCAAAACGTGTTGGACTTGGACTCTTTCTTTCCTTGGGACCAAAGTGACGTGGTGGCCTAGTGGAGGACATTAGGAATACATGGATTTGGTCCCCAATCAACTTTATTAACCTTCAATGTTTTCCATATGCAATCAAACCTTCCCTTGATCCATGTAAGTAATTCTGAAAATGAAAATATACACATTTTATGGTGGAGCACCAATTCATCAAATGCATCAATGATAAGCCTCATATAGAATGATTGGACCTTTGGTATAGAAGTGGTTGGCATGGTCATATTTGAGCCAATGATGTCCTCATCATTCTCCCCTTCTTGACAGCAAATCGTCCTCGGTTTGACCTTTGTTGGAGGATGTGTTGTAGGTAAAAGTGAACCGTGCTCCCCTTCTTGATATTTATCCTATTGCATATGGGAAAAACTAGGAATACTTTGCAAGACATCATTAGTGTTAGTGCAGCCCTCAATTTGATCATGGTATTGTGGCCCAAAAGGATATTTCAGATTAGAGCAAATATAAACTTTATGCACCAAATATTCTCCTTTGCTGTCATATTTGCCAATTGCATGAAACGAACAATGATTAAAACTTGGCAAACCAGAATCAAATTTAAGTTTCTCTTTTAGACAATTTAGATTACACAGAATATCAAATTCAATATAACCCAAAGTATTTAAAGAGGATAGCAAATTCAGTTCATCCTGTGCACATGTAATAGGATGAAAAAGCTTATCTTCAGCACATTTGTATGGTTCCAAACCAAAAGTATCACACTTATTCGCTAATTGTGGCATAGGAGTAAAAGAATCATCAGCACACAACTTCTCTTTATCACAAGGAACAGCAAGTAATTCATTTTGTGACAAAGGAAAATCAGTAGTGGGTTCCACTATTTGTTGCTCTTCATTAGCATGCAGAGTGAACAAATTTTGGACATTATGGGTCACATCATTCTTATTCACAGATGATAGAATCTCTTTTCAGCATTGAGAGCAAGACAAAACAATTGACCAATATGGCAATATGATTTGCTAATTAACAAGGTTTGAATTTTAGAATTGAGCCCGCTCATGAACCTACTCATAAGATCTTTCATGCATTCATCCAATCCACCAAACATGATACAAATCTTAAAATCATGGTAGTATTGTTTCACAGTCTTACTACCTTGCTTCAAGTTGTCTAATTTTGCAAACAAATAATCAGCATAATATGCAGGAATGAATGCATCTCTAAAAAGAATTTTTAAGTCTTCCCAAGATTCTAGAACTTTCTTGTGCCTACAAATGTGTTTCCATTCTAGCAAAGCAAATTCAGTCAAAACATTGGAGGCAATATAAATCTTTTGTTTCTCAGACAGGTCATGCTCATCAAATTCATTATCTACTTTTAGCTCCCAATCAATGTAAGCTTTAGGATCAAACTTTCCATCATATAACGGCAAGTGTTGAATGACATCCTAAATATGAGGGTCTAGTTTCAATAGCTCAAAATTTTCCGTATCACCTGCCATGATTAATAGAAAACAAGAAACATAAAAATAATATGTATCCTCCTATCAACTACTAGGATGTGTCGGTTGTAATTCTCTCAAACTCAACTTGTTTAAAACAAGCCCTTACAAGTTCTTACCTAGCCAAACAGGAGGTGACGGCAACCAACAAGTCTACAACCGTGGAGCGAAGTGTATCGGTGCCGTAGCAACAAAACAAACTATCAAGCTGTAGTCGAATATGTCAAGCTGAATGTAGCACGGGTATGGAAATCGTTTTGGCCGTACGCGATGGTACTCTAGGGGATGTGGGTCAAGGGGAGGCTCGTTTCAGTCCATTTGGAGATAGTGTTAGTCTCGAACGAAGATAGGTGCACGTTTTGAACCAAACATGCAATAGGCTCGGAAGTCATTTTGGGCGTACCCGATGGAACTCATAGGTGACGTGTGTCAAGTGGAGGCTCGTTTCAATCTTTTTAAGATATTGTTAATCTCAACGCAAGATAGGTGCATCCTTTGCGCCAGATGTGCCATCGGATCAAAAATTGTTTTGAATGCAACTGATGGTACTCCTAGGTGACATGGGTGAAGTGGAAGCTCGTTTCAGTCCGTTTGGAGATAGTGTTAATCACGACGCAAGATAGATGCTCGGTTTGCGCTAAATGCACCATATGCCCATAAATCAGTCTAGATGGACCTGATGGAACTCCTAGGTGACGTGGATGAAGTGGAAGCTCGTTTCAGTCCGTTTGGAGATAGTGTTAATCTAGACACAAGATAGATGCATGGTTTGAGATGTACATGCAATCGGCTCTGAAGTTGTTTTTGGGCGCACCCGATGGAACTCCTAGGTGACGTGGGTCAAGTGTGAGCTCATTTTGTTGAGTTTGGAGATAGTGTTAATCTCGACCCAAGGTAGGTGCATCCTTTGCGCTAGATGTGCGATAGGATCAAAAATCAGTTTGGATGCAACTGATGGTACACCTAGGTGACATGGGTGAAGTGGAAGATCGTTTCAGTCTGTTTGGAGATAGTGTTAATCACGATGCAAGATGGGTGCACGGTTTGCGCTAAGCGCACCATAGGCTCATAAATCAGTCTGGATGGACCTGATGGTACTCCTAGGTGACGTGGATGAAGTTGAAGCTCGTTTCAGTCAGTTTGGAGATAGTGTTAATCTAGATGCAAGATAGATGCATGGTTTGAGATGAACATGCAATCGGCTCTGAAGTTGTTTTTGGGCGCACCCGATGGAACTCCTAGGTGACGTGGGTCTAGTGTGAGCTCATTTTGTTGAGTTTGGAGATAGTGTTAATCTCGGTGCAAGACAGGTGCACAGTTTGCGCTGAATGTACCACGGGCATGGAAATCGTTGTGGCCGTACCCGATGGTACTCTAGGGGACATGGGTCAAGGGGAGGCTTGTTTCAGTCCATTTGGAGATAGTGTTAGCCTTAACGCAAGATAGATGCACAGCTTGCGTCGAACGTGCAATAGTCTCGGAATCATTTTTGGGCGCACCCGATAGAACTCCTAGGTGACGTGGGTCCTATGGAAGCTCATTTTGATCCGTTTGGAGACAGTGTTAATCTCGGCGCAAGATAGGTGCACAGTTTGCGCTGTATGTAGCAAGGGTATGAAAATCGTTTTGGTCGTACGTGATGGTACTCTAGGGGATGTGGGTCTTGGGGAGGCTCGTTTCAGTCCATTTGGAGATAGTGTTAGTCTTGACCGAAGATAGGTGCACGTTTTGAACCAAACGTGCAATAGGCTCGGAAGTCATTTTGGGCGCACCCGATGGAACTCATAGGCGACGTGGGTCAAGTGGAGGCTCGTTTCAATCTTTTTTAAGATATTGTTAATCTCGACGCAAGATAGGTGCATCCTTTGTGCCAAATGCACCATAGGCTCAGAAATTAGTTTGGATGCACCTGATGGTACTCCTAGGTGACATGGGTGAAGTGGAAACTCGTTTCAGTCCATTTGGAGATAGTGTTAATTCCGACGCAAGATAGGTGCACGGTTTGCGCTAAACGCACCATAGGCTCATAAATCAGTCTAGATGGATCTGATGGTACTCCTAGGTGACGTGGATGAAGTGGGAGCTCGTTTCAGTCCATTTGGAGATAGTGTTAATCTAGATGCAAGATAGATGCATGGTTTGAGATGAACATGCAATCGGCTCTGAAGCTATTTTTGCGCGCACCTGATGGAACTCCTAGGTGACGTGGGTCAAGTGTGAGCTCATTTTGTTGAGTTTGGAGATAGTGTTAATCTCGGTGCAAGACAGGTGCACAGTTTGCGCTGAATGTACCATGGGCATAGAAATCATTTTGGTCGTACCCGATGGTACTCTAGGGGACGTGGGTCAATGGGAGGCTTGTTTAGTCCGTTTGGAGATAGTGTTAGTCTTAATGCAAGATAGGTGCACGGCTTGCGCCGAACGTGCAATAGTCTTGGAAGTCATTTTTGGGCGCACCTGATAGAACTCCTAGGTGACGTGGGTCCTGTGGAAGCTCATTTTGTTCCGTTTGGAGATAGTGTTAATCTCGGCGCAGGATAGGTGCACAGTTTACGCTGAATGTAGCATGGGTATGGAAATCGTTTTGGCCGTACGTGATGGTACTCTAGGGGATGTGGGCCAAGGGGAGGCTCGTTTCAGTCCGTTTGGAGATAGTGTTAGTCTCGACCGAAGATAGGTGCACGTTTTGAACCAAACGTGCAATAGGCTCGGAAGTCATTTTGGGCGCACCCGATGGAACTCATAGGTGACGTGGGTCAAGTGGAGGCTCGTTTCAATCTTTTTTAAGATATTGTTAATCTCGACGCAAGATAGGTGCATCCTTTGCGCCTGTTGTGCCATAGGATCAAAAATCGGTTTGCATGCAACTGATGGTACTCCTAGGTGACATGGGTGAAGTGGAAGCTTGTTTCAGTCCGTTTGGAGATAGTGTTAATCACGACACAAGATAGATGCACGATTTGCGCTAAACGCACCATATGCCCATAAAGCTGTCTCGATGGACCTGATGGTACTGCTACATGACGTGGATGAAGTGGAAGCTCGTTTCGGTCCGTTTGAAGATAGTGTTAATCTAGACGCAAGATAGATGCATGGTTTGAGATGAACATGCAATCGGCTCTAAAGTTGTTTTTGGGCGCACCCGATGGTACTCCTAGGTGACGTGGGTCAAGTGTGAGCTCATTTTGTTGAGTTTGGATATAGTGTTAATCTCGGTGCAAGACAGGTGCACAGTTTGCGCTGAATGTACCACGGGCATGGAAATCATTTTGGTCGTACCCGATGGTACTCTAGGGGACGTGGGTCAAGGGGAGGCTCGTTTCAGTCCGTTTGGAGATAGTGTTAGTCTTAACGCAAGATAGGTGCACAGCTTGCGCCGAACGTGGAATAGTCTCGGAAGTCGTTTTTGGGCGCACCCGATAGAACTCCTAGGTGACGTGGGTCCTATGGAAGCTCATTTTGTTCCATTTGGAGACCGTGTTAATCGCGGCGCAAGATAGGTGCACAATTTGTGCTGAATGTAGCATAGGTATGGAAATCATTTTGGCCATACGCGATGGTACTCTAGGTGATGTGGGTCAAGGGGAGGCTTGTTTCAGTCCGTTTGGAGACAGTGTTAGTCTCAACCGAAGGTAGGTGCACGTTTTGAACCAAACGTGCAATAGGCTCAGAAGTCGTTTTGGGCGCACCCGATGGAACTCATAGGTGACGTGGGTTAAGTGGAGGCTCGTTTCAATCTTTTTTAAGATATTGTTAATCTCGACGCAAGATAGGTGCATCCTTTGCGCCAGATGTGCCATAGGATCAAAAATCAGTTTGGATGCTACTGATGGTACTCCTAGGTGACATGGGTGAAGTGGAAGCTTGTTTCAGTCCGTTTGGAGATAGTGTTAATCACGATGCAAGATAGATGCACGGTTTGCGCTAAACGCACCATATGCCCATAAATCAGTCTGGATGGACCTGATGGCACTCCTAGGTGACGTGGATGAAGTGGAAACTCGTTTCAGTCCATTTGGAGATAGTGTTAATCTAGACGCAATATAGATGCATGGTTTGCGCCAAACGTGCAATAGGATCGGAAGTCGTCTTGGGCGCACCCGGTGGAACTCATATGTGACGTGGGTCAAGTGGAGGCTCATTTCAATCTCTTTTAAGATATTGTTAATCTCGACGCAAGATAGGTGCATCCTTTTCTCCAGATGTGCCATAAGATCAAAAATCAGTTTGGATGCACCTGATGGTACTCCTAGGTGACATGGGTGTAGTGGAAGCTTGCTTCAGTCCGTTTGGAGATAGTGTTAATCATGACGCAAGATAGGTGCACGGTTTGCGCTAAACGCACCATAGGCCCATAAATCAGTCTGGATGGACCTTATGATACTCCTAGGTGATGTGGATGAAGTGGGAGCTTGTTTAAGTCCGTTTGGAGGTAGTGTTAATCTAGACGCAAGATAGATGCTTGGTTTGCGCCAAACGTGCAATAGGCTTGGAAGTCGTTTTGGGCACACCCGGTCGAACTCATATGTGACGTGGGTCAAGCGGAGGCTCGTTTCAATCTCTTTTAAGATATTGTTAATCTCGACGCAAGATAGGGGCATCCTTTGCGCCAGATGTGCCATAAGATCAAAAATCAGTTTGGATGCACTGATGGTACTCCTAGGTGACATGTGTGTAGTGGAAGCTCGTTTTAGTCCGTTTGGAGATAGTGTTAATCACGATGCAAGATAAATGCACGGTTTGCGCTAAATGCACCATAGGCTCATAAATCAGTCAGGATGGACCTGATGGTACTCTTAGGTGACGTGGATAAAGTGGAAGCTTGTTTTAGTGTATTTGGAGATAGTGTTAATCTAGACGCAAGATAGGTGCATAGTTTGCGTTGAATGTACCATGGGCATAGAAATCGTTTTGGCCATACGCGATGGTACTCTAGGGGATGTGGGTCAAGGGGAGGCTTGTTTCAGTCCGTTTGGAGATAGTGTTAGTCTTAATGCAAGATAGGTGCACGGTTTGAGCCAAACATGCAATAGGCTCGGATGTCATTTTGGGCGCACCCGATGGAACTCATAGGTGACGTGGGTCAAGTGGAGGCTCGTTTCAATCTTTTTTAAGATATTATTAATCTCAACGCATGATAGGTGCATCCTTTGCGCCAGATGTGCCATAGGATCAAAAATCAGTTTGGATGCAACTGATGGTACTCCTAGGTGACATGGGTGAAGTGGAAGCTCGTTTCAGTCCGTTTGGAGATAGTGTTAAACGCACCATATGCCCATAAATCAGTCTGGATGGACCTAATGGTACTCCTAGGCGACGTGGATGAAGTGGAAGCTCATTTCAGTCCGTTTTTAGATAGTGTTAATCTAGAAGCAAGATAGATGCATGGTTTGAGATGAACATGCAATCGGCTCTGAAGTTGTTTTTGGGCGCATCCGATGGAACTCCTAGGTGACGTGGGTCAAGTGTGAGCTCATTTTGTTGAGTTTGGAGATAGTGTTAATCTCGGTGCAAGACAGGTGCACAGTTTGCGTTGAATGTACCACGGGCATGGAAATCGTTTTGGCCATACCCGATGGTACTCTAGGGGACATGGGTCAAGGGGAGGCTCGTTTCAGTCCATTTGAAGATAGCGTTAGTCTTAACGCAAGATAGGTGCACAGCTTGCGCCGAACGTGCAATAGTCTCAGAAATCATTTTTGGGCGCACCCGATAGAACTCCTAGGTGACGTGGGTCCTATGGAAGCTCATTTTGTTTCGTTTGGAGACAGTGTTAATCTCGGCGCAAGATAGGTGTACAGTTTGCGCTAAATGTAGCATGGGTATGGATATCGTTTTGGCCGTACACGATGGTACTCTAGGGGATATGGGTCAAGGGGAGGCTCATTTTAGTCCGTTTGGATATAGTGTTAGTCTCGACTGAAGATAGGTGCACGTTTTGAACCAAACGTGCAATAGGCTCGGAAGTCGTTTTGGGCGCACCCGATGGAACTCATAGGTGACTTGGGTCAAGTGGAGGCTCGTTTCAATCTTTTTTAAGATATTGTTAATCTCGATGTAAGATAGGTGCATCCTTTGCGCCAGATGTGCCATAGGATCAAAAATCAGTTTGGATGCAACTGATGGTACTCCTAGGTGACATGGGTGAAGTGGAAGCTCGTTTCAGTCCGTTTGGAGATATTGTTAATCATGACGCATGAAAGATGCACGGTTTGCGCTAAACGCACCATATGCCCATAAATCAGTCTGGATGGACCTCATGGTACTCCTAGGTGACGTGGATGAAGTGGAAGCTCGTTTCAGTCCGTTTGGAGATAGTGTTAATCTAGACACAAGATAGATGCATGGTTTGAGATGAACATGCAATCGGCTCTGAAGTTGTTTTTGGGCACACCCGATGGAACTCCTAGGTGACGTGGGTCAAGTGTGAGCTCATTTTGTCGAGTTTGGAGATAGTGTTAATCTCGACGCAAGATAGGTGCAACCTTTGCGCCAGATGTGCCATAGGATCAAAAATCAGTTTGGATGCAAGTGATGGTATCCTTGGTGACATGGGTGAAGTGGAAGATCGTTTCAGTCTATTTGGAGATAGTGTTAATCACGATGCAAGATAGGTGCACGGTTTGCGCTAAACGCACCATAGGCTCATAAATCGGTCTGGATGGACCTGATGGTACTCCTAGGTGAGGTGGATGAAGTGGAAGCTCGTTTCAGTCTCTTTAGAGATAGTGTTAATCTAGACGCAAGATAGATGCATGGTTTGAGATGAACATGCAATCGGCTCTGAAGTTGTTTTTGGGCGCACCCGATGGAACTCCTAGGTGACGTGGGTCAAGTGTTAGCTCATTTTGTTGAGTTTGGAGATAGTGTTAATCTCGGTGCAAGACAGGTGCGTCATTTTTGGGTGCTCCCGATGGAACTCCTAGGTGACGTGGGTCATGTGGAAGCACATTTTGTTTCATTTGGAGACAGTGTTAATCTCGATGCACGATGCGTGCACAGTTTGCGTTGAATGTACCACAGGCATGGAAATTGTTTTGGCCATACGCAATGGTACTCTCGGGGATGTGGGTCAAGGGGAGGCTCGTTTCAGTCCGTTTGGAGATAGTTTTAGTCTCGACGCAAGATAGGTGCCCGTTTTGAACCGAACGTGCAATAGGCTCGGAAGTCATTTTGGGCGCACACGATGGAACTCATAGGTGACTTGGGTCAAGTGGAGGCTCGTTTTAATCTTTTTTAAGATATTGTAAATCTCGACGCAAGATAGGTGCATCCTTTGAGCCAGATGCGTCATAGGCTCAAAAATCAATTTGGATGCATCTGATGGTACTCCTAGGTCACATGGGTGAAGTGGAAGATCGTTTAAGTCTGTTTGGAGATAGTGTTAATCACGATGCAAGATAGGTGCATGGTTTGCGCTAAACGCACCATAGGCTCATAAATCAGTCAAGATGGACCTGATGGTACTCCTAGGTGACGTGGATGAAGTGGAAGCTCATTTCAGTCCGTTTTTAGATAGTGTTAAACTAGAAGCAATATAGATGCATGGTTTGAGATGAACATGCAATCGGCTCTGAAGTTGTTTTTGGGCGCACCCGATGGAACTCCTAGGTGACGTGGGTCAAGTGTGAGCTCATTTTGTTGAGTTTGGAGATAGTGTTAATCTCGGTGCAAGACAGGTGCACAGTTTGCGCTGAATGTGCCACAGGCATGGAAATCGTTTTGGTCATTCCCGATGGTACCCTAGGGTACGTGGGTCAAGGGGAGGCTCATTTTAGTCCATTTGAAGATAGTGTTAGCCTTGACGCAAGATAAGTACACGGTTTGCGCCGAACGTGCAATAGTCTCTGAAGTCGTTCTTGGGTGCTCCCGATGGAACTCCTAGGTGACGTGGGTCATGTGGAAGCACATTTTGTTTCGTTTGGAGATAGTGTTAATCTCGGTGCACGATGCGTGCACAGTTTGCATTGAATGTACCACAGGCATGGAAATCGTTTTGGCCATACGCAATGGTACTCTCGGGGATGTGGGTCAAGGGGAGGCTCGTTTCAGTGTGTTTGGAGATAGTGTTAGTCTCGACGCAAGATATGTGCCCGTTTTGAACCGAACGTGCAATAGGCTCGGAAGTCGTTTTGGGCGCACACGATGGAACTCATAGGTGACTTGGGTCAAGTGGAGGCTCGTTTCAATCTTTTTTAAGATATTGTAAATCTCGACGCAAGATAGGTGCATCCTTTGAGCCAGATGCGTCATAGGCTCAAAAATCAATTTGGATGCATCTGATGGTACTCCTAGGTCACATGGGTGAAGTGGAAGATCGTTTAAGTCTGTTTGGAGATGTGTTAATCACGACGCAAGATAGGTGCATGGTTTGCGCTAAATGCACCATAGGCTCATAAATCAGTCTGGATGGTCCTGATGGTACTCCTCGGTGACGTGGATGAAGTGGAAGCTCATTTAAGTCCATTTTTAGATAGTGTTAATCTAGAAGCAAGATAGATGCATGGTTTGAGATGAACATGCAATCGGCTCTGAAGTTGTTTTTGGGCGCACCCGATGGAACTCCTAGGTGACGTGGGTCAAGTGTGAGCTCATTTTGTTGAGTTTGGAGACAGTGTTAATCTCGGCGCAAGATAGGTGCACAGTTTGCACTAAATGTAGCACGAGTATGGAAATCATTTTGGCCGTACGCGAAGGTACTGTAGGGGATGTGGGACAAGGGGAGGCTCATTTCAGTCCGTTTGGAGATAGTGTTAATCTCAACGTAAGAAAGGTGTGTGGTTTGAGATGAACATGCAATGGGCTCTAAAGTTGTTTTTGGGCGCAGCCGATGAAACTCCTAGGTGACGTGGGTCAATTGGAGGCTCATTTTGTTCCGTTTGGACACAGTATTAATCTCGGCGCAAGATAGGTGCACAGTTTGCGCTGAATGTAGCACAGGTATGGAAATCATTTTGGTCATACGCGATGGTACTCTAGGGGATGTGGGTCAAGGGGAGGCTCGTTTTAGTCCGTTTGGAGATAGTGTTAGTCTCGACCGAAGATAGGTGCATGTTTTGAACCAAACGTGCAATAGGCTCAGAAGTCGTTTTGGGCGCACCTGATGGAACTCCTTGGTGACGTGGGTCAAGTGTGAACTCATTTTGTTGAGTTTGGAGATAGTGTTAATCTCGACGCAAGATAGGTGCATCCTTTGCGCCAGATGTGCCATATGATCAAAATTCAGTTTGGATGCAACTGAAGGTACTCCTAGGTGACATGGGTGAAGTGGAAGATCATTTCAGTCTGTTTGGAGATAGTGTTAATCACGACGCAAGATAGGTGCATGGTTTGCGCTAAACGCACCATAGGCTCATAAATCAGTCTAGATGGACCTGATGGTACTCCTAGGTGACGTGGATGAAGTGGAAGCTCATTTCAGTCCGTTTGGAGATAGTGTTAATCTGGACGCAAGATAGATGCATGGTTTGAGATGAACGTGCAATAGTCTTAGAATTCATTTTTGGGCGCACCCGATAGAACTCCTAGGTGACGTGGGTCCTATGGAGGCACATTTTGTTCTGTTTGGAGATAGTGTTAATCTCGGCGCAAGATAGGTGCACAGTTTGCGCTGAATGTATCACGGGTATGGAAATCGTTTTGGCCGTACGCGATGGTACTCTAGGGGATGTGGGTATAGGGGAGGCTCGTTTCAGTCCGTTTGGAGATAGTGTTAGTCTCGACCGAAGATAGGTGCACGTTTTGAACCAAACGTGCAATAGGCTCGGAAGTCATTTTGGGTGCACCCGATGGAACTCATAGGTGACGTGGGTCAAGTGGAGGCTTGTTTCAGTCAGTTTGGAGAAAGTGTTAGTCTCGACGCAAGATAGGTGCACGGTTTGCGCCAAACACACCATAGGCTCAGAAATCAGTTTGGATGGGCCTGATGGTACTCCTAGGTGACATGGGTGAAGTGGAAGCTCCTGTCAGTCCGTTTGGAGATAGTGTTAACCTCAATGCAACATAGGTGCATGGTTTGCGCCAGATGTGCCATAGGATCAAAAATCAGTTTGGATGCAACTAATGGTACTCCTAGGTGACATGGGTGAAGTGGTAGCTCGTTTCAGTCCGTTTGGAGAGTGTTAATCACGACACAAGAGAGATGCACGGTTTGCGCTAAACGCACCATATGCCGATAAATAAGTCTGGATGACCTGATGGTACTCCTAGGTGACGTTGATGAAGTGGAAGCTCGTTTCAGTCCGTTTGGAGATAGTGTTAATCTAGACGCAAGATAGATGCATGGTTTGAGATGAACATGCAATCGGCTCTAAAGTTGTTTTTGGGCGCACCCGATGGAACTCCTAGGTGACGTGGGTCAAGTGTGAGCTTATTTTGTCGAGTTTGGAGATAGTGTTAATCTCGACGCAAGATAGGTGCATCTTTTGCGCCAGATGTGCCATAGGATCAAAAATCAGTTTGGATGCAACTGATGGTACTCCTAGGTGACATGGGTGAAGTGGAAGATCATTTCAGTCCGTTTGGAGATAGTGTTAATCACAACGCAAGATAGATGCACGGTTTGCGCTAGACGCACCATATGCCCATAAATCAGTCTGGATGGACCTGATGGTACTCCGAGGTGACGTGGATGAAGTGGAAACTCATTTCTGTCCATTTGGAGATAGTGTTAATCTAGACGCAATATAGATGCATGGTTTGCGCCAAACGTGCAATAGGCTCAGAAGTCGTCTTGGGCGCACCCGGTCGACCTCATATGTGACGTGGGTCAAGTGGAGGCTCATTTCAATCTCTTTTAAGATATTGTTAATCTCGACGCAAGATAGGTGCATCCTTTGCGCCAGATGTGCCATAAGATCAAAAATCAGTTTGGATGCACCTGATGGTACTCCTAGGTGACATGTGTGAAGTGGAAGCTCATTTCAGTCCGTTTGGAGAGTGTTAATCATGACGCAAGATAGATGCACGGTTTGCACTAAACGCACCATATGCCCATAAATCAGTGTGGATGGACCTGATGGTACTCCTAGGTGACGTGAATGAAGTGGGAGCTCGTTTCAGTCCGTTTGGAGATAGTGTTAGTCTCGACCGAAGATAGGTGCACGTTTTGAACCAAACGTGCAATAGGCTCGGAAGTCATTTTGGGCGCACCCGATGGAACTCATAGGTGACGTGGGTCAAGTGGAGGCTCGTTTCAATCTTTTTTAAGACATTGTTAATCTCGACGCAAGATAGGTGCATCCTTTGCGCCAGATGTGCCATAGGATCAAAAATCAGTTTGGATGCAACTAATGGTACTCCTAGGTGACATGGGTGAAGTGGAAGCTCGTTTCAGTCCGTTTGGAGAGTGTTAATCACGACGCAAGATAGATGCACGGTTTGCGCTAAACGCACCATATGCCGATAAATCAGTCTGGATGGACCTAATGGTACTCCTAGGTGACGTTGATGAAGTGGAAGCTCGTTTCAGTCCGTTTGGAGATAGTGTTAATCTAGACGCAAGATAGATGCATGGTTTGAGATGAACACGCAATCGGCTCTAAAGTTGTTTTTGGGCTTACCCGATGGAACTCCTAGGTGACGTGGGTCAAGTGTGAGCTCATTTTGTTGAGTTTGGAGATAGTGTTAATCTCGACGCAAGATAGGTGCATCTTTTGCGCCAGATGTGCCATAGGATCAAAAATCAGTTTGGATGCAACTGATGGTACTCCTAGGTGACATGGGTGAAGTGGAAGCTCATTTCAGTCCGTTTGGAGATAGTGTTAATCACAACGCAAGATAGATGCACGGTTTGCGCTAAACGCACCATATGCCCATAAATCAGTCTGGATGGACCTGATGGTACTCCTAGGTGACGTGGATGAAGTGGAAACTCGTTTCAGTCCATTTGGAGATAGTGTTAATCTAGACGCAATATAGATGCATGGTTTGCGCCAAACGTGCAATAGGCTCGGAAGTCGTCTTGGGCGCACCCGGTCGAACTCATATGTGATGTGGGTCAAGTGGAGGCTCATTTCAATCTCTTTTAAGATATTGTTAATCTCGACGCAAGATAGGTGCATCCTTTGCGCCAGATGTGCCATAAGATCAAAAATCAGTTTGGATGCACCTGATGGTACTCCTAGGTGACATGGGTGAAGTGGAAGCTCGTTTCAGTCCGTTTGGAGAGTGTTAATCACGACGCAAGATAGATGCACGGTTTGCGCTAAACGCACCATATGCCGATAAATCAGTCTGGATGGACCTGATGGTACTCCTATGTGACGTTAATGAAGTGGGAGCTCGTTTCAGTCCGTTTGGAGATAGTGTTAATCTAGACGCAAGATAGATGCATGGTTTGAGATGAACATGCAATCGGCTCTAAAGTTGTTTTTGGGCGCACCCGATGGAACTCCTAGGTGACGTGGGTCAAGTGTGAGCTCATTTTGTTAAGTTTGGAGATAGTGTTAATCTCGACGCAAGATAGGTGCATCTTTTGCGCCAGATGTGCCATAGGATCAAAAATCAGTTTGGATGCAACTGATGGTACTCCTAGGTGACATGGGTGAAGTGGAAGTTCATTTTAGTCCGTTTGGAGATAGTGTTAATCACAACGCAAGATAGATGCACGGTTTGCGCTAAACGCACCATATGCCCATAAATCAGTCTGGATGGACCTGATGGTACTCCTAGGTGACGTGGATGAAGTGGAAACTCGTTTCAGTCCATTTGGAGATAGTGTTAATCTAGACGCAACATAGATGCATGGTTTGCGCCAAACGTGCAATAGGCTCGGAAGTCGTCTTGGGCGCACCCAGTCGAACTCATATGTGACGTGGGTCAAGTGGAGGCTCATTTCAATCTCTTTTAAGATATTGTTAATCTCGACGCAAGATAGGTGCATCCTTTGCGCTAGATGTGCCATAAGATCAAAAATCAGTTTGGATGCACCTGATGGTACTCCTAGGTGACATGGGTGAAGTGGAAGCTCATTTCAGTCCGTTTGGAGAGTGTTAATCACGACGCAAGATAGATGCACGGTTTGCGCTAAACGCACCATATGCCCATAAATCAATGTTTATGGACCTGATGGTACTCCTAGGTGACGTGAATGAAGTGGGAGCTCATTTCAGTCCGTTTGGAGGTAGTGTTAATCTAGACGCAAGATAGATGCTTGGTTTGCGCCAAACGTGCAATAGGATCGGAAGTCGTCTTGGGCGCACCCGGTCGAACTCATATGTGACGTGGGTCAAGTGGAGGCTCAATTCAATCTCTTTTAAGATATTGTTAATCTCGACGCAAGATAGGTGCATCCTTTGCGCCAGATGTGCCATAAGATCAAAAATTAGTTTGGATGCACCTGATGGTACTCCTAGGTGACATGGGTGAAGTGGAAGCTCGTTTGCGCCGAACGTGCAATAGTCTCGGAAGTCGTTTTTGGGTGCTCCCGATGGAACTCCTAGGTGACGTGGGTCACGTGGAAGCACATTTTGTTTCATTTGGAGACAGTGTTAATCTCGGTGCAAAATGCGTGCACAGTTTGCGTTGAATGTACCACAGGCATGGAAATCATTTTGGCCATACGCGATGGTACTCTCGGGGATGTGGGTCAAGGGGAGGCTCGTTTCAGTCCGTTTGGACATAGTGTTAGTCTCGATGCAAGATAGGTGCCCGTTTTGAACCGAACGTGCAATAGGCTCGGAAGTCGTTCTGGGCGCACCCGATGGAACTCATAGGTGACGTGGGTCAAGTGGAGGCTCGTTTCAATCTTTTTTAAGATATTGTAAATCTTGAGGCAAGATAGGTGCATCCTTTGAGCCAGATGCACCTGATGGTACTCCTAGGTGACATGGGTGAAGTGGAAGATCGTTTCTGTCTGTTTGGAGATAGTGTTAATCACGACGCAAGATAGGTGCATGGTTTGCGCTAAACGCACCATAGGCTCATAAATCAGTATGGATGGACCTGATTATACTCCTAGGTGACGTGGATGAAGTGGAAGCTCATTTCAGTCCGTTTGGAGATAGTGTTAATATAGACGCAAGATAGATGCATGGTTTGAGATGAACATGCAATCGGCTCTGAGGTTGTTTTTGGGGGCACCCGATGGAACTCATAGGTGACGTGGGTCAAGTGGAGGCTCATTTCAATCTTTTTTAAGATATTATTAATCTCGACACATGATAGGTGCATCCTTTGCGCTAGATGTGCCATAGGATCAAAAATCAGTTTGGATGCAACTGATGGTACTCCTAGGTGACATGGGTGAAGTGGAAGCTCGTTTCAGTCCATTTGGAGATAGTGTTAAACGCACCATATGCCCATAAATCAGTCTGGATGGACCTAATGGTACTCCTAGGTGACGTGGATGAAGTGGAAGCTCATTTCAGTCCGTTTTTAGATAGTGATAATCTAGAAGCAAGATAGATGCATGGTTTGAGATGAACATGCAATCGGCTCTGAAGTTGTTTTTAGGCGCACCCGATGGAACTCCTAGGTGGCGTGGGTCAGAACTCATTTTGTTGAGTTTGGAGATAGTGTTAATCTCGGTCAAGTGCACTGATTTGCTCATTTTGTTGAAATCGTTTGGAGGTACTCTAGTGTTAATCTCGATGCAAGATAAGCGTAGTCTTAACATCGTTTACGCGCGCCGAACGTGCAATAGTCTTGGAAATCATTTTTGGGCGCACCGAGGATCAAAAATGGCGTGGGTCCTATGGATGGAGCAGATGGTAATCTCGGCGCAAGATAGGTGACATGGGTGAAGTGGTACTCTAGGGGATGTGGGTCAAGGGAGGCTCGTCGTTTGGTCCATTTGGAGATATTGTTAATCATGAAGATAGGTGCGTTTTGAAAGATGCAATAGGCTTCGTTTTTGCGCTTCCGATGGAACTCATAGGTGACTTGGGTCAAGTGGAGGCTCGTTTCAATCTTTTTTAAGATATTGTTAATCTTGGCGTAAGATAGGTGCATCGTTTGCGCAGATGCCCAAAAATCGTTTGGATGCAATGATGGTACTCCTAGGTGACATGGGTGAAGTGGAAGCTAGGAGATATGGACCGGTGATGGTACCCATCCGGTCTAGATGGAGATGGTACTCTAGGTGGATGAAGTGGAAGCTCGTTTGATCCGTTTGGAGATAGTGTTAATCTAGACGCAAGATAGATGCATGGTTTGAGATGAACATGCAATCGGCTCTGAAGTTGTTTTTGGGCGCACCCGATGGAACTCCTAGGTGACGTGGGTCAAGTGTGAGCTCATTTTGTCGAGTTTGGAGATAGTGTTAATCTCGACCCAAGATAGGTGTATCCTTTGCACCAGATGTGCCATAGGATCAAAAATCAGTTTGGATGCAACTGATGGTATCCTAGGTGACATAGGTGAAGTGGAAGATCGTTTAAGTCTGTTTGGAGATAGTGTTAATCACGACGCAAGATAGGTGCATGGTTTATGCTTAAACGCACCATAGGCTCATAAATCGGTCTCGATGGACTGATGGTACTCCTAGGTGACATGGATGAAGTGGAAGCTCATTTCAAATTGTTTTAGATAGTGTTAATCTAGAAGCAAGATAGATGCATGGTTTGAGATGAACATGCAATCGGCTCTGAAGTTGTTTTTGGGCGCACCCGATGGAACTCCTAGGTGACGTGGGTTAAGTGTGAGCTCATTTTGTTGAGTTTGGAGACAGTGTTAATCTCGGCGCAAGATAGGTGCATAGATTGCGTTGAATGTAGCACGGGTATGGAAATCATTTTGGACGTACGCGATGGTACTCTAGGGGATGTGGGTCAAGGGGTGGCTCGTTTCAGTCCATTTGGAGATAGTGTTAGTCTCGAACGAAGATAGGTGCACGTTTTGAACCAAACAAGCAATAGGCTCGGAAGTCGTTTTGGGCGCACCCGATGGAACTCATAGGTGACGTCTGTCAAGTGGAGGCTCGTTTCAATCTTTTTAAGATATTGTTAATCTCGACGCAAGATAGGTGCATCCTTTGCACCAGATGTGCCATCGGATCAAAAATCGTTTTGAATGCAACTGATGGTACTCCTAGGTGACATGGGTGAAGTGGAAGCTCGTTTCAGTCCGTTTGGAGATAGTGTTAATCACGACGCAAGATAGATGCTCGGTTTGCGCTAAACGCACCATATGCCCATAAATCAGTCTAGATGGACCTGATGGAATTCCTAGGTGACGTGGTTGAAGTGGAAGCTCATTTCAGTCCGTTTGGAGATAGTGTTAATCTAGACGCAAGATAGATGCATGGTTTGAGATGAACATGCAATCGGCTCTGAAGTTGTTTTTGGGCGCACCCGATGGAACTCCTAGGTGACGTGGGTCAAGTGTGAGCTCATTTTGTGGAGTTTGGAGATAGTGTTAATCTCGGTGCAAGACAGGTGCACAGTTTGCGCTGAATGTACAACGGGCATGGAAATCATTGTGGTCGTACCCGATGGTACTCTAGGGGACGTGGGTCAAGGGGAGGCTCGTTTCAGTCCATTTGGAGATAGTGTTAGTCTTAACGCAAGATAGGTGCACAGCTTGCGTCGAACGTGCAATAGTCTCGGAAATCATTTTTGGGCGCACCCGATATAACTCCTAGGTGACGTGGGTCCTATGGAAGCTCATTTTGATCCGTTTGGAGACACTGTTAATCTCGGCGCAAGATTGGTGCACACGATATACCAGTATATGTACGCACGGTATGGAAATCGTTTTGGCCGTACGCGATGGTACTCTAGGTGATGTGGGTCAAGGGGAGGCTTGTTTCAGTCCGTTTGGAGATAGTGTTAGTCTTAATGCAAGATAGGTGCACGGTTTGAGCCGAACATGCAATAGGCTCGGATGTCGTTTTGGGCGCACCCGATGGAACTCATAGGTGACGTGGGTCAAGTGGAGGCTCGTTTCAATCTTTTTTAAGATATTATTAATCTTGACACATGATAGGTGCATCCTTTGCGCCAGATGTGCCATAGGATCAAAAATCAGTTTGGATGCAACTGATGGTACTCCTAGGTGACATGGGTGAAGTGGAAGCTCGTTTCAGTCCGTTTGGAGATAGTGTTAAACGCACCATATGCCCATAAATCAGTCTGGATGGACCTATTGGTACTCCTAGGTGACGTGGATGGAGTGGAAGCTCATTTCAGTCCATTTTTAGATAGTGATAATCTAGAAGCAAGATAGATGCATGGTTTGAGATGAACATGCAATCGGCTCTGAAGTTGTTTTTGGGCGCACCCGATGGAACTCCTAGGTGACGTGGGTCAAGTGTGAGCTCATTTTGTTGAGTTTGGAGATAGTGTTAATCTCGGTGCAAGACAGGTGCACAGTTTGTGCTGAATGTACCACGGGCATGGAAATCGTTTTATCCGTACCCGATGGTACTCTAGGGGACGTGGGTCAAGGGGAGGCTCGTTTCAGTCCATTTGGAGATAGCGTTAGTCTTAACGCAAGATAGGTGCACAGCCTGCGCCGAACGTGCAATAGTCTTGGAAATCATTTTTGGGCGCACCCGATAGAACTCCTAGGTGACGTGGGTCCTATGGAAGCTCATTTTGTTTCGTTTGGAGACAGTGTTAATCTCGGCGCAAGATAGGTGCACAGTTTGCGCTGAATGTAGCACGGGTATGGAAATCATTTTGGCCGTACCCGATGGTACTCTAGGGGATGTGGGTCAAGGGGAGGCTCGTTTCAGTCCATTTGGAGATAGTGTTAGTCTCGACCGAAGATAGGTGCACGTTTTGAACCAAACGTGCAATAGGCTCGGAAGTCGTTTTGGGCGCACCCGATGGAACTCATAGGTGACTTGGGTCAAGTGGAGGCTCGTTTCAATCTTTTTTAAGATATTGTTAATCTTGACGTAAGATAGGTGCATCCTTTGCGCCAGATGTGCCATAGGATCAAAAATCAGTTTGGATGCAACTGATGGTACTCCTAGGTGACATGGGTGAAGTGGAAGCTCGTTTCAGTCCGTTTGGAGATATTGTTAATCATGATGCAGGAAAGATGCACGGTTTGCGCTAAACGCGCCATATGCCCATAAATCAGTCTGGATGGACATGATGGTACTCCTAGGAGATGTGGATGAAGTGGAAGCTCGTTTCAGTCCGTTTGGAGATAGTGTTAATCTAGACGCAAGATAGATGCATGGTTTGAGATGAACATGCAATCGGCTCTGAAGTTGTTTTTGGGCGCACCCGATGGAACTCCTAGGTGACGTGGGTCAAGTGTGAGCTCATTTTGTCGAGTTTGGAGATAGTGTGAATCTCGACGCAAGATAGGTGTATCCTTTGCACCAGATGTGCCATAGGATCAAAAATCAGTTTGGATGCAACTGATGGTATCCTAGGTGACATAGGTGAAGTGGAAGATCGTTTAAGTCTGTTTGGAGATAGTGTTAATCACGACGCAAGATAGGTGCATGGTTTGCGCTAAACGCACCATAGGCTCATAAATCAGTCTCGATGGACCTGATGGTACTCCTAGGTGACATGGATGAAGTGGAAGCTCATTTCAGTCCGTTTTTAGATAGTGTTAATCTAGAAGCAAGATAGATGCATGGTTTGAGATGAACATGCAATCGGCTCTGAAGTTGTTTTTGGGCGCACCCGATGGAACTCCTAGGTGACGTGGGTTAAGTGTGAGCTCATTTTGTTGAGTTTGGAGACAGTGTTAATCTCGGCGCAAGATAGGTGCATAGATTGCGTTGAATGTAGCACGGGTATGGAAATCATTTTGGACGTACGCGATGGTACTCTAGGGGATGTGGGTCAAGGGGTGGCTCGTTTCAGTCCATTTGGAGATAGTGTTAGTCTCGAACGAAGATAGGTGCACGTTTTGAACCAAACAAGCAATAGGCTCGGAAGTCGTTTTGGGCGCACCCGATGGAACTCATAGGTGACGCTCATCAAGTGGAGGCTCGTTTCAATCTTTTTAAGATATTGTTAATCTCGACGCAAGATAGGTGCATCCTTTGCACCGGATGTGCCATCGGATCAAAAATCGTTTTGAATGCAAATCGATGGTACTCCTAGGTGACATGGGTGAAGTGGAAGCTCGTTTGATCCGTTTGGAGATAGTGTTAATCACGACGCAAGATAGATGCTCGGTTTGCGCTAAACGCACCATATGCCCATAAATCGATCTAGATGGACCTGATGGAATTCCTAGGTGACGTGGTTGAAGTGGAAGCTCGTTTGATCCGTTTGGAGATAGTGTTAATCTAGACGCAAGAGATAGATGCATGGTTTGAGATGAACATGCAATCGGCTCTGAAGTTGTTTTTGGGCGCACCCGATGGAACTCCTAGGTGACGTGGGTCAAGTGTGAGCTCATTTTGTGGAGTTTGGAGATAGTGTTAATCTCGGTGCAAGACAGGTGCACAGTTTGCGCTGAATGTACAACGGGCATGGAAATCATTGTGGTCGTACCCGATGGTACTCTAGGGGACGTGGGTCAAGGGGAGGCTCGTTTCAGTCCATTTGGAGATAGTGTTAGTCTTAACGCAAGATAGGTGCACAGCTTGCGTCAAACGTGCAATAGTCTCGGAAATCATTTTTGGGCGCACCCGATATAACTCCTAGGTGACGTGGGTCCTATGGAAGCTCATTTTGATCCGTTTGGAGACACTGTTAATCTCGGCGCAAGATTGGTGCACAGTTTGCGCTGTATGTAGCACGGGTATGGAAATCGTTTTGGCCGTACGCGATGGTACTCTAGGTGATGTGGGTCAAGGGGAGGCTTGTTTCAGTCCGTTTGGAGATAGTGTTAGTCTTAATGCAAGATAGGTGCACGGTTTGAGCCGAACATGCAATAGGCTCGGATGTCGTTTTGGGCGCACCCGATGGAACTCATAGGTGACGTGGGTCAAGTGGAGGCTCGTTTCAATCTTTTTTAAGATATTATTAATCTTGACACATGATAGGTGCATCCTTTGCGCCAGATGTGCCATAGGATCAAAAATCAGTTTGGATGCAACTGATGGTACTCCTAGGTGACATGGGTGAAGTGGAAGCTCGTTTCAGTCCGTTTGGAGATAGTGTTAAATGCACCATATGCCCATAAATCGATGCGATGGACCTATTGGTACTTGCTAGGTGACGTGGATGGAGTGGAAGCTCATTTCACCCATTTTAGATAGTGATAATCTAGAAGCAAGATAGATGCATGGTTTGAGATGAACATGCAATCGGCTCTGAAGTTGTTTTTGGGCGCACCCGATGGAACTCCTAGGTGACGTGGGTCAAGTGTGAGCTCATTTTGTTGAGTTTGGAGATAGTGTTAATCTCGGTGCAAGACAGGTGCACAGTTTGTGCTGAATGTACCACGGGCATGGAAATCGTTTTATCCGTACCCGATGGTACTCTAGGGGACGTGGGTCAAGGGGAGGCTCGTTTCAGTCCATTTGGAGATAGCGTTAGTCTTAACGCAAGAAAGGTGCACAGCCTGCGCCGAACGTGCAATAGTCTCGGAAATCATTTTTGGGCGCACCCGATAGAACTCCTAGGTGACGTGGGTCCTATGGAAGCTCATTTTGTTTCGTTTGAAGACAGTGTTAATCTCGGTGCAAGATAGGTGCACAGTTTGCACTGAATGTAGCACGGGTATGGAAATCGTTTTGGCCGTACCCGATGGTACTCTAGGGGATGTGGGTCAAGGTGAGGCTCGTTTCAGTCCGTTTGGAGATGGTGTTAGTCTCGACCGAAGATAGGTGCACGTTTTGAACCAAACGTGCAATAGGCTCGGAAATCGTTTTGGGCGCACCCGATGGAACTCATAGTTGACTTGGGTCAAGTGGAGGCTCGTTTCAATCTTTTTTAAGATATTGTTAATCTCGACGTAAGATAGGTGCATCCTTTGCGCCAGATGTGCCATAGGATCAAAAATCATCAAATCGATGGTAAAATGGGTGAAGTGGAAGCTCGTTTGATCGTTTTGAATATTGTTAATCATGATGCGTGAAAGATGCGATGGTACTCCTAGGTGACATGGGTAAAGTGGAAGCTCATTTCAGTCCGTTTGGAGATAGTGTTAATCTACGACGCAAGATAGATGCATGGTTTGTGATGAACATGCTAAATTGTTATTAGCACCATGGAACTCCTAGGTGATAAAGCTCATTTTGTTGAGTTTGGAGATGGACCTCGACGCAAGATGGTACTCCTAGGTAGGATCAAAAATCGTGGATCCTAGGTGACATAGGTGAAGTGGAAGATCTTTCGTTTTTGGAGATAGTGTTAATCATGGAGATAGATGTTAAATGCACCTATGGCCATAAATCGGTCTAGATGGACCTGATGATAGATGCATGGTTTGAGATGATGCATGGTTTGAGATGAACATGCAATCGGCTCTAAAGTTGTTTTTGGGCGCACCCGATGGAACTCCTAGGTGACGTGGGTCAAGTGTGAGCTCATTTTGTTGAGTTTGGAGATAGTGTTAATCTCGACGCAAGATAGGTGCATCTTTTGCGCCAGATGTGCCATAGGATCAAAAATCAGTATGGATGCAACTGATGGTACTCCTAGGTGACATGGGTAAAGTGGAAGCTCATTTCAGTCCGTTTGGAGATAGTGTTAATCACGACGCAAGATAGATGCCCGGTTTGCGCTAAATGCACCATATGCCCATAAATCAGTCTGGATGGACCTAATGGTACTCCTTGGTGACGTGGATGAAGTGAAAACTCATTTCAGTCCATTTGGTGATAGTGTTAATCTAGACGCAATATAGATGCATGGTTTGCGCCAAACGTGCAATAGGCTCGGAAGTCGTCTTGGGCGCACCCGGTCGAACTCATATGTGACATGGGTCAAGTGGAGGCTCATTTCAATCTCTTTTAAGATATTGTTAATCTCGACGCAAGATAGGTGCATCATTTGCGCCAGATGTGCCATAAGATCAAAAATTAGTTTGGATGCACCTGATGGTACTCCTAGGTGACTTGGGTGCAGTGGGAGCACGTTTCAGTCCGTTTGGAGATAGTGTTAATCATGACGCAAGATAGGTGCATGTTTTGCACTAAATGCACCATAGGCCCATAAATCAGTGTGGATGGACCTGATGGTACTCCTAGGTGACGTGAATGAAGTGGGAGCTCGTTTCAGTCCGTTTGGAGGTAGTGTTAATCTAGACGCAAGATAGATGCTTGGTTTGCGCCGAACGTGCAATAGGCTCGGAAGTCGTTTTGGGCGCACCCGGTGGAACTCATATGTGACGTGGGTCAAGCGAAGGCTCGTTTCAATCTCTTTTAAGATATTGTTAATCTCGACGCAAGATAGGGGCATCCTTTGCGCCAGATGTGGCATAAGATCAAAAATTAGTTTGGATGCACCTGATGGTACTCCTAGGTGACATGGGTAAAGTGGAAGCCCGTTTCAGTCCGTTTGGAGATAGTGTTAATCACGACGCAAGATAGATGCCCGGTTTGCGCTAAATGCACCATAGGCCCATAAATCAGTGTGGATGGACCTGATGGTACTCCTAGGTGACGTGAATGAAGTGGAAGCTCGTTTCAGTCCGTTTGGAGGTAGTGTTAATCTAGACGCAAGATAGATGCTTGGTTTGCGCCAAACGTGCAATAGGCTCGGAAGTCGTCTTGGGCGCACCCGGTCGAACTCATATGTGACGTGGGTCAAGTGGAGGCTCATTTCAATCTCTTTTAAGATATTGTTAATCTCGACGCAAGATAGGTGCATCCTTTGCGCCAGATGTGCCATAAGATCAAAAATTAGTTTGGATGCACCTGATGGTACTCCTAGGTGACTTGGGTGCAGTGGGAGCACGTTTCAGTCCGTTTGGAGATAGTGTTAATCATGACGCAAGATAGGTGCACATTTTGCACTAAACGCACCATAGGCCCATAAATCAGTGTGGATGGACCTGATGGTACTCCTAGGTGACGTGAATGAAGTGGGAGCTCGTTTCAGTCCATTTGGAGGTAGTGTTAATCTAGACGCAAGATAGATGCTTGGTTTGCGCCGAACGTGCAATAGGCTCGGAAGTCATTTTGGGCGCACCCGGTGGAACTCATATGTGACGTGGGTCAAGCGAAGGCTCATTTCAATCTCTTTTAAGATATTGTTAATCTCGACGCAAGATAGGGGCATCCTTTGCGCCAGATGTGCCATAAGATCAAAAATTAGTTTGGATGCACCTGATGGTACTCCTAGGTGACATGGGTGCAGTGGAAGCTCGTTTCAGTCCGTTTGGAGATAGTGTTAATCACGACGCACGATAGGTGCACGGTTTGCGCTAAATGCACCATAGGCTCATAAATCAGTCAGGATGGACCTGATCATACTCCTAGGTGACGTGGATGAAGTGGAAGCTCGTTTTAGTCTATTTGGAGATAGTGTTAATCTAGACGCAAAATAGGTGCACAGTTTGCGTCGAATGTACCATGGGCATGGAAATCATTTTGGCCATACGCGATGGTACTCTAGGGGATGTGGGTCAAGGGGAGGCTCATTTCAGTCTGTTTGGACATAGTGTTAGTCCCGATGCAAGATAGGTGCACGGTTTGAGCCGAACATGCAATAGGCTCAGATGTCATTTTGGGCGCACCCGATGGAACTCATAGGTGACGTGGGTCAAGTGGAGGCTCGTTTCAATCTTTTTTAAGATATTATTAATCTCGACGTAGGATAGGTGCATCCTTTGCGCTAGATGTGCCATAGGATCAAAAATCAGTTTGGATGCAACTGATGGTACTCCTAGGTGACATGGGTGAAGTGGAAGCTCGTTTCAGTCCGTTTGGAGATAGTGTTAAACTCGACGCAAGATAGGTGCACGGTTTGAGATGAACATGCAATAGGCTCTAAAGTCATTTTTTGTCACACCTGATGGAACTCCGAGGTGACATAGGTCAAGTGGAAGCTCATTTTGTTTCGTTTGGAGACAGTGTTAATCTCGGTGCAAGACAGGTGCACAGTTTGCGCTGAATGTACCACGGGCATGGAAATCGTTTTGGCCGTACCTAACGGTACTCTAGGGGACGTGCGTCAAGGGAGGCTCATTTTGGTCTGTATGGAGATAGTGTTGTCTTGACGCAAGATAGGTGCACGGTTTGCGCTGAACGTGCAATAGTCTTGGAAGTCGTTTTTGGGCGCACCCGATGGAACTCCTAGGTGACGTGGGTCAAATGGAGGCTCGTTTCAATCTTTTTTAAGATATTATTAATCTCGACGCAAGATAGGTTCATCCTTTGCGCTAGATGTGCCATAGGATCAAAAATCAGTTTGGATGCAGCTGATGGTACTCCTAGGTTACATGGGTGAAGTGGAAGCTCGTTTCAGTCCGTTTGGAGATAGTGTTGATCATGACGCAAGATAGATGCACGGTTTGCGGTAAACGTACCATATGCCCATAAATCAGTCTGGATGGACCTGATGGTACTCCTAGGTGACGTAGATGAAGTGGAAGCTCGTTTTAGTCCGTTTGGAGATAGTGTTAATCTAGACGCAAGATAGATGCATGGTTTGAGATGAACATGCAATCGGCTCTAAAGTTGTTTTTGGGCACACCCGATGGAACTCCTAGGTGACGTGGGTCAAGTGTGAGCTCATTTTGTTGAGTTTGGAGATAGTGTTAATCTCGACGCAAGATAGGTACATCTTTTGCGCTAGATGTGCCATAGGATCAAAAATCAGTTTGGATGCAACTGATGGTACTCCTAGGTGACATGGGTGAAGTGGAAGCTCATTTCAGTCTGTTTGGAGATAGTGTTAATCACGACGCAAGATAGATGCACGGTTTGCGCTAAACGCACCATATGCCCATAAATCAGTCTGGATTGACCTGATGGTACTCCTAGGTGACGTGGATGAAGTGGAAACTCGTTTCTATCCATTTGGAGATAGTGTTAATCTAGACGCAATATAGATGCATGGTTTGCGCCAAACGTGCAATAGGCTCGGAAGTCGTCTTGGGCGCACCTGGTCGAACTCATATGTGACGTGGGTCAAGTGGAGGCTCATTTCAATCTCTTTTAAGATATTGTTAATCTCGATGCAAGATAGGTGCATCCTTTGCGCCAGATGTGCCATAAGATCAAAAATCAGTTTGGATGCACCTTATGGTACTCCTAGGTGACATGGGTGCAGTGGGAGCACGTTTCAGTCTATTTGGGGATAGTGTTAATCATGACACAAGATAGGTGCACGTTTTGCACTAAACGCACCATAGGCCCATAAATCAGTGTGGATGGACCTGATGGTACTCCTAGGTGACGTGAATGAAGTGGGCGCTCGTTTCAGTCCGTTTGGAGGTAGTGTTAATCTAGACGCAAGATAGATGCTTGGTTTGCGCCGAACGTGCAATAGGCTTGGAAGTCGTTTTGGGCGCACCCGGTGGAACTCATATGTGACGTGGGTCAAGCGAAGGCTCGTTTCAATCTCTTTTAAGATATTGTTAATCTCGACGCAAGATAGGGGCATCCTTTGCGCCAGATGTGCCATAAGATCAAAAATTAGTTTGGATGCACCTGATGGTACTCCTAGGTGACATGGGTGCAGTGGAAGCTCATTTCAGTCCGTTTAGAGATAGTGTTAATCACGACGCAAGATAGATGCATGGTTTACGCTAAATGCACCATAGGCTCATAAATCAGTCAGGATGGACCTGCTCGTACTCCTAGGTGACGTGGATGAAGTGGAAGCTCGTTTTAGTCTATTTGGAGATAGTGTTAATCTAGACGCAAGATAGGTGCACAGTTTGCATCGAATGTACCATGGGCATGGAAATCATTTTGGCCATACGCGATGGTACTCTAGGGGATGTGGGTCAAGGGGAGGCTCATTTCAGTCTGTTTGGAGATAGTGTTAGTCCCGATACAAGATAGGTGCGTGGTTTGAGCCGAACATGCAATAGGCTCGGATGTCATTTTGGGCGCACCCGATGGAACTCATAGGTGACGTGGGTCAAGTGGAGGCTCGTTTCAATCTTTTTTAAGATATTATTAATCTCGACGTATGATAGGTGCATCCTTTGCACTAGATGTGCCATAGGATCAAAAATCAGTTTGGATGCAACTGATGGTACTCCTAGGTGACATGGGTGAAGTGGAAGCTCGTTTCAGTCCGTTTGGAGATAGTGTTAATCATGACGCAAGATAGATGCACGGTTTGCGCTAAACGCACCATATGCCCATAAATCAGTCTGGATGGACCTGATGGTAGTCCTAGGTGACGTGGATGAAGTGGAAGCTCATTTCAGTCCGTTTGGAGATTGTGTTAATCTAGACGCAAGATAGATGCATGGTTTGAGATGAACATGCAATCGGCTCTGAAGTTGTTTTTGGGCGCACCCGATAGAACTCCTCGGTTACGTTGGTCAAGTGTGAGCTCATTTTGTTGAGTTTGGAGATAGTGTTAATCTCGATGCAAGATAAGTGTATCTTTTGCGCCAGATGTGCCATAGGATCAAAAATCAGTTTGGATGCAACTGATGGTACTCCTAGGTGACATGGGTGAAGTGGGAGCTCATTTCAGTCCGTTTGGAGATAGTGTTAATCCCGACGAAAGATAGATGCCCGGTTTGCGCTAAACGCACCATATGCCCATAAATTAGTCTCGATGGACCTGATGGTACTCCTAGGTGATGTGGATGAAGTGGAAACTCGTTTCTGTCCATTTGGAGATAGTGTTAATCTAGACGCAATATAGATGCATGGTTTGCGCCAAACGTGCAATAGGCTCAGAAGTCGTTTTGGGCGCACCTGGTCGAACTCATATGTGACGTGGGTCAAGTGGAGGCTCATTTCAATCTCTTTTAAGATATTGTTAATCTCGACGCAAGATAGGTGCATCCTTTGCGCCAAATGTGCCATAAGATCAAAAATCAGTTTGCATGCAACTGATGGTACTCCTAGGTGACATGGGTGAAGTGGAAGCTCATTTCAGTCCGTTTGGAGATAGTGTTAAACTCGACGCAAGATAGGTGCACGGTTTGAGATGAACATGCAATAGGCTCTAAAGTCATTTTTTGTCACACCTGATGGAACTCCGAGGTGACATGGGTCAAGTGGAAGGTCATTTTGTTTCGTTTGGAGACAGTGTTAATCTCGGTGCTAGACAGGTGCACAGTTTGCGCTGAATGTACCACGGGCATGGAAATCATTTTGGCCATACCCGACGGTACTCTAGGGGACGTGCGTCAAGGGGAGGCTCGTTTTTGTCTGTTTGGAGATAGTGTTGTCTTGACGCAAGATAGGTGCACGGTTTGCGCCGAACGTGCAATAGTCTTGGAAGTCATTTTTGGGCGCACCCGATGGATCTACTAGGTGACGTGGGTTATGTGGAAGCTTATTTTGTTTTGTTTGGAGATAGTGTTAATCTCGGCACAAGATAGGTGCACAGTTTGAGCTGAATGTACCACGGGCATGGAAATCATTTTGGCTATACACGATGGTTCTCTAGGGGATGCGGGTCAAGGGGAGGCTCATTTCAGTCTGTTTGGAGATAGTGTTAGTCTCGACACAAGATAGGTGCATGGTTTGAGATGAACATGCAATGGGCTCTGAACTTGTTTTTGGGTGGACCCGATGGAACTCCTAGGTGACGTGGGTCAAGTGGAAGCTCATTTTGTTCTGTTTGGAGACAGTGGTAATCTCGGTGCAAGACAGGTGCACATTTTGTGCTAAATGTACCACGGGCATGGAAATCGTTTTGGCCATACCTGATGGTACTCTAGGGGACGTGGGTCAAGGGGAGGCTTGTTTCAGTCCGTTTGGAGATAGTATTAGTCTTAACGCAAGATAGGTGCACAGCTTGCGCCGAACGTGCAATAGTCTCAGAAATTTTTTTTGGGCGCACCCGATAGAACTCCTAGGTGATGTGGGTCCTATGGAAGTTCGTTTTGTTCCGTTTGGAGACAGTGTTAATCTCAGCGAAAGATAGGTGCACAGTTGGCGCTGAATGTAGCACGGGTATGGAAATCGTTTTGGCCGTACGCGATGGTACTCTAGGGGATGTGGGTCGAGGGGAGGCTTGTTTCAGTCCATTTGGAGATAGTCTTAGTCTCGACCGAAGATAGGTGCACGTTTTGAACCAAATGTGCAAAAGGCTCGGAAGTCATTTTGGGCGCACCCGATGGAACTCATAGGTGACGTGGGTCAAGTGGAGGCTCGTTTCAATCTTTTTTAAGATATTGTAAATCTCGATGCAAGATAGGTGCATCCTTTGAGCCAGATGCGTCATAGGCTCAAAAATCAATTTGGATGCACCTAATGGTACTCCTAGGTGACATGGGTGAAGTGGAAGATTGTTTCAGTCTGTTTGGAGATAGTGTTAATCACGACACAAGATAGGTGCACGGTTTGCGCTAAACGCACCATAGGCTCATAAATCTGTCTGGATGGACCTGATGGTTCTCCTAGGTGACGTGGATGAACTAGAAGCTTGTTTCAGTACGTTTGGAGATAGTGTTAATCTCGATGCAAGATAGATGCACGGTTTGCGCCGAACGTGCAATAGGCCCAGAAGTCATTTTGTGCGCACCCGATGGAACTCTTAGGTGACTTGGGTCATGTGGAAACTCATTTTGTTCCGTTTGGAGACAGTGTTAATCTCGGCGCAAGATAGGGGCATGGTTTGCGCTGAACGTGCAAAAGGCTTGGAAGTCATTTTTGGTCCCACCCGATGGAACTCCTAGGTGACGTGGGTCGTGTGGAAGCTCATTTTGTTTCGTTTGGAGACAGTGTTAATCTCGGCGCAAGATGAGTGCACTGTTTGCGCCAAATGCACCATAGGCTCAGAAATCATTTTGGACGCACCCGATGGTACTCCGACGTGACGAGAGTCAAGTGGAGGCTCATTTCAGTCTGTTTGGAGATAGTGTTAACCTCGATGAAACATAGATGCGCGGTTTGTGCCAAACACACCATAGGCTCAGAAATCAGTTTGGATGCACCTGATGGTACTCCTGGGTCACATGGGTGAAGTGGAAGCTCCTTTCATTCTGTTTGGAGATAGTGTTAATCTCGATGCAAGATAGGTGCATAGTTTGCGGGAACATGCAATAGGCCTAGAAGTCATTTTGGGCGCACCTGATGGAACTCTTAGGCGACTTGGGTCATGTGGAAGCTCATTTTTTACGTTTACAGACAGTGTTAATCTCAGTGCAAGATGGGTGCACAGTTTGCGCTGAATGTACCACAGGCAAGGAAATTGTTTTGGTCGTACCCGATGGTACTATAGGGGACGTGGGTCAAGGGGAGGCTCATTTCAGTCTGTTTGGAGATAGTGTTAGTCTCGATGCAAGATAGGTGCACAGTTTGCGCCGTACGTGCAATAGGCTCGAAAGTTGTTTTGGGCGCACCCGATGGAACTCCTAGGTGACGTGGGTCAAGTGGAAGCTCATTTTGCTCCGTTTGGAGACACTGTTAATCTTGACGCAAGATAGGTGCACGGTTTACGCCGAATGTACCACGGGCATAGAAATCATTTTGGTCATACTCGATGGTATTCTATGGGACATGGGTCAAGTGGAAGCTCATTTCTGTTCATTTGGAGATAGTATTAATCTTGGCGCCAGAAAGGTGCGCGGTTTGCACCAAACACACCATAGACTCAGAAATCATTTTGGACGCACCGAAAGGTAGTCCTACATGACGAGGATCAAGTGGAGACAGTGTTAATCTCGGCGCAAGATTGGTGCATGGTTTTCGCCAAACGGACCATAGGCTCAGAAATCATTTTGGACGCACCCGATGGTACTCCGACATAACGAGAGTCAAGTGGAGGCTCATTTCAGTCCATTTGGAGATAGTGTTAACCTCAACGCAAGATAGATGCGCGGTTTGCACCAAATGCACCATAGGCTCATAAATCAGTTTGGATGCACCTGATGGTACTCCTAGGTGACATGGGTGAAGTGGAAGCCCGTTTCAATCCATTTGGAGATAGTGTTAATCTCGATGCAAGATAGGTGCATGGTTTGTGCCGAATGTGCAATAGGCCCAGAAGTCATTTTGGGGGCACCCGATGGAACTCTTAGGCGACGTGGGTCATGTGGAAGCTCATTTTGTTCCGTTTGGAGACAGTGTTAACCTTGGCGCAAGATAGGTGTATGGTTTGCGCTGAATGTACCGCGGGCATGTAAATCGTTTTGGGCATACCCGATGGTACACTAGAGGACGTGGGTCAAGTGGAGGCTCATTTTAGTTCGTTTGGAGATAGTGTTAGTCTCAACGCAAGATAGGTGCACGGTTTGAGCCGTACGTGAAATAGACTCGAAAGTCATTTTGGGCGCACCCGATGGAACTCATAGCTGACATGGGTCAAGTGGAGGCTCGTTTCAATCTTTTTTGAGATATTATTAACCTCAACGCAAGATAGGTGCCCGGTTTGCACAAAACGCACCATAAGCTCATAAATCAGTTTGGACGCACCTGATGGTACTCAGAGGTGACATGGGTGAAGTGGAAGCTCGTTTTAGTCTGTTTGGAGATAGTGTTAATCTCGACGCAAGATTGGTGCACGGTTTGCACCGAACGTGCAATAGGCTCATAATCAGTTTCGTTGCACCTAATTGTACTCCTAGGTGACGTTGGTGAAGTGGAAGCTCGTTTCAGTCCATTTGGAGATAGTGCTAATCTCGACACAAGATAGGTGCACGATTTGCGCCGAACGTGGAATATTATAGGAAGTCATTTTGGGTGCACCCAATGGAACTCTAAGGCGACATGGGTCAAGTGGAAGCTGATTTTGTTCCATTTGGAGATAGTGTTAATCTCGGTGCAAGATAGGTGCACGGTTTACGCCAAATGTACCACGGGCGTGGCAATTGTTTTGGGTGTACCCAATGGTACACTTGTGGACGTAGGTCAAGTGGAGGTTCGTTCCATTCCATTTGGAGATAGTGGTAGTCTCGACGCAAGATAGGTGCATGGTTTGAGCCAAACATGCTATAGGCTCGAAAGTCGTTTTGGGCGCACCCGATGGAACTCATAGGTGACGTGGGTCAAGTGGAGGCTCGTTTCAATCTTTTTTAAGATATTGTTAATCTCGACGCAAGATAGGTGCATCCTTTGAGCCAGATGCGTCATAGGCTCAAAAATCAATTTGGATGCACCTGATGGTACTCCTAGGTGACGTGGGTGAAGTGGAAGCTCGTTTCAGTCCGTTTGGAGATAGTGTTAACCACGACGCAAGATAGGTGCACGGTTCGCGCTAAATGTACCATACGCTCATAAATCAGTTTGGATGGACCTGATGGTTCTATTAGGTGACGTGGCGAAGTGGAACCTCATTTTAGTCCGTTTGGAGATAGTGTTAATCTCGACACAAGATAGGTGCACGGTTTGCGCCAAACATGGAATAGTATAGGAAGTCATTTTGGGTGCACCCGATGGAACTCTAAGGCGACGTGGGTCAAGTGGAAGCTGATTTTGTTCTGTTTGGAGATAGTGTTAATCTCGGTGCAAGATAGGTGCACAATTTACGCCAAATGTACCACGGGCATGCAATTGTTTTGGGCGTACCTGATGGTACACTTGGGGACATAGGTCAAGTGGAGCTTCGTTCCAATCCGTTTGGAGATAGTGGTAGTCTCGACACAAGATAGGTGCACGGTTTGAGCCGAACATGCAATAGGCTCGAAAGTCATTTTGGGCGCACCCGATGGAACTCCTAGGTGACGTGGGTCAAGTGGAGGCTTGTTTCAGTCAGTTTGGAGAAAGTGATAGTCTCGACGGAAGATTGGTGCACGGTTTGCGCCAAACGCACCATAGGCTGAGAAATTAGTTTGGATGCACCTGATGGTACTCCTACGTGACGTGGGTGAAGTGGAAGCTCGTTTCAGTCCGTTTAGAGATAGTGTTAACCACGACGCAAGATAGGTGCACGGTTCGTGCTAAATGTACCATAGGCTCATAAATCAGTTTGGATCAACCTGATGGTTCTATTAGGTGACGTGGGTGAAGTGAAAGCTCGTTTTAGTCCATTTGGAGATAGTGTTAATCTCGACCCAAGATAGGTGTACGATTTGCGTTGAATGTGCAAAAGGCTTGGAAGTCGTTTTTGGGCGCACCCAATGGAACTCCTAGGTGACGTGGGTCATGTGGAAGCTCATTTTTGTTTCGTTTGGAGACAGTGTTAATCTTGGCGCAAGATGGGTGCACTGTTTGCGTCAAATGCACCATAGGCTCAGAAATCATTTTGGATGCACCCGATGATACTCTGAGATGACGAGAGTCAAGTGGAGGCTCATTTCAGTCTGTTTGGAGATAGTATTAAAATCGACGAAAGATAGATGCGCGTTTTGTGCCAAACACACCATAGGCTCAGAAATTAGTTTGGATGCACCAGATGGTACTCCTTGGTCACATGGGTGAAGTGGAAGCTCATTTCATTCTGTTTGGAGATAGTGTTAATGTCGACACAAGATAGGTGCATAGTTTGCGGCGAATGAGCTTAGGCGACACATTTCATTTCATTTTGGGCGCACCCGATGGAACTCTTAGGCGACTTTGGTCATGTGGAAGCTCATTTTGTTCTGTTTGGAGACAGTGTTAATCTCGATGCAAGATGGGTGCATAGTTTGCGCTGAATGTACCATAGGCATGGAAATTGTTTTGGTCGTACTCGATGGTACTATAGGGGACGTGGGTCAAGGGGAGGCTCATTTCAGTCTGTTTGGAGATAGTGTTAGTCTCGACGCAAGATAGGTGCACGGTTTGCGTCGAACATGCAATAGGCTCGGAAGTCATTTTGGGCGCACCCGATGGAACTCCTAGGTGACGTGGGTCTTGTGGAAGCTCATTTTGCTCCGTTTGGAGAGTGTTAATCTCGACGCAAGATAGGTGCACGGTTTGCGCCGAATATACCACGGGCATGGAAATCATTTTGGTCGTACTCGATGGTATTCTATGGGACATGGGTCAAGTGGAAGCTCGTTTTAGTTCATTTGGAGATAGTATTAATCTTGGCGCAAGATAGGTGTGCGGTTTGTGCCAAACGCACCATAGGCTCAGAAATCATTTTGGACGCACCCGATGGTAGTCCTACATGACGAGGATCGAGTGGAAGCTCATTTAGTTTGGTTTGGAGACAATGTTAATCTCAGCGCAAGATCGGTGCACGGTTTTTGCCAAACGCACCATAACCTCAGAAATCATTTTGGACGCACCCGATGGTACTCCAACGTAATGAGAGTCAAGTGGAGGCTCATTTTAGTCCGTTTGGAGGTAGTGTTAACCTCGACGCAAGATAGATGTGCGGTTTGCGCCAAACGCACAATAGGCTCAGAAATCAGTTTGGATGGACCTTATGGTACTCCTAGGTGACATGGGTGAAGTGGAAGCTCGTTTAAGTCTATTTGGAGATAGTGTTAATCTCGACGCAAGATAGGTTCACGGTTTGCGCCGAACGTGCAATACGCTCAGAAATCAGTTGGGATGAACCTAATTGTACTCCTAGGTGACGTGGGTGAAGCGGAAGCTCATTTCAGTCCGTTTGTAGATAGTGTTAATCTCGGCACAAGATAGGTGCACGGTTTGTGCTAAACGTGCAATAGGCTCAGAAGTCATTTTTGGGCGCGGCCGATGGAACTCCTAGGTGACGTGGGTCATGTGGAAGCACATTTTGTTCCATTTGGAGACAGTGTTAATCTCGGCGCAAGATAGGTGAATGGTTCGCACTGAATGTACCACAGGCATGTAGATCGTTTTGGGCATACCCAATGGTACACTAGAGGACATGGGTTAAGTGGAGCCTCGTTTCAGTCCGTTTGGAAATAGTGTTAGTCTCGACGTAAGATAGGTGCTCGGTTTGAGCCGAACGTGAAATGGGCTCGAAAGTCATTTTGGGTGCACCCGATGGAACTCTAATGCGACGTGGGTCAAGTGGAAGCTAATTTTGTTCTATTTAGATATAGTGTTAATCTCAGCGTAAGATAGGTGCACAATTTACGCCGAATGTACCACAGGCATGGAAATTATTTTGGGCATACCTGATGGTACACTTGGGGACGTGGGTCACGTGGAGGCTCGTTTCAGTCCGTTTGGAGATAGTGTTAGTCCCGACGCAAGATAGGTGCACGGTTTGAACCAAACGTGAAATAGGCTCGAAAGTCATTTTGGGCGCACTGGATGGAACTCATAGGTGACGTGGGTCAAGTGGAGGCTTGTTTCTATCTTTTTTAAGATATTGTTAATCTCAATGCAAGATAGGTGCATCCTTTGCGCCAGATGCGCCATAGGCTGAGAAATCAGTTTGGATGCACCTGATGGTACCCCTAGGTGACATGGGTGAAGTGGAAGCTCGCTTGAGTCCATTTGGAGATAGTGTTAATCACGACCTAAGATAGATGCATAGTTTGCTCTAAACACACCATAGCTCATAAATCAGTCTAGATCGACCTGATGGTACTCCTAGCTGACGTGGGTCATGTGGAAGCTCATTTTGTTCTGTTTGGAGATGGTGTTAATCTAGACGCAAGATAGATGCATGGTTTGCGACGAACGTGCAATAGGCTCGGAAGTTGTTTTGGGCGCACCTGGTGGAACTCATATTTGACATGGGTCAAGTGGAGGCTCGTTTCAATCTTTTTTAAGATACTGTTAATCTCGACGCAAGATAGGTGCACCCTTTGCGCCAAATGCACCATAGGCTCATAAATCGGTTTGGATGCACTTGATGGTACTCCTAGGTGACATGGGTGAAGTGGAGGCTCGTTTCAGTCCATTTGGTGATAGTGTTAATCACAACGCAAGATAGATACACGGTTTGCGCTAAACGCACCATATGCCCATAAATCAGTCTAGATGGACCTGATGGTACTCCTAGGTGACGTGGATGAAGTGGAAGCTTGTTTCAGTCCATTTGGAGATAGTGTTAATCTAGACGCAAGATAGATGCATGGTTTGCGCCGAACGTGCAATAGGCTCGGAAGTCATTTTTGGGCGCACCCGATGGAAGTCCTAGGTGACGTGGGTCATGCGGAAGCTCATTTTGTCCGTTTGGAGATAGTGTTAATCTCGGCTCAAGATAGGTGCACAGTTTGCATTGAATGTACCACGGGCATGGAAATTGTTTTGGCCGTACGCGATGGTACTCTAGGGGATCTGGGTCAAGGGGAGGCTCATTTTAGTCCATTTGGAGATAGTATTAGTCTCGACGCAAGATAGCTGCACGGTTTGTACGGAACGTCCAATCGGCTCGAAAGTCATTTTGGGCGATCCCGGTGGAACTCATAGGTGACGTGGGTCAAGTGGAGGCTCGTTTCAATCTTTTTTAAGATATTGTTAATCTCAACGCAAGATAGGTGTATCGTTTGCGCCAAATGCACCATAGGCTCAGAAATCAGTTTGGATGCACTTGATGGTACTCCTAGGTGACATGGGTGAAGTGGAAACTCATTTCAGTCCATTTGGAGATAGTGTTAATCATGATGCAAGATAGGTGCACAGTTTGCGCTAAACGCACTATAGGCTCAAAAATCGGTTTGGATAGATCTGATGGTACTCTTAGGTGACGTGGATGAAGTGGAAGCTCATTTCAGTCTGTTTGGAGATAGTGTTAACCACGATGCAAGATAGGTGCACGGTTTGCGCTAAATGCACCATAGGCTCATAAATCAGTTCGGATGGACCTGATAGTACTCCTAGGTGACGTGCGTGAAGTGCAAGCTCGTTTCAGTTCGTTTGGAGATAGTGTTAATCTCGACGCAAGAGAGGTGCTTGGTTTGAGCCGAACGTGCAATAAGCTTGGAAGTCATTTTTGGGCGCACCCGATGGAAGTCCTAGGTGACGTGGGTCAAGTGGAAGCTCATTTTGTTCTGTTTGGAGATAGTGTTAATCTTAGCGCAAGATAGGTGCATGGTTTGTCCCGAATGTACCACGGGCATGTAAATCATTTTGGGCATACCCGATGGTACACTGGAGGACATGCGTCAAGTGGAACCTTGTTTCAGTCTGTTCGGAGATAGTGTTAGTCTCGATGCAAGATAGGTGCTCGGTTTGAGCCGAACGTGAAATAGGCTCGAAAGTCATTTTGGGCGCACCCGATGGAACTCATAGCTGACATGGGTCAAGTGGAGGATCGTTTCAATCTTTTTTGAGATATTATTAACCTCAATGCAAGATGGGTGCATGGTTTGCACCAAACACACCATAGGCTCAGAAATCAGTTTGGATGCACCTGATGGTACTCAAAGGTGACATGGGTGAAGTGGAAGCTCATTTTAGTCCGTTCGGAGATAGTGTTAATCTCGATGCAAGATTGGTGCACGGTTGCAGCGAACATGCAATAGGCTCATAAATCTGTTTGGATGCACCTGATTGTACTCCTAGGAGACATGGGTGAAGTGGAAGCTCGTTTTAGTCCGTTTGGAGATAGTGTTAACATCGACGCAAGATAGGTTCACGGTTTGCGCCAAACGCACCATAGGCTCAGAAATTAGTTAGGATGGACCTGATGGTACTCCTGGGTGACGTGGGTGAAGTGGAACCTTGTTTCAGTCTATTTCGAGATAGTGTTAATCTCGACACAAGATAAGTTCATGGTTTGCGCCGAACGTGCAATAGGCTCAAAAATCAGTTGGGATGAACCTGATTATACTCCTAGGTGACGTGGGTGAAGTGGAAGCTCGTTTCAGTCCATTTAGAGATAGTGTTAATCTCGACGCAAGATAGGTGCACGGTTTGCGCCGAACATGGAATAGGCTCAAAAGTCGTTTTGGGTGCACCCGATGGAACTCTAACGCGGCGTGGGTCAAGTGGAAGCTGATTTTGTTCCATTTGGAGATAGTGTTAATTTCAGCGCAAGATAGGTGCACGATTTACGCCGAATGTACCACAGGCATGGAAATTATTTTGGGCGTACCCGATGCTACACTTGGGCACATGGGTCACGTGGAGGCTCGTTTCAGTCCGTTTGGAGATAGTGTTAGTATCGACGCAAGATAGGTGCACGGTTTGAACTCAACGTGCAATAGGCTCGAAAGTCATTTTGGGCGCACTGGATGGAACTCATAGGTGACGTGGGTCAAGTGGAGGCTCATTTCAATCTTTTTTAAGATATTGTTAATCCCGACACAAGACAGGTGCATCCTTTGCGCCAGATGTGCCATAGGCTCAGAAATCAGTTTGGATGAACCTGATGGTACTCCTAGGTGACATGGGTGAAGTGGAAGCTCGTTTGAGTCCATTTGGAGATAGTGTTAATCATGACGCAAGATAGGTGCATGGTTTGCGCTAAATGCACCATAGGCTCATAAATCAGTCAGGATGGACCTGATGGTGCTCCTAGGTGACGTGGATGAAGTGGAAGCTCGTTTTAGTCTATTTGGAGATAGTGTTAATCTAGACGCAAGATAGATGCATGCTTTGCGTCGAACGTGCAATAGGCTCGGAAGTCATTTTGGGCTCACCCGGTGGAACTCATATTTGATATGGGTCAAGTGGAGGCTCGTTTCAATCTTTTTTAAGATATTATTAATCTCGACGCAAGATAGGTGCATCATTTGCGCCAAATGCACCATAGGCTCATAAATCAGTTTGGATGCACTTGATGGTACTCCTAGGTGATGTGACAGAACCGCCCAATTTATACAAGATCAAGTACGGCTGTCCCCGCTAACATGTTGACAAGCGCATACTTTCACTTATATAAACCCGGTAGTCCGCCGAGTGTCACGCAGGACCTCAGTAAATCAACATCACAACCAAGATCACCTTTGGTACAACTAAGGTCCACATTTTGTGGGTCCGTACCGCACCGCACAATCTGGGACACTAGATGCCAGGACGTTCAGGCCTAGCCTGCTCTTGGGCTTAGTCTGATCGCCCCCCGCAAGGAGCGCACAACAGAACGGGGCCCGGCCTGAGTTGAGCTACTCGGCTTCGCGGTCGGAACAAGTTATCCGGCCAGCTAAGTGATAGGCATGCATTCAATCTTGTCAGAAGCGCCAACAACGGTACGGTCCTTAATCGACACAGACGGAATCACATGAGTCAACCTACACATAGACTCTGCCTGACCTCGATTTACTTTTACCCCATGGTTCTTTTCCACGATAGCAAATATAGCCAACCGTGCTTTGGTATCCACCTATATCTCGCAGGTGACAGGAAATCACCCGACTTCTACCGGTCTAAGCATGGCTAAGCATATATTTGATCCTGGACCTACACAGGGTTAACGGTGTATATATCTGGATAAGGAATTTATATGCATCAAGTGGTTCCAATCAACTCTTATAACCTAATGCATCAATCATAAGAACTTTGAGTAATATTTTGTAAATTACTGGGAGACTTAGAATGCTCCGGGGCTTGCCTGGGATCCGACACAAGTCAGTTCAGTTAGCTTGCACCGACTTGGTGACATCTCCGGTCCTAGCACTTGCTTAGTCCTTTCATCTTCGGGATATATCCACCAAACAACGTCTTTGGGTTTGACTCCACATCACATCCTTCACGTGGTTCATCTAGCGTACCTAAATGAGATGCAAGATGCATGTGTATGAATACATGGAAGTGCAATAGACAATGCATCGCATGCATAAGTAAGACAAGCACAAGGTTACGTTAACATGCACAAGCACTTCGCATTGCTTACTTTAAATATCGCACAATTTATCATGCCACGATAGCAAAGAAGACGACAACACCAAGCATGACACAAGTTTCCCAAGATCTCAGGTACTCTAACTCAACCATCATCAAAGGTATGAGCCACACTTAGCAATATACAAGCAAACAACTATAATTGGAATCTGTCAATTTCTGGACATGCAAACAACAGCTACAAGATTTAGCTATAACTAGAGTTACACAAATCCAAATGACTTGCAAGAAGACATTCTAGAAATCTTATGAAATTTTTGACAATTCATATTTAATCATCTTAGCATGATTCTCAAGTTAACTAAGTCAAATATACCCATTTACAGAAACTAGTCTAAACAAGACAGAGAGTAATTAATTCTGTAACCCAAATTTAAACAGGCATAACTCACAAACTACTTCGCCAAATACCACCAAATTTTAACAGCAGAGAGATACATGAATTATCTACAACTTTGTTATTATCACCAAAAACTCATTCAAATCCTAACTAGATCAAACACTAGCATCTTCCAGATCTGCTCAGAATAAAATCAAAACTTGACAGAAGACTTAAAAGTCATGTAACTCCTAAACTATCAGGACTATGGTCTTATAACTTGAACACAAGCAAGATTATGAAATTTTCTACAACTTTTGTATTCACTACAACCATAGCAAACATCATTTACACCATGAAAATAATTGCACAAGCAAAACTGCAAATCCAGCCCAACAGCAGTGCTATAGAAAACTGATAGGAACTTCAGAGAAGCATAACTGGAGTTCTAGACCTCCAACAAACATGAACCATAACTTTTTGAAAATCTTAGGAAGTTACCTACAACTTTATTATTCTCATATTAAGATATTCTACAGTTAGAAGGGTCAATTAATCCAATAATTGCACCTCTGTCCAAAACATAGATAGAAACTGACATGCCACTTTAAACAGCTATAAATGGAGTTATATATGTCCGATACATGTGGTTCTATACTTTTTAGAAATCTTAGCAAATTCTAAAAAACTTTGTTGTAAACACCTAAAGCTAATTATATAATTAAGAAGGCGCCACAATAAGAACAAGGAAACCCTCTCTGGGTTTGAGCAGAAACAGCCATAGAGATTTAAGCAAGTATAACTCAAGATCTACTTAACCAAAAATCATGATATTTAACTTTTTGGAAAGCTTAAGAAAATTACTACAACTCATGTATTTTCACCAAGTCATGATTCATAAGTTAACTAAGCCAATTAATTCAAACATGCAGAACTGTTCAGAGTAGAAGCAAAGCAATATAGGGCATTTGTTATTTTTATAATTCTTAAACTATAAATCCTAAACTCCTGAAATTTTTACCAGACAACAACAATCACCTTAGTAGAACTCCACAAAAATGTCTCATTTATTTGAGCATAAAAACTGTAGTTATGAAAAAGACAATTAAGACTAGCATTCAAACCCTAACCTGCATAAATCTATTTTTACGGCAGAAACTTTGAACTCAAGAACGCCATATTATAGATCTAGTGCATAGAAAATTTCACAAGGATTCCAAAAGGTCCTTATTTACTATTTTACGATGTTTCTACAAATTACTGCGAATTTTCAAAGTGGAGCATTCAAATCTGCCAAAATCAAAAGAAAAGGAATCTAAATCTTGCAGTGGGGTCCCTGCAGAAAACATATATTAAATACGAACAAATGAATCCTTTCCAGCACTATTCACAAGAGTCACTGTCTATTCACTTAACCCCCTGGAGAACATCATATTCGTGCGCGTGGACCTTCTTCTTCCTCACCTGGCCGGAACAGAGCAGCGTCGCCGGCGCTCGCGATTCAGGCGGCTGTGGTCGTCGTCTGCGTCGGATAAGTTGCAGGGGAGCTCCCACGGGTCTACACACCCACGTGTGGCCACTCAGGTAGGCCGGAGGTGGGCCAGGTTGGCCTAGCCACACGCACACGAGTCCGCGGCGGCCACGGCACCGGTGGCAGCGCGCCACGGCGGTGAAGAAGGGCCGGGGAGGGACTCGAGAGGCCAAGGAGAGGGCGGCAGAGCCGGTGGTGCACGCGGATGGACACGAGGAAGCTCGGGGTGGAGGAGACGTGTCGTGGCGAGCTCGGCCAGCCGGCCATGGCGGACGCGGCCGTGCTCAGCGCATGCGAGCATGGGACCAAGAGCGAGAGAGCGCCGGGGGAGGGCAGAGGGAGTGAGGGCGAGCGCGCTGGGATTTGATGCTTACTCAAGTAGGGCGCCTAGGTGTAGCAGGGAGGCAGGCGCACGCGTCGGCATGGTGGGGCGCGCTCGGCGGCATGGTTGCCACGAAGTCAATTCATCGAGTATGTGGCGTGCGTTGCTGTGCCCGACTTGGAGTCCGTTTTCGGCATATTCGGTGCAGATTCGGACCTTGGCGCCTATAGAAAAGTTGTTGTCCTTAGAATGCTCTTCTACTTGTATTAAGGAAGCAAGACCATTAGAGCTATGGATTAGTAGGTAATTAAGCTCTAAATTAACAATGTCAGTGTGTTGACAGCGATGAACAAAAGCCCAAATTGATGCTCAAAACGAAGTCCAACGAGTGCCATCTTTATACATGCTCATCTCCATCATGTACACTCCAACTTTTATCTTTTGACCAAGTCGAGTTGCTTAACGAATTTTAGAGAACGCGGAATGCCAACGTCGTTGCTTAGCGAAACTCCAGACTTAGAATAATTCTAAGTGCTGAAGAGTACAACAGAATCAATCTTGTGACCTCTATTTGACTTATTTCCAAGCTGATCTAGGTCTTAGTGCAAAAACAAAGTTTCTTCTACATAATATGAACTACAACTTTTATTTAAGGTCCAACATCAAATCTTGTATAGAACCTACAGTTCTACTTTGACCAAAGTAGGATCACGATAAAGCTTAGATTATCCTTTTTGATCCATTGGAGCATTTTCTTGGCATTTTCCCAACATGAACCTTTCATGACTTTTGTTATAGAGTTCATCTAGAGTCATTTGGGCATGGTTGCAAGATTTGGTTGACGACCGAGGATTCCATTCACTTTATAAAATAATTCAAGCAAGGACATAACTCGTCATTTCATGTGACTTCTTGATTCCAAGCTTCACGAAACTTTTCCATGGATCAATATAGATGGGTATTGATGTGAGACACATGAGGATATTCCAATAACACCAGCCAAGCATATATCTTGAAAAGGGCCTATATGTAAAGCAAGGGTGCAATATCCAAGTTGAGGTTGGGGCTCATTTCCATAGGTTTGACCTTAACATCTTCATCATTACTTAATATGCCATGTTTGAGCTCAAACCCATTGCTTAACTAGTGGCAAACACCTGGGGTGTTACAGCCCTCCCCCCTTAAAAGAATCACGTCCCGAGATTCAGGACGAAAGACTTTTATGGAAGAGAAACATGCTACCAGTTTCCAATATCAGCGATAGCTTTAGGCTACATAGCTTCAAGCATAAGAGAGGCTAATTTGGTCAAGACACTTTCTGATAATTGTCCTTTGTAGTAAGTTTTGTCTGAAGAATTTTTTTCGTTGGCCTTCATGAAGTATTGTTACTTTGGGGAGGAATCCAAGATAGCAATGTCCTACGTACTTCGTCCTCGATGTACGAAGAGCGATACAAACATAGACTAAATACTTGTAGCATCTACTTCCCTAGTGGATATAGCACAGACCATATGGACTTTGCACTAGATCATAATCTTCTGAAGGATACTTGTTGCAATGGTTCCATGTGTGCAGTTCTCTTTCTCTGATAACAATATTGTATGGTTTGAGTCTGCTGAGTAAGTGGTAAACATAATAGCTGACTCTGTGGGCTCAACGTTCTCGATGATCATTCCTTAGGGAGCCTTCGTATCCAAGTTGCAACAGTGATCTGGGTTGAATCTGATGCAACCTCTTGGGTAAAAACACATATAAGGTACCAAAGGCATGTCAACATTGGAGAACCATTGACGTAGAAGGATGTTAGCGAGTCTTGGAGGACAACACAAGTTGCAAGTAATCGCAAAACTAGGGACTAGTTCACTACCAAGCAGGTTAAGTACAATTTGCCTTCGTGGTGCAGTTGCACAGCAAGTTGGGTTGACTTGCATCGTAGTAAAACCAGCTTTCTTAAACTATACTTGACATCGAGGCTTCCACTCTAGGGCCAATAAATATCTCCAATCCATGACCTGAAATCTGCTGTTTGACACCCTTCCAATCAACTTTCGACTTGCAACAGCACAAGTTGACTTGTAGAACATCTTGACTGCTCAACTATTATCGATATGAGAGGACAAAGGTATGGCACAAACATGGGTGCAAGGAGTCTTCTCTAGGGTATATGAAGGATTATCTAATGGCAAGACAATGATCATGTTGCCAATCTTGGCATCAATTGTAAACACAACTTTCTCATGTGAAGGATGATCGCAGTCACCGCAAAAATTGCAGATTCTGTACCCTTTTGTTTTCTATTCATATCTCATAAACTACTACTCCAATATGCACAAATTTTGGTGGGCATGTAGATCCATGGGTCTTCTAACTACTCACCACAATTCAACTCAAACGGACACCGTTTGACCATCTAAACAATTCATCTACCAAAACTGCTCTATTCTAAAATGACAGCAAACCGAATTGACAAAACATCTCTCAAATCTGATGTTTCACTCAACCAATACTCAAACCAACTTAAGACATTGAAGGGTCCTAAGCAAGGAATGAGATCACCAAGTTTGGGGTCAATCCAACTTCGTTTGAGTCACTAACTGCCGGCTTGAAGATAACCGGTTTAGTGCCACAAAATCTGGACGTATTTCGTGTTCTCCCTTTTCTTTACTTCACACGTTGAGGTGTGCGTTTTGCACTCTCTAACCTTTCTCATAGCAGCAGCAACCTTTCCCTAGCTGAGGATGGAGGCTATAGTCTTCCTGCCATGCTTCTTAGGTAACAATTTCCGCCGTTGGTCTAGACACCAACTTGACGATGCACAAGCATTGGACTTGTGGGCTGTTTTCGCAGGGCACAAAACATTATTCCACATGTAGGGCATTTCTACATTGACAAGGAACCATTCCTATATATCCTTTGGCACTTCATCCAATAGAGTCTGGACACATGTGTTAGTGGCACCTTGGGGCACAAAGATGCTGACTAAAACTAGGGACGTGCTTTTGCTAGCTCCTACCTAGCTGATACAACGTCTTGTACTATATACGTGATTGTCCATGATGGAATTGACTTGATAGCACATTTGGAGAAGAAGTAGCACTTGCATTGCAGGGCTAGGTTTGTTGTTTCCTTGATCAACATCGTTCTGTGAGATCTGGTCTTCATAGTTACCAACTAGTCGTTACCTAACTAAAGACTAACTTTCCCACTAGTAACTAATCAGTTGTCCCTCAACACTAAAAAGGTTCCAAATCTTCACTCTTGATAATAAAAATTGTGGTCGAAGTATACAGATGGTCGCCATTGAAGTCAGCAGAAAGGGGTCACACCAAAGAAGGTCGGTTCGTCTACGTGATCCTTATGCACCTAAAGATTGAGAACTTGGACAGGAACTCATATATACCAGGTGACCTATTACAACACATAATATCCTGGTCCATTTATCATCCGACTTGTAACTTGTTTAACCTTAAGTGTAGTGCACCTTTTTGATCCAACGAAAATGACATAAGTTGCTCACTAGATGACCGACGTCATTACAGGGATAGTCACGTCGAGTAGAGTCACTTATCTACCACCTCTTGCAGTCTGTTTATGTTCCTGTTAGTGACCTGTTCTTCAAAGGTTAACCGTTGGACGACTTAAAAAGGGAGTCCTATTGCATCTAGTTCAACATATAGATCTCTTGACATGATAAGGAGAGATAACCAAGGAAGAGTTCACGTGAAAATAACACATCGGTGCAGTTTTGCAATGGATCATGACTAGAAACCTCGATACCAGCGCGTGCCGAGCAGCACAACCTTGTGTGCGCGCCCACAGGAGGCTCTCGATTTCATCACGGCACCGTAGATCGCTAATCGTGGCACCATCACTGAACATACAACCCACAAGAAATCTCACGTGGCACGAATTGGGTTGCATAGGAGCAAGCACTATGCGAAGGAGGGATAGCAACAAAGGTAGTCACAAGGTTAGGAGTCAACAAGCAGGGGATCCGAAGATCAAAACACAACGCAAGAGAGCATAGCTTAATTGCCAAAGACAACTGAACAGGGGACTTCTTGCCGAATTTCCATATACGTCTTGTGTCCACCCAAGTGATTACCAGATAAAGATTAACATGAGATTTGGTCTTGTCGAGTAGCAACATGAGATCAAGACTAATAAATATTCAGAGACTTGAAAGGGTTGGAGACAAAACAAACGAGATTTAAGGGACAGAGCCATTGCACTGACTAGGGATTCAGTTGATAAAGCAATGACAGGATCTACGAGGAAAAGTTTCCAAAGCCAGGGTAGATAGCGATTAGCGTTGTACCAGATCATCAGTAGGAGAAGGAGCAATGAAGTCCGACAAGGATTTCGGAGCAAGGTCCTTCCGCACAAGAGTGGGACAACCACGACACATGCAAGCAAAGAAGGGAGCTAAGCTTGGGCCTAAGGTCAAGCAAAGGCATGGATAAAGGTCTTCATAGCACAACGTTCAATGGCTAGCAACCACATGTACAGGCATAGGCTCCTAAGAGAGAACTTAATTGAAAACGACAACCATGAGATTACCAAAACTTGGATGTTGTTCCAGGATAGCGCTCTTCAACACTCATATGCTTTCTGAGGACAAAAGGAGTGACAGCTACGGCACTACCTAGATTACGAGCATCCACACCTACATCATGGTCTTAAGCAAGCATTTTGAAATACTCAATCTAATTAGCTTAAGCGACTATTACTAAGCACAAAGCTCACACCTAACAACTAGTCACCTACAACAACACCGCTACACATATCATGCAAAACATGGTGGTAAAGTATTGTTATCTTTTATTTCCTTTTTACTGAGTAGGTGGATATCTCTACAAAACAAGTTTTACTTACATTTAGCAATTTAGTTTTCAAAGGGGTGAACCTTTTGCTAACTATTAACTTGTCATCTATTTCCTTTGGAAACAAACATATAAGGCGAAGCTAATCACACACTATCTTCAAGCACAGCTATTCAAGCAGCATGGAACAAGGCATTTTGTCTAGCTTCACACAAGGAAGATAGTAGCATCACATTGGTCACAAGTTACTTAGTATTAGAACAAGGTAAGGGAAGCATATTTATGCACAAGCACAATCATGATGCATGCTCGTCCTATTCGCCCTCACAAAATTGCCAGCCTAAGGCGACAATCACGTTCTATGTCGGTGGCATAACACGTACTCTCTCGATATATAGCTAGTCGTCAGCTATATTCAATCTACGCATTCGTGGTTAGCGTACCTGTAGGCAAATTCATTGTAGCCCATCCCCACAAGAGATAAATAAGCACACAATGAAAGTAGTAAACTAAGATACTCTCCATATACACATCCCCAAATGTATATACTTTGATATCCATAGCTACCCGATAAATATACCCACAATTAAGTACCTTCATATATACATGTGTGTAACATGTAAATATTCCAGTAACCATAGCTAACTCTCCCCTAGATCGATAGTTGGACGGTCATGCTCTCACAACTCACACTTACCTGGGCATAGAGGCAATTAATCCATACATTACCATTCAAGTGAACGGCATCCATACAATAGCACGCCGTATGGACGACGAAAGTAAAATTTGCAAGAAGTAAACCCCCACAGTTAGTACTTAGATAGCCACCTAATAGTCCTTAACTGGGCATAAAGGAGGATGTCGCTAGCATAGTTTTGCAAATAAGTTTTGACAAATTTGCCTGTAGCTAAAGTTTTAGTTAAAATAGGCTTTTTAAAACCAAAACTTGGCTTTTAAAACTATGTACATGACAGTATTATGCTTAATCTCGCTCTGATACCAGCTGTGACAGAACCGCCCAATTTATACAAGATCAAGTACGACTGTCCCCGCTAACACGTTGACACGCGCATACTTTCACTTATATAAACCCGGTAGTCCGCCGAGTGTCACGCAGGACCTCGGTAAATCAACATCACAACCAAGATCGTGTGATTAAGCAAATACACATCACATACACAGAGTGGTAGCGGAAATAATATTACAATGAGTCACAATTAATAGTACAAGTTTGGGTTTTAAAATCGATTAGTGAAAACAACATTGCTTTCGAAGGATTTCATTAATATGAGTTCCAAATACATTGCTAGCATAAGTGACATCCTCAGACAAAAGCATGTGGATGAGAAGTGAATATAGAGTCACCGAGCCCACCGGTGGTTAGCCACCATCATCAGCAGGCCAAAACCTTACTTGCAACATGGTGGGATAAACCCTGAGTACTCGAATGTACTCAGCTAGACTTACCCGTCATAACTAGACATAAAATTGACTACAAGGAGTATGCAAGGCTTTATAAGTGGAGGTAGCTTGACAACATTTTGCATAAAAAGCGATTAACTCGATTATACAATTATAATTCTATCATCAAGTTAATTAGAACTATCCATCTCTAGATTAGCAACTATCCTGTGCCAAACATGTGGTATATCTTTTTAGAGCATACAATAGTAACCATAGCAGGTATAGTAATTCCATGTTTATCCGAACCATCAGATTCCATAATCCAATTACTACGATGTTGGGACTAGCCAAGTTTCTCACTATCTGGGAGAGACAGCGAATCGAATCGATTTCAACCAGCTGGGAATTTATTCCTAACACAAACCTAGGCAGACCCGATCAATGGTCACCTTAGGTCACCTTTGGTACAACTCAGGTCCACATTTCGTGGGTCCGTACCGCGCCGCACAATCTAGGACACCAGATGCTAGGACATTCAGGCCTAGCCTGCCCTTGGGCTCAGTCTGATCGCCCCCGCAAGGAGCGCACAACAGAACAGGGCCCGGCCTGAGTTGAGCTACTCGGCTTCGCGGTCGGAACGAGTTATCCGGCCAGCTAAGTGATAGGCATGCGTTCAATCTTGTCAGAAGCTCCAACAACGGTACAGTGCTTAATCGACACAGACGGAATCACATGAGTCAACCTACACATAGACTCCGCTCGGCCTCGATTTACTTTTACCCCATGGTTCTTTTCCACGATAGCAAATATAGCCAACCGTGCTTCAGTATCCACCTATATCTCGCAGGTGACAGGAAACCACCCGACTTCTACCGGTCTAAGCATGGCTAAGCATATATTCGATCCTGGACCTACACAGGGTTAACGGTGTATATATCTGGACAAGGAATTTATATGCATCAAGTGGTTCCAATCAACTCTTATAACCTAATGCATCAATCATAAGAACTTTGAGTAATATTTTGTAAATTACTGGGAGACTTAGAATGCTCTGGGGCTTGCCTGGGATCCGACACAAGTCAGTTCAGTTAGCTTGCACTGACTTGGTGACATCTCCGGTCCTAGCACTTGCTTAGTCCTTCCATCTTCGGGATATATCCACCAAACACCGTCTTCGGGTTTGACTCCACATCACATCCTTCACATGGTTCATCTAGCGTACCTAAATGAGATGCAAGATGCATGTGTATGAATACATGGAAGTGCAATAGACAATGCATCGCATGCAGTAAGTAAGACAAGCACAAGGTTACGTTAACATGCACAAGCACTTCGCATTGCTTACTTTAAATATCGCACAATTTATCATGCCACGATAGCAAAGAAGACGACAACATCAAGCATGACACAAGTTTCCCAAGATCTCAGGTACTCTAACTCAATCATCATCAAAGGTATGAGCCACACTTCGCAATATACAAGCAAACAACTATAATTGTAATCTGTCAATTTCTGGACATGCAAACAACAGCTACAAGATTTAGCTATAACTAGAGTTACACAAATCCAAATGACTTGCAAGAAGACATTCTGGAAATATTATGAAATTTTTGACAATTCATATTTAATCATCTTAGCATGATTCTCAAGTTAACTAAGTCAAATATACCCATTTACAGAAACTGGTCTAAACAAGACAGAGAGTAATCAATTCTGTAACCCAACTTTAAACAGGCATAACTCAAAAACTACTTTGCCAAATACCACCAAATTTTAAAAGCAGCTAGATACATGAATTATCTACAACTTTATTATTATCACCAAAAACTCATTCAAATCCTAACTAGATCAAACACTAGCATCTTTCAGATCTCCTTAGAATAAAATCAAAACTTGACAGAAGACTTAAAAGTCATGTAACTCCTAAACTATCAGGCATATGGTCTTACAATTTGAACACAAGCAAGATTATGAAATTTTCTACAACTTTTGTATTCACTACAACCATAGCAAACATCATTTACACCATGAAAATAATTGCACAAGCAAAACTGCAAATCCAGCCCAACAGCAGTGGTATAGAAAACTGATAGGAACTTTAGAGAAGCATAACTGGAGTTCTAGACCTCCAACAAACATGAACCTTAACTTTTTGAAAATCTTAGGAAGTTACCTACAACTTTCTTATTCTCATATTAAGATGATTCTACAGTTAGAAGGGACAATTAATCCAATAATTGCACCTCTATCCAAAACATAGACAGAAACTGACATGCCACTTTAAACAGCTATAAATGGAGTTATATATGTCCTATAAATGTGGTTCTAGACTTTTTAGAAATCTTAGCAAATTCCAAACAACTTTGTTGTAAACACCTAAACCTAATTATACGATTAAGAAGGTGCCACAATAAGAACAAGGAAACCCTCTCTGGGTTTGAGCAGAAACAGCCACAGAGATTTAAGCAAGTATAACTCAAGATCTACTTAACCAAAAATCATGATATTTAACTTTTTGGAAAGATTAAGAAAATTAATACAACTCATGTATTTTCACCAAGTCATGATTCATAAGTTAACTGAGCCAATTAATTCAAACATGCAGAACTGTTTAGAGTAGAAGCAAAGCAATACAGGGCATTTGTTATTTTTATAATTCTTAAAATATAAATCCTAAACTCCTGAAATTTTTACCAGACAACAAAAATCACCTTAGTAGAACTCTACAAAAATTTCACATTTATTTGAGCAACAAAACTACAGTTATGAAAAAGACAATTAAGACTAGCATTCAAACCCTAACCTGCATAAATCTATTTTTACGGCAGAAACTTTGAACTCAAGAATGCCATATTATAGATGTAATGCATAGACAATTTCACAAGGATTCCAAAAAGTCCTTATTTACTATTTTACGATTTTTCTTCAAATTACTGCGAATTTTCAAAGTGGAGCATTCAAATCTGCCAAAATCAAAAGAAAAGGAATCTAAATCTTGCACTGGGGTCCCTGCAGAAAACATATATTAAATACGAACAAATGAATCCTTTCCAGCACTATTCACAAGAGTCACTGTCTATTCACTTAACCCCCTGGAGAACATCATATTCATGCGTGTGGTCCTTCTTCCTCACCTGGCCGGAACAGAGCATCGTCGCCGGCGCTCGCGATTCAGGCGGCTGTGGTCGTCGTCGGCGTCGGATAAGTTGTAGGGGAGCTCCCACGGGCCTGCACACCCACGTGTGGCCACTCAAATAGGCCAGAGGCGGGCCAGGTTGGCCTGGCCATGCACACACGCGTCCACGGCGGCCATGGCACCGGTGGCAGCGCGCCACGACGGTGAAGAAGGGCCGGGGAGGGACTCGAGAGGCCAAGGAGAGGGCGGCGGAGCCGGTGGTGCACGCGGATGGACACGAGGAAGCTCGGGGCAGAGGAGACGCTGCGTGGCGAGCTTGGCCAGCCGGCCATGGTGGATGTGGCCGTGCTCAGCGCACGCGAGCATGGCACCAAGAGCGAGAGAGCGCCGGGGGAGGGCAGAGGGAGTGAGGTTGAGCGCGTTGGGATTCGATGCTTACTCAAGTAGGGCGCCTGGGTGCAGCAAGGAGGCAGGCGCACGCGTCGGCATGGTGGGGCGCGCTCGGCGGCATGGTTGCCACGAAGTCAATTCAACTAGTACGTGGCGTGCGTTGCTGTGCCGACTTGGAGTTCATTTTCGGCATATTCGGTGCAGATTCGGACCTTGGCGCCTATAGAAAAGTTGCTGTCCTCAGAATGCTCTTCTACTTGTATTAAGGAAGCAATACCATTAGAGCTATGGATTAGTAGGTAATTAAGCTCTAAATTAATAGTGTCAGTGTGTTGACAGCGATGAACAAAAGCCCAAATTAATGCTCAAAACGAAGTCCAACGAGTGCCATCTTTGTACATGCTCATCTCCATCTTGTACACTCCAACTTTTATCTTTTGACCAAGTTGAGTTGCTTAACGAATTTTGGAGAACGCGGAATGCCAACGTCGTGGCTTAGCGAAACTCTAGACTTAGAATAATTCTAAGTGCTGAAGACTGCAGCAGAATCAATCTTGTGACCTCTATTTGACTTATTTCCAAGCTGATCTAGGTCTTAGTGCAAAAACAAAGTTTCTTCTACATAATATGAACTACAACTTTTATTTAAGGTCCAACATCAAATCTTGTATAGAACCTACAGTTCCACTTTGACCAAAGTAGGATCACGATAAAGCTCAGATTATCCTTTTTGATCCATTGGAGCATTTTCTTGGCATTTTCCCAACATGAACCTTTCATGACTTTTGTTATAGAGTTCATCTAGAGTCATTTGGGCATGGTTGCAAGATTTGGTTGACGACCGAGGATTCCATTCACTTTATAAAATAATTCAAGCAAGGACATAACTCGTCATTTCATGTGACTTCTTGATTCCAAGCTTCACGAAACTTTTCCATGGATCAATATAGATGGGTATTGATGTGAGACACATGAGGATATTCCAATAACACCAGCCAAGCATATATCTTGAAAAGGGCCTATATGTGAAGCAAGGGTGCAATATCCAAGTTGAGGTTAGGGCTCATTTCCATAGGTTTGACCTTGACATCTTCATCATTACTTAATATGCCATGTTTGAGCTCAAACCCATTGCTTAACTAGTGGCAAACACCAGGGGTGTTACATTTTACATGGGTGAAGTGGAAGCTCGTTTTAGTCCGTTTGGAGATAGTGTTAATCACGACGCAAGATAGATGCACGATTTGCGTTAAACGCACCATAGGCTCATCAATCAGTTTGGATGGACCTGATGGTACTCCTAGGTGACGTGGGTGAAGTGGAAGCTTGTTTCAGTCCATTCGGAGATAGTATTAATATCGATGCAAGATAGGCGCACGGTTTGAGATGAACATGCAATAGGCTCTGAAGTTGTTTTTGGGCGCACCAGATGGAACTCCAAGGTGACGTGGGTCAAGTGGAAGCTCATTTTGTTTTGTTTGGAGACAGTGTTAATCTTGGTGCAAGATAGGTGCAAAGTTTGCGTTGACTGTACCACGGGCATGGAAATCGTTTTGGTCGTACGCGATGGTACTTGAGGGGATGTGGGTCAAGGGGAGGCTCATTTCAGTCCGTTTGGAGATAGTATTAGTCTCGACGTAAGATAGGTGCACGGTTCGTACGGAACGTGCAATAGGCTCAAAAGTCATTTTGGGCGCACCTGGTGGAACTCATAGGTGACGTGGGTCAAGTGGAGGCTTGTTTCAATCTTTTTTAAAATATTGTTAATCTCGATGCAAGATAGGTGTATCCTTTGCGCCAAATGCACCATAGGCTTAGAAATCAGTTTGGATGCACTTGATGGTAGTCCTAGGTGACATGGGTGAAGTGGAAACTCGTTTCAGTCTGTTTGGAGATAGTGTTAATTATGACGCAAGATAGGTGCATGGTTTGCGCTCAACGCACCATAGGCTCATAAATCAGTTTGGATAGACCTGATGGTACTCTTAGGTGACGTGGATGAAGTGGAAGCTCGTTTTAGTCTATTTGGAGATAGTGTTAACCACGATGCAAGATAGGTGCACGGTTTGCGCTAAATGCACCATAGGCTCATAAATCAGTTTGGATGGACCTGATGGTACTCCTAGGTGATGTGGGTGAAGTACAAGCTCATTTCAGTCCATTTGGAGATAGTGTTAATCTCGACGCAAGAGAGGTGCACTGTTTGAGCCGAACGTGCAATAGGCTTGGAAGTCGTTTTTGGGCGCACCCGATGGAACTCCTAGGTGACGTGGGTCAAGTGGAAGCTCATTTTGTTTCATTTGGAGATAGTGTTAATCTCGATGCAAGATAGGTGCACATTTTGCGCCGAATGTACCACGAGCATGGAAATCATTTTGGGCGTACCCGATGGTACACTTGGGGACGTGGGTCAAGGGGAGGCTTGTTTCAGTCCGTTTGGAGATAGTGTTAGTCTCGACGCAAGATAGGTGCATGTGTTTGAACCGAACGTGCAATAGGCTTGGAAGTCGTTTTGGGCGCACCCGATGGAACTCATAGCTGACATGGGTCAAGTGGAGGCTCGTTTCAATCTATTTTGAGATATTGTTAACCTCAACGCTAGATAGGTGTATCCTTTGCGCCAGATGCGCCATAGGCTCAGATATCAGTTTAGATGCACCTGATGGTACTCATAGGTGATATGGGTGAAGTGGAAGCTCGTTTGAGTCCGTTTGGAGATAGTGTTAATCACGACGCAAGATAGGTGCACAGTTCGCACTAAATGTACCATAGGCTCATAAATTAGTTTGGATGGACCTGATGGTTCTATTAGGTGACGTGGGTGAACTGAAAGCTCGTTTCCGTCCGTTTGGAGATAGTGTTAATCTCGACGCAAGATAGGTGCACGGTTTCAGCTGAACACGCAAAAGGCATGGAAGTCATTTTTGGGTGCACCCGATGGAACTCCTAGGTGACGTGGGTCATGTGGAAGCTCATTTTGTTTCGTTTGGAGACAGTGTTAATCTCGGCGCAAGATGGGTGCACTGTTTGTGCCAAATGCACCATAGGCTCAGAAATCATTTTGGACGCACCCGATGGTACTCCAACGTGACGAGAGTCAAGTGGAGGCTCGTTTTAGTCCATTTGGAGATAGTGTTAACCTCGAAGCAAGATAGATGCGCGGTTTGTGTCAAACACACCATAGGCTCAGAAATCAGTTTGGATGCACCTGATGGTACTCCTTGGTCACATGGGTAAAGTGGAAGCTCATTTCATTCTGTTTGGAGATAGTGTTAATCTCGACGCCAGATAGGTGCATAGTTTGCGGCGAACGTGCAATAGGCCCAAAAGTCATTTTGGGCGCACTCGATGGCACTCTTAGGCGACTTGGGTCTTGTGGAAGCTCATTTTGTTCCATTTGGAGACAGTGTTAATCTCAGTGCATGATGGGTCCACAGTATGAGCTGAATGTACCACAGGCATGGAAATCGTTTTGGCCGTACCCGATGGTACTATAGGGGACATGGGTCAAGGGGAGGCTCATTTTAGTCTGTTTAGAGATAGTGTTAGTCTCGACGCAAGATAGGTGCACGGTTTGTGCCGAACATGCAATAGGCTCGGAAGTCGTTTTGGGCGCACCCGATGGAACTCCCAGGTGACGTGGGACAAGTGGAAGCTCATTTTGCTCCATTTGGAGACAGTGTTAATCTCAACGCAAGATAGGTGCACGGTTTGCGCCAAATGTACCACGGACATGGAAATCGTATTGGTCGTACTCGATGGTTTTCTATGGGACATGGGTCAAGTGGAAGCTCATTTCAGTTCATTTGCAGATAGTATTAATCTTGGTGCAAGATAGGTGCGCGGTTTGCGCCAAACGCACCATAGGCTAAGAAATCATTTTGGACGCACCCGATGGTAGTCCTACATGACGAGAATCAAGTGGAAGCTCATTTAGTTCTGTTTGGAGACAATGTTAATCTCGAGGCAAGATCAGTGCACGGTTTTCGTTAATCGCACCATAGGCTCAAAAATCATTTTCGACGCACCCGATGGTACTCCGACGTGATGAAGAGTCAAGTGGAGGCTCATTTTAGTCTGGTTGGAGATAGTGTTAACCTCGACGCAAGATAGATGCGCGGTTTGCGCCAAATGCACCATAGGCTCAGAAATCAGTTTGGACGCACCTGATGGTACTCCTAGGTGACATGGGTGAAGTGGAAGCTCGTTTCAGTCCGTTTGGAGATAGTGTTAATCTCGACACAAGATAGGTGCATGGTTTGCGCCGAACGTGCAATAGGCCCAGAAGTCATTTTGGGCGTACCCGATGGAACTCTTAGGCGACGTGGGTCATGTGGAAGCTCGTTTTGTTCCGTTTGGAGACAGTGTTTACCGTAGCGCAAGATAGGTGCTTGGTTTACGCTGAATGTACCACGGGCATATAAATCGTTTTGGGCATACTCGATGGTACACTAGAGGACCGGGGTCAAGTGGTGGCTCGTTTCAGTCCGTTTGGAGATAGTGTTAGTCTCGACGCAAGACAGGTGCACGGTTTGAGCCGCACGTGAAATAGGCTCGAAAGTCATTTTGGGCGCACCTGATGGAACTCATAGCTGACATGGGTCAAGTGGAGGCTCGTTTCAATCTTTTTTCAGAGATTGTTAACCTCAACGCAAGATAGGCGCACGGTTTGCGCCAAACGAACCATAAGTTCAGAAATCAGTTTGGATGCACCTGATGGTACTCCTAGGTGACATGGGTGAAGTGGAAGCTCGTTTCAGTCCATTTGGAGATAGTGTAAACCTCGACGCAAGATAGGTGCATGCTTTGCGCCAAATGCACAATAGGCTCAAAAATCAGTTTGGATGGACCTGATGGTACTCCTAGGTGACGTGAGGTGAAGTGGAAGCTCGTTTCAATCTATTTGGAGATAGTGTTAATCTCGACGCAAGATAGGTTCACGGTTTGCGCCGAACGTGCAATAAGCTCAAAATCTATTCGGATGAACCTAATTGTAGTCCTAGGTGACGTGGGTGAAGTGAAATCTCATTTTAGTCCATTTGGAGATAGTGTTAATCTCGACCCAAGATAGGTGCACGGTTTGCGCCGAACATGGAATAGGCATGGAAGTCATTTTGGGTGCACCCGATGGACCTCTAAGGCAACGTGCGTCAAGTGGAAGCAAATTTTGTTCCATTTGGAGATAGTGTTAATCTCAGCGCAAGATAGGTGCACAATTTACGCCGAATGTACCACAGGCATGGAAATTATTTTGGACGTACCCGATGGTACACTTGGGGACGTGGGTCTCATGGAGGCTCATTTTAGTCTGTTTGGAGATAGTGTTAGTCTCGACGTAAGATAGGTGCACGGTTTGAACCAAACGTGCAATGGGCTCGAAAGTCGTTTTGGGCGCTCCGGATGGAACTCATAGGTGACGTGGGTCAAGTCGAGGCTCGTTTCAATCTTTTTTAAGATATTGTTAATCTCGACGCAAGATAGGTGCATCATTTGCGCCAGATGCGCCATAGGCTCAGAAATCAGTTTGGATGCATCTGATGGAACTCATAGGTGACATGGGTGAAGTGGAAGCTCGTTTCTGTCCGTTTGGAGATAGTGTTAATCATGATGCAAGATAGGTGCACAGTTTGCGCTAAACGCACCATAGGCTCATAAATCAGTTTGGATAGACCTGATGGTTCTCCTAGGTGACGTGGATGAAGTGGAAGCTCGTTTGAGTCTGTTTGGAGATAGTGTTAACCACGACATAAGATAGGTGCACGGTTTGCGCAAAATGCACCATAGGCTCATAAATCAGTTTGGATGGACCTCATGGTACACCTAGGTGACGTGGGTGAAGTGCAAGCTCGTTTCAGTCCGTTTAGATATAGTGTTAATCTCAACGCAAGAGATGTGCACTGTTTGAGCCAAACGTGCAATAGGTTTGGAAGTCATTTTTGGGCGCACCAGATGGAACTCCTAGGTGATGTGGGTCAAGTGGAAGCTCATTTTGTTTCGTTTGGAGACAGTGTTAATCTCGACACAAGATAGGTGCACAGTTTGCGCTGAATGTACCACGAGCATGGAAATCGTTTTGGCCATACGCGATGGTACTCTAGGGGATGTGGGTCAAGGGGAGGCTCATTTCAGTCTGTTTGGAGATAGTGTTAGTCTCAACGCAAGATACGTGCACGTTTTGAACCGAACGTGCAATAGGCTCGGAAGTCGTTTTGGGCGCACCCGATGGAACTCATAGCTGACATGGGTCAAGTGGAGGCTCGTTTCAATCTTTTTTGAGATATTGTTAACCTCAACGCAAGATAGGTGCATGGTTTGCACCAAACGCACCATAGGATCAGAAATCAGTTTGGATGCAACTGATGGTACTCTTAGGTGACCTGGCGGAAGTGGAAGCTCGTTTCAGTCCATTTGGAGATAGTGTTAACCTCAACGCAAGATAGGTGCATGGTTTGCGTCAAACGCACCATAGGCTCAGAAATTAGTTTGGATGCACCTGATGGTTCTCAAAGGTGACATGGGTGAAGTGAAAGCTCATTTCGGTCCATTTGGAGATAGTGTTAACCTCGACGCAAGATAGGTGCATGGTTTGCGCCAAACGCACCATAGGCTTAGAAATCAATTAGGATGGACCTGATCGTACTCCTGGGTGACGTGGGTGAAGTGGAACCTCGTTTCAGTCTATTTGGGGATAGTGTTAATCTCGACGCAAGATAAGTTCACGGTTTGCGCTGAACGTGCAATAGGCTCAGAGATCAGTTGGGATGAACCTGATTGTACTCCTAGGTGACGTGGGTGAAGTGGAAGCTCATTTTAGTCTGTTTGGAGATCGTGTTAATCTTGACGCAAGATAGGTGCACGGTTTGCGCCGAACGTAGAATAGGCTGTGAAGTCATTTTGGGTGCACCCGATGGAACTCTAAGGCAACGTGGGTCAAGTGGTAGCGAATTTTGTTCCATGTGGAAATAGTGTTAATCTCAGTGCAAGATAGGTGGACGATTTACGCCGAATGTACCACGGGCATGGAAATTATTTTGGGCGTACCCGATGGTACACATGGGGACGTGGGTCACGTGGAGGCTCGTTTCAGTCCGTTTCGAGATAGTGTTAGTCTTGATGTAAGATAGGTGCATGGTTTGAACCGAACATGCAATAGGCTCGAAAGTCGTTTTGGGCGCACCGGATGGAACTCATAGGCGACGTGGGTCAAGTGGAGGCTCGTTTCAATCTTTTTTAAGATATTATTAATCTCGACGCAAGATAGGTGTATCCTTTGCGCCAGATAAGCCATAGGCTCAGAAATTAGTTTAGATGCACCTGATGGTACTCATAGGTGACATGGGTGAAGTGGAAGCTCGTTTGAGTCCGTTTGGAGATAGTGTTAATCACGACGCAAGATAGGTGCACAGTTCGCGCTAAATGTACCATAGGCTCATAAATCAGTTTGGATGGACCTGATGGTTCTATTAGGTGACGTGGGTGAACTGAAAGCTCGTTTCCGTCCGTTTGGAGATAGTGTTAATCTCGACGCAAGATAGGTGCACGATTTCAGCTGAACGTGCAAAAGGCATGGATGTCATTTTTGGGTGCACCCGATGGAACTCCTAGGTGACGTGGGTCATGTGGAAGCTCATTTTGTTTTGTTTGGAGATAGTGTTAATCTCAGCACAAGATGGGTGCACTGTTTGTGCCAAATGCACCATAGGCTCAGAAATCATTTTGGACGCACCCGATGGTACTCCAACGTGACGAGAGTCAAGTGGAGGCTCGTTTTAGTCCATTTGAAGATAGTGTTAACCTCGAAGCAAGATAGATGCGCGGTTTGTGTCAAACACACCATAGGCTCAGAAATCAGTTTGGATGCACCTGATGGTACTCCTTGGTCACATGGGTAAAGTGGAAGCTCATTTCATTCTGTTTGGAGATAGTGTTAATCTTGACGCAAGATAGGTGCATAGTTTGCGGCGAATGTGCAATAGGCCCAAAAGTCATTTTGGGCGCACTCGATGGCACTCTTAGGCGACTTGGGTCTTGTGGAAGCTCATTTTGTTCCATTTGGAGACAGTGTTAATCTCAGTGCATGATGGGTCCCCAGTATGCGCTGAATGTACCACAGGCATGGAAATCGTTTTGGCCGTACCCGATGGTACTATAGGGGACATGGGTCAAGGGGAGGCTCGTTTTAGTCTGTTTAGAGATAGTGTTAGTCTCGACGCAAGATAGGTGCATGGTTTGTGCCGAACATGCAATAGGCTCAGAAGTTGTTTTGGGCGCACCCGATGGAACTCCCAGGTGACGTGGGACAAGTGGAAGCTCATTTTGCTTCATTTGGAGACAGTGTTAATCTCAACGCAAGATAGGTGCACGGTTTGCGCCAAATGTTCCACGGACATGGAAATCGTATTGGTCGTACTCGATGGTTTTCTATGGGACATGGGTCAAGTGGAAGCTCACTTCAGTTCATTTGCAGATAGTATTAATCTTGGTGCAAGATAGGTGCGCGGTTTGCACCAAATGCACCATAGGCTAAGAAATCATTTTGGACGCACCCGATGGTAGTCCTACATGACGAGAATCAAGTGGAAGCTCATTTAGTTCTGTTTGGAGACAATGTTAATCTCGAGGCAAGATCGGTGCACGGTTTTCGCTAATCGCACCATAGGCTCAAAAATCATTTTGGACGCACCCGATGGTACTCCAACGTGACGAGAGTCAAGTGGAGGCTCGTTTCAGTCTGGTTGGAGATAGTGTTAACCTCGATGCAAGATAGATGCGCGGTTTGCGCCAAATGCACCATAGGCTCAGAAATCAGTTTGGACGCACCTGATGGTACTCCTAGGTGACATGGGTGAAGTGGAAGCTCGTTTCAGTCTGTTTGGAGATAGTGTTAATCTCGACACAAGATAGGTGCATGGTTTGCGCTGAACGTGCAATAGGCCCAGAAGTCATTTTGGGCGTACCCGATGGAACTCTTAGGCGACGTGGGTCATGTGGAAGCTCGTTTTGTTCCGTTTGGAGACAGTGTTTACCTTAGCGCAAGATAGGTGCTTGGTTTACGCTGAATGTACCACGGGCATATAAATCGTTTTGGGCATACTCGATGGTACACTAGAGGACCGGGGTCAAGTGGTGGCTCGTTTCAGTTCGTTTGGAGATAGTGTTAGTCTCGACGCAAAGACAAAATTGCCGCGGTTTGAGCCGCACGTGAAATAGGCTCGAAAGTCATTTTGGGCGCACCTGATGGAACTCATAGCTGACATGGGTCAAGTGGAGGCTCGTTTCAATCTTTTTTCAGAGATTGTTAACCTCAACGCAAGATAGGCGCACGGTTTGCGCCAAACGAACCATAAGTTCAGAAATCAGTTTGGATGCACCTGATGGTACTCCTAGGTGACATGGGTGAACTGGAAGCTCATTTCAGTCCATTTGGAGATAGTGTAAACCTCGACGCAAGATAGGTGCATGCTTTGCGTCAAACGCATAATAGGCTCAAAAATCAGTTTGGATGGACCTGATGGTACACCTAGGTGACGTGAGGTGAAGTGGAAGCTCGTTTCAATCTATTTGGAGATAGTGTTAATCTCGATGCAAGATAGGTTCACGGTTTGCGCCGAACGTGCAATAAGCTCAGAAATCTATTCGGATGAACCTAATTGTAGTCCTAGGTGACGTGGGTGAAGTGGAAGCTCGTTTCAGTCTGTTTGTAGATAGTGTTAATCTCAGCGCAAGATAGGTGCATGGTTTGCACTGAATGTGCAATAGGCTCAGAAGTCATTTTTGAGCGCACCCGATGGAACTCCTAGGTGACGTGGGTCATGTGGAAGCTCATTTTGTTCCGTTTGGAGACAGTGTTAATCTCAGCGCAAGATAGGGGCATGGTTTGTGCTGAATGTACCACGGGCATGTAAATCGTTTTAGGCATACCCGATGGTACACTAGAGGACGTGGGTCAAGTGGAGCCTCATTTCAATCCGTTTGGAGATAGTGTTAGTCTCGACGCAAGATAGATGCTCGGTTTGAGCCGAACGTGAAATAGGCTCAAAGGTCGTTTTGGGCGCACCCGATGAAACTCATTGCCGAGATGGGTCAAGTGGAGGCTCGTTTCAATCTTTCTTGAGATATTGTTAACCTCAACGCAAGATAGGTGCATGGTTTGCGCCAAACGCACCATGGGCTCAAAAATCAGTTTGGATGCACCTGATGGTACTCAAAGGTGACATGGGTGAAGTGGAAGCTCATTTCAGTCCGTTTAGAGATAGTGTAAATCTCAACGCAAGATTGGTGCACGGTTTGCAGCGAACGTGCAATAGGCTCAAAAATTAGTTTGGATGCACCTGATTGTACTCCTAGAAGACATGGATGATGTGGAAGCTCGTTTCTGTCCGTTCGGAGATAGTGTTAACCTTGACGCAAGATAAGTGCATGGTTTGCGTCAAACGCACCATAGGCTCAGAAATCAGTTAGGATGGACCTGATGGTACTCCTAGGGGATGTGGGTGAAGTGGAACCTCGTTTCAGTCTATTTGGAGATAGTGTTAATCTCGACGTAAGATAAGTTCACGATTTGCGTCGAACATGCAATAGGCTTAGAAATCAGTTGGCATGAACCTGATTGTACTCCTAGGTGACGTGGGTGAAGTGGAAGCTCATTTCAGTCCGTTTAAAGATAGTCACTAATAGTATCAACTGAATATATGCATCACAAGCACCATAGAAAACCTCATGGTTATAACTAACTAATTTATTTATATTAATTTATCAATTTCCTTATATAAATAGGTGATTGAAATGATAAATATTTACATTGCTTAATAAATTCTAAGAAAATTGCAGTAGCCTACAAATAACCCTAGTAGTCTACTGTACAAATTTTATGCCATTTGGATAAATATAGCTACCTCTACAAAAATGATAAGTTACATATGCTTATTTTAGCAAAAATAGTTTAGCATAGTGAAAAGTGTCAAGCAATAGATTTAATATTTTTCTTACTTTTCTCCTAGCATGAGAATATTGTGTAAAAATTTGTATGATCATATGTTATGTATTTTTACCCTAATTAATTTCACTAGAAACTAGCAATTAATTAAGATTAAATAGGAAGACCATATTTCAAGTATTCTTACTATAGTTTTAATATTTTTCCTAGCTAGAGCATGTTAACACAAGATCAGCAAAATTGGAATCATAATTTTATCACCTTCCTAGCTCAAGTTATGCAATTTACAAGATAGAAACTATTTTAAAAGCACTTATCTTACTTAATTTAATTCTCCCAGAAAACGACCATAAACAGTAGATTTTATATTTTTATCAAATAGTACACTTCATGATGAATCCAACAAAATTTGGTTCACCCCATTTGGATACTCCTAGCTCTAGATATAATTTTTGCAAGTTAGCAACAAAATCTATGAAAAATAAATAAAGAAAATCAAATTTCCACTCGGGCGCTACAGCTAGGTGCACCCGGTCCATACACCCCGTTGTGACTAACGCGCGGGTCCCGCAGTCAACCTGGCCCCAGATGATACTGAAGCAGAACAGAGGCGACGCTTTGACCAGCGAGAACTCGCCGACAACGAGGTCACCACCGACGTGTTCCCCACACCCTTGCGCACCCATTGGTACCCTTGGTTGGCTCGGAGGATCACCGGAGTTAGCTCATCGGTGAGCATGGCGGCTTGGCAGCAGTGCGCTGCGGTGAGCCCATCATCTCCGACGATAGTGAGCCTAGGCAAGCAGTGCTCCTAGGCGAGCAGTGCTACAACATCTACAAATCCTAGCAAAGCTCTACGGCGTGGATTAGGTCAAGGTGGAGCGGCGGCGATGCTTGGCCGCGTGCATGGCAGCACGGCGGCACGAGCACAATTGTGGCACAGCGGCGTTCCGCTTTGACAAGGCCGGCATTGGCCTTAGGCTCTTGCCTTGAGTTAGACCTAGCTCTAACCTAACCCTAATGAGAGGAACACATGAGCAATATGGCTCGATGGAGCAAGGCCACGGCGAGCGCAAGCTCGGCAGTGCTCCGGTGAGGGCGCGGCGATGGCGAACTTAAACTACGGCTATACCTGGGCTTGAACGGTGATGCTAGAGGGTCGGCAAGGTGGAGTGAGGCGTGGCAGAGCTATGTGCACGAGCTATCAAAGAATGGCGTGGCGGCGGTGGCGCGTGAGCTCGGCGGAGGTCGGTGGCAATGGCGCGGCGCTCGGCTTGCTTTGGCGGGTGAAGGAGAGGTAGAGAGAGGGTGAGAGAGCGAGTGAGGAGGGAGGGCGCGTCGCTACCATTTTGCTACCCGCGTCGGCCTGACGCGCGGGCCTGATGCCGATGGACAGCCTCCATGCGGCGGCCGCTGCCCGACACCGGTCGGCCACGACACGCTCACGCGGCGCCAATTCAGCCCACCCTGAACCCGACTAACAGCGCAGCTTCAAGCGATTAGTACTCCTAATCCATGGTGATTTTAGCAAAAACTTACTTAATAAAAATTGTAGAGCTACGTGAGTACTATAAGATTGCTTAAAGGAGTTTTGTCTAATTTGCATCTGTTTTCAAACTACAAAGCTCTAAATTGAGGTACCTTGAAACTGAAAATAGCTTCAACACTTAGAAATTTTCTTAAGTCACCAAACAGCATTTTGTTGATACTTGTGAGCTCTATTTAACCATGTTAGACACTAAATTAGCTCATGACCCTTAAATAAAGTTTGTTACCCATGATGTGAGCTACAATTTTTATTTAGGTCACACAGCCGTGTAAAGATTCTAAGCTACTGTTCAACTTTGGTCCATCTAGCATCATAAAAATGGCATTTCAAATGAAACCAACACTTAGAAGCAAATTTGGTCTATGTCATGAATATAAAAATTGTTCCATTTACCATCCTAGATGTGTATAAGGTGTTTTCATGACCTCACAACCATTTTATACATTGGTCATATATGATTACAAGCATAAGCATATATATATAATCATCATTTCATGTGACAATGTATAAGAATGAGATGAAATTTCATATGCTCATGTTCATGAATGCTTGGATGATGCTTGTGCTCATGAAAGGCAAATGCCAAATGCAATGCTTAACACTAGGGTGTTACAGTTGACACCACTCTTTTCACCAAGAAGATTGGAAAGGACTTATTTGTGTTGCAAATCTATATTGATGACATCATATTTGGATCAACCAATCAAGACTTTTGTGAAGAGTTTGGAAAAATGATGGCTAATGAGTTTGAGATGTCCATGATTGGAGAGTTGAGTTACTTCCTTGGTCTTTAAATCAAGCAATTAAAAAATGCTACATTTGTGAGTCAAGGCAAGTACATCAAAGACATGCTCAAGAAGTTTGGCATGAATGAACCTAAAGCCATAAGTACACCAATGGGAACAAATGGCAATTTGGATAGTGATGTAAGTGGCAACATGGTGGATTAAAAGTTGTATCAGTCTATGATTGAAAGCCTACTCTATGTGACCGCATCAAGGCCAGATGTCATGTTTAGTGTGTGCATGTGTGCAAGATTCCAAGCCTCACCTAGAGAAAGTCATTTGAAGGCTACAAAGAGAATATTGAGGTACTTGAATCATATATAAAATGTTGATTTGTGGTATCCCAAAGGAGCAAATTTTGAGCTAGTTGGTTACTCCGACTCAGATTATGCGGGATGTAAGGTTGAAAGAAAGAGCACCTCAGGCACATGTCAATTGTTGGGAAGATCACTTATTTCATGGTCATCAAAGAAGCAAAATAGTGTTGTATTATTAACCAACAAAGCCAAATACATATCTGCCGGTAGTTGTTGTGCACAAATACTTTGGATGAAGGCAACCTTGAATGACATTGGAATCAAGTTCAAGAAAGTGCCATTGCTATGTGACAATGAGAGTGCAATCAAGCTAACCAACAATCTGGTTCAACATGCAAGAACAAAGCACATTGATGTCCGTCACCATTTCATTAGAGATCATCAACAAAAAGAGGACATTTGCATTGAGAGTGTGGGCACCGAAGATCAGCTTGCCAATATATTCACCAAGCCATTGTATGAGAAAATGTTTTGCAAGCTAAGGAATGAGTTGAACATATTGGATTTCTCAAATATATGTTGATGCACCCCCCACTTATATGACATGCCTCTCCTTCGAGCAACCAAGATAAGAGTTGTTTGGCATGCATACATCCTTTGCTAAGGACTTGTTTAGTGCATCTAGTCATTCCTCATGTCATATAGGCTCATTCATGAAAATCAAATAATTTTGATGCTTGTATGGTACCACTATTGCTTCTATGCTTGACTTGATCTAGTGGTAGCATATGACATGTTTCTAGGCTTGTGAACCTAGTGTTTGATCTAGAAAATGAGCTATAAGTGTTTAACTCAACATGGTACAAGATAACCCTTGAAATGAGATGTGAAGAAGCTTGTCCTTGGATCAAACCGAATTAAATGTCTTTGGCAAGTATTCTAGATTGGACCAAATTTGGGAAAATGATCCTCACTCCATTGATTGGCCTTGATAATCTTAACCTATCTAAAATTGAACCTTTGTGGTCACTGATGACAAAAGGGGAGAAGTATGCACAAAGATAGTGAAAAGTTGACATAGGGGGAGAAATATGAAAGTGAAGGGATCAATTAAAATTTTGAGCACACAAGTAGGGAGAGCAAGCTCATAAACTTGATTGATGCATTTGAATATGCATTTCACATGTTTGCTTGCATGGCACAAGTTTTAAATTAAAATTCCATGCTTGTGTGGTGGATGCTAGTTGTAGGTTTGATTGATGAAATGAAAAACTAGCATGCATAGATTGAGTAACTAGACTTGTGTTTATATTATGAAAACTAGACCCTTGCTTCTAATATTAATCTCACCGGGTATTCTAGTTTTTGTGTATATCTAGTTACTAATGGTGCTAAGGATGGTATATTTGGTGCACTCCAATTGGTATCATGCTTCAAAGGTCCATCTCTTATACCTTAGCATCATTTGGTAGACATTACTCTCCCACAACTCAAATCCATACATATGTGCAAGCTTCTATCCAAACTCTTAGCACATATGTAGGGGGAGCAAATGCTACCAATGGGGTTCATGAAACTTGTCCATATCCTTTTACACATGGTAAATATGCTTGGGCAAGCAACATGGATTCAATTGAATTTCAATTCATTTCTTTGTGAAAGGGTTGCCATCAATTATCAAAAAGGGAAAGATTGAAAGCTCTAGTTTAGTTTTAGTGAATTGATGAAACCCTAAGTGCTAACTCTTTGCTCTAAGTTATCATGAGATAGGGTAGCACATTCCTAGTGGTGGAGCAAATGGTGAAGATCATCATGGTGGTCCTGGCCATGGTGATGATCAAGTGTTCAGGCTTGGAAAAGAAGAAAGAGAAAAACAAAATGTGCTCAAGGCAAAGGTATATTTGATAGGAGCTTTTGTTTTTTGTGATCAAGACACTTAGCAAGTGTGATCACATTTAGGATAGATAACCGTACTATTAAGAGGGGTCAAACTCATCGTGAAATGCAGTTATCAAAGTGCCACTAAATGTTCTAAATCATTGCATATGCATTTAGATTCTAGTGAGTGCTAACACCCTTGAAAATGTTTGTGAAAATATGCTAACACACGTGCACAAGGTGATACACTTGGTAGTTGGCACATTTGATCAAGGGTGGTGAAGTTTGAGAAGTGAAGGAGTTGAAATAGGGGCGTCGAACCCTACTTCTTGGAGCGTCGAACCGGCTATTCCCTGGGTCCGACGGCTAACCCTAGCCGGGGTACTAACATGGCGGCCTATGAGAGCTCGTGGGAGTGTGTCAGACCTGCCTGGGTCCGACGGCTAGGGGTCCGACTCGGTCCGACGGCCCTAGAACCTCTCGGTGTAGTTTTAATAGGTGTCGGACCCTCAGCATCGGACCCAGTTGAAAAGAGGCATCGGATAGGTTGAGTGCACTATTCCTCAGTGCGACAAGAGTGTGGCTCGCATAGGCGTGACATGTGGCAACGTCGGACAGGGGGCCCGGTCCGACGGTGGGCGTTGGACCAGCGTTCGAGGGTTTTAACTCTCTCCGGACCTTACTAGACCGCGTTGGACCCTCCCTATGTGGAGTTCGACGGCGGGTCTGACGGCCTAGGTCTGATCGTTGGTGATCAACGCGCAACTGCTTGACTGTTGGTGGCAATAGTCGACTCATTTGACTGGGACGCGTGGCATCATGGGAGTGGTCGCGGTAGGGCGTCGGACCCTACGTCGGATGGTCCAACGGCCCCGTGCCAGCGAGTCCGACGGTCACTTATGTGACCCAATGGCTCTATTTCGTGGGGGCTTCTATTTAAGCCCCATGGCTAGCCCTAGCTCACCCTCTTAGCCATTTTCATTGACATAGTAACCGAGTGAACTGAGCCAAAGCCCTCCCACTCATCTCTATCATTGATTCATCATCTTTGTGAGATTAGGAGTGAATCCAAGTGCATTGCTTGAGTGATTGCATCAAGAGGCACTTGGTGATTGTGTTTTGCTGCGGGACTAGCTTGTTTCTCTTGGTGGTTGCCGCCACCTAGATGGCTTGGTGCAACAAGGATCATTGAGCGGAGGAAAGTGATTGTCTCCGGTTCTGATCGTGGTGATTGTGAGGGGTTCTTGACCTTTCCTCGGCGGAGAGCCAAAAGGTACTCTAGTGGATTGCTCGTGGCTTGTGTGATCCTCATCTTGTGTTGGTTGTGTGGCACCCAGTTGCGGGTTTGGCGTGTGATGCCAATTAGCGCATGAACCTCCAAGTGAGTGAATCGCCACAACAAGGACTAGTTTGCCGGCAAGCAAGTGAACCTTGGTAAAAAATCTTGTGTCATTATTGTTCGAGGATTTCATTGGTTATCTTGTGATTGATTGTGATCATCTTGTGATTGGCTCACTCCTCGATACGTTGGTATAATCATCACCGCCATCTCTTGCATTACATTCTTAGTGTTGCTACACTCTTTCATGTAATTAGTTTTGAGAGCTAGCTTGTGTCGAGTCTAGTGGTTAGTGAGGCTCTTTAGTTAGCCTTTGAGAGCTCACTAACATAGTGTAGTCACATAGCCTTTGTATGGATAGAGACTATAAATACTAGAATTATGGTAGGTGGCTTGCACTTTTAGTAGGTTAGCGCAACACTCGCTTCACCGTTTAATTGTCTAACATCTTTGCTAAGTGTTGTTATAGAAATTTTCAATGGACTATTCACCCCTCTAGCCATTAGGACCTTTCAGCTACCACTTCCATTTCGCAACACCGAGCACGAGACTACTTTCGCTTGGACTTGAGTGAAAGGTAGAGAGTTGTCTTGGGGAGCGGCCAGGGCAGCGGTGGCTGCTGGATTTCTTCACGACAACTGCCTTCGACGCACGGAGACACGGTGCCGAATAGGCACATAGAGTGGAGGGGGAGTCGTGGGACTCAGATCACGTGGGGCGAAGAGCTTGCCCGGGCCATGCGAGGCTCACCCTAGCGCGAGCACGAAGTGGTGCCCGCTCTGGCGGACCAGCGAAGGGTGCTCGCCTAGGCCGAGCGAGCGCGACGGGTGCAAAGTGGTGCTTGCCCCAGTGGACCGACAAAGGGTGCTCGCCCAGGCGGAGCAAGCGCAAGGGGTGCGAAGTGGTGCTTGCCCCGACTAACCAGCGAAGGGTGCTCACCTTTCACCTGGGCCGAGCGAGTACCTATTGTTCGTAATGTCAGCTCTCTCAAATGCTTCGCTCGCTCTCTCTGAAAAGAATCACGGACAGGAACGGTGGGCGCCAGTGTTGATGTTGAACATTAACAAGCCGGTATGGGAGCCGATAGGAAAAGCAGATAGACAGTGAGAGGCAAATAGATCTGAGTCTCCCCTCCTCCTTCCCCCTCCCCCTCTTCCCTCTTTTATAGGAGAGGTGAGAGAGGAGGTTCTCTTTATGCTCCTTGGTGGGCCTAGTATTTACAAAAGTGCCATTAAAGGCTACAAAGAGCCCCCAAACATCATTTTGTAATCCCTAGCACATGTAATTGGGTCAAAACATGATAGTGGGGGTAACCAACGTATAACACATCCCCAACAGTAGCCCCTTAGCTATTCGGTTTTGATTGAACGTTCAAAACCCAATAGCTAAATACAACAAGGTGTGGTCCCAATCACCACTCAGATTCGGTACACAATTTTCTGTCTATACATAGACAGTTCAAGGATTGCCTTGTCTCTTGCTAGTCTTCAGCTTGTCTTCAGCTAGTCTTCAATGGAGCTTTTCGCTCATGCCTCCGTGGCTAGGTCCTTGGCATCTAGCTCCTAGCAACATAGTTGAAGCAGGTGAAGCGGTTGAGGCAAGCGAAATAGTCATAGATGATCATGACATGTCTTGAAACCTTCATTCACAGGCGCCAGGCAAAGCTTAGATGAAACGAATGGAGATAAGAATTTCACCTCCTCGAACGGGTCATTGTTGGGATGATGCTCCGCCTTCAGGATTTTTGGGTGAGGGATAGAAGTGGTGGAAGCAGTTGTTCCCAACTTTTCATCAAGGCTCCCATGGGAAGATTTTTCTTGAAAAAGTTTTTCTAGAGGGTAGCCTATGGGAAGATCAAATTCGAGGATGGCAAAGATGTGGAAATCCAAGTGAACCTCGGTGTTATCTAGTCTGACGGGCATGGCCCTGACAATTCCACTACACTCAAAGATGAGTCCTGATGGACTTTTGAAAAGTGTGTTGGTCGGGACTAACAGCATGTCGTCCAAAAGATTTTTCGCAAAGAATTCTAAAATGATGCTAGTCCCGACTATAGAGTTGTACAGGGCTTCTACAATAGTTCCCCTTAAAGAACAAGTCATGGCCGCGGAAGGTGAAAGAATTTGAATTGCTTCAGAAGAGCGTTTCACTTCCATTAACCATTCCTTTGATGGTTCTACTGTGGGGGAAGTAAGTGTAGGCTTTTCATGCCTAAAGTATCTCGAGGTATTGCCATAATCCCCGAATTTGATAGGGAACTCTAAAGGGTGAATTAATCTTTCCTTCGGTGTTCGTGGTTCGAGTGAGGGCTCATGAGTTGAATCTAAGGTTGGTATAGGTTTGGATTCAACTGGTGAGGACTCCTCAACACTTAGCGTAACTTTTGCCTAGAGGGATTTAGTTCTTATGACGGAAGAAGAGTGTTTTTCTATGAAATGCTCAAGGGATTCTACTTGCTCCATCATTGTCTTGTGTGTAAAATGACCTCCGGCAGTCATGTCTAGGCATAGGTTAGCATCCATGTCAATACCCAAGCAAAAGAGTCGCAGCAATATGCTATTAGGTAAAGACAAGTCTGGGTGGCGTGTATTAACGCTAAAAACCTAGCCCAGGCTACAGCTATATACTCTTTCTCATACTGATCAAAATCAAGGATTGCCCTTGGTAGAGAGACGATATGAGACATAGGGAAGAATGCAAGATAAAACTTGTCTTTAAGTTCATCCCAATCCCCATTCGTACTTTCTATGGCAAATGTGTACTATTGCTTCACCTTCTCAATGAGAGAAAAGGGAAACAATTTCTACCTTAAACTTTCTTGTGTCATGCCCGAAATGCTCAGGCATGAACACATTTCCTCGAACTCTAGCAGGTGATTGCAAGGGTTTTCATTTTCTAGCCCAGAGAAGGGTTGTGCCCGAACCATGGCTATTAAACTAGGGTGGAGTTCACCACCAGATGAAAGGTTTAGTTTTGAAGGTGGCTCAGGGAACTCCCCCTTTGAAGCAGAAGGGTTTTGGATAGGAGTGGATTTCATGGCGAAAATATTTTGGCTTTTTTATATAAAATAGAAAAGATACAGATACGAGGACAAACTAGGTTCGAAGAAAATACGACAACCGTTCCCCAATAACGGCACTAGAAATGCTTGTTGATATTTCTTAACACATATACAAATGATTCGCAAGCACACGGAATTACAGTTGTAGCACTTCACCTGGAAGTATTTAGGGTATCATATTTTCCAGAGGGAACGGAGGTAAATTGTAACACCCCAGCCCATTAGTAGCCTGTAGTAGTTGTGAAGTTGGCCCATGTAGCCCAAGTGACACATGTGGAGTTGTTGTTGGTGGGTTTAGTACCACCTTGGAAGTTTAGGAGGGTGAGGGCCAGCTTATAAGCCTTGTTATTCCAAACGTAGCACCTCCGGTTAACCCTTTTACATGAAGCGAGGACAAAAGTGTAAGAGTGGTGCTACGCGTATGCAAGCCCGGTCCACATCTGGAGCTGGGCCATATAAGCAGTTTTGGACGCAGGGTGTTACATCAATCTTCTATCTAATTCGTCCAAGGACAACACAAGGGTAGAGTTGGTAGAGGTTGAGATGGATTCATATGGTCTTAGGGTCTATGGATAGATTAAATTTACTTCTACTCACTTACTTCGGGCACCGGCTTATACCTGGTCTACCAAGTACCTCTGCCCTATAGCTCTACGTCAAACCTGGACGTGGGGGAATACAAGGGACAGATAGGGCTGTCACCACCTGCTGCCTACCCCTCAACCATGGGGAATGAGGCAAACAAAGATAGCACCTAGCCTAGACATCACGTCTATGCTATCGACTACTACTCTAGCGTGCTAGCAAGGGTTATCTGTCTTTATCAGGGCCCTTCTACTATAGCATCCGCCATGGGGACGGACGATGAACCCGCAAACAAGTAAGAGTAAAGCTTAACTAATCAAAAGACTTTATAACCAAAACAACCACGAACACTCACTTAGCGGGAGAACCCATTGAAGTAAAGATGCTCGTCAAGGTACAAGTTGGGGAGACACCGATAAGTCCGACGCTTCCCAGAGCTCTCCCTCACATCTCTTCCTTACTACTCTACTAGCTATCTAGGGCCTAAGCCCTTGGAGTGAAGCTCAAAGGTGGAGTGCTCTTGCTCTTTGTGTGGTTGTATGTTAGAGGGGATCTCTACCCTTCTATTTATACAGGGAGTAAGGCGGTGTGCGAGGCTATATTTGGCGCAAAGTACAAGCTCCACCATCTTCTGCATGCCCTCATGCCATCGCCAGACGAAGGGGCGACAGAGAGGCACCGATAGGGGTGTGCCCACCCCCTAGGTTCGGCCGCCCCCTGACCTAGCCCTCTCGCCATCGCCTTCGCATGGTGGGCTATGGACTAGTCCTAGGCTGCTCCTTGGTTGGTATTTCACCTGGATGACTTGAGTTGCTGGGCTTTTCTATTTATTCCTTTGCACAAATTAGCGTTGGAAAGCGCCCTTTTGGTGTATTCTCCCATGTATTTGTACTTGTGTCCTGCAAAATAATCTCCAAATACATGTGGATCTAGGTCAATAGTAAATGCATATGTGTTTAAGATTGCCAATTTCTCTTCATTTTGTGTCTTAATTGGTGGTCGGATTTGATCATTAAGGACCACCAACAGGCACGCCAATCTCTCATGGGCTTTGACCTAACATCTTTTTTCCTGAATCTCTTTGTGCATTTGGTTCAAGGCATCAAGGCCCCTCTCCTTGGCATCCTCGTCATCCTCTTGTGGCACCATGCCTGCCTTGTCAACTTTGGGTGGGCTGGGCTAAGGGTTGGCTTCGGCCCTAGCTAGAAGAGGCTCGTCTGAGTCATGTTGGGCCTCTGTTAACTACATGGTGGTTCGGGGTAGCGTGGCTCCCCTGCCTCCGCCTGAGGAGGTTCCCGCAATTGTCTCCATCCCGCGTGAGGGTGGAGGATCTCTGTTGTTGTTGTTGGTTCTCCTCGTTCCAGCAGCCATTGGTTCAGGACTTGTGGTACGATGGGGTCCCTATCGATGTTTGACCACCGATAGCCTACCACGAGGGTCCCTGGGGCAGTATGTTTGGGCTTCAGCGTATGCGGAACTCGACGGTAAACGCAAGAGACAGTCAATTTATCCTGGTTTAGGCCCTCGATAGCTGATCGAGTAATAGCCCTATGTCCAGTCGGCGTTAGCCTTTGCGTTGTATTGATTGTGTTGTGTTGCTACAGTCGTGTAAGTCGTGATCCTCCGACTCTAGGAACCCCACCCTCCTTTATATAGTCAGGAGGTCAGAATCCTAGTCGGTTTACAATGAGAGTTCCTAGTAGGATTACAGAATAATACTACTATTAAGATTATATGGGAAGAATCCTAGTTAGACTAGATCTTCTCTCTTCCTTGCGGGGTATCCCGTGGGTCCCGCACCGACAAGCCCCCGAGCACTTCATGGTTGAGCTCTGGAAGCCTTGTCTTGTTCCTTCAGGTCTTGCCGAGCAGGAACAAGTGCCGTCCGAGTGCTTTCTTGAGCGAAACCGTGTAGCGCTTCGTGAGATCTTCGCATGGTGTGTACCTTTTTGAAGAAAAAAGTACTTCCATTTGGGTGTAGCCCCCGAGCCTCTTGCTATTTGGTACAAGGAGCTGGAGGGTCTTGTCTTGAAATTGCTTGGATCCTCATTGAAAGGTTCCCGAGCATGTACCTAGGTTCTTTATCAAAAAGAACTCCGATATAGCTCGGTCCGGCTTCTTTTTGTCGTGAGGCCTTGAAGTGGTTCTGTCTTGAAGAAGTCTTCTGAGTGATGTGCGCTTTTTTGAAGAAAAAAGTGCACTCACTGAGTGTAGCCCCCGAGCCTCTTGCTATTTAGAACAAAGAGTTGAAGGGTCTTGAATCTGAGTTGTTCGAAAATTGCTATCTTGAAGAAGTCTTCTGAGTGATGTGCACTTTTTTAAAGAAAAAGTACACTCACTGAGTGTAGCCCCCGAGCCTCTTGCTATTTGGAACAAAGAGTTGGAGGGTCTTGTAAGATGTGTAATCTTGTATCTTTTGAAGTCATTTGTAATGGAAAGAATCTTGCCTTCTGAGTTGTCATTCTTTATTCTGCTGATGTCCCTTTTTGTTTAGGAGATTCCCGAGTTCTTTTTGTAAGGTCCGGGTTGTTATGCTCCTGGTGAGGTGACCTTTCCTTGCTTCATGGCTGATGAGTTCTTCTTGTATTAATATGATAGCTCTGTCGTTTTGCTGGATGGATAAGTCCGAAATCTGCCCGTCGAACTGTACCGTTATGTGGATTTGTGCCTTCCGTCATTTTAGCTATGTCAGTAAATGGACTGTTGCGTTCTCACACCATGTTTTAAAGGGCCCGGTGGGCCACGTTTTACTGCCGTAAAATCTATTTAAAGGCCTTTCGTCTTCTTCTTCTTTACTGCTCCGCTTCTGCCTTGAAACCCTAGTTTTCAGAAATCCACCGCCGCCATTGTCGCTATCACCTGAGCGCCGCCGTCTGAGCCTCATCTTTCCCTAGTGCCCTTTTGCTTCTGCTAGTACATGGGTAGGAAGAAAGCCACGAGCAAGTCCCGAGCGGCCGTCGTGGACGAGGAGTCATCACTTTCCGTGATCGAGAACCAAGAGTTCATGGCCATGAGGGCTGCCCAGAAGGTTTGGTCGGCTCCGACAACGACTGAAGACCAGCTTCGCGAGCTTGTTGGCGATGGTCTGATCCAGAGCAAAGACATTACTGAATGGAGGGCTCTAGGCGAGCATTGGGTCCCTGCTCTAGGTCCTGGTGAGATTATTCTTTTCATCTCCTTTATCCGTGCTGGACTTTGCCTCCCTGCTTCCGCCTTCCTTCATCGATTTCTCGGTTATTTTGGGGTTAGCTTGAACCATCTTGCTCCCAATGCCATCCTTCATCTTTCTGTCTTTGTTCATCTTTGTGAAGCCTTCCTTGGAATTCCTCCTTCTCTTTCTCTCTTTCATTACTTCTTTCGTCTGAAGCCTCAACCCCGCCGTGAAGACACCAATGTTCTTGGTGGCTGCGGGATTCAGTTTCACCAGGGTCTTAAAAGCAAATTCTTTGACTATGACCTGGTTGATTCTGTGAGGGATTGGCGTGCCGACTGGTTTTACACCACCAATTTGATTCCTCCTCTCGCTGTTCACTCTGGATCTGGTCCCTTGGTTAATGACTAGTGGGAAAAGAATCATGTGATGGCGGCTAAGGTTCATGCTATCCAGCCATTTCTTGAAAGGATAAGTACTCTAAAATAGCAGGGCTTGATCGGCTTCGGTATCGTCTCGAGTTTTCTTCGCCGTCGTGTTCAGCCTCTGAAGGAGCGAGAGAACTTTGGTTTTGAGTACTCTAGGGTTGAGGATCCTTCTCGCATGGTCCCTGCCCTTGAGTTGACTGACAAGGACGTACTCGAGCGTCTTCAGAAGATGCTGAAAGGAGCAAGCATTGTCCCGCTTACTGTCTCTGAGTAGTGTGCAAAGAACCCGCCTCCAATACATAAGTTGTTTTCTCTTTGTGCGGGTACTTTTTGTTTTTCTTTTGCTGTATCCATTTTTTCTTAATCTTCCTTGTCTTGTTGTTCTTTTTTTTTTAGGAATTAGGGCGTAATTTTGTTGATCCGATCCCCCTTGATGCCTGCCATGCCATTGTGGGGACTGGGATAGTCTTGCTGGGGCTTCTTTAACCAGCAAGTTTCAAACCACCACAATGTTTCCTAGCGTTTCTTCTACGGTTTCTGATGTATATGTGGAGTATGTTCCTTGTTCAGTTCCTCGAGGCCCTCGCAGTGTCGAAAAGAGGGGACGAGCTGAAAGTTCTTCTTCTGGTTTGTCTTCTGCCAAGAAGTCTTGCTAGTCGAGTACTCGTCTAGGTACTCCAGTTGTAGCTAGCATGCTCTTAGGTGAGCATATTAATACGCTCTGTCCCTTTGTTTTTTGTTTTTGTCTTTAACCGAGTACATTTGTCCTTTTTCAGCTGGTGCTTTGGCAACCTTGGTCGAGAGTGAGGAGGAAGAGGATGATGATGTTGCCCTTGTTACTCATCGGTGAGTTGTTTTCTTGCTTTCCTATAGTTGAAACCCTCTTTTTGTTTTGACTTTGGTCTTGATCTCTTTGTAGTAAGCGGTCGTCGGGTACGAGTTCTTCCGGGGCTCCGGCACCGAGTTCCTCTGGGATTTCGGTACCGAGTTCCTTTGGGGCTCGGGTACCGAGTTCGTCTGGGGTTCCGGTACCGGCTACGCCGTTCCTGTCACAGAGTGGCGGTGACGTCTTTGCTGCCATAGTTCCTCCTTTAAAGTCTTCTTTTGGTTTTATGAAGAAGAAGATAGTTGAGGAAGTGATTCCTTGTTATGCTTCTTTTTTTGTTTTTCCCTGACTCATATTCTTATCTTCGAACTTCCTTATTATCTTGTAGGCCCTCACCCTCCCTCAACCTTCCACCGACTCCTTCTCAGTCCTCTGACCCGCCTCTGTGCGCTGAGTCTCGGGACTTGGAATGCTCGGTTGGCGAGGTGGCTGTGAGGGAGGCAAGGTTGCCTGGTGATGTGGCTACTGCTGATTCGCTGATCTCGGAGGTGACTGTGGCCACGGTGGTGGGTGCTTCTGAGGAGGCAGCCGGGGCTTCCCAGAATATGGCCCTGGCTTTGCCTTCTTTGCCTACGCCGGCTTCTCCTTCTGCTCCCCTTGGAACCGGTGATCAGCGCTTGGACGATGATGTGCTGCAGCAGTTTGACGCCACTCATCGGTTATCAGAGCTGACTGCTGCTTGGGGGCCCTTTCGACTTCCTTTGGTGAAAAGCTCCAGGTAAGTTTTTCTGGAGTTCTTTCTTTGGATGTTCGTCTTTGTTTTGTTCTTATGCCTTTTCTCTCTCTCTTTTTGTTCAGTCTTTTTCTCGGGATCATACCGGCTTCTTTTTCTTGTCTAAAACCGAGAAGAAGTTGTCTTCTGAGGTAAGTTCCCTAAAGGCAGAGCTTGACCTCTATCGGGCCGAGTTGGAGACCGAGCGCCAAACGCACCAAAAGGAGGAGAAATCTCTTCGTGCCCGGGTGGTGGAGGCAGAGAAGCAGAAGGATGCTACAGTGGAGTCCATGAAGAATGGGTGCAAAGGTACTGTGGGTTCTTCTTGTTTCCTTTTGTATTCTGATTTCCCTTTTTGCTGACTTGTTTTTCTTGGTCTAGCTCTCCGAGTTGAAAAGCAGAAGCTCTCGGAGGCTATTGAGGAAATGAAGACACTTGCTCGTACTAACCACAACAGGGCTGAGGAGGTAATTACTCAAGCTGAAGAAGAACTCACGCTTGCTAAGTTGATTAGGCGTGGAGCTGACAGGGATCTTGTGTCGGCCCAAAAAACTATTGAAGTCTTGACTGGCAAGTTGGCGACGGCTACTGAGAACTGGAATGCCTTGTGGAAATCTTTTCGGTCAGTAGCCAACCTTCTCCGGACTCCAGCGGATGATGGACAACCTTGGGCTCAATTTATCCCCCAAGTTCCGACTTGTTTCCAGGAGTTCGTGAAGAGGTGCGCCCGCCTATGTACCAAAAACGTTCTTGCCCAGGTCCGGGTTCTTGCTCCGGAGTTCCCTTTATCCAAGGTTGCAGATGAAGCCGAGAGCCAAGAGTATCTGGATGCTGTTGAAAGGGTGGAGCCTGAGGTCGAAGACTTAGCCAGTAGGATTGTAGATAATCTTAATATTGATGTTTCTTCCCCTGACGATGATGCTTGATGTAATTGACCTTAACACTCCGGCCTCTATAATAGGATATTATACTTGCTTTTGAATGAAGATCCTTTATTTCTGTTCATGTCTTCTTGGCTTGGATGTCTTCGCCTTGCTTATTTTTTAAGTGAGTTGTCCAAGTGGTCAGAATTTTCTCCGAGTAGTTGTTTGTTCTAGCTTTCATCTATGTTGTGCAAATTGCTCGGCGTATGTAGATCGTTGTCTTGACAAACTTTCTTGATCTGTCGAGAGCTTGTCTGGTTTTCGTCTGCGCCGTGTAAACAACTCGGTATAGATCGCTGTCTTGACAAACTTTCTTGATCTGTCGAGTGCTTGTTTGGCTTTCCTCTGTGCTGTGTAAACAACTCAGTATAGAACGTTGTCTTGACAAACTTTGTGCTCTTGTTAGTACTAAAAGGACTTAGAACCGGCGATCTCAAGTATCTTCAGCTTCTTCTTTTTAGCTTTTTCGCTTAACTTGAGCTGTGTTTAGCATCTGTCTCTTTCCTTAGTTGCAAAAACTTCTTAGGATCGGTAGGCCCCCGAGCACTTCATGGTTGGGTTCTGGAAGCCTCGTCTTGCTCCTTCAGGTCCTGTCGAGAGGTACAAGCGTCGTCTGAGTGCGTTGCTAGGTGAAACCATGTAGCGCTTCTTGGGGTCTTCTGGGTTCTTGCTTTTTTGAAGAAAAAGTACATCCACCTGAGTGTAGCCCCCGAGCCTCTTGCTTCTTAGCACAAGGAGCTAGAGGGTCTTGTCTTAAAATTGCTCTGGTTTATGCTTCAGGCTTAGCTTCAGTCGTTTTACTTTTTGTTTCGGGTGTTAGCTTATTAGCTACCCCCATCGGCGGGCTCAAGCATCTTTTCAACTCTTTTGCTCTCGGCCGGTATGCTCAGGTGTATTTTTAGCCATTTTACTTTTTAGTTCGGGTGTTAGCTTATTAGCTACCCTTATCGGCGAGCTCAAGCATCTTTTTAGCTATTTTACTCTCGGCCGGGATGCTCAGGCGTATTTTCAGCCATTTTGCTTTTCGGTTCAGGTGTTAGCTTATTACCTACCCTCATCAGCGGGCTCAAGCATCTTTTCAGCTATTTTGCTCTCGGTCGGGATGCTCAGGCGTATTTTCAGCCATTTTGCTTTTTGTTTCGGGTGTTAGCTTGTTAGCTACCCTCATCGGCGAGCTCAAGCATCTTTTTAGCTATTTTGCTCTCGGCCGGGATGCTCAGGCGTATTTTCAGCCATTTTGCTTTTTGTTTCGGGTGTTAGCTTGTTAGCTACCCTCATCGGCGAGCTCAAGCATCTTTTCAGCTCTTTTGCTCTCGGGCGGTATGCTCAGGCGTATTTTTAGCCACTTTGCTTTTTGTTTCGGGTGTTAGCTTATTAGCTACCCTCATTCGCGAGCTCAAGCATCTTTTCAGCTCTTTTGCTCTCGGCTGGTATGCTTAGGCGTATTTTCAGCCATTTTGCTTTTAGGAAACAACTCGGGGAAAGCCAGACATGTGTTGTCGAAAAACCATCTTTATTGATCATGAGCATTGATAAGCCATAATAATACACATGTTGTCGAGGGACACCATGAACATTGATCTCTTGTGGCTTGTATATATATTCTTCCTTGAGTTGTTTTCATGCGTAGAATCTTCTTAGCTGGCTGATGTGCCATGTATTGTTGACTTCTTTTCCATCTTCAGTTATCAACTTGTACGTGCCTGGTCCGATGACCTTTGCGATAATAAAAAGACCTTCCCATGGACTGAGTAGTTTATGGCGTCCGTCAGTTTTTTGTATTCTTCTTAGTACTAGATCTCCGGTTTGGAGTGATCGAGGCTGGGTACTCTTGTTGTAGTGGCGTCTTAAACCTTGTAGGTATCTGGCTGATTGTAGGGTAGCGTTTACTCTGACTTCTTCTGAACTGTCGAGTTCTAATCTTCTGGTGTGTTCTGCTTCTCCTTCGCCATACTGTTCTATCCTTGGTGATGTCCAGATCAAGTCGACAGGTAGTACGGCTTCTGACCTGTAAACTAGGAAGAAGGGTGAGTAACCGGTGGCTCTGCTTATTTGAGTTCGTAGCCCCCATACCACTTTGGGTAGTTCTTCAATCCATTTGGATCCATAGTCTACTAGTTCTTCATACAGTCTTGGCTTTAATCTAGCTAGTATGAGTCCGTTAGCCCTTTCTACCTGTCCGTTGGCTCTTGGATGTGCGACTGACGTGTAATCTATGTTGAAGCCGCAGTCCTATGCCCAACTTTTGAATTCTGTAGCTGTGAAGGGAGAGCCCAAATCTGTGATTATTCGATTAGGCATGCCGAATCTGTGCATAATGTCTTGGATGAACTCGACTGCTTTGGCAGCGCTGTATTTTGCGAGTGGTTTGTATTCAATCCACTTGGTGAACTTGTCAATTGCTACGAAGATGTACTCGAAACCGCCCTTTGCTTTCTTGAGAGGTCCTACTTGATCCAGCCCCTAGTAGGAGAAAGGCCAAGCGGGTGGGATGCAGATGAGATTGTGAGCTGGTACATGAGCTTGTCTTGCGAACATTTGACAGCCCTTGTATTTTCTGATGAGTTCTTCTGCGTCTTTCAGAGCGGTTGGCCAGTAGAATCCGGTGCAGAAAGCTTTGCCGACTAGTGTTCTTGAAGTGGCATAATTTCCATAGTAACCTGAGTGTATTTCGTCTAAGATCTCTTTGCCTTCTTCAAACGAGACACATTTTAGGAGTACTCCTGATGATGCGGCTCTTCTGTACAGCTTTTCCCCTACTAGGATGTAGTTCTTGCTTCTGCGAACAACTCTGGTAGCCTCCTCTTTATCCGTTGGCAACTTGCTCTCTTTGATATAATCAATAAAAACCTAGGTCTATGAGATGTTGATTACCAAGATCTGGTTGTCTTTAGCTTGAAGCTCAAGGGCTATTTCACCGGGTTGTTTGATAGAGGGAGCTGATAACTCCTCTATGAATACGCCGGGTGGAACTTTTGCCCTGTCTGATCCGAGCTTAGCGAGGACGTCTGCTCCAATATTAGAATCGCGCAAGACGTGTAGAATTTTTAATCCTTGAAAATGTTTTTCGAGCTTTCGTATTTCAGCACAGTAAGCACCCATGTTTTCTTTGGTGCAGTCCCAATTTTTGTTAACTTGATTGATGACTACTGCCGAATCACCGTACATGAGTAATCGCTTGATTCCGAGGGTGATTGCCACTCGTAGCCCGTGGATGAGGGCTTCGTACTCAGCTTCATTGTTTGTAGCTTGCCATAATATCTGAAGGACATACTTGAGTTGTTTTCCGTCTGGAGAAATGAGGAGAATGCCTACACCGGCTCCGCCTAGCTTGAGTGATCCATCAAAGTACATCCTCCAGTGGTCAAGGATGGTATTTGACATAGGTTGTTGAATCTCTATCCACTCAGCAACAAAATCGGCAAGGGCTTGAGATTTAATTGCTTTTCGTGGGGTGAAATCGATGTTGAGAGTACCAAGTTCGACTGCCCACTTAGATATGCGCCCTGTTGCGTCTCTGTTGTGTAAGATGTCTCCGAGTGGGAAATCTGTCACCACGGTAATCTTGTGGCTTTCAAAATAGTGGCGAAGCTTGCGTGAAGTGATCAGTAGGGCATAGAGTAGTTTTTGCACATGCGAATACCGAATTTTTGATTCTGACAGTACTTCGCTGATGTAGTATACGGGGCGTTGTACTTTATACACGCGCCCTTCTTCTTCCCTTTCTACGACTATCGCTGTGCTGATCACAGTAGAAGTCGCCACAATGTACAGCATCATGTCTTCGTCTTTCTTTGGAGGTGTGAGAACTAGTGAGGAGGTGAGGTATGCCTTAAGTTTCTTGAAAGCTTCATTGGCTTCTTCCATCCACTCGAACTTGTCTGTCTTCTTTAGTAGTTTAAAGAAAGGTAACCCTTTTTCGCCGAGTCTTGATATGAAACGATTGAGGGCCGCCATGCAGCCTGTTAGTTTTTGCACATCTTTGACGCTTCGAGGAGGGCCCATCTCTGTTATGGCTCGAATTTGCTTGGCACTTGCTTCGATTCCGCGATGACTGACCAAGAATCCGAGTAGTTGTCCTGAAGGAACTCCGAATACACACTTGTTTGGGTTCAATTTCCACCTCCACCTTTTTAGGTTTTCGAAGGTTTGCTTTAAGTCTTCAATCAGTGTATCCGGGTTCTTTGTTTTTACTACCACGTCATCCACGTATGCTTCTACGTTTTCGCCGATCTGATCACCAAGGCACGTTTGGATAGCCCTTTGGTAAGTGGCACCAGCATTCTTGAGTCCAAACGACATGGTCTTGTAGCAGTAGGCACTGAACGAAGTGATAAAAGATGTCTTGCTCTGGTCTTGTTCTTTTAATACGATCTGGTGATACCATGAATAGCAATCAAGAAAGGATAATAGGGCAGATCCTGCTGTTGAATCAACTATCTGATCAATGCGTGGTAGCCCGAACAGATCTTTCGGGCAGTGTTTGTTGAGATCTGTGTAGTCGACACACATGCGCCATTCGTCCATGTTCTTTTTCTGTACTAGAACTGGGTTTGCTAGCCAATCTGGATGAAGTATTTCTCTGATGAATCGGCTGCCAATAGCTTTGTGATTTCTTTTTTAATTGCTGCCTTCTTGTCAGGTGAGAATCGTCGTAGCCATTGCTTCACAGGCTTGGAGCCTTCATTGATATCAATTCTGTGCTCAGCCAACTCTCTTGGGACACCTGGCATGTCGGCCGGCTTCCAAGCGAAGATATCTTTGTTGTCCCGAAGAAAGTTGGTGAGCGCGAATTCCTATTTTGCCGAGAGGTGGGCACTGATGGATGCTGTTTTGGAGGGATCACCGGTGCCCAGGTCGATTTGCTTGACGTCAGCTTCTTTTGGTGGTGCGAGGATGCTGCGCTTTTTAGCCGGTATCTGTAGCTCTTCCGGGTTCATTTCTGCTGCAATAGTGGCTATTTCTTTTCTTCCATTAGTGGCTTGTGCTTTTGCTGCAATTTGGATTGCCTGAACGTCGCAGTCAAAAGCGCGCTTCAAATCACTTCGAAGAGAAAGGACACCGTTAGGCCCTGGCATCTTAAGCAACAGGTACAGATAATGCGGTATCGCCATGAATTTTGCTAGTGCTGGACGCCCGAGGATTGCGTGGTATGATGAATCAAAGTCTACAACCTCAAACTTGATGAACTTTGTACAATAGTTCGAGGGAGTTCCAAAAGTAACCGGTAGAGTAATTTGTCCAAGTGGCATGGCTGCCTTGCCGGGTAATATGCCATAAAAAGGTGTACTCGTTGGTGTAATCATCCCGACGAGTTGTAGTCCCATCTTCCTTAGCGTTTCTGAAAAGATGATGTTGAGTCCAGCTCCTTCGTTGATTAGTATTTTGGTGACAGTCATACCGGCAATAGTTGGATCTAGAACCAGTGGGTAATGGCATGCGTTTCCTACGCTAGTCCATTGGTCTTCCCTTGAAAACAGGATTGGATACTGTGACCAATTGAGATATCTTGGAATAGCCGGTTCTGCTGCCATGATAGTTCGTAGTGCTAATTTTTCTTGATGCTTGCTTTTGGAATCTGGGGCTCCAGCGAAGATCACTGCTACCGTCCCACTGGATTTTTGGAATCCCTTGTCTTCGTGGTCGTCCTCATCTTTTTTCTAATTGTCTTCTTTGGTGTTCTCCTTACTATCTTTTCTTGTGTATCGATCTTTGAAGGTGTAGCAATTTCCGATGGTGTGCTTTCTATTAGGGTGTAAGATGCAATGCATATTTTCAATGTCATCATATCTTCTGGGTTTGTAAAACTTCTTTGATTTGTCAGCCATCGCCATGGTGTTATCTGGTCCATGTGTTCTTTCCTGATGACTGTTGTTTCGATGATTTTGCTTGTCCAAGTTGTCTCGGTTGTTTCTATCCAGGAACCTTTCTCGTGTCTTCTCTTCTGCAGTAATCATCTTTTCTACTGTTCATCTGAATTCTTCATTGTTTCTCGGGTTTTCTTTGTAGAAGTCTTGAAATTACCACCTAGCCATGATTCTGTGAGAGAAAGCTTTGATTACTTCTCGTTCGGTGATGTCATGTACTTGAGCTCGTAGTTCGCCAAATCATCGATAGTAATCCCTGAGACTTTCGCCTCCTTTCTGCTTGAGTCCTTTTAACTCTGCATGGGTGATTAGGTGTGTAATGATACCCACGAAATTTTCACAGAAAGCTCTTTGCAAGTCCTCCCAATTTCTGATTGATCCCGAATTTAATTTGTCGAACCATTGGAGGGGCATGGTTTCTAGGGCCATGGGAAAGAACAGGGTCTTGATATCGTCATCTCCCCCGACCAGTTCAATTGATTGCGAGTATATCCTGAGCCACTGCCCTGGTTCATTCTTGCGATCATATTTAGAGTGGTTGGATGGCTTGAACTTGTGAGGTAGTCATATTGAAGCAAGTCTGTTTGCAAAACAGGGGAATCTATCGTGTGTTCCGGCTTCTTTGTATTCTGATTCGGCACCTCCTTCTGGCCAACTGTTATTTTGGTGAGAGTAGTTCTGCGAGGCTGTCTGGGCAGGCGCCCTGCTTCTGGTCTTTCTTGGTTGTTTAACTCGGTAGTTCTAACTATGGTCCCTTCTACTTTCTCTGTTATGACTTTCACTTGGTCCAAGTCTCTCGAAAGCAGACTTTCTTTGATTTTTATCTTCTTGCCTATGAGACGTCGACCTGGTGGGTAGTCTTGAGCGGGTCCTTCCATCGTGCATCCTCAGGGCTGTTGACCGGAGAAAATCCCAGAGCTGTTCTTGCTTTTCACTGGGATGTGAGGTCGCTCTGAGTTCTTCTAGTGCTTCTCGGATCTTATTGTAGGGTGTATTTGCCGTGCGTCTTTCTTAGACTTCTTGTTCTAATTTTCTTCTATCATACTCAGCCAATTCTGACTCAAATCTGATCCAAGCTTCCTTGCGCTGCCTAGCACGGTGTTGGCGTCCTTGCTTCAACTTGTTTTTTCTTTCTCTGGCTTGCTTCTGATTCTCGGTCTCACCATCGTAGCCCTGGGCAAAGGGTGATATGTTGGATTCTGATTCATCTGATGACCTGACATTGGGCGCTTCTGGGGGAACCAATGGTGATCGAGGACAGCGAACCATGAGTACTTCCCATGCGTGAATTGTTCTGTTATCAGCGTTAGTTCCCACACTGTCGGAGTTGTAGATAACTTCAGTAGAGGCTTCAAGGTCGTAGATCGAGTCTCCTTCTTGGTAGGGTAGAATTATTGTTGTCGTCGTGCCGACTAGTCGGGCACTGCTATCCTTAGGAATAGAACCTGGACAGTGGACGATGCAGTCTTGAGATGTTATAGTTAGTACGAGACCTTCCTGAGCTCCTTTCAGTGGCATTCTAAGTACTGGATCGAGGGATCCTTCGAGCTATGCCTGATAAGACTTTGCCATGTTGCCAAGTCCAAACGGAAAAGGATCTAACTTCTTGAAAAGACTCTGAGTGTTCTCCGAGTTGTATTCTTGATATGCCGAGGCCGCATTCTGGAGCCCCATCGAAAAAGAACTTGGATTCTCGAAAGAACTTGGGTCAGACTCCATCTCGGATGCGGAGCCTGAGTTCGAGTCGGATACGCAAAGCCGTGAAACCTGGGTTAAATCGGACATCACGAGTTGCGCGAATCTTCCGGTGATTTGATCTGTCGTCGTCGTCGAAATGGAAAAGTCTTCGTGGTGAATCGAATCTTCGAGGAGATGGCTTTGGAGCTTGCCATCGTCGCCTGCCTCATAGATCCATGAGCCGAAGATGAAGGTTGATCCCATCGAGAAGATCATGCTGTCGAGGTCCATCGAGCTCTCGGATGCAAATCCGCCGAAAGCCTCTACCTGGCGCGCCAGCTGTCGATGTTTGACCACCGATAGCCTGCCACGGGGGTCCCTGGGGCAGTATGTTCGGGCTTCAACGTATGCGGAACTCGACGGTAAACGTAAGAGACAGTCGATTTATCCTGGTTCGGGCCCTCGATCGCTAATCGAGTAATAGCCCTACGTCCAGTCGGCGTTAGCCTTTGCGTTGTATTGATTGTGTTGTGTTGCTACAGTCGTGTAAGTTGTGATCCTCCGACTCTAGGAACCCTACCCTCCTTTATATAGTAAGGAGGTCAGAATCCTAGTCGGTTTATAATGAGAGTTCCTAGTAGGATTACAGAATAATACTACTACTAAGATTATATGGGAAGAATCCTAGTTAGACTAGATCTTCTCTCTTCCTTGCGGGGTATCCCGTGGGTCCCGCACCGACAGTCCCCATGGACGGTGCCAACTATGGGGTTACTACTGTCCTCTCACCCTCGCTGAGGACCACATGGGGAGAGGCTGAGGGTTTCCCACAGGAAGGAAAATAGGTGGGCTAGTGCAAGCGTGAAGGCGAAGGTTCACCGTAAGGGAGGCATGAAATAAATATGGAATATTTGCTCATTAAATTATCAAAAAAACATATCGCCCTTTCTTACATGAGCGCCCCCTGGTATTTATAGGCCATACTCGGGGTCGCAGTGAAATTACACTATGGTCGACCTTGACGAGTCGGCCGTAATACAATGGCCAAGGTAGGGCGGTAATCCTTCCCCCCTTGGCCAACTACCCTAAACACTAAGAGCTTTCATGGGGATGCCACTGGCTTCCCTTGGTGATTTGCGCCGAACCCTCACATGCCTGGAGCGAGGGCTCACCATCCACAAGTAGCCAGGGTCCTGCTGTAACAATCCTCGATCATTACATCGAACCTTCGCACGCGATACCTGGTAACAGGGGACAGTTGATGAGCAAAAACCCTCGTGGCGGGGGTTAGTGCCCACCATGAGGCTAGTTAGTCAAGCTAGAAAAAGGGGTCGAGTGCCAGGGTGAGGGCTGAGTCGGGGTCATCTTCCCCCAACAATCCGTATCACTTACATGGACTAGAATGCCCTTTCAACTACTTCGATCCTAGGGAATATTCTAGGGCGCCGGGGGTTCTTTGGTCCTTCTCGCTTGCGACCTTCCCTAGCAATTGCTGCCCTTGCGCAGCCCCACGGCCCCCCCTTGGGACGACGCTAGGGCACCCACCGAGGGCGACCAATGCACTGCTGTCGATGAAGCCTTCGACCTTTTTCGCCTCTGAAGACGAACAGGAAACTGCCTACACAACATAACCGACCCCAACTATGATAACTTTAGATAAACAATCTTCATTCGCACTTGGCTTGGTTTTCACGTACCTAGGCGAAAACGCTATCAACACTCAGCTGGCCCGACGACACGTGACATCATCCGATGAATACATCGGATTGTCTTGTCGCCGGTAAGGTAGGTGCGAAAGGATAGGGCATCGCCCAATAGGTTGGATCCCGATCGCGAGGTCCCTACCCTCCTTTATATAGGCAGAGGGGGTAGAGTAACAATGAGGGCGATCGGGTTAAAAGATTGGATTCCTAGTTTGATACATGAAATGCGCAACAGATTGATCCTAGCTATTGTCTAGATACGCCTATCTTGGATCTTCTCGGTGTGCCTTGGTCTTCACGTTGGTCGACCGCCACGGCCCTCGTGGGCCTCCTCCTGATGGCTTCTGGGCCGACAACTTGGACGTGGTTGCATATACGGGTGGTGCGGGTACCCCTAACAATATATCTGACACTAGGTAACAAGGAAGATATGGAATTCTAGGATATCCTTAGAGTACTCATATTTCGACACATGCATGCATAAAAGTGTGATTAAAGTTGAATAGGTAAAGAACATGGTCAAAGGAGTCTGCACTTGTTGTCCTCAAGCTGTTGCTGCTCACGGTCTTCAAAGTCTACCTCTTGTAGATTCACGTGCAACTCTTCTTCTATATGTGACAAGCAACGACACACGAGCACATACAAGCAAAATATGCACTAAATTAGAAAATAGTACACCAATACATGAGACAAGGCTCGTACTAAAACCAGAGATTACAGGGGCTAAAACGTTAAAACGAGGACCTAAATCAAATTACTTTACAACTAGCATGGACTATGGGTTTATTTCGAAACACTACGAGGGCTCTTTTGAAAAAAAATGCCATAGCTGACTGGGTGTTAACCACGCTGACCCCGTCTCTACCCGCGTGGTAGCTGCGTGGCAGCGCCGTCTACTAGGTTGACTCAGTTGACCAGTACGGCGGGATCTAATCCTGGCCATTGAGGCCGAGATGGACGATTGTGGTGCCTCCGGTGAGGTTAGGTCGCCGGAGCGGTGCTCCTCGCGGCTGGGTGCCATGCGCGACAGCGAGCACGTAGGGGTGGCGTGGCGGGGGCAACCGGCGGCGGGGGATCCCCGGGTCCGTGGATCTGGCCCGAGCGCGGACTCGAGCAAGTGGACGAACCTCGCGAGCGACTCTGCCAGCTCCTCCATCCTCGCGGGCTGCGCTACGTGCCGCTCCAGCAGTGCGGCCTTGGCTCGCCATGGGCGCCTATAAAAGGCACCGGCGAGCTCGCCGTGGGCGCCATCGAGGAAGCCGAGCTCCAGCGGGAGACGGGGATGTCGACGAAGCCGGATCCGCACTCGGCTCTGTCCGCCGAGGTCCCTAGCGCCTCCGCTGCCGAAGCCTCCTCTGCCCCGCGCGACCGCCGGAGCTCGACGTCGCTGCCGCTGCCCACCAGTCAAGCCCTCCGTCTCCTTCTCTCCCTTCCTTCTTTCTTCTCCACTCTTTTTGCTTCCCTCTCCATTGACCTGCGCTGCCAAGCTCTGCTCTCTCCCCTGCTCTCTTCCTCTCTCTCTCCCTCCTCCGCCATGCTCCTCTACTCTGCTCCACCGCCGTAGCTTGAGCCCTCGCCACACCCTTTCTCCGTGCTGCCCTCTCTCCCTCTCTGCTTCACCCCCACCAGATCGACGCCGGCGCGTAGCTGCTCCGCTCGCTCTCTCTTTCTGCTCCGCTCCCACTCCCTCTCTTCCTCCTCTCTCTCCCTCTCTGTCCCGTCGCTTTTCTCCGTTCTCTGGTTGATCGCGCGATGGGGATAGGAATGACCGAGGCCGTGGCATCCATGTCAGTGAGTAGAGAGAGGGGTGTAGGTGAGGCTAATATCATCCATACGAAAATACTGTATGTCCGTACATCTGACAGTGGGCCTCAGCGTATAGGAGACGTATAATATGGCACGAATCATGAAGACGAAGAATTATAATGGCAAGTTTTAGAAAAAGTGAATTGTAACGACAGATGTCGAGACTCTGAAAATTAGAAAATGGTATCAGACAATAGAAGCGAACGGTTCGGAATATTTCATACGCTTTTCATCCTTAAACCGGAGTGTCAAACTCTCGCTGCAACTGCGAGCTCTCCGCCGCCCTCGCCGCCTCGAAGACGCCATTCTTTCCGCCGCTGCTTCAACTACCCTCCTTTTGCCGTCGCCGTCGTCCTCGCCTCCACCCTTCACCGCCAGGAGCGGAGGTCAACCTGATGACCCGAACTTGGATTGATTGTTCCCTTCCTCGTCGGTGAGGTAGCTTGGTCTGCCTGGATGGATTGATCCCTCCGTCCCGAGGAACACGAATCTCCCTCTGTGATAAAGACATCTCAATCCGTCTAGCTGGTCGTGTTGGCGTCCTGATAGCGGCAGGAAGGTTCAGCTAAGGGGCCGAGGCCATGGCGGTGGAGTTGGGGCAGCAGACGGTGGAGCTGGGCGCGATGGTCCGGCTCGCGGCCGAGGAGTCGTACCTGGCGCTGCGGGAGCTCGTGGAGAGGTCGCGGGCCGAGGCGGAAGCGGAGGCGCAGGGGAAGGAGGGCGTGCGGCTAAGGTCGGATACCGAGAAGAAGATCGACCTGCTCAAGTTCATGGACCGCACGCGGCAGCGCATGCTCCGGCTCCATGTCCTCGCCAAGTGGTGTCAGCAGGTTAGCCCCAGCCGATTATCTCACCTCCCCAAAATTTAATTAAGCCTTATATGCTCAATTACAGATTTAATTTTGTAGGAGTGAACCATGGTTTTTTTTTTTGTTCATTAGCTCAATAACTATTTCGGATCGATTAGGCTTGCTAGGTCCTCCTGACATTACACGCTGCTGTATGCTGTATGCATTATTAGGATGAAGGCAACATGACACTAGGATATAGTTGGATCAAGAAAGAAGTGTTTGCATTAACAGGAGTCAGCATGACATACTGACCCTAATCTGCTGCCAATTACCTCGCTCCCTTGAGCATGCAAAAGCATACAACTTGATTCATGTTAGATCACAACATTGTAACTTCATTGGCAGTTTATGAACATTATCATTTAAAGTTAATCAATGTTTCATTTTGGATCCTGAAGGCTCCATGTAAAATACCCTTGTCTTATTTCGAACTAGGGGGATATAGTCACATGTTTTATATCTAGATGGTTAGTACAATCCTTATGTACACTGGTGCAGGTCCCCATTAAAACGAAAAATAAAAAAAACTCATCTCCAGCAGTATCTCATTTTTGGTTCTGCCTGAAGTTTAACTGTTCAAGTGTGCATAGCCTTCTCATTTTGTAGGTTTATTTATTTCATCCATGTGCGTTTGAAAAGATTATAAAATATTTTACCTGTATAAGCAGATATGGGGGAAGCTATAAATTTTGGAAGGTGATTGTAGTTTTTTTTTTTTTTGAAAAATAGGTTTGGTTGCAGGTTTCGTTTGCCTAAATAAAGCATTATTTTCATGTAGGTTGTTCTGTCCAAGTTTTAAGCTTTTGCTGTTACTTTTTTAATACAATGAGGTATCCCCAAATTTAATTACTCAAACAAGCAACGGAATCACAGGGTTAATACGACTACCAGACTACCACCAACGATAAACCAAGCTTGCAACGAAGCACACAGGGCTCAGGTACAGCTGGCCAAATACATCCACACGGCAATAGAAAACATAATATCCAGAACAAAAGCTCGCCTTCAGTTTGACTACTACTAACACAGACGATAACACAATTACGCAACAGTCGAGATAACAGCTATTAAAACAACACCAACAGGTTGTGAAACCAGCTTCACGAGACGATCTACATTTTTAAGCTCCAACAGCATCCAGAGCTATCGGTACCGTCTCTTGGCCATGTTTTGCTTCCTGCTGGTGGAAGTGCAGAAGGGCATTATGCTCATAGTTTGCTGAATAAAAACTTTCTTGTTTTGTTCTATACATATTGCTAAAGAATTAAACCATTTTGGTATAAACAGTCCACTGAGAAACCTATACCTAGAGTGGCTTTGCTTGCGATTGCCCTTGATTGGGCTGCTGTTTGACACAATTCCTGCCATTTTAGCCTTGACCTTGACGAGTTAAAGGAGACTGCCATTTGAAGCTTGACCTTGACGAGCTAAAGGAGAGAAAGAGGGAGGGAGGCGAACAAAGCAACCTCAGGGATCCTCACCTTTGCCCAGTGGCATGAGGGCCAGATGACTATTTGGGACCATCTATTATTCTTTCCTTCCATTTTTTATTTGCTAATATTTTTGCCATTGCAAATGTCTCCAACCTAGGAAATGCCATCACAAAAGGCCAAATCTGGGATATGCCATCCACATTTTTTTCTTATTGCCACCAAATCGGATATGTGAGTTTTCATTCAATGCATCATAACTTCCACAAAACTTCACCTCGCCTTTACCGGAGTGTCACAATTGCGCGGCATCATCTCCTGATTATGCTGGTGGCACTGTGCTATAAAGCAGAGTGTGCAACAAGTGGACATGTCTGCTACTAAGCATTCTTGAGTCCCCCACCTTGTTAAGTTTTGCAACATGGATGGCACATTTTGGATTAAGCCATTTGCAATGCCAATTACCAAGTTATCATGAGTTCCAGATCTCACTGCCAATCCCACTTTCCTGAAATGGTACCAGCATATAATAACCTATACCACAAACCAAAGAAACTTCTATCTAGGTAACATGGTTTAAATTGTGCATCAATAAATGCTGTCTTAATCCATATTACAGCAATGAATTTGATGACATTGGTGTTAGCATGTCTATGCTAGTGTGCTTTGACAAGTTTAACACTGAGGTGGTGATTTTATGAAATGCATTGTCCGTTGAATTTATATCCTACCAACTAAAGACCACATGACCCTCCCTATTTTTACTCCCTAAGACTTTTTTTTCTCGAACACATAGGAGAGCTGCGTATCATTTTTTTTTTGAAAACTCATATATATTAAAACATTAGAGCCAGAGTACAGAGATTAGGGATATAATTTTTTTTTTTTTCGAAAAACGCAGGAGATCTGCGTCTCATTGTATTAAGAAGAAAGAGGGTAAAAGTACCCAACACTTACAAGACACCCAAACACAACTCACACACACACGCTACTGCAGCCAAAAAAAACACAGATACACCTAAGATGGCTGCAAAACGACCCACACAGATCCAAAACACTAATCTCCAGGGAGATGGGCTGACAAGAGGGAAAGGCCTCGGGCTCCTGCTGTGGTCCACAACCGGCGCTCCTCCCCAGCCACTACTAAAGCCCCAGCAACACTAGGAGCTGCTCCATCAAAAACACAACGATTACGATGGTTCCAAAGAATCCAGGCCCCCAGAATGATTAGGGAGTTAACCCCTTGCCTCACCAAACTAGAAGTAGCATTACTAGCTCTCTCCCACCAATCAAGAAAGGAATTTTCAGTAGGTTGTGGGGACAAGGCCTGGAGACCGACCTGCCGTAGCAAAATAAACCAGAACTCCCTAGCGAAGACACATTGAACCAGGAGATGGTTGATTGTTTCCTGCTCTTGATCACAGAGTGGACAGCCATCTGGGCAAGGCAATCCACGACGTGCAAGGCAACTGGAAATAAATCCTTAACTGCTCCTAAGGGCAGTATCCAGAGAGTAGACCATGACAATATGAATTTGAGTAGGGTCTCCGATCAAATCCCACAAAAGTGTCAGAAAGTCTTCAAGATGCCCCATTGGTAACGCAGCGAACACTAACGCCGGGCAATGGTGACAAAGACCTCCAAGGGCCTCCCTTGTGCACTGTGGCGCTGGAGGTTGAAAGTTGAGTCGAAGATATGTTGTAAGCTTCATCAGACCCAAACAACAACCTTTGCAGAGACATGAAAATGGAGCTGGCATTGAAGATTCAAATATGTACTCTGCCCATCGACAGATAACAAGCCATGCAGAAGAACGAGAGGCAATTTCAGTATTTAGCACTGACCTCTTTTCCATGTATGTGGGACTTGTGTTGCTTGAGGACTCAAATATGTTGTGGCTTGTATCTCTTGTACACCCTGACTGGACCCAATCTTGCCTCACAAGCGAACTAGCATGTCGTCAAGCTTGAAGACGAACTATTCTCTGAACCTGACCAAGCTTGCACGGCACATGTGTACCCATGCCACAGCTTTTGACTGGGAGGCAATAAAAGCTACCGTGGATGGGCCCACCAGCATTATTCACCTAGGAGCACTCGGGGCCCACCAGGGTCTGTGCTCAGAAGCGGCAGGACGGCGCACCACACCACCGCTGACCATGGGATCGACCGGGACGAGGGCGCCTGTGCATCCGCCGATGGCGAAGACCACAAATGGAAGTAGGAGGCTGAAATGCGCAATGCTGAGATACGGTCTGAGGGGCCCTGATCTGCGCACATAGAATCCTGGGATCCTTAAGAAGATAAAAGGAAACAAAGGGGAAGGAAATCCCCTGCACTCACACCAGGACATACACAACTACCTTAGCAAGAAACTAAAAACCCCAAGAGACAAGAGACAACAGCGACCCATCTAAGACTGCTAGAGCCTTATAGCGAAAATAGATCAATGTCCTCCAGCAATTGCCTTAGTAAGCAACTCCTGAAGACCTTTTGCACCTGCTGTGCACCACAAAATGCCCTTATCAGTGATAGTCTGCAGCAAGATAGGAATGCTTGGGCTAATGCCAATAAAGATGGTCATTTCGGTGCTTCCAGATTTCCCAAGAGACAAGGATGATCATGCTGTTGATCCCTTTTTGATAGCCTTTTGGCACACCCTTCACAGCTTGGCACCACCAGCTTGAGAACTTGTTTGAGGTTGGTTGTGGAGCAACTGAGGCTAGGCCGAGCTTCTGTAGGATTATATACCAAACCTGACAGGCAAAGACGCAGGAGACTAACAAGTGTTGTACAATTTCATTTTCTTGGTCACAAAGGGGACAAGCAGGGTGTGTGAGACCTCTTTTAGTGAGCCGATTGGCTGTCCAATGGCGATTCTTAATAGCAAGCCAGATGAAGAATTTGCAGCGAAGGGGGGCCCAAGTCCTCCACACACTCTTCCATGGTGCAAAGCGAATTGTGCCAAGGAAAAAAGCATCGTAAGACAATTTACTAGTACAGGATCCAGATTTTGATAGCTTCTAAAGATCTGATCTGCACCTCCGGTTGTAATGGGAGGTCATCTACCAGGTCACAGAGCACATGGACTGACAGAGCACCCTTTATATCAGAAACCCATCGACAACCAACAATAGCATCCGCAACCGTTCATTGCTTAATAGCCCTCTTAGGAACTGTCTTGAGAAGGTTAAGAGCTCTTCTATGGTTTTTCCACCCAAGCATATATCAGCCTAGAACAAAGTATTTTGGCCATTTCCAACCAAAGACTCCACAGCCACCTTGAATAGGGCTTGAGCATTATGTGGCACATGAATAGACCAGCCACTTGCAGTGCAGCGGCCTCAGCAGCGTATCTCCCTAAGACTTCATTCTCAAGCAATCTAGAGGTAGAGTCCTTATAGATTTGAACTCTCTCTTTCCTAAACAAACTCTAATGCGTAAACTGGATTTTATTCTTTCCTATCTTATTTCTTTTCCTAATTCTTGCTGGATCCGGATGTTAAGGTATAATAGTCATGGATATTAGTGTAATCTCCTAGTCTAGGTGTTCCTCTTGTCTCTCATGTACTGTATATAGTCCACGTTGGGCCTGAATACAATCATCCAATTCAGTCTACCTTATTCTAAGGCCCCGCCTCCGCACACACACCCTCGCGGGTGAGGATGACGAATCCCGCGATGGGTGTGGCACCAAACGGCTCAGACGAGCGGCCGACGCGCGTGGATCGGCTGAAGGGGTCCGTGATGGGCGGACTCTCGATTGTGACGGCGGCATCTGAAAAACAAACTAAAAAAATTCTACAAGGCTGGCCCCGGGAGGAGCGGGGACAGATTCTCCTGGGGGGAGTACAGCCGGAGAGGGTCGTGGAGGATCTCAAAACCTACAGCTTTGATGCCATGTTACAAATAAGGGAGACTGGATTGGAAGATTGTATTGAGTCCCAGTGTTGACTATATATAGAGTATATGAGAGACACAAGAGGAATCCTAGACTAGGAGATTACACTAATATCCCTGACTATTATACCTTAACACCGGACTCCTCTGCGGGGGAGGGAGTCGGGTGGCTGGGGCCAGCCTCCACCCCCTCCAGGCAAGTAGCCCTGGCCTTCTGATTGGCCTCTCTAGGTCCATGGCCTTAGGGCCGTGATTCGACCCATGCCACCTGTTTTTTCTGAAAACTTATTTTCTCTTGCATGATTAGAGAAAACACAGAGACTATGTAGGTCCTTGGCATTGGCTGGTTAGGCTCCTGATGGGTTTTTGGTCATGTTTTCCTTCCAGCGTGTGGCACTGTTAGTCTTATACTAGGTTGCCTAGGGGAGTTGGCTCTGCCTCTCCTTTGGTTCTTTTTTTCCTGTACTTAATGAAGTTACAGAACTCTGTTTAGTTCTTCAGAACTTTTATCCTTTGTTCTTTTGCCAGAGATGATACTATTTTAATTTTTCCTGTGATTGAGATATTTGATTTGGATCTTTTTCAGGTTCCTCTGGTTAATTACTGCCAGCAACTGGCATCAACGCTCTCTAGCCATGAAACATGTTTCACCCAAACAGCAGACTCGCTGTTCTTTATGCATGATGGACTGCAGCAGGCCCGTGCTCCCATTTTTGATGTTCCATTTGCTACAGAAGTCCTTCGTACAGGGAGTTATAGGAGATTACCAAAATGTATAGAGGAAATAGGTACCCAGAATACACTTTTTCAAGATGAACGAAGGCCTATTTTGAAGATATTAAACACCCTTGTACGGGCAAAATTACTTGAAACCTCGCTTCCTAAGGAAATTTCAGAGGTTTCAGTGACTGATGGGATAGCCAATCTTTGTGTACATGGAGAGTTTAAAGTTCTTCTTACATTGGGTTACCGTGGCCATTTCTCGCTTTGGAGGTTATTGCATATGGAGTTACTTGTTGGTGAGAAGACTGGACCCATTAAGCTTGAAGAGACAAGAAGATATGCTTTGGGTGATGATATTGAGCGGAGAATGGCTAACACTGACAATCCCTTGATGATTTTGTATACTGTACTGCATGAATTATGCGTCTCTCTTGTTATGGATACTGTAATTAGGCAGGCCAACATTCTGCGGCAGGGTAGATGGAAAGATGCAATAAAATCTGAACTTATCTCAGATAATAGTGCAGCACAAGTTGGGAATAATGCTCCGGTGCAGCTTGGGCAAGATGGGGAACTTGATCAGACTGGTTTCAGGATACCTGGTTTGAAGGTGAATTACTGGCTAGATGAAAACATCAGTGGCTCAACAGAACCTGATGTATCCCCATTTATCAGCATTGAGGCAGGGAAGGATACACTGATAAATTGTCTTCACAGCTCATTTATACTGGATCCACTTACTGATAAAGAGGTTGATCTTTCTATTGATCTTAGTTGCATTGATGTTGAAGCACTTATTTTGAAAGCAATTGCTTGCAATAGACACACTCGTCTTCTGGAAATTCAAAGGGAATTGAGCAAAAATGTTCAAATTTCACAATCACCTACTGATGTTGTCCTGAAAAGAGAAGGCGTCCATGTAGACAGCTTAGGGAAGGTATGTGTATTTGAGTTCAAGTACCTTCTGTTTGCGGTTTATTTTACACATAAAGCAAAGGGATGGCCATGAAGGGTCTGTTATGCGATCAGCCTATCTGAGGAAATCCCTACTCTTTATCTTGCATTTGTTTAGCTGGACTTCTAGGTTCATTGGTTGGGATATAGTTTTGCTTCTGACTATCTTGCTTCCCAGATTTTTACTATAACTTTTGGTGTCTTATCAATTCCATAAATCACGCAGAAAGTGGATGGAAGCAACTTTGGTAATTGTACAAATGAAGTTCTCCAGGTTAGAGCTTATGGACAATTGTATATTCACCTTGGGATAAATATCAGGTGTGTTATGCTACATTGTTAATTTTCTTACCATACATTCCATATGATAAAAATTGTATATTCACCTTGGGATATATATGAGGTCTGTTATTTGTTTGCTGCATTGTTAGTTTTCTTACCTTATGTTCTATATGGTATATGTTATGATTTTGTATATGAAAAACTAATTGCATAGATGCAGTTATCAATATGTAATGCAAGACTGTGACCAACAGTTTTGAAGTGATATATTAATGTAACAAGGAATTGAAATATAGGATTGCTATTTGTCAATCGGGTATTTTATCCTACCCCCACCCTCGATTTTTCTTTTCGCGCTCCATCCTGCTTTTCCCATCTCCAACAACCTCAACCTGTCTCTGTTGTTGCTGCCCCCACACTTCATCTTTATGCTTACTCGGACTCCACTTGGGCTAGTGATCCCACAGATCATGGTTCTGTCACAGGCTATTGCATTCTTTGTGGTTCTTATCTCGCTCTAGTACAGAGGCAGAACTTCGAGCTCTTGCTACCACCACTTCAGAGATTGTATGGGCTTCAATGGTTGCTAGCTGACTTTGGTATTTTTTGTGATGCTCCTACACCTCTTCTTTATGATAATACTGGAGCCATACAGATTGCCAATGATCCGTGAAGCATGAACTCAAAGCATATTGGTATTGATGCCTCTTTTATTCGATCTCACTGTCAACAGAAAACAATTTCTCTTCAGTATGTGCCCTCTGAACTGCAAGTGGCAGACTTTTTCACTTGCTCAAACTAAATGCTTCAGATCCTCCACTCCACCTTGAGTTTCCACGGGGGGGGGGTTGTTAAGTATGCCAAGGCCCATATATTTTGCGTCTATATGGCCCATAAGGAGTTCTCTATATATTGTTGATGACTTGATGTCCCTAAGGGACTTGTTATACACCCAAACATCAAAGGTTAGTAACAGCAAACACCAACATTCGAGGACGAAGAGTGGTGGCTCATCTTGGTGGTCGTGACCTCAAAGCTGCAGCTTTGGGTTCAGGTCCTACAGGCGCCATCGGGGGACCAGGCGGAGGTGGGCGGAGGCAGGAGCTGTCAAGGTACCGAGTGGAAGTGGGACCTGAAAAAAATAGCGTGTGCGGTGGAAAAACGGCTGCTTCTGCTCCTTCTCTCCTCTCCACAGCATACATATATACTATAAACCGAACGGGCCAGCTAAGGGTGGGCCAAATTCTTCCCACCATACAAATTTCCTGGGCTGGCCCAACCCAACTAGTCAATCAGATTGCCTGATCGGGCGACTTGTTTTCTGGTCGAGGTAATTGTATCGAGGACCCTTATCGAGCCCCATGTTATGTTAAGGACGATTAGTCACAATTAGTCGTCTGATATGGTAACACTAGGGTTTGGAGTGTTCAGGGTCCAACAAGTCTTTCTCCGTTCCTAGGCTTACAAGGTCAGCCCCACAGTGGATGTGGTCAGTGGGTGGGTTGCGAGGCAGCGAGCGCACTGCCAGCTGGGATGGTGGAGGATGACTGGTGGGGAGGGGTGGGTGGCATCATGGCGATATCTTGGTGAAACCTGATTAGTACAGTGGTGGAAGTTGGCACTAGATCTGGCATGCGGGTACTGCCGGAAACGCGAGCAGGAAGGTTGGGCTGGGGCAGTGGGGAGGGTCAGGAGGAGCTTCTAGAAGAAGACAATCGCCTGATCCTTGGATCTTGTCTTGATCCAAGGGCTAGAAAAAAAATCAGATGAGGGGAAGGCAAAAAAATGCCCAGGTATGTTATAGCCAAAGCCTTGAAATATCGCGAGAGTATTTGTCACTGATAAGTCTAATGATACCATATGATTGATGAGTATAACTTCTATGCATGGTAGTCGTCAAATTCATGATGTTTGACCTGTGACAACAATGGCTGCCTACATGTAGAAACTAGACACTAAAGGGATGCTTGGATTCCTTATTCGCTTTGCATTTTTATACAAGGATAAGCATAAACTAATCCACACTATGCAATAATTTTAGAAACTGGCAACGACAAGACTGAGTGTTTATTCTTTTTGCGTTAAACAATGAACGGTTGTATGTTCCCTTGCAAAAAATAAAATAAAATTAGTAGTTACTTAAAATATCACTTACCATTGTCTAATAGACCGCAGCATCCTTGACCACATGAGGGAGCCAATCTAGCTTTCCCAATGGCGACCCATTTTTCCTTGCTCATTTTAGCAAATCTTCTTAGCAAGGTTTTTGAAGGGCGGGCCTGGTGCAAGCGGTAGAGTCTTACCGCCTGTGACCGGAAGGTCTCGGGTTCGAGTCGCGGTCTCCTCGCATTGCACAGGCGAGGGTAAGGCTTGCCACTGACACCCTTCCTCAGACCCCGCACAGAGCGGGAGCACTTGCACTGGGTACGCCCTTTTTTTTTTCTTAGCAAGGTTTTTCTAGCTCTAACAAATATCATTATTGTAACCAAACACACCAAAATGAGTGTTTCAGTAGAGGTCCTGTTCACCACAGCAGATGTGTGCATAACTTGTAGATAACGTTTTGCAAGACTGATGGTTCATTGTTAAATGATGTATCTAGGAGGACTTTTATGGGATGTTTGTTTTTAGGAGTTGATCTATCATTGATGGAGTGGCCCATGATAAGAGCATCCCATGAATTTTAATTGGATATTCATCATGTTTAGGCTATGCATGTGCTTATAAGGAGGTGTCACACCATTCTTCAAACCAAACGTTAGAATTATTAGGAGTGAGATGATCCATCACTCATCCCACTCCTCAAACCAAACACTCTGCTAGTGTTAGACCTATCTCTTATCCATTGTAGGCTATGCTAATTAGACGTCACAAACTAGTATTTCTGTGCCGAACTGGATGGAGTACTGCATATTTGACTCCAAGCTTTATGCATGTTGCCGTCTGGAATTTTTCTGAAAAAAACAAAAGAAAGAGAACTATCCAGGTATACTTTAAGGACTGCTGTGCTGCTGTAAGAATGGTTATCAAGGTTTCCAGGCTGGCTGCTCAGGCACTACTTGTACTCTTAGAGAAGCCTGAAGAGAATTTCTCCACCTCTTTTTGTTTCAGAACTTATTTATGTGTGTATAGGATTCTGGGTCAGTCACTTTACTTACTGTTCTGGTGCTTATTTCTCTCTGCAATAGGAGTGGTCGCCTCCTCCTTCAATCATCCAAAAATATCTTGCTACCTTCTGCGCTATTAGAATCTGAAGAAGCTCTAAACAAAGGGAGTCTAACAGCAAGTGAGGTTTTCGTGAGCTTGAAGACCAGGAGCATCCTCCACTTATTTGCTGCAACTGGAAGGTTCCTGGGTCATAAGGTTGTTTTCATCATAATATACTGCATGTATTTTTTTTTATTTTATATTCTGAACCTGTTTTCTTGTTTTTAGTTATTAGCCCTTAGCATTTTGTTGCAATGTTCTTGTAGAGAATCAGTGAATTACAGTCTTGTTATCCTCATCTGAATCATCTTTTATCTTTTGTCGTAAACTGCCTGCCCAGAGCTGAAAGCCATACTTATTTTGGTATCCCATGTCTGACAAATTATTTGAAATTTTGTGGAACTTCATTTGTATCTTGTGATTTTTGCTGTCGAAAATGTTCCAAGTTTTGTATTTAATACTGATTAAATGGCATGTAACTAAAAGTAATAATAGTTTGTGATAACAGTATCTAGCATTGATCTTTCCTATTACATTGACTGGCCATTTTCACACCTGACACCTAACTAATGTGAACCAGTCTGGTACTGGTCTTGTTCCAGGGCAGTCTCAGTGGGAGTTTCATGTGAGTTTCATTTGCATTAAATAGGTTGCCACATAGACATTTTTTATGACATAGCAGTGCATTTAAGAAGAAAGGGTAGAAATGAGCTCTCTTGGTACGATTGCCAACTTTCTATGAATCATGAAATTAAATGCCTATGAAACTATAAAATGAAACTATGCATTGAGAGTGGGTGTTTCATCCAAGTTTCATTTCATTCTATATGACATGGCAGTCTTGAAAACAACGCCATGAAACTATCCACTGAGACTGGCCTAAATAGCAGTGATTTATAAAGGATAAAACTACCTGAGACATTAACTATGGAAAAAACGTTTACCATAAGAAACTTGAACATCAGTATGTAAACTTTGATGATTTCTTGTTGAATATCTCATACACATACTGAATATTTCGATACCAACATTTTTCTTATCTAACTTTTGGGACAGCTTGAAAACAGGGAATGACTTCAGCACTATATTTATCAGGTAGACTCCAGTAATTTGAACCTTGCATGTTGCCATCCAATTGTGTCTTTGATGAACATTAACCACCTTATTAGACATGTCAAAATTTTCTTTGATATCTTAATGCATTCAAATGCTATAATTCTTAATTTTATTGCTGTTTCAGGTTTACTCCCAGTCCCAGGTTCCTCTAAAAATTCCAAAGTCAGTGTTATATGGTTCAGATTTTATGGTCATGGGGTTTCCTCAATGCACAAATGCCTATTATCTGTTGATACAACTTGATAATGACCTTACGCCTGTTTTTCATTTGCTTGAGACACAGACTGATGAAAGTAACAAGTCTAGTACTGATTCTACGACTGATGCTAATCAGGCCGCGAGGTTTAATAGGATTAACATTAGCCATATTCAAATAGGTGAAGACAAATATAGTCTCAACCTATTTGATTCTGAGAAGGCGCTAGAACATATGGTGAACTACAACCAATGTATTGAAGGTAGATCACTCAGAAAAAGCAGAAATGTCAAGCTTCTACCCTTAACACCTTCATCATCGCCTTCTTTTTCTTCTCTTGTTGATGAAGTATTTGAGCATAATCTAAGTTCTTCAACCACAGAGAATCAGCTTCTGCCACCTCATAGTTTGGCCTCTAATCATTTAAATTCTTACCAAGTTGGTGCCGAGGGAGTCAGTGGCACAGTTTGCCCACCTGAGCTGGATGGAAATTTTATGCATTCTGACATTAATTTTTCAGAAGTTAAACCTGGTGTAAGTTTGAACAGTGATCTGCTGAGTAATCTGAACCACTTTAAATGTACAAATGCTATTTCCAGTTCAGGCACCGCCCAAATTTCATTGATGTCGTCAAACTGCAAGTCTGGTCATGATCTTAGCCCGTTGAGATCTCCAGGAGGCCATAATATTGTGCATGGAGGTGAATCTCTTCAACCTATTTCTTCAGATGGCCAAGGAGGTACTTTTACATTTTCTTTTTTAACTTGGAATTTTTGTCTCTCTGATATCCAAGGAGCCATCTGTCTATGCTGATATCTAATATGCTATCGCTCTTGTTGTGATGCTCTTTGACACTATGCAGTTTTGGGAAATGCCTCCACTATGCAATTTGGAGGGTCTTCTAGGAAACGATCTCTTTCAGAGTTTTTATTGAATATCCCATCATTACAACAATCCAGAATCAGTGATGGGCCAAGAAAACGAAGAAAAATACCAGAACATATGAAGGAGGGTATTCTTTTTAAGGAATATTCGTCCAGTGCGCAATCTGGAAAAACCGTCACATATGGAAATATATTTACAGAAGAAAATTGTTGTGTTACATCAGCCTTTTATGCTTCCTTACTTCGTCGTGTCATAAAGCACTGTTCACATTTGATCAAATATGCTCAACTCACTACCCAGATGGATTCTCTTGGCATCTCATATGCAGAAGAAGTAGTGCTGTGGACGCCATCTTCTAATCTTTGGTTGCGGTTACCCTTTCTTAAAGAGGATTCATGGAAACATGTATGCTTACGCCTAGGTAAAAGTGGATGTATGTCTTGGGATGTTAGGATCAACGATCCATATTATGGTTCACTCTTGAAAGTCCATGGAGGAAGTGCTACTACCGAATGGGGTATTGGTGTTCGCATAGCGAACACTTCTGAAATAGATTCACATATCACTTTTGATGACGATGGGGTCGTTTTGACTTATCACACTGTTGAGGCTGATAGTATACGCAGGCTTGTCTCAGATTTACAACGGCTTTCAAATGCGCGTGCATTTTCTTGTCGAATGCGGAGATTGATTGGTGTAAAAGTTGATGACAAGCGAGATGAAAAAGTGACATCTGTGGAGATAAATGCAAGAAAAGGTAGCAGACACAGGCTATCTGAACAGATGAGGAAAACTTTCAGGATTGAAGCTATTGGTTTGATGAGCTTGTGGTTCAGTTATGTTGCTGTGCCTATGGTTCACTTTGTTGTTGAGTGGAAGGCTGGTGATGGAGGCTGCTTTATTCATGTTTCTCCAGATGAACTTTGGCCACATACAAAGGTTTGTCTATGCTTAATATTATCCCATGTTTTCCTTTTCTCATATGCACTTGATGCTACAGCCTACATGATATGTGTACATTATGCAATGGTGCATTTTGAAAATTTTATTTAGTTATTTAATATGCTTCTTTGCTTACAGCACTGCTAATTACTGCAGCAGTACTGTTCAGTACATGTTACGGCAGTTCACTATGAACATCACATAGAAATTATAGTTGAGAATAGTTAGCTTTTGTTTAGTTGAGTTTTTTTTTTTCATAAATACTGTTTCTTAGGGGTCATGTCAAGTTCTTCCTGTAGGAGGAATGCCATGTATCCGTTAAGGAAGAAACAGTTAGTATCTCCAATATTTCTCATCCCAATATATGCCTTTTCTTGCTTTAAAACCCTAGTCTCTTTCAAGCCATGCTTTTTCTCTGGACTTTCACTGTATGTTAGTTGCGCTGTTGTAAACTGCTATATTATGAAGCTCGGTCAAGAACCAGTAGACAATGCCAGACTTTCACTTATTCACTGTGTGAAGATTGCTGGTTCATTTATAAAGAATTTCAATAAGGCTGTCTTTGTAGGTAGTAATGCAGTGCTGATAAGTGCTGTTTATTCTGTTACCACATCTTATTTTTAATGCATTTTACAGCATCTTACTGAATCACACCTTATTTCATTCAATTAAATTTGTGGTAAATTAATGATATAATCGAGTTCCAATTTGCAGTAAATTAATTTGGGGACTGGCGTTGTCTGTTTTTAATCTTTCTTTTTCTTTAGTGAAATGCTACACAGCTCTCCTGCGTATTTGAGGGGAAAAAGATATAATTGAATTTGAGTTTGAATCAATTGGACAAACTGATGATAGGCTGACATGGGAATGATGTTACATTTCAAATCTTCTGTGTCTAGTGATGTATGGTGTTGTTCAACATTTATTTCCTTGTGTTTGGCTAGCATTTGGCAGATGAGAATAGCATCTTACTGAACCATAACTTGTTTCATCGAAATCAAAATTGCGATAATCATTGATTTAATTGTTTTTGTAATTGACTTAATTTGGATTAAATGATGCTGTTGAATAGTCTGCTGTCTGCAACTGCAGACCAACTTTCAGTCAAGGCTGCAGCCAAGCTGTGGTGAGAACACTAGTGCAGCAGCATTCCTGAGTAGTGCAACCATGGTGTAATGTAATAGAGCAGTTCAGCAGCAGCATTCCTGAGTAGTGCAGCAGCACTCCTGCTTGTGTTTGTGCTCTGTTCTCACTTCTCCACTATCCCTAAAGTGTGTGTGTGTGTGAGGCTGAGGGTGATGGTCTGCACCTGATTGTGTGCTAACAGATGTTTTGTTGACATGAGAATTATGTTATGTAGGTTTCATATTTCTATTGTTATATAAGTGCTGTGTGGTGTTGATCAATATGATTGCCTTGCATTTGTCAGACAAGCAGGACAGATGCATTTCACTGCTCACCTGCCATACTCAATTTATTTGTTGGCCAAAATGTTGTCCATAGAAAACTTGGTTTCACTAGCAGAAGCTGGCTGGCAAAAAGGAAATTTTGTTTACCAGTTAGCATGATATATTGTAAATCCAGTAGCACAGCCTCTTATGCTGTTGCCTGTGAACTAATCTTCCATGTGATTTTGTTGTTTTTATAACTGAGTTTACATAATGCAGTTTTTGGAGGATTTTGTGAATGTGGGTGAGATAGCATCATTCTTGGACAGCGTCAGGCTTACAGCTGGACCATTACTTGCCCTTAGTAGTGCAATTCGCCCTGCAAAAATGCCTGTGACACTTCCTGCTGGTTACAGTTCTGTACCAAAGCAAAATAGCTATCGGTCAGAAGGGGCAACAGCAAATGACTCATCAACTACTGCGCAAAATATATCTGCCCCACTGAGCCCTGCAGTAGCCCATTCTAACAAGCATAATCTTCAGAGTTCTATGCTTTCTATTGCAGGGCGGGGTGGGCCTGGATTAGTTCCTAGTCCATCACTGCCTTTTGATGTTACTGTTGTGCTTCGTGGACCATATTGGATACGTGTTATATATCGCAAGATTTTCTCTTTCGACATACGTTGCTTTAGTGGAGATCAGGTATGGCTGCAGCCAGCAACCCCTCCAAAGGGTGGACCTTCAATTGGGGGATCTTTACCTTGCCCACAATTTCGACCTTTCATATTGGAGCATGTCGCTCAGGGTTTAAATGCTTTTGAACCCAGTGTTATGAGTGCTAAATTGAAGGCTAGCATCAACAAAGCTTCTGGAGGTCAGCAATCAGCTCTTGCTCTGAACCGCTTTCATGGTGCTCACGGTATAGCTACTTCTGGACCAACTACAAATGTTGGTAGCCAGGTGGCACCTACTTTCATTCGAGCAGGCAGTGCTGTTGTGGCTTCTTCAAAATATGCTTCAGGAAATGCTGGAGCCCCTCCACACCTTTCTCCCAGAACAAACCTTCCTGTTCATATGAGGAGTGAGTTGAGCTCAACTTTTACTGCACTTGGGGATGATGGTGGCTATGGCGGTGCATGGGTTCCTCTTGCTGCTCTTAAAAAGGTGTTGCGAGGCATCCTTAAGTACCTCGGAGTTCTATGGTTGTTCTCCCAGTTTCCTGAGCTTCTGAAAGAGATACTAGGGTCAGTTTTGAATGAGAATGAAGGAGCACTTTTAAATTTGGATCAGGAGCAGCCAGCACTGCGATTTTTTGTGGGGTAAGAGTCAATTTATTGATAACATATTGTAGTTTCACCTTCTGAGTCATAGTACACGTAGCTAAAATACCCAACCTTTTCAATATGCTAGTATAAATCTCATTGGGCATACACATATTTTTTTTGAACGGTGTACCCCATAAAAGAACACAACATATTTGAACTAAGGGTTGAGAATGTTTAATGTTATAATGTTTTATATACTTAGCTTTTTTTTTTGGGTATTGTTTTCTTATTTGAGGTTGTGTGATATCATCATATTATTAGATGAGCATGTTTGACAGTGTGTTTCTTTTGGTTAAGCATGCAGGTGATAATCTACTTCTAATGCATGCCAACCATCTACTTTTGTTTGTGTTGTCTAGTACTTCTATTACCTCAATTCTTTTGTACTTGCCTAACGGCTAAGACATCTGCACATATTGTGACATTACTTTTTAGTTATTCCTTAGTAAAAGTTGCTAAAATCATAACCCTCTGAAACAATTCTTCATGGCTAATCCACTGATATTGTTTTCAATTTTCAAGTCCTAACTCTTCTTTGTGTATTAGTGGTCAAAGTTTTTGAGATTTGACTACACATTCTATTTTTTTTTATTTCTAACCTATTTTTAATTAATATTTTAAAAAAATCTACCAAAAAACTATTTTCAGATCCAACCCGTTTGGTTGGGTCAGCCTGTGTGGCACAACCATATCATGTTGTCATGCCACATGCATTGGTGTGACAAGCATGTCATGCTGGCACCATGGATCTGATGGAGGTCCTGCCACGCCATTCCCTCTGGCGCCACAAGTCAGTTTTGTTGTGCCACTCTGTTTGGCGTGATACGAGAGGCGCCAGCCAAAACTCATTCATTGCATGATTACCTTTTCTATCCGTCATAACAAATTACTTATTTGGATTTGATCTCAGAAAACCCAATGTGTTGTATATGATGTAAACAACTCATTTTAGCAACTTGCACAATGCCAGTGCCATAGATTTTGAAATATCTAATTTTAAAGTAGGGCATCTGTTACTATTGTGATACAGTTTCAAGTGTTAGGAACAACAATTTTAATGCTCCTTTTCTCCACTCAAATTTAATTAGTTAACGAGCCCCAAATATTTTCTAAACTTTGATAGTATGCAACATGAGATGTATGTTTTTCATTTTTACTGCAATCACACCCTCCGCTGTCATATGTTTAAACATATTCAATTTTGAATTGGTTAATTGATATGGCTGAGTTGGTTGACTCAAATATTTTTCAAGTTTGCAGTTTTTAGAAAGGTTAATATTAGACGAACTACTTAATATTAGAAATGGTTTATTGTAGTAAAAACAGAACACATACATTGGTTCAGCCCTTCAGTTGACATGGCTGAGTTGATTGACTCAAAAATTTTCAAGTGAGATTTTTTAAAAACAGCTAGTAATTTTCAAACCACTAAATAAATTAGACGAACTACTTAAATTTCATCAAAACCGTGACATAGATGATAAACAAGATGTTAAAATTCCATTTTGCTAAAATGCACAAAACCATCTTTAATACTTTTAAGTTTACAAATGTGCTACGTGAATTGATCAAAGCTACTAAGATATACATGATATTGTTCCCACACCATGTTTTTCACCATTGTCAGGGTTCTGATCAAATTTAAGTAGTTTGCCTAGTATTAACCCTTTCTAAAATGTCCAAACTTGAAATTTTTTTAGTCAACTAACTCAGCAATATCAATGATCCAATTCAAAATTGAATTAGTTTAAATGTATGACAACGGAGGGTGTGATTGTAGTAAAATCGAGAGCATACATCTCATGCTGTGTACTATCAAAGTTTAGAAATATTTGGGTATCTGTCACACGCCTGATGGCACCTCCCCAGCCCATGGCCAATGGGCCAGCCGCGGCCCAGGAGGGGGGCGTGCCCATGCCCAGCGCCGACGGCAACAACGGCGGCGGCTTGGTGCCTCCTTCCCTTGGAAGGAATTAGGGAAATAGAAATAGAAATAAATTAGGAGATTGGAGTCTGGTTTATTTAGGAAAGGGGAATCCAATCTGTAAGGATATCTCCCGTAGTTGCTTGAGGCACAAGTCCATTAGGGACTATAAATAGGGGTATTGTACTCATTGGAAATCAAGAAAGAATAGCCTCAGGCTTATCCCTATCCTTCCCCTCTCCTCACCTGCGCCTCCAAAAAATCAAATTTTGTACCCATAACAGTTTTTTTTGCGGCATCGTTTTTTGTAGACGAGCATATTGCATGCTACTGTTTTCATGGTCCTGTAGCTGCTGCTGCTGCTGCCCGCATTCAGCAAACCAGGCCAACACATCCAGGCGATCGGCCAACACATTTAGCAAACCATGCCGGCCAGTAGCAGTTCAGTAGCAGCAGCCGGCCAACGCCCGGCACAGAGAGGCAGCACCAGGCCAACACATCCACGCGATCGGCCATCGCAGGCTGTGCTTCGCCATGGTCTCCAGGCGACGGGCATGCCAATCCAGGCGGCGGCGGCGGCCATGCCAATCCCAGGGGCGGCCAGCGGTGGGCAGGGCTTGGACATCCGTGGCTACGGACAGCCATGACCGAGCAGGCGGCGGCTGCGGAAGGCAGGAAGCCCTAGGATCGGAAAACAAACAGAATCCGGCACATTGCGAGCAGGATCGACGGATTTACCTCGTCCCTGGACGGCAAATTGCGAGCAGGCGGCGACGGTGAAGACCGACTCCCCTGGACGTACGGCGAGCTTTGGCGTGAAGTATCCAGGTCGCGGCAAAGTGAAGGCACGAAGGAGGAGAACCGCGCGGGGAAAGTCTGATCTGCGTGATCGGAGTGCGCGCAACTTTACGCGGATGTAGGGAGTTTTTCCCAAGTACCAAAAGATTAGGAGGATGGATTGGGAGTTGTTGGAGAGGGTTTTTTTCCAATCTTGCCAAAAAACAAGGATTGGGAGGAGATTTAGGATACCCTTGGAGATACTATAAATATAGGGGTATTGTACTCATTGGAAATCAAGAAAGAATAGCCTCAGGCTTATCCCTATCCTTCCCCTCTCCTCTCTTGCGCCTCTCCCTCTCTCTCTGCCCAGCGCCACCTCTCCTCCCTCCAGCCCGACGCCCACAGCCCCTAAACCCTAGCCACCGCCCCCTAGAGGCCCTCCCCAACCGGCCTCTTACAATATCATTAACTTATTAAATTTGATGGAGAAAGGGAGCAATTGAAATTGTTTCTCCTAACACTTAGAAACTGTATCACAATAGTAACAGATGGCCTACTTTGACATTAGATATTTCAAAAATGATTTACAAACAACTTAGAAGCAAGGAAAGGAGATGGCTCCCACCCCTTCCCCTCCCGACGTCTCGCCTACCCCCAGCCCCGCGTCGGCGATCAGCCTGATCCCGGTGGCCGCCATCTCCTCCTCCCCCTCAAAGGCGTTGGTTTCCCCCTCCTCCTTGCCTCTTCACGCCACTCCTTTCGTCTCTCGTGGCAACCAGTTGGAGCAGGACTTGCTAGCCACACCATCTATGCTTGTTGCTGGCTCGAGCAGATCATGCCAGCCACATCATCGGTTAGGACCACCTGTGTTTTGACCGTAAATAACTGTAAGAAGTCTTTTAAAAATAAGAAACAACGAAACAACTGATCAACTATACAAACTAAGAGAGGAAAACAAAACAGACAACAGAATAACTGTACAGAACCCAAGAAGGGTGAGAAAGGGAACTTGAACTTAGCCAAAGAGGCTCAATAAGGAAAGGAAAGCTGGTCTTTTTGAATCACAAAATCTATGGGCTTAGACTAGTTTCATCAAAGAAATTTTGCCTCCAAAAGTCAAAGGATGGGCGTCCACGGTCAAAGGTGAAGTTGTTCCTTTGTTTCCGAATTTGCCAGGCACTAATGATGAAGACTAGTTTCCATGAAGAAGGACCACCTGTGTTGGTAAGGCAACCTTTCTTTTTTGTAACTGATTGACATGTGGGACCCACAAGAAACAATGAGAGCCAAAATGCAGTGGATTTGTGGGATCAAAAGCCCCATGGAGTGAGAGTGTGGGAAGGACTCTACAATTGGTTGGTTTGTGACACTATGCCCCAAATATTAACTCATCCTAAAATTTATTGGCAATTAGGGTCTGTAAGCTAACAGACTTTTTCTTCTTCTGTTAATAATGATTAGCAAAAATGTCCATGCATTGCTATGGAACATAAAACCTGCCTCATCTATTCCAATACGTCTTGAATTCTAACTCGTATGAGCACATACCGTGAGTTCCGGATCATGGACGGGAAAATAAACCAATTAGGACTCTTATCTCTAATTTATCACGCACCACTACACGCTCAGGGGAGTGGAGGGACACATGGACCGGGAGAGAGACTGATGGACCAAAATTTGGATGAAGAAATTTCCCCCTTTTAACATTAGGTATAGAAATGGCATGTACTTGTACTGCACGTTCTGGGAAATTAAATCCTAGTACAAATGACAATGTAAGCTCCATTTTCTTTGTTGGTATTTCTGAGACAAATCTGAAACCAGTTTCCAAGTTGATCTGGCAGCGTGCAGCAGGATCCTGTATGGTCCTGCCCCCCTGTTTTATCTTTTTAAAGAAAGATTGCAGATTAAACAAATTTGTATTGAATCTAATCATGCTTTTTGCCCTTTTTGTCTTGCAGTGGTTATGTCTTTGCAGTTAGTGTTCAACGAGTCCAACTGCTTCTTCAAGTTCTTAATGTAAAACGATTTCACCACCAGCAACAGAAACATCAGCAGCAAGCTCAGAGCCCTGCTCAGGAAGAGCTAGCAACATCTGAGATAAATGAAATATGTGACTATTTCAGCAGGCGTGTCGTCTGTGAACCATACGATGCTTCTAGGGTTGCTTCTTTTATCACTTTGCTTACATTACCCATTCCTGTTCTGCGGGAATTCATAAGTCTACTTGCATGGAAGAAAAGTCAGTCCCAGGTTCATGGGGAAATTGCGAGTGCATATAGGGTTCAGGTCGAACTCTGTTTGGAGACGCACCATGGATCGGTTTCAAATGACCATGCTGAGAGTTCGTCTTCATCAAAGAGCAACATTAAGCATGACAGAGCCAACCGTTCAGTGGATTTTGGCCTAACTTTTGTACTGGACCATGCCCTTAAACATAATTCCAGTGTTGGTGGAGCTGCTTGGTTGCCTTATTGTATGTCTGTGAGACTGAAGTACACCTTTGGGGACAATTGTCATGTCACGTGCCTCGCAATGGAGGGGAGCCATGGTGGGAAATCTTTCTGGTTGCGATATGAAGACTGGGAAAATTGTAAGAAAACGGTTGCCAGGACAGTGGAGACAGCCAATGAGTCTCCCACGATTGGAGAGACAGGCAATGGGAGATTGCGACTGGTTGCCGAGATGATCCATAAGCAACTACAACTTTCTCTGCACCAGCTAACCCTTCCTGCGGGTTGAATATATCTCAGACTTTAGTACTTAGATGACTGCTGGCAGATGAAGAATATGCTTGCTGAAAAAAAAGGAAAGGTGCTCCACAGTGGGGGTAATAACATACAGGTTGTCTGCTGAAGCATTGCATTATATAATATACATAGATAACGTTAACCCCATTAGCTTACTGTATGCTGCTGATCACAACTATTGAACCCCACAAAGCTTGTGGAGCATGGCTGTGGCAGTATGATAGGAATGTAACCTGCCACTATTCTCGAAAGGATACTGACATACTGTCAGTACCCCCTCGAAACTGCAATATACAGGATGGGGCAACTGAAACTTGGGTGGTACATTAGAATTTAGAATATGGCTCTTCCCCATTTTTAGTGATATTCCAACTAGTGTCTCTGTTGGGTCAGTGAAAGTTTTGAGCAGTTGTGTGGTATTTGCAGGACTTCTGAGACTATCTTCATTTGAAAGTGATTTTAAGAGCACGAAGCTGAGGTCCTAGGAACTCAAGCTGATGTGGTCTGGGTGTACTGTGGAGCTGAGACCATGAAGCATAATGTTTGTGCTTGGGAAGGTTGCTATTGTTGCCCCTGACACATTTTATACAGCTTTATTAGACAGTACTAGGTAAATGCCCGTGCATTGCAACGGGAACACATAATACTACGATAACATGTTTATGAGCGTGTGTTATACTGTTATCTAAAATAGATACCGCAATCATAATGTTTCAATCAATTTTACATAAATCTTCACGAAAGATAGATAGTTAAAATATAACTCTAAATTTGAATGCAAAATTGAAACATCAACATCAATTGTCGCATCACTTCATGCCTACGATACGTGAAAGATAAGCTTGCACTTCTTTAGGAATCAAGTGCTACGAACAAGTTTATGTTTCACAATACATGTTTTACAATTTATTCTACAATTAAGAATCTAATCTCTTAATAATTCGACTAAGAGATTGTGCTTTGCACAAATAACAAGATGCAGTTGGTCACCAATCAATGATGATCTAGAAGATTTTCTAGTTCAAGATGCGGCGTTTGACTTCTTGCAGCTGAAGCATGCAGATGACTGAAGCTATAGTTAGAAGTATCCTGCATATAAGTTGTTTGTTAATTTTTAAAGTTAAAGTACCATTGATATCCGAAAAAATATGTATCGACGTGTGATGCATTGTCTCTTTTATGGAGTTAGAATCTTTTTATATACGATATTCTTTGTGAATATATCCTTTGTCGCTTTCTTCTTTTCATTCCCTTTCCTTTTGCTCACGTCCTTCTCCGCAGCCGGCACGGCTAGGATTCTAATGTTCAATCTTGCTGTAGCTCTTGATAGCGCCACATACAATTGGTCGTGCGAGAATACTGGTTCCGGGAAGTATACCCCAACGTTAGGGATAGTCTGCCCCTGCGATTTATTAACGGTTATCGCGAAGCTAAGCCATATAGGGAACTGCTTTCGCTTAAATTGGAAAGAGAACATCTCATCGTCCGACGGACATAAGGGTATACGAGGTAGAAAAACCCGCTTACCAGTGTGCTGTCCCAACACAATTTCCGCGTCTATGGTATTCTTTTGAAACCCTCGTATGATAAGTCTGATACCATTACAAAGTCCATTCGTAGGGTCAATGTTCCTAAGTAATATGATCGGACAACCAATCTTCAACTTCAACACATGTGGAGGTAGACCATTGGGTGTCAAAGTGTTAAGGAATTTTGTAACACCTCGGGTGTTAGCCTTGCATAACTTGACTTGCATAACATGAGCATGAGCATCAAGCATTCATAAATCATCATTTACAATTGAAACATGTGATCGAAACATATGAAACATTGCTTGTTATTTCGTGTTTCTTGGAACATATGCATATGATCATGTGCAAATGAATGCAAGTGGGTAATGTTAGTCACTAAAACACCTTAGCTACACTTAGGTTAACAAAAGGAACCTTGTTCATGAAGGTCACCTTTCATGATCAAGCACGTAAGTAATATTACATGTGTTGACCTGGATAGCTCTATGAGTGGCTACTGCATGAAATGCTTAAATGACCTTGCAAATTGCTTAAACATGCTTAGAGTATCATCATGAACAACTTTGGTATTTAGGGCTAGGGCTAGTTTGGTCATTAAGCCATGCTTTGATGTGTTTCATCATTCAAAAGTGACATGTTTGACCAAAGTTGAACTATGTGTTAGAGACCTTGCATGGAGGAGTTCACTAAATCAAAGTTGTAGTGTTTGACATAAGGAACAACTTTTATTTTTGGGTCATTGATTGATTTAGCTCCTAACATGTGTGAATTTGGATTTCAAAATCATCAAATCATCGATTTCAAAGACTTTAGCAAATTTCGCTAAGTCATGAACACCGACCGATTGACAGGCTCACTTTGGGGATGACTTTTCTCGGTTTGGTTGCGAATTAGCACAAGATGATTGAACAACATTTGTACACGGTACTTAGGACTACGAAAGTCATTTAGATCGTTCTGAATTGGAGCAACGGTTTAGCGGTTAGATGAATGTCAAAACTCGTCGTCGGGCTTTCGGCATGTCGCGACCGACGAATCGAATCGAAGCCGATCGGTGGCCGATCGGCGCCAGAGCGCTGAACGCCACAGCGTGTTCGCGGCGACGTCATTGTCGCTAACGCCTCGATCACTTGAGGCGCGACGCGCTGGCGCGCCTTCATCACGCCAAAGATCTGCTGCCCGAGCCATCCCGCCCCTATTTGCTTCGCCTCGGCCTTTCTTCCTCGCGGCGGCGACCACCGAGCTCTCCGCAGCTCCGCCCGTCACCATAGCCAGCGCCTGCCGCTCGCGCCTAGCCACTCCAAATTTCACCGCCATAGCTCCACCACCACCCCAGCAGCGCAAGACCGCCTCCCTCCGTGCCGACAACGGTAAGGTAAGCCACCGCAAACGCATGCGAAGCTCGCCGGAGTTCCGCCGTGAGCCCGTCTCCGTGGGCCACGTCGCCACCGTCCATCCTGAGCCGCGTTAGGGCACTAGATAGCTCGCCACAGCTCGGTGATGCTCAAAGCGGCGTCGCTCGAGCCACCGTAGTAGCCCACACCGGCGTGCCGCCGTGGTCCACCCGCCGCTTCCGCCATGGTCGTCGCCGTCGACTCTAGAGTCGACGATAAGGCCGCCAAGTGGCTCAATAACCCGCTAGGTCACGTGAGATCGCGTAGCATAGATGTCATCGCCAAGCCAAGCTCACCGTCGATGAGCCAGCACACAGAAGCGATGCCAAGCAAGCCGCCGTTGCTCTCTGCTTTGAGTCGATGACATGTGGGGTCCCCTGACCACCGGGTCCCACCGGTCAGCGACAGCAGTATTGAAGGATAGCTCATTTGATTCCAGTTTTTTATTTCTTTTGTGATTTTCATACCTCCAGTTTGGTAGCTCCAAAAATTGTGAAATAAATTTGTGGGTGTTCCTCAGGAAGTGTAGTATTTAGGAAAAATATGTTTTTAACATTTACAGTAGAAATTTTTGAGATTTAAATAGGGATTTGAAGTGTGCTTTTGAATGCATTCAAATTTGTTTATTTTATATCTAGAGTTCCTGTGCTCCAAAAATTATGAATTTTTTGTGGTAAGCTAATCTTAGCATATATGAGCTCTGGTAAAAATTTGGGGACCAGTGCATGGGTAGATTTATAGTTATAGATTTTTCTTTTATGGATAGTCAATCCTTGCATAAATTTTTATAAATTATTTATGAGTCCAAAATTCATGAAATTTGTTGGAGGTAATCCTAGTACCATATGGATGCTAAGAAAAATAGAAAATCTGTTGCTTGACACTTTTCAATAGGGTTTTCCATTTATGCTATTTCAAGCCTTGCTGCCTTGTCATTTTTGCATAGGATGTTCTACTTGGTAAAATGACATGAAATTTTTATAGTAGTCCTTTGATAGCATTAGTAAGGCACTGTAAAATTTTGAGAATTTATTAAGTACTTCTGATATATATTTATTATTTAACCTAGATATATAAATAAAATGATAAAGGCAATTAAGTAAATAGTTTGGGCTTCACCATTATATGATTCTAAATGTAATTGGTATGCTTAAACTGTTGGTGAATTCTATGTTGTCAAATTTTGAATGATTGCATGAAGTAGAAGTATCGTTACTTTATGTTGCATGTTGAATAGTTTCCGGACTGATTCTAGAGTTTGATGAGTGGCATGTTGAAAATGATGTGTACTGTAAAAATGGTTAATAACAAAGTTGTATAGAATTTGATAAGCTTTCCAGAAAGTCCAGGATCACTGGATTTGGATTTGTAGAACTCCTGTTATGAGTAAAACAAGTAGCTGCTGTTTTATGGTATAATCGATGCATTATGGAAAGATAATTAAATAACCGAGAAGAGATATGCACCTACTCAATAAACATGATGCACTTGTTAACATATATGCATTCGTAATACTTATGCCATACTCATGCATCTAGGATCGGAGGAAGAGATCACGTTGCTGGAATTCGATGAAGCAGAGGAAGGGAACCAGCAGGAGGATCCGCAAGCCGCAGCTCCCGAAGGCGTGAAGCAAAACCCTAAAGAGCTTCCGGAGTGCCCTGACCACCACCCTACTTCCTTTCTGCGAGGCAAGCCCCGGAGCATTATAAGTCTCCCAGTAATTTAAAAATATTTACTTAAGTACTTATGATTGCTGCATTAGGTTATAAGAGTTGAATGAAATCACTTGATGCATGTACATTCCTTGTCCGGATATTACACCTTTAACCCAGTATAGGTCCGGGATCGAATAAATGCTTAGCCATGCTTAGACCGGTAGAAGTCGGGTGATTTCCGTCACTGCGAGATATAGGTTGATACCGAGCACGGTTGGTTAAAATTGCTATCGTGGAAAAAAACCATGGTTAATATAATTGGAGACCCAAGCGGGATGTCGATAGAGAAGCAACAAGACATGGAGGTCTTGGGTGTGGATCTATCCCCGTGCATGTCGATCAAGGACCGTACCGTTGTTGTAACTTCTGACAAGATTGAACGCATGCCTCTCACTTAGCTGGCCGGATAATTCGTTCCGACCGCGAAGCCGAGTAATTCAACTTAGGCCAGGAATTGTTCATTAGCGCTCCTTCCGAGAACGATCGACCGAGCCCAAGGGCGGCTTGCTTGGCTGAGCATCCCGGCATCTGGTGTTCCAGATCGTCTGGGCGCAATCTGGACCAGCGAAATGTGTACCGGAGTTGTACCAAAGGTGACCTAAGGCTATTGTGGTCGGTAGACACTGGTTTGTGTTAGGAATAAATTCCCAGCTGGTTGAAATCGATTCGAATCGCCGTCTCTCCCGGATAGTGAGAAACTTGGCTAGCTCCAACATCATAGTAATCGTGTTATGGAACATGATGGTTCGGATGAAAATGGAATTACAATACCGCTATGGTTACTATTGTATGCTTCTAAAGGATATACCACATGTTTGGCATAGGATAGTTGCTAATCTAGAAATGGATAGTGATAATTAACTTGGTAAAGGAATCATAATTGTACAACGGATCGCTTGCCTTTTTACGCAAAATGTGTTGTCAAGTTACGTCCACTTATACATTTCTTGCATAATCCTTGGAGTCATTTTATTTACGGTTCATGACGGGTAAGTCTAGTGAGTACCTTCTCGTACTCGGGGTTTATTTTCCCATTGTTGCGATGGCACTTGTATCATGGTTATTGCAAGAGTTGCTTCTATCCCGCTGTGGATGAGGAGTAAGCCTTGGGCGGGCTTCTTTTTAGTAATTCCTATCCTTGCTTTTGTGGACCGTGATCTAGCTTGGCACTTTGTATCAAACTATGTTGGAAACTTTATCTTGAACTTATTTGCTTCCGCTTTATTTATCAAACTCGGTTTGTAATAACTTTTATTCGTACTCTGATGATGAAAAGTATCTGTGAACTTTATGTAATATGTGGCATGTATGTTGAATCCTGTACGATCTTGGTTGTTGTAAATCGTTTATCGAGACCCGTCGTGGTACTCGACGGACTACCGGGTTTATATGGGTTCAAATATGACAGTGCGACCGCGTACGGATTGCCATTGTACTTGTATTCTTATAAATTGGTTGGTTCTGCGACAGCCCTCCCGGCCTTACGGGCGCGTGTGTTGTAGTTGCGCAGGCGTGGTGTGCATGGCTGGTGTGGATCCGGCGTGGTCACACAGCATGGCACATGCGCTGGCACTGGACACACGGACGTGGCTAAGAGGGGACGTTCCTGGCCTGGGGTTGACCGACGAGGACGTCGGTCTCCTAAGGGGGTGAGGATGTAACACCCTGGCCCAGAGCTTAATAGGATTAATAGGATACTCGTACCAATAAGTTGCAATTTCTTTTTCGGAAGCCCATCTGCAAATAACTCCGAGGTTAAGCGTGCTTGACCTGGAGCGATGGGTGACCGACCGGGAAGTTCTTCCCGGGTGCGCACGAGTGAGGACAAAGTGCGCAGAAAAGATAAGTGTTGGTCTGTGAGGGCAGTCTATATCCTAGTTAAGCCGCCAGATGTAAGCGGGCCCAGCCTCGGAGAGGTGGGACGTTACAAATTTCTTAGGGTAGTAGTTGTGCGGATCATCCACCACACAGTCAAAACTATGGTACACCATCTCTTTCCCGTGGAAACGACCTATCATCTTCATATTAATCATATCAACCTAGTCGTTCCGCGTAGATAAGATCGCTCGAGAGGTGATATAATCTTTGCTTGACATATTCGCATTGAGGTTAGGGAATATGCAGTCAATTAGAGTATCAAGGTCACTATCTTCCCCGTAGTGTGGTACGCATATATCATGAGGAAGAAGGATTTCATCATCAATAGTCACCTCCTCAGATCCTCCACCGATGCGCAACAAGTATTCTACAAACCATGGGTCGCTCTTTGCCCTCATATTGCGCACCAGTTTTAGGTGTTGCATGAAATCCCAAAGGTACGACATACGCAGTGAGGCACCGACCACCTGAGCCCTCGACCCTCTCCGAACAACGGGAAGAACCTATCTGAAATCTCCACCGAACACCACGGTCTTCCCACCGAACGGTAGCTCTGGTCAGTCCATTATATCACGGAGACTGTTGTCCAGCACCTCGACGGACTGCCTCTTTGTCATGCTAGCCTCGTCCCAAATAATGAGAGATGATACTCGAAGCAGCTTGGTAGTACCACTCTGTTTCTTGAAGGTGCAAAAGGCCCCATTATCAATAGTGAGGGGAATCTTGAAGCTTGAGTGGGCGGTTCTACCACCATGCATTATTGAGGCTGAGACACTAGATGTAGTTGTTGCTACAGCAATCTTTTTCTGACTGCGTATAGTAGCGAGAAGTGCTCTGTATAGATAAGTCTTTCCAGTCCCGCCAGGACCATCCACAAAGAAGAGACCCCCATCCTCGGTATCAACCGAGGACATGATCTCATCGTATGCAGCCCGTTGCTCCTCGTTAAGGGTGTCTGACAGAGCCACATCATCCTCGTTAGCCTCAATGCTAGCCTCCTCAAAAATCTCTCTAGGAATATCACGAGGGGCATCATATGTGTCGTCGATATCAGGAAGTGGGTACATCTTTATATCCTTCTGCATTGATTGTAGTAATTTTCGAATATCCATGAGGACCATCTGCTCCACCATGAAGGTGGATTGATTATTGTGCATGTAGTCCTCTGACATTGCATCCTTGTGTTTCTCCCACAGTCCAAACACATCACTAGGCTCACAAAATACCAATATTGTTGCAAAGAGCCTTCGCAGCGCATATGGCATCATCCACCCGGTTGCCTCAGCGAGACTCTCGTTCAGCGTGTTGTCCTCTTCGATTAAGCCCCTTCTTTTTATAGCTTCACGGAAGGTCGGTAGGATTTTGCCATCCATGGTCCTTAGACACTCAAAGGAGGTTGCACCTGCCACGTGGTTCAGGAGAACCCTAAGATAGTAACGCTCCCCCTTGGCTGGATTGGCACACACGATTATTCCAATATGTCGTAATGTATCACGACGTACCCTATTTTGCCAAACTTTGCCCTGTGCTTGCCACGTATAGAACTCAGGAAAGTCCCGATACAATATACCTCGAGCTATTTCATCTCTCCTATTCTTCTCGAAGTACGCTGTAAGCATTAACTTGTCAGCACCTGGACGATCAAGCACTCGTCGAATCCCCTGGCACCGATGAAATGACACCATGTGCATGTCTGGAAGATGTAGCTGTAAGGACAAAACAGAAGGGTACCTATCACTCAAATCAAACCCGTATATCCTCCACAAGGCTTCTAGGGGGGCTACCCATCTAGCATCTCTGTACTGCTTGATCTCATCAATGTTCCCTTCACTATCCTCCTTGTCAGCTTCTCTCATAGCCACAGACGCCCGGTCATGACCCTTGTAAATGTACTTAAATAGATACTTGACTGCCTTGATGCTCCCACATGCCTCAACATTGATGTGGTAGTTGAATAGACGGAGGAGATACGGGTTGTAAGGCACGACCCATCTGTTGTCAAGCTCGTGTCCGTGATCGTTTTCTTTTCGGCCATCTTCACGCCGTCTGTAAACTGGATATGAATCCTTGCCTTGTACTGTGACATCACAGAAAGGTCTAGGGTAATGTTTCTTGCAGGAATCACGACCCTTTATGCATGGACAGTCATGATTAAGCACTCCGCAAGGGCCATGCATCATATGTTTGGTAACCATCTTGTACAAGACTGGGTACTTCTTGTTTGGGAGCTCAGCTGAGATGAGGCTATCATACTGCTCTGGGCACGTGATCTTGTACTTCCTATCTATGATTAGCAAAAAATGTGCATGCGGCAGACCCCTCTTCTGGAACTCCACAACATAAACATGTGCCCGCACCTTTCCAAAGATATCCTTTTTTAGTAGTCTATCCTTCAGCTCTTGTAGTTTTGCTCTAAAGACCTGAACAACGAGATCTGGACGATCTTGTGGTGTCTGGCCAGGGTAGAGTTCACGCTTGATCTCATCCTAGTTTGGGTTACATGTCATAGTCAGTAAGATGTCCGGTTTACCAAACCTCTGTACCAGAGCCATGGCGTCCATGTACCGACGCCTCATGTCACGTGGGCCTCCAATAAATGATGAAGGCATCACTGTCCGTTTTCCAACAGCTTCTGTTCTACCTTCATCGGCATGTAGGCTATCAACCAATCCTTGGTAGAGGTTGGCCCTAATATCATCTTGATGGTTGCATATATAATCTAATCGAGAACTCTCAATCTTGATGTACGTGTCGACTACAAACTGCTGGAATAGACATTTGCCGTACAATATGGGGTTAAATATTTCTGGATGCATCTGAAACTTGTAGTAGTAGTAGTCTTGCACAGACACACATAGTCTACCAGGGGAGTCTACAAAAAATAGCCATGAATTAGAGTTGTTTGTAGAATAACCACTGAGGTACATGGATGTGAAGTATTTAAATAAGAAGAATAACAAACCTATTTCTTTTTCTGACCTACTACGAGCCTTCTATAGGGCACGATACTCGATGACTTCTTCCATATTAACTCCTTTCTTCGGAATATCCATGTGCCACCCAAGCTCACCCTTAGGGAAGAATAGAGGGTATGAAAGAGCATCGTAACACCATGATATGAGCGGATGCCGTGTCTGCTTCTATCTTTTCCATGCAGGACAACACTATTCTAGAACTGGCCAAGGAGTTCGCTTCCCTCGATCCAAACCAGTGTTTGCCTAAACGGGTTAAACGACCGTTTAAACGGCCACTAAACGGTAAACGGTGGTAAACTGTTTTGTTTAGGGGGTAAACAGAAATTAAACGGTTGACCGTTTAAATGGTTAAAAAACGGGGAAAAACAGTCTAAATGGCCTAAACGGAACGGAGATAAACAGTATTAAACGGGCTAAACAGCTGTTTAAACGGTAGTTTAGGCGAACACGAGGTAAATCTAGTTCAGTTTTGTATGAATAAATTTGTATACTTAAGTTTATTATATTTATAAATGTGTACACTTGATATGTTACATGCATAAATATCTATATTTGGTTCTTTTCACATGCATAAATATATATACATACCAAAATAATTGATTTTTACTCGGATAAATATGTATAACTGCTAGAATACTTGATTTTTTGCATGCACATATATAATTATATATATATATATTTTAAAAGTATAAAACCATTTAGACCGTTTAACTTCGTTTAAACACCGTGTAAACGGCCTAAACGCTAAACGAAGGGCGACCGTGTAAAGACCGTTTACCGTTTAGGAAAACATTGATCCAAACAGTAGCCACCTCTGAAGTTGACGATAAATTGTTCTCTGGTCCAGCCTTTGGTCAAGGTTTAGTGTAACATGATAGTCCTTGAGGTGGTCAACCTAGCGCACACTCCTAAGATGTTGTGAGTATGGGTTGTCACGAAGGATGGCCACAAGCCTCTTAATGACTTCTTTGTCTTTTTGGCACTTCTCTTCACGACATCGTCGATAGCGGTGCTCATGGCTTGGATCATCGTCGTAGAAGTAAAGCTCAAGATGTCTTGGCTCCTTACCCTCTTCTCTGCCAAATGACCTTATGTTGTGATAGATTTGGCCATGTGCACGAAAGGTGTATATGCCGCTGTTCTTCCAGCTTGCAGTAGCGCTATCGAGGCGACAATATAGAGAAGTGAAAGAGAAATGGCCATTGAAAAACCTAATGTTGTTACGAAAGTGCCTAGCATCTGCATCATTACTTGACCAAAGCCTCATAAGCTCATTAAGTACGTTCAGTTCATTGAGCTTGACCTTTCCGTCGTGACAACAAAACCCACGTGGTTCATGCTCAAACCTTTTCGCATAGCAGTGCTCGCAATTTGCAACAGGTTTTAACATAAGGGTATCTGTAGGCATGTTACTATACACATCATCGTATTGGTCAGGTACTTCAGGGACAGAAGTCATGTCTTCCTCAAGGTCATTGTCTTGGACATCATTATCTTCCTCTTCTGAAATAACATTTAAGTCGTAATAGTTTAGATAAAGTAGTGGAAGATTTGATTTATATTCGGTCTTTTATACAAATACCTTGCCCGGCAAATAGGTATCCCTCATCCTCTTCCTCATCCTCTTCAAATATATCTCCCTCATCATCATCTATGGCCGTCAAAGATATGTGAGTTAGTAGAACTATGGGTAAAAATAAACAAAGGAGTTCAAATAGTTTATAGAATGTTACAAAATAGTGTAAATTAACACTATCATCAAATAGTGGTGTCATCGGTGCATCTGATGTAGGCTAAGGGCTAGGTCCTATCCTTTCTGATAATCATGTAATGACCATGGTTGAGTTAGTTATAATATGGTATACAATATAGGTCACCTAAATGGGGTCATGAGGCATTAGTATTTACCGTTGCTGGTCAGGACTGATTGAGGCAAGGGTGTGTTATCATTCGGGTATTCTTCAGCCATGCATTCATAATCATCAAACAGTGGTTCCGTCAGTGTGGATGATGTAGCCTGAATGTTGGATCCTGCCCTTTCTGTTATTCATGGAAGTACCATGGATCAGTTAGGTATAATATGATATATAGGTCGCTTAAATGGGATAATGAGACATTAGTATATACCGTTGTTGGTCACGACTGATTGAGGCAAGGGTGTGTTAGCACCCACTCGGTCTTCAGCCATGCAGTCACCATCTTTATTAGATGCCCTTGTGTTCGAACCAATGCGACGCTCAAACATTGTGTTACGACGCGTGAACAACGCTTGTCTTTGTCCAGATGGAACATGTGATCTTTTTGTCATATGGCCAGACCATCACATCCTTCATCATCGGCCTCCTCATGAGGTGGAGGAATATAAAGAGGTGTTGCTCTCAACTCCGAGGTAAACCAATCACTGAATTTCGCCGTGTATCCATGAGCTCCAGATGCTCCCACGATGGGGCACACAGGCTCAGGAATATATAACGGGTTCTCCATGGCAAGACTCTGGGTGAAGTGTGTGCTTCCGCATCTCTCTAAATTTGTTGTCAGCTATTTTTAAGGCCTCCTTACGCTTGGGTTCACTATTATGCAACCTTTGACGCTCACGCCTTGCTTGCCTCTGATTAGGCGTCATATTTTTATAGTGCTCCCTATCGTATAATTTTTTGACTCATTTCTCTTAGGGTGGTTCATGGTGTTAGCAGAATCAGATGCAGCTACATAATAACATATTAGCATTATATTAGGAAATATAGACAGCGACATCTTACTTATATTTACAAAACATCTATTATAATGCAACAACACCATAATCATGGAGGAACTTTATAGAAAAATAGTACCTAGGTTCTCTTTATCAATCTGCATGGGTTGATAGGAATCGTTCCTATGCAACCAATTACTATTTTCATCATTATTTGTGTCTTCATTGTCTAATACAACTCTATCAGCTACAAGATAATTATTACACCATAAATAAGAGCCAAAGGATAATGCACATTGATTGGATTAAATTTGATTGTTGTGTCACCTCTCGATCCACCAGTGAGGGTAGTTTCTTGTTTTTTTATTTGGTATTTTTCACGACGTTTCCTATTTATTTCATTCCTTTGTTCTGCATACTGTGCTCTTTCCCTTTCTCATTTGCGTTGCTTAGCATCGTCAGCTTGTGTCTGTGAATTAGATACACTCTCACAACTTGGTCCATTATAGGTATCATGGATCAATACATAATGAATGCAAATTATTGTTGGTCCAAAGTAAATTCATATCCATATGTATATCAGCAGTTACCTGAATTGGTGGTGTTTGTCAAGTTTCCTAATGGAGTGCGGTCGTTATTTTTCACTAGATCCATGTAGAAGATATTGGCTAAAAAAGTTTATAAAGAAGATATAAGTTAGCCTAAATAAGTTCACATAAATCTGTAGCAGCACATAAGCTAAACAAGGAAAGATACAAAAAAAACATGTGCTGGGCACGTCAATATTGTCGTAATACTGCTCTAATCTTCAAAGATAAGTAAGACCATAGAATATCTATTCTTTTATTTTGTATAAAGAAAAATCAGTAGGTATCATGTTTTTTGTTCTTGTATAGAGTACCTTATGGGAAGGACACAACTCGCTGCTGGTTAATTCCTCAGAAAATCAGGAGGGATTGATTTACCTAGTTCAATTAATAAATTTATCTAAGATAAAAGAGGTGACAATATCACGCTTCCTTCTATCTAAAAGATATTCTGAGAGTAGCTTCAGGTAAGAAGAAATTGTATGTTTGTTGTGTCCTAGTTTTCCTAACGGTGTGCGTGATTTATCTTTGAAAATACAGGAATGCATAGAACGAACTATCATATAGGAAATAAAGTTCCCTCGTCATGACCTAACATTATCAAATACATGTTGATCCATCAGTTTTAGGGGTTACTAAAGCGCTATCAAATATATGACAGCATGTGAATTTAGTTTCAGCCTTCGAGAATATAGGTTAGCAAGCACGATTCAGAGTTCACGTTCTGCTCTTACTAACATGAGTTCAGAGATCATAGCAGCTTTGAAGTAATCCAATAAACAATACAGAGTTCATGTCTGCTCTTACTAACATGGGTTAAGAGATCATAGCAGCTTATGATTGTTTTTAGCAAAACTGAACAAACAGCTGCAAGATGGCGTTAATGTCTGCTTTGTATAATAACTGACAAAGTTATCTAATCTGGATATTCTTGGTTGTGGTCAGAGTTCTCGACTCTGTCCCATTGGTATATAGCTAGCTTATCTTGGTATTTCCATTTAATTGTGTCTGGCCAAAGACGCTATTCATATTGTCATTGGCTTATTTTATTATTTTTTACTTTTTGTTCCCCTTCCATGGTCTGTAGCTCCTACTATACACCATGGGTTACTATAGTCCTACATAACGCACATTTGGGGAAAAATATAAGCACATTGGAGAAAAATATAAGCTCTCTAGATCTTTGGTTATGTCTACAACCATATTTCAGGTCTGTACCTCACTAAGTTTCACCTAGTTCAATATTGATGCTTGAACTGAAGTACAAATCATTGTTAACCAAAAAATGTTCCAGGCTCTGCACATGTATTTGGCCTCAAGCATTGATCACCCAATGTGATTCTTATTAAGCTAATAATACCTTTTTTGCTAATTGCGTCCGATGACACTGGTCTGCATACACTGGATAGGTGAAGGTCTAATCTAAAGGATACTGGTCTGCACTGCAAACAATTAGAGCAGTGAATTTTAGGACTATCTTTATTATGCTTGACAGATGTATCTATCATAGCTCAGATATAAGGATTAGGAGTAAGCTGTCATTGTGCCCAAAAGTGGGCGATTTAACTTAATGGTAATTCACAAGCATGTAAGTTGTCATTGTGCCCAAAATTTTATACACAATAGCAGCCAGCTATCCTCACGTCTAGAGGAACATACCATATGCAGTGGCTGATGCGCTTTAGTTCACATTTAGCTTATGATTTCACTAGATTGGGTTTGTCAAGAAAAGTGCAACACTTAGATTGTTTAAGGTACTTGATTTTTTTCAGGTTGGCATCCAAGAAAAGTACAACGCTTAAATTATTTATTACATAAGCAACTGATGTATATTTTATTGCACGAGAACACCTAAATTTAGAGATGTCCAAGTCCAAACTATAGTCATTTTTTAGATAATGGCAAAATCAAGTTTGGCTCAAGGAGTATTAGAGAGCTAGCTCCAGGATGTCATCGCAAGCTAAAATGAAGTCAGAGTAAATACTGCTCCAATCTTCAAAGATAAGTGAGACCATAGAATATCTGTCCTTTTATTTTGCATAAAGAAAAATCAGTAGGTATCATGTTTTTTGTTCTTTCATAAAAAGTACTTTATGGGAAGGACACAACTTGCTGCTGGTTAACTCCTAAGATGCAATAAATGCAAGGCAATTATAATCAAGTTTGACATTTTTTTACCTAGAGTTTTTACTGAATTTTTTCAAAGGTCAAAATACATGTCACCAGCAATTGCTACTAATACTATGAGCATACTAATTAGGATGAATAACTGCATATACAGAAGAGCCCATATTGATTCTTACGATTCACTAAATGCACGTTGTAATTGCTCACAACCTATATTGATGCAGGGCAGGATGGCATGCCTATTTCATTAGCAGAGAAATTCTAAAACTGTAAGAAGCCACGCTATATAATCATGTAAAGCTATATAGATAGGAAATCATGCTCCTGCTGCCCTGGACATCACATGCATGAACTAAAGAAATACCAAAGTAAAAAAAAAAAAAATTGCTAGCATCAATGGAAGCTTCGGCCAGGACAGTTTACTCTCCTGTGGAAACAAAGATACAAAACTGTTCTATAACCACATGAACATGCTACCTTCCATCTAGAAACTGGTCATGCAAACTGCTCTCCGTGCAAGATTCTAGAAGGCAATTTGCTACACCAGTCTGCAGTGAGTTTTCTTCATAGCATATAATCTGTAGACAAATATATCAATAGGAAAATATTTTATAAAGCATTTCAAACATCTGGATAATGATAACATTCTGATTTCTATCTTAGCTTAGACCTAAATAAAAAGACAAATTGAGGGGTAGTTCTACCTGTAACTCTGAAGCCTGAACATAGAAACACATACCATTGGTCAACAGCTAAAAAAGTGCAAAGATAACCTCTGAAGCCTGAACATAGCAAAAAAATTTCGTATGGGCAACGCAGGCCGGCACTACGACGACATAGATCGAGTAGTGCAGTGTTTGCATGCATTGTTTCATTGCCTAAAATTTCTGCACCTCTAAATGTCAACTACCTTAAAACTCTGAACCTCTGAATGTTGTACAATCTAGAGTGAGGTCTTGAACAGGGAGGCTACCTGAGCAACTGCGTGACCTGACGAGAATTTGCTAACAGGAAGAGAATGGAGGGGAGAACCAGAGGGGTGCTATTCACCAGGCGTTGAGGCCGCGGCGGTCCGGGACGTTCGTCTCTGGGGATGGGGCGGTCGAGCTAGGAGCCTGGGAGCGGGGGCACCGGTGCTCGGGTTGTGGGGCCGCCTGGGCTGGGGCAAGGGAGCCGCCGTCGATCCGTCGGCTGGGACCTCGCCTCTCCCTTGGCAGCGGGTTGCGACAGCCTCTCGCCGGCGGCCGTGAAGAGGAGGGCGTGTGCCGGGTGAGGATGAGATCCTCGTCGTCTCTCCCTCGGCGGCGGCAGGCACGGTCCTTCTCCTTCTCAGCTTGGTGGCGGCGCGAGCGTGGGCGATGGGCAACGGTGAGGGTGGCACACTTTGGGATTGCGACTTGCGAGTGGAGAATGACCCTTCTTTTTATTGGTCACTGATTGGGGAAGGGGAGCGAGCCGGAAGACACGGGACTGAGAGATCGCAGATTTTGGTGAGGGAGAGATCGCGCTAATTGGGGGAGGGAAGCCGGGAGGCGTGGAACGAGGAGATCGCGGCGGTTGCCGGGCAGACACCGAACGGGGGTGATTCGATCGCACACCGTGAGAGGTTAGCTAGCGAGCGATTGATCGCACGCTTGTGAACGATTGGGTTATGCGGTGGGTTTGTTTCGTCTGCCAGTGAACGATTGGTCTGTAAATTTTTTAGTTGTAGAGATATATGTGGTCGATTGGTCTGATGCGGGGGGAAATGTAAATTACATGCAATACTATTGTCTTAACATATAGTGTTCGTTTATTCAAAATAAAAAAAGTAAGACTGATTTTCCAAAAAGATACAAATGATTTGTCTGATAGATAATAATTCTTAGTTGATGAAATAGTATATGGTCATTGTTCTAGTTATGACTAGCGTTGAGAAGAAGATAACCCTGCGCACAGAGGTGCCATTGGCATTGGGTTATCCAAAGAGGATCGCGCTCCAAAGAAGATAACTTGCTCACAGCCAGCTGTGCGGGAGGCCGATGTGCTGGAACCTGAATGAGCAGTCGTCGGAATACTTGCTGAGCACGATCTCGGGCCCGTCGCCGTCGAACGCGATCTCGTCCAAGGATGATGCCTCGTCGTTGTCGGCCGTCGTCGCAGCCTGCATGACAGCCGCTGCCGAAGGCCTGCTGGAACCTGCGTGTTAGCAGCAAGGGGAAGGGGATCGGAGGAATCAGAGTTTGGCGCAGGAAGCAAGCAATAGGCGAGGAACAGACGACGGGTTCTTAGGATTTGGGGAATAGTTTGTTACATCAATGTTCTTAACCCTTTCACAAGAATACTCTTCACTACTTATACGAACACACGCACGCTCACGGCCAGCTTGCGTCGCTTTCACGGGTTGCTCCACTCAGGGCCGAAGACTCGCGGGTTCTTGCTCCTGGGCCGGAGTGACTTCTGCTTCCCAGGCCCATCATCTCTAGCCTCTGTTGTCGGGTGGTGAATAGCTGGGTCGGCAATAGGCGTAGTAACACCGCGCTCCTGAGGAGCGAGGTGACGCTGAGGTCCTCCTCCCACATGAGGAAGCCGAGGGTGATGGGGCGCAGCGCGTGGCGGTGCAGCGACAGCAGCTGGCTGAGCGACACGGTGTCGGAGCACCGGAAATTGCCCGTGGTCGAGACGGCCCAGGGACCTTGTCGCACCCCAACCGTGAGACGAGGAGTCTGGAAGCCCGACGTGCACGGCGGTAGAGTTCCAGCAGCCCCGATCGGGTCGAAGCCACTCCCGGAGTGCTATCATCGGCAACAGAGGAAATGAAGCCCTGCTTGCACGGCAAAGTGACTAAATCGTTTAGTAACTACTGTAGCCTCTTCGACACGAGCGAGCCTAAGCCTCTTCGACACGAGCGAGCCTAAGAATTGATATTACTGAATATTTGATCTGACTTATATTGTAGATCAACATAGCTTTGCATTTGAATGGCACTCATTGCATCAGGAAATGAGATTGATCCATATGTGACAAATGGACCAGACAGAACTAGATGGCACAGTTAAAGCATCTCAAGTTTGACCAAATTTATATAATAAAATAATAACATTTATGTTATCAAATAAATATTATTAGATTCTTCATTAATTATTTTCATAGTATACACATTTGATATCATAAATCTTTGTAATTTTTTATATAATTTTGGTCAAATTTAAGATGCTTTGACTTTTTAAGAAAGTTAGAATAACTTATAATTTGGAACAGAGGGAGTACTACCATAACTTGTGAGGGTTATCACCTCTTCTGTGCAGCTTATAGCGAAGCCTAGCCTAGTGTCGCCAGCTTGATCTCTAGCGCTAGCTCGCCTGCCACAGGAGCATACCACTGGCGAACCGCCCTAATGACACCGATGTCCACACCATGGTAGTCCTCAAATCCATAGAGACTCATGGTGGCGACGTTAACCAGGTCGTCCCTATTATCATGTTAAACAAACATTTATATATCAAAGTTCACTCGTAGGAGACTAGAATAAGTGGAGAAGACGAAATGCATAATGCTAGCTATACTGTGTTTTTCTATCAAGAAGATAACCGCTCAATGCTTAATACGCATTGTGAATCACCGAAAACTGAGGGATACTTCAACATATCATAGATGGATCTTTGACATTTGATGTACATTGTTAGATAACTAGCTCTAAACTAGTATTAGATATCACGTGAAGAAGCGATATGTCAAAAAACTTTGAGCTAGCAGGAAGAGAAGAGCTAAGCTCTTTACACAGGAGAGAGAATATATGAATATAAAAAACACCGTACAATGTGGACATACAAGATAAGATGACATCTAAAGCTTTGTGAGATGATAATTATTGTCTAATGACGACAAGACATGTCGAGAATGTGTGAATAGTACAGCGGTAGCGGGGCTGTTACGTGACCTGTAGTTCACAATTTAACTACTACTTCCATTTTTTTTTACATGTCATATTAGCTAAGTCAAACATTTCTATCTTCGATCATCAAGTTTTAAAATAATGTATAGATTAGCAATATAGGATTATGTTTTTAGATTTATTATAAGAAATACTCTCATAAGTAATATATAGTTTACATGTTGTGAAACTCCATAGGTTGTTTAAAATTAATGGTCAAATATAGAAATGTTTGACTTAGAACAAACCTAATAGGACATGTAAAAAATGGAGTGAGTTCATGTTCCTATAGGTGAGATGTCTTCTTAACGATGAAATATCTTGGGGAGGCTTTCTTTAGGGGTTAATTTTAATTTATTGGATACATTATTTTGCTCACTTGAACCGGTAGGCTGTTAGCATAGAGAAGATCGTCACTGCCCCAAAGAGCACTGTATTCTTTTGTGGTTAAGAAAAGTTTGGTTTTCTGTCCTTCAAAGGCTTAATAATCTCCAAATACTGATGCCTTACAAAGATATACTTTCTTCTCTAGCCATTGGTGTGAGAAGTATGAAGCGATTGGAAAAAGGGTGTCGTAAAGGTTTTAACACCTTGGTTTATCCAGCACCATGGGAAATTTAGATGCACTGGGTGATTGCGTTTTCTATGGTGTCCCAACTGACCCAAATAAATTTTTACAAATAGTTTTCAGTGTAACAGATTTTTTCTGAAACCAAAAATTGCTACAATCTTTTGAATTGTTTTATCAGTAAATGTACAAGTAAAAAAAAAAAACTGGCAGAGTTTCTGACAAAATTTGGTTCCTTTTATCTCACACATACCTTTGTAAGCAGTGGCCCAATTTGCACGTTTTTGTGCATAATGGGTACGCTAGCTCTCTGGGAAGACACGAGCCAGGCGTCGGCCCTGGCCAGTGTGTCCTCCAGGCCGAGGTACCTGGTTTGCGACTCGTTGGCCGGCGGCGGCAAAAGCAGCAGGGAGAGGAACCGGCTTGAGGTGGCCAGTTGGGCACCGGCAGCAGATCTGCCATCTTCGTCTCCCACGGGAACGCTTCATACGAGGAGCCGATCTTCGCGTTGCGCAGAGCAGTTGCTGCTTTGGCGTTCTTGGATCCTTTAGGGGCATTGTTGAATTGCATAGGTATCAGGGGACCAAGGGAACTTGCACGATTGAATCATGAAAATATGCGACAAGATGCAGATGTGTATTAGTTTTGTGGCAGCAGTATATTGCAAACTTCTGTAGCTTAGGATATAACTAGTTTGAGTCCTGCTTGGTGGTCTAAATTCTCAGTATATTACAAATTATATATACGTCGTTTTAGCTTTTGTTAGGTACAAAGTTTTTTTTTACTATGTATCTAAACAAAGCGTGTATGTGAGGATGAAAACGGATATGATAAATCTTGTCCCATCCTGTTCTATTTTCTACATTTGTATCTTGTTTGTTTTCTACATTTTTCACAAATACGGAAATAGGACGGGAAGCAGGATATAAGGTTTCAATTTCTTTTTCTTTTTTTTGGATCTTGTTTTTAGGTGCAATAGACCCATATTCATCCCACATTTACAAAATCCAAGATAAGTAGCAAACTTTGAACATTAGATTTTCAAACAGATATAAGTTGAATACTTTAGAAAAATCCTTGTTGTTAGTAGGCTAAGAAGTTTGTTGGCACTTTAACAAAGCTCCTAAAATGCTGAATAATTTAGGGTAGGGGCGGAGACAGTAAGTGATTAGCAAATTGTGACTTGTAAAATTAAGACTTATAGCAAGTAAAGGGTTGTAGGTGGGCTGTATGATGAAGTGGAAGAGAGAAAAGAGAAACAGAGAGAAATAAGTGGACTATAAGTGAGCTAACTACTACTCTATCCATTCCAAATTATAAAACATTTTGACTTTTCTAGATGCATTGCTTTTATTATGTACCGAGACATAGTGTATATCTAAGTGCATAATAAAAACTATGAATGTAGAAAAGACAAAACATCTTATAATTTAGAATAGAGAGAGTATATGAGTGCACTCATAGATTGACTGTAAGTGTATATACAGTGAGTAGTGGGTTGTATTATTAGTCAAGCTCTTATGAGCTCAATAAATAAATGCTATTTGGATAAAAGAATGGTAATGATGTAGCCTTTGGATCCGGTAATAATAAGCATCAAACGATTAACGCCCTGTTCACTTATCAGCCATGGAACAACGTTTTTCTCTCACAACAAATCACATTTAGTAACAGCTCGTAAAATCAGTAACCTATCATTGGTGGTCCCCTCGAACTTTGAAGTTTTGACACATAACTCAAGGTATATATTTCCATGTGGTCCCCTTGTGTTTGTTTTTGTATACATGAAATGTCTGACAGCGATTAACCATTTTTGTTGCCTGGAGATCGTCAAATAGAATATGGTGGTGGCAAAGGGGATGAGGAGCAATCATGTGCCAAAGGACTAGACGAGAGGGACAAGAGCACAATGCACGATAGAATTGTCCCTACAATGTCAACTATAAGTATTTCAGGTAATAATATAACCTCAGTCATACAACCTTGCACTGTTCCTCTTGCAGGATGCAAACCGAAATTCAGGTTTACTAGAAACATAGTGCGGTAAAGCCGCGCTTTTCATGGTGTTGACCAGTGTATCATGCTGATATTGGACATGTATATATCCTGTCATCTCAGATTCGCTCCTCATAATTCGTCAGATTGGATCACTCAGTTATAGATTAGGTCTATGTTTTAATCAGTCAAGATCCCAAACTAGCTGCAGAGTGGCTGCTCCTTCCCTCAGAAGTGGTCTGATAAAGCTGAAAATTAAAAAATCATGGCAGAAATCACAACCTTAGGGGAATGAAAGAGGTACTACAAGCACCATCCAATGGTATCTCTGTTGTAGTAGTGCCAAATCTAGCGTTTGCACAAATTGGAATGATGGTTTGAATTACCAGAATGCAAGGAATCCAAATAATGCTGCATTCACTTTCTTCAGGTTATCTGTGGGCTGATACGAAGATGAAGATACATATGAACACAAAAAACGTAAAAGCAACTGTTCAACATAGGAGTAGCTAGTTTCAGAATAGTTGAATCAGATATCATGAGCACAAACATCTCCTGCTTTGTGAAGGGTGCGCCTACGTGAAACCAACCCCAAAAGCATACCTGATAGCTGTCTGTTCAATAAGGATATACAAGATTTCAGTCACATTTAGGCACACTTAATTATATTTGGCCGAATATGGGCGTACCCAGTGCAAAGAGCTTTCACTCTGTGCGGGGTCTGAGGAAGGGTGTCAGTGGCCAGCCTTACCCTCGCATGTGCAATGCGAGACCATGACTCGAACCCGGGACCTTCCGGTCACAGGCGGTAAGACTCTACCGCTTGCACCAGGCCCGCCCTTCATATTTTGCTTCCAATATTTGGCCGAATATGGGAAACAAAAAATAACATGAATTTCATGAAAGATACAGAATGCATAAATGACAAATTTGGGATGCCTAATTGGCTAAATAACCCGGTTCGGTTAGTTATGGAAAACATATTATGGTAAAACCCTTTTTTATTGACCATACATCTTGGCTGCTATTTTGGGGATTAATCTCCTACAACTAAAAAGAAGAGTCTGTCTACTGTGCATTCGGTTGTTTCTATGCTTTCTAAACAACCGGTTATTTGGAAAGAACAAAACAACCAAATTCTGTCGCCAACAAACTTCAGTTGTTCTGTCCTTGCCAAACAACCGGTTGTTTCAAAAGCAACAAAACAACCGAATCCTCTATGCATAAACATCTGGTTGTATTCAAGCTACATAGTAACCAATAATTGAAAATGCCACCAGCAAAAAAAAAAAAGAAAAGAAATAGAAAAATAGCTACAACATAGATATTTAGATAAAAAAAAGCAAATTACATAAAACAAAGTATAAATTATAACAAAGTCTCAAACTTAAAAACTAAAAGACAATTACAAATGCTTCATAGAACAAAATCTTTAGACAATCTTCATCATCAAAAAGTGTAGCCAGGCCAATGTCGAAGAGGCCAAACCTGGAAGCAATCAGCAAACTGGTAAAGGTCATCAGCCTTAGCTCGCTCTTCCATCTTAAGCACACGGTAGAATAACACGTTTTTGCCATCCACTCAGAAAGAACGACCACTCAGAAATTCAGCATCTTCAGCTTTGTCAACTAACACAAACAGTTTGATTGACTGGATCCAAAGCATACTTATACTTGCTGACAAAGGAAGGCCCACGGCTTTGACTAACAAGCTTAACAACTAGCTTCACCTTGTCTTCAGTGTCCGAATCTTTCACAGCGATGACACTTGTCTGCTCTCCAGGGACTAAGTCTAGATTCTCAAAAACAAATAAGGAGACAACTTCATTTTCAAGAGTACAACCAGAACAATTTCCCTGTGCAAGTAAATGAAAAAAGGAATTCAGAAATGATTAAATAGGTAGCAGAGCAAGTAGAGCAAAACAAAAGAAAATTAGGCGGATTAGCAGAAAACTGTCACACTGTCATAAAGTGAAATAAAAACAAAGTATGAAACGGTAGTTCACTATCCAAAAACAAACCTGCACTAACATATTCATAATATCATACATCTAGATTGAATTATAAAAAATCTAGGGGATATCTGAACAAAAAGAATTATTGGAACAACTGAATATCTGAACAGACAACCATGGTATACAATTCTGAACAAGTTAAAAAAGAACCTGTCAAAGGGCTGCTAAATCTTATGTGGGCTGAGGCACTATGAATACTACAGACCTGATAACGAGACTATTATTTAAAAAGCTTCCACTTATTTACAGCATGATTTTTAGATTAATTCTAACCAAGCGTAGTAGAGCTTTACCTCAAGCACAACTTGACTGAAGTGTAAAAACCAGAAAAGGCAAGGAGAGGATATAGCACAGGCAACAAAGTAAGCAAAACTACAGGATTTCTCTGAACACACTAGGCTATGGAAAAACACACAGGGAAGTAACACTTTCTGTTGTCAGATGACCTTTCTACAAGATACATCTACTGCAGAACCTACAAAAGAGGGTGGTCAAAGTAGAAGATCAGCAGAACCAGCAAGCTGATGCAATGGATGCAGACATGGTGCAGGAAAAAAGTGCCTAAATCTGAATACGCTGATGAGCCAGCAACTGATGCTCTTGAAGTGCTGAATCAAGAATCTGCTGAAGAAACTGATGGCCCAGTGAATGAAAAGACTGAAGAAACAGCCCAAGGGAAATATGACGCGACAAAAGGAGCCACCTGTAACTATTCAAGTGCAGAACCAGGAATCATTGGAAGAAGAAAAAAAAAGCTACTGTAGAAGAAAGAGAAGTTGCTGAAGCAGTTGATACTGAAGCAGCAGTGCAACAAAAAAAGCAGTGCGGCTTTTTTTGAGAGGAGGCAGTTCCAGAAGATCAACATAATTTAGGTGCTACAAAATAAAACACAGTCCACGAAAAGACACACTGGAAAGCTACTGGGCAAACAAAAAAAGGAGGTCAGCTAATTACTGACAACATCTAGATTGAATTAGGTAGGACACATTCACCAATAGAAAAGATCTAGTTCTGAATTCATACTTTTCATATAAGAAATGCTACATGATTCAGGAAAAAAAAATACAAAACCAGCCCAAGGGAAATTCGCTACGACACAAAAAATAGCCTGCAAAATCTGAATTCTAAGAATAAAAGCAAAAAGCAGAAGAATATAACTAACACAATGTGAACTTGAATTAATTACAGATATAAACCAAAAAAAGATAAACTAGAAAAAGCATGGAAGCAAAAAAAGAAAAATCAGAAAAGAAACGTACCTTGACAGTAATATCAACATCAAGGTATGCTCTAATTGAATTCTTCCTCATCACAATACTACTGACTTTACAAAAAGTGACATTAACTTCACCAACTCGAACAGAATAAGCACAATAGATTTCAGAAACTTGATCATTATCAGCAAGGCAATACACTGTCCTGTCGGCCTCATCATAACAGAATTTCAACTTCTTGACAAAATTATGAGGGATAAGCTCCTTACAAGCACGTGCAACACTCATCACTTTATCTTGAGATGAAACTCCACTTAATCCACCCACCCTTGGACAAGCAATAAAACGAGTCTGCTCACCAATTTCAAGATCAAGCACCTCAAAAACGTACTTGGACACGGGCCTATCGACATAAGTGAACTTTGAAAAATCCCGAGGAATAACATCAGACATCTGACAAAAAAAATATATTAGACAAGTACCACCCCCACCCCCTAGAACTAGAACTACATAAATGAACTTTGAAATATCCCGAGTAACAACATCAGACATCTGGAAAAAAAAAATTAGACAATAATCATATAACTCAAGCAAAACAAAAAAGAAACAACCTTGTCGGCTACTCCAAGTACTCCACATGGACATGGACATACATAATAACGTTCTCCAAAAAGCGACAACTTTCTGTTACCTAGAAACAACCTTGCAGTTTCTAGGAAAAACTTGCATACTGAACGTTACAAACTACAACAGAACAAGCTTAATTTCAGTAATTATGCCCCCAATCGCCAATAGCCCATAAATCCTATAACCATGGCATTGTCACAGACGCCCAAACGCATACAAAAGAAAGAAAATACATAGAAAAACTAAAAATAAAGAAGACTGAGAACTTAACTAAGAGATAACTAAAATTTAAAGAGAGAAACAAAGAAACATTTAACTTAACTAGGACTGAAATTGAAAGGAAACTTAACTGAAATAAGAGAATCATTCTGAAACTGAACTGGAAAAAAACTGTGGACTATCATAATTTTTTTACAACATTAGTGTTCAGAGAAAATCTGTAGATCCAAACATATAGCAACTAGCTTAACTAATCATAAAACAATAAACTGAAAAAGTAACTGAAAAGATAAAAAAGATAAAATTGAAATACAAACTGTGGACTCACACATCTTCAATATGCAAATAAAAAACATACTTATATTTCAGCGTTCAACATATATGATTACAATGCAACCATGGCTACTATTCATTAAAAATAAAAAAAAAAACATTCAGAACTACTCCTACTACTCCACATCATCATCATCAATCGGGCTATGAAGCTGGTGGCGACAAACAGGACAGGACGTATTACGACTCAGCCACTAAAAAATGCAGTGCCGGTGGAAGACATGTGAACAAGGCATCACCCGGAGTGTCGCCGTGGCAGCCTCTACACTAGCTGCGTCGTCCTCCTGATTTCGGTCGGCTAACGCCTTCAGGCATATCGCACAATCATCCTCCTTGGTCAGCACCACCTCTGTGAAAAACAGGATTTGCTTCGCGGGGGCGGGTGGGGATCGGGGCGGGGGTGGAGAGCGAAATTGACACAACCACATGCGGCTGTCCACGTATGGACCTCTCCTGTCGTGTATAACGCAATTCTTCCATCTAAATTCGCAGGAACGGATACACCGGTCGTGGTTGTGCGGACTGGCGGAAACAAAACAAATCAACTCAATCTAATGAAAAATCATGAGTTAAAAAAACTCATGCAAAAAGAAATAGAAGTATTAATAGGTATAGTATGCTTTGCGTAGATTTATATGAGTATCTAATTCAAAAGGATTTGGCTAAACACAAAAAAAAATTATAGTCAAATACTGAAGACTGAAAGACTATCTATCAACAAATGCAGACTACAGACCTCATTCCAAGAGCAACATACAAAAAAAAACACAAATACATACTCGAATCATGCATGCATCTACTGTAAATACCTGACTCCTTACTTATACTACTACTGAACTGCATGTAGTTCCAATATACTAACCAATAAAACTCCAGCTACTTGAGAAATGACAAAAATATTAAAAAAGGACAATTATAATCAAAACGAGAAAATACTCATGAAGTAGCCATTTCCAAAATCAATATTACTGGAGAAAAATGGATTAAAGCATGTCAGAGTTCATAACAGCTCAGAGTATACAAAAAAGTTAAAACAAACTGAAAAAAATCAAAACTAGACTGCCAAGGTAATCAAAACAGTTACTAAGCTTCAATACAGGAATTACTTTCAAATACATACATTTATTTAATGAAAGCAACAAAAATAAAAAATGGAATGAGACTGAAACTGAAGTCAAAGCAACTAAAAATGAACCTGAACAAACAAACAAAAAACTGATAAAAATTTTTTACAACTAATTGAACTACATCATTGGCTTACCTTGCTCTTCACGATGGAGTAGCTCCCCTGCTGATGATACAGAACTGAAAAAAAAATATAAATAATGAATATCTAATAAAACACAAACATACAAAAACTACAGAAACTGAAACTGCCCGTTTCTGAATCTGAAAAATACAGAAACAGAAATCAAAGGGACTGAGACCGCTACTACTCAAACTGAAACTGCCCGTTTCTGAATCTGATGTTTACATAGCACTACTCATAAATTACAGTAACAAATCTACGAATTACAAAAACTGAAACACAGAAAAAAATTAACTGACTGAAGACCAAAAATGAACATGAACTAGACAGAAAATGAAAAAAAAATAGTCTAAACAAAAATATTGCAGCCACGTCCAGTTCCCTGGCTGCCTGCCTACCTTGGGGTTCAGATCAAACAGTGACAAGAAGGGCTAATAGAATCAAACTCTACAAAAAAAGGGGAGTCAAGTGGACATGTTCTCACCTTCAGGAATCGAGAGCTGCGGATCAGAACCTGCAAAAGCAAAACAAAATCACCAGTACGAAAAAGTCAGCAGACAGTAGTAGCAACTTAACCAAAAAATAAAAAAAAATGATTTTTCCCCTTCAGAAAAAGAAAGAAAAAAAAAGAAAACGACTGAAACTCTAAACTTAAAAATGACAAAAAACATAAAAAAAGAACATGAATGAAATGAAGACTCATAAACTAACTACTAGTAAAACAACAAACACAGCAACAAAAATGCCATAAAACTCCTAGTTGGTCAGAACTGAAACAAGAGATACAAAAAAGGAAAACAATGAAAACTTATTCATATCTCGAAAAGAACTTACATGCAGTACAGGAGATGGCTCCGTGCACAAAGGAAAATGGGAGGAGAGGCAGCCGTGCGCTATATATAGGAGTATAGGAGAAAAGGAGGCAAAGGGTCATCTACCATGCAGGTGGGAAAAGGGAGTAAATGACGGGTGAAACGAGAAGAGGGGGAAACTCCTCGGGGGGGGTCAATAGTGAGAGCAATTAGCCTCGGGATTGATTGATTGATTAAAGGGGTACAGGGGTACATTATATATGCAAGGATCCCTAAGGGTTTATAGAAACACCCAATCAACGGTGATCCTTGCCTTATCAATCTATCTTAATCCCTAAGGTGCTTAACCGCACCGGCCCATAACAGCCCATTAGGGCGCCTATCGCTAACACTCCCCCACAGTCGAAACGTCAGCCACTTTGCACGTTTAGACTGGACCTAAACTCCGTGAACACTGAGGTAGGCAGTCCCTTGGTGAAGATATCAGCATACTGCGAGGAGGTAGGAACATGCAGAACTCGTAGATCACCAATGGCGACTCGCTCCCGGACGAGATCGATCTCAATGTGCTTGGTGCGCTGATGTTGCACCGGGTTGGAGGTCATGTAGACGCAACCGATGTTGTTGTCGCGATACACCGGTGTGGCGCGCCAAGAGGGGCATGTAGCTCAAAAGAAGTCGACGTGCTGTGTCGCCTCGGCAACTCCATTAGCCATCAAGCGCGATACTCGGCTTCAGCACTTGATCTTGATACTGTATTCTGGCGCTTGGAAGACCAGGAAACGAGATTGTCACCGAGGAACACTGCATAACCCGAGGTGGATCTGCGAGTGTCAGGACAACCAGCCCAATCAGCGTTAGTGTAGACAACAAGATCAGTCGAAGTAGTCGGTCGCAGCAGGAGACCGAGGTGGAGTGTGCCCTGAACATAGCGAAGAATCCGCCTGAGAGCAAAGACAAGGTGAGGCTCTCGAGGGTCATGCATGTGGAGGCGGACTGCTTTGAACAAAGATATGCAATGTCTGGGCGAGTGAGCGTCAAATCATCAAGAGCTCCTAAGAAGATCACGAAAGTCAGTAGCATCGGAACACGGGGCCCCCTCATTGCAAAGAACCTTAGAGTTGGTGTCAATCGGGTGTAGAGCACGGCTTGCACTCGGTCATCCCAAATAGCGATCTAAGATATCCAAAGATGTATCTCGTCATTGTGAGAGCAGGAGTCCATCACCACGTCGCTGAACATGCATACCGAGGAAGTGATGTAGTTCACCAAGATCTTTCATGGCGAACTCCCGCTGAAGTGATGATCCGCCGAAGAAAATCTGACAACGAGGCTGTGAGGACAATATCATCAACATACAGCAACAGGTAGGCTGTGTCTGATCCACGCTGATAGATGAAGAGTGAGGTGTCTGACTTGGCTTCGACAAACCCAATAGACAGCAAGTAAGAGGCCATCCGACTGTACCAAGCACGAGGAGCCTGCTTCAGGCCATAGAGCGACTTCTTCAAGAGGCAGACAAAATCCGGATGGGCTGGATCTTCGAACCCGGACGGCTGCTGGCAGTACACTGTCTCAGTCAAATTGCCATGAAGAAAGGCGTTCTTCACATCCAGCTGGTGAATGGGCCAGTGGCGAGTGAGCGCTAAGGAGAGCACCGTGCGGACAGTAGCAGGCTTCACCACAGGGCTGAAGGTCTCATCAAAATCCACACCAGGCCGCTGGGTAAAGCCACGAAGAACCCAACGTGCCTTGTACCGCTCGAGGGAGCCATCAGACTGAAGCTTGTGCTTGAAGATCCACTTCCCAGTGACAACATTGGCCCGAGGAGGATGGGGCACAAGATCCCAGGTGTGATTCTGCAGGAGAGCACTGTGTTCTTCCTCCATAGCCGCTGCCACCAATTGGGGTTGACAAGAGCGCTTCTGGAAGGTCTTGACACACCGAGATAGAGGCACGGCGTGGTAGATAGCGGGCATCCTGTAGCCGCTCTTCGAACGGGTGCCCATGGAGTGCTGGTTGACCACCGGAGGAACAGCAACCGAACGCACCTTAGGCGTGAGGGGCTTTATTTATTGTTTGTACCGAGGCGGCTGGTGCAAGAAAGGGCGGCGGTGGCTCATGTGCAAACGCGCGTGTAGACGCGTCACGTGAAGTCACGAGTCGGCCGGAGATGTGGGAACCCTGGTGGTGGCCATGGGCGCCTGCAGGGTCTTTGGGAGCCCAGCAGACGACGCAGGGATGTCGCGCCAAGCACGCAGCAGCGTCGCAGGGCGACTCGAGGCAGCAGTGGCGCGAAGAGGGACTCTGGTGCCGCAGCGTGGCGCGTGGTGGGTGTCCCACACCACCCAGCCTGCAGGGGGGGACGAGAGCCTGCAAGCGTCGGAGGATCCTCAACATCCTCGGGAGGCTCCAGGGGCGCCCCAGGCACGGCCTCATGGGGACCGGTAGGGGCGCGGGTGGCGTCGGAGGTACTGGGAGGAGTTCCTATAGGTAAACACTTGTGCGACGGTCCAATAGGAGCGGGCACAACATCAGTAGTGTCATTGGCAAGAAACTCGAGGTCTGCTGGAGTACTAGGACCATGACGCTCAGCGAAAGGGAAGGCCGTTTCATCGAAGATGACGTGCCGGGAGATGATGACTCTATTGGATGATAGGTCAAGGCAGCGGTACCCTTTATGATGAGCTGAATAGCCTAGGAAGACGCACAGGACAGACCTAGGGGCAAGCTTGTGAATGGCAGTGGTGGACATGTTGGGATAACATTTGCAACCGAAGACTCGTAGATGATCATATGTGGGTGGCTTGCCAAATAAGGCAAGATGAGGTATTTATAACCAGAAATGCTGACAACTGGAGAGGTCCATAAATCACAATGAATAAGATCAAACTTGCTAGACGCACGAGGTGGACACATGAAAGGGCAGACGAACATGACGCCCTAGCTGACAAGCATGACATAAATCGGAACAATCATGAATAGGGAATGAAACACTAGACGCGAGCTTTGACAAGGCCTCGTGACCAGGATGCCTAAGACGGCGATGCCACAGTGGAGAGGAGCCCTGAGCGGCAAAGGAAAGTGCTGGTGGAAGGCGAAGTGGGTACAATGGCCCGGAGCTATTACACCGGACGATCTCTTTCCGAGATGGAAGAACCTTCACAGAACAACCAGCGGGGTCAAACTCAACAGAGCAATTATTGTCAATAGTAAATTGGCGAACAGAGATAAGATTCTTAATAATTTGTGGCGACACAAGGACATTATTAAGACGTAAATTGGATGATAACTCTGTGGAGCCAGTGGCAGTGACAGGAATAAGGGAGCCATTACCGACAATAATAGATGAAGGGTTAGGGTACCGCGGGAGAAGAACATGTGAAAGAGAGGAGGGCTGAGATGTCATTTGTGAAGTAGCACCTGAGTCGAAGTACCACTCGTTGGTCGAAGGAGGGGTCAGCGATGTCGTGCTGAAGGCGGCGGCGAGATCCGTCGGGTCCCAGGAAGGGAGGCCAGTCATAGGGTTGTAATACCCCGGAGCGACCCATTGTCCAGCGGGCTGCTAGTGAGCAACAAGCGCCTGCTGCTGCTGCTGAGCGAGCTGGGCCTGGTGCTGCGCCTGGAGGTGAGGGGGCACCGGGATGGGTGCTAGAGGCGGACGAGGAGCTCCTGGCCACATCTGGATGGTGCCGGACCAGGGATTGTAGAAGCTGGGCCAAGGCGCCCCCGCCCGGCTGCTGCTGCTGTCCAGCAGCTTGCTTCTTCTTTGTGGCGCCGGCAGGGGCCGGAGCCTCATCTCTGAAGCCCGCTGCTGCTTGTCCTTGCCACCGCCACCATCACTTCGCTACTGCGGGCCGTTGGGAGTTTTGAGCCCCTCTCAGCGCCTCCGAGCCTGCAGAAGGTGGAGGTGCCGCGGTGGGAGTAGTGGAGGCGGTGAGTGCAGCTGCTGGAGCCTCCTTGCGATTCGCCATGGTGAGTTCCTCAAGGATGAGGTCCTCACGGGCTTCCAGGAACGTGGGGAAGGGCTTGGCTCGGCGAAGAAGTGTGCCGACGTGGGCGAAGCGCTCGTTGGGGCCGCGGATGACGTTGAGGACGAGGGTGCGGTCGGTGATGACCTCGCCGAGGGCCGTGAGATCATCGGCCATCTTCTTCAGCTTGCAGCAGTACTCGGTGACGGAGAGGTCGCCTTGGATGAAGTTGCGAAACCACGTCTCCAGCTGAATGGAGCGAGCCTCCTGATTGCCGAGAAACTGCGACTCGACAGCGAGCCAGGCGTGCCGGGCTGTGGAGCCTTGGGCACGGATGATCTCGCCCAGATCATCCGTGAGCGTGGCGACGATCGATGCCAAGATTTCTGACGCGATCCATCCAGCCCAATCGGGGGAGAAATCGGGACTGGAGGGTCTTCGCGGACATGGCCCTGGAGTGAAAACTTGCCGAGGATGAGCATAAACTGATCGCACCAACGGTTGAAGTTACCGGAGTCGACGTCGAGGATGGTGGTGATGTGGTTCCGGATGTTCTTGTGGCGACGGCCCCGTGGAGTGGAGTTGGAGCGCAGGCCACGGCCTCGTGGTGAAGCATGGCCGCTGGAGGTCGGTCGGCGCGCAGAGTTCCTCGGCGGCGCAGATGGCTCCTCCGAAGACTCGTCTTGTGATGGCGTCGGCGGCTGCCCGCTCCATGGCGGCGCTGCTGGAGGCGTCGGCCGGCGCTGCTGGCCGCCTCGTCCCGCTCCTTGGCGGCAGCCGCGGCCTGCTGCTCGGCTTCGAGGGCGCGAGCCAGGGCTGCGTCGCGCGTGGCCTTGCGTTCGCGCTCCAGGCGCTAAGCGGTGGCGGCGGCCTCATTTGCCTGCTCCTGGGCGAGCCGCCGGGCAACCTCGTCGGCCTGGAGGGAGGTGGCGGAGCCGTCGTCGTCGTCTCTGGGACTAGGCGGAGAAGAGCCCATGGCGGCACGCCTGGCAAAGCCGGCCCAGCGAGGGTGCGGCTGTGGGGGCAGGGGCGCAACCAGGGGTGGAAGCGCTGGCCTTGTCGGGGCAGTCGCAAGACGGGCGAGGGCTGGCGGCCGCGTGAGGAGGAAGGTGCAATGAAATCTAAACCTAAGCGTGATACCATGACAGCAATTAGCCTCGGGATTGATTGATTGATTAAAGGGGTACAGGGGTACATTATATAGGCAAGGATCCCTAAGGGTTTATAGAAACACCCAATCAACGGTGATCCTTGCCTTATCAATCTATCTTAATCCCTAAGGTGCTTAACTGCACCGGCCCATAACAGCCCATTAAGGTGCCTATCGCTAACAAATAGATCGAGAATAAAACGCTGAGAAGATGGGAACGGTCAAAACCAACAAGGTACGAGTAAATGCACCACCAACTGAAAACAGTGTGCTCATAAATAAAAAATAGACTGACAGGCCTCATACTAAAATAAGCCAAACATGCTTAGCCCTTCCAATCGAAAAGGCCCAAACTCAAAAAGAATAGGCCCAAAATGATGGGCATGGGTGTCTGTAAAAAAAAAGGAGCCCAAAACAAACAACTAAAAAAAAGGGACCAAAAAGAAAAAAGACAAAGACTTGGCAAACAAGAAGATCGGGGACGACAGGGGAGGAAGCTAACCTGCGACTGAATAGATCCAATCTGAACATGAAGGCTTGAGGAAAAAAGGAGAAAGGGGGCCTGGGAGACTTCATCTGCGGGTTATGGTTGTTCAGTGGAGAATCTTGCACCTGAGGTTTTTGCAAGTGTGTCTCCAAGGGTCCGTAAAAGACAAACAGTGGTTGAGGCTTTGGACAATAATAAATGGGTTTCTGTAATACGTAGGAGTCTGTCTTGGATTGGAATCAGGGAGTTTCTGCAACTATGGGACTATGTCCAGGGCCTTCAGTTAAATGATTTTGAAGATCGACACATTTGGAAATTGGAACCTGGGGGCTGCTACTCCTCTAAATCTGCTTATCGGGCTTATTTCCAGGGATCAGTAACCTTTGAGCCTTGGATAAGACTCTGGAAAACTTGGGCTCCAAATAAGTGTAAGGTTTTTCTTTGGTTGGCAATTCGTAATAGGTGCTGGACGGTAGATAGACTTGAAAAGAGAGGGTTGCCTCATCGTAAGCAATGCCCCCTATGTGATCAGGAGGATGAGACAATACAACACTTGCTAGTATCTTGTGTGGTGGCAAGACAGGTTTGGTTCAAGCTTTTAGCACCCCTGAACCTGGGTGATTGCATTCCAAGGCAGCGGGAGCGCAGCTTCGCCGAATGGTGGCGCAAGGTTTTGAAGAAAGTGAAAAAAGAATACAAGGGGGTAAATTCCCTAATAATTTTGGGTGCTTGGATGAGATGGAAGCATAGAAATGCCTGTGTGTTTGAGGGGATGGCTCCCTCGGTCGATTCTATTATGAGAGACCTCAAAGACGAACACAGCCTTTGGTATCTGGCCGGCGCTAAGAAGCTGCAAGGCCTAGGCCTAACTGGTGGAATTTAAACAGCTAGGTCAAGTTTTGGTCATGTACTTTTCTGTTTCATAGGCTAGTTTTTGTTCTGTTTAACTATCTCTCATATTTGGTCCCCGTATGAGAATTTAAACAGCTAGGTCAAGTTTTTGTTCTGTTTAACTATCTCTCATAGTTGTATGGGGACCTTTTTCTCTCTCTAATGCAATGAAGCGCAGCTCTCCTGCGTTTTCTAAAAAAAAAAGACTTCATCTGCGGGGAGATGCACAACAAGCAGAGGTAAGCACCACGCATATAATTAGTGCACCTAAATGAAATCTGCAGACAGAAGTTACAAGTTCAGTGTTGAAAAATTGTCCTATTCTAAATATATGTATATCACAAAAATCTCGATGCCTACTTGACATAGTAAAGTTTCTTTAGTCTGAAAAATTCAAAATGCAGATATCTATGTCAACTTATATGAACCAGATAAAAAATCAGACACTTTCTTTACTGACAAAAACAAATGATTATGCTCTGAATGATCCAGAGACAAAGGGGAGACACAGATAACAAGTAGGATGCAACACCATCAGTGCTACAAAATCAGTGGCAGGTACATTCTGGAAAGGAAAATGTCTAAGATTTCAATGATATACATTTCAAAATTTTAAAAAATACATTGTATCACATTCATATATGAATAAAATAACACAGATGGGGGACAGCTACCTTGCAACAAGTAAACAAAAGACAGAGCAGAGAATCTAGAAGACCACTACAGCAACCAAAAGAGACCAAAAGAACTCCTATTTGGCTACACCTTTGAGAAGCAAGCACAAGAACTCTACAACAGAAACATATACAAGAAATTCTGGGTGCAACTAAGTGCTACTTCAACAATGGCTTACAAAGAAATTCAAGAAGGCAAAGTGTTTGAAGTTTGGCAGAGAAGTAACCAGGTACACACACTGCACAGGGTGAGGAAATACATAGTGCTAACTAACCTCGCTGAAGGGGAAGAAGAATTCAGCTGCATCTGCGCCAAATTCAGCAAAGATGACATACTATGTTCTCATATCCTGAAAGTGATGATAGAAAATGAAATTATCAGGATATCAGATAAATACATAATAGATAGATGGAGGAAAAAGGATATGAGATTGATAAAACAAAGAATCGACGAGAAAACAGTTGAGACAAGTTCACTACTAAGATTCAATGTACTATCAAGGAAATCTACAGAACTGAATTCAAAAGCAGCTAAGCAACAAGAAGCAACAGAGTACCTTTTTGGGAGAAATGCACAGAATTGAAAAGCACCTGAACAAGATGCTAGGACCTCCAATGAGTCATCAAGGTCACAATGAACAAACATCACATGAACAGATACAAACAAATGGGGTTGCAAATATAGAACTAAATAGTTCTGAGACTGTCATTGAAGATCCACATACAACAACAAAGAGGTGCAGACCAGCACTGCCAAAAAGAATGAAGACTCAAATAGAACAGGTTAGGGAGAAAATGATACAGCAAGAGAGCAAGAAGAAGAAAAAAGCAACATCGACCGTGAATTCAGGTAAAAAAACAACCATGAATTTAAAAAATGGGGAACTACAGCAAGGATAACTTTTCATTTCCCCTGCAGGCTCACCAGTCAAACCAAAGTCCAAGAGGGTCAAGAAAACAACATCAAAGAACAACGATAAACAGCCAAGCAACTCGGGGGCATCAAGCATGGCATAGGAGATCACAAAAAAAGAAGAAAGAAGGAACTCAGCAACATTATGAGATTATGAGATATATGTAAAATTCTATAGTAGTATTACAAACTGTAATACATGATTTTGTCCTATGATATGTAAGGGCGACATCCATTACATGCACTACTTTCTTTTAAAGCAGTTTAAATTTGCAGCCATGTACAAAAAACTAATTACATTGATAATCTGGGATCAAGAAAAGAACTCAGAAACTAAGTGCAGACATGAGGATCAATGCCCAAAAAAAAATGAGGAGGGGAAAAATAAAAACGAAATTCAAACAATTGCTAACAGAACCACTAGGTAATATAAAAAAGAAAATACCTGCTCATATAAGTTCAGTACAAGTGATTTGTCAATGCAGTTTGCTTTGCTAAATAACAAATCAACTGCAAGCTTCACCCGTATGTTGGGGATATCAGATTGGTCATGTTTCTGTCCCATATATACCACAATCAACATTGAAAAAACACAAAAAAAAATAAGTACAATAAAAAAAAAGGCTAAAGGCTAAGGGTGTCCATTTCTTAGCACAGGATGAACTCAGGTAACCCGGAACTCCCAAAAAAATTGCATTCAGGTAATCGAAAAAGTAATAAACACTACTGATATTCGGAAAAATATACCTGCTGTACCTGGATTTGGACAAAAAAGGTTTTTCTTTTCAAAAAAGAAGTAAAAATGTTCCTCAAAAACATGGAAACATATAATCTCGAGTCACAACACAGATCACAAAAAACTGACACAAAACTAACATATACTTGCATGATGCTACAGTACTCTCGTTCGCTTGAATTGTCCTAAATCCATTTTAAACAAAAGCTGCACAAATTTAAAAAACCATACAGATCACCATGCCAACAACCACACCTTGCATGGGTGCATGTAAGTCCCGCAACTAAAATCTCCACACACAAAAATAACACCAGACAGCAAAAAAGTCCATCCGCTTATCAAAACCCCATTCTAAAATAGGCGCCACAAAAAAAAACAGTTGCCCAAAAAAACCCCAGCAAAAACACTAGTTAACAAAAAACACCCAACACATCAAAAACCCACCTATTTCAGAACCAAACGTCACTGATGATGTCAAGGGCCTGGAGATCGTGGGTAGGCGGCCCGCGGCTACGTAGATCGTAGCCGTCAGCCGTGTCTTCCGATCTGGAGGTTATACCCCTCACGGTGATTGGGCTTGAGAGTCTTTGGGGAAGAGAGGGAGGTTTTAGGATAACTGATCTTTCTTACTTTATCAAATGGCCCTCGATCCATACATATAGCCTCTCGGCCTGTTGAAAAGGAAACTAACTAATCCTTGATTCTAGGGAAAGATAGCAATCAAATCTTCCTTCTTTCTATCCTAGCCACTGGATGTTCCCTGCGCATCGCGCGTCTTCTTCGGGCGTCGCGTCGGGCGTCGGCAACAAGGCCTCATTCCCCCCCGCCTCACGTCATGGGTTTACCTGCGACGGTGGTAGTGTGGCCCCCACATGACATCTCTCGCCTCCTCGAGACCCAAATTTCGTCCTCGAGCCGGAAATCTGATATGAAGCGCGAAAGCGTGAGCGTCGAGGTCTTCCCAGGAGGCCGAAGAAGCAGGCTCGCCGCGCCAGAAGACCAGAACCTGGGTGACGCCACATGCTAGGCGAGCCTGAGTGACTCGGTCGGGAGCTGGAAGCACCGCGCCATGCTGGATGTCCGGCAGAGGAGGTGGGGTGGCCGGTGGAGTGCCACTGAACTTCTTGAGGGTCCCGACGTGGAATACGTCGTGGATACGGGCTTGCGGAGGGAGCTCAAGCCGCACCGCGACCTCATTGATCTTCTCGATGACCCGGTAGGGCCCCAGGTAGCGGACCCTTCACTTGCCCGGCGTGGTGTGGTGCGGGGAGGGACGCGTCGCTGGCCGATGAAGACGCAGCGAAGGCCCAATCGCCAACGCGGGCGTGGCGACTGGGCGATGATGGCGGTCGTAGTGCAGCTTCTGCACCGCCTGGGCTTGCTCCAAGCGATGGCGGACCTCGGCGAGGAACTCCTCGCGCTCCTCCATGTCGCGGGCCACAGCTGCGACACGGGTCTCGCCCGGCTCATACGAGCGTATGGTCGGAGGGTCGCGGCCGTAGACCACCGGGCACGCGTCTCCGCGCGGCGATCGGAAGGCCGTGTTGTAGACGTATTACGCCCATGGCGACCACCGAACCATCGGCGAGGGCGATCTCCTGTGAAACAACGGAGATACATGACTATGACGCGGTTCGCTGCCTCGGTTTGGCCATCCGACTGGGGGTGGAAGGCGGAGGTCATGTGCAGCTTGGTGCCCATGAGTCTCATGAGCTCACGCCAAAAGACGGACGTGAACACCGGGTCCCGGTCGGAGACAATGGACTGAGGCATCCCGTGGAGGCGGACGATGTTGGTGAAGAAGGCCTGGGCCACGGACTCGGCGGTATACGGATGCCCGAGTGCGATGAAGTGGCAGTACTTGCTGAAGCGGTCGACGACGGAGAGGATGACCGACTTCCCGTCGACCTTAGGCAGCGCCTCGATGAAATCCAGCCCAATGTCGGCCCAGACCATAGATGGCACTGGGAGGGGCAGCAAGAGACCCGCCGGCCGTAGATGCTCGGACTTGAATCGTTGGCACGTGGCGCAGTCCCGCACGAAGTCCTGGACGATGCGGCGCATGTTGGGGAAGTGGAAATCGCGCTGCAGCCGGTGCCAGGTGCGCTGAACGCCTTCATGCCCATCGTCATGGATCGCAGCAACAATCTTCTGGAGCAGGGGCGATGTAGGCGGGATGTAGAGGCGCCCGTCATAGAGTACCATGTCGTCCCTGACCGCCCATGGAGCGGTTCTGGAGCCCGCGCGCACCTCGTCGTGGATCGCGACCAGGGCAGGGTCGACGGCCTGTGCCTAGCGGAGACGGCTGATGTAGTCAAAGCGCGGTGCCGAGATGGCGCGGAGACCGCCCATGCTGTCCTCCTCAGCATCGCGACGCGAGAGGGCGTCCGCCACGACGTTGGTTGCCCCGGACTTGTACTCGACGGCGAAGTCGAAGCCGAGCAGCTTGCCAACCCAATGGTGCTGGGGAATGGTGGCAAGGCGTTGATCCAGCAGAAACTTGAGGCTATGGTGGTCCGTCTTGACGAGGAAGTAGCGGCCCCACAGATATGGCCGCCGGTGCCGCACTGCGAGCACGAGGCCAATGAGCTCCCGCTCATACGCCGCTAGGGAGCGGTGTCGTGGCGCCACCGGTCTGCTGAAGAAGGCGATGGGATGGCCCTCCTGCAAAAGGACGGCGCCGAAGCCGTATGTCGACGCGTCGCACTCCACCACGAACAGTTTGGTAAAGTCCGGCAAGGCCAAGACTGGCGCCGAAGTTACGGCGGCCTTGAGTGCGCCGAACGCCTCCTCGGCGGCAGCCCCCCAAGTGAAGCCGTCCTTCTTCAAGAGCGCCGTGAGGGGCGCGGCGATGGAGCCGTAGTTGTGGACGAACTTCCGATAGTAGCCCGCCAACCCAAGGAAGCCACGGACCGCCCGCGCGGAACGGGGCCGAGGCCACTCGTGGATGGCTTGGACCTTGCTGGGGTCCATGGCGACGCCGGCGGCTGAAATGGTGTGGCCCAGATAGGCAACGACGTCCACACCAAAACAACACTTGGAGCGCTTGACGAACAGGCGGTGCTGGCGCAGGAGCTCGAAGACGATGCGCAGGTGGCGGAGGTGATCTGCCCAGGAGGTACTATAGATCAAGATGTCATCGAAAAAGACTAGGACGAACCGCCGAAGGTAAGCTCGGAGGACGTCGTTCATTAGCGCCTGGAACGTGGCCGGGGCGTTGCACAGCCCGAACGGCATCACCAGAAATTCGTAGAGGCCGTCGTGGGTGCGGAACGCCGTCTTGTGGATGTCCTCAGCGCGCATCCGCACCTGGTGGTAGCCCGAGCGCAAGTCGAGCTTGGTGAAGAAGCGCGCGCCGTGGAGCTCGTCGAGGAGCTCATCCACCACCGGGATAGGGAAGGCGTCCTTGACGGTCAGCGCGTTGAGGGCGCGGTAATCGACGCAAAATCTCCACGAGCCGTCGGCCTTGTGGACGAGGAGGGCCGGGGAGGAAAAAGGCGAATCGCTGCGACGGACGACGCCCTGCTGAATCATGGCGGCGCACTGGCGCTCTAGCTCATCTTTGTGTGCCGCGGGATAGCGGTAGGGCCGCACGGCGACGGGGGCCGAGCCGAGTTTGAGGACGATGGCGTGGTCCCGCGTGCGCTGTGGCGGCAGGCCTGAAGGTGTGGCGAAGACGTCCTCATAGGCGGTCAGGAGCTCGTCCAGGAGCGTCCCACTGGCCGCCGCGATGGTGCGCAGGCTGGCGGCGGACGAGGACGGCACGCCTGCCCACGTGATGGTGCGGCCGTCTTGGTGGAAGGACATCGCGCGATCCGCGAAGTTCCACACGATGGGACCGAGTGTGCCCATCCAGCAGGTGCCCAGCACAACCTCGTACCCTGCAAGAGGCATCACAAAGAGATCGGTGTGGAAAGCTGTGCCGTTGATGGAGAAGGGGGCGTTCCTAATGACGCCCGGGCAGGCCACGCGCTCGCCGTTGGCGACCGTGGCGGTCAAGCGTGGCCGGTCCTGGATCGGCAGGCCGGTACGGCGCGCCGCGTCCTCGCCGATGAAACTATGCGTGGAACCGCTGTCGAGCAAGGCGAGGAGGGAGGCCGCCCCCACGACACCGTGATCTGGATGGTGTCTGCGACAGGAACGCCAGCGACGGCATGGAGGGAGTAGCATGGTGCTTCGGCTCCTGGTGCCTTCGTCGCGGCGTGAGCTGCCTCCGAAGCATCCACGGCGTCATCGACCTCCACCCCGTCGACGAAGAAGAGGCGTTTGCAGAAGCGGTTATGGCCCCGGGTGTATGGTTCGTTGCAGTTGAAGCAGAGGCCTTGGCGGCGCCGTTCCGCCATCTCAGCCGGGGAGAGTCGACGTGGAGGTCCTTCGCCGCGACCCTGCTGTCCGGGTACAGGTGGCGCCGGGAGCGCCAGGGGCTGCTGGGGGGCCGGTAGCGCCGGCCGTGGCGCCGGGGCGGGCAGAACGCCGCGCTGGGGCGCTCGGGAAGGCAGTGGTGGCGGCGGACGGGAGGCCTCCATCATCTCCACCTCACGCGCCAGGCTCATGGCTTCGACGAGGGTGGCCGGGTGGTGCAGCCGGACGGCGTGGCTGAGCGGTGGAAGAAGGCCCCCGGTGTAGAGCTGGACTCGTTGCGACTCCTCGAGCCGGCCCGCGCGCGGAAGGAGAGCCTGAAATTGGTTGGAGTAGTCCGCCACGGTGCCCGTGCGCCGGCATTCGGCGAGCTCGAACATGGGCGCGGAACGGAGGGGAGGGCCGAACCGCAGGTTGAGGAGATCCTTGAAGTGGCTCCAGTTCGGCGTGCCGTCATCCGTCTGCAGCTGGAGGAACCAGAGCTGCGCGACGTCGTCCAGATGGTACGACGCCATGAGCACGCGCTCGTCGACCGTGGTGCGATGTTGGCGGAAATAGGCCTCGCACTTATTGATGAAGAGCATCGGATCGGTGGTGCCGTCGAAGCGGGGAAAATCCCACTTCTTGTGTTTCGGGTGAAACTCCTGCTCGCGCGGCCTGAACTGACGGTGGCCATCGGCGCCCCCTGATCCGGACGACTCGGACTGTGCCTTCACGGAGGCCATGTCGGTCTTCAGCGCGGCAAGGTCGGCGGTCATGGCTTGCATCTGGGCAAGAAGAGCAGCAAGCGTGGGTTCTGCCATGGCGACAGAAGTAGCGGTGGATGCGGATGGGGAGTGTGGTGGTGGCGGCTGGGCGTGGAGGGCAGATGGCGCGGCGGCGGTGGAAGGTGTAGCGGAGGATGATCGTCTGGTAGCCGATACCAGGTTGTCAAGGGCCTGGAGATCGTGGGTAGGCGGCCCGCGGCTACGTAGATCGTAGCCGTCAGCCGTGTCTTCCGATCTGGAGGTTATACCCCTCACGGTGATCGGGCTTGAGAGTCTTTGGGGAAGAGAGGGAGGTTTTAGGATAACTGATCTTTCTTACTTTATCAAATGGCCCTCGATCCATACATATAGCCTCTCGGCCTGTTGAAAAGGAAACTAACTAATCCTTGATTCTAGGGAAAGATAGCAATCAAATCTTCCTTCTTTCTATCCTAGCCACTGGATGTTCCCTGCGCATCGCGCGTGCTGGCCTGGGCGTCGCGCTCAGCGCGCTCCGCGGCCCGCCTCACGTCGCGGTTGCGCCTGCGACGGTGGTAGCTGTGGCCCCACATGACAGATGAGGTAATGGGTACCGTCACAAATAGATACATACATGAACTGAAACCCAACTTAAATACATTACATCGACAAAAAAAACACTTACACATTACTCTGTTTTGGAACTGGAGGATATAGCACAGAGAACGCATCAACATCTACATTACCCTCAGCGTGTTGGTACCAACATTCCCTGAATGCATTTATCTAAAAAAAGTGAGGGGGAAATTTAGAACTAAACAAAAAAGGAAGATTTATTTAGTTTCAAAAAGTGAACAATAAAAAAAATATGAACTTACAAGCTTGGTCTTTGCTTGGATTTGAATGTGATCACCACCATGAAAATAAGAATAAAAAAACACAAACAGTTTGTTCTTCACATCAACAATGAATACAAACCAATGCTTGTGTATGATAACTGGAAAGCACAGCTGCATCATGAAAAAAAGATGATTAATACATGGAAAAAAAAGAAACCAGAATCTTAAAAAAAGAAAAAACCTTGTCTGACAAATGCAGCTTGTAAGCAGAGTTGGCTCCAAGAAAACAATTTTCACTGTGTCAATGTCATAGTCGCAATTATAGGTGTAAAGACAGCCCTGCAAATGGAAAAAAAATAAACATCAAAAAAGAAAACAAACAAAAAAAGACAGACCCATAGCAGAATCACATGACCCCCCCGCCGCCAGATATAGACAAAGCATTGCTGGGGCATAGATAAAGACAAATTCAAATGCACGCGAGGCTGCAGCTGATGGATAAGTCTATGTTGTCTTTGTGGGGCTGCAGCAGTCTTTGTGGAGTTTTTGCTGCCATCAAGGACAGCATCCTTGACTGGGACAGCAACAGCAGCATCCTTGACTGGCATCTTAGCATCTAGGACAGCATCTAGGATAACATCTAGGCATATGCTTGGCTGGCTAGCAGCCTATAAATATGTATCCACAATCCCTCAGGTTGGTATGGCATTTGTATGAGTTTGTGTGAGAAATAAACCAGAAAATTGCCCCAACTCCTAGTGTCATCCTCTCTCGATGAGAGTAAGAATTCTGCTACTACCGAGAGTGAGAGTTCAACAACTAACAACTGGTATCCGAGCCAGTACTATCCTCAGTAGCTTCGAGCATCTCCTCTTATCTCCTCCCCCTACAACAAATTTCAAATGTTAGTAGCAAAGAACTCCTCCGGCCACCCTGCTCCTCCTCTCCCTCTGCCTGACAGACGAGCGGCTGCTCTGGCAGCCCTCTCCCCACGCAGCAGCCCCCCTAGTGCGTCATGTCCATGAGGCGCTCAGCGGCCTTCCTCGAGCACGCCTCGAGCCTGGCAGGAGAGTCGAACTTGCCGCAGCAGAACGCGCGAAGCGAAGCGCGAAAGGCATCGAGGGCATCGGCAATGACGCGACGGCGGGCAGCAAAAGGCAGCCAGGCGCGGCGAAGCGGCGGCGGCGGCGAATCGTGGCAAGCGCATGCGGCGGCAATGAGGTCGAGGCTCACAAGGCAAAGATCGGCAGCTCCATTTCACGACGACACACCGACGACGCGACCTCGAGCTGCTAGAGAGGGAGGTAAGCGCGCGGCGCGGCTGGCGGCCGATGCGATGCTCTGGAGGAGGCGCGCGCACGCAACGGTGGCGGATGGGTTGATGGAGAGCGCGGCCTTCACAGCAGCGCTGCGGCACTCTCTCCCGGATCGGTACCGCCGGTCGATGGAGAGCACGGCCTTCACAGCAGCGTGGGCTCGCTTCTCCCGGATCGGTGCCGTGGTTACCACGCGCTCTAGGTCGTTTGTCGGGGGCGTCGGTCCCGGGCGGTGGGTGGCCTACCCTCACCAAGACCAACTACGTCGATTGGGCTGCGGTGATGAGGTAAAGCTCCAAGTGCAGACATGGGAGGAGGCGGTCCAGACGGCGACGTCGACTCGACCTAGATCGACGGGCGCCGGATGCCCTCATCGCCTGCAGATCCGCTTTGAGATGCGCTTCTCGCTTACCAACAAGCGGATCGCCAAGGAGGCTTGGGACGCCATCGCCATCAAGCTCGCATCGGCAGCGACCGCGCCCGCAAGTCCACACTGCAGGCACTTCGCAAGGAGTGGGAGAACCTGGCCTTCAAGCCAGGATAGGTCACCTCAAGCTCGTCGACAGCGATGAGCCACAGTCTCTCTCGGGGCCCATCACCACTGGCGGGAAGCTCCTTCTCACTCGGGGGCAGTGGCTTGCCAGCCAAGGTGACCGGAAGAAGGGGGAGCCTTCTTCCGCGACAAAGTGATATAGCGTGGCAAGCCACGCAAGGCGCCTGAAGATGCCTGTGTCGGGCGCGAGGATGTGTCGAGGGTGATGCTCAACTTACCCCAACTTTTGGATAGAAGAAATGTTTCTTGGACTGTCTTGGGTGCTGATCCTCAAAAAATTTACGACACATAATAGCAACGAAAAAATTGTCAACTTTACCCATAGGTTGCATAGATTCACCTAAAGAACAATACGTAACACTGGTCTTGGCAAATTCAACTGCCTTCAGACTACAAAAAAGGAAAAAACAAAATAAAACCCCAAATTCATAATGACTAATAGTTCAAATAACAAAAGGAACTTAAAAAAATATAACAAAAAATAGTTAAAGGCCATACCAACTCCATTGGCTGTGAGCTAGTCCGCAAATGATATTATAGAAACACCTTTCTTCGTCAGTTACAGGGAAACGATGTCCACCTGTAATATGATCCTGAGGCCTACTAGCAGCAACTCTGACTTCTGGGCTAACCGTAGTTAGATCAATTGTTGCCGGGGGGGTGGGGGGGGGGCTCGCATAACACTGAAAGTTCTTCTATTATATAGGTCATCACTTAACTTTCCTAATTGTATGCAATGGTCTCTCACACTTGTGGCACCTAAAACTTCAACATCAGGACATGCCTTCAAAAAAAACAAAAAAAAATACTACAATAAAATCAACTCATCTGCGTTATTTGTACTGATATTACAAAAAACGTGCATATAACATACTTAAAATAATGATTGTACTAAAAATAAAAAATAGATCATAGCATATATCCTTTAACTTGTCTAGACAAGTAGACAAACAACAAACTGCTAATATAGAAGGATTGGTTCGTTTGCTGTGGACATCAGATACTCCAAAAAAAACACATATATATGCAAGGATTCTAGGCAAAAAGAATGGCACGAACTATCTAATTTCACTCATGCCAATTTAAGTGTGACCAACAAAACAAATTACCTTAGGAGCATTTAGCAACTGATTGACACGAGATTCAAGCCAGGTGAGGTCATCGACAACGATGAGCCACAGTCTCTCTCGGGGCCCATCACCACTAGCGGGAAGCTCCTCATTCGGGAGCAGTGGCTTGCCAGCCAAGGTGACCGGAAGAAGGGGGAGCCTTCTTCCGCGACAGGCGGTCGCAAGCGTGGCAAGCCACGCAAGGCGCGCAGAGATGCCCAAGCTGGGGCGCGAGGATGTGCCGAGGTGATGGCATGAGGCGCCAGGCGGCGCCACCGAGCAGTGCACGAGCCGCAAGACGAGACGACGCCTGCTGCAATCGCGCGCACCATTGGCCATTGGGCCAAGGACTGCCGACAGCCACGACGCGACCAGGCCCACGTCGCACAGGCGGAGGAGGAGCCGGCTCTGTTCATGGCACATGCAAGCATCGAGCTACCTACAGCGGCACCGGCCGCAGCGGCTCTCCTCCACCTTGACGAGCCAAAAGCACACGCCCTCCTCGGCGACAGCTCCGGCAACGACAACATTGACGGGTGGTGCCTCGACACCGCGCCACCCATCACATGACCGGTCGACGGAGTTCTTCACCGAGCTTGACTCTAGCGTCCGAGGCTCCGTCAAGTTTGGGGATGCCTCGGCGTGGAGATCAAGGCGCGCTCTCCGCATCTTCACCACTGCCGTGTCTCGAGTGAGCACAAAGTTGCTCACCGAGTCTACTACATCCCCGCATTGAGGAACTCTATCATCGACTTGGGACACCGGATGAGAATGGTTCGCGTGGTGGTTGAGGATGGAGTCATGAGGATTTGGGATCGCCGGCGCGCCTTCTTGCCAAGGTAACCGAAGCGCAAATCGACTCTCGTCCTCAACGTGCAAGTGGCACAACCCTCTGTCTCGCCGCTTTCGTCGGGATGACGAGGCGTGGCGATGCACGAGCGTTCGGGCACCTTCACTTCGAGGCCCCGAAGTGTCTCGATTGCCACGGAGATGGTGCGAGTCTGCGCGTGCCTCGACCATGTGGAGCAGCTCGGCCGACGCTCTGCGTGTTGACGAAGCGAGGCGACTCCCTTTTTCCCAATGGGACGAGCTTTGAGCCAAGGAGAGGCTCGAGCTTGTGCAGGGGACTGTGTGTGGCCCGGTGACACCGCCACACCGGGAGGACGACGCTACTTCCTGCTGCTCGTCGATGACCTCTCCCGCTACATGTGGGTGATGGTCCTCGGCAACAAGGGAGAGAGGTCATGACGCCGCCATCGCGCCATGCAGCAGTTGCTGCGGAGGGCGGAGTGCGGCCGCAGTCGCGCGTGTTGCGCACCGACAATGGCGGCTGAATTCACATCATACTGCGCTGATGAGGGCATTCAGCGCCACTACTCCGCGTCGTACAGCCCGCAGCAGAACGGCGTCGTCGAGCGGCGCAACCAGACGGTTGTGGGGATGGCTCGGGCCCTCCTCAAGCGAGGGGATGCCGGTTGTCTTCTAGGGAGAGGCGGTGGTGACGGCCGCTACATCCTCAACCGCTCGCCCTACCAAAGGCGCTCGGCGGGGGACGCCGTCACGAGGCTTGGCATGAGCGCAAGTCGGCGGTCTCCCCACTTGCGGGTCTTCTACCGCCTCCTCGTTCACCAAGGAGCTTGGCCACATCAAGAAGCTCGACGATAGGAGCACTCCGGGAGTGTTCATCGGCTACGCGGAGGGCTCGAAGGCCTACCGCATCTTCGACCCGAAGACACAGCGTGTCGCGCACGCACGCAGCGATGTTGTGTTCGGACGAAGGCGCGAGGATGGGCGTCGGACAAAGCGGTGGACGGCGGCTCGGCTCCGACGCGTCGCGCGACTTCACCGCCGAAATACGTCCCACTTCGAGGGAGCTAGGGGAGTATGCAGCTCTTCTTCGGCGAGCGCGTCTACCCTAGTCCCCGAGCCTCCACTGACCCCGGCGCCTGCTATTCCGACAGCACCACGCTCTCTAGCCAGGACCTCGGCTGCGATGAGTTCTTCGCCGGCTCCACCACAATAAACAACGCCACGCACTCCAAAGACCAGCTCGTGCGAGAGCACACACCCGTTGAGCTCGCTACTCCTCTCTCTCACGACGAGGAGCGCATCGACGCATACCACGACGGCGAGCCGTTGCGGTACCGTATGTTGGAGAACCTTCTCGGCGACCAGCCGGTGCCGGGACCGGTGCCTCACGACTTGGAGGCGCAGTTGCACCTTGCGTGTGACGACGGCGAGCCTCGGTCGTTTGCAGAGGCCGAGAAACACGCGGCATGGCGCTACCGCGATGCGATTGGAGATGGATGCGGTTGAGAAGAATCGCACTGGAGCTTGCGACCTTCCTCGTGGTCACCACGCCGATCACCCTTAAGTGGGTGTACAAGTCGAAGAGGGATGAAGCCGGTGCCATCGCTCAAGCACAAGGCTCGCTTGGTGGCACGAGGCTTCGTGCAACGAGGAGGGGTCGACTTCGACGACGCCTTTGCTCCCGCGGGCACGGATGGAGTCCGTCGCGACTCCTCCTTGCGCTAGCTGCCTAGGAGGGTCTGGCGTGTTCATCACATGGACGCCAAGTCGGCGCCTCCTAACGGCGACTTGAAGGAGGAGGTCTCGTGCACCGGCCCACGGGATTTGCGATCCCCGCAAGGAGGGCAGGTGCTCACCGCGCGCAAGGCCCTCTATGGCTTGCGGCGGGCACCGAGGGCGTGGAATGCCAAGTCGGATTCCACGCTAAAGGGATGGGCTTGAGCAAAGCCCGCGACGAGGCGGCCATCTACCGACGGGCAAATGGAGGAAATGCTTTGTTTGGTGGGTGTCTCACGCCGACGACTTGGTGATCACCAAAGACCAAGGATGCGAGGTGGCGGCATTCAAGGAAGAGATGAAGGTCACCTTCCGGATGAGTGACCGGGACCTCTCTCCTTCTACCTAGGGATCGAGGTGCACCGGGATGACTCGGGATCACGCTCGACGGCATCGCGCCACGCCAAGCGCTGTCGTTGAGCTAGCTGGGCTCACCGATCGCAACCCAGCTCTCACTCCGATGGAGGAGAGAGTGAAGCCGAGCCGCGACAAAGACGGGCGGCGGAGGAGGTGGACGCTTCTGCAGATGCCGGCGTCTTGTGGGAGCCTTCGCTACCTCGCCCACACACACCGGACTGGCATTCTCCGTCGGCTCGTTAGTCGATTCATGCAAATGACCGACAACGGAGCACCAAAGAAGTTGTGAAGAGGATCATCCACTACGTTATGGGGCCGCTCGACCACGGCCTCTACTACCCTAGGTGCCCAGGGCGCACACTTCGCTTCGGTCAATGACAAATGACGACGCCCACCACGGCGACATCGACACCAAAGAAGAGCACGAAGCGGGATCCTCTTCTTCCTCGGCAAGTGCCTCGTTAGTCGGCGATCGATCAAGCAAAGCAGTGGTGGCCTGTCCAGTGCGAGGCCGAGTACATAGCGGCCTCCACCGCTTCGACTCAGCGCCTGCTCGCCTGATCGCTGCGCTTGGTGATCTCCTCGGCAGAGACACTAGAGCGGTGGAGCTCAGGGTGGACAGCAAGTCCGCTCTGGCCCTGGCAAAGAACCCCGTTTTCCATGAACGGAGTAAGCACATCCGGGTGAGGTACCACTTCATCCGAGGCTGTTTGGACGACGGGAGCATCAAGGCGAGCTACATCAACACCAAGGACCAGCTTGCGGACCTGCTCACCAAGCCCCTTGGGACGATCAAGTTCCTTGAGCTCTGCTCCAGGACCGGGATGGTTCAACTTTCCCACAAGACGACGCACAAGACTTAGGGGGAGAATGATGGATAAGTCTCTGTGGTCTTTGTGGAGCTGCAGCAATCTTTGTGGTCTGTTTTTAGAGGACAGCAGCAGCAGCATCCTGGACAGAGGACAGCAGTAGCAGCATCTTTGACTGGCATCTTAGCATCCTTAGGATAGCATCTTAGAGGCATCTTAGGACAGCATCTTAGAGGACAGCATATTAGCATTTTAGACTAGCATCTTAGACTAGCATCTTGACATATGCTTGGCTGGCTAGCAGCCTATAAATATGTATCCCCAACCCCTCAAGCTGGCATGGCATTTGTGTGAGTTTGTGTGAGAAATAAACCAGAAAATTGCCCCAACTCCTAGTGTCATCCTCTCTCGATGAGAGTAAGAATTCTGCTACTACCGAGAGTGAGAGTTCAATGACTAACATTTTTCAGCTTTACTATATTTTACACATTGATTTTTCAGTGATGTAGCCTGTAAGGGATTTTTCTCATGGGTGCTACAGATCAATGTTACCCTGTTACTTTCAGATCAGATCAGTGGCCCTTGGTGAATCATATCAAACTAATACATGGTGATGTGCTCCGATAAACAAGTTGGAAGATTGGAATATTAACCATTGCCCATGGATTCAGTGTGATTATTAACTTCTGATTTTAGTTTCTTTTTGTTTATTAGGATCCTGCCTGTGCATTGCAATGGGAAAAGAATAATGTCAAGATAATTTAGGTCTACAATGTGTATATATATTTGGTCCTGCATCCAGCTGATGGATTTCGATTTGGGCAGAGACATCTGCTGCATCAGGACGAGACCACGCACTGTGGTGGGACTGGGACATCAAGCTGGGAGATGTGAATTTGGGCATCAATCCGGCAGCATATTCGAGCACATCAGGATGGACACGGTGATGTTTTCACATCCCATTTTTTTTTTCTTGCAGATAGCAGAATGTGTAGTTATGCTCTTCAGTTTGATTATTCACAAATTGGATTGCTTATACTGTAAAATTACATGACTGGAATTTAACTTACTGTATAATAATTAATAAGATAAGTTGTTGCGTACATAGGATTCGATAGACAGTGCATAGAACACATTCATTCTCCCAAAAGCTGGTATCTTCACTTAAAATGGGCAAACATACTGCAGGGATTTGCATTGAATGATTATGTGGGATTTCCTATTTGTGTATCTTCTGGATGATCTGGGGTCCCAAAGAAAGAACCGAAGGATGGAGGGCGAAAAGCATTTCCAACTGGATATCCTGGTATCTGTATGTGATTTTGGGTACATTCGGATTTACCAGGGTCCTGGTGGGGTCTCAAGTGTGACCCGTAGCAGTTTGTTAGAAATCAGTCTAAACTTGCATCCAAGGGTAATATTCAAGTGCAATAAATGTACATTATCAATGATAATAACGGTTGGCCTTACTGTTTCTAACTCAATTATTTTTGTATGATCAACAGGAAAAATTTGGTGACGATGAGGCAGCAGCCACCGGTGGGAAGTTCATCGTTGGTGCTTGTGAAAGAATTTGCAATGGCACATCTACAAGAGGCCTTTATTATCCCCTCCATGGTCCATTTTCATATTTGTTTAGAATCAAATGATTGTATATTCTATATTGTGTTAATTCTGAACTTTTGGCCATTGTTAAAAAATACTTGTCAAACGGTACAGTGAGAATATTTTTTAGTGCATGGAAAAAGGGGTGGCGTCATCACCCAGTTATCTAATTTGACTGCAAGAACAGTTCGGATGCCATTTGAACCGCACAACAGGTAGCTCAAACCAAATGATTCTAAGGAAAGCGAAATGGTAAACTTCCCTAAATGGCAATTTGCACGGAAGAAATGGATATCGTAGATTTCTTTCAGTCAATATAAAACATTATCTTAGCTGTATCATGGTAGAGTTGGTGAGCCTACGACGCCACGCTCTCTGTGACTGTGTTAATTTCACCAACTTTGCTTTCTGGATTAAATGTCACTTTAGCGTTGGTTTTTAATTTCACAGTACTGTTATCTTATCGTGCGATCCGTGTGTTTTTAGTATAAAAGTTTTGATGTCCCGTAGCAACGCACGGCACACTACCTAGTCACATCAAATAATCCTGAAAGTTCTAAATTAGACTTGGTAACGTTTTATTATGACATAGCTACTTCACCTATGTTTTATTATTTAATACTAACCACACGGTTTTTAATGCAGATGTAGCTATGAGAGAAAAAGCAGTTCCAGTTCAGCCATTACTGCAGTAACATTCTCATAATCCTAAACAATGAATAAATGATTTCTTAGAAAAACAAAAGGTTAACTAAGAGTTCACTTTGACTGGCCAGTCTCAGTGCATGTTTCATGAGAGTTTCATGCATATTAAATGATATGCTACCTCAGCAAATGTGATGATGTGGCACTGTTTTTATGAAGAAACAGAAGATGAGAGTTTCATGGGCATGAAACGAGTGCGCACCGTTTCCAACATGTATGAAATCGGGTGAAACCCACACTAAGGCGTTGCAGTTTCATCTTCCGCCCTTTTGTTGATCCGCTGCTGCTGCCTATGCCTGCCCCGCTCCTTGCGATCTCCCATTTGTCTACGACTCCAGCAGCACCTGCAGGCTGCAGATCGGCCCCTTCGTTCTGGTAAAGATGGACCGCACGGCAGCCTGCGCCCGCACCGATGGGGATTTGCATGTGGAGGCGGCTACTCGAATCTCCAATCCCACAAGCAACCCACTCTGATCAGAGCTTGATGTCATTAAAAAATTGTTGTGGCCAAACAAACCTTGTCTGGTTCAATTTGACTTTTCATGTAAAAGCGACTATATATTTTAGTGAGATACTCCTAGTTACTGAACTCTGAATATTGGTTCTGAATTATCAGTGTCTCTCAACATTGGCATGTAATCTATATGGCACATTTGATCACCATCTCATGCAACACTTAAATGATGTGGTTTGCTTATGAAACCGTGAAATGAAACTATGCACTGAGAGACATTGTTTCATTCATTAGTCTAGACCTCTAAAGTTGATGTGTTACTCTTGGAAACCACGAGATGAAACACTCCATTGAGATTGGCCTAAGAGAAAACCGAGTCTGAGTGTTTCGCATGCCCATGGTACAGTAACACCTCTTCCTTATTTTAGCAAATTATTCCAAATCATAAGCATACAGATACGATCGTAGGTTATGTTATGCGAAAACGATTCCAAAACACGCTTATTACCATAACATAAGGAGATTTCAAATATTATCTGGTACTCACGGATAAGAAAAATAGAAGGTATTACATGAGTTTAATGAAGACTGACCAATAATTAATTTAAGTGAATTGAGCTATCAGCGATAGTGCTAGATTAAAAAAAAACAATTCTTTCAATTAAGAAATTATGAGATGTAAATAATCTCAATGGTATTTGATAACAGTAGTGATTTTAGTTAATTACTTAATTAGAGTATGAGTTATGCTCAAATGCTTTGACCTTTAACTGAGCTTTACAATAAATATTGATCTTGCATATTTTTCTTTTCATCCGATGATGTCCATGGCCAGTATTCTTATCTCCTGGGGCATTTTGAGGCTATCGACCTCTATCCATCCACCTTTCTCTTGGATGATTATGTGGATTTTAGAAAGCAAAGCATGGAAACCAAATTGGTCTGGACTAAGGATTTTTTTATTGATTTATTCCTCTTGAATGAATTGAAATTCAATAAACAATCACCCATGTATCTTGAGTGTTAAAACTCGTAGAAATGTATAAGTCTCTGAATAGGCCCACGAACTCAAACTGAATGTATCTCTGCAGCAGAGTAGACTGCAAAACACATGATATACCAGGCTCAAAAAATTGAAAAAAAATCACAGAAGCTGGGTCTCAACGTTAGCTATAGCTTGTCAGTTGACAATTTCTGCATGTAAAACAACAATATTGAACTTACATAGGGGACAATTTCTCTATGGAAAACAACAAGATTGAACTTACCTAGGAGAATTCTTTTTCATGCTACAGATCTGAGAGAGAGGGAAGGTACGCACCAGCAGCCGTAGGGACAGCTTATGGCGTGGAGGTCGTGGGCTCGTGGCCGGTGGGGATCTTCGCAATGGTGCCAAAGCCGCAATGTTGACTTCGCGCCGCACCATAGTTGCTTAACTTTTGCATCGTGCCGCTGCTGCCGAGGAAAGGGAAGAGGAAGGGTCGGGGAGTGTACTGAGAGGAGGCGTCCATTGCTGCTCTGTCCTCTTTGGTGCTTGCAAAGCGGAGAAGACAAGGCGCCATGGATTAGCCCCCGTTGTTCCTCCGCGCTCACCAATGCGCTTCTTGCCGGGGGAGTTGCACTCCTACATGTATCACGGCTGCGGAGCGGCGAGGCGGCAACGGATCGATAAGCCGGCCGTGGCGCTTGCTGCCGCGACGAACAGAGAGAGTGAGGGCAGGGGAGCTGAGCAGAGAGGGCGTGAGCGCGAGCGAGGAGCCGTGCGCAAGCTCGCCTCCATCTTAAGCGCGGCGCAGGGGCAGGGCACGGCCAGCACGCCGGCATGGGCGCCCTAGCCATGGTCGTGCCCATATGGTATTATTATTTTGTTATTATCATCTCTCTTTTTTTTTTAGCGTCGACCGTTTTTCGGTTTTCGAGCTATGGTTACTATTTATTGGAGTTCAAACCGTCGTGGCCGTTATGTGAACCATCGCGTCGTTTCCTCAAGGCTCGCGCCGTCCACGGTGGGTGCCTATATAAACCCTCGCCCGTACGAGGAGAGCCGTGCGCTCTCATCTCTCCTTCAGCCCCTCCTGAAGGAAGCCTTCGCTTTTGGCTTTTCGCTTCGAATCGCTCGGTAGCTTGTTCGCCCTCGCCAAGACTCCAGTCTTCGCCGAGTTCTTTGCAGGTTTGTTTTTTTGCTTTGTTCTATTCTCTTTTTACTTTCTTTATTGTGCACTTGTACTATTTCAGCATTTAGCTGTTTTCGCTTCTTTACTATTTTCTTGGTTTTTTGGGTTTTCGTATGTAACTCGCTTGGATAGATGTCGAGTGAGTCTTCGTCTGTCGACAATTCATCTAGCGAGAGCTCATCTGATGGCTCTAACTCAGGATCTCGCACCCGTTCGAGAAGTGAGTCTGAGCAAGTAATGACTCAGTCACCGAACGCTCTAGGCAATAACATGACGCTGGAACGCGCTGTTGAAGGCGCCCGAAGCCCTTCACACGTTGATGCTGGCGAAGAAACTGACACTGACGTGGAGATTGTGGAGGAGGGTGAAGAGGGTGAAACCACGGGACCGGTGCCGGCCGCCGTGAAGGGCCAGTTGGATCTGACTTCGGTCACTTATCGCGTAGGCCGTTCGCGCGTTTGTGAAGCCGAACTGGATAATTATGCTAAATGAGGTCTCCTAAAGGCTTCGCTTCACGGGTTATGCCACACTCTTGGCCGAGAAGAGGTGCCCCATCCGGAGCCTTACAAGGCGGTTGTCTTCCGTGACTTCTTTGAAGCCGGGTTACGCTTCCCCTACGAAGATTTTGTAGGCGAAGTGTTGCAACGATTCAACCTGCAGATTCATGATTTGATTCCCAATGCCTTCGCATGGCTGGGCATATTCACCATGGCACTCAAGATGTCTAGGTGCGCCCTGAGCATTAATACTTTCGATCGCGACTACGAAACCCATCTGCACAAGAAGACAGTCAAAGACAAGCAGACCAAGACCGAAATGGTGGCCCATTATGGGTCCTATAACTTCATTCCAAAGAAGACGAAGGGCACCGTGCAGATTGTGCCAGCCTACCGGAAATAAGTGGCCGCGCTAGACCGATTACTGGTTTTACCACCGCGTGTGTTTTGACGAGTATGTGACTAAGGTGCTGATGAACGATCTGTCGAAGGCGCACATACTTGTATCAGAGATGACTCCAATGAAAGGATTTCGACTGGCCGAGATCATGGCTGACGGGCCACACGCTTTGACCTCTCGCTTTTAGATCAGTTGAGATTTAGTTGAAGAATGGATAACTTGCAAGAGCCCGCCGTTGAGTAGTGAAACTCAGTTTTTTGAGTTTGAGCGGCGAGATGGCTATGTTTTCCCAAATCTGGGCGTTGCACCATCAGATGCCTTTCCTACGGACTTCAGCTTTGTGAATTATATAGAGCATAAGGCCAAAGAAATCCTTGGATTCTATGGTGATAGGGAGCATAAAGGCAGGTGATAGTCCTTGGTCGCGAAGAGGCATTTGAACCACGTCTTTGAAGCGATGGGCCTCTGCTATGCTGACCGAGCAGGTCCTTTGACCAGCCTTCTAGATGACAATGTTGTCCCTCGCGGCCGTAGTGGTTGGGGTCGTCGAGGCGCGTGAGGAAAGTTACTACGGGGCATGGAACGAATGCTGCTGCCCTAGAGTCTCGCAAGCGAAAACGTGGCGAACGAGGTCATGGTCTCGCTGAGCCCATTGATGTTCGCATTGGAAGGGAGATGGCTAGCAAGGTGGGCAACAACAAGAAAGTGGTGATTGGACAGACTCGCTGTTTTGGCCAAGTTTGGACCAAAATGTTAGTTCTTCCTTTTGCATTACTGGCTTTCGCTTTTTGATCTTGGCTCTAAGTTTTCGCTGCAAAACTTTTCTTCTTTGGTAAATTTCACTTACTTATATTTGAGTTTCGTCATATTCGTTTGGGTAGACTTCAAGCAATTTCGACGGAATGGGGGGGGGCAAATCGAAGATTGCTGACGTGAGTGATGCTTTTGGCATGGCCAACACCATGTCTGTTGGTGATGTGTTCGGTAAAAATGCGAAGAAGAAATCGTGCAAGGCCGTGGACCCACCGTCGGAAGTCGCCTCGAAGAGGCCAAGGCCATCTTCTACCATGGCGGCTGCTCCTACTCAGCTAACTTTTGCTTCTATGGTGGCCGCCGATGCTTCCGGTTCGCTACAGCAGCAGCAGGGTAAGTCTCGATTTTACATGGAGTCTATTTGGTTAACCGAGAGCTTGGTCCATGGGCAGCTATTCGGCCATGGGGAGTTGTGGTTGGGATCTCACCGGAGGACTACGGCGAGATACGGGTTTATTCAGTGTCGAGCTCCTCAGGCGATGTGAGTTCCGTGAAAGAGGAGACTTACCGAATTGCTTTAGGGGCACCTTCAAGTTCCTGGGTGATCACCAACATGGACTACCACACCATTGGTGTGTTGACCAATAAGGTTGTGGCTGGTTTTGCCGATGCCTGCGCTGGCTCCTTCTCAGCTTCGGAGTTCGAGAGGGATCTTCTAAAAGTTCCCCATTCATCCCTCGTCGAAGCGATGACTTTTCATGCTGCTAGCGTAAGTGCCGAGATCCCTTCCATTATTTTCCTTCTGTCTTTTTATACTACTTTTTGAGGATTGCTTTTGTGATTTTGCTTTTTGTCCTATAGGCAATGCTCCTTGCCCGGGGACTTCAGCAGCAGGGGCTAGCGTTTTGCAAGGGCCTTGAAAAGGAACTAGCAACCAAGGATGAGCGCATTCGGGCACTCGAGCTAGAGCTAGATGCGACTAAAAGGCTAGCCGAAAAGAATGATGCTGCTCGCAAGACTGCAGAAGAGCAGATCAAAATGATGTGTCATGACTTTGATGGGTACCAGAAGGAGAAACGCGATGAGCGTAACAAGGTTTGAAACCTGTTTTGTAGTCTACCGAGGAGTGCGATGGGCTAGGAAGAGGCGTTCTTACATGTTTGAAACCTGTTCTACAGTCTACCGAGGAGTGCACAACCATCAAAGAGAAGGTGAAAAGTTCATCGCTGAGCGGAATGCTCACAAGGGTGCTATCGGCAGCAGTTCGAGTGACGTGGATGTGCCGTCAACTCCTGCTACTGAGACTCCCACCGAGAAGGGCACCGGTGGCCCTGGCGAAAGCGCTGCTCAAGATGGGGTAGAAAATTAGGAAATTGATGCTTGTAGTCTTTGGAAAACTATGCTTGTTTGGATGCTTGTTGTAAGACATGGTTTAAACTCTTTTGGTTTCGGTGCACAGGTTCTAGACGCGCCTGCGCAACCTATGGATATCTATCTACTTATGATTAATTGCAATGGCTTTCATGTTGGAGGCGCTTCCTGGTCTCGCCATTGCGAGAAGTTTCCAGGATCTAGAATGACCGATTTTTTCAATTCGTGTTTTTAGCGCTTTCTTAGGAAAGAAGAGTTTCTTAATAGGTTCTTCTATTTGGAGTTTGTCCAACTGTCCTGGAAGAGCGAAAAACTCATCGTGAATAGTCTAAGCAGGACCGCGGGGGGCCCTCGACTTCTAGCCTAAGGGATCCTAAGGAGGAGCTGGCCGAAGAGATGACATTACATCTAGAGAACCACCGATATAATTTTTATCTCCCCCCCGGACGGGACGAAGTGTAGCTTTGCGCGAAAGCGATGTACAATGTTTGTGTTCTCGTTTGATAACCTGTTGTGTAAGATTGATTATGCATATAGTATATTTGTTTAGTTATGCGCACAGTTTTCGTGGATTGGTTGTTTTGCGGAGCATGCAGTGTTTCTTGTTCATGTTTTGACTGTCTTGTCCTCACGATCCTATTGAAGTACTATGTCTTCGACGTATCACCAGGGGGAAAAGACGCTGCCCTTGTCATCATTTAGGGCGAGAGGCTATGTGAAGATACCAACGCTCGAGACGGCTTCTCTGCTAGACCCTCGGCCTATCGCTTAGGCGAAAAGACGCCGTCCCCCCAACCTTTTAGGGCATGGGGATACGCAAAGACAAGCGCTCAAGGTGGCTTCTCTGCTAGCCCCTCGGCCTATCGCTTAGGCAAAAAGACGACATCCCCCCAACCTTTTAGGGTGAGGGGATACGCGAAGACAAGCGCTTGAGGCGGCTTCTCTGCTAGCTCCTCAGCCTATAGCTTTGGCGAAAAGACACCATCCCCCCTGTAGCAGAACCATCCAATTTATAAGAGCACAAGTACAATAGCAGCCTGCAAGCGGTCGCACTGTCATACTTGAGCCCATATAAACCGGGTATTCCATCGAGTACCACAAAGGGTCTCGATTAACCATCAACATACAACCAAGATCGTACATGATTCAACATACATGTCACACATTACATAAAGTTCACAAATACAGTTCCATACATCAGAGTACGATTAAAAGTTATTACAAACCAAGTTCAAATAAAATAGTAGCAGAAGCAAATAAGTTTGAAACCAACATCTATCATCATTGTTCAAATATGGTGTCAGCTCATGATCACAATTCCACAAAAGCATAAGAGAGGGATTTTCATGAGATGCCTTGCCCAGGGCCCTACTCCTTGTCCACGGTTGGACAGAAGCAGTTCTTACAGTTGCGATGATACATTGTATTATTTGCAACAAGTGTTAATAAAACACTGAGTACGAGAAGGTACTCAGCTAGATTTACCCGTCATAAACCAAAAATAAAGTGACTCTAAGGATTATGCAAGGCTGTATAAGTGGAGCTAGCTTGACAACATTTTGCATAAAAAGCTTACCAATTCAAGTTTATAGTTATAATTCGGTCATCAAGTTAATTATAGCTATTCATCTCTAGATTGGCAACTAACCTGTGCGAAACATGTGGTATATCATGTAATAGCATGCAGTAGTAACCACAGCCGGTATAATAATTCATGTTCATCATAACCATCATATTCCATAATACAGTTACTACGATGTTAGGGCTAGTCAAGTTTCTCACTATCTAGGAGAGACGGCAATTCGAATCGATTTCAACCAGCTGAGAATTTATTCCTAACACAAACCCAGGCAGACCAGATCAACGGTCACCTTAGGTCACCTTTGGTACAACTCAGGTCCACATTTCGTGGGTTCGATCAACGCCGCACAATCAGGGACGACCAGCTGCTAGGATGTTCAGGCCCGGCCTACCCTTGGGCTCACATCTGGCTATCCGCACATCCTTACTACAATCCAGAGTGCGCACTCTTACAGAACGGGGGCCGGCCTAAGTTGAGCTACTCGACTTCGCGGTCGAAACGAGTTATCTGGCCAGCTAAGTGAGAGGCATGCGTTCAATCTCGATAGAAGTGCTAACAACGGTACAGTCCTTAATCGGCACAGACAGAATCATATGACTCAACCAACACACAGACTCTGTCCAGCCTCCAGTTACATTACCCCATGGTTTTGTTCCATGATAGCAAATATAGCCAACCGTGCTTCGGTATCCACCTATATCTCGCAGGTGACAGGAAATCACCCGACTTCTACCAGTCTAAGCATGGCTAAGCATATATTCGATCCTAGACCTACACAGGATTAAAGGTATATATATATATATGGACAAGGTAGTTCTATGCATCAAGTGTTTCCAATTAACTCTTATAACCTAATGCATCAAACATAAAGGACTCAAGTGATATTTTATAAAACATGGGAGGCTTAAAATGCTTCGGGGCTTGCCTTTGATAAAAGAAGTTGGTCTGGACACTCGGGTAAGTCTTCAAGAGTTTGCTCCTCTCCTTTTGGAGCTACGGCCTGAGGTGCCTCTTGTTGTTCCTCCGGTTCTTCTTCGAACTCCAATAGAGTTATCCCTTCGGACAATCCTATATGCATGAGCATGAAATAAGATATCATGGATGCATAGATAATGACATGTATGATATGATATGGTGTGATGAAATGCGTCCTCATAAGTGTTCTCAACAAAATTGCATTAAGGTGATAATAAGTTACATTTTCTTTTACTGAGTAGGTGCATATCTCTTCTCACAAAAAAGTAACTTAAATAAACACTTATGTAAATCATTTTCTGGACTACAAGACAACAGCCACTTGTTTTAACGATACCTAGAGTTATACATATCAAAATAATATGGTTCTGGACATTTTGGAAAGCTTATGAAATTGCCTACAACTTTCTTTTAATCATCTTAATGTGATTCAGCAGTTATCTAGGTCAAACAATTCAATCTTTTAGATCTATCCAGAGAGCAAGCATTTCAGCTAGCAGATTTCCGACCACCATAATTTTCAAACCATAAGGCCTATGACTATGAAAATTTAACACAAGGTAGATAAGTAAATTATCTACAACTTTTTTATTAACCATCTTTACAGAAATGATCATTATCATCATGAAATCATTACCACAACAGAAACTACACATGCAATCATCTAGTTGAATTATAAAACAATAATTAACTAGTTGCCTATAAACAAATACTTTTAAGCCTCACTAACAATATCAACAGATTATATGCATCACAAGCAGCACAAAAAACCTCATGGTTATGCCTAACTAATTTATTTATATTCATTTATCAATTTCCTTGTATAATAAGGTGATTTAAAGGATAAATATTTCTAGTGCTTAATAAATTCTGAGAACATTATAGTAGCCTACAAATGACCCTAATAGTCTACTGTACAAATTGCATACCATTTGGATAAGTATAGCTACCTCTGCAAAAATGACAAGTTACATATGCTTATTTTAATAAAAATAGTTTAGTATAATGAAAAGTGTCAAGCAACAGATTTAATATTTTTCTTACTTTCCTCCTAGCATGATAATACTGTGTAAAAACTTGTATGATCATATGTTATGTATTTTTTCCCCAATTAATTTCACTAGAAACTAGCAATTAATTAAGATTAAATAGGAAGACCATATTTCAAGTATGCTTACTGTAGGTTTAATGTTTTTCCTAGCTAGAGCATGTCAACACAAGATCAGTAAAATTGGAATCACAATTTTATCACCTTCCTAGCTCAAGTTATGCAATTTACAAGATAGAAACTATTTTAAAAGCACTTATGTTGCTCAATTTAATTCTCCTAGAAAAATACCCTAAACAGTAGATTTCATATTTTTATCAAATATTACACTTCATGATAAATCCAACAAAATTTGGTTCACCCCATTTGGATACTCCTAGATCCAGATATAATTTTTGCAAGTTAGCAACAAAATCTGTGAAAAATAAATAAAGAAAATCAAATTTCCACTCGGGCGCTACAGCTAGGTGCACCCGGTCCATACACCCCACCGTCACTGACGTGCGGGTCCTGCAGTCAACCCGGCCCCACATGACAGTGAAACAGAACAGAGGCGGAGCTTTGACCGGCGAGAACTCACCGGCAGCAAGGTCACCAGCGACGAGGTCACCACTGACATGTTCCCCACACCCTTGCGCACTCGTTGGTACCCTTAGTTGGCTTGGAGGATCACCGGAGTTAGCTCACCGGAGAGCATGGTGGCTCGGCGGCGACGCGCTGCGGTGAGCCCGTCGTCTCCGGCGACGGTGAGCCTAGGCTAGCACTGCTACGGCATCTACAAACCCTAGCGAAGCTCTACTGCGTGGATTAGGTCAAGGTGGAGTGGCGGTGAAGCTTGGCCGCGTGCATGGCAACATGGTGGCACGAGCACAATGGCGGCACGGCGGCGTTCTGCTCTGACGAGGCCGGCATTGGCCTTAGGCTCTTGCCTTGAGTTAGACCTATCTCTAACCTAATCCTAACGAGAGGAACGCATGAGCGAGACGGCTCGGTGGAGCACGCCCATAGCAAGCGCAAGCTCGGTGGTGCTCCGGCGAGGGCACGACGACGACGAACTTGAACTGTGGCTATACATGGGCTTGAACGGTGATGCTAGAGGGTCGGTAAGGTGGAGTGAGGCATGGCGGAGCTATGTGCGCGAGCTATCAAAGAATGGCATGGCGGTGGTGTGCTAGCTCAGCGGAGGTCGGTGGCAATGGAGTGGCACTCGGCTTGCTCTGGTGGTTGAAGGAGAGGCAGAGAGAGGGCGAGAGAGCGAGTGAGGAGGGAGGGCGCATCACTGTCATTTTGTTGCCCGCGTTGGCCTGACGCATGGGCAAGACATCGGTGGACAGCCTCCATGCGGCGTCCATGGCCCGACACCGGTCAACCACGACACGCGTGAGTGCTTCACCGATTTAGCCCATCCTAAACCCGACTGACAATGCATCTTCAAGCGATTAGTACTCCTAATCCGTGGCGATTTAGCAAAAACTTACTTAATAAAAATTGTAGAGCTACGTGACTACTACAAGATTGCTTAAAGGAGTTTTGTCTAATTCATAATGGTTTTCAAACTACAAGGCTCTAAAGTGAGGTACATTGAAACTGAAAACAACTTCAACACTTAGAAAAAATTCTTAAGTCACCAAACAACATTTTGTTGATACTTGTGAGCTCTATTTGACCATGTTAGACACTGAATTAGCTCCTGACCCTTAAATAAAGTTTGTTACCCATGATGTGAACTATAACTTTTATTTAGGTCACACATCTATGCAAAGACTCTAAGCTACTGTTCAACTTTGGTCAAACTAGCATCATGAAAATGGCATTTCAAATGAAACCAACACTTAGAAGCAAATTTGGTCTATGTCATGAATGTAAAAATTGTTCCATTTACCATCCTAGATGTGTCTAATTTGTTTTCATGACCTCACAACCATTTCATACATTGGTCATATATGATTACAAGCATAAGCATATATATATATAATCATCATTTCATGTGACAATGTATAAGAATGAGATGAAATTTCATATGCTCATGTTCATGAGTGCTTGGATGATGCTTGTGCTCATGAAATATAAATGCTAAATGCAATGCTTAACACTGAGGTGTTATAGCCCCTCCCTCTTATAGAAATCTCATCCCGAGATTTGAAAGACCTACCATTCTTCATAAAAAGCGAGATAAACCTTACATAAATAATCCTTCCATTCCCACGTGGCATCATGTTCATTGTGGTTATTTCACACCACCTTGTAGAACTTAATGACCTTGCTCTGGGTTACTCTTTCTATTTCTTCTAGCACTCGGATTGGTTTCTCTTCATAGGTCAAATCCGATTGGAGCTTAATGTTGGTGGGTGCAATAGCTTCATCAGGTATGCGAAGACATCTTTTCAACTGAGAAACATGGAAGACATTGAATATAGCACTCATCTCCGGAGGAAGTTGTAACTTGTAGGCGACATTTCCCTTTCGTTCAATAATCTAGTATGGGCCTACATATCTAGGCGCAAGCTCCCTTTTCACTCCAAATCTCTACACTCCCTTCATGGGCGAAACTTTTAAGTATACATAGTCTCCCACTTCAAAAGTTAATGGTCTTCTTCTTTTATCAACATAACTCTTTTGTCTGGACTAGGCTACTTTCATATGTTGTTGAATAATGCATACTTGCTCTTCAGCTTCGGTGACAAAGTCAATGCCATAATATCTTCTTTTTCTAGGCTCAATCCAATTCAAAGGAGTTCTACATTTCCGACTGTACAAGGCTTCAAAAGGAGCCATCTTGATGCTCTCTTGATAACTATTGTTATAGAAAAACTCAGCTAAAGGTAGCCATTTTTCCCATGAACCCTTGGAGGATATAACATAAGCTCTCAACATATCTTCCAAGATTTGGTTCACTCGCTTGGTTTGTCCCAAAGTTTGGGGATGGTATGCTGAATTTCTGATTAGTTTAGTTCCCAAGGCCTGGTGCAAGTGTTCCTAAAAGCGAGCTATAAATTGTGGTCCATGATCTGAGACTATGGTCCTTGATACTCCATGTAGCCTCACGACCCAAGAAACGTATAGCTTAGCGTACTTCCCAGCGTGATACCTTGTGTAAGTCGGTACAAAATGTGCTGACTTGGTGAGGCGATCTACAATGACCCATATAGAATCATGACCTTGTTGTGTTAGCGGGAGGCCTGTAATGAAGTCCATACTTATTTCCTCCATTTCCAGCCTAGGATAGGCAACGACTGAAGTAATCCAGCAAATTTCAAATGAATGGCCTTGACTCTACCACAATTATCACACCTAGTGACATAGGCGACGATTTCCTTCTTCATCTTGGTCCACTAAAAATGGGTTTTCAAATCTTGATACATTTTGCCACTGCCTGGATGGATAGACAACTTGGATGAATGAGCTTCATCTAGAATTTGATTTCTAAGTTCACGGTCTTTTGGTACCACAAGTCTGTCCTCAAACCATAGACACCTCTTTCATCCAACCTAAAATGTTTGGTTTCTTGTTCTTTCATCTTTCTCTTGATGTGAAACACACCTACATATGTCTTCTGCAGTTCTATGATTTTGCTCTCAAGTGAGCAACTAACAGTGATATTGTGCAGCACAACAAGATGTAACAAATTAAATCCATCATCCAACAAGGCTTCTAAGGTGTTACAATGAGATTTTCCAACTAAGTGCATCTGCTACAACATTAGCTTTTCCTGAATGGTAGTGCACTTCCAAATTATAGTCCTTGATTAGCTCTAACCACCTACATTGTTTCATGTTCAGCTCAGGTTGAGTGAAGATATATTTGAGACTTTTGTGGTCAGTATATATGTGACATATGTTTCCCAACAAATAATATCTCCATATCTTCAAGGCGTGAACAATTGCTGTGAGCTCTAAATCATGCGTAGGATAATTGACTTCATGCTTTCTCAATTGCTGAGAAGCATAGACAATAACTCGGCCTTCTTGCATGAGCACACACCCCAAACCTGTACCCGATGCATCACAAAATACATCGAAAGGCTTTTCAATGTCGGGTTGTGCTAAAACAGGAGATGTAGTTAATAAGGTCTGTAAGGTGTGAAAAGCAGCTTCACACTCCGACGTCCAATTAAACTTCTCATTCTTCTGGAGTAGTCTGGTCATGGGCTTAGCTATCTTGGAAAAATCCAGAATGAAATGACGATAGTGGCCTGCTAACCCTAGAAAACTCCAAACTTCATGAACCGAAGTCGGCGCCTTCTAATCCATGACCTCTTGTACTTTAGTTGGGTCTACAGATATTCCATTTTCAGATAAGATATGACCCAAGAAAGGTATTTTCTTCAACCAAAATTCACATTTGCTAAATTTGGCATATAATTTATGCTCCCTCAATCTGGACAAAATACCTCTCAGATGCTCTGCATGATCTGCCTCATTCTCTAAGTAAATCAAGATATCATTGATAAACACAATCATGAACTTGTCGAGCTCGGGCATGAATACTGAATTTATCAAGCACATGAAGTAGGCAGGAGCATTTGTTAGTCCAAAAGACATGACCAAGTACTCATACAAGCCGTACCTAGTGGAGAAAGCGGTTTTAGGTACATCCTCTGGCCTGATCTTAATCTAATGATAGCCTAACCTCATGTCAATCTTAGAGAATACCTTTGCTTTTGCTAGTTGATCGAACAGGATATCGATGCGAGGCAAAGGATACTTATTCTTAATGGTCACAACATTAAGTAGCCTATAATCCACACACATCCGCAAGGATTTGTCCTTCTTCTTTACAAATAAAGCTGGACATCCCCATGGAGACGAACTGGGTCGAATGAGACATTTGTCCAAAAGTTCCTGTAACTAGATTTTAAGTTTGGCTAACTCATTTGGTGGCATCCTATATGGTCTTCTTGAGATAGGTGTTGTACCTGGCACTAACTCGATCTTAAATTCTACATCCCTATCAGGCAGTAAACCCGTCAATTCATGTGGAAATACATCAGAAAATTTAGACTAATGGGATATCGCATAGGGTAGTGACTTGAATAGCACAAGACAAGTTTTGAAGATCAAAACTCTGAGGAAGTGGTACTAGAAAAGCATTACTCCCCTTTGGTTCTCTCAACATAATTGTTTGAGTGGTTGTGTTAATGAGAACTCCATGACCCCTTATCCAGTTCATGCCCAAAATCTCATTTATTGCTAGTCCTGGCAATATTATAAGATCCATAGTGTACTCCCTCTCTTGTATAGAGATGAGCACATCTCTCACTAACTGATTAGTAGAAATAGTGGTCTCAGCTAAACTTATACTATAACCACCCTTGTCTACCTCAATTATCTTCTGATGATGCTTAGATGCAAATGTTTGGCTCATAAATAAATGAGAAGCTCTAGAATCAAATAAAACAATGGCGGGATGTTTGTTAACAAGAAACATACCGGCGGTAACAACTTCTCCCGTGGGAATTTCTTCCACGGCTATATAATGCACGTATCCAGGACGTGCTTTTGGATTGGCCTATTTCTGATTACCCTGGTTTTGATTGCCATTCTTCTTGGGATGGGGACACTCCTTGGCCTAATGACGTAACTGATTACAATTGAAGCATGGCTGGTTGTTCCTTGGTCCTGCTGAGCTTCCCTAGCCTACATTGCCCTTAGGTATGGCAATGGTGAATACCCTGCAGAATGTCTTCTGGGGGCGATTGGCTTGAGCTTTTGGCTGAGGAGGCCTATACTTAGGTGCTGGTGGACGAAACTATGGCCTAGCTGCCACTGGAGCTCTAGACTGAGATGACCCTGAGGAACCTACCTTTGATGCTCTTTTACGGCCCTTTGTTGCTGTGTGCAAGTTGTTGTGATTCTCCTAGGTTAAGGCATCACTAACAAACTCATTATAGGTGGCACACCTTGAGTTGGCCATAGTCTTCATTAGTTTGGTGCCAAGGCCTCCATTGAAACTTTCTATTTTCTTCTCTATGTTGACAAACTCTAGGGCATATCTACAAAGATTATTGAAGGCATGCATGTACTTGGTAAGGGTTTTGGTCCCTTGAGTAAGCCTCATGAACTCGGTGGCTTTCATGCGCATTAGCCCTAGGGGAATGTGATGTCCCCTAATGGCTAACTTGAACTGTTCCTAGGTGACCTATGCGTTTGTAGGTAGAGAAGACAGGAAATGGGTCCACCGTATCCCTACCGGTCCCTGTAGTTGATGGGACGCATATTTGGCCTCTGATGCTCAGCAACCCTCAACAGATGGAACTTTTGCTCTATTGTGTTCAGCCACACATCCACCTAGAGCGGTTCCTCGGCCTCTTTGAAGATAGGTGGCTTGGTGTCTTGGAAATCTTTGAACGAGCTATATTGATTCGGTTTAGGCCCTTGATGTTGCTGATGGGCGTGAGCGGTGTTCTGTGCAATGAGGCACAGTGTATCCTCCATTGCTCTCTGATTTCCCTGAAACTATGCAAAAAACTCATTCGTAGAAGGGACGGTGGTGGTGGTAAATCACCATCATTGCCACCCTGGCTGGTGCCTGCTCCAGCGTGAGTGTGAGTCATCTGCAAAATTGCAACAATAATTGATTATTGGATGATGTCAAGAGATTATAGATGAATTGTGTAATCATACCAAACTGAATTACCAGAGGGAATCTTAAATTCATACAATAAGACAGAGGCACAATAATACATTCTCGCAACATAACATCACCAATTTGATCACTTATCGTACTCACAACGTGTTAACATGCATGTCATATTTCACCAGTAAAATGAAACTAGAATTTCATCAAAGTTCAACCCATATTGACATAGTATGCAAAGTGCCAATATTACATCGAAGTTACATCACGAGTACTGAAATTCAAACTACAAGTCCATTACACAAATAGCAGGGATACAACTAGCACTTCAAACTCGTCACTAAACGGCTCTACTCTTCAGCATGCTCACTGTTGAGGTCGGAGATAGCATCATCCTCATCCTCTAGATCCACTTCTTCCCAACTGTCATCTTCAACCAACATTTCTGCATCTTCTTCTTCCTCATCTACAATCGGGTGCAGTTGGTTGTTCAGATAATGCACCTCATGCTAAAGATCAACCACCATGTTCTGGGTCTATGCAAGCTACTAGCACAAATCCCTCTTGACACGGTCCTACTGCGTAGTTAGGGCTTCAGCTCTGTTTCGTGCTGCTTCTGACAGGGCTGCACGGTTGTTTGCTTAGATCCGCTGGCATGTAGCTGTGAGTGCCTTGGCACGAGCGGCCTCCAACTGCTCCCGGAGTCCTGCTAGCACTGCCTGATCGTCATCTCTTGCCTCTCGGGTGGTAGCTCTCTGCTTATCAACTTGCTCCATCTGAGTGTGGAGATTTCCTAATGCTACATATGCCTGATCAGTTTCCCATCGAGCCTCACTTGCTGCCTTCTTATGCTTGCGCACATGCTTCCTTAGTTTACGCTGTGCAGCTTCGACTATCATGAGCTTGCCCCTACAAGTGGTATAGGACTCCTGCCAGAAGTCCCGGATATCCTGACGAGTATAGAACATCTTCATCACTGCAAACATTGCACTCATAGCGGGACTAGAGCTATCTGCCCGCTCATCCTGGTCTCTGATCAATGCATTGTTGTTGCGTTGTGCCCATACTGCTGTGGATGGATCCACCCAAGGAAAAGTACCAGCGACACTGCCGGTAAGCTCATCCTCGTGTTGCTGACATATCTGGCTCAGCACCTCAAAAGCAACTACTTGGGCAGCTTCCCAAGGAGTTTTCCCTTCAGAATCCGCCTTCCACTCCTGCCATAGGGGTGCTTGGGTACGAGCTGGTATGGTTAGCTGCACCTCATACCATGGCTGTCCTTCCAGGTATACCTCATTCCATCGGTATATCCTGCATAATACAGGACCCTCTAAAGTAGGGCAGGGGTACCAAACATTTCTAAGAAAGTCTCGCTCCTTGCTGGTGTTGCCATATGTACCAACCAAAAATGGTGCAACTCTCGGGAGAACAATGTTATAATAGAAAAGAGTTACTTAACCGAATAAGAGACTTATAAGGGGAGGAACAATGCAAGTGTGTAATGAATGATTGATCATGATGCATGTACGTTTCGTACATCCTCACAAACTTAGGAAAATTAAACTTCTAACAACATACATGGTGGCATACATACGTTCTCTCATATGTAACGTAGCTAGTTGGGCTACACGTTTCGCTGTTAGTGTACCTGCACAAGAATTTTATTTCGGCCCAACCCCACAATTATATATGCAAAAATAAAAATCTGGGCTCTAGACTGCAAGCTAAATACTTCCATATATATATATCCATATATATATACTTCCGTATCAAAGCTACCCAAAAGTAAATACGTCCCATATATACATATAAATATGCATATACAGTCGTATCAAAGCTAACCCGCAATTAAATACCTCTGTATATATATGAGACATATATATACTTTACTATCAAAGCTAACTCTCCCCATTAGACCGCACGCTCACATCTTGCGGTCATGACACTGTGATGATGAGTGGCATCTTACCTTGGGCATAGAGGCATTTGATCCATACATTACCACTCAAGTGAATGGCATCCATACAATAGCACGCTGTATGGACGACGAAAATAAAAACCCCAAGTTAGTACTTAATTAGCCACCTAAAATCCTTAACTGGGCATAAAGGAAGTGATCACCGGCACACATTAGATTCAAACTTTAGATTTAAACACCTATATATATCTATCAGTTGCCAAAACTGGTTTTAAAAACAAAAACCTTTGTTTTAAATACACATGTGGCAATTAATGTTGAATCTTACTCTGATACCAGCTGTAGCAGAACCATCCAATTTATAAGAGCACAAGTACAATAGCAGCCCGTAAGCGATCACACTGTCATACTTGAGCCCATATAAACCCGGTAGTCTATCAAGTACCACGAAGGGTCTTAATTAACCATCAACATACAACCAAGATCGTACATGATTCAACATACATGTCACACATTACATAAAGTTCACAAATATAGTTCCATATATCAGAGTACGATTAAAAGTTATTACAAACCAAGTTCAAATAAAATAGTAGTAGAAGCAAATAATTTTGAAACCAACATCTGTCTTCATTGTTCAAATACGGCGCCAGCTCATGATCACAATTCCACAAAAGCATAAGAGATGGATTATCATGAGATGCCTTGCCTAGGGCCCTACTCCTCGTCCACGGTAGGATAGAAGCAGTTCTTACAGTAGCGATAATACATTGTATTATCTGCAACAAGTGGGAATAAAACCTTGAGTACGAGATGGTACTCAGCTAGACTTACCCATCATAAACCAAAAATAAAGTGACTCCAAGGATTATGCAAGGCTGTATAAGTGGAGCAAGCTTGACAACATTTTGCATAAAAATCTTACCAATTCAAGTTTATAGTTATAATTAGGTCATCAAGTTAATTATAGCTATTCATTTGTAGATTAGCAACTAACCTGTGCCAAACATGTGGTATATGATGTAGTAGCATGCAGTAGTAACCATAGCCGGTATAATAATTCATGTTCATCATAACCATCATATTCCATAATACAGTTACTACAATGTTGGGGCTAGTCAAGTTTCTCACTGTCCGGGAGAGACGGCGATTCGAATCGATTTCAACCAGCTAGGAATTTATTCCTAACACAAACCCAGGCAGACTAGATCAACGGTCATCTTAGGTCACCTTTGGTACAACTCAGGTCCACATTTTGTGAGTTCGATCAACACCGCACAATCAGGGACGACCAGCTGCTAGGACGTTTAGGCCCGGCCTACCCTTGGGCTCATGTCTAGCTCTCCGCACATCATTACTACCATCTAGAGTGTGCACTCTTATAGAATGGGGCCCGGCCTGAGTTGAGCTACTCGGCTTCGCGATCGAAACGAGTTATCCGGCTAGCTAAGTGAGAGGCATGCATTCAATCTCGATAGAAGTGCTAACAACGGTACGGTCCTTAACCGGCATAGATGTAATCACATGAGTCAACCTACACATAGACTCCACCCGGCCTCCAGTTACATTACCCCATGGTTCTATTCCACGATAGCAAATATAGCCAACCGTGCTTCGATATCCACCTATATCTCGCAGGTGATAGGAAATCACCCGACTTCTACCGGTCTAAGCATGGCTAAGCATATATTCGATCCTAGACCTACATAGGGTTAAAGGTATATATATATATGGACAACATAGTTCTATGCATCAAGTGTTTCCAATTAACTCTTATAACCTAATGCATCAAACATAAAGGACTCAAGTGATATTTTATAAAACATGGGAGGCTTAAAATGCTTTGGGGCTTGCCTTTGATAAAAGAAGTTAGCCTATGGGCTAGGCACTTAGGTAAGTCTTCAAGAGTTTGCTCCTCTCCTTCTAGATCTATGGCCTGAGGTGCCTCCTGTTGTTCCTCCGATTCTTCTTTGAACTCCAACAGAGTTATACTTTCGGACGATCCTATATGCATGAGCATGAAATAAGATATCTTGGATGCATATATAATGACATGTATGATATGATATGGTGTGATGAAATGCATCCTCATAAGTGTTCTCAACAGAATTGCATTAAGGTGATAACAAGTTACATTTTCTTTTACTGAGTAGGTGCATATATCTTCTCTAGTAACTTAAACAAACACGTATGTAAATCATTTTCTGGACTATAAGACAACAGCCACTTGTTTTGACCATACCTGGAGTTATACACATCAAAATAATATGGTTCTAGATATTCTGGAAAGCTTATGAAATTGCCTACAACTTTATTTTAATCATCTTAATGTGATTCAGCAGTTATCTAGGTCAAACAATTCAATCTTTCGGATCTATGCAGAGAGCAAGCATTTCAGATAGCAGACTTCTGACCACCATAATTCCAAAACCATAAGGCCTATGTCTATGAAAATTTAACTCAAGGTAGATAAGTAAGTTATGTACAACTTTGTTATTAAACATCTTTACAGAAAAGATCATTATCATCATGAAATCAACACCACAACAGAAACAACACATGCATTCATCTAGTTGAATTATAAAGCAATAATTAACTAGTTTCCTATAAACAAATACTTCTAAGCCTTACTAATAGTATCATCAGATTATAGGCATCACAAGCACCATAGAAAACCTCATGGTTATGCCTAACTAATTTATTTATATTCATTTATCAATTTCCTTATATAATAAGGTGATTCAAAGGATAAATATTTCTATGCTTAATAAATTCTGAGAAATTACAGTAGCCTACAAATGACCTTGATAGTCTACTGTACAAATTTTAAGACATTTGGATAAGTATAGCTACCTCTACAAAAATGCCAAGTTACATATGCTTATTTTAGCAAAAATAGTTTAGCATAGTGCAAAGTGTCAAGAAACAGATTTAATATTTTTGTTACTTTCCTCCTAGCATTAGAATATTGTGTAAAAATTTGTATGATCATATATTATGTATTTTTACCCCAATTAATTTCTCTAGAAACTAGCAATTAATTAAGATTAAATAGGAAGACCATATTTCAAGTATGCTTACTATAGGTTTAATATTTTTGTAGCTAGAGCATGTCAACACAAGATCAACACAATTGGAATCCCAATTTTATTACCTTCCTAGCTCAAGTTATGCAATTTACAAGATAGAAACTATTTTAAAAGCACTTATGTTGCTCAATTTAATTCTCCTAGAAAAATACCCTAAACAGGAGATTTCATATTTTTTTATCAAATAGTACACTTCATGATGAATCCAACAAAATTTGGTTTACCCCATTTGGATACTGCTAGCTCGAGATATAATTTTTGCAAGTTAGCAATAAAATCTATGAAAAATAAATAAAGAAAATCAAATTTTGACTCGGACGCTACTGCTAGGTGCACCTGGTCCATACACCCCGCTGTTAGTAACGCACGGGTCCTGCAGTCAACCTGGCCCCACATGACAGCAAAATAGAATAGAGGCAGCGCTTTGACCGGTGAGAACTCGCCGACGGCGAGGTCACCGACGACAAGGTCACCACCAACGTGTTCCCCACACCCTTGCGCACCCGTTGGTACCCTTGGTTGGCTTCGAGGATCACCAGAGTTAGCTCACCGGCGAGCATGGCAGCTCGGCGGCAGTTCGCTATGGCGGGCCCGTCATCTTCAGTGACGATGACCCTAGGCGAGCACTGCTACGGCATCTTCAAACCCTAGCGAAGCTCGACGGCGTGGATTAGGTCAAGGTGGAGCGGCGGCGAAGCTTGGTCGCGTGCATGGCAGCACGACAGTGTGAGCGAAATGGCGGTGTTCTGCTCTAACAAGGCCGGCATTGGCCTTAGGCTCTTGCCTTGAGTTAGACCAAGCTCTAACCTAACCCTAACGAGAGGAATACATGAGCAAGACGGCACAGTGGAGCATGACCACGGCGAGTGCAAGCTCGGCAGTCCTCCGGTGAGGGCGCGGCGATGGCAAACTTGAACTGCGGCTATACCTAGGCTTGAACGGTGATGCTAGAGGGTCGGCAAGGTGGAGGGAGGTGTGGCAAAGCTGTGTGCGCAGGCTATTAAAGAATGGCGCGGCAGCAGTGGCGCGCTAGCTCAGTGGAGGTCGGCGGCAATGGCGTGGCACTCAGCTTGCTCTAGCGGGTGAAGGAGAGGCAGAGAGAGGGTGAGAGAGCGAGTAAGGAGGAAAGGCGTGTCGCTGCCGTTTTGCTACCCACATTGGCCTGACGCGCGGGCCTGACATCGACGGACAACCTCCACACAGTGCCTGTGGCCCGACACCAGTCGGCCACGACGCGTGCGCGGCGCCGATTCAGCCCACCCTGAACCCGATTGACAACACATCTTCAAGCGATTAGTACTCCTAATCTATGGTGATTTAGCAAAAAACTTACTTAATAAAAATTGTAGAGCTACATGAGTACTACAAGATTGCTTAAAGGAGTTTTGCCTAATTCGCAACAGTTTTCAAACTACAAAGCTCTAAAGAAAGGTACCTTGAAACCATAAACAGCTTCAACACTACAAAAAATTCTTAAGTCACCCAACAACATTTTGTTGATACTTGTGAGCTCTATTTGACCATGTTAGACACTGAATTAGCTCATGACCCTTAGATAAAGTTTATTACCCATGATGTGAACTACAACTTTTATTTAGCTCACATAGCCATGCAAAGAATCTAAGCTATTGTTCAACTTTGGTTAAACTAGCATCATGAAAATAGCATTTCAAATGAAACCAACACTTAGAAGCAAATTTGGCCTATGTCATGAATATAAAAAGTGTTCCATTTACCATCCTAGATGTGTCTAAGGTGTTTTCATGACCTCACAACCATTTCATACATTGGTCATATATGATTACAAGCATAAGCATATATATATAATCATCATTTCATGTGATAATGTATAAGAATGAGATGAAATTTCGTATACTCATGTTCATAAATGCTTGGATGATGCTTGTGCTCGTGAAATGCAAATGCCAAATGCAATGCTTAACACTAGGGTGTTATAGCCCCCAACCTTTTTGGGTGAGGGGATACGCGAAGACAAAAATGCTCGAGGCGGCTTCTCTGCTAGTCCCTCAGCATATCGCTTAGGCGAAAAGACGCCTTCCCCCCAACCTTTTAGGGTGAGGGGATATGCGAGGACATAAATGATCGAGGCGGCTTCTCTGCTAGCCCCTCGGCATATCGCTTAGGTGAAAAGATGCCGTCCCCCAACCTGTTAGGGCAAGGAAAAAGATGGTACATTCATCATTTCAGTGTATTTCATTCCTCTTTTCGATTTTGGTTGTTTTACACTCGTTTCGGCGCTAGGTGTATTAGCATATATGCACAATTGGTATCTTTCCTTCTGTTTCTTGGCTCGCAACATCTTGTTCACTTGGTTAATTCGCCAGAGTGAATCAACACTATTGCAAGGCGAATTAGCAAAATTGATGTGCGGCACTATGGTGTCGTGCTTCCCAGCGTTGAGCTGCAGCAAGAATCTAGTCTCATGGAGGTACCTAGCATCGAGGTGTGGTTTTTTTGGATGGGGGGATGTTATGTTTTTTCTTGTAGCATCCCTCCATGCTTGCTTGTCGCAGTGATGCGGCCACATCCTGTTTCCTCTTCTTTCAGCTTCGAGCATGGCGAATACCAGGCGCTTGCTCCTTTTGGACAGTATGCACCCCGGTCTTTATGTGTTTTCTCGCAACATCAAAGTTTCACAGCTGGTAGCCTTATGCTTATATAGCCTTCTGTCCCATACTCGAGACATCGCTCTTTCGGCAGATGCCGAGACCCCTGACACTCTCTCAAGCCGACTCATTGTATCTATGCGTGATGGCTCCTTACACACTATCGTAGCCGATCTAAGAAGCGTGGGTGGCTATCCTAATGCTTTTGCCCTAGACTAAGAGTTGATATGTTGTCTGGGGGAGCCCCGGACGCCTTATTTATAGGGTTTTAGGGGCTCTGGATCGTTAATTTTGGTTGTTGTAGTTGGTGGCAGCATTTACTGCTAATTGTTTGGTGTTTTTGTTAACTTCGGTTATCCTTTGTAGTACATGCATGTACACGCACCTGTACCTCCCAGCAATGCTTTCATGCTTTATGATTGTGTGAATAGGCCTTTGAGCCCTCGGGCTTTTAACGCTTATTCTCACTCATCTTTTGTGGTACTGGTCGCTTTATGGCTCTTAAGCCTTTCGTGTTTGTCACCAATCCTTTTTGGTGGTGCCAACCAATTTCGAGCCTATCTGGCTTTTTACATTCATGTACACTCCTTTTTTGGTGCGACGAATCGTTGTCATGGCTTCTTGGCCTTTTTCTTTCGCTCTCACTCCTTTTTGGTGATGCGAAAGGTTTTTGCAGCCCTTAGGCTTGTTTCTGGGTTGTTGAGTTTTTTATCGTGACATTCCTCACGAGTGCAAAACGTCACAACCTAATTTAAGTGCATTCCCTTGTCGATATCCATAACTTGCTGAGGCCAGGTTTTGTTTCGACGTCCGATTTTTTAGGCCTTGTGTGGGGAAAAGTAAATTTGAATTGGTTTAACGGGGTACTCCAAATCACCTCATTGAAAACCTCACGCCCTTTCGCAAAGGCTTGCTCAGTGAGGAAAAAGAGTGTGGATCCTTTTTTATACTTACAAAAAATGACAAAAGAAAAATTACAACCCTTTGGGGGCGAAAGCGCTAAGGGTAAAAGCATCGCAGGTTGTCTGTGTTCCACGTGTGACTTGTCTCGACCCCTTGTTCATTGAGAAGCCTATAAACTCCTGGCTTGACCATATTCGCCACCACAAATGGCCCGCACCTCTAGGACTGCAGCTTGCCTTGCTTGTCAGGATGGCGAATGAGCACCATGTCACCGGGTTGATGTTCTTTCATAGGACCTTCTTGTACCTTCAGGTCTTTATTTCTTCATGATATTTATCAAGGTTTGACGCTGCCTGCAACCTGGCATTTTCTGCTGCTTCAAGTTCCACATATCGCTATAGCATAGTGGTTGCTGCAATTTTAGTCCGGAAAGAGCCTAACTTGAGCTCTTCTAGCATGATTGCTTCTTCACCATATAGGAGGCGAAAGAGGGTGAATCCAGTCGTCCAAGTGTGCGAGATGTTATGACCCCAGACGGAAGTGATCAATTCCTGCGCCCATTTTCTTTTCGGCAAGTCGAATAGTGCTTTTGAGACTTCATTGAAGATCAAGTTGTTTGCCCTTTCGACTACTCCATTGCTTTCTAGGTGGTTGACCGAGGCAAATGCTAGTTTGATTCCTAGCTTGTTGTAGAAATTTCTAAACTCCGTACAGTCAAATTGCTTTCCGTTATCGACTGTTATGTAAGATGGAACTCCAAAATAGCAGATGATCCTTTGCCAAACAAAACTGGTTGGGGTGCTCGATGTGATCCTTGCCAGTGCCATGGCCTCGATCCATTTTGTGAAGTACTCTAGGGCTATTGCGGTGAAGCATAGGTTTTCGGGCATCGTTGGCAATGGCCCCACTATATCGACTCCCCATCTCTACAAAGGCCATGTTGGGAAAATTGACTTGGTCGGGTTAGCTAGAGCTTTTTGCTTTTTGGCGAACATCTGGCAACCTTCGTAACTACGGACCAATTCTTTTGCATCTTTTGCTGATGTTGGCCACTAGAACCCCTGCCTCATCGCTCTATGGGCAATTTCGTGTGCCCCCCTATGAGCCCCACACATTCCGGCATGCATTTCATTCAACAGTTGGATTCCCTGCTCTCTGCTTTTGCATTTCAACACTGGTGCGACAAATTCTGCTTTTGTACAGCTATCCTGCTATAATAGAGTATTGTTTCATCCTGGAGTTCATTCTATCTGCTTCATGTTTGCTTTGCGGTTCATAGGTTTCGTTGAGATATGCGAAAATGGATGATCTCCAGTCCTTGCTTGCGATGGTATGCACATTGCAAGGTTGTTCCTCCTCTTCTCGTGTGGCTTTAACTGACAGTTCTTGGTAGAAGACGTTTGCTGGCATCAGTGTTCTTTGTGCAGCTGCTTTTGCCAACTCGTCTGCCTCTATGTTCTTGCTTCTTGGAATGTGGCAAAAAGTGATGCCAGCGAAGTGTTTCTCCATTCTTTGTACCGCTACCAAGTACTTGATTAGCTCAGGCTCTTTTGCTATGAATTCTTTCTCGACGTGTCCCACTATCACCTTTGAGTCTGACCTGACTATACATCTACTAACTCCTAGGGCTCTGAGCTTTCGCAACCCCAGTAGCATTGCCTTGTATTCGGCTATATTATTGGTCATGAGGAACTCTAGCCTTGCTGCGTAGCGAAGCTTTGGTCCTTTTGGCGGCATTAATATTGTTGCTATGCCTGTGCTAGTCATTCCCCATGCTCCATCGCAATGCACAGTCCAAGTTGGCTCTTTGAATTGTAGTGTGGTGTCGTAAGCTGCTGGGGTCCAATCTATGATGAAATCTACGAGTGCTTGAGACTTGATGGCATATCTGTGCTCGAAATCCACTACGAACTCGTTCAGCTCAGTGGTCCACTTTCTAATTCTTCCGATGGCTTCGCTATTGTGAAATAATGCTTCCAACAGTTGCACTGAAAGGACTTTGATGCGGTGGACTTGGAAATAATGCTTTAGCTTTCTTGATTCCATGACCATTGTGTATGTTATTTTCTCTAGTTTGGAATAGTTGAGCTTTGCTCCTGATAAAGCCTCTGATATAAAGTATACTAGGAATTGCTTCATCTTGTTTTCGTGTTCCTTCTCTTCGACCAGTACTGCGCTGATAGTTGTAGGCGATGTTGCTATATATAGCAACAATGTTGCAGATGGTGAAGGCTTAGACAATGTTGTTAGCTTGGTCAAGTAGGTTTTAAGCTCGTCGAAAGCTTTCTTCTGCTCGGGCCCCATTCGAAATGATCTGAGTTTCGAACGGTTCTAAAGAAAGGTAAGCCCCTTTCGGCTAATCTCGAGATGAACCTATTTAAAGCTGCTAGCCTGCTAGTGAGCTTCTGCATCTACTTTCTGCTTGCAGGTGGCTTCATGTTTACTATCGCTACTATTTTTTCGGTATTTGCCTCAATGCCTCTTGCTTATACTAAACAACCAAGCAGTTTGCCTTTCTTGATGCCAAATATGCACTTATCTGGGTTTAACTTGAGGCCAGTCTTTCTCAAGTTCTTGAATGTTTCTTGGAGGTCCTGAATATGGGTCTCCTTCTTATCGCTCTTGACCATGATATTGTCGACACACGCTACAAGGTTTTTGTCTTTCTGCTTATCGAAAACTCCATCGGCCATTCTAAAAAAAATTGGGCCTACATTTCACAGTCCTTCGGGCATTTGCCGGTAATAGTAAGTTCCTCTTGGAGTGATGAAGCTTGTTTTCTCTTCATCATCTAGGTTCAACCAAATTTGGTGATACCCCGAGAAGCAATCTAGCAGACTCATCACTTCGCACCCAGCAGCGATATCGACTAACTTGTTAATTCTTGGGAGCGGATATGGATCTTTCGGGCAGCAGTTGTTTAGATCAGTGAAATCAACACACATTCACCATTTCCTAATTTTCTTTCTAACCATTATAATATTGGCTATCCATTCTGGATATTGAACTAGCTTGATGACGCCGGCATCGAGTAATCGCTGCACTTCTACTTTCACTGCTTCTACTCTTTCCGTGGACATCTTCCTTAGCTGTGTTGTGTGAGGTCACGACTGACACCTTGCAGGTCTTTTGCTGACTCGGTGAATACGTCCTGATTCTCATGAAGAAAGGCTACCATGCTATCTTTCTCATTTTTTGCGAAGTTGGAACCTACGTGCACGCATTTTTCTAGCATTAGTTCAAACAATGGGGCTTTATGAGTGTCTTCGGTGGCCTCCGCCCTTGGTTCAACTACCTTTTCACTATTTGTTTCTTTGCTAGGCAGTTTCTTGGTAACTTCATTTATGAGGTTATATCCTAGAATTGGTTTGCCCTCTATTCATCTAGACACAGCCTGATCTCTGTGCACTGTGATTATCCCAAAAGGGGATGGCATCTTCATGCACAACTAGCTTTGCTTTATTATGATTTTAAATTTGCTTAGGACTCCTCTGCCGAAGATGGTGGTATATGGATAATCCATGTTGACTATGTCAAAAGTTATCGTTTCTGTGCGGACATTCTCGCCTTTCGTGAAAAAGACCGGGATTGCCTTTTCCCCCAAGGCGTCTATCTTTTTCCCGCCAAAAACAAACAATAAATTCCTAGCTGGTTCTAGTGTTTTCTTGTCGAGATTCATCTGCTCAGAAGGTTTGATGAACAAGATGTTGGTAGAGCTTCCATTATCTATGAGGATGTTGTGTACAGTAAATCAGGCTATATTTGTTGTTGCTACAAAATCATCTGTGTTGAAAATCTCGCACTTGGAAGTCATTTTTGTCGAAGGTAATTAGTACCATGGACCAAGCTGCCCTATTGAGCGGTAGCCTTGGCGATATGGTGTGCACCCTTCTTTTGAAATCCCTTCTAGCCCTTTTGTTTTCATGCTCTTGATTTGATACGCCGGTGATCACGAATATGTGACCTTGGGACGACAAGATGTTGTTTACGACCTGATGCTCTTGGGCATTTTCTTGCTTTGCGGGCTGGGGTTGTCTTGATTGCTGCTGCCCTTGTTTGGTTGGCGAGGACACCATGGCTGAATGCCCCGAATGTTGGGCGAAATGCTGATACGCCGGAAGCGCCAGTTGCTGCCAGCTATATGGATGCTAACTATATCCATACGAAAAGCTAGGGTGGTGGAAAGCGTTGCTGCTTTCCGCCAGGTAGGGGTTGCTATGAGCCTGGTTGTTCATCATTTTGTGACTAGTATTATGGAACACATGGTTGGATGTTTCGCTGCTTTTTGTGGCTTCGTCTTTCTCTTTTAGTTCTCTAGCAATTTTGTTGTATTTGCAATCCTTTGTGAAATGACCCGCATTTTTGCCGCATACAGCACAATAAGGTGTTCTCTGACTTCTGGCCCTTCCTCTACCGTCTCGGCCCCTATGGGGACCTTGGCCTCCTCAGCCTCCACATTGACCCTGGTCGAAGCTTCTGTATTGTTGATTTGGTGGTGGACCTTGGAAACCTTGCTCTACCGATGAATGCTCTGGTGGCTCTTGGAGATTGTTGATTGCGTGGAAAGGCTTGAAGTTTCACTATGTTGGGGTTTGTGGGTGTCGGGGGACACTGCCTGCTTGCCTCCATGAATTTCGTGTCACTTTTCACTTTTTTAGGTCATCGTCTGACCTCGCGTATTGACTCATTACCTCAAATAGCTCCCTTACAGAAGTGGGGTATTTTTTTGGCAAAATGAGCTTCGCACTGGCCTATGGCTATTGACGGTAGTTAACAACCATTATAAACCATCAGAGAAACATGAATAAGGGCATAATTATGATCACCAACAAAGGTCTAGGGGTTTAAACTAATAAATTCCATGACTTTTGGTGAATCTGTATTTTCTGTAGGGTTTAACTAGAAAACAGTCAAGGTGGACCTACATGTCAGATTTAACTGCGCTTATCCACCATGGAACGGACACTAGAAGGTTCTAAAGGACACCACACTGAGGCAGAGAGGTAGAGGCTGCTAGGTGGGGCCAGCCCCACCTGTAGGCCGCCCATCCCCTGGGCCCACCTGTTGGTCTTCGTGTTGCAATGTTAGTTCTCCACCGCCTCCTAGGTTGCATCTACAACGTTCGTTAAGTCAGTTTGATCCAAGGGCTCATGTTTGATGCTCTAGGCTATATATTCGAGCCCCTGCCACCCCTCCCTGAGGCATCAGGTTATTTGAGAAGACAGAAACCCTAATCATCCTTAGAGCTACATCAATTCTAGGGCATAGCTAGTTAGGTTAGGTCTAGAGGGAGTTAAGCAGGCTTCTCTTGGATTCCTGATCATGTCAAGAGCGTGGTTGGGTATAATCCTTGTACCCCCTCTCTTTTATATCTCCATTATTTTTATATGCTTGCTACAATTGTTATTGCAATATTAGTATTCATCTTATTCATGTTCTTTGTTATAATGTTCATCATCTACTTTGATTTTATACTTAGTATAGCTAGTTTATCATTACGTTTATGCATAAGTTCACAAAGCGCTTGCTCCAAAGTACATGGGGTGAGTGGTCGACATTGTGTAAGCGTGGTCCTTATACGTTGTTTACCTGCAGATACACCCTATATTCTGGGCCATGTGGTAGATCGCGGATGTGACACTCCCGTTGAGTCCTTTGTAGTCCACTCCCTGATATAGGTAGCACGTAGGATGTGGTTATGAAGGAAGGACAAGCTCTGTTCTTAATCTTCCTTAGTAATATCCCTTATGTGTAAATATAAAGATGATCTTAGCCAAGATTACTAGGTGTAATTGCACTAATCAATGTATGCTTTGACTTGTAATTAAGAATGACTTAGGAATTATTCTTCTATTATTCTAACTGAACATGCTAATGCCATAGAAAGGAGTACTCTGAGTGATTTATCATCATCATTGATCAAATACTTTTCATATCTCTTATCATTATGAGTAGAATATTGGCTATGGTTTACTTCTCCATCAATGGTATAAGTTAACAATAGTTTTCCATGCTAGACCTTCCCTATAGTAAAATATAAATAACGATACCTGGAATACTCTCGGGTGAAGTGCAACGATGGTATAATTATCTGTGCGCTTGCAGATTCCTTTTCATTCATATATCTTTATATTCTTTCTAGTCACGTAAAATGATAAAGAACTACTTAGTATCATTCTAGTAGTGATGCTAGGCAGTACCAACAAGCATCTCTGGCACCATCACTAGGGATGACAACCTAGTAAAGTAATGTTAGGAGATGTAGGTCATTAATAGGTGGCTACTAAAACAAGTGACAAGTTAATAAATACCAACAAGCATTTGTGGAACCGTTGCCGGGGAAGGTAGCTAGACAAAGGAAGTATTGATAAACTTATGCTTATTGATGTGATCGAGATCAACCACTGACCTCTGCTCAAATAGGTTTACATTTGTTTTGTCTACTTGTGTATCTTATGTAGGGTAATGTATGATCAGTTTTAACCTTCCGACAAACTACATTGAAGATCCCGATGCATTAATCAGGAGAACTAGAGCCAAACTCAAGAAAGTCCTAGCTTAAGAATTGGAAGACAACCGGATAAGGCAAAGCTTAACACTAGAATTTGAAGCCATGGCTGACAAGACTTTTCAAGAATTCTCTGCTCCAACCACTACCAACATCCATACTGGACCTAATGTCAATGTTGGAGACGATGGATTTGAGCTCAAGCTAGCTCTCATCAACATGCTGCAAGCTAGCCAGTTTTGTGGAAAGGCACATGAAGATGCGAGTGCACATCTACAACACTTCTTGGAGATCTGTAGCACTTTCACCATCAAAGGAGTAACCAAGGATGCCATACTACTTCGCCTCTTCCCATTCTCTCTTTTGGGGAAGGTGAAGCAGTGGTTCTATGCCAACAAAGATAGAAATACTACATGGGATAACTGCTCCACTGCCTTCCTAACCAAGTTCTTTCCCATGGGTAAGACCAATGCTCTACGTGGGAGAATTTCAAGTTTTTAGCAACAACATGGGAATGCTTTCAAGACTACATTGTAGAATGTCCTCATCATGGGATGGAAAATCGGCTACTCATGCAGACCTTCTACCATGGGTTAACCAACAGTACCCATGAGACTATGGGTGCTGCTGCTAGAGGTGCATTTCTATCACTCACGCTTCCAACTGCAACAACTCTTGTTGAGAAGATGGCCTCCAACCAAGGTTGGAATGAAGAACGTGTTTAGATCCAGAAGAGAGGTGGAGGTATGCATCAACTCAAGGAGGTAGACATGCTATCTGCTAAGATGGACCTGCTAATGAAGGAGCTCAAAGACTAAGCTAATGAGAAGAAAGAAGTCATGCACATTCAGGATTCCCGCATGACATGTGAAGAGTGTGGAAACACTAGGCATTAAGGGAACAACTGCCTTGAAATTCATGAGGATGTGAACTTTGTCAACAACAACTACTATTGTCCTCAACAAAATCAAGGATGGATCCAGCAACAGAGGCCGAACTACCAAAGTAACTACCAAGGTAACCCTCAAGGTAACAATTATAATCACTTTAATCAACCACCCTTGAGAGAATTTATTACTAGCCAATCTAAATTCATGGAAGGATTATCTAAGATGGTAGCTACCAATGATAAAATTCTAGAAAATATAAGTAATAGAATGGTAGCTTTGCTTCTGCCATTAAGAATGAACACAGCTTTAATAAAATGATAGAATCACAAATCGCTCAGCTGGCGGCTCCTGTTCCTCCATTCGACAAAGGTAAGATTCCAGGGCAACCAGAAGATCTAGAAACTACAAATCTTGTCGATATTCACAATGCAGCTTACTACTACATAGAGCCATCGATGGGAAGGTAGATAGATTATTCACTACCTGACAAGAAGGGTGATCCTGGGAGACCTGTCATCCCCATCGCCATTGGACCTCACATCTTCCAAGAAGCTGTCTGTGACTTCAGAGCAAGTGTCAACATCATGCCTAAGGTAATTGATGATAAAATCCTAGGAGATCCTTTGTTATACACAAATATGTATTTGTAGCTTGCTGATCAATCACTCTGCTACCCAAAGGGAGATCTTGAAGATGCCATTATTCGAGTGGGACAATCATATGTTCCCATAGACTTTGTGGTTTTGGAAACAAGTGGAGATGAAAGGGCACCCATCATCTTGGGCTGACCTTTCCTAAGCACCGCAAAGGCCATCATCTACACGGACAGTGTAAAGATCTGCTTCACAATCAAGGACAAGAAAGAGAAGTTTTCTTTCAAGAATCGTATCTTGCAATCTCCTAGACATCCACAAACACCGTACCTGTTCGAAGAGACAACAATGACTAAGAAGAAGAACAATAGAAGAAGAAGAAGGAAGAACAAGGTCAGATAGTCACAACAAGAATCAGTCAATATGATCAACACACTCAGATCAGAGTACGACCACCTCCTCGCTTCACCATTCCTTGCCAAGAAGGATGATCCTAGTGTACCGATGATCGAGTGTACCATTGGACAAAGAATCTTCCACAAGACCTTCTGTGACATTGGATCGGGTGTCAACATAATGTCCAAGGTAACATATGAATATTTATCTAGTAACGAACCCTTGTACCCTACATATATGCAGTTGCAGATGGCGAACCAATCAATCTAATTCCTTGAAGGAATAGCAAAGGACATTATAGTAAGAACACACGACCACTTTGCCCCTGCCAGCTTCGTGGTTTTGGACATGGGAGAAGAAGAAGACGATACACCCATCACCCTAGGAAGACTATTCTTGAACACTACCAACGCGATCATCTACGTCGGATTTGGACAAGTTCACTTCTAATTCCCTAGAGAAAAGGTACGTTGTTATTTCAATAGTTATACTACTTATGAGCAGCCAAAGAAGAACCACTTTAGGAGGAGACATCGATCATCCCGACATCAAGGGAACCAACCCCTGTGGAATGAATGGGAGGAAGATGAACAACCTAAAGAATTTGTGAAAAAGGAACCTACACCGCCTAAGTCAAGCCCACCACCAAGCAGGTGTGGAAGGAGAAGGTGACATCATCAGAATCACAAGAGGCGCAACCATCAAGGTCTCCATCACTGAGATCGGATGATGCACCTGAAGAATGAATAAGACTAGAGTAAAGTCCTATCCGGAGGACTTAAAAATCCGAACCCCGCCGTGAGGTAATATCAGTAGTTATCCATATTTATTTTCAGTATTTCATGAATTGTTCTTACTTTAGCATATACACTTTTCTACATTAGCATTGTATTAGTTAAAAAATTATGCATACATCTAGTTATATTTCATTTTCTGCATATAAAGAAAAATAAAAAGTTTTATTACTGCAGATCATCATCGCATAAGAAAAGAAAAGAAAAATATTATTGCATCCTTAAGCCCCATGTGAATAATTTTCATGGTGTAACAAGCCCAAGGAATATTCACCGTGGTGGCATAAAAATAAAATATATATATATATACTATGCCTACATATTTTCTTTCTTGCATATAAAAAAATAAAAAATCCAAAAATATTAGATAGACATCCTGTTAAAATTCTGCCATTAGAAAATCTATCTAAACCCACAATAACAAATCTCTGAATAGCTGACCGCTAACCCCTTATCTTAATCGAGCCATGAGTTCATTCTTGTTAGAGTATTTTGCAGGATGATTCACATGATCAAGAGCAAGTTCACTCGGTTGTCTTCATCTCACTCTACTCATGGATGAGAAGGACATACGCCGACAAACCCGCTCTGAGAAAGATCAATCAACATCCAACAATCGACCACGACAACATCAACTTGGGAGAGGAGCATCCTCCTTATATCTAGCTAAGTATTTCCTTCCTTTAATTTTACTATTAGTAAGTTTGCTTTATATTAGTTAAAGAAATAAAAAGATGCATAACAAAATAAAAATTTATCTTAGTTAATTAATTATATATATAAATATTATTAAGGTGTGATCTTAAATCTTGAAAATAAAAAAAGTGTGTGTCTAGTTTTCTATTTTTAAGAGCTGAATAAAAGGACTCTGAAGATAATCTCTTACAATGGAAATGATGAATAGTTGCTCTATCATAATTCCTTTTAAGTACCTAGTATTCAGCCTTGAATTCTCCTAAGTTTTGGATTAGACTGTTTTGATATAAGAATTTACTCTGAACTTGAAATTTGTGGGTAGCATATGCTTCTAAGTCTAGGTAATTGATGGATATGATATGAGAAGGTCTGAGCTACTGTTTATCTTATTCCAAGTGATACTAGAGTTCCAGAGATTTATCTTTTGAAAAATATAAAAATGCTTCATGGTGAGTTCCTTGTATGAGAAAGCTTGAATTCCTACCAGAGCCATAAATGATATTTAGACTAGGAAAACTTCCACTCATATATGCTGCTTGCTTTTGCATTGAGTTTAGTCAAGCTCTATTAACCCTTATGAGAGGTTTGTCACGCTCTTAAAATCAAGATCATGTGCACACCACCCACATATGCACTACTCCTACACTTGGGGTAGGCACAAAAACATGCCATTCTATTTAGATCCACTCAAAAATGTTTTACTCCTACACTAGGAGTAAACACCAAAAATATACCCTATAGGATATCCCCCAAATAAATGCTCCAAAGTTCTTGTTTCTATCTCTCAAAAGTTTTGTTGCAGAAAAGAGACATGGGGCTATGCAAAAGTTATTCATAAAAAAAAGAAAAAATATTAAAAAAAATGGACAAGTGTCCGAGATATCTAAAATAATGGGTACTCAGATGCCCGTCTGAAAAAAGAGAAGAAAGAAAGGGATGAATAAGATAGCCCATGTTTTCTTGCAAGGTTATGTTTCCAAATTCCAGAAAAAGAGATAAGTATTCAAGGAGCAAAGTAGAATTAGGTTTGCCACCATATATATACCATACATTCACACCTGCACATCTTGATTTGATTGTATGACTCAACTCTCTTTGGATCCGAGGTTTGACTTTACAATATATGTATTGTATGTATGCTCTTTCATGCTTTTTCCACTCCTATGAGCTCCATATAAGCTTTAGTTGTAGGAAAAGAAAAGCATAACATCACATTTGCCTTTAGTAAGGATCCACAAATACCACATATATTGAGAGACTTGAGAGTGTCATACAATGGAAGCTCTGAGTTTTATTTTGAAAACTTACAAAAACTCTAGAATACTGGTTGAACAAAGAACTTGAGACATAGCGCTTGACTTGATTGTTCTGTCTTTCGATTGCTCAAGACCTAAGTGAAGGCTAAGAATCCCCATGGTTGAAGGTAATATGGGTGAGTTTGAAAGTCATATCAGTTTATTCTAATCCGGAGGAGAATTCTTGTTTAAACGTATGTGTACTTTTGAGGAGTGAAAGCATTGAAGCAACTCCTGATCCAATTTTTGCTAAGTTTAAATTTTGCTAAGGGACTAGCAAAGGTTAAGCTTGGGGGAGCTTGTTGACGGTAGTTAACAACCATTATAAACTGTCAGAGAAACATGAATAAGGGCATAAATATGATCACCAACAAAGGTTTAGGGGTTTAAACTAATAAATTCCATGAGTTTTGGTGAATCTGTATTTTCTGCAGGGTTTAACCAGAAAACCGTGAAGGTGGACCTACATGTCAGATTTAATTGCGCTTATCCGCCATGAAACGGGCACTAGAAGGTTCTAGAGGACACTAGAGGACACCACGCCGAGGCAGAGGCTGCCAGGTTGGGCCGGCCCCACATGTAGGCCACCCGAACCATGGGCCCACCTATCGGTCTCTGCGTTGCAATGTCTGTTCTCCACTGCCTCCTAGGTTGCATCTATGTCATTCCTTTAGTTGGTTTGATCCAATTGCTCATGTTTGATGCTCTGGGCTATATATACTAGCCCCTGCCACCCTCCCTGAGGCATCAAGTCATTTGAGAAGATAGAAACCCTAATCATTCTCAGAGCTCCATCAATTCTAGGGCATAGCAAGTTAGGTTAGGTCTAGAGGGAGGCAAGCATGCTTCACTTGGATTCCTGATCGTGTTAAGAGCGTGGTTTGGTATAATCCTTGTACCCCCTCTCTTTTATATCTCTATTATTTTTATATGTTTGCTACAATTTTTATGACAATATTAGTATTCATCTTATTCATGTTCTTTGTTATAATGTTCATTGTCTACTTTGAATATATATTTAGTATAGCTAGTTTATCATTATGTTTATGCATAAGTTCGCAAAGCGCTCACTCCAAAGTACACGTGGTGAGTGGTCAACATTGTGTAAGCGTGGTGCTTATGCGTTGTTTACCTGCGGATACACCCTATATTCTAGGCCATGTGGTAGATCGTGGATGTGACACTCCCGTTGAGTCCTTTGTAGTCCACTCCCTGATATAGGTAGCAGGTAGGATGTGGTTACGAAGGAAGGGCAAGCTCTGTTCTTAATCTTTCTTAGTAATATCCCTTATGTGTAGATATAAATATGATCTTAGCCATGATTACTAGGTGTAATTGCACTAATCAATGTATGCTTTGACTTGTAATTAAGAATGACTTAGGAATTATTCCTCTAATATTCTATCTGACCATGCTAATGCCATAGAAAGGAGTACTCTGAGTGATTTGTCATCATCATTGATCAATACTTTTCATATCTCTTATCCTATGACTTACCCCTGTTATGAGTAGAATATTGGCTATGGTTTACTTCTCCATCAATGGTATAAGTTATCAATACTTGTCCATGCTAGACCTTCCCTATGGTAAAATATAAATAACAATACATGGAATACTCTTGGGTGAAGTGCTACAATGGTATAATTATTTGTGCGCTTGTAGATTCCTTTTTATTCATATATCTTTATATTCTTTCTAGTCACATAAAATAATAAAGAACTACTTAGTATCATTCTCGTAGTGATGCTAGGCAGTACCAACAAGCATCTCTGGCACCATCACTAGGGATGACAACTTAGTAAAGTAATGTTAGGAGATGTAGGTAATTAATAGGTGGCTACTAAAACAAGTGACAAGTTAATAAATACCAACAATGGCCAATCCTTCCATGGCTGCTGCTATAACCGTCTCTTCTAGCGCATTTTGCACCTGAGCTTTGGTCTGAATGAACCTTTCTAGAAACTCAGACAAAGATTCATCATCTCGCTGAATGCAATTTAGCAGGTCTCTTGTTGTTTTCGTCCCCGGGTGGTATCCTTGGAAAGTGGACAAGAGTTCCACTCTGACTTGACCCCAAGACTCAATAGATAGAGGTTTCATCGAGGTATACCAGTCATGGGCAATGTCTTCAACTGCCATGATGAGTGACTTCATGAGAATTTGAGCGTCTCCCCCGGCTGATGTTACCACGGTTTCATAGCTCGCAAGGAACTTTCTCGGGTTTGTCTTTCCGCCGAAAACCGGGATGCGAGGCTTGTAGCCAGCTGGCCATGGATATAGTTGAAGTTCTTTTGATAGGGGTGAAGTAGGGTCATATGGGCCTTCATCTTCTTCCACAAGGTTGTCACCTGGCATTACTATGTTTCCACCAGCATGAATAGCGCCTGTGTAGCAGAATCGTCCAATTTATAAGAGCACAAGTACAATGGTAGCCCACAAGCGGTCACACTATCATACTTGAGCCCAATAAACCCGGTAGTCTGTCGAGTACCATGAAGGGTCTCGATTCAACCAACATACAACCAAGATCATACATGATTCAACATACATGCCATACGTTACATAAAGTTCACAAGTATGGTTCCATACATCAGAGTACGATTAAAAGTTATTACAAACCAAGTTCAGGTAAAATAGTAGCAGAAGCAATTAAAGTCTGAAACCAACATCTCCATCGTTGTTCAAATACTGTGCCAGCTCATGATCACAATCCCACAAAAGCATAAGAGAGGGATTACAAGAGATGCCTTGCCTAGGGCCCTACTCCTTGTTCACGGTGGGACTAAAGCAGTTCTTACAGTAGCCATGATACATCATATTATCTACAACAATGGGAAATAAACCCTAAGTATAAGAAGGTACTCAGCTAGACTTACCCGTCATAAACCAAAAATAAAGTGACTCTAAGGATCATGCAAGGCTTTATAAGTGGAGCTAGCTTGACAACATTTTGCATAAAAAGCCACTAATTCAACTATACCTTTTATAATTCGGTCATCAAGTTAATTATAGCTATTCATCTCTAGATTAGGGACTAACCTATGCCAAACATGTAGTATATTGTTAATGACAGCACAATAATAACCATAGCCATTTAATATTTCATTCTTAGAACCATTCCACTTGCTATTAACACTACGATAGAAGGAAGCTCAGTCAAGTTTCTCACTATCCGGAAGAGATGGCGTTTCGAATCGATTTCAACCAGCTGGGAATTTATTCCTAACACAAACCTAGGTAGACCAGATCAACGGTCACCTTAGGTCACCTTTGGTACAACTCAGGACGACATTTCATGGGTTCGATCAGCGCCGCACAATAAGGGACCACCAGCTGCCAGGACGTTTAGGCTCGGTATACCCTTGGGCTCACGTCAGTCTCCCCGCACATCCTTACTACCATCTAGAGTGTGCACTCTTATAGAATGGGGCCTAGCCTGAGTTGAGCTACTCGGCTTCGTGGTCGGAACGAGTTATCTGGCCAGCTAAGTGAGAGGCATGCGTTCAAAATGACCGAGGACCAACAACGATACGGTCCTTAATCGGCACATACAGAATGACATGAGTCAACCTACAACATAGACTTTGTTCGGCCTTGATTTACAACATCCATGGTTCTTTTACACGATAGCAAATATAGCCAACCATGGTTCAGTGCCCACCTATATCTCATAGGTGATAGGAAATCACCTGACTTCTACCAGTCTAAGCATAGCTAAGCATATATTCGATCCTAGACCTACATAGGGTTAAAGGTATGTATCTAGACAAGGTAGTTCTATGCATCAAGTGTTTCCAATCAACTCTTATAACCTAATGCATCAAACATAAATGACTTAAGTGATATTTTATAAAACATGGGAGGCTTAAAATGCTTCGGGGCTTGCCTTTGAGAAAAGAAGTTAGCATGTGGTCTGGGCACTTAGGTAAGTCTTCAAAAGTTTGCTCCTCTCCTTTTGGAGCTATGGCCTAAGGTGCCTCCTGTTGTTCCTCCGGTTCTTCTTTGAACTCCAACAGAGTTATCCCTTCGGACGATCCTATATGCATGAGCATAAAATAAGATATCATGGATGCATATATAATGACATGTATGATATGATATGGTGTGATGAAATGCATCCTCATAAGTGTTCACAATAGAATTGCATTAAGGTGATAACAAGTTACATTTTCTTTTACTGAGTAGGTGCATATCTCTTCTCTAGTAACTTAAACAAACACTTATGTAAATCATTTTCTAGACTACAAGACAATAGCCACTTGTTTTGACCATACCTGGAGTTATACACACTAAAATAATATGGTTGTGGACATTCTGGAAAGCTTATGAAATTTCCTACAACTTTCTTTTACTCATCTTAATGTGATTCAGCAGTTATCTAGGTGAAACAATTCAATATTTTAGATCTATCCAGAGAGCAAGCATTTCAGATAGCAGACTTCCAACAACCATAATTCTCAAACCATAAGGCCTATGTCTATGAAAATTTAACACAAGGTAGATAAGTAAGTTATCTATGACTTTGTTATTAACCATCTTTACAGAAAAGATAATTATCATCATGCAATCATCGCCACAACAGAAACTACACATGAAGTCATCTAGTTGAATTATAAAGCAATAATTAACTAGTTGCCTATAAACAAATACTTCTAAGCCTCACTAACAGTATCAATAGATTATATGCATCACACACACCAAAAAAACATCATGGTTAAGACTAACTAATTTATTTATATTCATTTATTAATTTCCATAAATAATAAGGTGATTTATAGAGTAAGTATTTCTAGTGCTTAATAAATTCCAAGAAAATTAAAGTAGGCTACACATGACCCTAATAGTCTACTATACAAATTTCATGCCATTTGGATAAGTATAGATATCTCTACAAAAATGACAATTTACATATGCTTATTTTAGCAAAAATAGTTTTGCATAGTAAAAAGTGTCAAGCAATAGATTTAATATTTTTATTACTTTTCTCCTAGCACAAGAATACTGTATAAAAATTTGCATGATCATATGTTATGTATTTTTACCCCATTTAATTTCATTAGAGACTAGCAATTAATTAGGATTAAATATGAAGACCATATTTCAAGTATGCCTACTATAGGTTTAGTATTTTTCCTAGCTAGAGCATGTCAACACAAGGCCAGCAAAATTGGAATCACAATTCTATCATCTTCCTAGCTCAAGTTATGCATTTTACAAGATATAACCTAATTTAAAAGCGCTTATCTTGCTCAATTTCATTCTCCCATAAAAATACTCTAAACAGTAGATTTAATTTTTTTTATCAAATAGTACACTTCAATATACATCTAACAAAATTTGGTTCACCCCATTGGATACTCCTAGCTCTAGATATGAATTTTTGAAGTTTGTATTCAAATTTGTGAAAATAATTCAAAAACCAACTAAACCCTAAATGCTATGTACACCCAGTCCACTACACACCCTAGGCACTGACATGTGGGTCCCATAGTCAACTCGGCCCCACATGTCAATGAGGCAGATCAGAGCGCCGGCTTGACCGGCGGTGAACTCGAGGGCGGCGAGGTCTCCGGCGCCGCGATCGGCACTGATGTGTTGTCACACCTGATTTTAAGGATAAAATGTGATGCAAAATCTTATATGCGCCCAGAGATCAGTCACACACATAAGCTGACAAATTATGAATAGTATCATTACAAGTGTTTATTACATCATGAATAATAGAACATAGTCTTTACATATATGTAGCGGAAGTATAAAGAAAAGATCTCTCACGAAGCTCCATAGCATAGGGACATCAACTGGTTGACCACAAGTCTAGTAATCCTCAGGAAAATCATTATTACCATAGCCATCTGTTATCCATCCAGGATTTTTATCCAAATAATGAAAATAGACAAGCGTAAGTACATGTCGTACTCAACAAGTGTAACATGGGGTTTATGAGGCTCAAAAGGCTTGACACAGGTTTTACAACATTCAGCTTTTAATTATCATAATTTTAGCATAAGAGTAGCAACAAGTTGTTTCAATTCCCAAAGCAAAACACATGATCAAAATAAACATGAATAATGAGTAGCATAAACAGATAATTCTTAGTGTTCATCTATTCCGTAAATGTTCCAAGGCCGCTCATGACAGTGAGCACGACTGATATACCAATTTTACACTCTGTAGATGTTGTACACTTTCACTGTGAGTCATGATACCCATATGCCCGGGTTAATTACTCCCAAAACACTTCTAAGGTGAGCAGGCATGGGTCACTATGAAGCCTTTCAAAGGTTCATCTAACAAGTTAGGGCCATTAGATTCACTCGGCAAACAGATATAGGAACCCCTCTGTCGAATGGCACAATTCCATCACGGTTATACACATAAGAGTAGAGGCTGTCCTATACCCGATTTGTCAAGCCATTCTTACGGCAATGAAGGTAACCACTAACAAGCTAGAAAAGGTCCTCAGACTGAGCTAAAGCCAAAGCCATATAGCCCTCACAGCTGTACTGTAAGTCCCGGATGATTACTTACAGATAAGTCCTTAGGGAGAAGAATCTGAAGCATTTAGAAAGTAGCTAAATACTCCAGGCGTCGAGATTAACACTATCTCCAAACATACTAAAATGAGCTTCCACTTGACCCACGACCCCTAGAGTACCATCGGGTACGCCCAAAAGGATTTCCATGCCCATGGTACATTCGGCGCAAACCGTGCACCTATCTTGCGCTAAGGTTAACATTGTCTGCAAACGGAACAAAATGAGCTTCCACTTGACCGACGTCACCTAGGAGTTCCATCGGGTGTGCCCAAAACGAGTTTCGAGCCTATTGCACGTTCGGCGAAAACCGTGCACCTATCTTGCGTCGAGATTAACACTATTTCCAAATAGACAGAAATGAGCTTCCACTTCACCCACGTCACCTAGGAGTGCCATTAGGTGCATCTAAGTTGATTTCTGAGCCTATGGTACATTCGAATATCTTGCGCCGAGATTAACACTATCTCCAAACAGAACAAAATGAGCTTCCACTTGACCTACGTCACCTAGGAGTTCCATTGAGTGCGCCTAAAATGACTTCTAAGCCTATTGCACGTTCGGCGAAACCGTGCACCTATCTTCCGTCAAGATTAACACTATCTCCAAACAGACTAAAATGAGCTTCCACTTCACCCACGTCACCTAGGAGTCCCATCAGGTGCATCCAAACTGATTTTTGTGCTTATGGTGCGTTCAGCGCAAACCGTGCACCTTTCTTGCGTCGAGACTAACATTATCTCCAAATGGACAGAAACAAGCCTCCACTTGACCCACGCCACGTCGGAGCACCATCGGGTGCATCCAAAATGATTTTTGAGCCTATGCTGCGTTTGGCGCAAACCATACACGTATCTTGCGTCGAGATTAACACTATCTCCAAATGGACTGAAACGAGCTTCCACTTGACCCACGACCCCTAGAGTACCATCGGGTACGCCAAAAATGATTTCCATGCCTACGGTATATTCGACGCAAACCGTGCACCTATTTTACGCTAAGGTTAACATTGTGTGCAAACAGAACAAAATGAGCTTCCACTTGACCCACGTCACCTAGGAGTTCCATCGGGTGTGCCCAAAATGAGTTCCGAGCTTATTGCACGTTCGGCGAAAACCGTGCACCTATCTTGCGTCGAGATTAACACTATTTCCAAATAGATAGAAACGAGCTTCCACTTCACCCACGTCACCTAGGAGTGCCATTAGGTGCATCCAAGTTGATTTCTGAGCTTATGGTACATTCGAATATCTTGCACCGAGATTAACACTACCTCAAAATGGAACAAAACGAGCTTTCACTTGACTTACGTCACCTAGCAGTTCCATCGAGTGCACCTAAAACGACTTCCAAGCCTATTGCACGTTCGGCGAAACCGTGCACCTATCTTCTGTCGAGATTTACACTATCTCCAACCGGACTAAAACGAGCTTCCACTTCACCCACATCACCTAGGAGTCCCGTCAGGTGCATCCAAACTGATTTCTGAGCCTATGGTGCGTTCGGCGCAAACCGACCTGTCTTGCATCGAGACTAACACTATCTCCAAATGGACTGAAACAAGCCTCCACTGGACCCACGTCATGTCGGAGCACCATTAGATGCATCCAAAATGATTTTTGAGCCTATGGTGCGTTTGGCGCAAACCATACACGTATCTTGCATCGAGATTAACACTATCTTCAAACGGACTGCAATGAGCGTCCACTTGACCCACGACCCCTAGAGTACCATCGGGTACGCCCAAAACAATTTCCATGCCCGTGGTACATTCGGCGCAAATCGTGCACCTGTCTTGTGCTGAGATTAACACTATCTGCAAACGAAACAAAATGAGCTTCTACTTGATCCACGTCACCTAGGAGTTCCATCCGGTGTGCCCAAAATGAGTTCCGAGCCTATTGCACGTTCGGCGCAAACCGTGCACCTATCTTGCGTCGAGATTAACACTATCTCCAAATGGACTCAAATGAGCTTCCACTTCACCCACGTCACCTAGGAGTACCATCAGGTGCATCCAAACTAATTTCTGAGCCTATGATGCATTCGGCGCAAACCGTGCACCTATCTTGCATTGAGACTAACACTATCTCCAAATGGACTAAAACAAGCCTCCAGTTGAACAACGTCACGTCAAAGCATCGTCAGATGCATCCAACTTGATTTTTGAGCCTATGGTACGTTTGGCACAAACCGTACACATATCTTGCGCCAAGATTTACACTATCTCCAAACGGACTAAAATGAGCGTCCACTTCACCCACGACCCCTAGAGTACCATCGGGTGCATCCAAACTGATTTCTTTGCTTATGGTGCATTCGGCGCAAACCATGCACCTTTCTTGTGTCGAGACTAACATTATCTCCAAATGGACTAAAACAAGACTCGTCTTGACCCACGTCACGTCGGTGCACCATCGGGTGCATCCAAAATGATTTCTGAGCCTATGGTGCGTTTAGCACAAACCGTACACGTATCTTACACCGAGATTAACACTATCTCCAAATGGACTATAACGAGAATCCACTTGACCCATGACCCCTAGAGTAACATCGGGTACGCCCAAAACAATTTCCATGCCCATGGTACATTCGACACAAATCGTGCATCTATCTTGTGCCGAGATTAACACTGTCTCCAAACGGAACAAAACAAGCTTCCACTTGACCCACGTCACCTAGGAGTTCCGTCCGGTGTGCCCAAAATGAGTTTCGAGCCTATTGCATGTTCAGCACAAACCGTGCACCTATCTTGCGTCGAGATTAACACTATTTCCAAATAGACAGAAATGAGCTTCCACTTCACCCACGTCACCTAGGAGTGCCATTAGGTGCATCCAAGTTGATTTCTGAGCTTATGGTACATTCGAATATCTTGCACCGAGATTAACACTACCTCCAAATGGAACAAAACGAGCTTTCACTTGACTTACGTCACCTAGCAGTTCCATCGAGTGCACCTAAAACGACTTCCAAGCCTATTGCACGTTCGGCGAAACCGTGCACCTATCTTCTGTCGAGATTTACACTATCTCCAACCGGACTAAAACGAGCTTCCACTTCACCCACATCACCTAGGAGTCCCGTCAGGTGCATCCAAACTGATTTCTGAGCCTATGGTGCGTTCGGCGCAAACCGACCTGTCTTGCATCGAGACTAACACTATCTCCAAATGGACTGAAACAAGCCTCCACTGGACCCACGTCATGTCGGAGCACCATTAGATGCATCCAAAATGATTTTTGAGCCTATGGTGCGTTTGGCGCAAACCATACACGTATCTTGCATCGAGATTAACACTATCTTCAAACGGACTGCAATGAGCGTCCACTTGACCCACGACCCCTAGAGTACCATCGGGTACGCCCAAAACAATTTCCATGCCCGTGGTACATTCGGCGCAAATCATGCACCTGTCTTGTGCTGAGATTAACACTATCTGCAAACGAAACAAAATGAGCTTCTACTTGATCCACGTCACCTAGGAGTTCCATCCGGTGTGCCCAAAATGAGTTCCGAGCCTATTGCACGTTCGGCGCAAACCGTGCACCTATCTTGCGTCGAGATTAACACTATCTCCAAATGGACTCAAATGAGCTTCCACTTCACCCACGTCACCTAGGAGTACCATCAGGTGCATCCAAACTAATTTCTGAGCCTATGATGCATTCGGCGCAAACCGTGCACCTATCTTGCATTGAGACTAACACTATCTCCAAATGGACTAAAACAAGCCTCCAGTTGAACAACGTCACGTCAAAGCATCGTCAGATGCATCCAACTTGATTTTTGAGCCTATGGTACGTTTGGCACAAACCGTACACATATCTTGCGCCAAGATTTACACTATCTCCAAACGGACTAAAATGAGCGTCCACTTCACCCACGACCCCTAGAGTACCATCGGGTGCATCCAAACTGATTTCTTTGCTTATGGTGCATTCGGCGCAAACCATGCACCTTTCTTGCGTCGAGACTAACATTATCTCCAAATGGACTAAAACAAGACTCGTCTTGACCCACGTCACGTCGGTGCACCATCGGGTGCATCCAAAATGATTTCTGAGCCTATGGTGCGTTTAGCACAAACCGTACACGTATCTTACACCGAGATTAACACTATCTCCAAATGGACTATAACGAGAATCCACTTGACCCATGACCCCTAGAGTAACATCGGGTACGCCCAAAACAATTTCCATGCCCATGGTACATTCGACACAAATCGTGCATCTATCTTGTGCCGAGATTAACACTGTCTCCAAACGGAACAAAACAAGCTTCCACTTGACCCACGTCACCTAGGAGTTCCGTCCGGTGTGCCCAAAATGAGTTTCGAGCCTATTGCATGTTCAGCACAAACCGTGCACCTATCTTGCGTCGAGATTAACACTATTTCCAAATAGACAGAAACGAGCTTCCACTTCACCCACGTAACCTAGGAGTGCCATTAGGTGCATCCAAATTGATTTCTGAGCCTATGGTACATTCAAATATCTTGCGCCGAGCTTAACACTGTCTCCAAAAGGAACAAAATGAGCTTCCACTTAACCTACGTCACCTAGGAGTTCTGTCGAGTGCCCCCAAAAGGACTTCGGAGCCTATTGCACGTTCGGCGCAAACCGTTCAGCTATCTTGCGTCGAGATTATCACTATCTCCAAATAGACTAAAACGAGCTTCCACTTCACCCACATCACCTAGGAGTCCCATTAGGTGCATCCAAACTGATTTCTAAGCCTTTGGTGTGTTCGGCGCAAACCGTGCACATGTCTTGCATTGAGACTAACACTATCTCCAAATAGACTGAAACAAGCCTCCACTTGACCCACATCACGTCGGAGCACCATCGGATGCATCCAAAATGATTTCTGAGCCTATGCTGTGTTTGGCGCAAACCGTACAGGTATCTTGCACCAAGATTAACACTATCTCCAAACGGACTGAAACGAGATTCCACTTGACCCATGACCCCTAGAGTACCATCGGGAACACCCAAAACAATTTCCATGCCCGTGGTACATTCTGCGCAAACCGTGCACCTGTCTTATGCCGAGATTAATACTATCTCCAAATAGAACAAAATAAGCTTCCACTTGACCCACGTCACCTAGGAGTTCCACCGGGTGTGCCCCAAACGAGTTCCGAGCCTATTGCACGTTTGGTGAAAACCGTTCACCTATCTTGCGTCGAGATTAACACTATTTCCAAATAGACAGAAACGAGCTTCCACTTCACCCACGTCAACTAGGAGTGCCATTAGGTGCATCCAAATTGATTTCTGAGCCTATAATACATTCAAATATCTTGCGCTGAGATTAACACTATCTCCAAATGGAACAAAATGAGCTTCCACTTGACCTACGTCACCTAGGAGTTCCATTGAGTGCGCCCAAAATGACTTCTGATCCTATTGCACGTTCGGCGCAAACCGTGCACCTACCTTACGTCGAGATTAACACTCTCTACAAACAGACTAAAATGAGCTTCCACTTCACCCACATCACCTAGGAGTCCCATCAGGTGCATCCAAACTGATTTCTGAGCCTATGGTGCGTTCGGCGCAAACCGACCTGTCTTGCATCGAGACTAACACTATCTCCAAATGGACTGAAACAAGCCTCCACTGGACCCACGTCATGTCAGAGCACCATCAGATGCATCCAAAATGATTTTTGAGCCTATGGTGCGTTTGGCGCAAACCATACACGTATCTTGCACCGAGATTAACACTATCTCCAAACGGACTGCAATGAGCGTCCACTTGACCCACGACCCCTAGAGTACCATCGGGTACGCCCAAAACAATTTCCATGCCCGTGGTACATTCGGCGCAAAATCGTGCACCTGTCTTGTGCCGAGATTAACACTATCTGCAAACGGAACAAAATGAGCTTCTACTTGATCCACGTCACCTAGGAGTTCCATCCGGTGTGCCCAAAATGAGTTCTGAGCCTATTGCATGTTCGGCGCAAACCGTGCACCTATCTTGCGTCGAGATTAACACTATCTCCAAATGGACTCAAACGAGCTTCCACTTCACCCACGTCACCTAGGAGTACCATCAGCTATATCCAAACTAATTTCTGAGCCTATGGTGCGTTCGGCGCAAACCGTGCACCTATCTTGCATTGAGACTAACACTATCTCCAAATGGACTAAAACAAGCCTCCAGTTGAACAACGTCACGTCAGAGCATCGTCAGATGCATCCAACATGATTTTTGAGCCTATGGTATGTTTGGCGCAAACCGTACACGTATGTTGCGCCAAGATTTACAGTATCTCCAAATGGACTAAAATGAGCGTCCACTTCACCCACGACCCCAAGAGTACCATCGGGTATGCCCAAAACAATTTCCATACCCATGGTACATTCGGCGCAAACCATGCAGTTGTCTTGTGCCGAGATTAACACTTTCTACAAACGGAACAAAAAGAGGTTCCACTTGACCCACGTCACCTAGGAGTTCCATCCGGTGTACCCAAAATGAGTTTTGTGCCCATTGCACATTCGGCGCAAACCGTGTACCTATCTTGCGTCGAGATTAACACTATCTCAAAATGGAAAAAATGAGCTTCCACTTGACCTACGTCACCTAGGAGTTCCATTGAGTGCGCCCAAAATGACTTCTAAGCCTATTGCACGTTCGGCACAAACCGTGTACCTATCTTGCGTCGAGATTAACACTATCTCCAAACGGACTAAAATGAGCTTCCACTTCACCCACGTCACCTAGGAGTCCCGTTAGGTGCATCCAAACTGATTTATGAGCCTATGGTGCGTTCAGCGAAACCGACCTATCTTGCGTCGAGACTAACACTCTCTCTAAATGGACTAAAATAGGCCTCCACTTGACCCACATCACGTCAGAGCACCATCAGATGCAAACAAAATGATTTTTGAGCCTATGGTGCGTTTGGCGCAAACCATACATGTATCTTGCGCCGAGATTAACACTATCTCCAAACGGACTGCAATGAGGGTCCAGTTGACCCACGACCCATAGAGTACCATCGGGTACGCCCAAAACAATTTCCATGGCCATGGAAAATTCGGCGCAAATCATGCACCTGTCTTGTGCCGAGATTAACACTATCTGCAAACGGAACAAAATGAGCTTCTACTTGATCCATGTCACCTAGGAGTTCCATCCGGTGTGCCCAAAATGAGTTCCGAGCCTATTGCATGTTCGGCGCAAACCGTGCACCTATCTTGCGTCGAGATTAACACTATCTCCAAATGGACTCAAACGAGCTTCCACTTCACCCACGTCACCTAGGAGTATCATCAGGTGCATCAAAACTGATTTCTGAGCCTATGGTGCATTTGGCGCAAACCGTACACCAATCTTGTGTTGAGGCTAATACTGTTTCCAAACAGACTAAAAACGAGCCTGCACTTGACCCACGTCACCAGGGAGTTCCATTAGGTGCGCGCAAAATGACTTCTGAGACTATTGCACGGTCGGTGCATACCGTGCACCTATTTTGCGTCGAGATTAACACTATCTCCAAACGTGCTGAAATGAGCTTCCACTTCACCCATGACCCCTAGAGTTCCACCGGGTATGCTGTCTTGCGCCGAGGTTAGCATTATCTCCAAACGGACTGAAACGAGCTTCCACTTGACCCACTTCCCCTGGAGTACCATAGGGTATGCCCAAAATGATTTCCATACCCATGGTACGTTCGGCGAAAACCGTGCACCTGTGTTGCGCCAAGATTAAAATTGTCAGCAAATGGAATAAAATGAGCTTGCACTTGACCCACGTCACCTAGGAGTTCCATCGGGTGTACCCAAAACGAGTTTCGAGCCTATTGCACATTCAGCAAAAACCGTGCACCTATATTGCGTTGAGATTAACACTATTTCTAAATAGACAAAAATGAGCTTCCACTTCACCCACGTCACCTAGGAGTGTCATTAGGTGCATCCAAGTTGATTTCTCAGCCTATGGTACATTCGAATATCTTGCGCCGAGATTAACACTATCTCCAAATGGCACAAAACGAGCTTCCACTTGACCTACGTCACCTAGGAGTTCCATCGAGTGCGTCCAAAACAACTTCCGAGCCTATTGCACGTTCGGCGCAAACCGTGCACCAATCTTGCATCAAGATTAACACTATCTCCAAACAGACTAAAACGAGCTTCCACTTCACCCACGTCACCTTGGAGTCCCATCAAGTGCAATCAAACTAATTTCTGAGCCTATGGTGCATTCGGCGCAAACCGTGCACCTGTCTTGCGTCGAGACTAACACTATCTTTAAATGGACTAAAACAAGCCTCTAGTTGAACCACGTCACGTCGGAGCACCATCAGATGCATCCAACATGATTTTTGAGCCTATGGTGCATTTGGTGGAAACCATACACGTATCTTGCGCCGAGATTAACACTATCTCCAAACGGACTAAAACGAACGTCCACTTCACTAACGACCCCTAGAGTACCATGGGGTACGCCCAAAACAATTTCCATGCCCGTGGTACATTCGGCGCAAACCGTGCACCTGTCTTGTGCCGAGATTAACACTTTTTGCAAACAGAACAAAAAGAGCTTCCACTTGACCCACGTCACCTAGGAGTTCCATCCGGTGTGCCCAAAATGAGTTCCGAGCCTATTGCACGTTCGGCACAAACCGTGCACCTATCTTGCGTCGAGATTAACACTATCTCCAAATGTACTAAAACGAGCTTCCGCTTCACCCACGTCACCTAGGAGTACCATCAGGTGCATCCAAACTGATTTCTAAGCCTATGGTGCATTTGGCGCAAAACGTACACCTATCTTGTGTCCAGGTTAACACTATCTCCAAACAGACTAAAAATGAGCCTCCACTTGACCTACGTCACTTAGGAGTTCCATTGGGTGCGCCCAAAATGACTTCTGAGACAATTGCATGTTCGGCGCATACCATCCACCTATCTTGCGTCGAGATTAACACTATCTCCAAATGTACTGAAACGAGCTTCCCTTCACCCACGACCCCTAGAGTACCAGCGGGTACGCTATCTTGCACCGAGGTTAGCACTATGTCCAAACAGACTGAAACGAGCTTCCACTTGACCCACTTCCCCTATAGTACCATTGGGTACGCCAAAAAATGATTTCGGTGCCCATGGTACGTTCGGCGCAAACCGTGCACCTGTCTTGCGCCAAGATTAACAATTTTCTACAAAAGGAACAAATTGAGCTTCCACTTGACCCACGTCACATAGGACTTCCATCGGGTGTGCCCAAATCGAGTTCTGAGCCTATTGCACGTTCGGCGAAAACCGTGTTCCTATCTTGTGTCGACATTAACACTATTTCCAAATAGACAGAAACGAGCTTTCACTTCACCCACGTCACCTAGGAGTGTCATTAGGTGCATCCAAGTTGATTTCTGAGCCTATGATACATTTGAATATCTTGCGCCGTGATTAACACAATAACCAAATGGAACAAAACAAGCTTCCACTTGACCTACGTCACCTAGGAGTTCCATCGAGTGCGTCCAAAATGACTTCCGAGCGTATTGCATGTTTCGCGCAAACCGGGCACCTATCTTGCATTGAGATTAACACTATCTCCAAACGAACTAAAATGAGTTTCCACTTCACCCACGTCACCTAGGAGTCCCATTAGGTGCATCTAAACTGATTTCTGAGCCTATGGTGCGTTCGCCGCAAACCATGCACCAATCTTGTGTCGAGACTAACACTACCTCCAAATGGATTGAAACAAGCCTCCAGTTGAACCACGTCACGTCGGAGCACCAACAGATGCATCCAACATGATTTCTGAGCCTATGGTGCGTTTGGCGCAAACCGTACACGTATCTTGCACCGAGATTAACACTATCTCCAAACGGACTAAAATGAGCATGCACTTGACCCACGACCCCTAGTGTACCATCGGGTACACCCAAAACAATTTCCATGCCCATGGTACAATCAGCGCAAACCGTGCACCTATCTTGTGCCGAGATTAACACTATCTGCAAACGGAACAAAATGAGCTTCCACTTGACCCACACCACACAGGAGTTCCATCCGATGTGCCCAAAATGAGTTCTGAGCCTATTGCATGTTCAGCGCAAACCATGCACCTATCTTGCATCGAGATTAACACTATCTCCAAATGGACTCAAACGAGCTTCCACTTCACCCACGTCACCTAGGAGTACCATTAGGTGCATCCAAACTGATTTATGAGCCTATGGTGCATTTGGCACAAACCGTACACCTATCTTGTGTTGAGGTTAACACTCTCCAAACGGACTAAAAACGACCCTCCACTTGACCCACGTCACCTAGGAGTTCCATTGGGTGCGCCCAAAATGACTTCTAAGACTATTGCACGTTCGGCGCATACTGTGCTCCTATATTGCATTGAGATTAACACTATCTCCAAAAGTACTGAAACGAGCTTCCACTTGACCCATGACTCCTAGAGTACCACCGAGTTCGCTATCTTGTGCCGAGGTTAGCACTACCTGCAAACAGACTAAAATGAGCTTCCACTTGACCCACTTCCCCTAGAGTACCATCAGGTACGCCCAAAATGATTTCCATGCCCATGGTACGTTCGGCGCAAACCATGCACCTGTCTTGCGCCAAGATTAACATTGTCTACAAATGGAACAAAATGAGTTTCCACTTGACCCATGTCACCTAGGAGTTCCATCGGGTGTGCCCAAAATGAGTTCCGAGCCTATTGCATGTTCGGCGAAAACTGTGCACCTATCATGTGTCGAGATTAACACTATTTCCAAATAGACAGAAATAAACTTCCACTTCACCCACGTCACCTAGGAGTGTCATTAGGTGCATCCAAGTTGATTTATGAGCCTATGGTACATTCAAATAAATTGCGCCGAGATTAACACTATCTCCAAATGAAACAAAACGAGCTTCCACTTGACCTACGTCACCTAGGAGTTGCATCAAGTGCGCCCAAAACGACTTTCGAGCGTATTGCATGTTTCACGCAAACCGTGCACCTATCTTGCGTTGAGATTAACACTATCTCCAAACAGACTAAAATGAGCTTCCACTTCACCCACGTTACCTAGGAGTCCCATCAGGTACATCCATACTAATTTCTGAGCCTATGGTGCGTTCGACGCGAACCATGCATCTGTCTTGCGTCGAGACTAACACTATCTCCTAATGGACTGAAACCATTCTCCACTTGACCCACGTCACGTCGGAGCACCATCGGATGCATCCAAAATAATTTCTAAGCCTATGGTGCGTTTGGCGTAAACCGTACACGTATCTTGCGCCGAGATTAACTCTATCTGCAAATGGACTGAAACGGGCGTCCACTTGACCCACGACCCCTAGTGTACCATCGGGTACACCCAAAACAATTTCCATGCCATGGTACATTCGGCGCAAACCATGCACCTATCTTGTGCCGAGATTAACACTGTCTGCAAATGGAACAAAATGAGCTTCCACTTGACCCACGTCACCTAGGAGTTTCATCCAATGTGCCCAAAATGAGTTCCGAGCCTATTGCATGTTCGGCGCAAACCGTGCACCTATCTTGCGTCGAGATTAGCACTATCTCCAAAAAGACTAAAACGAGCTTCCACTTCACCCACGTCACCTAGGAGTCCCATCAGGTGCATCCAAACTGATTTCTGAGCCTATGGTGCGTTCGGCGTGATCCATGCACCTGTCTTGCATCGAGACTTATACTATCTCCAAATGGACTGAAACAAGCCTCCAGTTGAACCATGTCACGTCGGAGCACCATCCGATGCATCCAACATGATTTCTGAGCCTATGGTGCGTTTGGCGCAAACCGTACATGTATCTTGCGCCGAGATTAAAACTATCTCCAAACGGACTGAAACAAGCGTCCACTTGACCCACGACCCCTAGAGTAGCATCAGGTATGCCCGAAACAATTTCCTTGCTCGTGGTACATTCGGCTCAAACCGTGCAACTATCTTGTGCCGAGATTAACACTATCTACAAACGGAACAAAACGAGCTTCCACTTGACCCATGTCACCTAGGAGTTCCATCCGGTGTGCCCAAAACAAGTTCCGAGCCTATTGCACGTTCGGCACAAAACCATGCACCTATCTTGCATCAAGATTAACACTATCTCCAAACGTACTAAAATGAGCTTCCACTTCACCCACGTCACCTAGGAGTACCTTCAGGTGCATCCAAACTAATTTCTAAGCTTATGGTGCGTTCGGCGCAAACAATGCACCTGTCTTGCGTCAAGACTACACTATCTCCAAATGGAGTGAAATAAGCCTCCACTTGACCCACGTCACGTCGGAGCACCATCGGATCCATCCAAAATGATTTCTGAGCCTATTGTGCGTTTGGCGCAAACTGTACACGTATCTTGCGTCGAGATTAACACTATCTGCAAATGGACTGAAACGAGCTTCCACTTGACCCACGACCCCTAGAGTACCATCGGGTACACACAAAACAGTTTCCATGCCCGTGGTACATTCGGCGCAAACCATGCACCTGTCTTGTGCCGAGATTAACATTTTCTGCAAACAGAACAAAACGAGCTTCCACTTGACCCATGTCACCTAGGAGATCCATCGGGTGTGCCGAAAACGAGTTTTGAGCCTATTGCACATTCGGCGATAACCGTGCACCTATCTTGCGTCGAGATTAACACTATTTCTAAATAGACAGAAACGAGCTTCCACTTCACCCACATCACCTAGGAGTGTCATTAGGTGCATCCAAGTTGATTTCTGAGCCTATGGTACATTTGAATATCTTGCGCCGAGACTAACACTATCTCCAAATGGCACAAAATGAGCTTCCACTTGACCTACGTCACCTAGAAGTTCCATCGAGTGCACCCAAAATGACTTTCGAGCCTATTGCACGTTCGGCGCAAACCGTGCACCTATCTTGCGTCGAGATTAACACTATCTCCGAACAGACTAAAACGAGCTTCCACTTCACCCACGTCACCTAGGAGTCCCATCAGGTGCATCCAAACTGATTTCTGAGCCTATGGTGCGTTCGGCACAAACCGTGCACCTGTCTTGCGTCGAGACTAACACTATCTCCAAATGGACTGAAACAAGCCTCTAGTTGAACCACGTCACGTCGGAGCACCATTAGATGCATCCAACATGATTTCTGAGTCTATGGCGCATTTGGCGCAAACCATACACGTATCTTGCGCCGAGATTAACACTATCTCCAAACAGACTGAAACACGCGTCCACTTGACCCACGACCCCTAGAGTACCAACAGGTACGCCCGAAACAATTTCCTTGCCCGTGGTACATTCGGCACAAACGGTGCAGCTGTCTTGTGCCGAGATTAACAATGTCTGCAAATGGAACAAAATGAGCTTCCACTTGACCCACGTCACCTAGGAGTTTCATCCGGTGTGCCCAAAATGAGTTCTGAGCCAATTGCAGGTTCAGCGTAAACAATGCACCTATCTTGCGTCGAGATTAAGACTATCTCCAAATGGACTCAAACGAGCTTCCACTTCACCCACGTCACCTAGGAGTACCATCAGGTGCATCCAAACTGATTTCTGAGCCAATGGTGGATTTGGCGCAAACCGTACACCTATCTTGTGTCGAGGTTAACACTATATCCAAATGGACTGAAAACGAGCCTCCACTTAACCCACATCACCTAGGAGTTCCATTGGGTGCGCCCAAAATGACTTCTGAGACTGTTGCACGTTCGACGCATACCGTGCACCTATCTTGCGTCGAGATTAACACTATCTCCAAACGTACTGAAATGAGCTTTCACTTGACCCACGACCCCTAGAGTACCACCGGGTACGCTATCTTGCGCTGAGGTTAGAACTATCTCCAAATAGAATGAAACGAGCTTCCACTTGACCCACTTCCCCTAGAGTACCATCGGGTACGCCCAAAACAATTTCCACGCCCATGGTACGTTCGGCGCAAACCGTGCACCTGTCTTGCGCCAAGATTAAAATTGTCTGCAAACAGAACAAAACGAGCTTCCACTTGATCCACGTCACCTAGGAGTTCCATCGGGTGTGCCCAAAATGAGTTCCGAGCCTATTGCACGTTCGGCGAAAACCGTGCACCTATCATGCGTCGAGATTAACACTATTTCTAAATAGGCAGAAACAAGCTTCCACTTCACCCACATCACCTAGGAGTGTCATTAGGTGCTTTCAAGTTGATTTCTGAGCCTATGGTACATTCGAATATCTTGCGCCGATATTAACACTATCTCCAAATGGAACAAAACGAGCTTCCACTTGACCTACGTCACCTAGGAGTTCCATCGAGTGCGCCCAAAATGACTTCTGAGCCTATTGCACGTTCGGCGAAAACCATGCACCTATCTTGCATCGAGATTAACACAATCTTCAAATGGACTAAAATGAGCTTCCACTTCACCCACGTCACCTAGATGTCCCATCAGGTGCATCCAAACTGATTTCTGAGCCTATGGTGGGTTCGGCGCAAACAGTGCACCTATCTTGCGTCGAGACTAACACTATCTTGAAATGGACTGAAACAAGCCTCCACTTGACCCACGTCACGTTAGAGCACCATCAGATGCATCCAAAATGATTTCTGAGCCTATGGTGTGTTTGGCGTAAACCGTACATGTATCTTGCGCCGAGAGTAACACTATTTGCAGACGGATTGAAACGAGCTTCCACTTGACCCACGACCCCTAGAGTACCATCGGGTACACCCAAAACAATTTTCATGCCCGTGGTACATTTGGCGCAAACCATGCAGCTGTCTTGTGCCGAGATTAACACTGTCTGCACACAAAACAAATGAGCTTCCACTTTACCCATGTCACCGAGGAGTTCCATCAGGTGTGCCCAAAACGAGTTCCGAGCCTATTGCATGTTCGGCGCTAAACCATGCACCTATCTTGCATCGAGATTAACACTATCTCGAAAGGGACTCAAACGAGCTTCCACTTCACCCATGTCACATAGGAGTACCATCAGGTGCACCCAAACTGATTTATAAGCCTATGGTGCATTTGGCACAAACCATACACCTATCTTGTGTCGAGGTTAACACTATCTCCAAACGGACTAATAACGAGCCTCCACTTGTCCCACATCACCTAGGAGTTCCATTAGGTGTGCCCAAAAGGACTTCTGAGACTATTGCATGTTCGGCGCATATCGTGCACCTATCTTGCGTCGAGATGCTTCCACTTCACCCACGTCACCTAGGAGTACCATCAGGTGCATCCAAATTAATTTATGAGCCTATGGAGCATTTGGTGCAAACCATGCACCAATCTTGCGTCGAAGTTAACACCATTACCAAATGGATTGAAACGAGCCTCCACTTGACCCACGTCATGTAGGAGTTCCATCGGGTGCATCCAAAATGACTTGCGAGCCCATTGCACATTTGGCACAAACCGTGCACCTATCTTGCGTCGAGATTAACTTTCTCCAAACGGACTAAAATGAGCTTCCACTTCACCCACGATGCCTAGAGTACCATCAGGTACGCCCAAAACAATTTCCATGCCCGTGGTACATTCGGCGCAAACCATGCACCTATCTTGCGCTGAGATTAACACTATCTGCAAATGCAACAAAACGAGCTTCCACTTGACACACGTCACGTCGGAGCACCATTGGATGCGTTAAAAATGATTTCTAAGCCTATGGTACGTTTGGCACAAACCGTACATGTATCTTGCGCCGAGATTAACACTATCTCCAAACAGACTGAAATGAGCTTCCACTTGACCCATGACCCCTAGAGTACCATCGGGTACACCCAAAACAATTTCCATGCCCGTTGTACGCTCAGCGCAAACCGTGCACCTATCTTGTGCTAAGATTAACACTATCTGCAAATGAAACAAAACAACCTTCCACGCGACCCACGTCACGTCATGTAGGAGTACCATCGGGTGCGTCCAAAATGATTGTTGAGCCTATGGTCCGTTTGGCACAAACCGTGCTCCTATCTTGTGTCGAGATTAACACTATCTCCAAACGGACAGAAACTAGCTTCCACTTCACGTCACCTAGGAGTGCCATCAGGTGCGTCCAAATGGATTTCTAACCTATGGTGCATTTGGCACAAACCGTGTAGCTATCTTGCGTCGAGACTAACACTATCTCCAAATGGACTAAAACAAGTCTCCACTTGACCCACGTCACGTCCGAGTACCACCAGGTGCATCCAAAATAATTTCTGAGCCTATGGAGTGTTTGGGGCAAACCATGCACCTATCTTGTGCTGAGATTAACACTATCTCCAAACAGACTAAAACGAGCTTCCACTTGACCCACTTCACCTATGTGTACCATCAGGTGCATCCAAATTGATTTCTGAGCCTATGGTGCATTTGGCGCAAACCATACACCAATCTTGCATCGAGGTTAACACTATCTCCAAATGGACTGAAACGAGCCTCCACTTGACCGCGTCACATAGGAGTTCCATCAGGTGCGCCCAACACGACTTCTGAGACCATTGCACCTTCAGCGCATACAGTGCACCTATCTTGCGTCGAGATTAACACTATCTCAAAGCGGACTAAAACGAGCTTCCACTTCACCCACGTCACCTAGGAGTACGATCAGGTGCATCCAACCTGATTTTTGAGCCTATGGCGCGTTTGGTGCAAACCGTGCACCTATCTTGCATCGAGGTTAACACTATCACCAAACGGACTGAAATGAGCCTCCAATTGACCGACGTCATGTAGGAGTACCATCGGGTGCGTCCAAAATTATTTTTGAGCCTATGGTCCGTTTGACGCAAACCATGCACCTATCTTGTGTCGAGACTAACACTATCTCCAAATGGACTGAAACAAGCCTCCACTTGACCCACATCACGTCAGAGTACCATAGGGTGCATCCAAAATGATTTTTGAGCCTTTTGTGCCTTTGGCGCAAACTGTGCACCTATCTTACGTCGAGATTAACACTATCTCCAAACAGATTGAAATGAGCTTCCACTTGGCCCACGACCATTAGAGTACCATCAGGTATGCCCAAAACAATTTCCATGCCCGTGGTACGTTCGGTGCAAATCGTGCACCTGTTTTGCATCAAGATTAACAATGTCTGCAAACAGAACAAAACGAGATTCCACTTGATCCATGTCACCTAGGAGTTCCATCCGGTGTGCCCAAAACAAGTTCTGAGCGTATTGCATATTCGGCGCAAGCTGTGTGCCTATCATGCGTTGAGACTAACACTATCATCAAATGGACTCAAACAAGCTTCCACTTCACCCATGTCACCTAGGAGTACCATCAGGTGCATCCAAACTGATTTCTCAGCCTATGGTGCATTTGGCACAAACCGTGCACCTATGTTGCATCGAGGTTAACACTATCTCCAAACGGACTAAAGCGAACCTCTAGTTGACCCACGTCACCTAGGAGTTCCATCGGGTGTGCCCAAAATGACTTCTGAGACTATTGCATGTTCGGTGCATACCGTGCAGCTATCTTGCGCCGAGATTAACACTATCTCCGAACGGACTGAAATGAGCTTCCACTTGACCCAGGTCACCTAGGAGTACCATCGGGAGCATCCATAATGATTTCTGAGCATATGGTATGTTCGGCACAAACTATGCACCTATCTTACGCCCAGATTAACACTATCTGCAAACGGAACAAAATGAGCCTCCACTTGACGCACGTCACGTCGGAGCACCATTGGATGCATCCAAAATGATTTCTGAGCCTATGGTATGTTTGGCGCAAACCGTACATGTATCTTGCGATGAGATTAACACTATCTCCAAACGGACTGAAATGAGCTTCCACTTGACCCACGACCCCTAGAGTACCATCGGGTATGCCCAAAACAATTTCCATGCCCGTGGTACGTTCGGCGCAAACCGTGCATCTATCTTGTGCCGAGATTAACACTATCTATGGGGGGTATGACGCCAGATACCCATGGCAGACCATAAGGGCTGCGCCCCTGGGGGCGGCCCAGCCCATAAGACGAAGCCTTGCTAGGCACGACTCTGCTCGGCGCCTCCCGCAAGACTTCAGGAATATATCCTGAAGATACTACGAAATCTATTAGGATACGTATGATCCCAAGATTCCAGTAATCTGTTATTACTTTCTGGTTGTCTCTCAGATCTAACTGACTTGTAACCCTGCCCCCCAGACTATATAAGGTGGGCAGGGACTCCCTCCAAACTCATGCAATATCATACGATAGCTAATACAAACCAACAGACAACAGGAGTAGGGTATTATGTCATACTGATGGCCTAAACCTATCTAACTCGTGTGTCTCTGTTGCCTTCTTATTCTTGATCACGTGCTTCTCTACCGATTAATCTACCTTCGTGGGATACCCCTCGGAGGACTACCGATGATATTCTGTCGACAGTTGGTGCGCTAGGTAGGGGGCTTGCGTGCTGTTTCCTTGTTGAACAAGATGGCTTTTTCCGTAGGCTCTTCATCCCTCCCGTAGCCCGGCCAGATCTTCATGGTCGGATCCATCTCGTGGATCATCAATGCTGACGGAGTCGGAGAGCTTCTTGTGCCGGTGTAGATCAATTCTGCGTTGATCACCCCCGCACCTATGACTGTAGATCCAATCTCGAAACCGCCTCCGAGGTCGCCTTCATCGATGACTCACCGCCCGCTTCCTCGCTACTAGAGGAGGTAGATCAATAATGACAATCTGATCACATCCATCGATCAGGTTGGTCTAAAGCTCGCCGATTGCCTCTCCATCGCCGAATCAGCTCTGGATACTCTAGTTCAGCGCTGGCCACCCTCCGATCCAGATCTATCGGGGGCTGCTCGGAAACTCTAGGGGTTATGGCCCTACCCTTTGGGTTCACCAACGCCGCTGCTGCTTACCAAAATGCCCTAAGGGGTAGATTTGCTGACCAGGTTAGAGATGTCCATCCTCTCACCGACCACATCGCCGACCAGCCTCTGCCAGCCATCAACATGCTCTACGTCGGCCGATGCTCCAGAGCATCCCTCTAGACCACCCCGAAGGAGAATCCGGACTCCGAGTCCTAGGGCTCTATGGAGACTATCGCTGAAACGACCACCAAACTACTTCTTCCCCCTCTATTCCACGGTGGCGCAATCTTCAACGTCAGCGTCGATAGCCCCCTCAGAACGGCAAAACCAAGGAGGAACGCACCGCTTGCGAGAACTGGAACGTCAACCGCACGCAGCGCTGAGCAAACGAGATTGTCCTTGCGAGGGCCGTGCAGCAGCTTGACTCACAAGGAAGACCACTCCAACGCAACCTCGATGATGAGTTTGTCCATGTTGACGGCCACGACATCTACAAGACCCCAAGCGCCAACTTGGCCATGGCTGCCAACGAGCTCGCCCGGCTCCCGTAGACACCGGAGGTCGCCAAGGTCACCGCAATGCTTAAAGCAGCACATTGCCAGGTTAATAAGATCTGCCAGGATCAGAGACCTTCTTACTCCACAGCCTCGATTCACCGGCAACCGCATTGAACATCATCACCAACCCGACCAGGAGGTCGACCAGGACGTCCGAGTGCACCTCAACAATCTCTGAGATGCACGACGACATATCGACGAACGTCGCTTCGGTCGCCATGGAGTACGAAAAAGAGTATGGTAACCCAGACTCAGCTGTCGAGCCACTCGCTGATGGTAATGCTACAGACGATGGCATCGACAACCCCGAGGGGCCCCCAGCATTCACAAGGGCGCTCCGAACACTTCAGTGGCCCCGTGGTTTCAAAATCACTAGGGTCGAGCCCTACGAAGGAAGATGAACCCGACACAGTGGCTACAGGCTTACGCCACTACCGTCCTTGCCGCCGGAGGAGACACCAGCGTCATGGTGAACTATCTTCCCATCATGCAAGCCAGCCACCATGAGCTGGTTTACAAGCCTTGCCTCGAACTCGATCGGATCTTGGGAAGAGCTAAAAAAAGTCTTCACCGACAACTATATGGCTACGTGTACTTGGCCGAGCACCAAGCACGATCTCAACCGCATCAACTAGAAGCCATCCGAGATCCTACGAAGGAAGATGAACCCGACACAGTGGCTACAGGCTTTTTCGAGATGAGAAATTCTATTCCCAATATCACGGAAGCTGAGGTCATCACTGCCTTCACCCGAGGACTCCACCACAGCGGGCTTCACTCCAAGTTCAACCGCAAGCCGCCCATAGGGATTGGCGAGATGATCACGACCGCCAACCAGTACACTGACGCTGAGGAAGCTGAGGTGCGCTTCAACGAGGATGCGGGCACTCATCGCCCAACACGCTGCTATGACGACTGCCCCGACGACCGACGCCACAATGTCCGCCGCACAACGACCGGAGTTACCATCGTGATAGCGGTCGTGATCGGCCTGAAGGACCCAAGTCTGGCCAAAATCACCATCACTGGCCAGACCACATCGTCACCGCTGTCAATGAACCTCGTGCCAAGCGCAACTACGATGAGCAATACAAGAAGATCCTCGACGGCCCGTGCCCTCTCCACAAGAACGCCAAACATAAGATGAAGAACTGCCTTGGCTTGGCTATGGAGTTCCAGGACAAAAAGCTGGACAACAACACCAATGATGGAGCCGGAGGCCGCCGACCACCTGGGGGCAATAACAATGCCTTCCAGGACCACGACAAGGTGGTCGCCACCATCTTTGGGGGCCTCGCCTCCACCAAGAGCAAAAGAGAATGGAAGCTCGCCACCCAATGGGTGCTCGCCGTCACTACGGAAGACGCCACCGCTAACCCCAGCTATCGCCCATGGTTCGAGGTCCCCATCACCTTCAGCAGGGCCGACCAGTGGGCAGACATCCCCTACATAGGGCATTTCCCCCTTGTTCTCGACACAACCATCCAGAAGGTGCTTTCTAGAAAAGTGCTCGTCGACGGTGGGAATGCTCTGAATCTCCTCTTCGCCGGAGCCCTAAAGGAGTTGGGCCTTGGGATGATAGATCTCACACCCTTAGACTCCTCCTTCTAGGGTGTGGTGCCTGGTAGGGCATCCAAACCACTTAGAGAGATCACCCTACCAGTATAGTTCGGCATAGCAAGCAACTACCACGTTGAGCACATCAACTTCTACGTCACCGACTTCAACACCGCCTACCACGCCATACTTGGTCGGCCAGCTCTGGCCATGTTCATGGCTGTACCACACTACGCATATCTGGTGCTAAAGATGCCTTCACCTACAGGAGTCCTAGCCCTACGGGCCAACCTCTCCATCGCCTACGCCTACGAGACAAAGAGTCTCGCCCTTGCCGAAGCCACCGACCTCTCCATCCAGATGGCCAGCGTGGTCACTGAAGCCAAGACGGTGCCCGCCGACGACATGGAGATCCCAGAGCTAGAGCCTCCTCGTGCCACCACCAAGTCCAAGGAAATAAAGGAGGTCGGCCTCGACCTCGATGACCCCTCCAAGACCGTGAAGATTAGGGCTCACCTTGACCCCAAATAGGAAAGTGCGCTCATCTCCTTCATACGTGCCAACGCCGACGTGTTTTCTTGGAAACCTGCAGACACACCGGGGGAACTATGGGAGAAGATCGAGCACTCCTTGAATGTCTCGTCGACAGCCAAACCGATCAAGCAGAAACTCCGCCGATTCACGCCAGACAAGAAGGAGGCTATTAGGGTAGAAATAAAATGGCTCTTAGCTGTCGGATTCATAAAAGAAGTGTATCATCCTGAGTGGTTAGCAAACCCTGTTCTTGTTCGAAAAAAGAAAAAAGAATAAAGAATGGAGAATGTGCGTTGATTACACGGATCTTAACAAACACTGCCCTAAAGACCCCTTCGGTCTGCCTTGGATAGATGAGGTTGTAGACTCCACCACCGGCTATGAACTGCTCTCCTTCCTCAATTGTTACTCCGGCTATCACCAGATCTCCCTCAAGGAAGAAGACTAGATAAAGACATCGTTCATCATGCCCTTCGGTGCGTGCTGCTACACCACCATGTCCTTTGGACTCAAGAACACTGGGGTGACTTATCAAAGGGCTATCTAGATGTGCCTCGATCAACAGATTGGCCGCAACATTGAAGCTTACATCGATGATGTGGTCGTCAACTCCAAGACCGCCAATGATCTTATCGCCGACCTCGAAGAAACTTTCGCCAACCTTAAAAGGTATTGATGGAAGCTGAACCCTTCAAAGTGCATCTTTGGAGTTCCATCCAGTATACTCCTGGGCTACATCATCAGCGCATGAGGCATTGAGCCCAACCCTAACAAGGTTTCCGCCATCACCAATATGAAACGGCCAACATGCGTCAAGGATATACAGAAGCTTACAGGCTGCATGGCTGCTTTAAGCCGCTTCATATCACGCCTCGGTGAAAAAGGGGTATCGTTCTTCAAACTCCTCAAGGCCTCTAAGCACTTTTCCTGGTTAGAGGAGGTAGACACAGCTTTCGAGCAGCTCAAGTTGTTCCCAACAAAGCCTCTGATCATGATGGCGCCATGGCCAAACGAAACTCTCCTAATCTACATCGCCGCTACTTCTCGCGTCGTCAGCACGGCCATTGTGGTCGAACGTGAGGAGTCCGGGCATGCCTATAAGGTGCAACGTCCGGTATACTTCATCAGTGAGGTTCTCAAAGAACCCAAGACTCATTATCCTTAGGTCCAGAAGCTGCTGTACGCCGTCCTGATTACGTCGCGCAAGCTCCGCCACTACTTTGAGTATTACAAGATCGTCGTGGTCACTGAGTTCCCCGTGGGGGACATTCTCCACAACAAAGAAGCCAATGGCCGTATCATCAAGTGGGCTATCGAGCTCGGCACTTACTCTATTGAATTCAGAAGCAGGTCTACCATCAAGTCTCAGGCGCTTGCTGATTTCGTCGCTGAGTCGACCGAGATCCAAGAGCATATCGCCGCTACTTGTCCCAAGCACTGGGTGATGTACTTTGACGGCGCTCTCAACATCAACGGTGCTGGTGTGGGCATTCTGTTGATCACACCGACCAAGGATAAGCTCCGATACGTTCTACAGATACATTTCCTAGCCTCCAACAACGCCGCCAAATATGAAGCATGTCTTCATGGACTCCGTATAGCCATTGAGCTCGGCGTTAAACGTGTCATGGTATACGGGGACTCCACGCTGGTCATCAACCAGCTCAATAAAGACTGGTCTTGCTCTAGTGAGAAGATGGATGCATATTGCGCCGAAATCAAGAAGCTTGAAGGGAAATTCAATGGTATCGAGTACCACCACGTGGTACGCGATCAAAATCAGCTCGCCGACCACTTATCCAAGTTACGCTTCTCTTGCGCTGTGATTCTGCTGGGGGTCTTCATTCAAGATCTTCTGGCGCCATCCATTAAGCAAGATAAGGAAATTCATGAAGTTCCCCCCGCCGAGCAGCTAGTACTTATGGTACCTTCACCGGCCACCGATTGGAGGGAACAATTCATCAAGTACCTCTCCAGCGCCGAAGTACCCGCCGATAAGACTGAAACCGAATGCCTAATCCATCAAAGCAAACATTACGTGCTGGTGGATGGCAACTTGATGAGGAAAAGTGCCAAGGAAGGGATACTGCAAAAATGCATCACCCAAGAAGACGGAGTGAAGCTACTTCTCAAAATTCACTCTGGTTCCTACGGCAACTATGCGGCCTCGAGAACACTGGTTGGCAAAGCTCTCCGAGCTAGTTTTTACTGGCCCACGGCCATCTCTGATGCAGAAGACCTCGTCCGATGATGTGAAGGATGCCAATTTTTCGCCAAGCAAATACACGTGCCGGCACAAGAGCTGTAGACCATCCTAGTTTCCTGGCCCTTCACATGCTAGGGACTAGATATGATTGGGCCCTTCAAGCCAGCGCCAGGTAGTTTTCGGTATGTATACATCGCCATCGACAAGTTCTCCAAGTGGATCGAGTATAAACCGCTCATCTCGGCTACTACAAAGAAAGCAGTCAATCTCTTCGAAGATATCATCCACAAATTCAGTCTCCCGAACAGCATCATCACCGACCTCGGAACTACATTTACTGGTCATCACTTTTGGGACTTCTACAAAGACCGGTGCATCTCCGTCAAATACGTCTCCGTTGCCCATCCTAGAGCCAATGGCCAGGTCAAACGGGCGAACGGCATGATCCTTGATGCCCTCAAAAAGAGGCTATATCAGAAAGAAGAAAAGCATTCAGGCAGATGGCTCAAGGATAATGGTCTAGGGACTGCGCACTCAAGCTAGTCGCAGCACCGGTGTGTCTCCATATTTCTTGGTCTACGGCTTAGAAGCCATACTACTAGCGGATATTGCCTTCTGAGCACCTAGGGTGGAAAATTATGATGAAGAGCAAGCCACAGCTATTCGGACAGAGGACGTCGACCGGGCTAAGGAAGAATGCCTAATCACCTCTGTCTGCATAGCCAAATATCTAGAAGGCTTACGGAGTTACCACAACCGCAACATCAAAGGTCGTTCATTTGCTGTCGGCGACCTTGTTCTCCGCAGAAAACAAAAAACCAAAGGGATGCACAAGCTCTCCTCCCCATGGGAAGGGCCTTATGTCGTCAAAGAGGTTACCCGACCAGGGTCTTATCGCCTATGTGACTTAGACGAAATTGATGTTCCTAATTCATGGCACATCGAGCACCTTATACGTTTCTATCCTTGAAACGCTCTAGATATGTACTCTCCACTTCATGATGAATAAAGTTTTGGTCTCCATAATTTGTCTCCATTATTTCTCCATTATGGTTTAATCTCCACTTACGGTCGCTGAGCTTTCAGCTACTCCATAACGAACTCCAATGTGAAATCACCATAACTGCGCCAAACACGTTTCTCTAAATCGCCGACCACGTTTCTCCAAATCTCCAATGTTTTCGCCAAACGAGTTTCTCCAAATCGTCAGACACGTTTCTCCAAATCGCCAAACACGTTTCTCCAAATCGCCATCGTATTTCGCCAAACACGTTTCTCCAAATCGCCAAACATGTTTTCTCCAAATCACCAACGTATTTCACCAAACATGTTTCTCCAAATCACTGAACATTTTTCTCCAAATCTTCAAGATATTTCACCAATCAGTGAGCAACATACGTTCTGTTCTGTTCTCTACGGAAAAGACCCAGTCTCTGATCTCTCCCTACACATGCTACGAGCTCCACACTCTGCGTTCCATTCTGTTCTCTACGGAAAAGTCCCGGTGGCTGCAGTGGACGAAAAGGTCACCCAACAAGGCATAAGGCATCACGACAACATGGCAAAGCTGGAGCTACGCCGAGCAAGAGCAAAGACGCACCGTAGAGTGCTGGCCACAGTGACGCGCACTCGACGGCGATGCTGCCGGTCGCGAGGAAGAAAGGCACGCACAACGTTTCCCCGGTAGAGTCAGGCTTCAAGGACAGGTCGGCTGGGTGCGCAAGGAGCAGGCGGAGCTATGACAGGCTTTGCTGCAACTGGTATGCGCTACGGCAACGGCACGAGCTCGGCGGAGCAACGGCGGCGTCATCGGGAAAAATAGGGGAGAAGAAACGGAGAAGAACGGCGACGGCATAGGCCTTATAGCGCAGCTCAGAAGCAAGAAGAAGCCACGCAGCAGCCTTCCCCCTTCCAGCGCGAAGCCGAAGATGGCCACAGGCGCGCCTGGAAGATGTCGGAAGCTCACCGACGGTGAGGTGTCGCCTGCGGGTACTGTTCACTTTAATTACCGAATTGCCACTCGATTTAAATCATAAATTACTCCCAAAATTGCATGGTAACTCAAAAAACTCCAAAAACAAAAGTTGTTCCAAATTCAAAGTTCTACAACTTTGCTTTAATAACCATACTCTAATTCAGTCTACATTTTGAAATGCAAGTTTAAAATCAAAAGGGGACACTTAAACAAATTTACCCCTTTTTAAATTACTTCAAATTTTATATAACAACTTTGAAAACTCTAAAAACCAACTTTGTACACATTGACAAGCTCTACACTTTTCCTTTTAGGCTCAACCCCAAAATGTGCTTAGATTTTGAATTGGGTTTTCCAGGGTAAAATTAAATGCTGGAAATTAGGGTTTTCGGAAATCCAATTCAACACAAATGTTTTAAAATTGATTCACTCCATACAAGTCAACACATATAACATAAAAGTAAACTTGTTTTAGTGAGTGCATATCAAAGTTTTCATTAACACCAAAATGATGTGCAATGCATATGATGACATGGCATGTTTTAGGGTTTAAAACACCAGAGGTGTTACAATCTTTCCCCCCTAAAAGAAATCTCGTCCCGAGATTTAAAGTCCAAGGGTAAGTAATGGAAAAGGAAATGTGTCAAACAACCACATTCCAATTCTGACCATAAAACAGCTAAGGTCCCTTTACAAAGCATGGTTCGTAACGACAGAGCACAACTAACATTATTTCATATTGACGCAAGAAACTCTGGAAATTGCTCTAGCAAGTAATCTTTGGATTCCTAAGTAGCTTCTTCTTCGGAATGTTGGTTCCACTGTATCTTGTAGAATTTGATTGTCCTCCTTCGAGTGACACGGTCTTTCTGATCCAGAACTCGGATAGGATATTCAGAATAGGTCAAATCAGATTCAAGTTCAACTCCTTCAACCTCAACATTCTGCTCAGGCACTCGAAGACACTTCTTTAATTGAGAAACATGGAACACATCGTGTACAACTGAGAGATGTTCTGGCAACTTCAAGCGATATGCCACCTTTCCATGCCTCTCCAAAATTTGAAATGGTCCAATATAACAAGGTGCCAACTTGCCTTTAACACCAAAACGGGTAACTCCCTTCATCGGTGATACCTTCAAATATACAAAATCTCCCTTGTTAAACACCAATGGTCTACGTCGTTTATCTGCATAACTCTTTTGTCGGGACTGAGCTATCTTCAAATTACTTTGTATCTGCCTAACCTTCTCTTCTGTTTCTTTCACAAGGTCAACTCCAAAGAACCATCTTTCCCCGGGTTCAGACCAATTCAGTGAGGTTTTGCATCTACGACCATAGAGCGCTTCAAACGGAGCTATCTTAATGCTCTCTTGATAACTATTGTTGTATGAGAACTCAGCCAAAGGCAAACATTTATCCCACTTATTGGAATAGTTAAGGACAGAACACCTTAACATATCTTCAAGTACTTGATTTACTCTTTCAGTCTCACCATCAGTCTGTGGATGATAAGCTGTACTGTACAGGAGTTTGGTACCCAATGAAGCATGCAATTGTTTCCAAAAGTTGGAGACAAATTGTGTACCCCTATCTGACATAATGGTCTTAGGTACTCCATGTAGGCTCACGATTCATGCTAAATACATCTTGGCATATTGGATAGTAGGACATATACTTTTGACTGGAAGAAAATGTGCTGACTTAGTTAGTCGATCTACAATAACCCATATTGAGTCAAAACCTTTTGATGTCTTGGGTAGACCCACGATCAAGTCCATACTTATATCCTCCCACTTCCAAGCTGGAATAGGCAATGGCTGTAACTCTCCAGCGGACCTCAAATGTATAGCTTTTACCTTTGGACAAGTATCACACTTGGCTATATACCGAGCAATCTCTATCTTCATTTTGGTCCACCAAAATCTCTGTTTCAAGTCATGGTACATTTTATTACTTCCAGGATGAATAGATAACCTGGTGGTATGTGCCTCTTCAAGAATTGACTGTCGTAACTCAAAAACCTTTGGTACCACAAGGTGATTCTTGAACCATAACACATCTACATCATCTATCCTGAAGCATGTCGCTTTTCCATTCTTGACTCTTTCTTTGATATGGACTATACCCTTGTTTTCTTTTTGAGCGGCAATAATTTGATCTCGAATAGTTGATTCAATAGTTATATTGGTCAAACTACCCTGTTGAATTACCTCCACATTCAACTTTTTCATCTCTTGACATAAAGTCAGATCCATTGTTTTTACTGTCAGGCAATTGCAATGACTCTTACGACTGAGTGCATCTGCAACCACATTTGCCTTACCCGGATGGTAATGCACCTCCAAGTCATAATCTTTAATCAATTCTAACCATCTTCTTTGCCGCATGTTCAATTCTGATTGAGTAAAGATATACTTTAAACTCTTGTGATCTGTATAAATATGGCATGTATTACCAAGCAGGTAATGCCGCCAAATCTTCAAAGCATGAACAACTGCTGCTAACTCTAGATCATGAGTTGGATAATGTTCTTTATGTTGCTTAAGTTGTCTGGAAGCATAGGCAATGACTTGGCCTTCTTGCATCAATACACATCCAATACCAATGCCAGAAGCATCACAATAAACATCGAACAACTTCTCGATATCTGGCTGTGCTAACACTGGTGCAGTGGTTAATAATTTCTTCAAAGTCTGGAAAGCTTCTTTACATTCCGGTGACCAGACAAACTTGGCTTGGTTCTTCAACAATCCAGTGATGGACTTGGATATTCTAGAGAAATCTGGAATAAAATGACGGTAATAACCCACCATTCCTAGAAAACTCCGAACCTGATGAACAATGGTTGGTGGTTTCCAATCTAGTATATCCTTAACCTTGCTTGGATCTACTGCAACTCCTTCCGCTGACAACACATGTCCTAAAAACTATACCTCCTTTAGCCAGAATTCACACTTACTAAACTTGGCGTATAACTGATGTTCTCTTAAGCGTGTCAGAACAACTCTGAGATGCTCAGCATGTTCTTTCTTGTTCTTGGAATATATTAAGATGTCATCAATAAAGACCACTACAAACTCGTCTAGCTCTGGCATGAACACTGAATTCATCAGATACATGAAATGAGCTGGGGCATTCATCAAACCAAAAGACATTACTAGGTATTCATATAATCCATATCTTGTGGTAAATTCCATTTTAGGAATATCTTCGGGCTTAATTTTGATTTGGTGATAACTTGACCTCAAATCAATCTTGGAGAAAACTTTGGCTCCAGCCAATTGATCAAAAAGTAAATCTATCCGAGATAAGGGATATTTATTCTTAATTGTCACTTCATTCAATGGACGATAGTCAACACACAACCTCAGGGTCTCATCTTTCTTTTTCACAAAAATTGCAGGACATCCTCAAGGTGACGAACTAGGTTGGATAAACCCTTTATCAATCAACTCTTGCAACTGAGTCTTCAACTCGGCTAATTCCTTGGGAGGCATCCTATAAGCTCTCCGAGAGATCAAAGCTGTTCTAGGCTTTAGATCTATTCCAAACTGCATATCCCTATCAGGTGGTAGACCGGGTAAATCTTCAGGAAAAATATCTAGGAATTCACAAACTACCGGGATATCTCTAATCTCCTTGACGAAAGTTGCACAAACCTTTTCCACTGATCTCTTTAAGATTGGAAGTTGGATAAGAAACTGAGAATTACTATCTGGCAAACTCAACCTTATTGTCCTATTCAAAGTATCTACAATAGCTTTATGTTGATACATCCAGTTCATTCCCAAGATCACATCTATATCCTGATCCTTTAGGATAATCATGGTAGTGGGAAAAATATGCCCACCCAAGTTTATGGGTACCTGGTACACCATTTCCTTAGTACACAGACGTCCCCCGGGTGACTGTATATAGAAATTTTCCTTTGTTGCCCCAATTGGAATTTCATGCTTTATGACAAAGGTTCTATTGATGAATGTATGAGATGCACCAGAATCAAAAAGCATAACTGCAGGATGATTGGCGATAGGAAACATACCTAGCATCACGGGTTCCCCTTCTGGAATCTCCTCAACTTGAGTATAGAAAACCCGCCCATCTTCTTTTCATCTTTGCCCTTCTAAGCATTTTGGTTATTGTTCTTGTTCTGAGCTTGACCCTGTTGTTGATTGCCTGGAGCCTTCTGAAAATTCGGATTATACTGCTTAGGGTATAGACATTCCCTAGAGAAATGATCGGACTTCCCACAATTGAAACATGGATAACCGTGGCCTTAGGATGTTGGAGCACGAACACCAGGAACATTTGACTGTTGGGAGTTTGGGTAAGTTGTGGCAGGACGGACATTTGATCGTTGCTCGGCTTGGAACTACGGCGGGCGATAAGGAGGACGATAGTGATTCACTGGATGATAGATTATCTTCTATCACTTTTGATTACCACCGAAAGATCCAGATGGCACAGTCTTTTTCTTCTTTATTTCCTTATGCTGCCGATATTTCTCCTCTAAAGCAATAGCAATGTTGACAGCCTCATGATAAGTGACATTGGTGTAGGTAGTCATCATGGTCTGAAGTTTGGTATTAAGTCCCTGCATGAACCACTTCTTCTTCTTGGCATCTGTGTTAACATGCTCTGGTGCGTACTGTGAAAGGTGATTGAACTTGCCCACATACTGCATGACTGTTTGATCACCTTGCTTCAAAGCAAGAAACTCATCAAGCTTCATGGCCATAACTCCCTCTGGAATATAATGGGCATGGAAAGCAGTGCGGAACTCGGCCCAAGTTAACTGAATACCGGCTGGTTGCATGGCCACAAGGTTTGCCCACCAAGCACCTGCTGCACCTCTAAGCTATTGGGCAGCAAAAACAGGCTTCTAGAACTCAGTGCATGGAATGAGGTCAAACTTCTGCTCCATGGTATGAAGCCAATCATCAGCTTCAAGTGGTTCGTCAGCCTTGGTAAACACTGGTGGTCTTTTATCTGTGAAGTCAACATACGTAGCTTCTTGCCTTTAATGATTGCGACCATGATTCCCTTGCATCATATTCTGATTGCTTTGAGCTAGCTCCCGAAGCAACCGAGCATTATCAACAGTCACACTGACTAGTGCGGCGATAGCATCAGCCAAATTTGGTGGAACTGGTGGTGGATCAGGAATACCATCCTCGTCTTGCGAAGAACCAGGAAGAGTCGAACCCCAAGTACGACGCATCTGTTCATGACAAACCAAACTTTAGTCACAAGCCTTTATTGAACTATTTAAAAGAGCTTACTACAAACACATTACATTGGGTTCACTTATTTATACACAAGCCCGCACCTAAACAAAACTACTTAACTTGACTAGAACTCCCTATTCTACAATTCTACTCTTTTACTTGATCGTCTCAAACCTCGTGATCGGTATCCATCCCAGAAACATTTCCGCCTTCATTATCACTTTCATTGACCATCACTAATTCTTCTGGATCTTCTTCTTCTTCCTCTTCAAGTTCATCATCATCCGTAATGATGGCACCTGGGTCCATTGCATCTGCTTGAGGTTCATGATTTGGATCCAGGAGATTGCTCAGCCTATGGACTTCTTCATGCATATTAGTATTATATTCATCTAAGTCTTCTACATAGAACTCTAACTCATGAACTCGAGCTGTAGCTATATCTTCTCTATGCCAAGCTTCATTTCTTCCTTCCACCATACAAACTAACATACTCTCACAGTTCTAATGAGCGGTGGTGAGACGCCTTAATTGATCCTGTAATTTGCCCTCCAGGATGGCATCCAAGGCCTTATCTCTAGTAGCCTATGCTAACTCTGCTGAAAGCCTTTGTATCTCAGCCTAGGGATCAGGCCTTATGCTACTACTGCTAGCACCATCACTTCTAGGGGCAAGCTGGTGACGAGGAACTCCTTTAGGTCCAACGGACTTACGGGGCGTTACCTTGGTATGAGCCATACTATCGAAAGCAAGATTTCAAAACAATAAGTAAACCTGTGAAAAGTCTTTTGAGTAGCAAGGATGGATTACACTACTTAGCCCAGACTAAGAGGGAAAGTAAGTAACAAATGGATTAATCATGATGCATGAATCATCCAAACGAAACCTAAACACCAAAGCTCCTAAAAGTGCATAAATAATTGTTTATATATATATAGGGCATAATAATATTACTGCTCCACCACACAAAGCCTTTTTAATCAAATAAGGAGTGGGGAGAATGAATTAAGATAAGTCGGAAGCAATTTAGACCAAATTAACATGTTAAATTTATTCGTCCCAAATCGTTTTGAAGTTTTTGTAAAACAATACAACAAAAACTTTGTAATGATTGCTCTGATACCATTATGTGGCAGAATCTCCTAAATTATAGGACCCACATGCACCTGTCACTGTCCAATGACCTCTGACGACTATGCATATGTTCCCAATAACTTAAGAAGACTGTCGGGTGTCCTCGAAGAACCCCGAATCATCCATGATTTCCGAGCAGGATCCTATTACAGAGTCATTGCAGTATTACAACAGTTTATTCAAATATATACATTAGAGTAATATAGTGGAAGTCTTACAATAACTTAGTTTACAAAACATTTATTTCAAACCTTACAAACTAAGTTCGATCAATATTACAAACCATAGTAGTGGAGTGGTATTAGTAACATAATACAAAACACACAATTAAGGTGCCCTGCCCAAGGGCCACACATTTACTTGTCATCATCGATTTGAAAAACAGTCATGCAGCACGGTCCAAAGCAGACCTCTTCATGAGGCTCACCTGCAACAAGGGTCAACGAACCCTGAGTACAAAAGTACTCAACAAGACTTAACCAAAGTAAAAACTGATAAGACTTAGGAATGCAGGCTCAGAGATTCAAGGTAAGGCCTTAGCAATAAACAAAGTTCTTTTGCGTAAAAGCTCTCTAACAAGATTCTTTCTTTCAACATTAAAACCTTCATCAAAATCATATATATGAATCTGCCATGATCCGTATTGAGACCATGAACTTCATATCAAACTCTTTCTCAACACATACTTAAGTTCCATTTATTAACTACGATGTTGAACAGTGAGTTGAGTCTCCATAACCGAGGAGCAACGACGATTCAAACCGATTATAACCTAGCTGGGGATTCCCGACCACACGACATATACAGGTCCCTAACCTACATATACCAACCTACCCTCAGGTCCTCTAAAACAAGAACGAGTCTGCGCCACCCGAGAATATAGTACTCCACCAATCCAGCCCATTGCCACATGGGTACACGCTATTCTCGCCATCTCTCCACTCCCAGTGCGCGAGTAGCCATTCTCATAATAGAATAGCCGAGTTAAGGCTTACTAGAGTATGTGGCTAGTACTACAAAGTCTCACCTCATGCAATTCAACAATGGACAGTTCTTAATCGACACAGGCGGAAAGAACCCGCTCACAAGACACCATGTCTTGTGGCTCTCACACACCGAGTACGCCCGGTCTAGATTTATTACTCCACCAGCTCATATTTCATGATACATAAAATAACCGACCGTATCCAAAAACCCTTTTGTATCTCTCAGGTGATAGGTAATCACCTGACCTTTATTTGTCTAAGCATAGCTAAGCATAACTAGGCATTTTTCAAATTAAAACTGGTAACAAGGTAGAGATGGAAAAACAAGGTTGGTAATGCACCAATTAGGTTTTCACTTGACTCCTAATCACTTAATGCAGTACTTGAAAGCAAAATCAATATAAATTTTTGTAAAACACAAGGTAGGTTTAAATGCATCCGGGGCTTGCCTTGATTCTTGAAAAAGTCAGGTTCCAGAGTCGTTCCACAGATATCAAACCCGACCTCGATAGGCGGATTAACTTCCTCAACAACTTGATTAACTACCACGTTCTCACTTTCGTTCACTACACAAAGTAACAATGCCATGTTTAATATGATGCGAGATATAAAACATGATGCTTGATGGTGGATGCAAAAATTAATAACTTGAATACAACTTTCCTTTGCGGTACAGTTACAAGCCAACAACTACTTAAACATTTTCATAAACTCAAACACTTACTTTAAGTATCAAGAATTATTTTATACTAATGACCCAAGGTTATCACTCAATCCAAAAATTCAAACAAAACCTAAGTCATTAAGGTTTACTATTTGTTTTATGAATTAATTATTTAATTCCAAATTATGAAATAAATCAACTTTCTCCAAATGAGCTCAAAATTTTTGTGAAGACTCATCACATGATAAATAAGTGGCAAAACAATTTTCATAATTTTTGGATAATTATATAAGCCTAGAAAAATCATGGAAACCCATTTATTAATTAATTTGAGTAATTTTTATCACATTAAAACGTACTGAAAAATAAAATTTAATATTTTTCCTAAATAGTTCACATCTCATAGAGGTCACACAAACATTTTCATAATTTTTGGAGCTCTAATTAATTCTAGACAAAAATAACAAATCACAACACTATTTATTCAATTCAGCAAAATAGAAAAAATCCATTTCAAATAACAGTCACTGACATCGGGTCCCACATGTCAGAACCGTTCCCCGCGCTGACCACGGCGGCGAAGCTCGCTGACCAGCGATTTCTCGCCGACGGCGAGATCTCCGGCGACGGCCAAGGTACTACCACGTTCCCTACATCACAACGCATCGATAGGTGTCACAAGGTAGACCAATTACGGCCTCGACCGAGCACAACGCCGGCCATGGCGGCCACGACGGCGCGGTAGCGGCATGCCGATGAAAGGAGGCCGGTAGCGATTAAACACAAGGCTTGGGAAGACTCAGGAGCATACCCCAAACATGCTCGAGCAGAAAGATGTACCGGAGGAGCAACGGAGAAGCTCGTCGGCGAACAAGGCAGTCACGGCGGCACAGCGGATGTCAACGGCGGTGTCCCGGTGGCTGCAGTGGACGAAAAGGTCACCCAACAAGGCACAAAGCATCATGACAACATGGCGAAGCTAGAGCTACGCCGAGCAAGAGCAAAGACGCACCGTAGAGTGCTGGCCACGGTGACGCGCACTCGACGGTGATGTTGCCGGTGGCGAGGAAGAAAGGCACGCACAGCGTTTCCCCGGCGGAGTCAGGCTTCAAGGATAGGTCAGCTGGGTGCGCAAGGAGCAGGTGGAGTTGTGACGGGCTTTGCTACGACTGGTAAGCGCTACGGCGACGGCACGAGCTCGACGGAGCAACGGCGGCGTCATCGGGAAAAACAGGGGAGAAGAAACGGAGAAGAACGGTGACGGCATAGGCTTTATAGCGCGGCTCAGAAGCAAGAAGAAGCCACGCAGCAGCCTTCCCCTGCCAGTGCGAAGCCGGAGATGGCCACAGGCGCGCCTGGAAGACGTTGCAAGCTCATCGATGGTGAGGTGTCGCCCGCGGGTACTGTTCACTTTAATTACCGAATTGCCACTCGATTTAAATCACAAATTACTCCCAAAATTGCATGGTAACTAAAAAATCTCCAAAAACAAAAGTTGTTCCAAATTCAAAGTTCTACAACTTTTCTTTAATAACCATACTCTAATTCGGTTTACATTTTGAAAAGCAAGTTTATAATCAAAAGGGGACACTTAAACAAATTTACCCCTTTTTAAATTACTTCAAATTTTATATAACAACTTTGAAAACTCTAAAAACCAACTTTGTACACATTGACAAGATCTACACTTTTCCTTTTAGGCTCAACCCCAAAATGTGCTTAGATTTTGAATCAGGTTTTCCAGGGTAAAATTAAATGCTGGAAATTAGGGTTTTCGAAAATCCAATTCAACACAAATGTTTTGAAATTGATTCACTCCATACAAGTCAACACATATAACATAAAAGTAAACTTGTTTTAGTGAGTGCATATCAAAGTTTTCATTAACACCAAAATGATGTGCAATGCATATGATGACATGGCATGTTTTAGGGTTTAAAACACCAGAGGTATTACACTAGCTAAGGCCAAAGAGTTCAGTAACAAACTAACTGCTCGAATGCTACTTATACTACGTATAATTGCATTCGGGTTATTACTACAACGATTTTTCACCAAAAATACGAGCAAGCTGCATAAACATGCACTTTATAACATTTATACAAAATACATAAATGTTTTCTACCCTCTCGCGCGCTCTAACTACCCTCTCCAGATGTTATAGATAATACTCTCCGACCAGATCACCGAGCTCCGCCATCGTCGTCCATCTCGCCGAACAGGTCGATGTTGCCGGCTAGCTTCTTCGCCGCATTCTCCACCTCATCCTCTAGCTGCAGGTCTCCGCCACACCCATCCCTTCGACGAATCCGGTACCTATCGCCTATAGGTCAACGGATGGATAGTGGGACCGAACCACCTCAAGAGCATGAGTAATGGCGGTAACAACGGCATCGCGGTTGAAGCTCTTGAAGCTTTCCACGCCATCTTGCACCTTTTGATGACGATGTCCGGACGCGGTGGCCTACCGTCGGGCTGAGGAGCCACCTCCAGGTCGACGTAGTCGAGCACTGGTTTGACTCTGGCAACAACGGGGTCAAACTTGTCCCTCTAGGTCCGGGCATCCTGCTCCAACACATCGAACTATGCCTTTACCCTCCGACGGTAGTCTACAAGCATTACAAGGTTCCATCAAGCAAGGAAACTACTTCAGCAGTAACTTCGACCAGGAAGTACTCATCGTTCAGCTCCTCGGCCAGTTTGTCTACTCGCCCTATCTCCTTCGCCTTCTCCTCTCAAAGTAGTTCGAGGGCTTGGCGCAACTAGCCGAGCTCCGCGTCTTGCTCTACAAGCACAACAGTCATCACCAAAAATATGGTTGTTCAGCAACACAAAGCACATTTGCCGATATACCGTACCTACTTTATGCTCGGATGCACTTCTGAGCTGCTTGGATTTCTGTTCCAGTTGCATGGAGGCACTCGCTAGCTCCTCAGACTAGCACCACAGCTGCTCGAACGTAGCCGCTAGCTGCTCGGACAGGACCCCCTTCTGGTATTCTAGGTCCCACGCATTGGACTCAGCGAGGTCTCGCTCACGGCGGGCCCTCTGGATGTTTCTCTCCGTAAGGTTCATCGCCTCTTTGAGTTTTTTGTTCTCCTCGGTGAGGGGCTCCATCCTCTTTTTCAGCTGGTGCCGCTGCTCAGTAGTCCGAGTTATCCCCTACAAATGCACAATGATAATGACGAACTCCGATCTCCAACATCATAGACAAGCATTCTAGATGCAGTACTAACCTCGATTAGTTTCATCACTCCGGCAAGGGCGGTCTTCAGTCTCCTCATCTCCCTGGTGGTGTCTTCCTCCTCGATAACCACCACCTCATCACCGTGCTTGCGGAGGATTCATACAGATTGGGGTCGAGGTTCAGCACGCTCGACCTCTTCCACCTCATCCTCTTCCGCCATAGCTCGAGGCACCACCGGGGGGCTCTGTGGCCGGACAGCGGGTCCGACCATGCCCTGTGATGCCTCAAGGGGTGCCGTTTGCTCCTTGGGCACCACCGACTTCGCCGCCCTAGACTCTGGCGCATCGCCATCAACTCTAGCCTCTCCTCCCAAAGACCCGACGGTTCCCACCGTTGCCTCGGGCACTGCCGCTGACCCATCCATTGTCAATGCCACCCGTTCGTCATTGCCAAGTCCACCAGCAGTGGCGGTTGACTCCTCCAGCTGCCGAGCACTCAGGGACTCCGGGACGGGAGCTACCGGTGTTGCCTCCACCCCGGGATCAGCCCTCGGCTGTTCGACAGTCTGGACTGGCGGGGTTAGATCCTCCACACGCTTTGCACTACATCAGATCAGTTCATCAAGTGCCAAATAAGCTAAGGAACCACAACACAGTAACTCTAAGGCAAAGATACTGATGGCTTGGTCTGTCGGTACAATTTCTTGAACCGGTGCTTCATACTTGAGCCCCCAGGTGCGGCCGTGGGGTCAACTCCCATGCTCCAGGGTGGAGGTCCCGCCTCCTCCACCGTTGGCCTCTACATTGCCCGCTGCTCTAGGACTTCCTCCACTTGCTGCTCGGGGACTCCCATCGCATGCTACGCGGGGACTACCCTTGCTCACTGCTCGGGGACTTCTTCGCCTCTCTTCGATTGTACCTCCATGCGTGTGTTGCGTGGTGGTGCTTCAGTGCTCGATGGAGGAGCAACTAGAATTTTGTCATCATTAGAGCACTCGAACACCGTGGTCCTTTGCGTTCGAGTGGTCTGGTCACCACCAAGCGAAATGCCGCTCAGTTTGAGGGGAGCAGCGGCTGCCGCCTTTCTCTTCTTCTGGGCTGGCTCGTCTAACGCTGCCCACTTCCCTCAGACCTTCTTCGACATTGGGGGAGAACTCTCTGGCTGACCAGCGTCTGTGCCTCCGGACTCTGACGAGGCACTGGACGCATCTTCCTCAGGCTGAGCCAGTGGCCGGGCGTCTACTCCTTTCGGCCAATCACCCCAGCATGCCTGAGAAGTACACTGCTCTTTCCTGCGAATGGATCTTTGCATAAGTGAATCAGTTCACTGCTCAGCAACAATCATGGATACAAAGCAACATGAGCAAAACAATCGAGATGGTTACCCGAGGAGGTGGATTTATACAGTTGAAGACCCTCGTTTGCCTTGACATGCTGAATGAGGCGTTGGGAGCGAATAGCTCCACGGCCCGCTCTAGCACATCTTTCCTCGTCAGTCACTCCGTCCTCTCCCGGGTCTCGTCGTCATCACCCTTGAAGTCAAAGCCCGGGTGGGCCCTCTCCTTGTAGGGCTGGACATGGCGCACTATGAAGCTTGCCGCCACCAGTTCACTGTTAATCTCCACGCCTTTAATCAAGTTGAGGAGCTCCCTCACCTGCTCCATGTCAGCGCTGTTCGGTTTCTCCGACCAGCTCTTCTAGCTCTCCGAGATGTGGTGGACATTGCAGTGGATTGCAGGGTGGCTCTGCTTCATGTAGAACCACCTGGAGTTCCACCCGTTCAGAGAAGTGTTCAGTGATACATTAATGTACTCGCTGACCATGCCATCCCGGAGCTGCAGATATATGCCACCGACCACCTTGGAACCACCACCGTCCATCTTCTTCAACCAGAACAGGTGTCTGAAGAGGTTGAAGTGCGGCAGAACCCCTAGATACGTCTCACAGAAATGGATAAAGACCGAGATGTGCAATATGGTGTTTGGGTGGAGATTGCACAGACTAATCGTCCAAAACTCCAGCAGATCCCACATGAAAGGATGAACAGGGAACCCTAACCCACGCTAGAAATAATCCTCAAACACTACAGCTTCATCAGTGTTAGGCATCGAGAAGGGCTCACCGCTGGCTAGCCACCATCCAACGGTGACATGGTTTGGAAGAACGCCCACCGCCACCATCCTGTTGAGCTCCGCCTCCCCCATCTTTGATGGCACCCATTCCTCATCGGGGCTGGCTCCGGCGGCTGCCATCTTCGTCTTCACAGCTCCCTTCTTCAGCGCCATTTCTCAGATCTGGTTCGAGATTGGTGGCGGATGCGCGTGTGGATGCGAATCGGGAGGAACAAGAGCTGAGGAGGAAGATGGAATGGCAAAGTGGCAAAGGTGGGAGCGTGGGGCGTGGTGGCACAGTTATAAAGCACTCCCTCCATTGTTTCACGTTCGAGGGTTTTTGGGAAACCGTTCCCACGATTTGTGCCTCTCTGAATTCTCCGCAACTAAAGGTGGGCCGTTGCCTGGGCCTTCACGCAACCCCGGCCTGTTTTGATGATTTATCTCCACAAGTTGTTACGGCTCAATGAATATTCGCCGACATTTCCACCAATCGTTACGGCTCAGTAATTACTATTGTACAGCCATTACTCCAGTGTTTTCTTCAAGATTCTATTTTCTACAAGTTGACTGTTGTTTCTAACCCTAGCACCATGTGATCATGTCACCTACTGTTAGGCTCAGGGACTAAGTGGGCACACTTCACCTTGCGGTGAATGTGCTTTTTTCTCACTAAGGGGCTACGCCCGGGGACTGGCTGCCTACTCGGCTGGTCTTTTAGTATTCTTCTACTTCGGACCCTAGCACCACATGGCTACATCATCTACTATCAGGCTTGGGGACTAAGTGGGCACACTTCACCTCACGGTGAATGTGTTTGCTTTATTCTGGAAAACTCTGCGCCTCTTGATGCTGAAGAAGACTATCTCCTTTTCTCATGGTTGGACTCTAAGTGGGCACACTTGGTCCACTGCGAAGAAATTTTTGATTCTGAACTTGAGCTACTTACACCCTTATGGCAAGCCGTACTTGGGTTATACTGCTCGGCTACGGTTCACGCTGCTCGACGACTATTCACGCCGCTCTGCGACAGTTCATGCTGCTCGGCGATGGTTCAAGCTGCTTGGCGATGGTTCATGCTGCTCGACAACTGCTCACAATTGCTCGGCAACTCATCACGGTGGTCGGACCATGAGTTTGATTACTCGGCTTCCTTCACACCTGCTCTGACAAGCTCAAGACGGCGTTGCACAACGGGTATAAGGCGCTCGGGGACTAGCTGTGAGGGGTATGACCCCGGATACCCATGGCAGACCACATGGGCTGCGCCCCTAGGGGCGGCCCAACCCACAAGACGAAGCCTTGCGCGGCACGACTCTGCTCGGCGCCTCCTACAAGACTCCGGGAAGATATCCTGAAGATACTACGAGATATGTTAGGATACATATGATCCTAAGATTCCTGTAATCTGTTATTACTTTCTGGTTATCTCTCAGATCTAACCGACTTGTAACCCTACCCCCCAGACTATATAAGGTGGGTAGGGAATCCCTCCAAACTCATGCAATATCATACGATTGCTAAAACAAACCAACAGACCACAGGACTAGGGTAATACATCATACTGACGGCCTGAACCTGTCTAACTCATGTGTCTCTATTGCCTTCTTGTTCTTGATCACGCGCTTCTCTGCTGATCAATCTACCTTCGTGGGACACCCCTCGTAGGACTGCCAATGATATTCTGTCAACACTATCTGCAAACAAAACAAAACAAGCTTCCATGTGACCCACGTCACGTCATGTAGGAGTACCATCGGGTGCTTCCAAAATGATTGTTGAGCCTATGGTGCGTTTGGCACAAACCGTGTAGCTATCTTGCATCGAGACTAACACTATCTCCAAATGGAATGAAACAAGCCTCCACTTGACCCACATAACGTCGGAGTACCATCGGGTGCATCCAAAATGATTTCTGAGCCTATGGTGCGTTTGGGGCAAACCATGCACCGATCTTGCGCAGAGATTAACACTATCTCCAAATGGACTAAAATGAGCTTCCACTTGACCCACTTCACCTATGTGTACCATCAGGTGCATCCAAATTGATTTCTGAGCCTATGGTGCATTTGGCGCAAACCATGCACTGATCTTGCATCGAGGTTAACACTATCTCCAAATGGACTGAAACGAGCCTCCACTTGACCACATCACCTAGGAGTTCCATCAGGCGCGCCCAACATGACTTCTGAGACCATTACACATTCGGTGCATACAGTGCACCTATCTTGTGTCGAGATTAACACTATCTCGAAGCGGACTAAAATGAGGTTCCACTTCACCCACGTCACCTACGAGTACCATCAGGTGCATCCAAACTAATTTCTAAGCCTATGGTGCAAACAGTGCACCTATCTTGCGTCAAGGTTAACACTATCACCAAACAAACTAAAACAAGCCTCCAATTGACCCATGTCATGTAGGAGTACCATCGGGTGCGTCCAAAATTTTTTTTGAGCCTATGGTCGATTTGGCGTAAACCTTGCACCTATCTTGCATCGAGACTAACACTATCTCCAAATGGACTGAAACAAGCCTCCACTTGACCCACGTCACATCGGAGTACCATCGGCTGCATCCAAAATGATTTCTGAGCCTTTGGTGCGTTTGGCGCAAACTGTGCACCTATCTTGCGCCGAGATGAACACTATATCCAAACAGATTGAAACGAGCTTCCACTTGACTCATGACCACAAGGGTACCATCCGGTACGCCCAAAACAATTTCTATGCCCGTGGTACGTTTGGTGCAAACCGTGCACCTGTCTTATGTCGAGATTAACACTGTCTGCAAACAGAACAAAATGAGCTTTCACTTGACCCACGTCACCTAGGAGATCCATCTGGTGTGCCCAAAATGAGTTCCGAGCCTATTGCACATTCAGCACAAGCCGTGAACCTACCATGCGTCAAGATTAACACTATCTCCAAATGGACTCAAACAAGCTTCCACTTTACCCACGTCACCTAGGAGTACCATCAGGTGCATCCAAACTGATTTCTGACCCTATGGTGCATTTGGCGCAAACCATGCACCTATATTGCATCAAGGTTAACACTGTCTCCAAACGGACAGAAGCGAGCCCCCAGTTGGCCCACGTCACCTAGGAGTTCCATCGGGTGTGCCTAAAATGACTTCTAAGACTATTCCATGTTCGGCGCAAACTATGCACCTATGTTGCGTTGAGATTAACACTATCTCCAAACGGACTGAAATGAGCTTCCACTTGACCCACGACCCCTAGAGAACCATCAGGTACGCCTAGAACAATTTCCATGCCCGTGGTACGTTTGGCGCAAACTGTGTAGCTGTCTTGCACCGAGATTAACACTGTCTGCAAATGGAACAAAACAAGCTTCCACTTGACCCACATCACCAAGGAGTTCCATCCGGTGTGCCCAAAATGAGTTACGAGCCTATTGCACATTCGGTGCAAACCATGCACCTATCTTGCATCGAGATTAACACTATCTCCAAATGGACTAAAGTAAGCTTCCACTTGACCCACGTCCCCTACAGTACCATCGGGTACGCCCAAAACAATTTCCATGCCCATGGTATATTCACCGCAACCCGTGCACCTATCTTACACTGAGATTAACACTATCTCCAAATGGAACAAAACGAGCTTCCACATGACCCACGTCACCTAGGAGTTCCACCGGGTGCGCCCAAAATGACTTCTGAGCCTATTGCACGTTCGACGCAAATCCATGCATCCATCTTGCGTTGAGATTAATACTATCTCCAAACGGAGAGAAACGAGCTTCCACTTCACCCACATCACTTAGGAGTACCATCAGGTGCATCCAAACTGAGTTCTGAGCCTATGGTGTGTTTGGCACAAACCGTGCACCTATCTTGCATCGAGTCTAACACTATCTCCAAACGGACTGAAACATGCCTCCACTTGACCCACGTCACGTCAGAGTACCATTGGGTGCATCCAAAATGATTTCTGAGCCTAAGGTGTGTTTGGCACAAACCACGCACCTATCTTGGGCCAAGGTTAACACTATCTCCAAATGGAACAAAATGAGCTTCCACTTGACCCACGTCACCTAGGAGTTCCATCGGGTGCGCCTAAAATGACTTCTGAGCCTATTGCATGTTTGACACAAACCGTGCACCTATCTTGCGTCGAGGTTAACACTATCTCGAAATGGACTGAAACGAGCTTCCACATCACCCACATCACCTAGGAGTACTATTAGGTGCATCCAAATTGAATTATAAGCCTATTGATATGATCCCGCTAGGGTTTGTTTCTGATCTTTCGATGAGAGGTGTGGGATAACTCAATTGATGGGTGGAGATGACGTTCATGGCCCGACTACAGCCTTCCAAGCTGCGCCTTAGCAACCGATACACCACCTCCAACAGCTGCCGCGATCTTGTGGAGCGCGATCAACCAAACCACTAGGGTAATTCCTGCAAGCAATTGAGGAACAAGCAAGAACAAGTAGAACAAGCAACTCAATTGCAAATATGGAGATGAAAACCAATCTGAAATCACAAAGTTGGGGTTCTGAATCAAGTAGAACGGATGGTCTAGTCGACACACGCGTCTACAAGGAAGTAGCAATGGCTAAACTTTCAACAAAACAAAACCCAATCTGTTTGTGGCGGCTCTAATCCTTATTAATACATAGGGAATGACCAGGGGGTGTTGGGGTCGTTCTCCAACCCTAGGACGCGTCCCTAATGGACCCAACTTGATACATGGGTCATCGGCCCAAAATAGGGTGACGCAGCACCACCAAAGGCAGAAAAAGGTCCCGGCGTTGAAATGACGACTGCAGAAGCATCGGATAAGATATGTCCATGAGTCCAGATCCGTTGGAAAATAGACTTGATAAGCTTTCCAAAAGTGCTAGAACGTCCCAATCGGAGTCCGTATGAAGTCGTGGCGACCGTCGTAATTTGGGACTATTTTGCAGTCCGAATTCAACTTCCAAAACGTGTTGTACTTGGACTCTTTCTCGTCCTTGGAACCAAAGCGACGTGGTGGCCTAGTGGAGGACGTTAGGAATACTTGGATTTGGTCCCCAATCAACTTCATTAACCTTCCATGCTTTCCATATGCAATCAAACCTTCCCTTGATCCATGTAAGTAATTCTGAAAATGAGAATGAACACACATCATGGTGCGAAGATCAATTCATCAAATGTATCAAATACAATCATGATAAAGAATTGTTTCACCTGTGAATCAAAAGTTGCCAATGTGGTTATATCCGAGCAGGTGATGTCCTCATCATTCTCACCTTCTTGCCTGCAAGTCGTCCTTGACTTGCTCCAATGGTATTCAAAGGTGCTTGCTTTGATGTTGGAGCATGGAGCGGCGACTATGTCTTGGCATAACCACAACCAAACAATGCTCCCCTTCTTTGGCCTTACCCTGTTGCATATCGGAAAAACTAGAAAAACTTTGCAAGACATTATTAGTGTTAGTGCAGCCCCCTATTCGTTCATGGTATTGTAGCCCATAAGGATATTTCAGATTAGAGCAAATATAAACTCTATGCACCAAATATTCTCCTCTGTTGTCGTATTTGCCAATTGCATGAAGCGAACAATGATTAAAACTTGGCAAACTAGAATCAAATTTAAGTTTCTCTTTTAGATAATTTAGATTACATAGAATGTCAAATTCAATATAACCCAAAGTATTTAAAGAGGACAACAAATTCAGTTCATCTTGTGCACATGTAATAGGATGAAAAAGCCTATCTTCAGCACATTTGTATGGTTCCAAGCCAAAAGTATCACACTTATTCGCTACTTGTGGCATAGGAGTAAAAGGATCATCAGCACACAAGTCCTCTTTATCACAAGGAACAGCAAGTAATTTATTTTGTGACAAAGGAAAATCAGCAGTGGGTTCCACTATTTGTTGCTCTTCATTAGCATGCAGAGTGGACAAATTTTGGACATTATGGGTCACATCATTCTTGCAATTATTCACAGATAATAGAATCTCCTTTTCAGCATTGAGAGCAAGACAAAACAATTGACCAATATGGCTATAAAAATTGCTAATTAACAAGGTTTGAATTTCAGAATTGAGCCCTCTCATGAACCTACTCATAACATCTTCCATGCATTCATCTAATCCACCAAACATGATGCAAATCTTAAAATCATGGTAGTATGCTTTTACAGTCCTACTATCTTGCTTCAAGTTGTCTAATTTTGCAACCAAATAATCAGCATAATATGCAGGAATGAATGCATCTCTAAAAAGAAATTTGAAGTCTTCCCAAGATTTTGGAACTTTGTTATGCCTACAAATGTGTTTCCATTCTAGCAAAGCAAATTCAGTCAAAACATTGGAGGCAATATAAATCTTTTGTTTCTCAGACAGGTCATGCTCATCAAATTCATTATCTACTTTTAGCTCCCAATCAATGTAAGCTTTAGGATCAAACTTACCATCATATAACGGCAAGTGTTGAATGACATCCTGAATATGAGGGTCTAGTTCCAACAGCTCAAAAATTTCCGTATCACCTATCATGATTAGTAGAAAACAAGAAACACAAAAATAATATGTATCGTCCTATCAACTACTAGGATGTGTCGGTTGTAATTCTCTCAAACTCAACTTGTTTAAAACAAGCCCTTACAAGTTCTTACCAAGCCAAACAGGAGGTGACGGCAACCAACAAGTCTGCAACCGTTGAATGAAGTGTATCGGTGCCGCAACAACAACACCTATCAAGCTGTAGTCGAAATATGTGGAGCTATAGGTGGGCTGAAGCAAGGAAGTACTAGCACCACGTTTGTCACAAAAAGCAAGCTGAATAATCGTTCAACGGCGGTACTGTGCTGGTCCTAGCCTAGACCGTGCTAGAGGCGCGAGCCTAGACACAAAGGAAGTCACAACACACCACCGAAAACAATGGAGAAGCACAACGAACAGCCCCTTTTCTTCCTTTTCTTTTCTTTTCTTTTCTTTTCTTTTTCTTTCTTTCTTTCTTTTCTTTTCTCTCTCTCTCTCTCTCTCAACGAACAGCCCCTTTTTTTCTTTTTTTTCTTTCTTTTCTTTTTTTTCTTTTCTTTTATATATCTCTCTCTCTGGAGTAAAACCAAGCCAATATGTATGCACAATGTGGAGGAGTCGAGTACAGGTATGGACTTCTGCTGCCTTTCTGGAACACTTCAATATATGTAGCACAAGTGCAAAAAGCAACAAGATTTAATAACACGGCGCAACACCCAATTCAGAGTCCACAACGATTCCAACTGGGTCTTTAACAAGATTAGAACTCTAGAGTGAGCTGAGCTAATATGGATATGTTGGACGTGGAGAAGTTGAGTATAGATATGAACTATTGCTTGCACAAATATGTACTCGATTCGGACTCAAAACAAAGAACAAGACAGCTATCAATTCGGACTCAAAACTGATTCCAACTCGAACTTCAACACCACGTGGGATTCGGTCTCAAAACAAACTCAGATTCCTACTCATACTTGAACACAAGGATGTATTCGGATTCAACCAACGGAAGGTTTATATGATAGCACACGGTACCGTGACTAGAACGTGACAAGAACTCAAACTCTAAAGGACTAAAACTAAGACCAACAACTCGACACAAACCGATGCAACCAAAAACTCAACAAGCCCTAACTAAGCGGTGCTAGCAAAGGCTCAAAGGGTTTATTAGGATTACGAAGAACTAATCTACTAATTTTGTTTTGGCTCTTTCTAGACCATAGGAGATTAAAAACAGCAAAGAACTGGAAGTCTCTCACCGATCAACCTTGCTCTGATACCAACTGATATGATCCCGCTAGGTTTTGTTTCTGATCTTTCGATGAGAGGTGTGGGATAACTCGATTGATGGGTGGAGATGACGTTCACGGCCCGACTACAGCCATCCAAGCTGCGCCTTAGCAACAACCGATACACCACCTCCAACAATTTGCCCATGATCTTGTGGAGCGCGATCAACCAAACCACTAGGGTAATTCCTGCAAGCAATTGAGGAACAAGCAAGAACAAGTAGAACAAGCAACTCAATTGCAAATATGGAGATGAAAACTAATCTGAAATCACAAAGTTGGGGTTCTGAATCAAGTAGAACGGATGGTCTAGTCGACACACGCGTCTACAAGGAAGTAGCAATGGCTAAACTTTCAACAAAACAAAACCCAATCTGTTTGTGGCGGCTCTAATCCTTATTAATACATAGGGGAACGACCAGGGGGGTGTTGGGGTCGTTCTCCAACCCTAGGACGCGTCCCTAATGGACCCAACTTGATACATGGGTCATCGGCCCAAAATAGGGTGACGCAGCACCAAAGGCAGAAAAGGTCCCGGCGTTGAAATGATGACTGCAGAAGCATCGGATAAGATATGTCCATGAGTCCAGATCCGTTGGAAAATAGACTTGATAAGCTTTCCAAAAAGTGCTAGAACGTCCCAATCGGAGTCCGTATGAAGTCGTGGCGACCGTCGTAATTTGGGACTATTTTGCAGTCCGAATTCAACTTCCAAAACGTGTTGTACTTGGACTCTTTCTGTCCTTGGAACCAAAGCAACGTGGTGGCCTAGTGGAGGACGTTAGGAATACTTGGATTTGGTCCCCAATCAACTTCATTAACCTTCCATGCTTTCCATATGCAATCAAACCTTCCCTTGATCCATGTAAGTAATTCTGAAAATGAGAATGAACACACATCATGGTGCAGCATCAATTCATCAAATGTATCAAATACAATCATGATAAAGAATTGTTTCACCTGTGAATCAAAAGTTGCCAATGTGGTTATATCCGAGCAGGTGATGTCCTCATCACCTATGATGCGTTTGGCGCAAACTATGCGCCTATCTTGATTCGAGACTAACACTATCTCCAAATGGACTAAAACAAGCCTCCACTTGACCCACATCATGCCAGAGTAGCATAGGGTTCATCCAAAATGATTTCTGAGCCTATGTGCATTTGGCACAAACCGTTCAACTATCTTGCGCCAAGACTAACACAATCTTCAAATGGACTAAAAAGAGCTTCCACTTGACCCATATCCCGTAGAGTACCATCGAGTACGCTGAAAATAATTTCCATGGCCGTGGTACGTTTGGCAAAAACCATGCACATGTCTTGCGCTGAGATTAACACTATCTAGAAACGGAACAAAACAAGATTCCACTTGACCCACGTCACCTAGGAGTTCCATCCGGTGTGCCCAAAATGAGTTCCGAGCCTATTGCACGTTCAGCAAACATTGCACCTATCTTGTGTCCAGATTAACACTATCTCCAAATGGACTCAAACAAGCATCCACTTCACCCACATCACCTAGGAGTACCATTAGGTGCATCGAAACTGATTTCTGAGCCTATGATGCATTTGGCGCAAACCGTGCACCTATCTTGCGTCGAGGTTAACAATATCTGCAAACGGACTAAAATGAGCCTCCACTTGACCCACGTCACTTAGGAGTTCCATCGGGTGCGCCAAAATGACTTCTGAGACTATTGCACGTTTGGCGCATACAGTGCACCTATCTTGCGTCAAGATTAGCACTATCTCAAAATGGTCTGAAACAAGCTTCCACTTCACCCACGTCACCTAGGAGTACTATAAGGAGCATCCAAATTGATTTCAGAGCCTATGGCGCGTTTGGTGCAAACTGAGCACCTATCTTGCGTTGAGGTTTGGACTATCACCAAACGGACTGAAATGAGCCTCCACTTGACCCAGGTCACGTAGGACTACCATCGGGTGTGTCCAAAATGATTGATGAACCTATGGTGCGTTTGGCGCAAACCGTGCACCTATCTTGTGCCGAGATTAACACTATCTCCAAACGGACTGAAATGAGCTTTGACTTGACCCATGTCACCTAGAGTACCATCGGCTACGCCCAAAATGATTTCCATGCCCGAGGTACATTTGGCGCAAACCGTGCACCAATCTTTCGTCGTGATTAATACTACCTCCAAACGAACTGAAACGAGCTTCCACTTCACCTAGGAGTGCCACCTGGTGCATTCAAACTGATTTCTGAGCCAATGGTGCATTTGGGGCAAACCATGCACCTATCTTGCGCTGAGATTAACACTATCTCCAAACGGACTGAAACGAGCTTCCACTTGACCCACTTCACCTATGTGTACCATCAGGTGCATCCAAATTGATTTCTGAGCCTATGGTGCATTTGGCGCAAACCATGCACCGATCATGCATCGAGGTTAACACTATATCCAAATGGACTGAAACGAGCCTCCACTTGACCACATCACCTAGGAGTAACAACAGGTGCGCCCAACATGACTTCTGAGACAATTGCACCTTCGGCACATACAGTGCACATATCTTGCGTTGAGATTAACACTATCTCGAAGCGAACTAAAATGAGCTTCCACTTCACCCACGTCACCTAGGAGTACCATCAGGTGCATCCAAACTGATTTCTAAGCCTATGGTGTGTTTGGTGCAAACCGTGCACCTATCTTACGTCGAGGTTAACACTATCACCAAATGGACTAAAACGAGCCTCCAATTGACCCACGTAATGTAGGAGTACCATCGGGTGCGTCCAAAATTATTTTTGAGCCTTGTCCGTTTGGCGCAAACCGTGCACCTATCTTGTGTCGAGACTAACACTATCTCCAAATTGACTGAAACAAGCCTCCACTTGACCCACGTCATGTCGGAATACCATCTGGTGCATCCAAAATGATTTCTGAGCCTTTGTTGCATTTAGGGCAAACCGTGCACCTATCTTGTGCCGAGATTAACACTATCTCCAAACAAATTGAAACGAGCTTCCACTTGACCCATGACCACTTGAGTACCATCAGGTACCCCCAAAACAATTTCCATGCCCGTGGTACGTTCGGTGCAAACCGTGCACCTGTCTTGCACCGAGATTAACACTATCTGCAAATAGAACAAAACGAGCTTCCACTTGACCCACGTCACCTAGGAGTTCCATCGGGTGTGCCCAAAATGAGTTCCGAGCCTATTGCATGTTTGGCAAAAACCGTGCACCTATCTTACGTCAAGATTAACACTATTTCCCAATAGACTGAACTGAGCTTACACTTCACCCACGTCACCTAGGAGTGTCATTAAGTGCATCCAATTTTATTTCTGAGCCTATGGTACATTCAAATATCTTGCGCTGAGATTACACTATCTCTAAATGGAACAAAATGAGCTTCCACTTGACCTACGTCACCTAGGAGTTCCATCGAGTGCGCCCAAAATGACTTCCGAGCCTATTGTACGTTCGATGCAAACCATGCACCTATCTTGCATTAGATTAGCACTACCTCCAAATGGACTCAAACAAGCTTCCACTTCACCCACGTCACCTAGGAGTACCATCAGGTGCATCCAAACTGATTTCTGACCCTATGGTGCATTTGGCACAAACCGTGCACCTATGTTGAGTCGAGGTTAACACAATCTCCAAATGGACTGAAGCAAGCCTCCAGTTGACCCACATCACCTAGGAGTTCCATCGGGTGTGCCCAAAATGACTTCTGAGACTATTGCACGTTAGGTGCATACCGCACACCTATCTTGCGTCGAGATTAACACTATCTCCAAACGGACTAAAATGAGCTTCCACTTGACCCACGACCCCAGAGTACCATTAGGTACGCCTAGAACAATTTCGATGCCCATGGTACGATTGGCGCAAACCGTGCAACTGTATTGCGCCGAGATTAACACTGTATGCAAACAGAACAAAACGAGCTTCCACTTGACCCATGTCACCAAGGAGTTCCGTCCGGTGTGCCCAAAATGAGTTCGAGCCTATTGCACGTTCGGTGCAAACCGTGCACCTATCTTGCATTGAGATTAACACTATCTCCAAATGGACTCAAGCGAGCTTCCACTTGACCCACGTCCCCTACAGTACCATCGGGTACGCCCAAAATGATTTCCATGCCCATGGTATATTTGCTGCAAACCGTGCACCTATCTTGCGCCGAGATTAACACTGTCTCCAAACGGAAAAAAACAAGCTTCCACGTGACCCATGTCACCTAGGAGTTCCACTGGGTGCGCCCAAAATGACTTCTGAGCCTATTGCACGCTCGACGCAAATCGAGCACCCATGTTGCCTTGGGATTAATACTATCTCCAAATAGACTAAAACGAGCTTCCACTTCACCCACGTCACCTAGGAGTACCATCAGGTGCATCCATACTGAGTTTTAAGCCTATGGTGCCTTTGGCACAAACCGTGCACCTATCTTGCATCAAGTCTAACACTATTTCCAAACAGACTGAAAAAGCCTCCACTTGACCCATGTCACATCAGAGTACCATCGGGTACATCCAAAATGATTTCTGAGCCTATGGTGCATTTGGCACAAACCGCGCACCTATCTTGCGCCGAGGTTAACACTGTCTCCAAATGGAACAAAATGAGCTTCCACTTGACCCACGTCACCTAGGAGTTCCATCGGGTGCGCCCAAAACGACTTCCGAGCCTATTGCACGTATGGCGCAAATCGTGCACCTATCTTGCATCGAGGTTAACACTATCTCGAAACGGACTGAAACAAAATGAGCCTCCACATCACCTAGGAGTACTATCAGGTGCATCCAAATTGATTTATGAGCCTATGATGCGTTTGGCGCAAACTGTGTGCCTGTCTTGATTCAAGACTAACGCTATCTCCAAACGGACTGAAACAAGGCTCCACTTGACCCACATCACGCCGGAGTAGCATCGGGTTCATCCAAAATGATTTCTAAGCCTATGTGCATTTGGCACAAACCGTGCACCTATCTTGTGCCGAGACTTACACTATCTTCAAATGGACTGAAAAGAGCTTCCTCTTGACCCACATCCCCTAGAGTACCATCGAGTACGCCCAAAACGATTTCCATGGCCGTGGTACGTTTGGCAAAAACCGTGCACCTGTCTTGCATCGTGATTAACACTGTCTACAAATGGAACAAAACGAGCTTCCATTTGACCCATGTCACCTAGGAGTTCCATCTGGTGTGCCCCAACAAGTTTCGAGCCGATTGCACGTTCGGCAAACAGTGCACCTATCTTGCGTCCATATTAACACTATCTCCAAATGGACTCAAACGAGCATCCACTTCACCCACGTCACCTAGGAGTACCATTAGGTGCATCCAAACTGATTTCTAAGCCTATGGTGCATTTAGCGCAAACCGTGCACCTATCTTGCATCGAGGTTAACACTATCTGCAAGATGGACTAAAACGAGCCTCCACTTGACCCACGTCACCTAGGAGTTCCATCGAGTGCGCCAAAACAACTTCTGAGACTATTGCACGTTCAGCGCATACAGTGCACCTATCTTGCGTCGAGATTAGCACTATCTCAAAATGGTCTTAAACGGGCTTTCACTTCACCCACATCACCTAGGACTACTATCAGGTGCATCCAAATTGATTTCAGAGACTATGGTGCGTTTGGTGCAAACAATGCACCAATCTTGCATTGAGGTTAGGACTATCACCAAATGAACTGAAACGAGTCTCCACTTGACCCAGGTCACATAGGACTACCATCAGGTGCGTCCAAAATGATTGCTGATCCTATGGTGTGTTTGGCGCAAACCGTGCACCTATTTTGCGCCGAGATTAACACTATCTCCAAACGGACTAAAATGAGCTTCAACTTGATCCATGTCACCTAGAGTACCATCGGGTATGCCCAAAACTATTTCCATGCCCGAGGTATGTTCGGCGCAAACCGTGCACCTATCTTTCGTTGAGATTAACACTACCTCCAAATGGACTGAAACGAGCTTTCACTTCACCCACGTGTAGTGCCATCTGGTGCATTCAAACTGATTTCTGAGCCAATGGTGCATTTGGTGCAAACCGTGCACCTATCTTGCATCGAGACACACAATATCTCCAAATGGACTAAAACATGCCTCCACTTGACCCATGTCATGTCAGACTACCATTGGGTGCTTTCAAAATGATTTCTGAGCCTATGGTGCGTTTGGCGCAAACCGTGCACCTATCTTGCTCCTAGATTAACACTATCTCCAAATGGACTAAAATGAGCTTCCACTTGAGCCATGTCCCCTAGAGTTCCATCGAGTAGGGCAAAATAATTTCCATGCCCGTGGTATGTTCGGCGTAAACCGTGAATCTGTCTTATGCTGAGATTAACACTATCTGCAAACGGAACAAAACAAGCTTCCATTTGACCGACGTCACCTAGGAGTTCCATCAGGTGTGCCCAAAATGAGTTCTAAGCCTATTGCACGCTCGGCGCAAACCGTGCACCTATCTTGCATCGAGATTAACACTATCTCCAAATGGACGAAAATGAGCTTCCACTACACCCACGTCACCTAGGAGTACCATCAGGTGCATCCAAACTGATTCCTGAGCCTATGGTTCATTTGGCACAAACCGTGCTCCTATCTTGGTCGAGGTTAATAGTATCTCCAAATGGACTAAAATGAGCCTCCACTTGACTCGTGACCTAGGAGTTCCATCAGGTGCACCCAAAACGACTTTTGAGACTATTGCACGTTCGGCGCATACCGTGCACCTATCTTCTATCGATATTAACACTATCTGGAAACGAATTGAAACGAGCCTCCACTTCACCCACATCACCTAGGAGTACTATCAGGTGCATCCAAACTGATTTCTGAGCCAATGGCACGTTATCTTGCACCCAAGTCCCTGGAATCAGTTTTAAAGTTCAATCTTTGGTGAATTTTCAAATGATTTTTCATAAATAAAATTTGTCCACACTTTACTTCAATTGGTTGGTGTAATGCTTAAGCTATGATGATGTGTATTTAGTTGTGATGTTTGACTAGTAATTAGTTATTAATTAATTGTCCAAAGTTGCTTAACTGAAACTGTTTTCAAACCCTAACTGTCAGTTCAGAGTTTCAATGTCAATCTACCCCTGTTCTTGATCCTAGATCTTGCAATCCAGTTAGAATTAGGGGTGCATCCCTAAAGCAATGTTGAAGACCACATCAAGATGAGCAACTTTTATTAATGAAGTTTTTCAAGTTTCAATTTGGAATCAAGAGAATAAGGGAGGAGAAGATCGAGTGTCAGTGTAACTGCTACAGTAGCCTGCAGGAGGCAGTGTGCCTGCTCGCTGTTGGTGACCGCCACCGCCCTCATTTTGCCACCTCATCATGCATGGGCACGTAGCTGCTTGCATGTCCAAGCAGAGCAGGAGCCGGTGCATCACGACGCTTCGCCCGTGCTGTCAAAACGCAACGTCGCCAACTATCCCACTCATTCCTCCTCTCTCTGCTCCACCACTAGGCTGACTCGCCACTGGCAAAATTGGCCACCGCTAAAGCGCCTCAGCCCAATTTCCCACACCAGTTTCTCCACCCCATCCTTGTGCACGCCCCTGACCTGCTCGCGCCGCCTGCTGCCACTGGGATCGCTCCCACCACCGAATCCCACCGCGGTGGCTCGCCATGGGCGCTAAGGTCACCTCCACTATGGCCAGGCCTCACCGGTTGCTCTCTCGCCCTATCTAGTTTTGTTCTAGCTTCCTTGTGTTGTAGTGGTGCTCATAGAATTCTCCGTTTTGTCAGGCGCACACCGGAGCCACCAGAACACCAACCTTGTTGCTGGTCTATGCCGCCGTGCCTGCTCTCACCGTCGGTAGCATGCTCTGCACCGCCTCTTCTCCGACCGTTGGGCTGCGTAGGTCGCGGTGAGCCCCTGGTCATGATAGATGCCTCCATTTATACTCTATCGTGTCCTAGCCACTAGAACATCGCCACGCTGCCGCGCTCTGCCTCGCCGTGCCGCCATGGCTGAGGCCTCGCCGTGCCATTGGTGCAGTCCCCGTTGCCGGTAACCTTGCTGTTAGTTGCCGCCGTCGCGCTAGAGCACCGCTGGGCTGCCATGGTCACCGATGTGGTTGCCGTCATGCCCTAGACTATCAACCACCACCCTAGATCGATGTGCAAGCTCACCGCAAGCACGTAAGTGCAATCCCAGCCGTCGGAATCCTCGCCGTCGACGAGCTACGCTGTGTACCAGCTGGCGACTCCTTGGTCAAAGCTGGGCTGGGTCAGGGTTGACCCTGTCCCCGCATGTCAGTGGCGGTGGGTAGGGGCGAGTTGAGTGGAAAACGGTTTTCCAGCGTTTTTTATTTTCAAAAAATATAAATATGTGTGATTCTTGTTATTTTCATAATTAATTAGTTGGGCATGATAAAATTATCAAAATTTTTGTGTAGCTTTGTTACGTGATGCTCTGCCATAGAAAAATATGATTTGGTCATTTTTACAAATTTTAGTATGCTTAAAAATTACCTCTTTAAATTATAAAATGGACCTTGCATGATTTTTGTAGACAAAAATATTAATCATTTAATCATGAAACTTTTTGTGTAAGATTAACAAGTTAATATCTGCCTTCACAAAAAGTTTGGTACAGTTTTAATAATTCTAACTTAGTTAATTAATTTAGGTATGTTTGAATGCCTTTTATTGATTTAGTAAATACCAAAATGATTTATACAAATGGTTAAATGATCTTGGTGTGTTTTGGATATTTCTTGAAGACCTTGGGACATATAAACCCCTATTGTTCCTTGGCAACTTAATTATTTCCTTGATATGTTTATAATCAACTTGTCATTGTAATAATTAAAATGCCTTAATTGAATGTTTAGTTTTATGAGTTTCTTATAATGATCATGAGTTAGGAAAGATGTTAATCACCTGCTGGTCCATGTTAAGTTAATCCTTTCATGATAACAACTAGTTAACTTGATAGTTAACTAACTAAAATGCTCTTATGATAATAACCCTAGTTTCTTGATGAAGGAAGGTTGCACTCAACTTTCTTAACTTTGTTTAACTTCTGTTATGCATTTGAATGTCTCTCATCACGCATCATGGCATGTTAAGCAAAGCATCATTTTATTACATGTAGTGCTTACGAGAGTGAGAAGGTTCGTGTTGATCAAGTTTTGGAGAAGGTCCATCCACCATGGTGTTGGTGCCAAGTTAACTTCTGGATCTTTCTTTGGAATCTAACCTTCTCTGCAACCCAGGTAAGTGCTAGAGCATAAACCCTTCTCTAGTATTTATAAATCTTTATTACACTTTAAGTCTTGTGAGATGTGCATTAAGTAATCAGGAGTTGGTTGAATACCATTGCTGCATGATTACCTTGATATTTGGGTATCCTTAATTGTACCCTGCTAGTATGAATAGGTTGACACCTTTAATGCTTAGTAATGCTTAGATTACGATAGATGTCGAATGATGGTTTCATCGTTCGCGAGAAATAGGTTTTACCTTGGTTCTTCTCGACTCCGTTTATGGATCGTGAGAATACCATGATAATGATGATGTTTAAATTCCGACCAGGCGGGTGGCTTGCATTGAGAATGGAGTCTTGGTGTAGTGCCTCCGCCTGTGTCGATTGAGGACCATACAGTTGTAGACCTGTTGTGAGTCGAGACTTTGCAGTACTAGCCACATACTCCGGTAAGCCTGATACCTCGGCTATTCCATTATGAGAAAGGCCAACCGCGCACTAGGAGTGGAGAGATGGTGAGAGTAGCTATACCCACCCTACGTACACATCGGGGATGGCGTACGGCGGTGGAGTCGCTATTTCTAGCGTGGCACAGGACCCGTTCTTGTTTTGGAGGATTCGAATGAAGGTTGATATATGTAGGTCCAGGACCTGCATATGTCAACTGGTAAGGAAACCCCAGCTAGGCCTAATCGATTCGAATCGTCGTGCTCCTCGGTTATGGAGACTCGATTCTCTGCTCTACATCATAGTTAATTAATGAAAACATGGTTACTTATGGAAATGATTTGAAAAGAGATGAGATGCTTAATGAAGTGATTGATTTAGACCAGGTGCAAATTGGATACTGATAATGACTCAATACACAGCTAAAACATTGAAAGTAAAAATCCACTCGTAGTAAGTTTTTCTACAAAAGTTATTCTTGTTTCTAGCTTAGTTTTAAGCCTGCATACCCTTGGAGTCTTTTCTTTTAGTCAGGTAAGACTTGTTGAGTACCCTCAAGTACTCAGGGTTTGTTAACCCCTGTTGCAGGTTTTGACTTGTGCTGCTAATCGAGGTCATGTCGGTGGGCTCGACATGATCTGGCTATCTCTTCTACCTTAGGTGCTTCACCTAAGTTGCTTCTATAGTTTTACTTACCTTTTTGAACTCAAGTTAAGTTTTACATGAACATGTTTTGTAAACTAATGTTATAAATCTTTTGCACTCCGATGTATGATATTTTTGTACCAGATGTTGTAATATTGTGGTAACTCCATGTTGATCCTGTATACAAATAACTAGGAGAAATGCTCTAGTACTTCGGGCACAGCCCGCCTACCAACTAGGAGAGCTAAATAGACAAGGTCTGCCACGAGCCCTACGATTTAATAACTAGACCTAACATGGTGGAATACAGAGGATGGACAAGGCTGTCACCACTTGCCAACTACCACAATCTATCTGGAGGCCTAGCCGTATCCATTGGTAATTTATAGCCTAAGCACCTCGCTTAATCTATAAGCTTACTACTTTGATTCGAGCTCCGATGAAATGAGATCAAAGCACCCTAACCCGACGGTAGAAGAGGTATGAACGAAAGACTACTAAACAAAATATAACATATGATATTAATGCCAAGAATAAGTACCTAAGCTCACTAATGATGAACAATAATGAACTAGAACTTGGACTAAGCAAAGCAATAATACTAAATAAAGTACTAAATAAAGTAAAAGCTAAATGAAAGAATTACAAAGGAGCTATACCAAACCCAGAACACCAATCTTGTCGCCAGTCTACGCCACCATGCCTGCTCTCACCGTCGGTAGCATGCTCCGCACCGCCTCTGCTCCGACCGTCGAGCTGCGTAGGTCGCGGTGAGCCCCTGGTCATGATAGATGCCTCCGTTTAGACTCTATCATGTTGTAGCCACCGGAACATCACCGCATCAACGCGCTCTGCCTCACCGTGCCGCCATGGCTGAGGCCTCGCTGTGCCATTGGTGCAGTCCCCGTGGCCGGTAACCTTGTTGTTAGTTGCTGCTGTCACGCTAGAGCACCGCTAGGCCGCCATGGTCGCCAACGTGGTCGCCGTCATGCCCTAGACTATCAACCACCACCCTAGATCGATGTGCAAGCTCACCGCAAGCACGTAAGTGCAATCCCCGTCATCAGAATCCTCACCGTCGGTGAGCTGCGCTATGTACCAGCTAGCAACTCCTCGGTCAAAGTTGGGCTGGGTTAGGGTTGACCCTGTCCCCGCATGTTAGTGGCGGTGGGTAGGGGCGAGCTGAGTGGAAAACGGTTTTCCAGCGTTTTTGATTTTCAGAAAATATAAATATGTGTGATTCTTGTTATTTTCATAATTAATTAGTTGAGCATGATAAAATTATCAAAATTTTTGTGTAGCTTTGTTATGTGATGCTCTACCATAGAAAAATATGATTTGGTAATTTTCACAAATTTTGGTGTGCTTAAAAATTACCTCTTTAAATTATAAAATGGACCTTGCATGATTTTTGTAGACAAAAATATTAATCGTTTAATCATGAAACTCTTTGTGTAAGATTAACAAGTTAATATCTGCCTTCACAAAAAGTTTGGTACAGTTTTAATAATTCTAACTTAGTTAATTAATTTAGGTATGTTTAAATGCCTTTTATTGATTTAGTAAATACCAAAATGATTTATACAAATGGTTAAATGATCTTGGCGTGTTTTGGATATTTCTTGAAGACCTTGGGACACATAAACCCCTATTGTTCCTTGGCAACTTAATTATTTCCTTGATATGTTTATAATCAACTTGTCTCTGTTATAATTAAAATGCCTTAATTGAATGTTTAGTTTTATGAGTTTCTTATAATGATCATGAGTTAGGAAAGATGTTAATCACCTGCTGGTCCATGTTAAGTTAATCCTTTCATGATAACAATTAGTTAACTTGATAGTTAACTAACTAAAATGCTCTTATGATAATAACCCTAGTTTCTTGATGAAGGAAGGTTGCACCTAAGCTCACTAATGATGAACAATAATGAACTAGAACTTGGACTAAGCAAAGCAATAATACTAAATAAAGTACTAAACATAAAGTACTGAATAAAGTAAATGATAAATGAAAGAATTACAAAGGAGTTATACCAGACCCAGAAGACTCTTCCGGACTCTGAGATGCTCCACTCTTGCTCTACTTCCACTACTAAACTACTACTCTAGAGCTACGCTAAGCTAGAGCTTGAGAAGCTTGGAGAGCTTGGAAAATGAATGGGACACTTCTCCATCGAGCTCCACACCTCCTTTTATAGTGTGGAAAGGCAGTGGGGATATTTGTAGGCAGCCAGGGAAGTCTGTGGCCACCCTAGGGCACCGAGCGGCGCCTATGGGCGTCGATCGGTCCTTGGACGCACCGCCTCTTGATCATAGCGCTTTGGTTGCTCCTCGATGGTGGTTGTGAAGCAACATGCCAAAATTTGGACAATAAGGTGGTTCCAAGGTTAGTTGGAGGGCTCCAAGTCTATGACGATGGACCCATGGATCCAAGGCCACTCCATCCTATCCCTTGGTGCAAACGGAATAAAGATCAGTGGTGGAGAATCCTTAGAGGACCTCTCCCATGGATCAGTGATGTTGCAGGGGCATGTGGGGCACCGAGCGACACCTATGTGGCGCCGGCAGACATGGCCAAGTGGGCCCAAGGCCCCCTGCCACATCCACTTGCCTCCTTTGTAAATATTTTGCACCATTTTGACTAAAATTCCTGCATACAAATAATTTTCCATGTACAAGTGGAACTAGGTGAATTATAAACAAAATTCAACACATGTGATGATGATTTACCTCACTTTTATCATGCTTTTGGGTGAAATGTTGATGGTCAAAATGGGTGTTAGTGACCATCAAGAACAACCTGCCTTGCATCCACCGCCGCCGCAATGGCATTGGCGCTGAAATCGGCAATTAGGTCCTTGACATTGACCGACAGCTCCGGCAGGAACCCTATCTCCACCGCATGCAAGTCCATGTCTGAATGGAGGTGAGCGGCGGCTAGGGCTGACGCATCCCTGTGGCAAACGCCATGCGTCACTACCTTCTAGATCCACGCGGCAGAGCATGGACGCGCTCAAGGAAGTTTGGGCCCACCGGCAGCACAGACGCAGTGTTCAGATGCTCCATGATGGCTGAAAGAGGAAGAAAGAGAAAACTCTACCAATTAATAAGATGCAGTGCCACACAAAACAAGAAGATATGGTAATGACAATGCCTTACCAGCGAGCTGCACCTACGCTTCAGCCGCGACCATCTCCCTATTGGCTGAGGCGAGTGCCGTCTCCTCAGTGGAGAGGCACGATCGTGGCCGCTCTGCCTCATGGCTCTCCACATGGAGAACCTACCTTGTCATGTCTAGGTCTCACACCATGGTGCGGATGTCCCCCCTTCCTTGTTGCTCGGTGAGCTGGAAGAGGAGGAACCCACCGATTGTGTGGACTGGGCCGCCAGCCGCTGGGACGACGAGGGTCTGTCCCCGGTAATGAGAGGTTGTGGCACTGGGCGAACCATGGAGATGGCACTGCACCAAGAAAGAACATCAAAATCTTCCCAAAAGTATCGAGGGCGAGATCCATACTCACCCGGCTTCCACCAGTATGACATGGAGGCACGGAGGGCCACCAAACACCCTGTCCTCGGCTGGTCCCTCCATCGTCTGCTCCCTTGGACGCTTCTATGCCGCCATGGATCATGCTTGAAGAACAAGGTGCTAGGGAGGAGACGGCGGGCAGGAAAGGTGAGTTCACAAGGTTACAAGGCAACTGTACAGACTCCCCTATTTTTCCTCTATTTTTATAGTAGGGGACGCGCATGGCCGATGGAATTCCAGCAGATGTAGGGCGATAGTTGTGACAGAACCGCTCAATTTATACAAGATCAAGTACGGTTGTCCCTGTTAACCCGTTGACACGTGCATACTTTCACTAATATAAACTTGGTAGTCCACCGAGTGTCACGAAGGACCTCGGTAAATCAACATCACAACCAAGATCACGTGATTAAGCAAATACACATCACATACGTAGAGTTGCAGCGGAAATAATATTACAAATGGGTTCACAAATAATACTACAAGTTTGGGTTTCAAAACCGATTAGTGAAAACAGCATAGCTTTCAAATGATTACATTAATATAAGTTCCAAATACATTGCTAGCATAAGTGACATCCTCTGATAAAAGCATATAGATGAGAAATAAATATAGAGTCACCAAGCCCACCGATAGTTAGCCACCATCTTCAGCAGGCCGAGAACTTCACCTGCAACATGGTGAGATAAACCCTGAGTACTCGATTGTACTCAGCTAGACTTACCCGTCATAAACCAGAAAAAAATGACTCCAAGGATCATGCAAGGCTTTATAAGTGGAGGTGGCTTGACAACATTTTGCATAAAAAGTGACTAATTCAGTTGTACAATTATTCTTTGGTTATCAAGTTAATGATAGCTATTCATCTCTAGATTAGCAACTAACCTATGCAAAACATGTGGTATATCATTTAATAGCATACAATAGTAACCATAGCCGGTGTAGTAATTCCATGTTTATCCAAACCATCACATTCCATAATACAATTACTATGATGTTGGGGCTAGCCAAGTTTCTCACTATCCGGGAGAGACAGCGATTCAAATCGATTTCAACCAGCTCAGAATTTATTCCTAACACAAACCAAGACATACCTGCACTAAGGTAGTCTTAGGTCACCTTTGGTACAACTCAGGTCCACATTTCGTGGGTTCGCCCAGGGCTGCCCAATCAGGGACTGACGGTAGCCAGGTCGCTCAAGCCATGCCTGCCCACGGTCCTAGACCAGGTCGCTCAGGTCATGCTTGCCCATGGTCTATTGATCCGCTCCCCGCACATCCTTACTACCATCCAGAGTGCGCACTTTGACAGAGCGGGGCCCGACCTGAGTTGAGCTACTTGGCTTCATGGTAGGAACGAGTTATCCAGCCAGCTAAGTGATAGGCATGCGTTCAATCTAGTCAAAAGTGCCAACAATGGTACGGTCCTTAATCGACAAAGATGGAATCACATGAGGCAACCCACCCATAGACTCCGCCCAGCCTCCATTTACATTACCCCATGGTTCTTTTCCAAGATAGCAAATATAGCCAACCACGCTTCGGTATCCACCTATCTCTCATAGGTGATAGGAAATCACCTAACTTCGGTCTAAACATGGCTAAGCATATATTCGATCCTAGACCTACACAGGGTTAAAGATATATTTCTGGACAAGGAAATTATATGCATCAAGTGGTTCCAATCAACTCTTACAACCTAATGCATCAAACATAAAGGACTCAAGTGATATTTATAAAAACATAGGAGGCTTAGAATGCTCTAGGGCTTGCCTAGAATCCAACACTAGGTCAGTGTTTGTTAGATGACACTCGCTTGGTGAGTATCTCCCATTTCGGCACTTGCTTAGTCCTACCATCTTTGGGATAGGTCCACCATACACCATCTTCGGGTTCGGCTCCAACATCCCGTCCTTCACGTGGTTCATCTAGCGTACCTAAATGATATGCAAGATGCAAGTGCATGAATATAAAGAATGGTAATATGAGATGCATCACATAATAGCATTCAAGGTAAACATAAGATCATTCAAGACATATGCACCTAGAGTTATTTAACTAAACATCACACAACCTATTATAGAGGGATAGCAAGCATATTAGGCATGGCACACAAGTGAACTTAAGTTCAGATATTGCACACATGCATCAATCAAGAACTAAGCAACATGTTTAGCCAAAACAACAGCAAGCTAAAGCAATGACCTAGCAAATGTATAGAAATCTAGACAGCAGCACAGCAGTCACTTATTTTAACCATAACTAGAGATATAAGCATCAAAAAAGGGTGACCCTAGACTTTCTGTAAAGCTAATGAAATTGCCTACAATATTGTTATTATCATAACAAGGTGATTCCACAATTAACAAGGTCAATCAAACATAATTGAGCACCTCTATCCAGACTTGGACAGATTCTGCCATGCAATTTCACAAGCTTATAACTAGAGCTCAACAACACTAAAATGGGTGATCTAGGATAATTTGGAAAGCCCAAGTAAAGCACTATAACTCTTATATTATCACTAAGACATGATTTCATACTTAACTAGGTCAAACAATGAAATTCTTCAAATATGCACATAGCATGGACCAAACATGATAGACCATTTGTTAAATTCATAAATCATAAAATATCAAGCCTATGGTCATGACATTTGAACATAAGCAATATTATGAAATTAGGTACAACTTTTGTATTCACTACAACCACAGCAAACATCATTTACACCATGAAAATAATTGCACAAGCAAAACTACACATGTAGGCCAAATAGCAGTGGTACAGAAAACTGATAGGAACTTCAGAGAAGCATAACTGGAGTTTTAGACCTCCAACAAACATGAATCATAAATTTTTGAAAATATTATAAAGTTACCTACAACTTTATTATTATCATCTTAAGATGATTCTACAGCTAACAAGGTCATTTAATCCAATGAATGCATATCTACCCACAACACGGACAGAATCTGATATGCAAATTTAAACAGCTATAACTAGAGATCTACATGTCCAATAAATATGGTTCTAGACTTTTTAAAAAGCTTGACAAATTATAAACAACTTTGTTATAAACATGTAGAGATAATTCTACAATTAAAAAGGCCCCATAGTACCAACTTGGCTACCCTATCTAGGTTTGGGCAGAAATAGCCCCAGAAATTTAAGAAACTATAACTAAAAATATACTTAACCAAAAATTATGCTCTTTAGATTATTGAAAATCTTAAGAAAAGTACTATAACTCATGTATTGTCATCAATTCATGATTCATAACTTAACTGATTCAATTAATTCAAACATGCAGGCCTATTCAGAATAGGAGCAAAGCAACACAGGGCAATTGTTATTTTTATAACTATTAAACCATCAATCCTAAACTCCTAAAATTTTTACAGGACATCAACCATCACCTTAGTAGAACACCATCAAAATTTCACATTTATTTGAGCAAAATAACTATAGTTATGAAAAAGACAAAACACAACTAGTATTAAAAACCTAACTGCATAAATTGATTTTTACAGCAAAAACATTAAACTAAAGAATGCCATATTATAGATCTAGTGACTAAAAAATTTCACAAATATTCCAAAAAGTCCTCATTTACTATTTTACGATTTTTCTACTAATTACTATGAATTTGCAAAGTTAATCATCCAAATCTGCAAAAACCAAAGAAAAGGGATGTAGATCTTGCATTGGGGACCCTGCAGTTTTCACAAATTCAACTCGAACAAAAAGATCCTTTCTGGCACTTTTCAACTGAGTCACGGCTTCACACTTAGACCCTCCCACTTATTCAAATTCTTGCCCACGGTCCTTCGCATCCTCTTCATCATGGGAAGAGAGCAGAGCTTGGCTTGGGCCTGCCGGGCTCGGCCAGCGAGAGCCGGCAGCGGTGGGGAAGGGCCGGTCGGGCTTTGCCGTGGTCGACTACGACTGCAGCAGCCCCCGGTCATGGTTCGGTGTAGCGAGGCTTCGACGAGGCTAAGGCCCGGCTTGACTGGCGACCGGCAGAGGCGCGTCGGTGGAGCGAGGTCAACGAGAGAGGACGACCGAGGTGGCCGGGGCGTCGGCAAGCCGCAGTGCTCGGACATGGAGCACAGCTCGGCGGCCATGGAGAGGGAGCAGGGGAATGGGGTGGCCATGGAGCATAGCTCGGCGGCCATGGCTTCGTGCTGCCACCGTGCCTGGCTGAAGGAGAAGAACAAGGGAGAAAGAGAGAATGCAGAGGAAGGGAGAGAGCGGCGTCCACTTCGTCTCTTCAGCACATGCACACGCCCGAGGCGAGTGGGGGCATGGCTTGAGCATGATGGCCACACAGCGGCGAGCGTCTACATAGGTCAGCCATGTTCAAATGCTCAAGGATAGTTCAAAAATGTCCGAAAAATTAACTGAACCCCCATTTTCTCGCCTCTCTATCTCCCAAATAGAGCGATGAAAAACTAAACCAATTGCACAGTGTTGTAGAGCTATATAAGGACTACAACTTTTCTTAAAGGTTTATGGTCTAACTCGGATTATATTGGAAGATAGAGAGCTGCAAAGTAGGGCTCATGAAACTGAAAATTCAGTTTTCAGTTAACCCAGACTTAGCAAAATTTCGAGCTCCCAAAACAGCCATGGATTCCAAATTGAGGGCTCAGTTTGACTTTATTACAAGCTGATCTAGCTCTTGGTCCAAAAAAAAAGTTTGTTTTACTCCACTCAAACTTCAACCTTTATTTAGGTTCCACTACCACGCAAACACTCTAAGCCATAGTTCAAACCAAGTCAAAGTAGCATCACGGTAAAGCTTAAATTAGAATTTTAGACCGATTGAGGCACTTTCTTGACTTCTGCTCAACATGAACCCTTCATGACTTTTGTTGTAGAGTTCAATCAGAGTCATTTGGGCAAGGTAGCAAGGTTTGGTTGATGATCTATAATTCCATTCACTTAATAAAGCAATCCAAGAAAGATTATAACTTATCATTTCATGTGACTTCTTGATTCCAAACTTCATGAAACTTTTCCACTGGTCAAGATGGATGAATGTTGATGTAATGTACATGAAATAAGCATGTTGGACATTACTCTTGCATAATCTTAACAAGGGTACACATGTAAGTAAAGGTGCGTTGTCCAAGTTTAAGTTGGAGCTCACTCTTATATATTTGATCTTGACACCTTCATCACCACTTACCATGTCATGTTTGAGCTCAAACCCATTACTTAACTGGTGACAAACACCTGGGGTGTTACAATAGTAGGAGGTAAGGCGAGGCCACATCACCATGATCTCTGAGGAGCATGCCTTCTGAGAAATACTCATCGAGAAATGAGCCGTCGAAACATAGTAGCTAGGTAGCTATTCATATTTTACTAACCTCACAAGAAAGTCCGAATGCAGCACATTTGATCTCGTCGGACACCATATAGTACAGAGCTATTAGTTAAAACTATTGCCTATGAAGTGCACTCAGTCACAACATTTGTATTAGTAGTAGTAGTAGTCATGAGTGGCTTTGATCTATGTTGAACTCAACTCGTCTTATTTTCATGTATTTGATAAGATTTGTTGAACTTGCAAGAACCATGCATCAAAGATTATTTTTATTTAGAATTTTTATACTTTACAGGATCACACAAGGTCCGGCTATCTGAAATCTTGACTACTTGGATAGTGTAATTGATGGACGACGTGCTCCTGCATTCCCGCACAGGCGCGCGTGCGTGGGTGGCGTCAACAACCTATTATAGCAGGGGACGTTGCCTCTTGGCCCATCGCATTGACGTGATGTGGCGAAGCTGCACTGCCCAACCATGCAAACGTCTCAGTCGTGGTGTGGTCGACGACCCCCAAACTATAGCAGCAGAGACAAGGGGCGGGAGGGAAGGTTATACCTGTTGCCTTCTCTCTCCAGAGCTTTTGATTCCATCCCAAAGTTTTTGCCTTCCACCATACTGCACCACCGAAGCCTCCTGCTAGGACCATGGTAGAGTGGATGAGGTTGTCTGTCGATTGGGCTAAGTTCGACTAGTTGCAAGAGAGGGGGTGATCCCAGAGGCCACCGAGGAGCTCAGGTGGAGAGTCCTAGCAAGAAGCGAAGTGGAGCCAAGGCCGAAGGAAAATGAGGTCATCTCTTTCGTCCATTTCCACCTTGTTGGGTTCAGGCTATAGGTGCACCCCTTACTCAGGTGGTTGCACTACTACTATAGGCTCCGCCTCCATGACTTAACCCTAGAGGGGATCCTCCACCTCTCGGTCTTTATCATGCTGTGCGAGGGCTTCCTAGGAATGCCTACCCATTATGATCTGTGGTGGATTCTTTTTTGGGTGGTTCCATCAGCATCCTCTTAGCAACGTCGTTGTCCGATGGGGGCCGCCTCGATCGAAGTTTGTCCTGGATTGGAGGAGCGCAACCTGAGCCTTCACCACTAATATGTCGCTGACCTAGATTAGAAGCATAGGTGGCTCTATGTCCCCAACAATCAGCGTCCACAGCTGTCGAATTTTTCTCGTGACCGGCTGCGTCCTAACATCGTGGTCAAGGACGCTAACCCTATTGGAACTGTGACATTTGTGCTTATTGCTAGATGCAATCAAGGAACTGAAGGATCAGGGCCTGATGGCGCCGAGGGTGTTCAGTACCTTCTTCAGCCATCGAGTCCTTCCCTTGAAGATGAGGTGCCACCCCTAGTGGGAGTTCAAGGGCACGAGGGACGCTACAATTGAGTCGAGCATCCCCATCCATGTGGAGGAGGTAGACGACCTGATGATGACAGCTATTGGAGTGTCCACGTAGGATTGTGGCAATGGGGAGGCCCTGGATGCCTTCCACGCTGGCAATCCTCCTTTGATAGATGGACCTCTCATCGGCATGGTCTCTCACCCGCCAGTTCCCCATTTGAAGGTGGATCATCACCATACCGCTGTTCATGTTATTTATCTTCATTTAACTAGAGTATGTGAGCAATGCTCACACTAGTATTTGTGTTCATGCTATTTAATTTAACTAGTATTTGGAATTTGCCTACTTTGTCAACAGGTGAACGTGTGCATGATGGTGGTCCTAGAGCTAGGTTCTTCGAACGCGGTCGCGCTCGAAAAGCATCCCCACGAGGCATCCGCCGATGGAGGAAGCAACCTACGACTCCGTGCCATGCTGCCCCGATTAGAATGGTTAATCATTTGCCTTCTCAATTGATCAAATCACTCTCCCCCTTATCCTCTGGGCTTGAACTTGGCTTTCATTGTGTAGTGCTTCCTCCATTACAATGTTGCCCATCATCGTGGGGCTTCCCACTGATGGTGCTAGAGAGTCGTCCCATCGTCGCCCGCCACCGCCGAGCCCGTCTATGCCCGCACAGCCCTCTGGTTCTGAAGTTAGCGAATCATCAGAAGAACATGAATCCTTAGACGATGAAGACTACCATCAATTCTTGAAGGATGACTACAAGGTCCAAGCGTTGTTGTCATCATCCAGGCTAAAAGCTGAGATGCTACACAGTGAGCTAGAGGTCGTGCGCACCGCACTTGATGTTTTCGAGCATGAGACCTCCCAGGCATGAGCCGATAGGAAGGCCTTGAAGGATCATTCCTAGAACATGATGATCCTTCTTTTTGAAGCAAGGATGCGGGTCAAGACCATGCATCTATGCGCAAATGCCGCCTATAACGTAGCCTTCCCCGTGGAAACAGCAGACAATCCTGTTGCCGTAGAGGAGCGCCTCCAAGCCCTATCGGCCCGCCTTTAAGCCATGGTGTCCTAAGCCATTCATCAAGGGGCCACCATGGCACTGGCTGTTGCCTAGCTTCAGATTGGCGCGGCGATGAACGTTAGGGTGGTGGAGAAGGGTTTTCTGCTAGGATTGAAGGACGATGACATCAACAATATAGTTGACGGTCTCGATGCGGCCGCCAATGCCGTCTTAGCGAAGGTGGACATGGAGAAGATCCAGCATGCCTGGCTCAACCCTTGATCTGTGGGACGTATTAGTAGTATTAGTAGTCATGACTAGGTTTGATCTATGGGACGCCCTTGCAAATATGTGAACTCTTATTTGCATGTTGGTGTTTACTTTTGTTGAACTTTGTATTAGGTGGGTTAAACTCTATTGAGCGTGGTGTAGCTTAGGTCGTTTGGTTATTTTGTAGCTGGTTTCTAGCCCCTTTTGGTTGCTTTTCGCTGCAGATTTCTTTCTGGTTGTCTTTTATCTGATCTATAATATGCTAAACATTCATGTGTGCCTTTGATATGTGTTGAAGCCATCTCGTGTCTCTGATAAAATTTGTTGAACTTGAAAGAACCATGTAGTGAGGAGTTCATCTGAACAAGTCTCACCTCGATCTAATGCAAAACGGAGGAGCCATAGCTATTGACTTCAAACGTAGGAAAGTCCGCTCGTTGAGTATTTGATCTCATATGATAGTATAAAGTGTCATAGCAATCAGCCTGCCCCTCAACTGCTGTGACTGCTTGGATTGGAGTGAAATAAGTATAGAAAATACCTATCACAACCGCACCAAGCATTCAAGTCTCATGCATGTCAAAAGCTCTTTCTCTCGATTCACTTCTTGTGTCTAGCTTTCCTACCGCATTCGCTTCACTCTCATATTTTACTATGCCCACAAGAAAGTCCGAATGTGGCACATTTGATCTTGTTGGAAACTATACAGTATAGAGCTATCAGTAAAACTATTGACTACAGAGTACACTCAGTCACAACATTTGTATCAGTAGTAGTAGTCATGAGTGGCTTTGATCTATGTTGATGGACGACATGCTCCTGCATTCCCATGCAGGCGCATGCGTGTGGGTGGCATCAGTAGCCTATTACAGTAGGGGACATTGTCTCCTAGACCATTGCAATGACGTGACGCGACAAAGCCGCATCGCCCAACCACGCAAATGTCTTGGTCATGGGGTGGTCGATGGCAAGGTGCATCATCACCGTATTGCCAGTTCCCCCTTTGGAGGTGGATCACCACCGTATCGTTGTTCATATTGTTTATTTTCATTTAACTAGAGTATGCGAGAAGTGCTCACACTAGTATTTGTGTTCATGCTCTTTAATAACTAGTATTTGGAATTTGCCTACTATCTCAACAGGTGAACATGGGCATGATGGAATGAGTAGAACTTTTGTACTAAGCTATGAGTAGAACTTTTGCATGATCGGCTGTGCTACAAACAGGAGCTGCACCGTCTATGACTGCATGCATGAAGTAGTAAGGTAGTTGGATTCCTGAAGCAGCAGCGTCAAACACAGCCAAGGGAGTGCAGACTAACAGATTCTATGAAACCATGTAGCCATCTATAGCTAGCTGCTACCCCTCGGCTGCTGCAAGCCTACAACTGCTTGGATGGGACTGCACTGTATACTTCACCGGATGACAGAAGGTTCGACTGTCCAAAATATTCACTACTCGGATACTAGTAATGATAAACGTCATGCAGTCACGTGAGAAGCCTGTTATAGCCCTAGTGTCCCTATGTGTACAAAGTCTGTCCTCACTCCCATTGTTTCACTGCCCCTTGCATTGCCCAAAAGACCTCGCCTCGCAAAGTCCCCACCTCCGCCTCCCCGTCGGTTCCCATGAAGGCCATCCCCATGAAGCGCTCCAGGTCCTCCTCAAGGAACCATGGCCAAGCTTCGGTCCATGCTTCCTCCAATGCGCTAGCACACCCCGCTTTGATGCCTATTCATACCCTTGTTAATTGTTAGTACCCATCGCGCTCCCGCACGCCTTCTTGTAACATCCCAGATGTTAAAAAGCAGTTAAAACTTGATCATGAGCATCATTATGAATAATCACCAAGTATTGTTTCATTAATGCATTTTATGTTTCAATAAGAGCATGTCCATGTTGCACATGTGATGTTTCATGTGCTGCTTTTTAGTGTTTCATATGTTGCATATAAGGTTTTTCACATGTTACATGAAATGTTAACAACAATATCAATTAAGTTTGTGATTATATATATGAATTCGCTTAAACAAGTAAAATTTTGTTAATACAAATTTTGGAGTACAATATGTGTGCGTTCATATAGAATCAAAACTTGAATATTTTTGTAAATCAAATATATTTAAATTGAGCTCCAAAAATTAAATTAATGCTGGCTACACAGTCATTTTTATGGCTAAGTCCCTGAAAACCAGTTAACAAATCCAATCTTTGGAGAATTATCAAATGAATTTTTATAAATAAAATGTGTCCAACTTTTGTTCTTTTGGTTGGTATGATATTTGTACTTTGATAATATGTAATTAGTTGTGTGAATTGAACAATAATTAGTCCCTAATTAATTTCTCTAAGTTGCTAATTCAAAACTCTATTTGCCAAAACCCTTAACTGAATCTATTTTTCAATTTCAAGGTGTCCTTGTTCTTGATTCAAAATATCTTCAACCTTTGATCCTTTGATGCTGGTGCCTTAAGCAAAGATGCAGATCAATGATGGAGGGACAACTTTGCTTAAGGTTGTTGATACAGTTGTTTTGCAAAATAATGAGAACAAAAGATAGAAAGATGGTGTTTCAGTCGGGTACTGTAGCAGGCCGAGAGCATGACACGCAGGTGGTTGCCGCCGTGGTCACCGAGCTCCTTCACGTCGCTTTTGGACCGAGGCACGCAGCTGCTTGCTCTGTGATGGTCAAGCAGCTACTGTCGAATTCTCCTGCCTCGCCCTCATCTTCTTAATGCAACGAAGCCGGCCGCTCTCCATCTTCTCCTCATCTTGCTCGCCGCTGTTCTTCTCTACGCGTCGAAGAAATTCACCATCGCTGTTGTGTCCCAACCCGTCAGCTCATGTCCATAGCTTCGCATAGCTCCCATGCTCCTCCCTGACCCACTCGCATCACCCCTCGCCAGCAAAATTGGCTGCAGCGCCGGTTGTCGTCGCGGTCACCCCACCACCGCCGCCGCAGCCCACCTCACCGTGGCCAGCCTGCTCCGGTGAGCCTCTCGCTCAATTCGCTGCATTTCTGGGTTTGTCCTGAGACCATGGTGCTCAATAGCATGACCGTTGCTTGTTTCATGTACTGGTCGGACCGGAACGCCACCATGTCCGCGTCGTGAGTCCTCCGCTGAGTAGTCAAGCATGTTCGTGGCGAGTCCCTGCTGCTCACTGATGCCTCAATTTAATCTCTACTGCCTCATCGTGTCTAACACGTCGCCGCCGCTCCGTCGTGGCCGCCATGGCCGGCGTCGAGCTCATCTCGTAACCCAAGCTGCCTAGTTAGCACCCTAGATTGATTTGCGATGACATCCTGAGCATTTAGGTGCAAGCCACGTCGTCGGAGGTCTCGCTGGCGGCGAGAACCCACTGGTCAACGCATAGTAGCCGTTGGGGTTGACCTGGGCCCGCTGGTCAGTGAGCGTGGTAAGGGGAGAGGAGTGAGAAAAGTAAATCCGGTTTTATCCTTTTCAGAAAATATTAACATGTGCAGTTTCTTATAAAATTCATAACTAATTACTAGAGCATGATAAAAATTTGAAACTTTTTGTGTAGACTCTTAATGTTGTGATCTATCTAGGAAAAATATTAAATAGTGGAAATAAATAGTTTTTGCATGCTTTAAAATTACCTCTTTTAATTAATAAATGGACCTTTCATGATTTTTATAGGTTAAGATAATTATGCTTTAATCATGAAACTTTTTGTGTATGCTTTACATGCTAATACCTGCCTTCAAAAAAAGTTTGGTACTATTTTGATATATATAAATTGATTAATTAATTTAGGTGCTTTTAAATGCCTTTTCCTTAAGTAATAAATACCAAAGTGATTTACCCAAACGCTTAAATAACTTTTGTGTGTTTTATACCTTAATTGTAAACCTTGGGCACAAAACCCCTGCTGTTCCTTAGCTACTTCATTATATGGTTGGTATACTCATGATTAACTTGTTAATAATGAATAAGATGGCTTAATTAATATATAGTTGGTAATTATGAGTTCTTTGTTATGTTTATGAGTTAGGTAAAATGTTTATCACTTGCTGGTCCATATTAGTGTAATTCCTTTCATGATAGACAACTAATTAACTTGATGGTTAATTAACCAAAATGCTTTTATATAATAACCCTAGTTGTTTGGTGAAGGAAAGTTGTACTCAACATTCTTAACTTGTTTAACTTCTGTTATGCACTTGTGTACCTCTCATCATGCATCATGGCATGTAGTCCATCATGTTAAGCAAGCATCATTTATCACGTGTAGTGTACGAGAGTGAGAAGGTTCGTGTTGATCAAGTTCCGGAGAAGGTTCATCCACCAGTGGTGTTGGTGCCAAGTCTAACTCCTCTAGATCTCTCTAAGGAACTAACCTTCTCTGCAACACAGGCAAGCCCTAGAGCATAAACCCTTCTCTAGTATTTACAAATCTTTATTACACTTTAAATCTTGTGAGATGCGCATTAAGTAAGTAGGAGTTGATCGAATACCATTGTTGCATGATTACCTTGATAATCAGGTATCCTTAGTTATACCCTGCTAGTATGGATAGGTCAATATCTCTTATGTTTAGTAATGCTTAGACTTTGGTAAAAGTCAAATGGTGGTCTCATCATTCACGAGAAATAGGTTTTACCATGTTCTTCTCAGCTCTGCTGAAGGCTCATGTGAATACCCTAATAATGATAATGTTAAATTGAGATCGAGCGGACTCTTTGCTTGCGCCAAGTTTGAGTCTTGACGTAGTGCCCCGTCTGTGTTGATTAAGGACCGTTCGTTGTAGGCTTGTTATGTGTTCGAGACTTTGCAGTACTGGCCACATACTCTGGTAAGTCTGATACCTTGGCTATTCCATTATGTGAAAAGGCAACTGCGCACTGGGAGTGGGAGATGGCAAGAGTAGCCTGTACCCATCCTGTGAATCCGTCCAGGACAGCGCAGGGAGGTGGAGTACTGTATTCTCGGGTAGCGCAGACTGGTTCATGTTCTGGAGGATCCAAGTGAGGGTTGATATACATAGGTCCGAGACCTGCATATGTCATGTGTTAAGGAAACCCTAGCTAGGCCTAATCTATTCGAATCATCGTGCTCCTCGGTTATGGAGACTCAATCCTCTACCCTACATAGTAGAATAATCTATGAAATAATGATACTATTGGATACGAGCTGGTATAAGATGAGATGCTTAATGAAGTGATTGACATAGAATAGGTGCAAACTGGATACTACTAATGAACTTAATACGCAGCTAAAACATTGAAAGTAAGGATCCACTTGTAGTAAGCTTTTCTGCAAAAGCTATTTTTGCTTCAAACTTTCCCTTAAGCCTTCATACACTTGGAGTGTTTTCTTTAGTCGGGTAAGACTTGTTGAGTACCCTCAAGTACTCAGGGTTTGTTAACCCCTGCTGTAGGATCTGACTTGTGCTGCTAATCGAAGTCATGTCGGTGGGCTCGACATGATCTGGCTGCCTCTTCTACCTTAGATGTTTCCCTAAGTTGCTTCTGTAGTCCTACTCACCTTTTATATTCAAGTTAAGTTTCCACTTCCACATGTTTTGTAAACTAATGTTATAAGTCTTCTACACTCTGATGTAAGTTACTTTTGTACCAATTGTTGTAATGTTGTGGTAACTCTATGTTGATCCTATATGAGTTGTAAAATGTGGATGATTCGGGGTTCCCCGAGGACACCCAATAGACTACCGGGATTATCTGGCTGTCATGTGCTGCAGTCAGATGCCTTTAGGAGAATTACAAGTGCATGTGGGCCATATAATTTGGGTGGTTTTGCAACACTTCTCCTAGGCTGCCATTTGTCTCCGCGTCGCCCATGATGACGATGTTGACACCTTCGGCATCATTAGTTCGCTTGCCACCGCCGCTCCCGGTGCAGTCCACCTTGCTGTCGTTGTACTCGCTTGTGTAATTTGTAAAATTAAGCAATAAAGTTATGTAAGCAGGTTTTTTTAATTAAAGCGTAAGGTCATACATGTATCATGTCATTAATAATCTTTTGTTTGTTTTCCCCATTACTCGTAGTTTGGGCTAAGTATGCTGCCCATCCTATTCCTGCTATCTTTCTTTTCCCCTATGTTGTCCTACCTGTCTATGGAAATCTAGTGGTTGAAGATCATTCTTACCTTACAGTATGAGGACTCGCTCTGGAGCTATAGATACACCTGGTACTTCACGTGGTCATGTCAATATGCCTGATCCACCCAATCCACCACTAGTACCAACTCTAGCTGATACAATTGTTGCTCTGATAAGTGACAACACTGACAATGCACGTATTCTCCAAGCAGTGGCGCAGAATGGGATGCCTGCTTCTCAAGGTCATCAAGAATCAGTAGTCAACCATACCAATGCTGACTTTCTAAAAACCCATCCTCCTATGTTCCTTAAAGCTAAAGAGCCACTAGAAGTAGATGATTGGATCCATACTATATAGAACATAAGTTTGGTCTTATCCACTGCAGTGATATCTAGAAGACTCTGTTTGCAGCACATCAGCTCTAGGGTCCTACTAGCGCTTGGTGGGTGAATTTCCTTGCAACAAAACCAGCGAGACATCAGGTTCCATGGCATGATTTTTGTATGGCCTTCTGGGCACACCATATTCCTAATGGCGTGATGCAGATGAAGTTGGAGTAGTTTCTAAAGTTATAGCAAGGAGGTCAGTGTGATGGATTACTTGAGTAAATTCAATCACTTATCTCAGTATGCCCCAAAGCATGTCGGTACTGACGCCGAGAAGAAGCGCTGGTTTGTGCATAGTCTCAACACCAAGCTTCAAACTATGCTGACCAGAGCATGGCGGACTCTTTGCTTGCGTCAAGAATGGAGTCTTGACGTAGTGCCCCGCCGGTGTCGATTCAGGACCGTTCGTTGTTGGCCCTTGGATAAAGAATTTGTAGTACTGGCCACATACTCCAGTAAGCTTGATACCTCGGCTATTCCTTTACGTGAAAAGACAACTACAAACTAGGCGTGGGAGATGGTGAGAGTAGCATGTACACATCCTATGCATCCGCCAAGAGTGACGTAGGGAGGTGGAGTACTGTGCTCTCGGGTAGCGCAGACCGGTTCATGTTTTGGAGGATCTGAGTGAAGGTTGATATATGCAAGTCCCGGACCTACAGATGTCGTGTGGTGGGGAACCACCAGCTGGGTTTAATCGGTTCGAATCATTGTTTGCTGTGCGATAACAGGAGACTTGATAATGATTTAACTTGGGCTAAAACATTGAAAGTAAGGATCATTTATTAGTAAGCTTTTCTACAAAAGTTAATCTTGATTCTTGCTACAGACTTACCTTGATTCCTATAAGCCTGCATGTCCTTGGAGTCTTTCCTTTTTGTCGGTTAAGTCTTGTTGAGTACCTTAGTACTCAGGGTTTGTTAAACCCTTGTTGTAGGAGGAGAGCCAGCAGTAGAAGAGTTTAATGTGCACCCTTGGGTAGGGTGAACATCCTTTGTGTGTTATTTAAAGTAGTACCTGCCATGCTACCCTTCTGCCTAGTTGGCTAAAGCTTATAGTTTGTAATAACTTAATAATTGATTTATAAACTTATGGTTTGTTAGACTTCCGCTGTTTTATTCTGATGTAATATGTTTTTATAAAATGTTGTAAAACTGCAATGTCTTCCATAATGTTGACATGAGGTTTCCCGAGGACACCTGACAGACTACCGGAGTTATCTGGCTTCCGTGTGTAGTAGTTAGAAGTCTGTAAGACAATGACAGGCGCACATGGGCCATACAATTTGGGTGGTTCTGCCATAGCTGGTATCAGAGCATGTTATTATAGAGGTGGTTGTAGTACTACTTAACAAAACTTCAAAATGAACTATTCAAATTAAGTTCAAATCTATTTTTTTCAAAAGGTTGCTTCTAACTCATCTTCTGCTTGCTTGAGATGTCTCACAGAAGGCTGATTGTCCTAACACGGGCTGAAGGCACTGAAGGTTTTCCGTCCATTCTTTAGGAGACTATGTGGCATGCCAACTTATCCTACCAGCTGGAGTACTTTGTCCATGCTCGTTCCCTAGGTCTAGGCCTAGATGAGTGTGTGGCAAAGATCGTTCTACATCCTCGACTTGTTGAAGCAGATACCGAAAGGCCACTCAAGTACCAAGGAATGGGAAGCTATCCTAAGGCCGCCACTCAAGATGCAGCATATCAGGTTATAGCAGGGCTTAGGGCTCAGTGCCTCGAGCTATAGACTTCTTATGCCTTCGCTTACTTTCCTCGGAGGATTATGGGTCCTATCAATGGGATCCGTTATCCAAATCTTGCGCATCCAGGCACCAATAGCAGTCAGAGGCAGTCAGAGTTGGTGAGAGGTTTAGATATGGCTTGTCGATGCACTCGCTAGGAGTTAATAGAGAACTAACCAAGAACTAATCAACATGTTTAGCCAAAACAAGAGCAAGCTAAAACAATCACCTAGCACATGTATAGAAATCTGGACAGCAGCACAGTAGTCACTTGTTTTATCTATAACAGGAGATCCAAACATCCAAAGCAGGTGATCCTAGACTTTCTGGAAAGCTAATGAAATTGCCTACAACATTGTTATTATCACCAAAAGCTTATTCCAAAGCTAACTAGGTCAAACATGCCAATGTTTCAGACCTACACAGAACTAGGATAGAAAAGTAGTAATAGTTTCAAAAAGGCATAACTGGAGTTATAGACATCAAACAAGCATGAACCTTAACTTTCTAGAAATCTTATTAAATTATCTAAAACATATTTATTATCATAACAAGGTGATTCCATAATTAACAAGGTCAATCAAGCACAATTGAGCACCTCTATCCAAACTTGGACAGATTGTGCCATGCAACTTCATAAGCTTATAACTGGAGCTCTACAACACCAAAAGGGGTGATCTAGTATAATTTGGAAATCTTAAGGAAAGAACTATAACTCTTATATTATCACTAAGACATGATTTCATACTTAATTAGGTCAAATAATGCAATCCTTCAAATCTGCACAGAGCATGGACCAAACATGATAGATTATTTGTCAAATTCATAACTCCTAAACTATGAAACCTGAGATCATGAAAATTTAACACAAGCAAGATATGATAATTATCTACAGCTTTTGTATTCACAAAAACCACAAAAAATATCATTTACACCACGAAAATAATTGCAAAATTTAAACTGCACATGCAGCCCAAACAGCAGTGGTACAATTATAGATAGAAAACTGATAGGAACTTCAGAGAAGCATAACTGGAGTTCTAGACCTCCAACAAACATGAATCATAATTTTTTGAAAATATTATGAAGTTACCTACAACTATCTTATTCTCATCTTAAGATGATTCTATAGTTAACAAGGTCAATTAGTCCAATAATTGCATCTCTGTCCAAAACATGGACAGAATCTGATATGCAACTATAAACAACTATAACTAGAGTTCCACATGTCCAATAAATGTGGTTCTAGACTGTTTAGAAATCTTATAAAATTGCAAACAACTTTGTTATAAACACCTATAGATAATTTTAATATTAACAAGGCCACATATTACCAGCAAGACAACCCAGTCTGGGCTTTGGCGGATACAACCATAGAAATTTAAGCAACTATAACTAAAAATCTACATAACAAAAAATTATGCTCTTCAACTTTTTGAAAAGGTTAAGAAAAGTACAACAAATCATTTATTGTCATCAAGGCAAGATTCATAACTTAACTGAGCCAATTAATACAAACATGCATGCCTATCAGAATAGGAGCAAAGCAACACATGTCATTTGTTATTTATATAGCTCTTAAAATATCAAGCGTAAAATGCTGAAATTTTTACCAGACATCAATCATCACCTGTGTAGAATTCCATAAAAATTTCACATTTATTTGAGCAAAAAAACTGGAGTTATAAAAAAGACAAGACACAACTAGTATTAAAAACCTAACTGCATAAATTGATTTTTACAGCAAAAACTTTAAACTAAATCTTGCCATATTATAGATATACTACATAGCAATTTCACTAGGATTCCAAAAAGTCCTCATTTACTATTTTACGATTTTTCTACTAATTACTACGAATTTGCAAATTTGATCATCCAAATCTGCATAAATCAAAGAAAAGGAATGTAGATCTTGCATCGGGGACCCTGTAGTTTCCACAAATTAAACTCAAACAAATAGATCCTTTCTTGCACTATTCATCTAAGTCACGGCTTCGTACTTAGACCCTCCCACTTCTTCAAATTTCTGCTTATGTCCCTGGCGTCATTCAGAGTAGAGGAGGTGGCCGGAACGGTGACCCCGGCCAGTGGGGCTCCTCCCCAGCGACGAGTGGTGGCGTCACAGCAAAAGGGGGCCGCACAAACCTGCAGAGGGGCGCGGCCCAGATGGAGAGAGCCTACGGGTGGCCGGCCATAGGAGCCAGCGGCTTGAGGCCGCCCGAACTGGCGGTGATGGCGCTCCGGTGGCCTGAAGAGACAGCGAAAAGGCGAGGGAGCTCGTCCAATCTAGCGTGCATCCGATGGAGAGCTCGGTGCAGGCGTAGGAGGCTTGTAGGAGAGGGAGCAGCGGTGGCAAGGGAGCTCAGTTGGCTCAGCAATGGGGGCTTCATCCGCTCTCACAGCTAGAGAGCTAGAGAGAGCGAGCAGGGAGAAAGTGAGCGAGCAGGAGGGAGGAGATACGCAGCGTCGGTCCTCCACATAGGTGAGCAGGGACGAGCTGGTGAGCGGCGCGCGCATGGTAGGCCATGTGGCGCCTGGCTCTTGCACATGGTCGGCTCTGTTCGATCAGATTCAAAACTCAAATTCTACCCCAAAAATGCGACTGAACATCAATCTTTGTCCCTTCGTAACTCCTAATCCATTTAGTTTTGGCACAAAATGTAGTAACTAAAGTTGTAGAGCTACGCGAGATATCCAACATTGCTTAAATGATCAAAGTCTAATTCAGCCTAGTTGGAGAGATACAAGGTTCCAAAGTGGGGTTCATGAAACTTGAAAACTGAATACTTCAGTTCCAACACTTAGCCGATTTTTGGAGCTTCAAAACAGCACTGAGTTGATTCTTGAACGCCCTATTCGAGACACTTAGAAGTCGAATCAAGCCTTGATCCAAAAATAAAGCATGTTCTACATAATATGAACTTTTATTTAGGTTCCACTGCCATGCAAACACTCTAAGCCACAGTTCAAACCAAGTCGAAGTAGCATCACGGTAAAGCTTAAATTAGAGTTTTAGACCGATTGAGGCATTTTCTTGACTTCTGCTCAACACGAACCCTTTATGACTTTTGTTGTAGAGTTCAATTAGAGTCATTTGGCCAAGGTAGCAAGGTTTGGTTGATGACCTATAATTCCATTCACTTAATAGTGCAATTCAAGCAAGAATGTAACTCATCATTTCATGTGACTTTTTAGCTCCAAACTTCATAAAACTTTTCCACTGGCCAAGATGGATGCATGTTGATGTAATGTACATGAAATAAGCATGTTTAACATTACTCTTGCATAATCTGGACAAGGGGCCAACATGTAAGCAACAGTGTGTTGTCCATGTTTAAGTTGGAGCTCACTCTTGTAGATTTGATCTTGACAACTTCATCCCCACTTAACATGTCATGTTTGAGCTCAAACCCATTGCTTAACTGGTGACAAACACCTAGGGTGTTATATCCCTCCCCCTTATAGGAATCTTGCTCTGAGATTTGTTACTAAAGACTTTTAAGGGAAGAGAAGCATGTCATTCTTTTTTCAACATCAGTGATAGCATTAGGCTACTTAACTTTGGAGTACCAGACAGGCTAATTTGGTCAAGACAACTTTCTGATATTTGCTCTTCGTAGTAAATTTTGTCTAAAGAATTTCCTTCGTTGGCTTCCATGAAGCATTGTTACTTTGGGAAGAATCCAAGACAGCATAATACTTCATTCTTAGGATACGAAGAGTACTATAGAGCATAAACTAATTACCCACAATCTCTATTTCCTTAGTGAATATAGCATGGACCATGTGAACTTTGCACTAGACTGCAAGCTTCTAAAAGCTACTCATTACAATGGTTCCATGTTCATTCACAAAGTTTGAAAAGTAGTTCTCTACCAAAGTAGCTTGAGTATAACCTTTCATAAGGGATGAGATCATAGACGGGGTAAACATCCTCTGAGGCTGTAAGAAACCAAGTAACCAACAGACAATATCTATGCTGGACATAACCGTTCAATCACTCAGATGCCAATCGATGGAAAAACTACATAATGTTCCATTTGTGCAGTTCTCTTTCTCTAATGATAACAATGTATTTTCTGAGTCCATTGAGTGAGCGGTGAATGTGATAGCTGACTTTGTTGACTCAGCGTTTTCGACGATCATTATTTGAGGGAAGCCTTGTATCTAAGCGGGAACAGTTATCTAGGTTGAATCTGAGGCAATCTCTTGGGTAAAAACACATGGAAGGTACCTGTGGGGGTATTAACCCCTATACCCTTATGGCTAGGATTGGGCTGGCCCGGACCAGGGGGTCTGGCCCACTAGAAGACGACGCGTGGCCCGGCCAATCTGCTTGGAGTCCCGCGCAAGGAATCAAGGCAGACTTGGAGATCAAGCAAGATCCTGGTCGATTAGATTGAGAATCCTTATCCGGCCACCTATGGCAATTGTAACTGGTTAGGATTAGTTTCCAGATCTATAACCATGCTCCCTAGACTATATAAGGCGGGTAGGGGACCCCTCTCAAAACATCTATCATTGACATATAGCAATACAATCAGACGCAGGACGTAGGTATTACGCCTTCATGGCGGCCGAACCTGGATAAAACCTCATGTCTGTCTTGCGTCACCATCTTGTTTGTAGCTTGCGCATCTGTCTGCCGATAATCTACTACCTTGGGCATACCCCTAGGTAGACTGCCGACCATATTTCGTCGACAGTGGCGCGCTAGGTAGGGGCTGTGCGTACTGCTCTCCAGACGAACAAGATGGTCATCATCCCCGGTTCCATGGCTACGCCGAACGGCCTCACGTTCACCATCGGCCAGATCACCTGGACCACTGGCTCCGACAACTTCATCGCCATGACCACGGAGGAGGTGCATATTCAATCTACGTCGACCACTGCTTCACCAGCGTCAGCTACGGCTCCGACCACGTTGGATCTAGCTCCGGCCACACCAGCATCGTCTTCAGCCACGCTAACAACCCATCGTCCGCTTCCTCGCTACAAAGGGAGGCAGATCGACAACACCGACCTGCTCAACTCCATCGATCGGGTCAGCACCAAGCTTGCTGAAACCCTAGCTCTGGTAGATTCGATTCAAAATCAACCTACCAAGCAGGTAACCACTACCCACAACAGATCTACTCGACCAGCTCGGGCCAGCCATCCTGCACGACTCGGTATGGATCTCGTGGTCACGTCTACTCCTGAAGGGTGCTCCGTTCGTCGTCGACCAGCTCGCCTTATCCGGCCACGTCTAGGTATTATATCAAGATTAGGCGAAAAAACACTACTTCGACGGATATCGTGTGGTGGTCATGATCGAGTACCCTCTGGGAGACATCATTCTCAACAAGGATAAGAACAGGCGCATCGTCAAATGGGCAATGGAGCTATGCTCTTTCTCCTTGGAATTTGCAAGTCGTACTACAATCAAGTCTCAGGCACTTGTCGATTTTATCATCGAGTGGACAGACTTAAGCACACCTGCCTCTCAGGGGCCCGTAGAGTATTGGAAGATGTATTTCGACGGCTCTCTCAACATCGATGGCGCAGGAGCAGGAGTCCTTTTCATATCACCATCCAAGGAGCAGCTCCGATATGTCCTCAGGATTTATTTCTCGGCGTCTAATAACGCCGCCGAGTACGAAGCATGCCTACACGGTCTACGCATCGCGACTGAGCTCGGTGTCAAATGTCTCTATGTCTATGGAGACTCGGCTCTGGTCATCAACCAACTCAACAAGGACTGGGATACGACTAGCGAAAAGATGGACGCATACTGCAAAGCGATCAGAAAGCTGGAAGGTAAGTTCTATGGCATCGAGTACACACATGTGGTTCGGGACAAAAATCAAGCAGCAGATGCGCTGTCAAAGTTAGGATCATCCCGAGCCAAAGTCCCACATGGCATATTTGTTCAAGATCTGCTCACGCCCTCCATCAAAGAAGAAGATCCCGCAGTCGACAAGCCTCCAGGCCAGCTATTGGTGGCTACGGTTCCGGCGTCAAACACCACCAAACCACCTCTGACAACTAAGGAGCCTGACTGGAGAGTACCTTTCATCAAGTACCTGACAGATGGTAGTGGTTACACCGATCAGACAGAAAACGAACGCCTGATGCGTCATAGTAAGCAGTATCTGCTTGTCGATGGCAAATTGTGGCGCAAGAACGCGAAGGAGGAAATCTTGATGAAGTGTATAACCCAGGAGGATGGTGAACGTCTCCTAGACAAAATCCACTCTGGCTCCTATGGCAACCACGCGGCCTCGGGAACGCTGGTTGGCAAGGCTTTCCGAGCAGGGTTTTATTGGCCGTCAGCCATAGCCGATGTAGAGAAGCTAGTCCGCTATTGTGAAGGTTGTCAGTTCTTCGCCAAGAGAATCCACGTACCAGCACACGAGATTCAGACTATACCAGCCTCTTGGCCCTTCACATGCTAGGGATTGGATATGATCAGCCTTTCAAACCGGCCCCTGGGAAATTTAAATGCGTCTTTGTGCTGATCGACAAATTCTCCAAGTGGATAGAGTACATGCCCCTGGTCTCAGCATCTTCAGAAAAGGCTGTCACGTTCCTCGACCAGGTCATCCACTGCTTCGGCATACCCAATAGCATCATCACTGATCTAGGTACTCAGTTCACCGGGAATGTTTTTTGGGACTTCTGCGATGAAAGGAGCATAGTAGTAAAATACGTCTCGGTGGCACACCCTAGAGCTAATGGACAGGTCGAGCGGGCAAATGGTATGATCCTGGACGCACTTAAGAAGAGGACGTACAGAGAGAATGACAAAGCTCCTGGAAGATGGCTCAAAGAGTTACCAGCCGTGGTCTAGGGTCTCAGAACCTAGCCCAGTCGCAATACCCGCATATCACCATACTTTATGGTTTATGGCGTTGAGGCAGTACTTCCAGCAGATATAGCCTTCAGATCAGCATGGGTAGAGAACTTCGATGAAGACAAGGCCAATGAAGTGCGGGAGCTAGAAGTGAATAGTGCAGAAGAGAAGCAGCTCGACTCTTGCGTACGTACAGCCAAATACCTTGCTGTTTTGCGCAGGTACTACAACAAGAACGTCAAGGAGCAGTTCTTCATGGTCGGGGTCCTAGTCCTGAAATGGAAGACAAATCAGGCAGGTGTCCACAAACTCGCAACCCCATGGGAAGGACCCTTCATGATCAAGGAGGTTACACGCCCTACGTCTTACAGGTTAGCTCGCCTAGATGGCACAGATGTACCAAATTCCTGGCACATCGACAAGCTTAGGCGTTTCTATGCTTAGCTACTAAGATATGTACCCCTCTTATACTATTGATTTATTTCAATAAAGCTATTATAATTTCTCCGACCACTCTAATGTGTCATTTCGAAGTCTATTGTTATTCTAACTCTACCAGTTAAAACCGACCACCATTCCTTCTTGGGTTTTCGGAGCAGGCCCCGTCTCCAGTTCCTCCCAACGCGTGCATGGGATCCACTCTCTACGCTACGGGTGATCGGCAGGCGCTCTCTGGTTTGACTTGTGTGTTTCTACATGTGCACAAGCTATGCACCTCACACTCCGACCGCAGGACAAACCAGGGCCATACAAACCTTTCAGGATGACGTGTCGACTAAAACTGATACAACTAAACAGAACGCCAACACATTCTAACTTAGTTACATCAACACGATATCCGAGCTTAAACATGTTATTTACAAAATAAACAAGCTTATGTTGAGATACAGTTACGTTATTACAAGCTTGCCTAAAAAGGTCCAAGTTTACAATAACACAACTACATCTTCTTCTATAGCTACAGCCTACACTATTGGCTGGTCGGGGCACGCGGCTCCTGCTGCTCACAATGCCTGACATCATGCTTGGGTCTCTGGGACTCTGGCATTGATCGAGCTAAAGAAGATGGCCCCGCCGATGCCTAGCTGGTCGAGACCGCAGGCTTCGCCGGTTGGCTAGAAGATGACGGCGCTTCTAGCCGATTTGTTGATGGCGTTCCTTGTACGGGCAGTGTTGCACCTCCACACAGGTTAATATCGCCAATTATTTTTGCCGACAAGTCCAGCTGGGTCATCCGTAGCTCCTCGACCTTGTCTGGATCTACCTCCTTCGGGTATCCAGCCTCCAGGTGCTTGAGATCGATCAGGGGGTAGTGAGCACATACCATGCTTAGTACATGTGCGCCTGTGTACTGTCCCACCTCCTTCTTGAACTCTTGGAACCATCCCCATGCCCTTTGGCATCTCTCGATCAATCCCAGCTGTGGCGTCTTTGGCACATCCTCTTTTAGCGCCGGATCGATGAGGTTAAGGACCGGCAAAATGCCCTTTACAACCTCCTAGCACCGGCTTTTCCAGGTGTCACGGTCCTTGGTGATCTCTTGGCATTGCGCCTTCTAGTCGTCACGGTATTTCATCATGGCCTCCTGATGTTTCTTTGCATTGATTTTTATAACTGCAAACCGCACATGTCGTTAAGATGTTAGACCATGCCAAACTACGGTGGCAACAAAAACGAGCAAAGGCGGTTGGACAACTTACCTTTCAGCTCCTCTGTCATCTTGGTCGTATGGTCCTGGAGCTGCGACTGGTCTTGCGCCAGTTTTCTGTTGTTCTTGTTTAAGCGATCACACTCCCCATCCATGTGACTGTTCTCCTCTCAGAGACGGATGACTTCAGCTTCTAAGCCTACACTACAGCTGTTACTACCAACAACGCAACAGCACTTGTCAGTAGTCGGTATGACCAAGTGGCTACTTACTTGTCCTTTCCTGCTCTTTCTTACTGAGATGGATGACCAGGTTCTGGTTCTGGGAATCTTGCACCGTCTTTTCATGATCGGCGGCTTCAAGTCGCTGGCGCAAGCGGTCCACCTCCGCCGTCAGCTCCTTGTTGTTTGCAATGATCCCATCGATCTGGTTGAAGCATTTCTTGCGGTACCTTGCGGTCTTCATTAAGTCCTGTGTGCTGATAGTTAAGTAAGACAACTACGACTAGAACGCACGACCAGGGGGTGAAGCGAAGCTTACCTGCACTTCCGTAACAAGCTGCTTCACCGCCCGTTCAACTTTCTTGGTTTCTTTGATCTCCAGGATTTCCTCATGGATAACCCATTGGTCGTTCTGCCAACGCGACACATACACATGTTGTCGTTTGTCTTGCGGATGGCCCAGGACCTCCTCCACCTCGTCCTCTTCAGGCTCTTCTTTGAGTCCTGGTGTTGGTCCGACATCAGCAGCATCTGTGATCACCACAACCTTCCCATGAGATGCAGCGTCGATGAATGAGGTTTGTGTTCTCACCTCCGGCTGCTGCCCCTTGGTTTGCTCTGTTACCCTCGACGCTGAGGTGTTGCCCTCAGCAGGTTTAGCATTCAGAGCACTCCTGCCTGGCTCAGCTGGTTCCTCAACCACCTGCTCGGGGACTGTTGTCTGACTGCTCGCTTGCTGAGGCCTTGACGGATCTTCTACTATGGTTTCTCGGTGGTCGGCTGCTAGGTAGTCTGATCTGTACTTATTGGCGGCGCCACGCCACTTCTGGCTAGCTGGTCCGGACTTTATGTGGACGCTGAGCTAGTACATCCGAGATAAGTTCAGAAAGAAATCATATTAAATGCAAATTGCTAACTTATGTCAAGGTTACAAATACTTACATGTTAGAAGAATGGAATGATGTGGAGAAGGCGCGTCTCTTCGGCTGTACTTGCTCCATGTGCTGTGTGGATGACTCCTGGTCTCCCTCTACATCCAGCACTGTCGCTGGGCCTTGGTGCTCGACCCCTCTGCCACTTGTCCCTCGCGTTGCAGTGGTCGATGGCGTGCTCGGTTGAGTTGTCACTCCCGTCGTCGGTCGTGTTCCTTGCCTAGGTACTCCTGAGGTTACCCCGACTGCATCCTTCACCGCCATCGGCAGTGAGGGTCCCACAGGCGCGGAGGACCCACCTAGCTCCATCGACACCAGTTGTTTCCTCCTTTTTCGAGGGACAAGTCGAAAGGTGTCCGCATCCTCTCCCCCCTCTGCGTCATCGTCCGACCAGGCAAAAAATGCCTGCCGATGCTTGCTGGCCGGGTTCTCCTTCGGGCTCCCCTCAGTCTCATTGATATTTAGCGCTCCCCCGATGAGCAGGGTGGTTAGAGATCTCTTCTTCGACTGTTTAGGGGCAGCCGGCCGCTTACCAGCAGTTTTGGCCGCTGCCTCCTCTCCCGCTCCGAGCACCGCCCAGTCGATGTCATCGTCCTCAATCTCGACGCTGGTCTGGGTGGTGGGATTAGCTCCTTGTGGCCACTCTACTCCAGGGGGTGGCGACACAAACACTGTCGCTCTATCCCGACCATTAACCTGGGTAACAAAAGGGAGTGAACACAGTAAGTTTCCACTTATCCTACCACAATATAAGACTACGGGTACAAGGCAAGACGAGTTACCTTTGGGGGAGGTCAGGCAAGCTTGAAAGCGTGCTCGATGTCGCTCAATCTGGCATAATTTGGGTCGGCTAAGTTAAATAGCTCTCCAATTCTGGCTTTGACTTCGTTTTTGTCAAGCGCCTCCTGCCTCGTCCTCGTCGGGTCCGCGCTCCCTTGATACTCATAGCTAGGATGTACCCTCCTCTAGCAGGGCTGGATCCATCGGCTGATGAAGCTTCCGACCACGCTCGGACCATTTAGTTTTTTCCATGGGATCTTTCCAAATATTTCTGGAATCTGTTCCAGGTGCTCGGGCTTCTCTGTCCAGCTTGTCCTCTTCTCTGGAGTATAGCCCACGTCGCACAGCGTTATCGTGTTTGGCCCTTCGTGGATGTAGAACCATTTCTTGTACCAGTCATCGAGCGACGTGTTCCATGGGCAGTGCAGGTATTGGGCTTTCATGTCGTCACAGAGGTTGAGGTACACACCCCCGGCTATCTTCGAACCACCGCTTCCTTTCCTCCGCAAACAGAAAAGATGGTAGAAAAAATCGAAATGAGGCTGGAAGCCACCATATGCTTCGAAGAGATGTATAAAAGTGGCAACAAGGAGGATCAAGTTGGGATGCAGATTGCAAATCCCAATCTCGTAGTAAAGACAGAGCCCCTGAAGAAACGGATGTACCGGAACCCCAAATCCCCATTTAAAGAAATCCTTGAACACCACGATCTCACCTGGTTGTGGATCGGGGTACCCCTCGCCCTCCGGCGCACGCCATCCTGCGAGCTCCTTGTTGTGGAGTACCCCCATGGTGACGAGGTCTTCAATGGTCTGCTCGTTGCTTTTTGATTTCCACCATTCCTTCGCCATGACCCCTGCTTTCTTCTGCGCATCACTTTTTGCCATGACTCTAGCCTTGCTGGTGAACGGGGAAATGGCGGTGGATTGATTGGTGGCGATTTCGGATGTATTAGGGTTGGCGAGAGGAAGAAGAAAGCTACGGTTGCGAATGACAATGGGGTTTAGTAAATAGTAACTTACCTATCCTATACTGTATTTAACCCAAGGGTTATGCTATTTCATCTGCCCAGGATTCTTGGGAGACGTGCACACGCGCCGCAGATGGTTGTTTTCATAGCTTCGAGATCTACGCCAATATATGCGCCTCTTCATTGCCAGTGTGGGAGGGCCCACGCTGACGCACCTACTGACAGGTGCCACGCAACTATTTTCTTGACAAGACAAAATGGCAGCATGACATGCTATGCCCATCTACTTTTTTGACCAGACGTGTTAGATTGGACTTGATAGAACAAGTAAATAAATAAATACATAAAATAATAGTACAAGTGGCATATGGTTTTTTGCTACACTTTTTGTGCTTGGGGATTGTCCCGACCACCCCCGTGCTCGGGGTCTATCGCGACTATCCTTGTGCTCGGGGACTGTCGTGACTAATCTTATGCTCGGGGACTGTCCAGACCACCATAGTGCTCGGGAACTGTCCAGATTATTTTTGTGCTCGGGGACTGTCCAGACCATCATCGTGCTCGGGAACTGTCCAGACCACTCTCGTGCTCGGGGACTGCTTCGACCACTCTCCGACCATTGCTCGGAGACCACTCTCCTCAGCTACATGTGATTTGTACTCACATACAGTTGAGAGGCATTTATTTTTTCTCACTTGGACCTTGCTACAAGGCTGATATCTCGCCTTCCAGCAAGCTCGAGGACTACATCGGTACGATGCACCTGCCGGTGCATCTCGTATCGCTTGTACGACGATTAGATTTTCAACTTAATTGGGAATTCTTTTTAGACCCTAGCACCACGTGCCTGCGTCACCTACTACCAGGCTCGGGAACTAAGTGGGCACACTTCACCTTGAGGTGAATGTGCTTATTTTATCGACCCCTACGCTCTGACTATTGGCCATAACTGTTACTGTACAAGGGTCACTTACATTTCTTTTCAGAAATACAACTGGGCACACTTTATCAGGAAAGAAATCTTTTTCTTTTTTCTTTAGAGCACCATGCATTCTTCGGACAACTGGAATCTTCGACGATAATCGTGGTCTACTGCTCTCTGTTCTGACCAGAATACTGGCACATTCGCTTGGTCAATGTTTCAACCAGTTGGAGATGACATAAAGACGGATCACATTAGCCGAAGGAGATTGAACGGCATGTCGCAGCATAATACATGGCGCTCAGGGACTAGCTGTGGGGGTATTAACCCCTATACCCTTACGGCTAGGATTGGGCCGGCCCGGACCAGGGGGTCTGGCCCACTAGAAGACGACGCGTGGCTCGGCCATTTTGCTTGGAGTCCCGCGCAAGGAACAAGGCAGATTTGGAGATCAAGCAAGATCCTGGTCGGTTAGAATAGGAATCCTTATCCGGCCATATATGGCAATTATAACTGGTTAGGATTAGTTTCCAGATCTGTAACCCTGCTCCCTAGACTATATAAGGCGGGCAGGGGACCCCTCTCAAAACATCTCTCATTGACATACAACAATACAATCAGACGTAGGACGTAGGTATTATGCCTTCACGGCGGACGAACCTGGATAAAACCTCGTGTCTGTCTTGCGTCACCATCTTGTTTGTAGCTTGCGCATCTGTCTGCCGATAATCTACTACCTTGGGCATACCACTAGGTAGACTGCCGACCATATTTCATCGACAGTACCCAAGTACAAGTCCGCCTTGGAAATCATTACTAAAGAAGGAGGATAGCGAGGTCTGGAGGACAACAAAAGTTGCAAGTATACACCGACTTGAAAAAAACAGTACACTACTAAGCAGGTTGAGCACAATTTGCCTTCATGGTGTTGTGGCGCAGTAAGTTGGTTTGACTTTCACTGTCGCAAAATTAGCCTGGTTGGACTACTTTTGACATTGAGGCTTCCTTTCTAATGTCAATCAACAACTCAAAAATCAAAGTATGAAATATGTTGTTTGACACTTTTCAAATTGTTTTCGTCTCGTAATGGCACAAATTGACTTGTGGAACACCTTGACTGAGCAAACGTTGTTGATATGAGAGGGTGAAAGCAAGGCACAAAGGGGTGCAAGGAGTCTTCTCTAGGGCATCTAAAGGATTATCTAATGGCAAAACATTGACCATATTGCTAATCTTGGCATCAATTACAAACACAACATTTCTAATGTGAGGGATGATAGTAGTAAACAGAGAAATTGCAGATTCTGTCCACCTTGGTTTTCAGTTCATATCTCACAAACTATGGCTCCATTGTGTACAAATTTTGGTAGTCATTTAGATCCAAGAGTCCTTTAACTACTGACTAAAATTCATCTCAAATGGACACCATTTGACTATCCAAACAAATCATCTACCAAAACTGCTTTGTTCTGAAATTTTGGGACCGAACTATCAAAACATCTCTCAAATCCGATGCTTTACTCAACCAATCCTCAAACCAACTTAAGACATCAAAGTACCTTAAACGAGGAATGAGATCACCAAGTTTGGTGTGAATTCAACCATGGTTGAGCCACTAATCACTGGCTTAAAGATAACCGGTTTAGTGCCTTGAAATCTTGACAGATTTATCGCTCTTCTTTTCCTTTGATTTACACCTTGGGAAGGGTGTTCGCAGTCTTTAACTCTTTTTATGACAGCGGTAGCTTTCTCGCTAAGGATGGAGGCTAGGGTTTTTCCGCACATGCCTCTTAAGAAACAACTTCAATCGTTGATTTAGACACCAACTCAACGATGCACAAGCATTAGATTGGTGGGCTATTTTTGCAGGGCACAATGCATACTTCACATGGAGAGGCAGTCCTACAACATAAGGAAATGTTTCTGATTATCCTTCTGTGCTACATCCAATAGAGACCTAAACATATCCTTTGATAGCACCATATACATAATGATGCTGACCGAGACTAGGGACGTGATTTCTCTAGCTCTTTACTTAGCTGATATAGCATCTTGCATTGCCTGTGTGATTGTCCAAGATGGAATTGACTTGACGACACAGGGCTTGGAGAAGAAAGCAGTACTAGCATTGATGACCAGCTTTGTTATTTCTTTGCTTAACATTATCTAGTGAAACATAGCCTTCGTAGCTACCAAAGAGTCATTACCTAGCTATAACTTAACCTTCCTATTGGTAACTAATTAGTCATCTCTCAACACTAAAGTTTCAAATCTTCACTCTTAATAGCCATAATTGCGGTTGATGCATAATGGGTGGTCGCCATTGAAGTCAGCAGAAAGGGGTCACACCGAAGAAGGTCGGTTGATCATCTTGCACATAAAGGTCAAGACTTGGACAGAACGCTCATAAGCACCAGGTGACCTATTATTGGACATAATATCCTGGTCCATTTATCATCCAACTTATAACTTGTCCAACTTTAAGTGTTGTGTGCCCTTTTGATCCAACGGGGATGACATAAGTTGCTCACTAGATGACCGACGTCATTACAGGGACAGTCAAGTAGAGTCACTTGTCTACCATCTCTTACAGTTTGTTAATGTTTATGTCAGTGACCTATTCTTCAAAGGTTATCCTCTTTGCAACTTCAGAAGGAAACTCTACTACCTTTGGTCTGATATAAGGATCTTCTGATTAGATATGGAGAGATAGCCAAGGAAGAGCTCACGTGAAAATAACACATCGGCATAGTTCTACAATGGATCATGACTAGAAACCTCGATACCAGCGCGTGTCGAGCAGCACAACCTTGTGTCGCGAGCCACAGGAGGCTCTCGGTTTCATCGCGGCACTGTAGTTGCTACTCATAACACCATTACTGATCACACACCCAAAGTGAAATTTCAAGTTGCACAGATTGGGTCGTAAGAACAAGCACTATGCAAAGGAGGAATAGCAAGCAAAGGTGGTCACAAGGTTAGGAGTCAACAAGGAGGTGATCCAAAGATCAAAACACAACGCAAGAGAACATAGCTTAATTGCCGAAGATAACTGAGCAGGGGACTCTTGCTTAATTTCCATATACGCATTGTGTTCACCAAGGTGATTACCAGATAAAGATTAACATGAGATTTGGTCTTGCCGAGCAGCAACATGAGATCAAGACTTATAAATATCCAGAGACTTGAAAGGGTTGGAGATTAAACAAACAAGATTCAATGGACATAGCCAATGCACTGACTAGGGATTCAGTTCATAAAGTAATGACATGATCTATGAGGAAAAGGTTCCAAAGCTAGGGTAGATAGCAATTAGCGTTGCACCAGATCATCTGTAGGAGAAGGAGCAATGAAGTCCGACAAGGATTTTTTAGCAGGGTCCTCCCACACAGGAGCGGGACAACCACGACACATGCATGCATTCAAGGGAACTAAGCTTGGGCCCAAGGTCAAGCAAAGGCATGGATAAAGGTCTTCGTAGCGTAACGTTCAAGGGCTAGCAACCATGTGTATAGGCTCAGGCTCCTAAGAGAGAACTTAATTGGAGATGACAACCAAGACATTATCAAAACTTGGACGTTGTTCTAGGATAACGCTCTTCAACACTCGTATGCTTACCAAGGGCAAAAGGGGTGATAGCTACGGCACTACCTAGATAACGAGCATCCACACATACATCAAGTTCTTAAGCAACCAATTCAAAACACTCAATCCAATTAGCTTAATCGACTATTACTAAGCACAAAGCTCGCACACAACAAGCAGTCACCTATAGCAACACCACTACACCTAAACATGTGAAACATGGTGGTAAGGTATTGTTATCTTTTATTTCCTTTTTATTGAGCAGGTGAATATCTCTTCCAAACAAGTTTTACTTATACTTAGCAAATTAGTTTTCGAAGGGGTGAAGTTTTTGCTAACTACTAACTTGCGATCTATTTCCTTTGGAAGCAACATACAAGGCAAAGCTAATCACACACTATCTTTAAGCACAGCTATTCAAGCGGTATGGAACAAGGCATTTTGCCTAGCTCCACATAGGGAAGATAGTAACATCACATTGATCACAAGTTACTTAGTATTAGAACAAAGTGAGGGAAGCATAGTTGTGCACAAGCACAATCATGATGCATGATCGTCCTATTCCTCCTCACAAAATTGCCAGCCTAAGGTGGCAATCACGTTCTATGTTAGTGACATAACACGTACTCTCTCGACAAATAGCTAGTCGCCAACTACATTCAATCTACGCATTCGTGGTTAGCATACCTGCAGAAGGATTTCATTTCAGCCCAACCCCATAATTATATATGCAGAAATGAAAGTATGGGCTCTAGGTTGCAAGCTAAATACTTTCATATATATATACCCATATATATATATATATACTTCCGTATCAAAGCTACCCGATTATTAAATTTGCTACCCACAATTAAATACTTCCGTATATATATGAGATATATATATATACTTAAGTATCAAAACTACCTCTCCCCTTTGACCGCACACTCACATCTTGCGGTCATGCCACTCACTATCTTACCTGGGCGTAGAGGTATATTGATCCATACATTACCATTCAAGCGAATGGCATCCATACAATAGCACGCCGTATGGACGACGAAATAAAATTTGCAATAAAGTACATCCCCATGGTTAGTGTTAGTTTACTTATTGCCACCTAAAGGTATTTAATTGGGCTTAACTGGAGGTTGTCGCTAGCATAGTTTTGCAAATTAGTTTTGACAAATTTGCCTGTATCTAAAGTTTTAGTCAAAATAGTGTTTTTAAAACCAAAACTTTGTTTTTAAAACTATATACATGATAGTATTATGCTTAATCTTGCTTTGATACCAGCTGTGATAGAACCGCCCAATTTATATAAGATCAAGTACGACTGTCCCCATTTAGCATGTTGACACGTGCATACTTTCACTTATATAAACCCGGTAGTCCACCGAGTGTCACGAAGGACCTCGGTAAATCAACATCATAACCAAGATTGTGTGATTAAGCAAATACACATCACATACACAGAGTTGTAGTGGAAATAATATTACAAATGGGTTCACAAATAATAGTACAAGTTTGGATTTCAAAACCGATTAGTGAAAACAACATAGCTTTCAAATGATTACATTAATATAAGTTCCAAATACTTTGCTAGCATAAGTGACATCCTCTGATAAAAGCATATAGATAAGAAATAAATATAGAGTCACTGAGCCCATAGGCGGTTAGCCACCATCTTCAGCAGGCCGAGAACTTCACCTGCAACATGGTGGGATAAACCCTGAGTAGTCGAATGTACTCAGCTAGACTTACCTGTCATAAACTATAAATAAAGTGACACCAAGGAGTATGCAAGGCTTTATAGGTGGAGCTAGCTTGACAAAATTTTGCATAAAAGCCACTAGTTGAGCTATACATTTTACAATTTGGTAACCAAGTTAATTGTCGCTATTCATCTCTAGATTAGCAACTAACATGTGCCAAACATGTGGAATATCCTTTAGTAACAGGCAATAGTAATCATAGCCAGTATAGTACAGTGAGGATCATCATCATAACCATCAAGTTTCCATTAAGCTACTCTATGTTACCGCTGCTCAGTCAAGTTCTCACTATCCGGGAGAGACGATGATTCAAATCGATTCCTAACCAGCTAGGGAATTATTCCTAACACAAACCCAGACATACCAGCGCAAAGGTAGTCTTAGGTCTCCTTTGGTACAACTCAGGAACTAAATTCATGGGCCCAAGCAGCGCCGCACTCTCAGGGAATCCACTCTGCCAGGACGTCAATCTGCCCTCAGACTTATGCCAATGGCTCCCCTCACATCCTTACTACCACCAGAGTGCACACTTTAACTTCCTAGCTTCCGGCCTGAGTTGAGCTACTCGGCTTTGCGGTCGGAACGAGTTATCCGGCCAACTAAGTGATAGGCATGCGTTCAACATGACATGAGGACGTACAACGAATTGGTCCTTAACCGACACAGACGGGGATAGATAGGCACCCAAGACCTCCATGCCTTTTGCTTCTCTATCACAATCCCGTCCGGTCTCCTTTTTATTCATAAACACATGGTTATTTCCACGATAGCAAATATAGCCAACCGTGCTTTGGTATCCACCTATATCTCGCAGGTGATAGGAAATCACCTGACTTCTACTGGTCTAAGCATCGCTAAGCATACATTCGATCCTAGACCTACATAGGGTTCAAGGTATATTTCTGGATAAGGTAGTTCTATGCATCAAGTGGTTCCAATCAACTCTTATAACCTAATGCATCAAACATAAAGAACTGAAGTGATATTTATAAAAACGTAGGAGGCTTAGAATGATCTGGGGCTTGCCTGGGATCCAACACTAGGTTAGTGTTTGTTAGATGACACTCGCTTGGTGAGCATCTCCTGTTCAAGCATGTACTCCAGGGGTCCTTCCATCTTCGGGATAGGTCCACCATACACCGTCTTTGGGTTTGGCTCCAACATCACGGCCTTCACGTTGTTCATCTAGCATACCTAGATGAGATGCAATATGCAAGTGCATGAATATGAAGAATGGTAATATGAGATGCATCACATAATAGCATTCAAGGCAAACCTAAGATCATGCAAGATATAGGCACCTAGAGTTATTTAACTAAACATCACACAACCTATTATAGAGGGATACCAAGCATATTAGGCATGGCACACAAGTGAACTTAAGTTCAGATATTGCACACATGCATCGATCAAGAACTAACCAACATGTTTAGCCAAAACAAGAGCAAGCTAAAACAATCACCTAGCACATTTATAGAAATCTGGACAACAGCACAGCAGTCACTTGTTTTATCTATAACTGGAGATCTAGACATCCAAAGAAGGTGATCCTAGACTTTATGGAATGCTAATGAAATTACCTGCAACATTGTTATTATCACCAAAAGCTTATTTCAAAGCTAACCAGGTGAAACATGCCAATGTTTCATATCTGCACAGAACTAGGACAGAAAAGTAGTAGTAGTTTCAAAAGGGCATAACTGGAGTTAAAGACATCAAACAAGCATGAACCTTAACTTTCTAGAAATCTTATTAAATTATATAAAACATGTTTATTATCATCACAAGGTGATTCCATAATTAACAAGGTCAATCAAGCATAATTGAGCACCTCTGTCCAGACTTGGACAGATTCTGCCATGCAAATTCACAAGCTTATAACTGGAGCTCTACAACACCAAAAGGGGTGATCTAGGATAATTTGGAAATATTAAGGAAAGATCTATAACTCTTATATTATCACTATGACATGATTTCATACTTAATTAGGTCAAACAATGCAATCCTTCAAATCTGCACAGAGCATGGACCAAACATGACAGATCATTGTCAAATTCATAACTCCTAAAGTATCAAACCTGAGATCATGAAAATTTAACACAAGTAAGATATGATAATTATGTACAACTTTTGTATTCACCAAAACCACAGCAAATATCATTTACACCACGAAAATAATTGCACAATCAAAACTGCACATGCAGCCCAAATAATAGTAGTACAATTATAGACAGAAAACTGATAGGAACTTCAGAGAAGTATAACTAGAGTTCTAGACCTCAAACAAATATGAATCATAACTTTTATAAAAGCTTATAAAGTTACCTACAACTTTCTTATTCTCATCGAAAGATTATTATACAGTTAACAAGGTCAATTAATCCAATAATTGCATCTCTGTCCAAAACATGCAACTTTAAACAACTATAACTAGAGTTCCACATCTCCAATAAATGTGGTTCTAGACTTTTTAGAAATCTTAGAAAATTGTAAACAACTTTGTTATAAACACCTAGAGTTAATTCTACTATTAACAAGGTCACACATTACCAACAAGACAGCCCTGTCTGGGTTTGGGCAGAAATAGCCACAAAAATTTAGGCAACTATAACTAAAAATCTACTTAACCAAAAATTATGACCTTTAGCTTTTTGAAAATCTTAAGAAAAGTACTACAACTCATTTCTTGTCATCATGGCATGATTCATAACTTAACTGAGACAATTAATACAAACATGCATGCCTATTTAGAATAGGAGCAAAGCAACACAGGGCAATTGTTATTTTTATAGCTCTTAAAATATCAAGCCTAAAATCCTTAAATTTTTACTAGACATCAACCATCACCTTAGTAGGACTTAATAAAAATTTCACATTTATTTGAGCACAAAAACTAAAGTTATAAAAAAGACAAGACACAACTAGTTTTAAAAACCTAACTGCATAAATTTATTTTTACAGCAAAAACTTTAAACCAAAGCATGCTATATTATAGATCTACTGCATATATAATTTCACAATGATTCCAAAAAGTTCTCATTTACTATTTTATGATTTTTCTACTAATTACTATGAATTTGCAAATTTGATCATCCAAATCTACATAAACTAAAGAAAAGGAATGTAGATCTTGCATCGGGGACCCTGCAGTTTCCACAAATTAAACTCGAACAAACAGATCCTTTCTAGCACTATTCATCTAAGTCATGGCTTCGCACTTAGACCCTCCCACTTCTTCAAATTTCCGCTCATGGTCCCTGGCGTCATTCAGAGCAGAGGAGGTGGCCGAGAACGGTGACCCCGGCTGGTGGGGCTCCTCCCCGGCGGTGAGCGGTGGCGTCACGGCAAAAGGAGGCTCGGACGAACTCACAGAGGGGCGCAGCCCAGATGGAGAGAGCCCACAGGTAGCCGGCCACAGGAGCCGCCGGCTCGAGCCCGCTCGAACTGACGGCGACGACGCTTCGGCGGCCTGAAGAGACGACAGAAAGGTGAGGGAGCTCGTCTAGTCCAGCGTGCATCCTATGGAGAGCTCGGTGCAGGCGTAGGAGGGCTATAGGAGAGGGAGTGGTGGCGGCAAGGGAGCATGGTCGGCTCAGCAATGGTGGCTTCTTCCGCTCTCGTGGCCAGAGAGCGAGAGAGAGCAAACAGGGAGAAAGTGAGCGAGCAGGAGGGAGGAGAGATGAAGCGTCGGTCCTCCACATAGGCGAGCAGGGGCGAGTTGGCGAGTGGCGCGTGCATGGGAGGCCACGTGGCGCCCGGCTCTTGCACATGGTCGGCTCTACTCGATCAGACTCAAAACTCAAATTCTACCCCAAAAATGCGACTAAACATCAATCTTTGTGCCTTTGTAACTCCTATTTGTTTAGTTTTGGCACATAATGTAGTAACTAAAGTTGTAGAGCTACGCGAGATCTCCAACATTGCTTAAAGGATCAAAGTCTAATTTGGCCTGGTTGGAGAGATACAAGTTCCAAAGTGGGGTTCACGAAACTTGAAAATTGAATACATCAGTTCCAACACTTAGCCGATTTTTGGAGCTTCAAAACAGCACTGAGTTGATTCTTGAACGCCTTATTCGAGACACTTAGAAGTCGAATCAAGCCTTGATCCAAAAATAAAGTTTGTTCTACATAACATGAACTTTTATTTAGGTTCCACTACCATGTAAACACTCTAATCCACAGTTCAAACCAAGTCAAAGTAGCATCATGGTAAAGTTTAAATTAGAGTTTTAGATCAATTGAGGCAGTTTCATGACTTCTGCTCAACACGAACCCTTCATGACTTTTGTTGTAGAGTTCAATTAGAGTCATTTGGGCAAGGTAGCAAGGTTTGGTTAATGACCTATAATTCCATTCACTTAATAGTGCAATTCAAGCAAGAATGTAACTCATCATTTCATGTGACTTTTTGGCTCCAAACTTCATGAAACTTTTCCACTGGTCAAGATTAATGCATGTTGATGTAATGTACATGAAATAAGCATGTTTAACATTACTCTTGCATAATCTTAACAAGGGGCCAACATGTAAGCAACGGTGTGTTGTCCAAGTTTAAGTTGGAGCTCACTCTTGTAGATTTGATCTTGACAACTTCATCACCACTTAACATGTCATGTTTGAGCTCAAACCCATTGCTTAACTGGTGATAAACACCTGGGGTGTTACAAGTTATGTCAGACCAAGTTCATCGCCATGGGGATGTCCTGCTATATTTGTAAAAAAGAATGACAAATTTTTGAGGCTGTGTGTTGATTATCGTCCATTGAATGAAGTAACTATCAAAAATAAGTATCCTTTTCCTTGCATTGATCTACTCTTTGATCAACTGGCGAGAGCCAAGGTGTTCTCTAACATAGGCCTCAGATCTGGCTACCACCAAATAAAAATCCATCCTGAGGATATTCCTAAGACTGCTTTCACTACTCGATACGGTCTTTATGAATATCTAGTCATGTCCTTCAGCCGAACCAATGCTCCAGCTCACTTTATGTACCTAATGAACTCTATTTTCATGCCAGAGCTCAACAAATTCATTGTTATCTTCATTGATGATATCTTGATATACTCCAAAACCAAAGAAGAACATACGGAACATCTACGCATTGTTTTGAGTCATTTAGGAGAACACCAGTTATATGCTAAGTTTAGTAAGTGTGAATTCTAGCTTGATGAAGTGCCATTCCTTGGGCATGTTCTATCTGTCGAGGGTGTTGCTGTAGACCCTGGCAAAGTGAGAGATATCCTTAATTGGAAACCACCTATCTTGGTGCATCAAGTTCGTAGTTTTCTTGGGATGGCAGTGTATTATCGTCATTTCATTCCTGACTTCTCCAAAATATCCAAGCCTATCACTGAGTTGCTAAAGAACCAAACCAAGTTTGTCTAGTCACCTGAATGTTGTGAAGCTTTTGAAACCTTAAAGAAGCTTCTCACCATAGCTCCTGTTCTAGCTCAACAGGACATTGAGAAGCTGTTTGATGTTTACTGTGATGGGCTAGGGGTACCTGCACCGCCCATATATATGACTATCACCAAGCTATCAGCCCAATAGCCATCAAGGAGGAGGCCTACAAGGGCTAATGCGGTCGACCAACATGGAGATCAAGGAAAACCAAGGCAGGCATATCTAGACGATAGCTAGGATCAATCTGTTGTAACAAACTAGGAACACAATCTGTTAGCCCGATCGCCCTCCTTGTAACTTTACCTCTCCTGCCTATATAAAGGAGGGTAGGGACCTTGAGCTCGAGATCTACACCATACATCTTCCGCCTATTCCACCTACCTCATAGCTAGGAGAAACAGCCCTATAATTGAGCATACGAATACAAGAGCACCCGCACCACAGGAGTAGGGATTAGCGCGCATCGCGCCCCAAACCAGTATAAATATCTGTGTCTCGTGTGCTACCATCTGATTCCATCTACGCGATCATGTTGCTAGAGCAAAATAATCCAATAGTTGGTGCGCCAAGTAGGGGCCTTTCACATTTAGATTTGTTTTGTGTTTCAGAAGGGAATCGTCTTCGACTTCGGCGACAAACCGGAGAAGATGTAGCCAGACACGAGGGTCGTCTTCGGCAAGCTCGACTTCATCGCTGACTGGTTTGGGGACCTACATCTGTGGGAGCCTGAGCTGACCGAATAGGAGGAGGAGCAGTCGCACTAGATGAAGGACCGCTCGCCATCACCCGTCATCTAACTCGCCACAGTCAGCTTTTCACCGAACCCGGCTAAGAGACTAGACTCAACGCCACTCTTTGACTTCACAACATTGGGGATCCAGTCCCGACAACGGATGCAGTACCCGATCCAATTCATTCCCGACCCTCAGGATTATTAACACACGCAGCGATGACTCGCTCGACCTGGCTTCTTTAGGCTATCACACCACCTTTTGGATCTCCTACGAAGAACCCGAAGAACCCACGTCATACTGATTAGGATCACGGCGATGATGGCCTCGACTCAAACCTAGTCGGGGTCACCATCCACAATCATACCTAGGGTGGCATGGTCCTAGAACAATCGGACCACTCCGATGAGAGTGATCGGCCTCATGACATTGGAGCCACCGAACGCATTAACACAACGGCTTCACGCCATTCTCTCTATGACCGCTACTGGCCACATGGAGTTAGCTATCTAGGTGCGAATGATTATGAGGGGAATGGGTACGTCACCCCGAACGTTCCCCCATGATCATTTTGATTTTGATTATGCAGCACCTTATGAGACCAGTCAGTAGGCCTAGGATCGTTTTCTTAATCACAATGACATGTTAGCAGATGAAAATTGGAAACTCTGACGTTAGCTCCAATAGCAAAACACAGCTCCGGGTCGGCAGGCCCACAACGACATTCTGCGAGAAGCTCCGGTGTTTTCTAATGCCGAGCAAAACTTGGCTGAGGACATGAGGGAAGTGGCGGCGATGCTGTAGCCATCCACATAAGAGGGCCGACAGGCTTTCCAAAGTATTCAAGAGCTGATAGCGGCCGCTGCTTACCACATACCAACACCTAGTGATGCGTCGGCCACAAGCAGCTGCGCACCTCGAAACTCAGGGGCCCCACAACTGGGCGACAATGGTTGTCGGTACAGAAAGTGACCAACTAGTGAATATTTGTAGTTTTGCTGTACGTTGTGATCGGAGGTGGTCTAGCACTCAATGACACAGGATTTATACAGGTTCAGGCAATGTGCCCTACGTCCAATGCGGGTCAGTCGGTGACTTTATTCCTGAGCTTAGGAGCTCGAAGTCTGTAGTGGGGTTACAAACGAGAAGGAGAAAGGAGGGGTGTACGAGAGGCCCAGTCGGGTCCGACCGGAAGGGCCAAGGGCGACCGGAACTCTGCTATGAGCTAGGTGTTCAAGCGTGTGCTTGAGGGGTTTTTGAGCAACAGTGTGTGCCGGTGAGCTTGTTCGCCGCCGGCCATGGCCTCCACCGCCCGGAGATTACTGTACCGGCCGGCCATCCTCTCTCTAGCCCTCTCCCATCTGATCTGAGCCGCCCATCGCAAGATCAACGGCCCAGATCGGTCAATACCCCTTCACCGGACATTTTGTTAAAGAGCCCCTGTATTTCTTCCTTTTTATGCCCGCAGTCCACGTCAGAATTAAAATCCCGATTTTCTATTTGTTTTAATTTGTATATAGTTCACGTTATTTACGGTTCTGCCATCCAATTCATATTTTCATCATAACTTCACCGTTTTAGCTCCGTTTTTTGTGATTCTCGCGTCTGTGTGTTCTTAGCGACGTGTAGAATGATTTTATAAACTTTTCAACTTGTTTTTCCACTATTGGTGTACTGTTCTAATTGTAGCTCTTTGTTTGCTTTGTGCATGATTGCTCCGAATGATTGTTTGTTGATGTTTGATGATCGAGTATAGACGGTGAGTAAGACCAGTACTTTGACGACTAGTAGGATCTATAGGAGTTTGCTGAGCAAGGCAAGTATAGCATGGGATCATCCTTGTTGTCCTATTCACATTAATCACATTTTAATCATATGAATGTGTCTACCTTGACTACCATTGAGGATATCCTAGCTTTGTACTTGTACCTTGTCACCTAAGGGTTTATGCATTGGGTACTATGATGCTAGCGCTCAATTAAAGACCATGATCTTGTAACTTGACTAATGAAATATGCAATAAACACTAAAAGATGCTTTTTAGCAACAAGGAACAAGGGGGCTAGAGCATAGTTTTTGTGATGCTCTAGATTCCTCTCCTTGGACTTATTTGTAAGCAATCATCCAGGACTTATAGTACAACCGTGAGATCTATATGGCTCTAGCTTTAGTCACGTATGAAGGTTTGTTCTAGCTTGTTAATGATTACCTTTATGGCGTAAAAGGGGTTTGACATGTTGGGTATAGTGCGGCCTCTGTTATTTTGAGTATTTCTGAGTGAGTGTGCCACTTTAAAGGGGGGCTCTATACTTGCCTGCCAGTGAAACCTAGCAGCCCTAACTTGTTAGATGAACTTTTGAAAGACTTCATAGTGTACCCTGCCTGCTCACCTTTGAAGTGTTTTGTGTGTAATTAACCTAGGCATATGGGCAACACGACTCACGGTGAAAGTGTACAACCTCTACAGAGTGTAAAACTAGTATATCAGCCGTGCTCACGGTCACGAGCGGCCTGGAAAGCTGACGGAATAATTGGTTCTTATTGTTATTCTATAATGCTGATGTTCATGTTTAATCATTATTGATTTATTGCCATTACTCTTGATCATGTGGTATAATTGGGGCTTAAGCATAACTTGTTGCTATTTAATACTAAAATTGTGACTCAATAAAATGCTAACTGCAGTAACCAGTGTCATCCTTTTTGAGCTTCATAACCCCATGTTATTCTTGTTGAGTATGAGATGTACTTACGCTTGCCTTTACATTTTATTTGGATAAAAATCCTAGATGGGTAACAGATTATGATGGTTATGCTGAGTTTCCTGAGGATTACTAGTCTTGCAATCAATCAGTTGACCGTCCCTGTGGTTATGGAGGCGTCATTTGGAGTTTAACTATTTATTATTTATGCATGTTAAGACTTTGATATTTATGTAATGGATTAAATACTCATGATGTAATAAAGCACTATGCTTGGTATTCTCCTTTAATTTGTCTCTATACATGTGTAATTGATTCCTGGGCACACATATGGTTTCTATCCAATTTTGTCTTTAAAATTGGGTGTGACATTTTACTTCCAAAGGCTTTTAAATTAAGCGTGGTGCTTAGGTTAAAATGCCTTCCTAAATCAAATTAGACTTGGTGTCTAGGTTGATTTTAGATCCGATAGTATGTTTTAGTAGATTTTGATATTTTGTTGGACTAACCCCTACAAGAAACTCTCAATTCAATTTGGGTAAGTCATGAGATGAATTCAATCAGAGATGAAGCAAGGCACTTGATGATCTCCAATAACTTTGTGAAAAGAAGACACAACTCATTCATCATGGATGGAGGAACTCAAGTCTGCAGCTCCAATGAACAGCATCTCGTCAACCAATAATCAATGTAAATCAAAGAGAGGTTGACGAGAGAAGAACATACAACTTGTCGCATCCTCATCTCCTAGATCAAATGATGCAAAGAAAAGCTAAATGTGAGGAAAGGTCTTGATCAACGGACCTAATAAGTCCTCACCAACAGGAAATCATTCATGGAAACAAATCAAGGTTTGAGGCTGTCGCAGAACTGACTAATTTATAAGAGCACAAGTACAATGGCAGCCCGCAAGCGGTCGCACTGTCATACTTGAGCCCATATAAACCCGGTAGTCTGTCGAGTACATGACGGGTCTCGATAAACGATCCACAAACAACCAAGATCATACATGATTCAACATACATGTCATATATTACATAAAGTTCGCAGATACATTTCCATCATCAGAGTATGAAACAAAGTTATTACAAACCAAGTTTGATAGATAATAGCGGAAGCAAATTAAGTTCAAAAGTAGCATTTGCCAACATAGTTTACTATAGTGCCAACATACGATCATAGTCCACAAAAGCATATAGAGGGATTAGTAAAGAAGCCTGCCCAAGGCTTACTCCTCATCCACAGCGGGATAGAAGCAACTCTTGCAATATCTATGATATATTGTGCCATCTGCAACAATGGAAATAAAACCCTGAGTACGAGAAGGTACTCAGCTAGACTTACACGTCAAAAACCAAAAATAAATTGACTCCAAGGATTATGCAAGGCTTTATAAGTGGAGGTAGCTTAACAACATTTTGCATAAAAAGCGATTAACTCAGTTATACAATTATAAGTCTGTTATCAAGTTAATTATAACTATCCATCTCTAAATTACCAATTATCCTGTGCCAAACATGTGATACATCATTTTAAGAGCATACAATAGTAACCATAGCAGGTATAGTAATTCCATGTTTATCTGAACCATCATATTCCATAATACAATTACTACAATGTTGGGGCTAGCCAAGTTTCTCACTATCCGGGAGAGACGGCGATTCGAATCGATTTCAACCAGCTAGGAATTTATTCCTAACACAAACCAGGCAGACCAGATCAACGGTCACCTTAGGTCACCTTTGGTACAACTCAAGTACATATTTCGTGGGTTCACCCAGTGCCGCACAATCAAGGACAACCAACTGCCAGGACGTTCAGGCCCAGCCTGCCCTTGGGCTCACGTCTAGCTCCCCGCACATCCTTACTACCATCTAGAGTGCGCACTCTTACAGAGCAGGGCCCATCCTAAGTTGAGCTACTCGGCTTTGCGATCGAAACGAGTTATCCGGCCAGCTAAGTGATAGGCATGTGTTCAATCTTGTCAAAAGTGCCAACAATGGTACGGTCCCTAATCGGCACAGATGGAATCACATGAGTCAACCTACGCATAGAATCCGCCTGGCCTCGATTTACATTACCCCATGGTTCTTTTCCACGATAGCAAATATAGCCAACCGTGTTTCGGTATCCACCTATATCTCGCAGGTGACAGGAAATCACCAGACTTCTACCGGTCTAAGCATGGCTAAGCATATATTCGATCCTGGACCTACACAGGGTTAAAGGTATATTTCTGGACAAGGAAATTATATGCATCAAGTGGTTCCAATCAACTCTTATAACCTAATGCATCAATCATAAAGGACTCAAGTAATATTTTGTAAAACACTGGGAGACTTAGAATGTGTAACACCCTAGGTGTTTGGCTTCTACAAAAGTGCATTCCATTTCATAAACATATGCATCATCCATGTCACCATGCCATTATCACTGAGACATACATATGCAACATTCGCATATTCTGTTTGTTTCGTACTTTATTGCTTATGAATGGTAGTAGTGCAACATGTGAATGTAACATGAGTTTCTCATACCTTTAAACATGGCAACATGGTAGGAATGTGGCAAGTTAAGCTTGCAACAAAAGTAATGCGACATGTGAAACATGGAATTGCAACAATTGAGTGAATTGATTGTTTTATGCTTCATCACATGTGATCATTAGAAATTAGTATAACAATTGTGTAAAGTGGTTGATCATGGTCTAATACACCTTAACTACACTTAGGGTAATTGTTTGGACATTGTTCATATAGATCAAAATGACAAAATTGCCCTCAAGTGGAAGTTTGACTGGAATGGACCCTTAGAGTGCCACAGTTTGACTGATTCAAAAGACCAACTTAGAGACTTTGCATGGCTGTGCACTCTTTACCAAAGTTGTAGCTAATTTATCAAGGAACAAAAGTTGTTTTATGATCATATCATGAAAATGGCTAGAACATGCTCAAACATGGCCCACAAGTCAGAATTTCATGCTGATTTCATACTTAGAAATTTTCTAAGTCCTTAAGTGTTTTGCAGTTTCGTGTACCCAACTTTTTCACCTTGTATCTCCCTAACAAAGCCAAACCAGCTCGAGCTCCAATGATAAGAGTTGTAGCTCACATATAGATGATCAACTTTGTTAACTATGGCATGATCTAAATCATCACGGATTAGGAGCTAATCACCGTCAAACTTGCTCTGTCAGTCACCGTCGATGATCTCTGAATCGCAATTTTCTGAAAAACCGTCAGAGCCGCCGTGGCCGACCGGCATAGGAGCCGCTCGCCGCGTGGCATTCATGCTCTGCCGACGCCACCACATCGCGCATCCGCGCTCCAGAAGAAGGCCAGCGCTTGCCCGACCAAGTCGCCTGCTCCATTTGCCCTTCCTTCGCCTTCCCCGCGCGCAGCGCCAAGCCACAGTCGTCCGCCATTGCCGGCCGAACCTTCGCCCTCGCCTTGCTCACACGTCGTAGCAAAAACACGTTGCCCCGTTCGCCCAGAGCCTCGCCATGATCCCCTCTACCGCCTCCACCGTTCAGTCGGTCCATTTGAGCCTTGGTAAGGACAAATTCGTCGTTTCTTCCACCACCGCCATGGCTGACCTCGCTGGAGTTAGCGCTCCACATGGCCAGCTATCCTCGCGCCCTTGCCATCCCTCCTCTGCCTTGCGCTAGGTCCAGTGCATGCCACTGATGCTCGTAGGGTCACCCATTCGAGCCGTGGTGCCGTAATCTCGCCGGAGCCGGCCCTGCCGTGGCCGTGCGCCGCCATGCTCGTTGCCACCCCCTATAGCCACAATAATAGTTTCGATTGAGGGCACCGCTAGATGCGCGCAGATGAGGTGAACATCGTTGTACTGCTGGACTCGCCGAAGGAGTCACCGGCGACGAGTTGCGCTGCCGTCTCCTTCTCCTCCCCTACCTGTCTCTCTGTTGTGCGGGTCCCGCACGTCAATCGCCGAGCCGAGGGCGGGAGCCAGACCTGGGCTGCGCCGTGTCTGGGTCATGCCAGCGTTTTCTTCGCGGGCCGCCGTTTCTTCAGGCCGGCCCACCAGTAGTTGAATTGGTTTTCTTAATTTGTTTTGTTTTATTATTTTCACAGATTTATGTACATTTTCAAAAATATGTATCTCTTAGATGGTAGAACCAAATGATGTGGTTCCAATTTTGTTGAGTTCATGATAATGTCTAGTTTCTATTAAAAATATAATCCATGTCATGTTCTGTTATGAAAATGGGAGTTTCTATTTATCTCTTTTAATCCTGCAAGAAATAGGGGTAATTATATCTTTTTCTAGGTAGCTCCAAATGGCATGAAATTTTTATGGTGTACTTCTCATATCATGAATAGCTTGTAGTTAAATTTTCATAAATTTTGGACACTGTTTGTAGGAGATAGAAAATTATCTTGTTTGCATGGATGGATCTTGTGTGAATTTTCATAATTTTTCTATAGATCCAGTTAGGGTAAAAATTGGTGAGTATTGTTCTTATGCTAGAATGATACTAGGAAAAATTAGAAATCTGTTGCTTGACACTTTTCAATAGGGTTTCCTAATTATGCTAAAAATAGACATGCTACCTGTTATTTTGGATACAGCAAGTTCTGCTTACCTAATGGCTTTGAAATTTTTATGGTAGTCTATGTGAAGCATGAGATAGCTACTGTAAGTTTTGTAGATGTTTCTGAATAGTTTTATTATATATTGCTTTAATCACCTAATTAACTAAAGAAATTCAAAAAAGGCATTAAATAAATTGTTTAGAAGTTGGCACTATACTTTCTGATGTTTCTCTAGTATGCAAAACATGTTGGTAAACTTTGTTTGGTCCAATTATGCTTTTGCATCATCATTAAATAATTAAGTTAGTAACCCTGTCATTTCTGGACAGATTCTAGGTTTACTGGAATTCGATTTGGTTAACGTAAGAATCATGCTTTGATGTTTACAATTGATTTGCAGAGAATTTCATAAGCTTTCCAGAATGTCCTCATGCAAGTCATTTGGAATTGTAGAACTCGTGTTGTGATTGAATTAAGAGACTACTTGTGTGCATATGAAACTTTAAATGATAATTTATGTATGCCTTTACTATTTCTAAGTTTGTGGTAATGTTCCTAGGTGTTAGGCCTTTAACTGAAGATGAGCATCTTTATCTTAGGTTATGCAAGTTAGGTAAGTGGATCTTGTTCTTTAAGTTAAGTTAGATACATGCTTAAAGTGATTTGAATAGAGCTATTTTACTCGGTAAACGGGTGTCCAAAGGATGCTTTCGTAAACACTTACTCGTGATTCATTCATCATGAGCATCATGTTATTCCTTATGCATCCAAGATATTTATCTCATGCATCGGCATGCAATAGGTGTACCGGAGGGAGTAACACTGCTGGAATTGAGGAACCGAGCGAGCAAAGCAGCCGACACCGAGGTTCAGGAGGTGCAGCATTCGGAGAAGTGCGGATGAGGTCACCGTTGAGTGCCCGGATCACCGTCTGTAACTTTGTGAAAGGCAAGCCTCAGAGCATATTAAGCCTCCTAATTTCTGAAATACAGTTAAAGTATTATTGTTACATATATATATTGTTGCATTAAGTTTAGGTGTTGGATGCAAACACTTGCTGCATTGGTTATCCAATCCTTGTCCAGATATTGATACCTGAATCCTATGTAGCTTAGGCTCGTGTAGTGCTTAGCCCTGCTTTAACACGGTAGAAGTCGTGATTTCCTGTCACCTACGAGATATAGGAAGATACATATGGCACGGTTGGCTATATTTGCTATCGTGGAAAAGAACCAGTCTTAATTTGAAATGAAGACCGGACGGAGGCTTGCCGGTTTATAGTGACTCCGTCTGCGTGTCGATTAAGGACCTGAATCTTGGAGCCTTTCCTGTTCATATTGAATGCATGCCTCTCTCTTAGTTGGCCAGTGTCTGAAGACCGACCATGGCCGAGTAGCTCACCTCGGCCGGAGTCGATAAGTATAAAGTGCGCCTCAGAAGGGAGCCGAGGCGTGAGTCCAAGGGCAGAGTGATTTAAAAGTCCTGATCGTCTGGCAGAAGGTAATCCCTAAGAGTGTCAAGGCGCTGACCGAACCCACGCATTAATTTGGTTCCTAAGTTGTTCCAAAGGTGACCCACGGCTACCCTTGCTAAGTATGCCAGGGTGAGAGTTAGGAATACCCCCTCAGCTGAGTTGTAATTCAATTCAAGTCGTCGTCTCTCCCGGTTAGTGAGAACTTGACAGGCTTATCTCCAATGTAGACGCACTAAATAACATAATGGTTCAGAAAGGATGATATGATGATGACAGCCTTATTATACCTGCTATGGTTAATATTGTTTGCTCCTAATAAGTGAGTGCTCTAGTACAGGTGCTAATCTAGTGGACAGGTAAATGATGATAAGTTATGTATAGGTGCTAATCTGGCAATGTATTTGAAACTATGAAGTTATGTACTAAACTATGTTGCTTCCGTAGATTTGAACTTGGTTTGTAATATTTTATTTGAACTCTGATGGGTGTAATCCGAATGCTACTTGTGAAATGTTGTAACGAATGATGTGTTGTGTTGAATCACTACGGTCTTGGTTTGTATGTCGAGAGTTGGTTGAAATCCTTCGTGATTTCCGGACTACCGGGATTATGGGAGCTTAAGTACAGGAATTTGATCGCTTCGGTGATTGTTTTTGTACTTACGTTCTTATGATTTGGTCGGTTCTGTTATAGCTGGCATTAGAGCAAGATTCGACACTAAACATGTCATTTGTGTATTTAAAACAAAAGTATTTGCGAAAATCCTAAATTAAATACTAAGTATTGCTAGTGGTCATATCCCTTATGCCCAAATAAGGACTCTTAGGTGGCTTATTAAAGTACTAACTTGGGGGTTCCTGCTTGTTTCTATTTCGTCGTCCATACGGCGTGCTATTGTATGGATGCCATCCGCTTGGGTGGTAATGTTTGGATCAAATACCTCTATGCTCTGGTAAGTGGGAGTTGTGAGAGCATGACCGTCCAACCGTCGGTCTAGGGGAGAGTAGTTGTGGTTGCTCGCATACTTACATGTTCGATCATGTATCTATGAGAGTACTTAAATGTGGGTATCTCTGACGGGTAGCTATGATACTAGAGTATATGCATCTGGGGATGTATGTATGAAAGTATTTAGTTTACATGCCTTTTTGGGAAATTATTGGGCTGAAATGAAATTTTCTGCAGGTACACTAACAACGTATCGTTGTAGATCGACTAGCTACCGTGTATGAGAGAGCGTATGTATGCCACCATATATTTCGCTAGCCTTTAAATTTTTCTAGGTTTGTGAGGACGTACGGATCGTGCATGCATCATGTTCAAGCATACATAGCATTTTTGCATTACTCCCTCCTTTAAAATTGATGGTCTCGACTAATTAAATTTCGTATCCCTTAAATGATTCTCCCCTTACGTTGCAACTTTTTGCTACAGATGGTGTGCACGAAACTCACTGCTCGCAAGTCCGCTGGAGGCAGGGCGCCTCGTCACTGGTTAGCTCCTCGTGAGCCGCGTCCGGAGCCTACTGAGGCGGAAAGACTGAGGACAGAGCTGGCTCGGGTGACTGCTGAGAGGAATGCGGCTCAACAGCATTTGGAACAAGTAACACAGGAACAGGACCAAGAGACTCTGGAGGTTCAGAGGTTGACAGTTGCTCACCGCAACTGTGAACGTATGTTGATTCACGTGATGAACCAACGGAATGAAGCCTGGCACGAAGAGAATGTGTTGAGAGCGCGATAGGTGGAGCTAGAGCAATAGTTGGCAGTTGCCGAAGAGTACAATGACCATCTCCATGAGGAGGTTCACCTGTTACACAATCAGCTTCACCCTCTCCTGCCACCTGATGATGAGGATGAGATGGGCTCTGGTGTCATCATGGCTGAAGGTGATGATGGCATTAAGGTCAATGGACCTGAGGATGTTCCACCTGATGAGGAGGAAGATGAGGAGTTAGAGCCTGCTAGTGATGAAGATGGAGGAGAGATCTTCAACATTGACTCCGAGGACGATGCGTAGTTTAGCTTACTACTTAGCTAATGCGCTAGAGCTAATCTTTTGTTGATCCTCATGCATGAACGAGTAGCTTTGTAATAAGTTAATCGTTGGGATGTAATGTCGAACCCTATGTTACCCTTGGTGTAAGTTTCAAACCTCTATGGCTTGGATGTAACCTATCGAACGTGTTATGCTCCACGTATGTGAGCTTTTGATGAATTTCGTCTTTGCGGTCTATAGATCTCGCTGTTGGTTAAGTTCATCGCATTTATGTGTCAATTGATGCGCTTGATGAGTTGTGTGAATGTGATGAATGATTGTGCCTCTGTTGATTATATAAATGCATTTTCTCCAATGGACTCAGTTTGGCATAATTATACAATTCATCTACAAAAATTTCCACATCGTCAGTTCTCATTGGCTATACATTTTGCAGATGGCTTATAACCTTCATCGTGGTCGTAGCATGGGAGATGAGGAACAACCACCTCCTCCACCGCCCACACCAGCTGAGCTAATGCAGACAGTTGTTGAAAGTCAGCGCATGCTAGCTGAGGCTATGTGCCATATGGCTAACCGCGATGATCGACATGTCCGCCAGGGACTCGAGCCGAACCAGTACAGTAGCTTTAAGGACTTCATGGACACAAAGCCTCCTATCTTTCATGAGGCAGAAGAACCATTACAAGCTGATGAATGGTTGAGCACGATAGAGCAAAGGTTTGGATTGCTCTGTTTGACAGAAGGCATGAAGGCTTCGTATGCAGGACACCAGCTCCAAGGCCCTGCAGGCATCTGGTGGACCCATCACAGGACCACCTTCCCTGCAAACATTGAGATAGTTTGGGACTAGTTCCAGATAGCTTTCCGGGGACACTTTATCCCTCCTGGTCTCATGGCCATTAAGCATACCGAGTTTATGAAGCTAACCCAAGGCAACAAGAGTCTTAATGAATACCTCTAGGCATTTAACAACCTGGCGAGGTATGCTCCCGAGTTCGTGGATACTGACGCCAAAAGAATAGCTAGTTTCAAGAGGGGATTTTCCCCTAAACTGATGAAGTCTATGGGCAACTGCAAGTGTGTCACCTTCAATGAGTTTATTAGTGACACCCTGACTCAAGAGAATAATGATAAGATATATGCTGCTTCCAAGACCCGTAAAAGAAACTTTGAGGCAGGTGCTTCTCAGTCCAAAGCACCAGTGGTATCCAAGACCCAGTATCATCCACCCAATGCTAATGTTCGGTACCGCCCACCTCAGAAAAAGAATCAAGCTAAAACTGGTTTCCGCAAGGGGTACACAATTTCCTTGCCAAAGAATACCTCTGGGCAGGGTAGCTCCAATGTCCCACCAGCTAACAGGCCATGTTGGAACTGTAACTAACCTGGTCACTGGGCTAATAAGTGTCCCTATCCTTCCAAGCAGAATGCTCAGGGAAACGTCCGTTAGGGGCGTGTTCACTACACTACTGTGGAGGAAATTCCTACGGGTGAAGTGGTCACCGCTGGTAAGTTCCTTGTTAATGATCACCTTGCAGTTGTGCTCTTTGATTCGTTTGCTTCGCATTCCTTTGTGAGTTCTACTTTTGCATCTAAGCATAAGATGAATGTGATTACAATTGTCAAGGGTGGTTATTGTATTAGTGCCGCTGGAAATAATATCATGACTAACCAAGTAGTTAAAGATGTAAAGATTGAGATTGGGGATCGAGAGTTCCTTACGGATCTTGTAGTTCTATCGGGGGTAGGAATCGATGTAATCCTAGGAATGAAGTGGATGAGCGGGAATGGAGTGTTGATCGATACATCAACCCGTGTGATAACTGTTGCAGAGTCAAGGCTATTCACATGAGGCCCGGATTATTGCAGCCACTCTCTATTCCTGGCTGGAAGTGGGAAGAAATTAGCATGGATTTTATTGTTGGATTACCCACTACCAAAAAGGTTGTGATTCCATCTGGGTTATCGTAGATCGTCTAACTAAATCCGCTCACTTTATTCCGGTCAAGTCTACCTATCACCCTCACAATTATGCTGAGATTTATTTTCAACAAGTGGTACATCTCCATGGTGTACCCAAATCCATTGTTTCAGATAGAGGACCGTAATTCACGGCTCACTTTTGGGAGTTCTTACATTAGAATCTTGGCACTCATCTAATCCGCAGTTCTACCTATCATCCGCAAACATCAGGATAGACTGAGTGTGTTAATCAAATTCTTGAAGACATGCTTAGAGCTTGTCTTATCTCTTGCAAAGGCTCTTGGGAGGATTGGTTGCCTCTCGCTGAATTCTCTTATAACAACAGTTATCAAGAGAGTATCAAAATGGCTCCTTTTGAAGCTCTTTATGGCCACAAGTGTAGAACTCCTTTGAACTGGGTGGAACCCGGAGAAAGAAAATTCTATGGTATTGATTTTGTAAAAGAAGCCAAAGAGCAAGTCCGAACTATATAGAAGAATATGACTGCTGCTCAGGCTAGAAAAAAGAGCTATGCTGACAAGAGAAGAAAACCTATTGAGTTTGAAGTAGGTGATCATGTTTATCTAAAGGTATCCCCTATGAAAGGAGTAAAACATTTTGGAATCAAAAGGAAGCTTGAGCCTCGATATGTTGGACCTTACCGCATTATCGAGAAAAGTGGAAGAGTAGCATATAAACTCGATCTACCACGTGAGATGGGAGCTATATTCCTGGTATTCCATGTGTCCCAGTTGAAGAAGTGTCTCCGTATTCCCGAGGAAAGAATAGCAACAAGGAAAGTCAACTTGAAATCTGATCTTTATTATGAGGAGAAGCCAGTGCAGGTTCTGGATACTCAAGAAAGAGTGACTCGTACGCGAGTAGTTAAGTTATACAAGGTAGTTTGGAGTAATCATAGTGAACGGGATGCAACATGGGAGCGGGAAGATTATCTAAAGGAAAATTATCCGGCTTTCTATATTAAATGGTACGCTTTCCAAATCTCGGGACGAGATTTTTCTAAGGGGGGAGGGCTGTAACACCCTAGGTGTTTGGCTTCTACAAAAGTGCATTCTATTTCATAAACATATGCATCATCCATGTCACCATGCCATTATCACTGAGACATACATATGCAACATTCGCATATTCTGTTTGTTTCGTACTTTATTGCTTATGAATGGTAGTAGTGCAACATGTGAATGTAACATGAGTTTCTCATACCTTTAAACATGGCAACATGGTAGGAATGTGACAAGTTAAGCTTGCAACAAAAGTAATGCGACATGTGAAACATGGAATTGCAACAATTGAGTGAATTGATTGTTTTATGCTTCATCACATGTGATCATTAGAAATTAGTATAACAATTGTGTAAAGTGGTTGATCATGGTCTAATACACCTTAACTACACTTAGGATAATTGTTTGGACATTGTTCATATACATCAAAATGACAAAATTGCCCTCAAGTGGAAGTTTGACTGGAATGGACCCTTAGAGTGCCACAGTTTGACATATTCAAAAGACCAACTTAGAGACTTTGCATGGCTGTGTAATCTTTACCAAAGTTGTAGCTAATTTATCAAGGAACAAAAGTTGTTTTATGATCATCTCATGAAAATGGCTAGAACATGCTCAAACATGGCCCACAAGTCAGAATTTCATGCTGATTTCATACTTAGAAATTTTCTAAGTCCTTAAGTGTTTTGCAGTTTCGTGTACCCAACTTTTTCACCTTGTATCTCCCTAACAAAGCCAAACCAGCTCAAGCTCCAATGATAAGAGTTGTAGCTCACATATAGATGATCAACTTTGTTAACTATGGCATGATCTAAATCATCACGGATTAGGAGCTAATCACTGTCAAACTTGCTCTGTCAGTCATCGTCGGTGAACTCTGAATCGCAATTTTCTGAAAAACCATCAGAGCCACCGTGGCCGACCGGCGCAGGAGCCGCTCGCCGCGTGGCGTTCATGCTCTGCCGACGCCACCACGTCGCGCATCCGCGCTCCAGAAGAAGGCCAGCGCTTGCCCGACCGAGTCGCCTACTCCATTTGCCCTTCCTTCACCTTCCCCGCGTGCAGCGCCAAGCCACAGTCGTCCGCCATTGCCGGCCGAACCTTCGCCCTCGCCTTGCTCACGCGTCGTAGCAAAAACGTGTTGCCCCGTTCGCCTAGAGCCTCGCCGTGATCCCCTCTACCGCCTCCACCGTTTAGTCGGTCCCGCACGTCAGTCGCCGAGCCGAGGGTGGGAGCCAGACCTGGGCTGCGCCATGTCTGGGCCACGCCAGCGTTTGCTTCGCGGGCCGCCGTTTCTTCAGGCCGGCCCACCAGTAGTTGAATTGGTTTTCTTAATTTGTTTTGTTTTATTATTTTCACAAATTTATGTACATTTTCAAAAATATGTATCTCTTAGATGGTAGATCCAAATGGTGGTTCCAATTTTGTTGAGTTCATGATAATGTCTAGTTTCTTTTAAAAATATAATCCATGTCATGTTCTGTTATGAAAATGGGAGTTTCTATTTATCTCTTTTAATCATGCAAGAAATAGGGGTAATTATATCTTTTTCTAGGTAGCTCCAAATGGTATGAAATTTTTATGGTGTACTGCTCATATGATGAATAGCTTGTAGTTAAATTTTCATAAATTTTGGACACTGTTTGTAGGAGATAGAAAATTATCTTATTTGCATGGATGGATCTTGTGTGAATTTTCATAATTTTTCTATAGATCCAGTTAGGGTAAAAATTGGTGAGTATTGTTCTTATGCTAGAATGATGCTAGGAAAAATTAGAAATCTATTGCTTGCCACTTTTCAATAGGGTTTCCTAATTATGCTAAAAATAGACATGCTACCTGTTATTTTGGATATAGCAAGTTCTACTTACCCAATGGCTTTGAAATTTTTATGGTAGTCTATGTGAAGCATGAGATAGCTACTGTAATTTTTGTAGATTTTTCTGAACAGTTTTACTATATATTGCTTTAATCACCTAATTAACTAAAGAAATTAAAAAAAAGGCATTAAATAAATTGTTTAGAAGTTGGCACTATACTTTCTGATGTTTATCTGGTATGCAAAACATGTTGGAAAACTTTGTTTGGTCCAATTATACTTTTGCATCATCATTAAATAATTAAGTTAGTAACCCTGTCATTTCTGGACAGATTCTAGGTTTACTGGAATTCGATTTGGTTAACGTAAGAATCATGCTTTGATGTTTACAATTAATTTGCAGAGAATTTCATAAGATTTCCAGAATATCCTCATGCAAGTCATTTGGAATTGTAGAACTCTTGTTGTGATTGAATTAAGGGACTACTTGTGTGCATATGAAACTTAAAATGATAATTTATGTATGCCTTTACTATTTCTAAGTTTGTGGTAATGTTCCTAGGTGTTAGGCCTTTAACTGAAGATGAGCATCTTTATCTTAGGTTATGCAAGTTAGGTAAGTGGATCTTGTTCTTTAAGTTAAGTTAGATACATGCTTAAAGTGATTTGAATAGAACTATTTTACTCGGTAAACGGGTGTCCAGTGATGCTTTCTTAAACACTTACTGTGATTCATTCATCATGAGCATCATGTTATTCCTCATGCATCCATGATATTTATCTCATGCATCGGCATGCAATAGGTGTACCGGAGGGAGTAACACTGCTGGAATTCAAGGAACCGAGCGAGCAGCAGCAGCCAACACCGGAGGTTCAGGAGGTGCAGCATTCAGGAGAAGTGCCAGACGAGGTCGCCGTTGAGTGCCCGGATCACCGTCCGTGCAACTTTGTAAAAGGCAAGCCCCGGAGCATATTAACCCTCCTAATTTCTGAAATGCAGTTAAAGTATTATTGTTACATATATATATTGTTGCATTAAGTTTAGGTGTTGGATGCAAACACTTGCTTGCATTGGTTATCCAATCCTTGTCCGAGATATTGATACCACAGAATCTATATGTAGCTCAGGGCTCGTAGTAGTGCTTAGCCCTGCTTTAACACGGTAGAAAGTCGGTGACTTCACACACCTGTGAGATATAGGAAGATACATATGGCACGGTTGGCTATATTTGCTATCGTGGAAAAGAACCATCTTAATTTGAAATGAAGACCGGACGGAGGCTTGCTTGGTTTGCGAAGACTCTGTGCAGTGTCGATTAAGGACCAATCTTGGAGCTTTTCCTGTTCATGTTGAACGCATGCCTCTCTCTTAGTTGGCCATGTCTGAAGACCGACCGCGAAGCCGAGTAGCTCACCTCAGGCCGGGAGTCGATAAGTATAAAGTGCGCCTCGGAAGGGAGCCGTAGGCGTGAGTCCAAGGGCAGGTGATTTAAAAGTCCTGATCATCTTGGCAGAAGGGTAATCCCTGAGAGTGCTGGCGCTGACCGAACCCGCGAATTTGGTTCCTGAGTTGTTCCAAAGGTGACCCATGGCTACCCTTGCTAAATATGCCAGGGTGAGAGTTAGGAATACCCCCTCAGCTGAGTTGTAATTCGATTCGAGTCGTCGTCTCTCCCGGTTAGTGAGAACTTGACGGGCTTATCTCCAATGTAGACGCACTAAATAACATAATGGTTCAGAAAGGATGATATGATGATGACAGCCTTATTATACCTGCTATGGTTAATAATGTTTGCTCCTAATAAGTGAGTGCTCTAGTACAGGTGCTAATCTAGTGGATAGGTAAATGATGATAAGCTTGATGCTAAGTTTAAATTGGTTACTATAATCATAAGCTCTTTTATGCAACTGTGTCAAGCTAGCCCACCTCATAAGCCTTGCATGATCCTTGGTGTCTTTTATTTCTGGTTTTGATGGGTAAGTCTAGCTGAGTACATTCTCGTACTCAGGGTTTATCTCCCACCTGTTGCAGATGACCAGTTCTACTTTGGTTGCTGCAAGTATTGCCTTCTCCCGACTAGGGATGAAGACTAGACCGTTGGGCACGGTCTCTCCTAGTTCTCGTACCTGAAGGTGCTTTTGTGGGACATGACTAAGATCTGGCAATGTATTTGAAACTATGAAGTTATGTACTAAACTATGTTGCTTCCGTAGATTTGAACTTGGTTTGTAATATTTTATTTGAACTCTGATGGGTGTAATCCGAATGCTACTTGTGAAATGTTGTAACGAATGATGTGTTGTGTTGAATCACTACGGTCTTGGTTTGTATGTCGAGAGTTGGTTGAAATCCTTTGTGATTTCCGGACTACCGGGATTATGGGAGCTTAAGTACAGGAATTTGATCGCTTCGGTGATTGTTTTTGTACTTACGTTCTTGTGATTTGGTCGGTTCTATTACAGAATGCTCCGGGGCTTGCCTTTCAGAAAGGAAGTGGGGTGGTGGTCAGGGCACTCTGGAAGCTCTTCTAGGGTCTGCTCCTCTTCTTCGGGAGCTGCAGCTTGAGGAATCTCCTGCTGGTCCCCTTCATCTCCTTCATTGAATTCCAACAACGTTATCTCCTCTGTCGATCCTAGATGCATGAATATGGCATAAGATATTGCGAATGCATACATGCTGACAAGTATAGTATGATGACTCATGATGAATGCATTTGTGTAAGTATTCTTAACAGCATGGTGTTAAAGTAATAACAAGTGCATCACATTTTACTGAGTAGGTGCATATCTCTTCTTGATTACTTAATCAAACACTTCAACAATTCATTTACTACACCACAAAACATCAGCTATTTATTTTAATCATAACTGGAGTTATATACATCAAAATCATATGGTTCTAGACATTCTCAAAAGCTTAAGAAATTGTCTACAACTCTCTTTTAAGACTCTTCCTGTGATTCAACAGTTATATAGGGCAAACAAATTATTCAATCAAATCTGTCCAGAAAGTAAACATTTCGGACAGAAAACTTGTAACAACTAGAACTCTAAAACCATAAGTCCTATGACTGTGAAAATTTAACACAAGGTAGATTAGTAAGTTATCTACAACTTTGTTATTAACAAGTTTTACAGCAAAGATCATTATCCATATGAAATCATCCACACAATCAAAACTATACATGCAGCCTTGTATTTGAATTATAAAGTGATAATTAGTTAGTTGCATACAATCAATGGCTTCTACACCTTACTATGAACATCAATAGTTACTATGCATCAAAAGAATCATAGAAAACAACATGGTGAACCCCAATTTAATTACTTCAATGCCTTTATTAATTTAATTAAATAATTAGGGTAAATAATAAACATATACCAAAGCTGCACAATAAATTCTCATAAAATTACAGTGGACTCCTAATGCTCACAATAGGCTACTGTGAAAATTTCATACCATTTGCACATGTATAACATCCTATGCAAAAATGATAAGCTAGCAAGGGTTAATTTAGTGAAAATAGTAAACCCTATAGAAAAGTGTCAAGCAACAGATTATATATTTTTCCTAGCTTCCTATTAGTGCCATACTACTATACAAAAATTTGCATGGCAATTATTACATATTTTTATCCCTACAAATTTCCTTAGAAAATGTCATTTATTAATAAATAAATAGAAAGACCATATTTAAATCAAGTTTACAACAAGCTTATTATTTTTCCTAGCTAGAGCATATCAATACCAAACCCACAAAATTGGAATCACAATTTTAGGAGTTTTCTAGCTCAAGATATCTATTTTACAAGATTATTAACATTCAAAAAGCACTCATTTATCTATATTTAAATCACCATAAAAAATACCAGAAAATGCACATTTCATATTTTTATAAAAAACTACACTTCCTAAGGATCACAACAAAATTTGGTTCACCAAAAATGGAAATCTAGAACTCCACTTATCATTTTTCAAAATTTGCATCAAATCTAAAAATGAATGAACTATCCTTTTAACTCAGAGTCACTGACAACTGGGACACAGAGGTCAGTCGAGCCTGCCTGTTATTGACAGCGAAACAGAGCAGCAGCACTACTCGACGCGGAGCGGCTGGAGTTCATCTACGGTGGCTTCTCTGGCGACGGGACCAGAACTACTGTGACCCTCGCAACCTTGCGCACACACTAGGCTAGCTATTTGGACGGATTAGCGAAGCTAAGCTCGACGGTGGCGGCCATGGTGGAGCGGGACGATGGCGATACGCTAGAGGTGACCACGATGACTCGATCTAGGGCTCGGCCAAGACTATACTGGCTACGGCGAAGCTATCTCAACCACTATCGTGGCAAACAACGGACGGAGGCGGTGCGGCCACGGCGACGGAGCATGGCGGTAGAACACCGGTGAGGGCAAACGTGGCACGGAAGCCTTACTGTGCGTGGCTAGCAAGAAATGCAGGCACGGTGAGATAGTGGGATCATGGTGGAGTGGCTGCGGTGGTGGAGAAGCGATGCGGGGCAAGCTTGGTGGCCGGCAAAGCGACGGCGCGAGCTCGGCGCTGCTGTGGACGAGCGCTACGACGAAGGAGGAGGCAGGGAAATGCAAATGGGAGCATGGGGCGTCATAGGCGGATGTTGGGGAGGGCAACGGTGATGCGTGGCCTCCATTTCCTCCACATGGCGGTCAGCGTCTGAAGGTGGTCAGCCATGAACCGGCGCGGCACAGCGTTCTTCAGGGCGCGATTAGAAGCCTGACAGCGTGATTTGCTAGCGATCAAACTCTTAATCCGTAGCTCCTTAGTGCAAACCAACTGAACAAAACTTGTAGCCCTAAGTACCAGCTACAAAAATTCTTAAGAAACCTTCTCCTAATTTGCAACAATTAGGGAGTAAAATCAGTATAAATATGAGCTCGTCACACTGTCAGTCGAAAATGACTTAGCGAAATTTTTTATTTTGAAAAATAGCAAAATGTTGAATCTTTTGAGCTCAAAAAGACTAAGCTATGCACATAATTAGCTCATGACCCAAAAATAAAGTTGTTCCTCTCATCAAATACTACAACTTTACTTTAGTGAACACATCCATGCAAAGTCTCTATCATATAGTTCAAACTAGGTCAAACCTACTACATTCAAATGATGACTAACACTTGAACTATGACTTAGTGACCAAATTACCCTTAGTCATGAATACCAAAGTTGTTCATAATGACATTCTAAACATGTTTAAGCTATTCCTAGGGTCACACAATCATTTCATACATTGGTTACACATTTCACTTTCTAGGTCAACATGCATAGCATTACTTAGAGGCTTAATTAGACAAAGTAATCTTCATGAACAATGTTCCATTAGTCATCCTAAGTGTAGCTAAGATGTTTTAGTGACTCACATCAACCATTTCCATATTTTCAATCATGATCATAAGCATATACAAAGAAAACATGAAATAGCAAAGCATGTTTCATATGTTTCAATCATATGTTTCAAATGTAAAAGCTTAGATATGAATGCTTGATGCTCATGCTCATGCAATGCAAGTCAAATTATGCAAGCTTAACACCTAGGGTGTTACAGAGGCATAAAATAATGAGTGAGGTGGAAGGTCCAACAAGATGACAAGATCAAAGAACAAAAAGATGGCATGACAAAAGGATGAAAAACAAAGGGGTGCAATATAGGAAACAAGAAGCTCATGAACGGCTCAAGCTGCGAGGCTAGCTGAACAAGGAAAAACTTCAAGCAAAAAGAGGACCATCACGAGTTATCTATCCTTAGTCCTATGGTGTCATCACGCTCCAATGACAAAGGTAACATCCTAAGGTAAATAGTCATTATTTAAAAAAAGAAAGGGAGTTTTTCCTTAATTATGGTAGGCACATAAATAAGGAACAAACATGTTTGGGTTACAACTCCATTACTTGATCCAACCTGACTAACTCAACATGTTCTTTAAGCTTGTTCCTAGCACTACTCTCTTGATCCCATAGTCTTAACCAATTGAGCTAAAAGATGCACATCCTATCTCTAGAAGATGATAGTCATAATCATGTAAAGATTGATACATTATGTAGAGATAGACAATCCTTCCATAGGTTAAGCAATTCAACCCTCTTTGTAAATGTACTTAAATGCTACATTCATGCTCAATCTTCTAATCTTACCACCCATGTTATAATTTAACAAAGCACATAACATCAACTTCATCTTGTTCAATGTGCCTAATGATAGAGAAGAATAAAAAAAGGTTTTGGTTATGTTGGTGTTTCCCCACCAACAGAGCCCATGCACTTGATCTCTACCTTGTCTTATGAGCAGGACACACTTCAAGAAAAATGTAGGGGAGTTAGTCGATTCCCCAAATTTCTACAAGTGAAAGTTCTGAACCTGTCAAACTAAAATTAAAACTTCACACCAAGACAGGTTTGGGGGAAGGAGGTGACATCACCATTAAATGCGTCATCATAAGAATTCTCATCTTCAGAGCAAACCGAGGTATTTGGTCAATGTACTTCACAAGGAGAAGTCCGGTTCGAAGGACTTACAACATCGAACCCTCACCGAAAGATCTAGCTTGGGGGAGAAGCACTCCTGTGTATCCAGGTAAGTATTCTTTCCCTTTTGTTTTTTAGTTTTTAGTTTCTTTTAAATAGTTAAAAAATGATGAATGAAACAAAATACAAAGTTGTCCTCATAATAAATATATATAGCTATAGTAATAATGTGTGATCTAGTAAAATTGAAAACAAAATAAAAAGGTGTGTCTAGTGTGTTTTAATTTGTTTTTAAGAGTTGTTAGCAAATAAAGAGGACTCTAAATAATCTCTTAAATAAAAATGATGAATAGTTGCTCGGTTGTAATTCCTTTCAAGTACCTAGTTTTCAGCCTTGAATTCTCCTAAGTTTTGGATAAGATTGTTTTGATATAATGATTTACTCTGAACTTGAAACTTGTGGGTAGCATATACTTGATCTCACTCTAGGTAATTGATGGATATGATATGAGAAGGTCTGAGCTGCTGTTTATCTTGTTCCAAGTGACACTAAAGTTCTAGAGATATATTTTTTGAAAAACAGAAAAATGCTATATGATGAGTTCCTTGTATGACAAAGCTTGAATTCCTACCAGAGCCATATATGATATGTAGATTAAGGAAAACTTCCACTCACATATGTTGCTCGCTTTGCATTGAGTTTTAGTCAAGCTTTGTTGACCATTATGAGAGATTTGTCATGCTCTTAAAATCAAGATCACGTACACACCACATATACCTGCTGCTCCTACACTAGAAGTACGCAAAAACATGCCTTCTATCTAGATCCACCTAAAAATGTTCTATTCCTACACTGGGAGCGAACACAAAAACATGCTTGATAGGTTTTCCATCCACCAAATAAATGCTCCAAGTTCTTGTTGCTATCTCTCAAAGTTTTGTTATAAAAAAGAGACATGGGGCTATGCAAAAGTTACTCATAAAAAAAGAGAGAGAAAGAAAAAAAAGTTGACAAAAAAATAGAAAAGTGTCCAAGATATTTAAAACAATGGTTACTTAGATGCCTGCCTAAAAAAGGAAAAAAAAAGAGATGAATAAGATAGCCCCTGCTCTCTAGCAAGTGTTTCCAAGTTTCAAAAGAGATATATGCTTTCAAGGAGCATAGTAGAATTAGGTTAGCCACCAAATACATCCACCATATATCCACACACATGCACATCTTGATTTGATTGTATGACTCAACTCTCTTTGGATCCGTTGTTTGACTTTACAATATATGCATTGCAAGTATGCTCTAGCTTTCTCCCTACCTAAGAACTCCACATAAGCCTTAGTGGTAGAAAAAGAAAAAGGCATAACATCATTATTGCCTTGGTGAGGATCCACAAATACCACATATATTGAGAAACTTGAGAGTGTCATACAATGGAATCTTTGAGTTTTATTTTGAAAATTTATAAAAAGCTCTAAAACAATGGTAGAACAAAGAACTTGAGACATAGTGCTTGACTTGATTGTTCTATCTTTCAATTGCTCAAGACCCAAGTGAAGTCTAAGAAGCCCCATGGATGAAGGTAATATGGGTAAGTTTGAAAGTCAGATCAGTTTATTCTAATCTGGAGGAGAATTCTTGATTGAATGCATGTGTACTTTTGAGGCGTGAAAGCATAGTAGCAACTCCTGATCCATTACTAAGTTTGGCTTTGCTCAGGGACTAGCAAAGGTTAAGTGTGGGGAGCTTGTTGACGGTCATTAACATCATTTATAAACCATCAATATAACATGCATATATACTTAATTCCATAGCCAAACATTGGTCTAGGGGTTTAAACTAATGAATTTCACAAGCTTTGGTGAATATTTGAATGCAGGATGATTTATCTAGAAAACAGCTCCTGGGACCACCATCATGCTCTCCAAACATGTAAACTAACATTAGAAAGAGATTTGGCTCGCGAAACCTGTGGAAAACAACTCAAGACAGAGTCTAGAAGCTTCCAATAGAGGGTGGCGCCTACCTATCACAGAGACAGTTTGGCTGGCCCCACCTATAGGCCGGCCGGCCTATGGGTCCCACCGGTCAGCATATCCTTTCCATGATGGTTTCCCACCGCCTTTGAGAGTCCATCTCCGCCGTTGATCAAGGTCGGTTCATCCAACGGTGATCGAGAGAGTTGACATGGATCAATGATGTGGCAATTCCTTGCCCCTTAGTCCACCTCGATTCATTGCCTCCTACTCCACCCCGGCATATATATAGCAGCCCCTACCCCCTCCTAGGAGGCATCCTGAAACCCTAATTCGTATTCTCCTCATCAGGATCAGAGCCAGCTATCAAGAGAAGATTAGTCCTCCATAGGATCTAGTCTTATAAATAGAAATAGTGAGATGGAGAGTGAGGGAAGAGTATGGAGGAGGTGTTGGCCTATCAGTGCTCTCTCTATGGCTTGTACCTTGGTGGATCCAAGTTCTATTTGAGCTTGCCTCTGAGATTTCTCTGGTAATCAACTTCAGATTCAAGTAAGCATCTTGTTTATATTGTTCATCAGGTTTGTGACTCTTTTGAGTGCTCTTTTCTGTACATAGGGGGAGTAAAGTATTAATCATAAGTGTAAGCATGGTGCTTAGACTTAGGTTAATCATGGATGCACCCTGCATTCCAGATCGGTGGTAGCTCGTGAGAGTGACTCTTGTAGCCTCATTGAATCCTTTGTAGTCCACCTCCTGTCTGTAGGACAAGTAGGACCTAGTTGCGAATTAAAGCATCCTCTGCTAGTGTCTTTCCCTAGTAATGTCATCAGTTCAATAGTAGAAGAGATAGCTTACCAAAGTTAGAACAAGAGAATCTTAGTTATCCTCTCTATGCTCCTATTTATCCTAACCTTGTTGCTATCGTTAGTTAAGTAATACTGTAGTTAGTCTCACACATTTCCCTATGGATATGGTACTTGGAATACTTCCGGGTAAAAGCTACAGCGGTATCCATGTGCTTGCAGATTTATCTATGTGCGTTAATTTATACCAACACCTATCAAGACCCATATAAAAGTGTTGAAGCAGAATGGGGTCTTGAATGGCAAGGTCAGGGCTAGTATTAATAAGAGTATTAAAGCATTCCCAAGCCATGCCTAGGGATTCTTTTTCTTTTTGCTCAAAAGATAGAATCTCTAAACAAAGGCTAACTACCCTAGAGATGGGAAAGAATTGTAAGCAAAAGCAAGAGCATAGGGCTTCCCAATCTCCTTGTCTACTCGCTATGTTGAGCTTGTACCAACGTTTGGCTTTTCTTGTCTAAGAGAGAGGAAAAGCTTCCATCATAAGGTTTCATTTGACATGCCTACAATGCACAAGTATGCACAGGTCTGCTCAAACTCATTTAGGTGAGAATAGGGGTTTTCATCATCTTCGCCCGAAAAGGGTTGATCCTAAACCATGTTAGTTAAATGCGGGCGCAGCTCATAGCTAGGTGTTAGGATAGGCTTTGAAGACTCTTGTGGTTGTAGGCATGTGTTTACACCAAAATTTGGAAGAAGAGTCGTAGGGACTCAAAAGCTCCCAGAATCATGTCATCAAGGAATCGATCGCATGCAGGTCGGTATTAGCTGATTCAAATGCAAAAACTAGAATTGGCTTTCTTTGGATAGCGCTAGCGGATAACGACAAAGGCTATGATCGGCGCTGGGACAAGACATGTTGGACTCTACAAAAAAGGAAATATTAGAGTCCAAGTTATCTTAAATTAGGAATGTTTTCTCTAGGGTCAAAGATTGTGATGAGTCATGCTTAGATAGGAGTCATGTGCAGGTCTCGGGTATAAATATCAAAGCCCAGCTATTGTAAAACACACACAATCAATCAAATACCAGTTATTTACTTTTTTGGCTCCGACCACCCCTTAGGAATAGCAATAGAGTAGATCTCGGCGAGTTCTTTAGCAAGTACAGCTGCATCGATCCGGTCGACTTCCACTACTTATCTATAAGTACCGTCATGGCTTATACCTCTATTTGTACGGCTGCATCGGTCCGGTCGACCTCCACTGTGACTCTAGTATAAGTTAGTTATCGACTCTTCTCTAGTTCAAGTAAGGCTGCATCGATCCGGTCGACCTCCACTGCTCGAACTAGATTAAGGTCAAGGTATTGGCTCTATCTAAGGGTGGCGTTCCTTCGGATAAATTCATTAAGTTACCAATATTGCTTCTTGCTTCCATTATTTATTTAATTATAGCAATATCACTTCGCCCGATTGGGATTAATCTAGATCGGCATTATATCTTGTTTAACCCATCGTTTGCTAATGAAATTTGATCTAATCTGCACTTTAAACGATGAGTTACGTTTTATCGGCTGTTTTATATCAATCTTAAGCGTGCATAGCGTGCGGTTAAGACATGTCTGATCTTGAGTAGATCTATTCATTAGCGAAAACCGTTCCATGGCCCGTTATCATGGCATGTGTGATTCTGCCCCACACCCCACTATTAGCACTGTGGAGTGGGGATCGTTATTTGGTAGATTTGTTCCTGAGATGGCATTATCTTAACTGTGCGCTATACTTAAATCGGCTATTTTAGCCGATATCGAGTGCTTTCATGAGCAGTTCACGTCATGAGACCGTTGAAGTAGCGATAGGTTGAAAGATGTGTTAGCCCTATGATCTTATTATTTTATTATGGCCTGCATGATTCTACCTCATGCCCCACTAATATTAGTAATAAGTTAGGGTCGCTAAGTCTATTGTTGTTTCTATGGCCTGCATGATTCTGCCTCATGCCCCACTAGTCATAGCGATAGATGAGATCTAATATGTTCATTAGATTTATCTTTATTAAATGGTTGAATGATGATGAACTGTTTCTTTTATAAAAGGGGTTCGGTTACTTGCAGTCATTGGCTCAGTATAAACTAATTATTGTTAATATCTTATTGCCATTGACCAATATTTGTCTAAAGAATGATATTCATCTTGAACGATAACCGATTCTTCTTACATAACCCTATGAGATTTAACCGATTTATTCTTATGAATATGCTGGAATCAACTATTTAGTCGATCTCCTTTCATATCGGCTCTCAGAGCCGCACATTCGGGACTGTCTGGCAACACCGGCATGTTTTGCCCTTAATTACTGATAAACTTTCTCTCCTTATCAATTATAGTGTCAAATTGATTGGCACATCTTAGGAAGAGTGCACAGGATCGACCATCCCTACGCTAAAGCTAGGCGGATCTCCAGCTCCATCGAGCAGACCCTTCTGGCTTGCTCGTGTGTCCTCGGCACGGGGCAAAAATTCCGTGTCGACAGCATGTGCTCATGGATACACCATATTGGTAGATAGGGGTGGATTCTACATCCATGGTAAAGAGAAAAGAAAAGGTAAAAGATAAAAGAATAATGATACAAGGATAAGCTAGGTTCAAAGTTAACTCAGCAACCGTTTCCCCGACAACAACGCCTAAAATGCTTGTTGGTATAAATTAATGCACACAAAATAATCCACAAGCGCATGGATATTATACCAATGTAGCACTTCACCAAGAGTACCCAGTTTTATATCAAACTTGAGGAAACATGTGTGAGAATAACCAAATCTAACTTAACTCAACTTCACAATCAAGGCTAGATATTAGGAGCGTAGAGAAGATCGCAGAGGTCTTCTAGTTCTAAATTCCGTAAGCTTTGTTTTTCTATTGTTCAATTCTGGGGATATTACTAGAGAGAACATAGGCAGAGTATGTTTTCTATAGTAACAAAGTCCTGCTAGGCCTACTAACAGGAGGTGAACTACAGAGGATTCAACGAGGCTATAAGAGTCACCCTTGCGAGCTACCACCGATCTGGAAAATAAGGTACATCCATGAGTAACTGAGTTTAAGCACCACACTTACACTACGAATACTACTTTAACTAAGGAGCTACAAGGATTAAAGTACTCAAAAGAGAGTCGCAAACTTGAAGAACAATATGAACAAGAGCCTTACTTGAATTAGAAGTCGATTATCAGAGAAATCTCAGAAGCAAGCTCATGAAGAACTTGATTTCGCCAGGGTGCAAGCCATAGAGAGAGAGCACCAATAGGCTAGGACTCCTCCAAAACTCTTCCCTCTCACTCTATCTCTCTATCTCTAATACAAGACTAGATCCTATGGAGGACTAATATTCTCTTGATTGCTAGCTCTGATCCTAGCAGACATATGAATTAGGGTTTATGACCTCAGGCTCTCAGGATCAAATGCCAATGCCCTAAAGGGTGGTGCAAGCAGGTATATATAGGCCGGAGCATCAATCCTGAGCCCTCGGATTAAACTAATTTGAATAAATGGTGGAGATGCAATCCTTAAAGTGGTGGAGAACCGACATAGCAATGAGGGGCTGCCAGGTGGACCCCACGGGCCGGCTGTCCTATTGGTGGGGCTGGCTGGCCCCACTTGTCAATGGCTCGGGCTCCACTTTGGTGGAGAGCATCCTAGATTCTTTTAGAGTCTTCCCATGTTGTTTATGCGGCAGAATTCCATGATTTCCTTTGATGAATAGGCCCTTCTTGGCGGTTTTCTGATTAAATCCTGTTGAAAACATAGATTCACCAAAACTCATAGAATTTGTCAGTTAAAACCCCTAAGTCTATGTTGGTGATCCATTTTAGCCATTTATGCAAGTTATATTGATGGTTTATGATGAATGTTAACTACCATCAATAGGGGCTCCTCCCCCAAGCTTGATTCTATCGTGGGATCAGTTGTGTCTCCATCCCATGTGACAAAAAGCATCATCCCAATGGTGGTCATTTGCTTCCGCTAGCGCATGTATGGCCTCTAGCTCTCCTCCAGTCTCCTATTGGTACTGCTGAAAGTCCTGCACATGTGCATGTAAGTTATGGCGAAGCATAGTGGTGTCGAGGCGGATTCCCTCCATCTGGTGCTGTAGGAAGCCTACGTCATGCTCCCAATCTCCAAAGAACAACTGAAGTGGAGTGACGTCCCACATGAGGAGGGGGTATCCCTCTGAACTAGACAGCTACCTATCTTTGCGTCCTGCAAAATGAGAAGGGCCATCTCCAAATAGAGGAAGGCACTGTGAGCCTCCTGCTGAGTGGAGCTATGATCCTCCTACTAAGTGTAACTGGGATCCTCCATACTACTGCTGATCCTAGGGAGAAACCCCTTTTGGTGCTTGTTGCCAGTGGTATTCTAGTGCTGGTGCTAGTGATATCCTCTTGCCTCCTATGAGCCATGCGGGGTAGGGCAAGCACCCTACTAAGATGGGTGCCCTATGCCCCAGTTGAGAGCATCTCAAACATTTTGTTCGGCCTGAGCATGTGCGGTAGCTCGGGCAGCAATAGCTTGCCTTCTTGTCATCCTCTGTGTCACCTGCATTTCACCTACAACCCTATGGTTGTATGCTTCTATGGTTTCTAGCGGGATGGTTAGTCGGTCAACATTACTTAACCATTATTCCATGTTGGGCAAACGAATTTCATTAATAGATCCACGATAAGTCATGATATAAATGTCATCATTTTGATCTAGCCTCATCATGTGTGCTTGGAAAGTGATCATAATAAAGATAGACTCTAACAGTGGGTATGTAATTGATTAAAGCCCTATCAAGAAGACCCATGTTTCTTGCAAGTCTAGTGATTAAGGAGGTGCGTTCAACATATTCATCACGTTAAAAAGTTCCTAGCCAATAATCTATCATGCAAATGACAGGAGAAATACGAGTTTTGCTAAGCATGGTATACATGATTTTTATTTCATCAACTCTAATAGTACAGAGATCATTCCTAGGAAAAGTGTCATAGCAAAGCCATCGGTGCATAAAGCGCAAAGTTGGATTATGAATTTCACTAGTTCTTGGTTGACTAGAGCTATCTTTGTCACTAATTTCTTTCCAAGAGTCAACTCGATCAAATCCTTCTACGGCTCTATCCAAATTATGATTGCAATTTTTATCAAAGCCTAGGAAGACACTAAATTGTTTCCATGTGTAGGTATATTGCTCACTGAATAATCTAAAAGTGACATGAGTAGCCATTCTAGTGAGCATGCATAAAAATGATATGGTAAGTTGCCTACACCCATCTTCATTTACCCACCAAAAATTTTCCCATCCTATTGCATGAAAAATAACTTGAAATTCGGTGATCATACCTATGCGATTTAGGAAGTCATGGTCGTAGGCGTGAGTGTGATGAAATGTTCGGTCTTGTAGGATTCGAAAGGCTTGTCTCTCACATTAGTCCACCAAGATGATTTGTTCATCACTTGTTAGAACGTGAATTGGTTCTTCTTGATCAACTTGTTGTCCTCCACTCCCTTGGCTTGCTTGGTCGACGGACATGGCATTGCTATCCCGGTTGCTTTGGCTTCCCGCGGTGGAGTGCTATCCAACGGGAACCGAATATGCTTGTTGGCCCTCTTGCTACTTCCAAGGCCCAAGGCATTTTTGAATTTCTTCATGATCCTACAAGCAAAGAGCAAGCTAGAGACAAGAGATGTGTGGATCACCTCTTTGATGCTTCTCCTCTCCCTAATAATTTATTTGCTTAGTGACTTAAGCAAATATGCTCATGGTATGGAGTACGAAGGAGAGGGAGAGTGGAACTTCAGCTCTTGGGAGGTGAGAGTGCTGGTGAATGAGTGAGTGAGCATCACAAGGACATAAATAAGTGGAAGAGAAGGCAAAAGGCACATGGGTAGGGCGCCGGCCGGCCCCCTTTAGTGGCAATTCTACCACCCCTTGCCTTGGTGGTTCTCCTAGATGCTTTCACATGTGAGCCACCAGGTGAATGAATGAGTAGAAAAAGCCAAGAGGTGAGTGAATGGATTGGAAATGTTGGAGGCAAGGACAAGGTGAGTGGGGAGCAAAGAACAAAAGAACAATCAGATTTTTGCCTTTGCTTTGTTCTTCACGTGCATGGAGGAGTGAATGGAGGTGAAAGGAGCCAAGAGGGGGTAGAGGTGGGGCTAGCCAATGGTCAAGAGTGGCCGAGCATCCACCTAATCCCCCCCCACTAATGAATTTCGACTTTTTAAGCAAGGTGCTAAGCATGTTTTGGCAAGAAATGTTAATGCTTAGTGAAAATAAATAGGGATTAGGTGCATACCTTTGCTTAACTCACCTTGATTTAGCTCCTTGGATTCCTTTCATGCAAATATTCTATGGTGGATTGCTCCCATGAATGATGGAGTCATCATCCTGTTCATGCATATTGGATATGTCGAGAGGCTTTAATTCCACTAATGAACATTGCTCCGGTCTTGGATTGAAGTGGAATATTTCTTCCTTGCCATTTATATTGAGATGAATTTCTCCGGCTCCAACATCAATGTGAGCATTTGCCGTGCTTAAAAATGGCCTTCCAAGATTAGTGGTGTTTTAGTGTCGGCACTAATATCCAACACCACAAAATCTACGGGAACAAAACAGCTCCTTATCTTGACAGGAATATCCTCCGCTATTCCCACCGGATATCGAACTGATTGGTCGGCCAGCTGCAAACACATTATGGTTGGGATAATAAATTATGATTTAATTTATCATACACTACCTTTGGCATGACACTAACGCTTGCTCCAAGGTCGTAGAGGGCTTGATTAAATTGCTGGGTACCAATTGTGGGGGTATAACCCTAGGTACCCACGGCAAGAGACATGGGCCGCACCATCAGGGACGGTCCAACCCATGACATCAAGACTTACGGCGCATGACACTATTCAACATACACCGCAAGGCACCTAGAAGATCTGATCGGATACTATGGATATTGTAATCTAAATAGAATACTTGTCATGTAACTGATTAGGATACTTTCCTTATAACCCTACCCCTCCAGGGTATATAAGGAGGGGCAGGGGTCCCCTAGTCGGTAGGGAGATACAAATCCTAGGCTTAGCCTAAGATCCCCAAATATCTCATCTCATAATACAATCCACCAAAGACACAGGATGTAGAGTATTACATCAAGTTGACGGCCTGAACCTGCCTAATCGTTGTCTCTTGCATTCTGTGTCACCATCTAGTTCCCATCATGCGCACCTCCACCGATTCATCTACTATCATGGGCATACCCCTCGGTAGACTACCGACCGTATTTCATTGACAGTAGCATGCCAGGTAGGAGGTGTGCATGCTGATGCATGGAGAACTAGGTGCATCTCAAGATCAACGTCGACCATGGCAACTAAGTTGATCGCAACGGCATCCTTCAGCAGCTCGTGCCAAGATTCAACATCGATCCGGCCGGCTGTGACACTGTGACACAATCTTGCAGCAGCAGATTATTCCAAATTAATCTGTTGACCTACATCATCAGCGCACCATCATGTGATTTTCCCCCGATCTCGTTTTGCTTCACCAGCAATTCGACGACAGTCGATGGCGGAAGCCTCCACACATGATCTCCTAGCGGCATTGCAACAGCTTGGTTTCGAAGTCCACCTCATTGACGAGTAGGACACGAAGCAGGACGACGTCAAGCTAACCAAGATATTCAAGATATTAGGGCTCCACAAAACAAGCAAGGAAGCATGTACTTGGTGTACAGGACTGTTTACACCAAATTTTGGAAGAAGAGTCATAGGGACTCGAAAGCTCCCAAGATCATGTCATCAAGGAATCAATTGTGTGTAGATTGGAACCAGGTGATTCGAATGCAACACTAGAATCGGCTTTCTTTAGGTAGCGCCAGTAGATAACAACAAAGGCTAGGATCGGTGCCGGGATAAAGCAAGTTGGACTCTACAAAAAGGGAAAGATTAGAGTCCAAGTTATCTTAAATTAGGAATGTTTTCTCTAGGGCCAAAGATTGTGATGAGTCGTACTTAGATAGGAGTCATGCGTAGGTCCCGGGTATAAATATCAAACCCTGGCTATTGTAAAAGACACAATCAATCCAATAAAAGTTACTTTTTTCGGCTTCAGCCACCCCTTAGGAGTAGGAGTAGAGTAGATCTCGGTGAGTTCTTCAGCAAGTATGGCTGCATCGATCCAGTCGACCTCCACTACTTGTTTGTAAGTACCATCATGGCTTATACTCATGTTCGTACGGCTACATGGATCCGGTCGACCTCCACTACGACTTTGTATAAGCTAGTTATCGACTCTTGTCTAGTTCAAGTACGGTTGCATCGATCCGGTCGACCTCCACTGCTCAAACTAGATTGAGGTCAAGTTATCGGCTCTATCTAAGGGTGGCGTTCCTTCAGATAGATTCATTAAGTTACCGATATTGCTTATTGCTTCCATTATTTATCTAATTACAGCAATATCACTTCGCCTGATTGGGATTGATCTAGATCGGCCTTATATCTTGTTTAACCCATCGTTTGTTAATCTAAACTGATCTAATCTGCACCTTAAACGATGAGTTATGTTTTATCGGCTATTTTATATCAATCTTGATCGTGCATAGCGTGAGGTTAAGGCATGTCTGATCTTGAGTAGATCTATTGGCTAGCGAAAACTATTCCATGGCCCGTTATCACGGCCTGTGTGATTTTGCCTCACACCCCACTATTAGAACCATGGAGTGGGGATCGTTATTTGGTAGATCTGTTCCTAAGAGGGCATGACCTTAACAGTGCACTATGCCTGAATTGGCTGTTTTAGCCGATATCGAGCGCTTTCACGAACAGTTCACATCATGAGATCGTTGAAGTAGGGATAGGTTGAAAGATATGTTAGCCCCATGATCTTATTATTGTATTATGGACTGCATGATTCTGCCTTATGCCCCACTGATATAAGTGATAAGTTAGGGTCATCGAGTCTATTGTTATTTCTATGGCCTGCATGATTCTACCTCATGCCCCACTAGTCATAGCGATAGATGAGATCTAACATGTTCATTAGGTTTATTTTTATTAAATGGTTGAATGGTGATGAGCTGTTTCTTTTATATAAAAGGGGTTCGGTTACTTGCAGTCATTGGCTTAGCATAAATTAATCATTGTTGACATCCTCTTGCCATTGACTAATGTTTGTCTAAATAATGATATTCATCCTGAACGATAACCAATTCTTCTTACACAACTCCATAAGCTTCAACTGATTTATTCTTATGAATATGCAGCAATCGACTATTTAGTCAATCTCCTTTCATATTAGCTCTTAGAGCCGCTCATATGGGACTGTCTAGCAACACCGACACGTTCTGCCCCAAATTACTGATAAACTTTCTCTCCTTGTCAATTGCAGGGTCAAATTGACTAGCACATCTTGGGAGGAGTGCATAGGATCAACCATCCCTATGCTGAAGTTAGGCAGATCTCTAGCTCCATTGAGCGGACCCTTCCGGCTTGCTCATGTGGCCTTGGCACGGGACAAAATTTTGTACCGACACACGTTTCTGGCACACCTGGTGGGACACCACAATCGTCATGGTGGTTCACAACAACAACGACATCCTTATGGTACATTATGAAGATTTACCCGATGGAGATAAAGATGTCATCGGCAAAGCTACCGAAGAATTTCAGAACAAATGTTTGTTGTCCTACACCAAAACACGTGACAACACAATTGTTCAGAAATTTCCACTACCAAGAGTTCTATTACACAGGCAGACAGATATAGTTGAAGCTGAAGACAAGCATTTCTTTACGGAAGTTGTAGACAAATCTATTCATGATGCCATGTCAAGCCATAATGAAGCTTTCTTGGACACATTCCACAACGCCATAAAAGTAGCGATTCATGGGTTTCCAGTTGGTCAAGTTAGGCCGGCTTACTACAATATTCCATATCCGGCGACCCAAGGGACTAATCAAGTTGGTACCAGCCATCAAGAAGTAGCACCAGCTAGTAATGATGATGTCCATGCAGTTCAGGGTTCATCTGAACAAGCTCAAGGTACTACTACAAATCAGACACAGTATAATCCTGGATCGCCAGTGCAGCATGTGCAACAGTCGGTGGGGCAAGGTCAGAATCAGGTGATTAATTTTGGCACATCAGGCCACATATCGTCGTCGGCTCAAAAAATAGCACCATTAATTCAAAGGATCTGTAGAGATATAGATCCTTATGTCCACAATCAGAGACTTCAAGCAGCAAGCCAGTAAAGGACCTAGCAGATAGAGATTCCACAAGGGTATCACTATGGCACAGATTATAAGACCCTTCACATGATTCTGAATCCAGGGTATCACGGCACATGGGATTTCAATCCACAGATGGGTCAGCAGGTGTAGAGAAATCCAAATCCACAAGCTGACGAGTTGTTGCTAAAGGTGACCGAGATGATGAAGAATCAATTTGGTCTAAAGCCAAAAGGGCTGACCTTTTCGTACAAATGTCCATATCTACAATGGTATGATTTGGTCGCTCTTCCCACAAATTACAGGCTCCTAGGGTTCGCTAAGTTCACTGGCCAAGATAGTACAAGCACGATAGAACATGTCAGTCGGTATCTCACACAATTGGGCGAGGCATCAGTTGAGGAGGCCCATCGAGTTCGTTTTTTCTCCTTGTCCCTGTTAGGGCTAGCCTTCACTTGGTTTTCATCATTGCCGACTAACTCCATTACCAACTGGGCTGACCTCGAGAAGAAATTTCATGCATATTTTTATACTGGGACTGGAGAAAAGAAGATTACCGATCTAACAACCATAAGGCAGAAGACTAATGAATTGGGCACTGAGTTTCTTCAGAGGTTCTGAGAAACTAGGAACTTATGCTTCTCCTTAAGCTTGGCTAATGATCAACTAGCTGCTTTAGCCATTCAAGAAATGCTGCCAATGTGGAAAGAAAAGCTGCTGGGACAAGAATTTGACAACTTGGGTCAATTGGCTCAACGAGTGGCAGCGCTCAATAGCCAATTCCAGAGCATGCGCAGGGACACTCTATTCCAGAAGAGTACCACAGTGGTCAAAGCTTATAATCCATACTCAGTCGATGACGGCTATGAAGATGAAGAAGAAGAGGTTGCTGCGGCTGAATGGAATTGGGGCAAAAAGACAGTAATGGTGCCAAATCCTTGGGGAAGAGGGGTCAAGGAGACCTATGACTTTGATATCACAAAATCAGACAAGCTCTTCGATTTCTTGCTTGAGAAGGGGCAAATCAAGTTGCCTGATAATCATGTTATGTTGCCCCCTGATCAGTTGAAGAATAAGAAGTTCTGCAAGTTCCATAACGCTACTTCTCATTCGACTAATGAATGCAGAATTTTTCGGCAGCATATACGGAGCGCTATTCAGCAAGGGAGGCTCAAATTTGATATGCCTCGGAAAATGAAAGTTGATGATAATCCTTTCCCAGGAGATCAAAACATGGTTGATGCTAGGCTGCTCAAAGAAAATACTAAGGTCCTAACATCAACCAAATCAAGAGAAGCTAGAACAGCTGACGAATACAGGGAAATTAAGAGACGTCGCGATAAGCAAAAGAGCCGATATGAGCAGGGAGAAATGTCAAAAGATGGGGCGATGAAGCCACGAGTTACATCTCAGATCCTATTGAATAAGTGGTAGCGGCAGAAGGAAAAGGATTATCAGCGTTGGTTAAAGGATCAAGAATATCAGCGTCAATTGGAAAAAGAGAGGTATCAAAGGAAACAAGCCGAATCACATTGGAATTGTCCTTTCTTCATACATTGCTGGAATGAAGGTTTGAAGTTGCCTACCAGACATGACTGTCCAGAATGCAGCAATCAATATTGGGAGTTTAGGTAATCTCAAACCAACCGCTGGTCTATCCATGCTCAAGATGCATATCATCATAATAACATAGATTGGCGCCTAAAAAATAAAAGTGTTCATAATCGGCTGAGAAAAAGAGTTGTTGACTAAGATTGGGCCGATTATAAAGAAGAAGGTAATGAGAGAAAATATATTTGGCAAGAAGGCCAATGGTGCCTAGGAGGTTTGACAAGATGCCAGAAGAGAAGGGTGCAACGCCTAAGGAATAAAGAGTTGGAACAGGCTCAGGCATCCGGTAAACCTTAAGTATGGCATACTAAGCAAACAACCGATGGAAAGCAACCATCAGCTAATATCCAAATGGCTTTTTAGTTGCCATCAGAATTCAGAGCTCCGGTAGATCAAGAACTTTATTTGGATTTCGATGAATTAGAGTATGAGGAGATAGTTGCCAAGTTGATGGTTGTACAACAAGCAATATTTGATAAACCAGTCAAGCATCGACACTTAAATGGTTTATATATGAAAGGTTTTGTTGATGGGAAGCCGATGAACAAGATGTTGGTGGACGGAGGTGCTTCTATCAATCTTATGCCTTACAACACTTTTCGTAAACTTGGCAAAGGACCAAGAGATCTAATGGAGACTAACATGATGCTTAAGGATTTTGGAGGTAATGCATCTAAGACCCGGGGGCAATAAATGTCGAATTGATAGTCGGAAGTAAGACTCTGCTCACCACATTCTTCGTCATCGATGGAAAAGGGTCGTACAGTTTACTCCTTGGTCATGATTGGATTCATGTGAACTGTTGTGTACCATCAACCATGCATCAGTGTTTGATTCAATGGCATGGAGATGATGTCAAACTGGTTCACGTTGATGAGTCTGTGAGCATCGCAACAGCCGATCCAGTCTTCTAGGAACTAGGAGACTTCGAATGCTTTTCTGGCAAGTTATGGGAAGGAGGCTTCATTAGAGTCAATGGTGAAAGCCAACAGCCGATCTAAGCAGTCGGCTTTAAAAATTTGTCTTAATGGATAATTCGATAGATTGTACAGATGGCAAACTAGGACATGGCTTCACGTCGGCCGATGAATTAGAAGAAGTAGATATTGGTTTTGGAGATAGACCTAGGCCGACGTACGTAAGTGCTAAGTTGGATCCTGAGTATAAGCGACAATTAGTTGATTTATTAAAGAAATTTAAAGACTGCTTTGCTTGGGAATACTATGAGATGCCTGGTCTAGACCGATCAATTGTTGAACATCGGTTGCCAATCAAACCTGGATATCGATCATTTAAACAAGCTCCAAGGAGATTCAACCCGAACGTACTTGATGATATCAAAAAGGAGACTGAAAGGTTACTGGAAGCAAAATTTATCCGACCGTGGCGATATGCAGAGTGGATATCGAATGTTGTCCCTGTGTATAAGAAGAATAGAAAATTAAGAGTTTGCATTGATTTCAGGGATTTGAACAAAGCCACACCCATGGATGGTTATCCGATGCCGATAGCTGATATGTTAGTAGATGCAGCAGCCGGGCACAAGGTCATTAGCTTCATGGATGGAAATGCAGGGTACAACTGTTACACCCTAAAATTTGTCTCTTTTGAAATAGAGCTAAAATGATTTATTTATGAATTTTGTGCACATGAAATATAGGAAAATAATAATTTTCACTAATTTAAAATTCATCATAAGGTAGTAACATGTGTGACCATACATGATGTCGCATTTTATTTATTGTGATGAATGGTGTTGATCCAAACTCCAAAGTAATTTGGAATGTTTTTGAAAAGGGTTTGAAAGTGGCTTTGAAATAAAAGAAAAGAAAGAAAATAAAATTAGAAAAAAAATAAAAGTATTTTTAAAGTTGTAAAGTTTATCTTGGAAAGCCTAACAAAATTTTCCATTTTTAATTGAGTAGGGAAGTATATTTGAAACTATACTTGAAATTGATTGGAATTTGGCTTGGGATTTGAAAACTAGAATTGGAAAAGAATTTGAATTTGAAAAACTCTCTTTCTTCCTTTTTTAGCCCAGCCTCTTCTCCTTTCCTCCTTCCCGCCTCCCCCTCATCATGACCAGCTTCAGGCTCGGCTTCTTTGCTAGCCCACCACCCCCCCTTCCTTCCCTTCCTCTTTCCTTCCACAAGACTGCCCGCTTCGCGTTACAACATCTTGTACACCACAGGGTCTTATTATTGCAGCAACCATTGCTTCGCCTTCACCTTCCATGCACTCGTCGGCCGCCAGCATCGCCTCCCTCTCCTCTCTCAGCATTAGCTTAGCCCCACCCGTCAGCCGGCCCTATTCTCTTCCTTCCCCTTTCCTTTCTTCCTCATGCCTCCTTCCTTTTCTCGCCACCGTTGATGGCGTTGCCATGCTCGGCAAGCCGTCGCGCCCACGCCTACATGGAAAGCGCCAAATCTCGCCCGCCTGCCGCTTCCCTTCCTTCTACCACAACGCCCGCCGTCTATAAAGCCCCGAGCTAGACGCCCTCCCTCCTCCTTTTCTCTGTTCGCCTGTCGACGCTCACCACCGCCGCCCCATAACCGCTGCTTCGGTGCCGAATCGACGACGGCGACGTACCTAGGAGCACCGCCGTACTCCCCCAGGCCCGTAGGTACCGTCAATTCCTCGTTTTGGCCTTGATTTGCCTGGATTCACCCGAACCGTTCCTTGTCTTCTCTCTCCAGCCACCGTCACCATCGCCGGTCACTCTGAAGCCTTCCCGGACGCCGCGATCCCCTCCTAACGACTCGTGGTGAGCCTCTTGTTCTTCTTATGCCCTTCGTTCATCAAATAGTGCGCTAGAGTGCCGTAACAGCAAACTCCTGAGCCGCCGGCCATGGCGCCGCCATGGGACCGCCGCTCCGGCATGATCCCTGCTGTAGTCTCGTGCTCCGTTGAGTCCGCAGGACCTCGCGCTACATTCTCGTGCCCTCGGCTTGGTCTGGGGTGGCCGGATTCACCTGTACCAACGTCATTGATGAGCTTGGGTCACCGGCACCCATGGCGCCGCCATCGTGTGCGTCTTCCCCGGCGACCCATTGCCCCCATCACGCCAGCGTCGTTAGATAATCGGTGGATGGCCAAGATCGCGTACCCCTTCGGGGTTACGTAATCGGTCCACCGTGGACCCATGGACTCGGTCCATGGCGCCATATCAGCGCGTCCCCCGCACGCGTGGTGCACCACGCCAACCAACGGCTACCACATGTCGATAGGTTAGCAACGCAGTCAGCCTTTGGTCAAAGCGGCGCACGTTTTGCATTTTAGCCCTCGGTTTTTCAAGTAATCAACCCGCAGTCCGGTTTAATTCAAAATAATTACAAACTAGTCCTATTTTTATTTGTTTAGGTCCCTGTATTTTCCAAAAATAGTTCCCACAGTCAAGCAGCCGTGTAATTTCATATTTTTAATTGTTTTAATTTAAAAATAAGTTCAGTTTATTTACAGAAATACCATTGCACCTTATTTCATGAGTAACTTTTGCGTTTTAAGTCCAATTTGACCCGTTCGAGTTGCGTTAGAACCGTATTTATGTTTTCTACGTGTTTATACTACTGTTAGGCATGTTTTCAATATTTCAATTCATGGGTAGATTTAATCTATTATTTAACTATAGGAAAATTTGTTTAAATCATAACTTATTCATTTTAACTCCGAAATAATCCGTACAAGTTGCATTAGATTCATAAGGATGAGATCTACGCATTAGTAATAGTGTTTACTATATTACTATTTTAGAAAAATCATGGTTTAAATCATATCTTGATTAATAATTATGCAACTGGATTTTATAAATAAAATATGATTTGTTTTACTTTAATTTAGAATTCAAATCTAAAATTGACTTAATTCAATCTATATTATTTATAAAATATTTTATATACATATATGAATTTGTATAGTTAAAATAAATGAAGCCTATAGTTTTCTTTTCCACGTATACAACAAATCTCTCGGTAGTTGTATCGTTTCAACCGTAGCTCCGATTAGAGTGCTTCTCGCAACTGTGTGTTCGTAGCGATGCGTAGAATCATGTTTCAAACTCTTTTACTTATTTTTCTATGATTGGTATACTGTTCTAATATAGATGCAATTGTATGCTATGCATGTATGTGTATGGATGTTTGTGTGGTGTTCTACGATTACGCCCAGTCAGTGAGATATACGTGGTGATCTAGAAGAAGAAGAAGGACGTTGAAGATTAAAGCTTACCGAAGGATTGGTGTTTAAGGCAAGTATAACATTTGACCGCCCTTGATACCTATTCACCATTAATCATTTTATTCATGATGCATGTGTCTACCTTGGCAACTGTAGTAAATTCCCTAGCTAATTGATATCCTGGATTCCTTGATACCTTTGGGTTATTGCATGGGGTAGTTTTTGCTAGTGCTCAATCAAAACCATGATCTTGTAGCTTGACAAATGGTATATGCAATAAACATTAAAACATGACTTTTTAGTAACATGAAAACAGGGGGCTAGAGTATTTAGCTACTTTCTAAATGCTTCAGATTCCTCTCCCTAAGGACTTATCTATAAGTGATCATCCGGGACTTACAGTACAACTGTGAGGGCTATATGGCTCTGGCTTTAGCTCAGTATGAGGACCTTTTCTAGCTTGTTAGTGGTTACCTTTATGGTGCAAGAGGGGCTCCGACAGGTATGATCTCGCCCTGCCAAGTGGGTGCACTTGTTAGTCACTCCTTGGAGGGGAGTTTATGCTTATTGATGGGAAAACCTTAGCTGTCCTAACTTGTTAGATGAACCTTTGAAAGGCTTCATAGTGAACCCTGCCGACCTTCCTTGGAAGTGGGTCAAGATATTAGCTACCTCGGGCGAAAGGGTAAATCACGACTCACAGTGAAAGTGTACAACCTCTGTAGAGTGTAAAACTGTTATAACAACTGTGCTCACGGCCATGAGCGGCCTTGGGCCCTTATGGAATAGAAATGATCACTAATGGATAATTGTGCTAATGATTAATTATTTATGCTATTCATTATTCATGTTTACCTAATCATGTGTTTATGGGAATGATAAACTCTTTGCCACTCAATTGCTTAAAAAGATGACCTATTAAAGCTAATCGCAGTAAACCAGTGTCAGCCTTTTGAGCCTCATGAACCCCATGTTATGTTGCTAAGTACGACATGTACTTACGCTTGCTTTACTTTTCTATACTTTGGATAAAAATCCCGGATGGGTACCAGATTGCTGGTTTGGAGGAGTTAGGCTTGTGGTCAACCAGTCAGTCGTCCCTGTGGATTTGGAGTCTTCGCCTGAAGATCGGAGTCGACTTTCCGCTGTTTATACTCTGAGGTTATATTCCTTTTACTAATACGTTATGTAATAAGTATTGTCTCTTGATATTACTCTTATTTGTGGCTATATGTGAGATTTGACTTCCTGGGCTCACATATAGTGTGTATCTGGTTTTGTCTTTAAAATTGGGTGCTACAACAACCAAATTTTCATGGCTGAGGAAGACATAGCAAAGACCGCTTTCAGGTGCCCTAGCGCAATTGGTTTATTCGAGTGGGTTGTGATGACTTTTGGTCTGAAGAATGCCCATGTAACTTATCAAAGGGCGACGAATTATATTTTTCATAAGTTGATTGGAAGGATTGTTGAAATCTACATCGATGATGTAATGATAAAATCCAAAGGGTACAAAGAGCACCTAGCTGATTTGCGAGAAACCCTGGAATGCACAAGAAAACATGGTCTAAAGATGAATCCTAATAAGTGTGCTTTTGGAGTATCAGCTGGACAATTCTTGGGATTCATGGTCCATGAGAGAGGAATCAAAGTTGGTCAGAAAAGCGTAAAAGCAATTGATGAGGCAGTTCCGTCGACTACTAAAATAGAGTTGCAATCTTTGCTTGGTAAGATCAATTTCATCAAAAGATTCATTTCAAATTTGTCAGAAAGGATCCTGCCATTTTCTCCCTTGTTGAAGTTGAAAAAAGATCAAGAATCTAAGTGGGGTGACATACAACAAAAGGTGTTTGAAGAGATAAAAGAATACATGAAGTGTCCACCTGTGCTAGTCCCTCCTCAGCCCTTTTAAGTTGTACATATCAGCTGATGACAAGACAATTGGATCAGCCTTGATGCAAGAATTTGAAGGAAAAGAATCTGAGTAGAAGACTACTGGATCTAGAGACAAGATATTCTCCCACCGAAAAGTTATGCTTGTGCTTATATTTCTCTTGCACTAAGCTGCGACACTACTTATTATTGGCTGAGTGTACAGTTGTTTCCAAGGCCGATGTGATTAAGCATATGTTATCAATACCAATACTGAATGGGAGAGTTGGAAAGTGGATTTTTGCGTTATCAGAATTTGACTTGAAGTATGAATCGGCTAAAGCAGTCAAGGGACAAATAATGGCCGATTTTGTCACCCAGCATCATAAGGCAAGCATTGATTATGTAGAACCAGTGCCTTGGACGTTGTTCTTTGATGGATCATCATGCAAGCAAGGTGGTGGCATTGGCATCGTTATTATTTTGCCTCGGGGGCATGTTTTGAGTTTGCTCTTCCGACTGGGCCAGTGATTACCAACAACCAAGCGGAATATGAAGCTATTCTTAAGGGACTTCAACTTCTTCACGAAGTAAAGGCCGAAGCAATCAAAGTATTTGGAGACTCACAGTTAATTATTTATCAGTTGATCGACCTATATGAGTGCAAAGAAGAAACTCTAAAGAGGTATTATGATGAATGTCAAAGGTTGCTCAAAGATTTTCTTCATGCCTCTTTCCAACATATTCCGAGAGCACAAAACCAAGAAACTAATCGTCTAACTCAAAGCGCATCAGGATATCAAGTGTTTCAAGAGGTCTTGAGTAGTGAAACCTCGAATGATGATTGGAGAGTCGAAATAGCTTATTACCTTAGAAATTCGTCTCAGAAAGTTACTAGAAAGCTAAGGTATAAATCGGCTAAATATGTTTTGTTAGATGATCAGTTATATTATAAAACAGTCAATGGGGTGTTGTTCAAATGCTTAAATCAAGAAGAAGCTAAGGTGTTGATGGGTGAGGTACATGAAGGGATATGTGGAGCTCATCAATTGGCTTATAAGATGAAATGGATTATTCGCAGAACTGGATATTTCTGGCCAACGATATTGGAAGACTGTTTTGAATATTACAAGGGGTGCCAGGACTATCAATGTTTTGGTAATGTCTAGAGATCACCTATGTCGGCCATGAATCCAATAATCAAGCCATGGCCATTTTGAGGTTGGGGAATTGATTTAATTGGCAAGATTTTTTCGCCCTCAAGCAAAGGACATAAGTTTATATTGGTAGCAGTAGATTACATCACTAAATGGGTTGAGGCAATTCCTTTGAAGACGGTAACCTCAAAGAACATGATTGATTTTGTTAGGGAACACATTGTGTATCGTTTTGGGATTCCTCAAACTATAACTACCGATCAAGGGACAATATTCACATCAGAAGAGTTTAGGGATTTTGCTGCCAGTATGGGAATCAAGCTACTGAATTCCTCTCCTTACTATGCTCAAGCTAATGGCCAGACAGAGGCGTCCAATCAGATTATGATTAAGCTGATCAAGAAAAAGATTGATCAACAGCCAAGGAAGTGGCATTCAACGCTTAATGACGCACTATGGGCATATAGGATGGCCTATCATGGATCAATTAAAACATCACCTTATGAACTTGTGTATGGCCATAATGCAGTTCTTCCTTGGGAAGTTCGGACTGGATCGAGGTGTGTTACATTGCAGAATGATTTGTCAGCTGAAGTCTACAAGAATCTTATGATAGACAACTTGGAGGACTTGAGTTGCCTTCGGCTGCGTGCTCTTAAAAATATCAAAGCCAATAAACTGAGGATTGAAAAATATTACAATAAAAAGGTCAAGATTAAGCAATTTGCTGAGGGAGACTTGGTCTGGAAAGTGAAATTGCTGATCGGGTCAAAGGACAGTAAATTCAACAAATAGTCACCTAACTGGGAAGGACCTTATCGGATCAAACGTTGTGTGCCTGGTAATGCTTATATTTTGGAAACAATAAGAGGAGAGGAAGAATTTGGCTGAGCAATCAATGGGAAATATCTAAAGAAATATTACCCTAGCATTTGGATTAATACTTAATAACCAATTTGTTCAGTCGTTAGCTCTAATAGCCGATATTAGAAATGTATCGTCTCTAGTGCAAAAATAAACCTGAAGGGGTAAAAGCCGTTACGATGTGTATCGCCTATAGAAGCAAAGCAAACACGGATGAAGTAATGTGTATGAAGTATGAAACAAAGGAAAATCACTCAAGACGAAGAAGTTGTTTGCTAAATATCACCTATTACAAGCTATGGGCCGGAAAACACTTTGTTTACTATATCATCGGCCAGGGTGTTAAAGGCTACAGAGTTAGCGGCGCTAGAAAAATCCTTAACCAAACGCTCATGCGTCTGGAAAACCGTGGGGAAGAAGACGGAGATTGTGGCCAGAACATGCTTGTGTAGCAGCCAACGCCATGGCAGCACCATGACGAACGCCATGAAGAGCGACCTCCCTGACATGGTTTGGGATGTCATGCAAGCGAACCACTAGAACGGCGCCCCTAGCATTAACAAATCCCGCCACTTGATCCACAGCTGATCGAAGGCTTTCCAACTGAGCAGTCAGATCTAAAAAGATTTAAGGAAAGAATGATCAGAAATCTTGAGGGCAAAATTAAGAAAAAGGCAGAAAAATTGTGGCAGATGTCTCACCCATGATTCTGGCTTCAGCTCTGGCCAACCTTTCCCCCACCGGGCTGGCCTCCGGGGATGATCGGCCTTAAATCATGGCCAAAGCTGATTCTACAAGGGAGAGGCAGCTGGCTAGATTATGGTCAGTCCGATCGATGGAGGCCAGCAGATCATCATTGTCGATCAGCTTCCTTAGGTAATGGGGGAGCTAGTGGCGAATTGGTGCTGAAGGTGACCCCAAAGGCTGAGTAGAGTCGGCCTTCTGCTCCAAAACAATGGGAGTATCCCAAGTTGCACCCTCTTGGCGATGAAGGTGCTAGTGCGACGATGCAGATCCATTGAGGGCCTCCTCAGCAGACCTCTTGCTGTTCTCCATGATCTCAAACCTATGGAAAAACCAGGAACTATACTAAGGACGCAAAAGGTTTGAGATAAAGCGGGTTGTTTTTCGATCCACAGCCGTGGCCCATATATATAGCCTGGGAAGGCGAGAAGATAGATTTCGCCGGGGGTGTGAAATTGAAATCAGGAACAGAAACTGATCGACACTCCGGAAATTCAGGGGATGGATAACGAAGAGATAACAGATTCAAACTTATTGCCTCCCCAAATTATGAAATATCGTGGGACGGATGCGAAGAATTTACATTGACCAAAGATCAACCCATCAAGGCTTCTTTGGATTGAAGGGAGTCCGGGTCCCCACAACGCTGAAGGTCATCGTGAACCAAATCACATTGGTCCGTTGATAAAATTGTGCCAGAGATGGGGAAAGGCCGCCTGCCTAACAGATGCCCAGCCAATTTCTCGGTAAACTGAGAAACTATGGGAAAGAAGCCTGTGGCTTTCCCTGTGGGCATTTGGTGGAACAAACAAGGGGAAGGTGTCCACACATTTTAGCCCTTGCAAACACTAGAACAGCTTTGCGAGTATGGAGAGAAGACTCAGGTGATATCATAAGAATTCTTCTAACCGCAATAGTTGATCCTCTTGCTCGACAAGGCGCTAGAATGAGCGACACAATCACCCTATGCACAAGAATTCTTCTAATCGCTCAAGATCTTCATAGCAAAAGGATAGACCATGGAGGGTCCGGCGGAGACAAAAGCACTCGAGGAGGCAGATAGAAGAGAAACATGGCTGAATTGTTGAGTTGCTCTCGCCAGGGTCGGATAGACATTTTATAGCCGGCCTGGAAAGATGAATCCAAGTGCCCATGAAGCAATGATGCTCTCGTAAAAGTTTTGAAGCATGGGCTCATGAGCTAACATAGGCAGCGACAAACAGTAGACCCTAGATCAAGATTCTCTACCCGTGACTGCGGACCTATCGGGGGTACGAACATGATAATTTTGGAATAAAATTACTTTTATCCCAAAATTGGGGGGCATGTGTTTACACCAAAATTTGGAAGAAGAGTCACAGGGACTCGAAAGTTCCCAAGATCATGTCATCAAGGAATCAATTGCATGCAGATCGGAACCAGCTAATTCGAATGCAACACTAGAATCAGCTTTCTTCAGGTGGCGCCAGCAGATAACGACAAAGGCTATGGTAGGCACCGGGACAAAGCAAGTTGGACTCTACAAAAAGGGAAAGATTAGAGTCCAAGTTATCTTAAATTGGGAATGTTTTCTCTAGGGCCAAAGATTGTGATGAGTCGTGCTTAGATAGGAGTCATGCGTAGGTCCTAGGTATAAATATCAAACCCCGGCTATTGTAAAAGACACAATCAATCCAACACAAGTTACTTACTTTTTTTGGCTCCGGCCACCCCTTAGGATTAGGAGTAGAGTAGATCTCAATGAGTTCTTCAGCAAGTATGGTTGCATCGATCTAGTCGACCTCCACTGCTTGTCTATAAGTACTATCATGGATTATACTTCTGTTCGTACGGCTGCATCGATCCGGTCGACCTCCACTACTCAAACTAGATTAAGGTCAAGTTATCAGCTCTATCTAAGGCTGGCGTTCCTTCAGATAGATTCATTAAGCTACCGATATTGCTTCGCCCGATTGGGATTGATCTAGATCGGCCTTATATCTTGTTTAACTCATCGTTTGTTAATCTAAACTGATCTAATCTGTACCTTAAACGATGAGTTATGTTTTATCGACTGTTTTATATCAGTCTTGATCGTGCATAGCGTGCGGTTAAGGCATGTTTGATCTTGAGTAGATCTATTGGCTAGCGAAAACTGTTCCATGGCCCGTTATCACGGCATGTGTGGTTCTGCCTCACACCCCACTGTTAGCACCATGGAGTGGGGATCGTTATTTTGTAGATCTGTTCCTGAGAGGGCATGACCTTAACTGTGCGATATGCCTGAATCGGCTGTTTTAGCCGATATCGAGCGCTTTCACGAATAGTTCACATCATGAGATCAGTGAAGTAGGGATAGGTTGAAAGATGTGTTAGCCCCATGATCTTATTATTGTATTACGGCCTGCATGATTCTACCTCATGCCCCACTAATATTAGTGATAAGTTAGGGTCATCAAGTCTATTGTTGTTTCTATAGCCTGCATGATTCTACCTCATGCCCCACTGGTCATAGCGATAGATGAGATCTAACTTGTTCATTAGGTTTATTTTTATTAAATGGTTGAATAGTGATGAGCTGTTTCTTTTATATAAAACAGGTTCGATTACTTGCGGTCATTGGCTTAGCATAAATTAATCATTGTTGACATCCTCTTGCCATTGACTAATGTTTGTCTAAATAATGATATTCATCCTGAATGATAACCGATTCTTCTTACACAACTCCATGAGCTTCAACTGATTTATTCTTATGAATATGCAGGAATCGACTATTTAGTAAATCTCCTTTCATATCGGCTCTCAGAGCCACACATTTGGGACTATCTGGCAACACCGGCACGTTCCACCCTAAATTACCAATAAACTTTCTCTCCTTGTCAATTGCAGGGTCAAATTGACTGGCACATCTCGGGAGGAGTGCGCAGGATCGACCATCCCTACGCTGAAGCTAGGCGGATCTCCAGCTCCATCGAGCGGACCCTTCCGGCTTGCTCGTGTGCCCTTGGCACGGGACAAAATTTCATGCCAACAAGGACCATGCATTAATGGACATAAGACCAAAACACCCTGTCTGACTGCAGCGAGCCGCTAAGCGAGCTGCCCAAGCAATCAAACAAGCCGCTAAGCGAGCCGCCCAAGCTGTCAAGTGAGCCGTGCCGCGTCGCAATGATGATCGCCGCAAAGAACGGTGCGGTGACAACCACGACCGCCGCCATGACGACAGGCTAGAAAGCTCGAGAGCCGAGCAATTTCATTGATGTCGACCAGATGTTCTGTCTAAAGATAAGTACCTTTTCATATATGAATATTTAATAAAGTTTTTGCCATGATGTTTCTCCATACTATTCTCTCCATGATTATTCTCTAAACGACTTTTTCCACATGTATACCATCTTAAATATGACATACGTTTTCGCCTCAATGACTTCCCAAATAGCCACATTTACGCCTATGTTTTCTAGAGACAGCCCTGTCTCTGGTTTCTCCCTACATGTGCAGGAGTACTAGCCCTCTGTGTTATGGGTGGTCGGCAGTGGCTTCTCGATGACGCTTGTCTTCGTACACGTACATGAGCTCCAGCACTCCGTGTTATGGTTTATGGGCTAGCTGAGGCTAGGGGCTCAGCCACAAACTAATGGCTTGAGGTGGTTTTATATTAAATATAAACACATCTACAATTGATTTTTTTCTCTAGTTAATCTCCATGTTTAATATCTTCAAGATATTCTCCTCCGAGTCACCGACTAGCCACGTTCTCATTTGTGTTATCCAGAAGCAGCAATGTTCTTGATCTCACACCAACACGTGCATGATCGCCAGCCCTCTACGTTATGGGTGGTCGGTAGCGGCTCCTCGACGACGCTTATGCTCTTACACGTAAACGGGTGCTAAGCACTCTACGCTATGGGGTATGGGCTAGTCGGGGCTGGTGAAGCGATACAGAACCAACTGGAAGAAAGTTACTCATATTTAAAATATGAACAACTTCAAAGTAAACATAATGTTTATCTACAACTGCTAGACAAGATACATGATGCACTACCCGTTCTACATTTTTGTTTTGTAGGGTCCAGGTTTAGTCAACAAGCTTATTTTTTACGCTCAGGGACTAGATCACCCGCGAAGGACGAAAGGATCATCGTCCAAATGGTCGCACTACTTGGCATTCGGACTTCTTCGTCGATCAACTAGTCGGACTGCTAGGTTCATGGACTTCATCGCCAACCAGTTGGTCGGACTGTTCGGTGCTCACTTCGCTGCTGACCAATTGGCTGGGCTGCTTGGTGCTTGATTCTTCGCCAACCAGCTGGTCAGATTATTTGTCGCTTCATCGTCAGCTATGCTAGGGGCTCACCAGCTAAGCTGGTGACTCCTTGGCGTTCAGATTATTCATCACTTCATCGTCAGCTATGCTAGGGGCTCGCCAGCTAAGCTGGAGACTCCTTGGCATTTGGATTATTCATCGCTTCATCGTTAGTATGCTGGGGGCTCGCTAGCTAAGCTGGGGACTCCTCGGCATTTGGATTGTTCGTCTCTTTATCATTAGCTACGCTGGGGCCTCGCCAGTTAAGCTGGGGACTCCTTGGTGTTTGGATTCTTCATGCAAGCATCACCAGCTAAGCTGGGGATTCCTTTGGTGGTCGGATCTTGCAATGTCTCATTGGTGTGCTATCAAGTTGCTCCATGCTGTTCGGATCAGGGTGCTGATCTTGGGCAGCATGTCCGGGGCCTTGATAAGTACATGGTAGATGATGTTGGCAAGCTTTCATTAAAATTCTTTAATCCTGCTACAGGATTTTTCTCAATCTTCTAGCAGGATCAGGGACTATGTGTGTACACATTATCTCACAATGACTGTACTATTTTCTATGCCGCTTTCTCTCAGCTAAGCTGGGGACTAGTTTCTAGCTAAGCTAGGGACTAGGTTGGCACCTGAAGACTACTATTCTGGACCCTAGCACCATGTGAACACTTCACCTACTGTCAGGCTCGGAGACTAAGTCGGCACACTTCACCTTGCGGTGAATGTGCTTATTTCTAGGACCCAGTCCTTTTTGAAGCAACTAAGTTATGGATGGTCACTGTTATTGCTCTCCATTTGGCTCTAAGAGTCAATTCTACCAAAGGCATGGATGCTAAGCATCTATCTTCACCCTTGAGGGACTAAGTTCCTCCTCGCTGACTAAGTCAGAGATGCTAAGCATCCAACTTCGTCGCCCAGAACCTAAGTGGGCACTTCACCTAATGTGAAGACTTCAAAAAAATTTCACTTGAGCTCCTTACATCCTTCTAACAAACCTCAACTTTCGAACAAGAACCGATTTGACTCCCGGATAGACTACTTGGACACCGATTTCGACTGCTCAGACATCGGTTTTAGCTGCTTAGACACATGTACGACTACTTGGATGCATGTTCAACTACTTGGATGCTTCTTTCAATAGCTCGGCTCCCAGTCAAACTGGTTGGAAGCCTGTTCTCGGTGGTTAGCAGCAGGTTGAACAGCTCAAACAAGCTCAAAATGTGTTGCTCAATGGATACAAGGCGCTCGGGACTAGCTGTGGTGGTATAACCCCTAGTACCCATGGCAAGAGACATGGGCCGCACCATTAGGGATGGTCTAACCCACGACGTCAAGACTTGCAACGCACGACACTATTCGGCGTACATCGCAAGGCACCTAGAAGATCTGATCGGATACTATATATATTCTAATCTAAATAGAATACTTGCTATGAAACCAACTAGTATACTTTCCTTGTAACCCTACCCCTCTGGAGTATATAAGGAGGGGTAGGGGTCCCCTAGTCGACAGGGAGATACAAATCCCGGGCTTAGCCTGAGATCCCCAGATATCTCATCTCATAATACAATCCACCAAAGACACAGAACGTAGGGTATTACATCAAGCTGACAGCCTGAATCTGCATAATCGCTATCTCTTACGTTCTGTGTCACCATCTAGTTCCCGTCATGCGTGTGATAGAACTGCCCAATTTATACAAAATCAAGTATAGTTGTCCCCGTTAAACACGTTGACACGCGCATACTTTCACCTATATAAACCCGATAGTCCGCTGAGTGTCACGAAGGACCTCGGTAAATCAACATCATAACCAAGATCGCATACACAGAGTTGCAGCAGAAATAATATTACAAATGGGTTCACAAATAATAGTACAAGTTTAGGTTTCAAAACCGGTTAAGGGAAAACAACATAACTTTCAAATAATTACATTAATATAAGTTCTAAATAAATTGCTAGCATAAGTGACATCCTCTGATAAAAGCTTATAGATGAGAAATAAATATAGAGTCACCGAGCCCACCGGTGGTTAACCACCATCTTCAGCAGGATGAGAACTTCACCTGCAACATGGTGGGATAAACCCTGAGTACTCGAATATACTCAACTAGACTTACCCATCATAAACCAGAAATAAAGTGACACCAAGGAGTATGCAAGGCTTTATAGGTGGAGCTAGCTTGACAAAATTTTGCATAAAAGCCACTAGTTGAGCTATACATTTTATAATTCGATAACCAAGTTAATTATAGCAATTCATCTCTAGATTAGCAACTAACCTATGCTAAACATGTGGAATATCATTTAGTAACATGCAATAGTAACCATAGCCGGTGTAACATTTCCATATTCATCATAACCATCAAATTACATCAATTAATGCTACGTTGCCGCTACTCAGTCAAGTTCTCACTATCTGGAAGAGACGGTGACTCGAATCGATTCTAACCAGCTGGGGACTTATTCCTAACACAAACCTAGACATACCTACGCCAAGGTAGTCTTAGGTCACCTTTGGTACAACTCAGGTACAGTCGCGGGTCCGATCAGCGCCGCACCCTCAGGGATACTACCAGTCTGCTAGGAAGTTCAGGCCTGGCCTGCCCTTGGACTCATGCCACTGGCTCCCCGCACATCCTGACTGCCTCTAGTGTGTGCCCTTTCACTTATCAGGTCCTGTCCTGAGTTAAGCTACTCGGCTTCGCGGTCAGAATGACTTATCCGTCTAACTAATTGCTAGGCATGCGTTCAACATGACATGAGGACGTACAGTGAATCGGTCTTTAACCGACATAGACAGGGATAAATAGGCACCAAGACCTCCATGCCTTGTTGCTTCTCTATAACAATCCTGCTCGGTCCCCTTTTATTTATCAACACATGTTTATTTCCACGATAGCAAATATAGCCAACCGTGCTTTGGTATCCACCTATATCTCGTAGGTGATAGGAAATCACCCGACTTCTACCAGTCTAAGCATTGCTAAGCATGCATTCGATCCTAGACCTACATAGGGTTCAAGGTATATTTCTAGACAAGGTAGTTCTATGCATCAAGTGGTTCCAATCAACTCTTATAACCTAATGCATCAAACATAAAGGACTCAAGTGATATTTGTAAAAACATAGGAGGCTTAGAATGCTCTGGGGCTTGCCTGGGATCCAACACTAGGTCAGTGTTTGTTAGATGACACTCGCTTGGTGAGCATCTCCCATCTCGGCACCTGCTTAGTCCTTTCGTCTTCTGGATGGATTCACCAAACTCCATCTTCGGGTTCGGCTCCAACATCGCGTCCTTCAGGTGGTGCATCTAGCATACCTAGATGAGATGCAACAATACAAGTGCATGAATGTGAAGAATGGCAATATGAGATGCCTCACATAAAAGTATTCAAGATGAGCACAAGGTTACACCGAACATATATAAGCACTCCACGTTACTTAATTAAACATCCCACAACCTATCATGCTAGGATACCAAGGAAGGTAGCACCAAGCATGACACAAGTTTCACAAGGTTTTAGGTATATTAACTTAACACCATCAAAGGCATGAGCCACACTTAGCAACACACAAAGCAAAGCAAGGTGAAGCAAATAATTTTAGGTACAAACACAGATTCTGAACAGCGGCACCATAGTCACTTGTTTTAATCATACCTAGAGTTTTCGACATGCAAAAAGTGTGATTCAAGACTTTCTGGAAAGCTAATCAAATTATCTAAAACTTTGTTATTAACACTAAAAGCTGATTCAACAAATGACATGGTCAAAATACATCATGAAGCAGAGCTTATACAACTAACGACAGAAAACTTATATTAACTTCAGAAATGCATAACTGGAGTCCTAGACATTCAACAAACATGATTCTTAATTTTATGGAAAAATAACTTTATCATTATCATTTTAAGATGATTCTACAGCTAACAAGATCAAATAACACCAAGAAGGCATCTCTGTCCAGATTTGGATAGAAATCTCCCATTTCACTTTGAACAGCTATAACTGGAGTTCTATACCACCAAAAAGGGTGTTCTCTAACATTTTGGAAAGCTTAGGAAAAGCACTACAACTCTCTTATTATCACCAATATATGATTCCATGTTTAAATGATCCAAACAATACAATCATTTAGATCTATCCAGAGGACATGCAAAAACCTGACAGCAAACTTCTAAAATCTATAACTCCTAAACTATCAGGCCTAAAATCATAAAATTTTAGGAAAAGAAAGATAAGAAAATTATGTACAACTTTTGTATTCACTATATTTACAGAAAGCATCATTTGATCCATGAAGTTATCATCACAACAGAAAATGCACATGTAGCCATTTCAGAATATAACAATTGGATGTTTCACTTGTTTTGCTAACAAAGAGCATGCACACATGAGCCATTCAAGAACTTTAACCACCACTAACATACTTAGCAACACTTTATTGAACACCAATCACTCAAAGCATCACCAAATACAATACAAGCTTTATCTACAATTATGTTTTTATTAATCCTTTCTCCTGATAAACATATATTTTCATTTTAGTGATATATGAGATCAACTAGTTTGGGCCTGAGATTTTTATGAGTGGTAGATGTTATCAAAACATGGTTACTGCACGAATTTCACATGCTCACGTTTTATAATTTAAATATTATGAAAAAGACAAATTGCTATTGCAAGAAAACATGTAAAAGCAAGATAAATCTAAAGATCATCATTTTCTATAAACACATAGCCATATTATATGTTATTATTATAGTACAACATCATAAAAAGGTAGTGGAACCACATTTTCCATTTTTACACCTACATGAAAATTATAACTTATTTAAAACCATTTATGAAGCATTAATCTTGTTAAATCAATAAATCAACCATACTACATCTATGAACATGAAATTTTTACCACAACACACATATAGCATCAATAGCCTACCATAAAAATTTTACAACAATTGGAGCACCACAACTTTAGGTATGAGAATAACAAGCAAAACAAGCTAAAATTGCCTATTTAACAAGATTAAATCAAAACATTATAAAAATAGTACACAACTAGCATGTTTAATATTTTATTTTCTAGATCATGTCATCACAATATTAACATAACTGGAATTACCATTTTTTGACTTCTATAACTCAAGATATGCATCCGACAACTTAAAAGCATTTTTAAAAGCACTTTAAAAGAATAAATAAAAACAGCAGAAACTTTCTACTAACACATATCATATTATGACTACTGTGTATATCTACTCACAAGGATTCCAAAAAGTCCTCATTTGCTATTTTACGATTTTTCTACGATTTATTATGATTTTCCAAAATCTCAGCCATAAAAGAAAAACAAATTTGCACCGAGGACCCTGAACTTTCTTCAAATCCCAATTCCAGCGAACAGGTCCCTATAGGCACTATTCATATGAGTCTATGGTTCATAGTTAGGTCCTTCCCTTTTATCAAATTCTTGCGCGAGGTCCTCGACGCAAGTTGGAGCAGAGGAGGTCGACGACGGCTCGATTTCCCGGCGAGGTGGTCGACCTCCAGCGGCGGCGCAGTGCCAGGGGGGCCCGCATGCACTAGCAAGTGCTCACGGCTTGCCCTGTGGTGGACGGAGAAGGCTTGGCCATGGCAATAGTGGCCTGACGGCCGATGAGGACGGCTCGGGGTCGGCCAGCCTTGGCCAGCATGGGCCGGCAGCGACAGGTAGCATCACCAGGCGCACCCACCGGTGCCTATGGCTTGGCCTAAGATAGCTCGAGGTAGCCCGACCTCAGGCGCCAGTAGCCATGCCCGCAGCACCTCTAGCAGCGGGGCGCTCCGGCGACCACGGTGGCCAGGAAAGGGGCGTAGGAGGGGCGGCCCGAGCTAGAGATGGCAATGACGCTCTTGGTTGGGATGGAGAGAGAGCACAACAGTGGTGCCATGAGCTCGCGCTTGGCCGGCCATGGCGAGCACGCACTCTGGCCCAGACCAGAGCGAGGAGGATGGAGAGTGAGTGAGCTAGAGAGAGAGCGGAGGGCGTCCACGACCGCATGGAGCATGAGGCACTTAGGCGACAACGAGGTAGTAAGGTAGGGGCGTGTGGCAAGGAGGCAGGGTGCTCAGCTCGGGCATGGAGGCCACATCCCGGACACGCGTCGCCCATTGGGGCATTTTACCGAGCACGTGGTAGGCAGCGACATGGGTAAGGTGGGCGCCATTTTTGGGCCAGCTACGGGCCAATTTGGACCTTGGGCCCAAAAGCAAAGTTGCATCCCACCTGATGATCTACAAAACTCATTAAGGGTGCCTAGACATTAGAGCTCTCCATTAGCGGCTAATTAAGCTCCAAGTTGATAGTGTCAATGACTTAACAAAGGTTAAGCCTTGCTCTGCTTGAGCTCGAATTACTTGGTCAAAACATGGACAAATTTGATCCAACTTTTTGTATGTCCTTCTCCAAGATGTAAACTCCAACTTTTATATTCAGCTCAACTTGAGTTGCTTAACAAATATCCGAGAACGCAAGATGCCAATCATCATTGCCACTGAAATTCCAGACTTAGCCAAATTTTCGAGATCCAAAACAGCATTGGGTTCAGTTTTGAGGCCTCAGTTTGACTAATTTAGGGGCCAAACTAGCTCTTAGCCTTTAAACAAAGTTTGTTTCCCAGAGGCCAAACTACAACTTTCATTTAGGGTCAAACACCAAAATAAGTACAGAACTTATAGTTCTACTTTGGTCAAAAGAGCATCTTAAATATGCTTAAATCATCCTTTTTGATCCATTGAAACATTTTCTGGGCATTTGCTCAACATGAACCCTTCATAGCTTTTGTTGTAGATTCCAATTAGAGCCATTTGGGCTAGGTAGCAAGGTTTGGTAGACATCCCATATTCCCATTCACCCGATGAAGCCATTCAAGAAAGATTATAACTCATCATTTCAGGTGACTTCTTGATTCCAAAGTTCACTATAGATGCATGTTGATGTAATGTACATGAAATAAGCATGTTTTAACAATACTCATGCATAATCTTAACAAGGGTCCACATGTAAGCAAAAGATATTGTCCAAGCTCAAGTTGGGACTCATTTTCATAGGTTTGACCTCAATATCTTCATCATCACTTCAAAATTATGAACTAGAGATCATAATCATTGCTTGACATATCCTACTTAAGTCCAATTTTGTTGCTTAACTCATGACTAACACTCGGGGTGTTACAATGCGCACCTCCACCGATTCATCTACTACCGTGGGCACAACCCTCGGTAGACTGCCGGCCGTATTTCGTCGACACCAATGGAGCATGAAATTATAGGATTCCATGGGTTCTTCCTCTTTTTATGCAGCTGATTGAGTATAGCTGCACTGCACTCCTCGGTCAATTTCACCATCTCTACGCTTGGCAAGGGCTTCTTTTTGTTGAGTATATCTTTTAAATATTTGGCATATGTGGGGACCTACATAGCGTCAATTAATGGTATATGTATATATAATTTTTGTATTACCTCGAGGAATTTCTTGAATTGTTCATACTATGTTGCCTTTCTATTGTGCTTCAGAAATGGCAACACCTCATTGTCATAGAACTCATGAGGGGATGTCTTATTTTTTTCTTAGGGCACAACAGGGGCTTCTTCTTCACTTGGGACTTCAATTACTACTTTCTTCTTTGTTGCTTTAGGGTATGGTGGATCACGAGTGGTTTTCCACCTCTTGTGGTTATAGCATTAACTTTTTCATTATGTGAAATTTTTTAAATCAAAGTGGCTAATTGATTTTCTAGCTTTTCATTAAAGTTAAGCTGATTTCCTAAAGCTAAAGAAAATTCATCATGTCTAGCATGAATATCTCCTAGGATCCTATCATGGTTAAGCAATTTACTATGTTTTTGTTCATTGATTTTGGCTTGACTAAAAACAAGATCTCTATGAGTGGGTAAATTACCTTGATTGAAGCGCAGATTCCATCTCTAGTAAGGTTGATGTGGAGGTGGTCCATATCCACCATCATTGAGAAGAGATTTAAGGTCTCTACTAGGGTAGACATCACTAGTGTGATTCATGCCTCTACATTCTTCACAAGACAGACTTACATGTGGCTGCTTGGCTGCAAAATATTCTAGCGTGGCACGATCTCTTTTCCAATTTGCTCTTTCTTCTAACTCATTCAATAGATATTCCATAGATAAAGAATTAACTTCATAACTATTCGACATACCTTTGAGATGTTCATCGGTCCATCATTGGTTTTCCACCATCTTCTCGATCAACTCCTTTGCTTGATCCACCTTTAGGGAGAAGAATGCTCCTCCAGCGGCAGCATCAAGGTGTTGACGGGACTCCATTGAAAGTCCATGGTAGAAGTTTTGAATGAGCAGCCAATCCTTTATTCCATGATGAGGGCATGCTTGGACATACTCTTGTAGTCGCTCCCATGCCTCAAGAACAGATTCTCGGGTGTGCTGTTGGAAGTTAGAAATTTTGCTACGAAGAAGATTGGTTTTTCCGACAGGGAAGAACTTGATGAGAAAGTCATTAGAACACTTCTCCCAAGTATTCAAGGTTCCCACGTTGGAATAGAACCAATGCTTCGCCTTTTTGAGCAATGAGAAAGGAAAAAGTCAAAGTCGAATGGCGTCTTGTGAGACTCCTCTAATTGAGATTGTATTGCAAATCTCTAGAAAATTCTGAAGAGCAGCATTGGCATCCTCATAAGGTTTGCCATGAAAAGGGCTTGCTTGCACCATGGTTATTCATGCTGGCTTAAGCACAAACTCTTCTTTTCCGCTAAGAATATTAGGACCTACAGCTACATTGGAGACAGTAGGGAAGGTATAATCGTGAATTGCCTTAACAGATGCACCAGAACTGGTTGATGCAATACTACTAGGATGAATAGGATAGGTGGGTGGAGGTTCCGAAAAGATTGGCTCAGTTGGAATTTCCAAATGGACTGGGTCAGTTTGTGGAGGATTTGGACGAATTGGAGGAAGATTTCTCTGAGGAGGGGTGAGACTAGCTCTCGCCCTTTGAAGGAGAGCCTCAGGATCATCATGGAAATCGTCTGGCAAATTGAATCCACCCATACTTGACTTTTCTATTACAAAGAAAGCAAAATCTAAACTAGGAAAAATCACTAAAACTATACTAACCAAATATCTAGGCCAATGCCTTCCCCAGCAACGGCGCTAGAAATGCTTGTTGATATTTCTTATGACTATCGAACTAATCCCGCAAGCACACAGAATATATCGATGTAGCACTTCACTTGGGAGTATACCAAGTATCGTATTTATTTCCACAAAGAAGGCATAGTATGACTCAGACAAATGATTAACTAAATTCTAGTGAATTACCTAGGCACGAATGTAATGGAATAAATGAAAGGAAACTAAACTTATTAAAACTAAGAAAACAAAGGAAACACTACAACTAAGGTCACAGAGTAGGTGAAGATAAATTAAGTACTATCTTAATAAATTCAACCTATTAATTGTCTAGCAAGATAAGCAATGAATATACTTCGAAGCGTACCTGCCCTAAACTCACCCGAAGGTTGATTAGGCACAAAGCACCATGAGCCCTATCATTTAATAACTAATTCCAACATGGTGGAATACAGAGGATGGATAGGGCTGTCACCACCTACCACCTACCACAATCTATCCAGAGAACTAGCCACAACCCAAGGTACCCTATAGTCTAAGCACCACGCTTACACTAAGTGATACTACTCTAACCTTGCGCTAAGATCATAGCACCAACTAGTGACGAGGATCCCGTATATTAGAAACTTACTAACTAAACAAGAAATGATCAAAATATTCACAACACTACTTTACTCTAATACAAGAAAGTAAATGCTAAAAATAAGACAAGTACTAAAGGAAATATAAATAGAAAGCAAAAGTATCTTACAAGAGCTTATAGAGAGACTCATGAAGAGTTCTCCAAGCTCCTAGCTCTTCACTTCTTCACTCTCACTCTCACTACTAACCTGAACTTAGGAGTAGAGAGAATGATTCTACTTGGGACACTTTACAACTATGAAGGACACCTCTATTTATAGCACTAATGAGCTAGGGGGTATTTATAGGCAGTGGAGAGGTGGTGGAGCTTCCTTGGGTGGCAGGCGGTGTGTTGAGGGCGCTGGTCGGCCCTCCGATGCACCGCCATTGCATCATAGGGTCTTGGTTGTCTCCCAAAGATGATTCCCTTGCTAGCACGTGCGAAGATTTGGTCCAAATGGCGGTTCCAAAGTTAGTTGATGGCCTCCAAGTGAATGACGATGGGCCCATGGATCCAAGGTGAGTGAATCTCGTCCCTTGCTTGAACAGACATGAAATCGATGTTTGTGAGGCAGTGTAGGAGCCATCCCATGGATCGGTGACGTGGATGAGGACAGGATAGCACCGGGCGGCATCACATGGCCACTAGCCAGCATGGCAGTGTAGGCCCAGAGGCCCCTACCACATCCTGTTGCCTCCGTGTCACTTGTTTTGCACCATTTTCACTGTTTTTCCTGCATTCAAATAAACTTCATGTACAAATGTAATTCCATTAGTAATAAACCAAATCTTTGCATTTTTATGTTGTTTTCCCTTGGAATGTTTACATTGTTGATGGCTAAAATAGGTGTTTAGTGACCATCAACAGCATACTTGCTTCTTTATGTTGATGATATTATATTGACTGCATCTTCTGGAGATCTCCTACACAACGTTATGAGTTCTCTTACAACAGAATTCTGTATGAAGGATCTTGGGCATTTGAAATGACTATGTCCTAGAGTTCCACTGGTATGTTCCTCTCACAGCGTCATTATATACTTGAGCTCTTGGATCATGCTGGCATGCCTGGTTGCAAACCCTGCTCCACTCCGATTGACACTAACGCCAAGCTCTTCGCTGACGGACCTCATGTTGCTAATGACACTGACTACCGGGCTCTTATTGATGCCCTACAGTACCTCACTTTTACTCGCCCAGACATCTCCTATGCAGTGCGGTAGATATGTCTCTATATGCATGATCCCTGTAAGCCACATCTGGCCTTGATTAAGCGTGTTCTCCGCTACATCAAGGGAACCTTGGACTATGGTCTATAGTTACTTCGTTCCTCTACTTGTGACCTTGTTGCATGCTCAGATGCTGACTAGGCCAGTTGTCCAGATACTTGATGTTCCACCTTGGGTTATGCTATCTTTTTGGGCGACAATTTGGTCTCTCGGTCTTCGAAGTGCCAGCACAAGGTCTCTTGTTCTAGTGCCGTTGCTAATGCTATGGCTAAAATCTAATGGCTCTAGCAATTACTTTAGGAGCTCCATTTCTATCTCCGGCATTCCTCTATGGTTTTTTTGCGATAATGTTAGCATAGTTTATATCTCAACCAATCTAGTGCAACAGCAGCGCACCAAACATGTTGAGATTGATTTACATTTCATTCAAGGCAAAGTTGCTATAGGGGGAATACGCGTTCTTCATGTGCCATCTATCGTAGGGTTACAACAGAGTGTACAGAGGAAGAGAGTGATTTGGTAGGGGGTTAGCTCGATGCTAATCCTGAGGTTGCCTCACTGCCGGTGGAGCCTTCCCCTCATCGGAGAGGAGGAAGATGATGGATGCAGTGGAGGAGCTCTCGGTGCCAGACTCTAGGTTGCTCTGCTCTCCATGCTAAGCAGGAGCGGATGGATGGTGATGAATGGAATGATCCATCTAGGATCGTCCTCCCCCCTCTAGGATCCGACCTTACCCTTTATATATCGAGATAGGTTGGGTACATGGCAGTTTGGGGGGTTGAGCCTATGGTCTACATACGCCAGAGTCTAGGAGGGTCTTGCAGTGGCGCTTTGTGGACCGTGGCGATGTCGTGGAGCCGAAGAAGCCTAGGGCATCACCCGACTGCTCTGTTTTGACACTCTATGTGTCAAGCTATGTCAGCTTGGACTGGCCTCCCCTAGGTGGACCTTCTAGAGTCTTCTTGGTGGCCAAGGAGGTCAGCTCCAGAGGTTGACGTGTGGGCCTAGGAGCCCCCAAGCCCTAAGAGGCCGAGGAAAACTTGTCTTCTTGTGTCATGCCCTGTGCGTGACCCTATTGGGGGAGCGGCTGGCATGGCCATGCCAAAAGTGTTGTGTTGAGGAGCCCTCGAGCATTGATGGCTCGGGGCATGTCGTCTTGCGCTCGGGCCTTAGCTGGCGTCTTAGGTCGGGCAAGAGTCGAGGGCGGGCTTAGGTTTCCCATCGATCAGGAGCCTGAGGCTTGAGCGACCCCCTGAGGCCTGAGCAGAGGCCTTGGCATGCTTGGGCTTGGGTCAAGTTCCTTAGTCTGAGGGTGCACACGTGCGTACCTGATGGGTATAGCCCCTGAGCCCTTGGGCGATCCTAGATGGGTCGGCCAGGGGGTCTCTTCGGTCGGTAACCATAGATCTCGAGGCATAATGTTGACGGTTGTTAATGTCAATTATAAACTATCAACATAACCTACATATATGCTTAATTTCATCACAAAACATAGTTATAGGATTTAATTCTAACAAATTCCATGAGTTTTTGAGCTCACTTGTCTTGCAGGATATTTAATTTTTCATAGAACAAAATTATCTCAAATTATGAATGGGAGTGCACCATTGCGAAGAGCTCATTGAGCTAATCTAAATGGATATATTATTTGCTATATTTGGAGCTCAGAATAAAAAGATATAAATTTCGTAAATAAAAGAAAAACTCCACATCATGAGCAGCGGGATTAATTGGGCCCAATTCAGAAATTGGCCATTAAGGCCTATGTGCATTTTAATTAGATATGGTGGAAAGTTTAGTACCAATGAGGCTATTCAAAAGGGGAGGGTTCCTGGTGCCCCTCATAAATAGCAGCCCCTACCCCCTCCATGAGGCAGATCCTAGAAACCCTAATTCGTATCTCTCATTCGGATCAACACACACCAGGAGGATTAGGTCTAGAAGTTTCTAATGTAGTAGATTAGTAGCTCGGGAGTGAGGGTCAAGATGGGCTCATGCTCAAGTTCCGGATCTAGTCTTGGACGCTTAGCAAAGCCTTATCTTCACTTCTACATCTTGTAAGACTTATTACCAATTTATCATATTCCAATCTACATGGCTATGCTTACTTTGAATATATATCTTGCTTAGTTAAAGGTTATCAATACTTTTGTGTGTGGATTCATAGAGCGCTTAGCTTGCTAGTTTACTGGTGAGGCTAAGTAGCCGAGCCTCGTGTAAGCATGGTGCTTATACGATGCTCTGCCTATGAGTACACCATGTTCTCTGGTTGTGTGGTAGCAGCGGGTGGTGACAATCCCGTCTATCCTTTGTAGTCCACGCTGAATTAAATAGGTTCTTAAATTGTAGGACCGTAGTCGCGTCAGTAGAGTTATCTTTTATGGGTGCTCTACCGTCTAAGCGACGCCCTGAAGTGCACAAGGGTAGAGTTAGTCTTAGCTATAGTCGGGTATATATATACTTTGATCCTATAATAAGAATATCATAGGAATCTACCTCACCCGTTGTTCTCCCGAGTTGACTAGTTTACATTATCTTATGGATTTATCCCCTGAGTGTCATTAAGCATTACTCCTATCATTACATTTATCCCCTGCTCTAGCTATGTTGGTATGTTAATAGATACTCCTTTGTTACCCAATAAATCTTTATTCCATTGTTTTCCTGTGGTAAAATATAAATACTGATACCTGGAATACTCTTGGTAAAATGCTACAATGGTATTCTGTGTGCTTGTGGAATCCTTCATATTCTATTTGTGTTAATAAATACCAACAAGCATTTTTGGCGTCGTTACCGGGGAAACAGTTGACGTAAAGATTTAGATCATTAACATACCACTAGCTTTAGTAGGATTACCCCTGTTGTATTGAATTGTGGATAAGATAGGACAGCAGATGCCGTTTCGACCTTCCAACAAGCTTCCACAAGAAAAGAAGAAACATTGAAGAACCTCAGGGTGCCTGAACATTCAAGATCCATCAACATGGGAACCTTGCCATTTCAAAGGTTTGTATAGACATATATATTCTCTAACCATGTGTAGATTGGAGAAAAAGGTCATCATCAAAAGAATTCAAATCACATCTCAAGTGACGAATACAGATGCTGCACTACTCACAAATTCTATCATGTGAGTCATGGTAAGTATGATCAAGAAAGGTGAGATAGTCTTGCTCATGGACTTAAAATTTAATGAGTAGTTATCTTTTAAACTTTTGTGTTCCATTGCATGTTTATTTTGAATAATCCATGCATGCACTCTGATTAGTTTAAATTTTTCCATATCAAATCCACAACATGTTTAGTTCCATTCATTTATCCATCCCACTTGCATCTTTATTAAGTAAAGAGAAAAAATATATGCACACATGAAGGTCCAAGTATAAAAAAAAGAAAAAAAAATATGAGCACATGAAGGTTCATGCTTGGTAAAAAAATCTCTCACCTTGTGTCGGGTACTGATATTAGGGATACCCAGAGGAAGGAAGTTAATGGCCATGAACGTTAATTCACCCAGATGGTCTAAGACATATCTAAGGTCTCGCCCGACACCAAGGGCATCGGCTCCGTCTTGCCTAACCCCGAGGGCGCAGGCCCCGTCTCGCTAGACCCCTTGGGCACGGGTTCCATCTCGCCCAACCCTAAGGGCGTGGGCCTCGTCTCGCTAGACCTCTTGGACGCGGACTCCATCTTGCCTGACCGCGAGGGCGTGAGCTCCGTCTCGCTAGACCCCTTAGGTGCGGGCTTCATCTCGCCTGACCTCAAGGGCACGGGCTCCATCTCGCCAGACCCCTCGGGCACAGGCTCCGTCTCGACAGACCCCAAGGGCACGGGCTCCGTCTCGCTAGAACCCTCGAGAGCAGGTTCCGTCTCACCCAATGGGGATCCATACCGCCTCCAACCACTATAGATCTAAGAGTACGACCCTAGGGTCAAACTTTTGACACCGAGAGGGAAGCGAGCACATCTCAATGTGACCCATGGCCACGATGGACCATACATGGGGGCTCACATCGCCAACAGTGTCGAGCGTGCTAGCGCTGTGCTGCCTAATCCCCATATGGCTTCTGACAGGAGTACCTATTGACCACGCTGCCCACGCAGAATGGAGTGCAACACCGTGATCGACTGACGATGCCTGCGTATAGAGCCAGTGATGAATAGGGGCTTGACGTGGAGCCATCCCCATCATCATCTACAGGACCGGTAGGACCCACATAAAGGAGATGAAGGACGCCGCGACCCTAGAGGCCTTCTTCTCCCTTGCTTTTCTCCTTTTCTCTCTCTTTCTCTCTCTATAACCTGCACCTTCCCCTTCACCTATAAAAGGGGAAGCAGGACGCCCCATGAAGGGCATGGCAGAATGAGCTCAACAAGACTCAACTCCGTTCGATCTTTTCACCAAAGACTTAGGACCTTCTCCCTCTCTTGCTCGTTTGTAACCCCTACTACAAACTAGTGCCGGTAACACGAGTAGCAGCAGATTGGACGTAGGGACATTCCACTCAAACCAGTATAAATCCTTGTATCCTCCGAGCACACCATCCGGGCCAGACGTGCAAATACAAATTTACTAGCCGGTGATCCGAAACACCGACACCATGATCATGCTTTTTCATCTCTATTCGAATAAATCTATATAACACTTTCATGCTACCTTTGTTTGCTATAGTATGCTTAAGGTTTTGAAGTATCCTCATACACTTTTTAAATTAGGCATGGTGCTTAGTTTAAACTATTTTCTTAAATCAAATTAGACAAGGTGTTTAGTTTGATTTTCGAACTAAGAGGTGTGTTGATCTTACTTCTAAAGGCTTTTTAAATTAAGCATGGTGCTTAGGTTAAAATGCCTTCCTAAATCAAATTAGATGTGGTGTCTAGGTTGATTTTTGAGCCAATAGTATGCTTTAGTAGATATTGGTTATTTTGTTGGACTAACCCCTGCAGGAAACTTTCAAATTCAATCTGGGTAAGTCAAGAGATGAATTCACATCGGAGATGAATCAAGGCAAGTGATGAACTCCAATAACTTTGCACAAAGAAGACCCAACTCATTCTTCATGGAAGGAAGGACTGTGAGTATCAAGGTTTATTCATGTATCTTTTGTTGCAAGTTATCTTTGCCTTGAACCATGCTAGAATGAAGCAAACACATAAAACATGATAAACAAAATATATGCTAAACAATCCTAAAACCATCCTTCCATTAGCATAGAGAAAAGAAATGGACAACAAAACCCGTGTTTCAAATTTGTTATATTCCCTCGGGTATGTGTCCAATAACATTTTGCAGGAGGAATCAATAGAAGCAATGTTTGTTCATGATTTGGTATGAACCTGCAAACCCAAACCAAACACCACTTCAGTAATGGAACAAAAAGACAGAAGATGAGTGCCATAAAAAGCACTCATGCATAGGAAGTGGACCAAAAAAATCGACGGGCTATGAGTAACATTAAAGAAAACTTAGCTTTTAGCCTTCCCAAGACTCAAGCTAGGATGCTGATGAAAAGCAAGGATGCAACTCACCACATATTAGCCAAATTGATGCCTACTTTCATTATCTTCCAAAACACTGGCTCGCATGTCGGCAGCAAGGACCAAGACAACGAGATATCATGACATACATTCTCATATCAACCAAAATGATCAACCGATGGTGGATTGCTAACGGTGTCTCATAAGGACTAAAAACAGCTATGGTCACACATGACACCCCCTAAGTCATTAGAGATAAAGCTTTCATGCAAATTCCAAAGAAATTCCTTCCTTGACCATTAAGACGGCTGGCGTATCGCTACAAAGAAAGAAGAAGAACTCTCCACCATGCCACTAGAAGATAAAGACAATCAAGGAGGAACTTGAGTTTGCATCTCCAATGAACCCCAACTCGTCAACCAAGAATCAACAAAAATCAAGAAAGGTTGATGGAAGGAGAATATGCAATTGTCTGTATCCTCATCTCTAAGATCAGATAGTGCAAAGAAAAGCTAAAAGCAAGGGAGAGGTCCTTCCCAATGGACCTAAAACCATGAGTTCTCGCCGACAGTGTCGAGGGACATAAATGTCCAAGTCTGGGGGAGGACGGCTAACTTTTCTATAGTAGATACAACCCTGCTCTTCTTCCTCCAAGGCTCCTGTCACTCTGACATGCTGGTTTGCAATCCCTCTGCTCAATATTGCTTTGTTTCTACAAGTTTGAATATGTTTACAAATTTCATACATGAAAATCAAACTTAAGATGTAAAGTAAAATCAATCCTTGCGAGAAGAAGTTTTTGCAACAATTAAGGCCCATTATTTAAAACATGGGATACAGATTACCTTTAGCTCTATGACAACACTACCCTTGTTTCGAATCATTTTTGTATACTCCTTCGGGTATGTGTTGTCCACTAGTCTTTTGTAGGAATGAGAGGAGCAAAAGGTCCAAAAAACATGTCAAGATCCACAAAAGAAAGGACAGAAGGATGACATGATAAAAGGATGAGAAAGGAGTGCGATATAGGAGACAAGATGCTCATGAACAACTCAAGCAAGGTGTTGGTATATTTTAATGCACACAGATAGATCCGCAAGCGCACGGATACCACTGTAGCTTTCACCCGGAGGTATTTCAAGTATCGTATCCATAGGAAAACATGTGAGACTAACTATGGTCTAACTTAACTAGGGGTAGCAACAAGGTTAGGATAAATAGGAGCGTAGAGAGGATAACTAAGGTTCTCTAGTTCTGACTTGGGTAAGCTTATGTCTTTTAGTATTCAACTGGGGACATTACTAGGGAAAGACACCAGCAGAGGATGCTTTCATTCGCAACCATGTCCTATGTGCGCCTACAGACGTGAGGTGGACTACAAAGGATCAACGAAGCTATATAGTACATGCTATATAGAACTTATGCCACACCCGCGATCTACCACCTTTCGAAATGTAGGGGGCATCCACGATTAACCCAAGTCTAAGCACCACGCCTACAACTACGATTAATACTTTAACCTAGAGCATCTATAGATTAAAGCACTCAAAAGAGAGTCGTGATCCTAATGAATAATATAAACAAGATGCTTACTCCAATCAGAAGTCGATTAATAGAGAGATCTCAAAGGCAAGCTCAAGTAGAACTTGGATCCACCAAGGTACAACCCATAGAGTGAGCACCGACAGGCCGACACCTCCTCCAAACTCTTCCCTCACTCTCTATCTCACTATTCTATTAATAGGTCTAGATCCTATGGAGGACTAATCTTCTCTTGATTGTTGGCTCTGATCCTAAAGATATGAATTAGGGTTTTAGGGATCTACTGAGGGAGGGGGCAGTGGCTGATATATATAGGCCGTAGCATCCATCGTGAGCCCTTGGATCAAACTGACTTAAAGAATGACATAGATGCAACCTAGGAGGAGGTGGAGAACCGACATAACGAGGCGGAGGCTAACAGGTGGCCTAAGGGGCTAGGTGGCCCCACCTGGCAGCCCCTCGGCTCCCGCTTCGGTGTGGTGTCCTCTAAAGTCCTCTGGAACCTTCTGGTGCCTGTTTCACGGTGGATAAGCATGATTAATTCTAACATGTAGGTCCGCCTTGATGATTTTCTGGATAAACTCTGCGAAAAATACAGATTCACCAAAACTCATGGAATTTGTTAGTTTAAACCCCTAGACCTTTGTTGGTGATCACAATTGTGCCCCTATACATGTTTTATTGATAGTTTATAATGGTTGTTAACTACCATCAACAAAGCTCCCGCAAGCTTAACCTTTGCTAGTCCCTTAGCAAAGCTAAACTCAGCAAAAATGTATCAGGAGTTGCTACGATGCTTTCACTCCTCAAAAGTACACATGCGTTCAAACAAGAATTCTCCTCTAGATTAGAATAAACTAATCTGACTTCAAATTTACCCATATTACCTTCAACCATGGGGCTTCTTAGCCTTCACTTCGGTCTTGAGCAATTGAAAGATAGAATGATTAAGTCAAGCACTATGTCTCAAGTTCTTTGTTCAACTATTATTCTGGAGTTTTTATAAGTTTTCAAAATAAAACTCAGAGATTCCATTCTATGACACTCTCAAGTCTCTCAATATATGTGGTATTTGTGGATCCTCACCAAGGCAATAAAGATGTTATGCCTTTTTCTCTTCCTACCACTAAGGCTTATGTGGAGTTCATAGGTAGGGAGAAAGATAGAGCATACTTGCAATGCTTATATTGTAAAGTCAAACAATGGATCCAAAGAGAGTTGAGTCATACAATCAAATCAAGATGTGCATGTGTGTAGAATATATGGTGGATATATATAGTGGCTAATCCTAATTCTACTTTGCTCCTTGAAAACTTATCTATCTTTTGAAACTTGGAAACACTTGCTAGAGAGCAGGGGTTATCTTATTCATCTCTCTTTTTTTCAGGCGGGCATCTAAGTACCCATTGTTTTATATATCTCGGACACTTGTCTATTTTTTCTCTACTCTTTTTTTTCTTCTCTCTTTTTTCATGAATAACTTTTGCATAGCCCTATGTCTCTTTTCTGCAATAAAACTTTTGAGAGATAGTAACAAGAATTTAGAGCATTTATTTGGTGGATGGAAAACCTAATAAACATGTTTTTGGTTCACCCCCAGTGTAGGAGTAGAATATTTTTGGGTGGATCTAGATGGAAGGCATGTTTTTGTGCCTACCCTCAGTGTAGGAGTAGTGCATATGTGGGTGGTGTGTACATGATCTTGATTTTAAGAGCATGACAAACCTCTCTTAAGGGTCAACAAAGCTTGACAAAACTCAATGCAAAAAAAAACAACCAGCATATATGTGGAAGTTTCCTAGCCTAAATAACATGTATGGCTCTGGTGGGAATTCAAGCTATGTCATACATGAACTCATCATGTAATATTTTTGTGTTTTTCAAAAGATAAATCTCCAGAACTTTAGTGTCACTTGGAACAAGATAAATAGCAGCTCAGACCTTCTCATATCATATCCGTCAATTACCTAGACTTAGATCAAGCATATGCTACCCACGAGTTTCAAGTTCAAAGCAAATCCTTATATCAAAACAATCTTATCCAAAACTCGGGAGAATTCAAGGCTAAAAACTAGGTACTTGAAAGGAATTACAATAGAGCAACTATTCATCATTTCCTTTCAAGAGATTATTCTGAGTCCTCTTTATTTATTCAACTCTTAAAAATAAATTAAAGCAAACTAGACACACCTTTTATTTTGTTTTTAATTTTACTAGATCACACATTATTACTATAGCTATATATATTTATTATAAAGATAACTTTTTATTTTGTTTCATTCATCATTTTCTTAACTATTAAAAAGAAACTAAAACTAAAAAGGGAAAGAATACTTACCTGGATAAGAATACTTACCTGGATAAAAATACTTACCTGGATACACGGAGGTGCTTCTCCCCCAAGCTAGCTCTTTCGGTGAGGGTTCGGTGTTGTAAGTCCTTCGAACTGGACTTCTCCTTGTGAAGTTCATTAATACCTCGGTTTGTTCTGAAGACGAAGACTCTTGTGATGATGCCTCTAATGGTGATGTCACCTTCTTCTACCAAACCTGTCTTGGTTTTGAGTTTTGATTTTGGTTTGATAGGTTCAGGACCTTCACTTAAAGAAATTGGGGAATCAATTTCCCCACACTTTGCTTGAAGTGTGTCCTACTATAAAACAAGGTAGAGATCAAGTGCATGGGCTCTGTTGGTGAGAAAACACCAATAGAACCAAAACTTTACTTATTCTTCTCTAACCTTAGGCACATTGAACAAGATGAAGTTGATGTTATGTGCTTTATTCAATTATAACATAGGTGGTAAGATCAAAAGGTTAAGCATGAATGTAGCATTTAAGTTCATTTGGCAGAAAAGATTAAGTTGCTTAACCCATGGAAAGATTGTCTATCTGTGCATAATGTATCAATCTTTACATGATTATGACTATCATCTTTTAGACATAGGATGTGCATTTTTTAGCTCATTTGGTTAAGACTATGGTCACAAGAGCGTGGCGCTAGGAACAAGCTTGAAGAATAAACATGTTGAGTTAATCAGGTTGGATCAAGTAGAACTGTAACTCAAACATGTATGTTTCTTATTTATGTGCCTACTAGAATCAAGGAAAAACTTCTTAAATGATGACCATTTACCTTAGGAGGTTACCTTTGTCATTGAAGCATGATGTCACCATATGACGAAGAGTAGATGACTCATGATGATCCTTCCCTTTTGCTTGAAGTTTTCTTTTTTTTGGCTAGCCTCGCATCTTGAGCTGTTCATGAGCTTCTTGTCTCCTAGATTGCACCCTTTCTTTCTCATCATTTTGTCATGCCATATTTCTGCTCTTTGATTTTTTAACACCTTGTTAGACCTTTTTCCTCACTCATTGTTTTATGCCTGCAAAGGATTAGTGGACAACACATACACGAAGGAATATACAATTTTGAAACATGGGTTGTTTGTCTAGGATTTTGTAATTTCCCTCTATGATAATGAAAAGATGATGTTAGAATTATTTTAGCATAGTTTTTGTTTATCATGTTCTGTATAGGCATGGCTCAAGACAAAGGCAACTTGCAGCTAAAGACAAAGCGAATGAATTTTGATACTTATAGTTCTTCCATCCATGATGAATGAACTGTCTTCTTTGTGTAATGTTATTGGAGTTCATCATGTGCCTTGCTTCATCTCCGATTTAAATTCATCTCATGACTTACCCAAATTGATTTGAGAGTTTTCTGTAGGGGTTAGTCCAACAAAATAACCAGTATCTACTAAAGTATACTTTTGGCTCAAAAATCAACCGAGACACCATGTCTAATTTTATTTAGGAAGGCATTTTAACCTAAGCACCACGCTTAATTTAAAAGCCTTTGGAAGTAAAATCAGCACACCTTTTGGTTCAAGAATCAAACTAGACACCGCGTCTAATTTAATTCAAGAAAACAGTTTAAACTAAGCAACATGCCTAATTTAAAAGGTGTATGAAAATACTTCAAAACCTACGCATACTATAGTAAACAAAAGTAGCATGAAAGTATTGTAGAGATTTATTCAAATAGAGATGAAAAAGCATGATTGTTGTTTAGCAAATTGAGCATGGCTTAAAGGTAGAGACAACCAAAATTAGCAATATGGCATAAGATTTTTCAGAGAAGCCTATCCCCTAGGCTTGAATTTTGCAAGGCAAAGTCAAGTTTAGATGGATGTGATTCAATGTTGCATGATGATTGGTTGGACATACCTTGAGTCATCATCATTCATTCTTTTTGCTTTAACCCTGAAATGGCTAGTGACAGAAATACCCAAAGGAATATGTTCAGAATTATATTTCTATGCTCATTTCACAAGGGCATTACGAAAAAAAAGTAAAAGCTCACGTTATCTCCCAAAAGTGCTTGTTTTAGGACAGAAGCTCGTCCTTGGGAAACCTTCGAATTGTGTTTCTAATTGGTGAAGTGGTTTCCCCTCTAACACCAATCTTAGGTTGCCTATCTCAAGATTCATGCCAATGAGATTTGCAATATTTATGATAAACATATGCATCTACAACCACCCTTTCAACAAATTTATGAACACGGAGTATGAGAGGGTTGAAGATCTCATGTGTGGCAATGTTGGAGAGACCAATTGATTTAGGAGATTTCTCATGTGAGCATGGATTTGATGAGGTGTTCATGAAATAACTCCCATGCTCATCGATGTCATCTTCCTTTTCAAGCTCCAAGGATGTTTCTTCCTGAATGTGTAATATTTTCCTTGGATTGGAGACTCTCGGGGTGATCTCGTCTAAGGCTTCCTCCAAACTTGAATGAGTCATGTTTATTAAAGATATTGATTCAAGCTCACTATTTGAATCTAGGACAAGTTTGGATTCTACCCATAAGGCTTCATCCTTGTCCATCCATTCTTTAGCAATGGCATATGAATTCTTAATGCATTCTAGCCAATTCTTAATACATTCCAGCCATTGTCATTGCTCTTCTTGGTCATCCTTACGGTCTTCATGACTCCTATGCTTCGATTGTCTTAAAGGATTTCTAGGGTCATCATGAGACTTAGGAGAAAGAGCATAAGAGGGATCATTGGGGTCAAGGATGGGTTGAAAGATGGATTCAAATAAGACATCTAATGTGGGTATAGAAGGGAAGAGGATAGAATTGGCTTCTAAATGGCTTGGCTCTCCTTCTATGGCATCACTAGACATGCCATCCTTGAATTCTTCCCAATGTCCCACATGGGAATAAGGATGCTTTCTAAGAGATCCCTTCTTGAGAGGATTTGAATTATATTCGCTTGAAGGTCTCTTATGAGAATTTAATGCTCTCCCAAAATCAGCACTAAAGAGGTCATCCTTAATCTCAATAGGGATTTCCAAAGGTGGAATTCCTTCTTCTCTTGGGGGATTTTGGGGTATTGGTGGTTCGGGATTGATAGCTAAATCTTGGGATCAGAGTGGTTGTGATTTGGCTATCAAAACTTCCTCTTGTTTCAGAGAGGATTCCTTCTCTTCTTCGAGGAGTTCATAATGAATGCTAGTGCAGGGTGTCTTTCCACTAATTCTATCAACCATAGCCCTTGCTTCACTAGCAGACAAATGATGGAAAGCTCCTCTAGAGGTTGTTTTAATGAATTCCCTGGAATCCTTGCTAAGACCCATGTAAAAATATTGAAGAAGTACAGGGTCTTGAATGGCAAGGTCCGGACCAGTGATGATTTATTCATTAAAACAACCCCACGATGTACCAAGGGATTCTTCTTCTAGTTGTCTAAAATTTAGAACCTCTTTTCGAAGGCTAACTACTTTAGAGATGGGAAAGAAACGTAAACAAAATTTAGAGCATAATGTTTCCCAATCTCCTTGCATACTTCCTACGGTTAGACTGTACCATTGTTTAGCTCTTCCCTTCAAAGAGAACAGAAACAACTTCCATCTTAAGGTCTTGTCAGACATGCCAGCGATACGTAAGCATGCATAAGTCCGTTCAAACTCTCATAGGTGTGACTATGGATTTTCATGGCCTTCTCTTGAGAAGGATTGATCCCGAATCAATTTTATTAAACTCAAGCGCAACTCATAACCAGGTGTTATGATAGGATCTAAAGATTATGGTGGTTTTAGGCTTGCGCTTGTGGGTTTAGCATATTGATAGATAGGAGTGGAATCCATGCTAAAAAAAGTAAAACAAAAGAAAGAATAAAAATATAAAAGGTTAAGTTAGGCTTGTAGTTAATTCAACAACCATTTCCCCGGCAACGGCGCCAGAAAGCTTGTTGGTATATTTTAACGCACACAGATAGATCCACAAGTGCACGGATACCGCTATAGCTTTCACCCGGAGGTATTCCAAGTATCGTATCCACAGGGAAACGTGTGAGACTAACTATGGTCTAACTTAACTAGGGGTAGCAACAAGGTGAGGATAAATAGGAGCGTAGAGAGGATAACTAAGGTTCTCTAGTTCTAACTTGGGTAAGCTTATGTCTTCTACTATTCAACTAGGGACATTACTATGGAAAGACACCAGCAGAGGATGCTTTCCTTTGCAACCGTGTCCTACATACGCCTATAGACGGGAGGTGGACTACAAAGGATCAACGAAGCTATATAGTACATGTTATATAGAACTTATGTCACACAAGCGATCTACCACCTTCCGAAATGCAGGGGGCATCCACAATTAACCTAAGTCTAAGCACCACGCTTACACTTATGATTAATACTTTAACCTAGAGCATCTATAGATTAAAGCACTCAAAAGAGAGTCGTGATCCTGATGAATAATATAAACAAGATGCTTCCTCGAATCAGAAGTTGATTATTAGAGAGATCTCGAAGCCAAGCTCAAGTAGAACTTGGATCTGCAAAGGTACAACCCGTAGAGTGAGCACCAAAAGGCTGGCACCTCCTCCAAACTCTTCCCTCACTCTCTATCTCACTATTCTATTTATAAGACTAGATCCTATGGAGGACTAATCTTCTCTTGATTATTGGCTCTGATCCTAAAGATATGAATTAGGGTTTTAGGGATCTACTGAGGGAGGGGGTAGGGACTGATATATATAGGCCAGAGCATCCATCGTGAGCCCTTGGATCAAACCGACTTAAAGAATGGCGTAGATGCAACCTAGGAGGCGGTGAAGAACAGACATAACGAGGCGGAGGCTGACAGGTGGCCCTCGGGGCCGAGTGGCCTGTAGGTGGGGCCGAGCGGCCCCACCTGGTAGCCCCTCAGCTCTCACTTTGGTGTGGTGTCCTCTAGAGTCCTCTGGAACCTTCTATTGCCCGTTTTGCGGTGGATAAGCATGATTAATTCTGACATGTAGGTCCGCCTTGATGGTTTTCTGCATAAACCCTGTAGAAAATACAGATTCACCAAAACTCGTGGAATTTGTTAGTTTAAACCCCTAGACCTTTGTTGGTGATCACAATTGTGCCCTTATACATGTTTTTTTGATGGTTTATAATGGTTTTTAACTACCATCAACACAAGGAAAGCTTCAAGCATGAAGAAAAGATCACCACAAGTTATCTACCTTTCATCACAGGGTGTCATCACGCTCCAATGATGAAGGTAACATCTTAAGGTAAGTGGTCATTATTTAAAGCTTTCTTTTGATCTTGGTATTTACATAAATAAAGAAACAAACCTTTTTTGAGTTATAACTTTGCTTGATTCAACCTGATTAACTCAATATGTCTTCTTCCTTAAGCTTGTTCATAGCACCACTTTCTTGATCTCATAGTCTTAACCAATTGAGCTAAAATGTTGTATATCTTATCTTTGGAAGATGATAGTCATAATCGTGTAAAGTTTGATACATTATGTATAGATGGACAATCCTTCCATAGGTTAAGCGACTCCACTTCTTTTGACAAATGTATTCAAATGCCACATTTAAACTCATCCTTCAGATCTTATCACCCATTTTGTAAGAATGAATGCACATAACATCAACTATAACATGATTCGATGTGCCTAAGGCTAGAGATGAATAAATAAAGTTTTGGTTCTATTAGTGTTTTTCACCAACAGAGCCCATGCACTTGATCTCTACCTTGTCTTCAAGAGCAGAACACATTTCAAGCAAGTGTGGGGGAGTCGATCCCCCAAATTCTAAAAGTGAAAGTTCTGAACCGGCAATTATGATGCACACAAGATGTTGATAGTTTCTACTATTGATGGTTGATTTCAAAATGATGACCAAGGAGGAGGAACAAGTCAAGAAAGGATGAACCTGTCAAATCAAAATCAAATTCAAAACCAATACAGGTTTGGCAGAAGAAGGTGGCACTACTAGTGGAAGCACCACTATTGGAGGCGCCCCCTCAAGAATCCTCATCTTCAAGAGCGAACCGAGGGAGGATGCATGTCTTTCTCTGGCCAAAGGTAAGCATGGGGAGCCTCTGTTACAGCACCTTCACATTCGGCAACCTCGTTGAGCAACCACGACAACAACCAACTTAGGGGAGAAGGCATCCCCCGTGTATCTAGATAAGTATTTCTTTTTCTTTTATTATTCTTAGTTTGCTTTATATATATATATATTAGAAAAAAAGATGAATAACTAAAAATGAAATAAAAAAGTTATCTTTATAGAAATATATTTATAATGTGTGATCTAAAAATGAAAACAAAATGAAAGGTGTGTCTAGTTTTGGATACGACTGTTTTGATATAAGGATTTACTCTAAACTTGAAACTCGTGGGTAGTATATGCTTGATCTAACTCTAGGTAATTGACGGATATGATATGAGAAGGTCTGAGCTATTGTTTATCTTGTTCCAAGTATACTTAAGTTCTGGAGATTATCTTTCAAAAAATATAAAAATGCTACATGATGATTTCCTGTATGACAAAGCTTGAATTCCCACCAGAGCCATACATGCTATATATATTTAGGCTAGGAAAACTTCCACATATATGCTGATTTTTTGCATTGAGTTTTGTCAAGCTTTGTTGACCCTTATGAGAGGTTTGTCATGCTCTTAAAATCAAGATCACATACACACCACCCACATATATGCATCACTCCTACAATGGGGGTAGGCGCAAAAACATACTTTTCATTTAGATCCACCCAAAAATGTTTTACTCCTACACTGGGGGTGAACACAAAAGCATGCTTGTTAGGTTATCACTCAACATAAATGCTCCAAGTTCTTGTTGCTGTCTCTCAAAGTTTTATTACAGAAAAGAGACATGGGCTATGCAAAAGTTATTCATAAGAAAAAAGAGAGAGAGCAAAGAAAAAAAATAATGATGAGAAAAAATGGACACAAAAGTGTCCGAGATATTTAAAACAATGGGTACTTAGATGCCCATCTAAAAAAAAGAGAAGATGAATAAGATAGCCCCTGAGGTTTCCCATCGATCAGGAGCCTGAGGCTCGAGCGAGCCCTTGAGGCTTGAGAAGAGGCTTTGGCATGCTCAGGCTCGGGTCAAGTTCCTTAGGCTGAGGGTGCACACGAGCGTACCCGATGGGTATAGCCCCTGAGCCCCCAGGCGATCCTGGATGGGTCGGCCGGGGGGTCTTGGGTCGGGAACCACATATCTCGAGGCTTAATGTTGACAGTTGTTAATGCCAATTATAAACCGTCAATATAACCTGCATATATACTTATTTTCATAACCAAACATAGTTATAGGATTTAATTCTAACAAGTTCCACGAGTTTTGGTGCTATCACTTGTCTCGCAGGATATTAAATTTTTCATAGAACAAAATTATATCAAATGATGAATTGGAGTGCACCATTACGAAGAGCTCATCGAGCTGATCAAGGCGGATATATTATTTGCTATATTTGGAGCTTGTAATGAAAAGATATAAATTTCACAAATAAAAGAAAAACTCCACATCATGAGCTGCGGGATTAATTGGGCTCAATTCAGAATTTTGCCCATTAAGGCCTATGTGCATTTTAATGAGATATGGTAGAAAGTTTAGTACCAATGAGACTATTCAGAGGGGGAGGGTGCCTGGAGCCCCTCATAAATAGCAGCCCCTACCCCCCTCCCTAAGGCAGGTCTTGAAATCCCTAATTCATATCTCTCATTCGGATCAACATGCCCCAAGAGGATTAGGTCTAGAACTTTCCAATGTAGTAGATTAGTAGCTCGGGAGTGAGAGTCGAGTTAGGCTCATGCTCATGTTCTGGATCTAGTCTTGGAGGCTCAGCAAAGCCTTGTATCTTCACTTCTACATCTTGTAAGACTTATTATCAATTTATCATATTCCAATCTACATGGATATGCTTACTTTGAATATATATCCTGCTTAATTAAAGGTTATCAATACTTTTGTATGTGGGTTCATAGAGCACTTAGCTTGCTAGTTTACCGGTTAGGCTAAGTAGCTGAACCTCGTGTAAGCATTGTGCTTATACGATGCTCTGCCTATGAGTACACCCTATTATCTGGTTGTGTGGTAGAAGCGGGTAGTGACAGTCCCGTCTATCCTTTGTAGTCCACGCTGAATTGAATAGGTTCTTAAATTATAGGATCGTAGTCGCGTTAGTAGAGTTATCTTTTATGAGTGCTCTACCGTCTAAGCGGCGTCCTGAAGTGCACAAGAGTAGAGTTAGTCTTAGCTATAGTCGGGTATATACATACTTTGATCCTATAATAAGAATATCATAGGAATCTACCTCACCCGTTATTCTCCCGAGTTGACTAGTTTACATTATCTTATATATTTATCCCCTCAGTGTCATTAAGCATTACTCCTATCATTACATTTATCCCCTGCTCTAGCTATGTTGGTATGTTAACAGATACTCCTTTGTTACCCAATAAATCTTTATTCCATTGTTTCCCTATTGTAAAATATAAATAACAATACCTGGAATACTCCTGGTAAAATGCTACAATGGTATTTTGTGCGCTTGTGGAATCCTTCATATTCTATTTGCGTTAATAAATACCAACACTTAACATATCCATATGTTAGGATCTTGTCAAGAGCCCCCGAGCCCTTCGTGGCCTCGCTTGTTCGTGATGGCAACAAAGGGCTGAATTCGATCTACTGGTGATCGAACTAGCCATGGCGAGGATGGCTTCCACTGACGAGAGAATGACGCCCTACGTGGGGCCCTTTGCCCAGTGCCATGGGGGTGCCCGGCTGTCGAGGCCGGGCAGTAGTGGCGCTGACCCTTCTTTTGGTCCTATGTCACATAGGTCTACGGTCCAAGCGAGGGTTTGATGAACTCATTTGGGACTTACCAACTTTGGGCCAGGGGGCACCCTATTCTTGGTCAGAGGCTGACGTGGGTCGGGTGATCGAGAGCATCTGGGCTCTGGCTTAGGGCCACCAGATCACCCAGTGCACCATGCCCTACTAGGGGCTTCGATAGCAGGCCCTGATCCTCTCAGGCTGGCCTTCTTGGGTCGACCTTCTACGGCCATAGGTCGGGGTGCAGGGAGCGCGCTGAGATTGGGCGAGGGGCTCTTGTTGGGTCCGCCGCTCAGTGGTTCCCAACTCCGGAGAGTTGGTTGGTTTTGGGGGCGCGCTGCCCGAGCGCCCATAGTTCAGGGGGTCGGGTTGCTCTGTTTGGGGAGCTGGCGTAGCCCCCGAGGCCATTGTGGGGCCTCCTTGTTAGCGGGCGTGACAACTTCTAGGCACATCCCATCGGCTGATGCTTTTGTGTAGGCGGTTGATGGCGCCTGGGGTGCCGCGCCCAGCGGAGGAGTTATGGCTTGCACTCCCTCGAAATCCCACTTTGTCTGGGAGATGGGATGTTAGGCCACGTGGAGTGGACCTAGCTAAGGAGGGGCCATGGCACTTGGCGTGCGTAGATCCTAGCTATTGATGGCGGCTGGTGGGCCTAAGGGGAGTCGGATCCCACCAAGTCCCATGAGGAGGCGTGCATGTAGTGTGCGACACGCGTGGTGGAAAGTGGAGGAGGGACTTGACTTGTTGTCAGCGTCCTCCTGGTTCTGCCTTTACTGTGTGGCCTCCACCACGCAACCACCTTGGGGCACATCACGGGGATTGAAGGGACACCTAGCCAGTTCCCCGAGGCCCCTTCTATCCATCGATGGCTGATCAGAGGGCCCAGAGCCGCTCGTCGCACATCGACCGAGGGTATAAAAGCGGAGTCCTAGGGACACGGTGCCTTCTATCCCTCCTTTGGTTCCTTCTCTTCTTCCTCTCAGATCCAACTCTTGGCGGCCATGGTGACGATGAAGTGCGACGCCTCCCTCCGTGTGAGCCTGGCCCCCACCGCTTGGTGCCTAAGTTGTCCTGCTCGAGAGCGGAAGGACTCTAGCGAAGGAGGGGAGATGACATGACACAAGATGCGTCAGTCGCGTTCCCCTCCCCTAGAAAGTAGAAGGATTTCAGTGACGTCGTTGGAATCCTTCTGCCCACTATCGGGGAAGGAGAACAGCGGCGCGTCGATCGCTGCCCCTCCATCTTGATGAAGGCAGGGGCTCAGCCCCGTTAGCGGGGCTATGGTCGACATCGCCCGGCCTCAGTCCTTGGGGAGGAGCTCCAAGGTCAGCCCACCAGCCTGAGTCACACGTGCCATAGGGCTCCGACCTAGATGTCAGGCATGCCTTATGGTCTTTGCCACCGTATAGGCAGTAGATCATGGTTTTTGCCGCCATATATTGTAATCAGGTCGTTCCCAATTAATGAAATGAAATTACTTTCATTTGTAATCTCATTGCTCACGAGTCATGCTCGGAGACTTAGGTCCTTCATTTGGAGGGGCTATTGAAAGGTCCTTGTTTGGTTTTGATAATTGAGTGACAACCCTAGGTGGACTAATTGTGTTTATGTGAGATACATAGGTGATTAGTCCATAGGTACATGTGTGTGAGCAACGTATGCCATGGAGGTGGAAATAGCTCAGAGATCTTACAAAGCTCACACATGTGATGATGAAGGAGCTCATTGCACATGAGACATGACATTGAGTCATGTGATCAAGGTGGAGAAGATCAAGACATGACTTGGCTTGATGGACCGGTTGCAAGTGTGAAGGGCAAGTTGAGTGATGACTTGGCGTCGATGGACTAAGGCAACGGTGAAGAGCAAGTGAAGTCATGATCAATGAACCAATATGATCACGTGATGCTATGAAGTGGATCATATCATTGTTGATCGTGTTGGTGCATGTGTTGCATCGACATTGGAGGAGATGAAATGGAATGCGCAAGGCAAAGGTATAACCTAGGGCATTTTATTTCACCGGTCATAGGTGTGTAGAGAGGTTGATAACCGGGTTTAGGATAGATGGCCGCACTATCATGAGGGGAAACTTGTTTGCATATCGGTCATCTAGTGCCACTCGAGTGATCTAACTTTGCATCATTGCTAGGATCAAGTGGCGCGGCAAGTTGAGTGATTAACTCCTTGAAAATGTTTGTGAAAAGCTAACACACGTGCACAAGGTGTTGTACACTTGGTGGTGTTGGCACATTTGTAAAGGAGAAGAAGTTGGTGAAGAAAAGGAGTTGAATGCGCTGGTCACGGGGTGACCGGACGCGTCCGACTTGAGTACCGGACGTGTCCGGTATCCATCTCAGGTGGCAGTGTTCCTGACATGATCGGATGTGTTCGATATCGATACCGAACACGTCCGGTATTCTGGCCAGGCGTGGGCAGAGTTGCTGAGGTGACTGGACTTTGGCTCGTAGCAGTGACCGGACGCTGAGCAATCACTGTTTAGCATCAGGTCATGGTGACATGGGGCGCGGGTGTTCGTCTAGAGAGGACCAAGCACAGGGGCGCATCCGGTCAGCCACACCGGACGCATCCAGTCATAGTTGAGCGGCTCTAGGAGCTCTCTAGACTCAACCGGACGCTGCCCCTCCTACGTCCGGTCGGCCACACCAGATGCGTCCGATCATAGTTGAGCGTCTCTAGGAGCTCACTAGACTTTACCGAACGCTGCCCCTCCTGCGTCCGATCACTTCGCTGCAGTGCATCCGATACGCCGCGTCAGAGCGTGTCAGAGAGGGCCGTTGGGCAGCAATGGCTACTTTGTTTGAATGGGACACATGGTGGTCAAGCAGTGACCAGATGCAGTGATAGGACACGTCGGTCGCCACACCGGACGCGTCCGGTGCACACGACCTGTGCGTCCGGTCGTCTCGAAAAATGCCCAGTGAAGGGGTAACGGCTATTTTAGCCCGTGGGGCTATAAATAGAAGTCTTGGTCAGCCTTTGGCTGAGTGTGGAGCACACTAGAGCCTTGGTGGCTTATGTGGTAGTGCTTGGGAGCCCTCCAATTCACTTGAGCTTGATAGTGTTCATCTGATCGAGTGAGTGAGCGATTCTAGTGCGATTGCATCGTGAGGTTGCATCAAGTGGCACTAGGTGATCAAGTTGCAAGCCGGTGGTGCTTGTTACTCTTGGAGGTTGCCACCTCCTAGATGGCTTGGTGGTAGTCTCCGTCGAAGCCTGCAAGAAGCTTGTGTGGTGCTCTAGAGAAGAGCTTTGTGAGGGGCATTGTGCTCGCCCTGCGGGAGCCGCGAAGAGCAGCTCTAGTAGAGCGAGACGCGAAGGGCGACAAGTGGTCTAGCTGGGTCAAGTGCTAGTACTTGTGGTAAGAACTCTATGTGGGAGAGTGTGACTTGTGAGTCACCACTAGCAAGAGGACCGGCGGCAACCTTGGAGCTTGTCTCAATGGGGACGTAGCGTGTTGGCAAGCACGTTAACCTCGGGAGAAAAATCACCATGTCAACATTGTTCTTCCCGTTGGTTTGCAATCCCCTTACACAAGCTTGTAATTACTTTCATATACATTGTGCTTGTGTAGTTGCTCTTGTAATTAGTTAGCTTGTGTAGCTCACTAGTTACCTTCTTGCTTGTGTAGCATAGAAGTAGCGCCCTTGCGTGGCTAATTTGGTTTGTGTAACCTTGTTAGTCATATTGCTTAGTTTGTGTAGCTAAGTATTTGCACTCTCTAATTTGGCATCGGTTGCCTTGTTATTGAGCATTGCTAGTGAGCTTAGGAGCTTTGTGCTTTTGCTTACTAGGATTGTGTAGGAGCTCCCTGGTGTGCAAAATACTAGTGGCATAGGTTTGTGTCGCCTTGCTCCTAGAATTAGATAGGTGAGCTCTAGCTAGTCCAGCACCTTTATTGCCTAATTAGGATCTTTATAAGGTGCTTGTGAACTTCGATAGAGGGGTGTAGTCTTGGCTAGACCGATTGTTTTAATTCCTCATTTATTTCAGTTAGCCGGTGCGATTTAATTTAGAAAGGACTATTCACCCCCTCTAGTCCGTCATCTCGACCTTTTAGCTATTACGACAATGGCCTCGGTGGCCAAGATTGTCACGCTGGTGCTGCTAGCGGGTAAGTCCATGAGAACCCTAGGTTTACGATCATTCCATGTCCAATCATGTCCCCTAGAGGGGAGAACCTCAGCTTCCCAACCGAGCCACTCGTATAGTTCTCGAGCCCGTCTATCGGTGCTCAGGAGCTCGCTGCCTCCCATGTTTGGTCACCATGAGCGGTTCAAGGTCGGTACTCGGACATCATTTGAAGGTCGGCCAGTTTTGCTTCTGAGCACCCGGCTAAGGCCTTTGGTGCCTGACCTTGAAAGTCCCTCGCACCTTTAGATGCTTTGGAAGGCCTTGAAGTCCAGTGGACCAGCCTTAGAACCCTCGGTGATGCCCCTTCTGGGGGGCCCACGCCATCATGCAGCTGGGAGATGCGATCTGATGAAGGATCAGGAAACAGGGAGATAGCTGCAAATAAACAAAATGGACACAAGAGAAGAGAGAGAGGACATAGCTGGTAACACGGCGGTTGGGGCCATTCCATTAGCTCTTTTGTCAATCTTCTGCTCGGTCCTCCTATTCCATCCGTCCTGTCCCTGCCTCACTCGGGGGGCCTCACGCAGCAGTTCTCCTTTGAAAAGGGCAATAGGTGGTCAGCTTAGTCAATCCCTTGGCTCAGCCGACCCACTACGGAAGTTGCTTGGGATAGAGGAGACAGTAGTAACGACAAGAGAAATAAGAAGGTTGGGAGAATAGGACATATCTTGATTTTTGTTGTTGGAGAGGTAGGCCGGCGAAGGAGGTCGGCAGGCAGGTACTGGCTTGGGAGATGGGACTTCTAGGCGGATGGCTCGGCCATGGCCTTCCCTCATGGGGAAAGGTCAGAACTCACCTCGATTAGGTCAACCCCTTCTGGGGGGCCAAGCGCCTAGATGGAGGGGCCAGCCATGCCATCCCTGCTGCCAGGAGCCTTGGTGGGCTCACCGATGCTTGATTGGTTGAGCACCACCGCCTCCTTGGTTGCTCCCTTCGTCGGTGCCCTTCCTGTGTCGTGGTTGGGGCCATCGGGAGCACAAGGGGTGATCAGTGCGGTCGCTTGGGCAACGTAGTCTTGCTCGCATTAGTAGGCTTGCTCGAAGCTGCCCTCGACGATGATGACCCCCTTGGGGCCGGGCATCTTCAGCTTTAGATAGGCATAGTTGGGGATTGCCATGAACATGGCAAAGTAAGTCTGGCCTAGGAGAGTGTGGTAGACACTAGGGAAGTCAACCACCTCGAAGGTGAGTGGCTCCTTGTGGAAGTTGTCCGGCTGGCCAAAGGCGACGTTGAGCTGGATGCGCCCAAGGGGCACTGCTTCCTTCCTTGGGACGATCTCATAGAATGGCGCCTTGCTAGGGCGTAGGCTGCTTCGTGGGATGCCCATTCTATCTAGGGTGCTAGTGTAGAGTATGTTGAGGCCGCTACCCCCATCCATTAGTACATTGGTGAGACACGTGGTGCCCATGATCGGGTTGACCACAAGCGGGTAGCACCTCGGGTGAGGAACACGATCGGGGGTGATCCCCCTAGTTGAAGGTGATGGCCGTCTAGGACCATCGGACCCACATTAAAGCGGCAAGGGTGTGGACGCCTGCCGGCAGGATTCATGCACTTGGGAGCCCCCGAAGATCAAGAGGCAGCGGTCGGCCTCAAGGAACTCGACGTCGTCCTTTGGGGTGGCGTCCGCTAGCTTACCGGCCTTTAGGGCTAGCTTCTGAGCCTTGCCCTACTGGCTAAGGGTTCAGCGGATGTAGCCCCTGATGGTGGCGTAGTCCTTGAGGAGGTGCTTTGCCTACCCCCATGGAATGGGCAGGGTCCTCGAGCGCCTTCTCGAAGTGCTTGGGGCGCGCGGCACACCTACGGGGTAGAGCCCTGGTGGCATGGTCCTTGTTCCTCTTATCGTGGCGATGCTGGGACAAAGTAGGGTCGTCGCCGCCATCCCTACCACTAAGGTGGCCAATGGCTTTAGCCTTTGCCACTGAAGTTGGCCTAGACAGCCTCCTCGCCAATGGTGTACTAGGTGGTGACGTCTAGGAGCTCCCGTGTCATGCGCGAGGTCTCACGACCGAGCGTGTGGACGAGGGCCTCGCTGGTCATGCCGCAGATGAAGGCGTTGACCACGTCAGCATTAGTGATGTTAGGGAGCTCGTTGCGCTTCTTGGAGAAGCGTTGGATGTACTCCTAGAGGGTCTCGTTGGCCCTTTGCTTGCAGTTGCGGAGGTCCCACGAGTTATGGGGTCAAGTGTATGTGCCCTAGAAGTGACCAACGAAGACAGAGCGGAGGTCCCCCCAGCAGCAGATGCTGTTGGGCTTGAGCTGCTCGAGCCAAGCTCTGGTCAAGCTCAACAAAAGCAGGGGAAGTTACTAGACGGCGAAGTCATCATCCGACCCCTCGGCCTTCATGGCGAGGCGGTAGTTCTCGAGCCAATGGTCTGGGTTCGTCTCGCTGTCATACTTGGAGAGGTGTGTCGGTGGCTGGAACCGTCTGGGGTAGGGGGGCCACTCAAATCGCCGCCCCAAACGCCTAGGAACCAAAGTGATCCGGGGCGCCGCCCCTGTCCCCCGCTCTAGAGTGTGGGACTACGCCTGAGTGTGGCATCTGGCCTCAATGGTGTTGCGGATGTCGTAGCCATTGCCAACCTGGTGGTGCGCAGGAGGTTGCTATGGGGAAAGCTCATGCCTTCGCTCCTATCAGGCTTGGCGCCCCTTGTCCATAGATGGTCAGAGCTGCTACCAAAGAAGTCACCGCTCTCCCGCCTATCAATGGGGCATGGGCATCGGAGCGATCCCCATTGACGGTAGTCATTGGCTAGGATGGCTTGGCATGACATCGAGAAGCAGAGCTCTGGGCCTGCTGCTTGAGGGCGACATGAAGAAGCCGCCTCGCCTCGTGCAGCTGCTCGTTGGTCTTTGGGGCCGGCATGTCGGAGATGTCCTCCAGCCGATAGGCGGTGGCCGCCATATTATAGGCCGCTCGGTGGAAGCGTAAGGTACTAGGAGCCCCGGTGCAGGTGTCGTCATTGTTGCCATGCAAAGTCCTACCTTTGCACTCAAGCTCTGCCTCGATGGCCTCTAGGTCTACCTGCAGGGCCTGTAGGCGAGCGTCCTTCTCTCGAAGGTAGTTCGCGTGGTTGCGGGGACTCTGGTCCAGCGGTGTGAGCTCAGGCGCCTCCTCGGGGGGAACATCGCCGTCGATGTGGTAGCACATGCGTGGTGGAGCGTAGCAGTCGATGTCATCATAGTCATACTATGGGTTGTTCCCTAAGAGGATCTTAAGGAAGGTGTGTAGCGAGGGGACGTCAACCCCCACGTGCTAGAGAGGATGGTGCTCCGTGGCACCTCACAGCTGATGAGGTGCTCTAGCTCTAGCTGGAAGGATGCCGCCGCTTTTTGGATACCGAAAGGCAGGTCCGGGAGGTAGTACTAGAAGCGGTCGGGCGGCGGGAGCACTTCGTTGGTGGCAATCTGGTGGTGGACATTGGCCAGCATGTAGAACATCTAGCGGTGGTCCGATATGGTAGGATGCGGACCCAGACTGCGCCGTATCTGCTGAGCCAGGACCTGGAGATCTGCTCCTTAGAGGCCCAATGGTGGGGGCGGTGCTGAGAGCTCATTGCCCACCGGCATAGCCTCCTTGAGCGGACGAAGCTCCCTATAGCAGTTGGTGACATAGGCCAAGCTCCTGAAGTTGAGGACCTAGCCTAGAGCAAAGGCGTCGGCTATGATGAAGAACTTGCCGGGGAAGCGGACACCGCCATCTAGGGCGGTGCCGCTCGCTCTGGCGATAAGGCGGGTGGCTCTAGCCACCGTAGAGCCCGAATCGCACTTGATGCTACCCCCTACCTAGCGCGCCAGCTATCATGGTGTTGGAACCACAGCAAGCATTGTTGTTCAAGTTGGTGTCAGAGTACGTGTCTGCGGTGGCTCAATTGGACTCAAGAACACAAGAATCATAGAGAGGACACAGCGGTTTATCCTGGTTCAGACTGATCAATGCCCTACGCCTATCAGCTAATGATCCTCATACTCAAAAGCACCCAAAATTAGGGGGTTACAACAGAGTGTATAGGAGGAAGAGAGAGATTTGGTAGGGGGTTAGCTCGGTGCTAATCCTGAGGTTGCCTCGCCACCAGTGGAGCCTTCCCCTCATCGGAGAGGAGGAAGATGACGGATATGATGGAGGAGCTCTCAGTGCCCCTCTCTAGGTTGCTCTGCTCTTTTTGATGAGTAGGAGCAGATGGATGGTGATGAATGGAATGATCTGTTTGGGATCGTTGTCCCCCATCTAGGATCTGATGTTACCCCTTATATATCAAGATAGGTCGGGTACATGGCAGTTTGGAGGGTTCAGCCTATGGTCTACATGTATCGGAGTCTAAGAGGGTCTTGTAGTGGCGCTCTATGGACTGTGGCGATGTCATGGAGCTGAAGAAGCCCTGGGTGTCGTTCGGTTGTTCTGTTCTGACACTCTATGTGTCTGGTGGTGTCGGCTTGGACCGGCCTCCCCTAGGTGGACCTTCTAGAGTCTTCTTGGTGGTGAAGGAGGTCGGCTCCAGAGGCTGACGCATGGGACTGGGAGCCCCCGAGCCCCTAGAGGCCAAGAAAAACTTATCTTCTTGTGTTATGCCCCTTACGTGACCCTATCAGGAGAGCGGCCGACAAGGCCACGCCCAAAGTGCTATGTTGAGGAGCCCCCGAGCCATGATGGCTTGGGCCGTGTTGTCTTGCACCCAGGCCTTGGCTGGTGTCATAGGCCGAGCAGCAGTCGAGGGTTGGGCTCAGGTTTCCCGTTGATCGGGAGCCTGAGGCTCGGACGAGCCCCCGAGCCCTGAACAGAGGCCTTGGCATGCTCGGGCTCGGGTTAAGTTCCTTAGTATGAGGGTGCGCGTGATCATGCCTGATGGGTATAGCCCTCGAGCCCCCGGGCGATCCTGGATGGGTCGTTTGGGGGTCTCTTTGGTTAGGAACCATAGATCTCGAGGCTAACATACCCATATGTCAGGATCTCATAACGATCCACCTTATTGTCGACAGAATATCATCGGCAGTCCTCCGAGGGGTATCCCACGAAGGTAGATTGATCGGCAGAGAAGCATGAACAAGAAGGCAACAGAGACACATGAGTTAGATAGGTTTAGACCATCAATATGACGTAATACCCTACTCCTGTGGTCTGTTGGTTTGTATTAGCTATCGTATGATACTGCGTGTGTTTGGAGGGGGTCCCTGCCCGCCTTATATAGTTCAGGGGGTAGGGTTACAAGTCGGTTAGATCTGAGAGATAACCAGAAAGTAATAACAGATTATAGGAATCTTGGGATCATACGTATCCTAACAGATCTCGTAGTATCTTCAGGATATCTTCCCGGAGTCTTGTGAGAGGCGTCGAGCAGAGTCATGCCTCGCAAGGCTTCATCTTGTGGGCTGGGCCACCCCTGGGGGCGCAGCCCATGTGGTCTACTGTGGGTATCCAGGGTCATACCCCCCATAGCTAGTCCCCGAGCGCCTTGTACCCATTGTGCAACGCCGTCTTGAGCTTGTCTGAGCAGGTGCAAACAAAGCCGAGCAGTCAAACACATGGTCTGACCACCATGATGAGTTGCCGAGCAGTTGTGAGCAGTTGCCAAGCAGGGTGAACCGTCACCGAGCAGCGTGAACCATCGCCAAGCAGCGTGAGCCGTCGTCGAGCAGTGTGAACTATCGTCGAGCAGCATAACCCAAGTACGGCTTGCCATAAGGGTGTAAGGAGCTCAAGCTCAGAATCGAAAAATTTCTTCGCAGTGGACTAAGTGTGCCCACTTAGAGTCCGACCATGAGAAAGGGAGATAGTCTTCTGTAGCTTCAAGAGGCGCGAAGTCTTCCAGATTAAAGCAAACACACTCACCGCAAGGTGAAGTATACCCACTTAGTCCCCGAGCCTAACAGTAGATGACATAGTCATGTGGTGCCAGGGTCCAAAGTACAAGACCAGTTGAGTAGGCAGCCAGTCCCCGGGCGTAGCCCCGAAAAGCACATTCACCGCAAGGTGAAGTGTGCCCACTTAGTCCCCAAGACTGACAATAGGTGACATGGTCACGTAGTGTCAGGGTCAGAAACAACAGTCAACTTAGAGGAAACAGAATCATGGAGAAAACACCAAAGTAATGGCTATGCAGTAGTAATTACTGAGCTATAACGGTTGGCGGAGTTGTTGGAGAATATTCGGCGAGCCATAACAAATTGCGAAGATAAATCAGCGATATGGGCCGGGGCTGCACGAAGGCCTAGGTAATGGCCCACCTTCAGTTGCGGGGAATTCGGAGAAACACAAATCGTGGGAACGCTTTCCCAAAACCCCTCGAATGCGAAAAGGTGGGGGAGTGCTTTATAACTGCGCTGCCGCACCACACGCTCATACCTTTGCCCCTTTGCCATTTCATCTTCCTCCTCCGCAGTCGCATTTCTAGATTCGCATCTACTCCTGCTTTCGCCACCAAACCCTAGCTAGATCTAAGAGATGGTGCCGAAGAAGGGAGGTGCGAAACCGAAGAAGACAAGCCCCCAGAAGGCGAGTGCCAAAATCCGGCGTGACGAAGAGTGGGTGCGGTCATGAATGGGAGAGGCGGAGCTCAACAGATTGGTGGAGGCGGGCATTCTGCCTGACCGCGTCACCGCCGGATGGTGGCCGGCCCTTGGTGAGCCCTACCCCATGCCTCATACCGACGAAGTAGTGGTATTTGAGGACTATTTCTAGCGTGGGTTGGGATTTCCTATTCATCCATTCCTGAAGGATCTGTTGGAGCTCTGGGCGGTTAGTCTGTGCAACCTCCACCCAAATACCATATTGCACATATCTATCTTCATCTATTTCTGTGAGGCATATCTCGGAATCCTTCCACACTTCAATCTCTTCCGTCACCTCTTCTGGCTGAAGAAGAGAGGCGGCAGTGGTTCCAAGGTGGTCAGCGGAGTGTACCTTCAGCTGCGCGATGGAATGGTGGGAGAATACCTTACTATTCTGCTAAGCACATCGCTGAAGGGGTGGAACACCAGGTGGTTTTACATGAAGCAGAGCCACCCTGCAGTTCGCTGCAATGCCGACCACATACCGGAGAGCTAGAAGAGCTGGTCGGAGACGCCAAGCAGCACTGATATGGAGCAAGTGAGGGAGCTCCTTGGCTTAATAAAGGGCGTGAAGACCAACAGTGGATTAGTGGTGGCAAGCTTTATAGTGCGTCGTATCTAGCCCTGCAAGGAGAGGGCCCACCCCGCCTTAGAGTTCAAGGGGGAGACTGACGATACCTGGGAGAGGTCAGAGATGCAATCAAGGGATGTTGTGCAGGAGCGGGCCGCAGAGCTGTTCGCTCCACTTTCCTCATTCAACTTGCTAGGGCACACGAAACCCTTTCACTACAAAAATCTGCCTCCTCAGGTAAATATCTCAGTTGTGTGTTCCTGATGCTTTTTTATCTTTTGTCATTGCCAAGCAGTTGACTGATTTACTCATGCAAAGATCCATTCATAGGAAAGAGCGGTGTACTTCTCGGACGTGCCGAGGAGCGATTGGCCAAAGGGAGTAGACGCCCGGCCACCGGCGTAGCCTGAGGAGGAAACCGTCAGCATCTCATCGGAGAGTCCATCCCTGGTGTCGGAGAAAATCTAGGGGAAGAGGGCAGCGGTAGACGAGCTAGCCTGGAAGAAGAAAAAGACGGCAAGTGTCGCTCCCCTCAAGTCGGGCGGCATCTCACTTGGTGGCGACCAGACCACTCGGATGTGAAGGACCACGGTGTTCGAGTGGTTGGATGACGATGAAGTTTTGGTGGCTCCTCCACCGAGCACGAAGGTGCCTCCATGCAGCACGCACGTGGAGGAAGAGTCGATGGGAGGGGAGGAAGTTCCCCAACAACAGGTGATAGAAGTCCCCAAGCAGCAGGCAAGGGGAGCCCCAAAGCGATACACGGAAGAAGTCCCCGAGCAGCAGGCGAGGGGAGCCCCGGAGCGGCGGGTGGAGGAAAGGTCGACGGCAGGGACCGCGAGACCTCCACCCCAAGATGTAGGCGTCGACCCCAAGGCCACGGTTGGGGGCTCGGGTAGGCACCGCCGGTTCAAGAAATTATACTAACAGACCAAACCGTAAGTATCCTTGACTTAGAGTTACTTTGCCGTCGTTCCTTAGCTTTTTTGGCGACTGACAAACTGAACTGATGCAATGCAAGGCGTGCAGAGAATCTGACCCTGCCCATCCAGAATGTTGAGCAACTGAAGGCTGGTCCTAGAGCAGAGGAGGTGGCTGTAGACCCCATTCCAGAGTCCCCAGGTGCTCGACGGTCTATGGAGGAGTCAGCTACCGCTACTAGTGAACTTGGTGGTGGCAAACAGTTGGCGCCGATGGTGGACGAGTCCGCGACGGTGCCTGGGGCAATGGCGGAAACCACCGAGTCTTCGGCGGCGAATGCAAGAGATGTCGATGCTGCACCGGAGTCTAGAGTGGCAAGGCCAGTCATGCCCGAGGAGCAGATGGCGCCCCCCGAGGCGTCATAGAGTGTGGTCGGACCTGCTACCCGGCCACGGACCCTCCCGGTGGTGCCTCCAGCCGCGGCAGAGGAGGACAAGGTGGAAGAGATTGAACGTGAGGAGTCTCAACCCTAGGCCATCTGAATCCTCCGCAAACGCGGCGACGAGGTGGTGGTTGTCGAGGAGGAGGACACCACCAGGGAGATGAGGAGACTGAAGTCCGCCCTTGCGGGAGTGATGAAGCAAATCGAGGTCAGTACTGCAACTGGGATCCTCATCTTTGACATTGGAGATCGTAGTTCATCATAACCATTGTGCGCTTGCAGGGGATAACTCAGACTGCCGAGCAGCGCCACTAGCTGATCAAAAGGATGGAGCCTCTCACTGAGGAGAATCAAAAACTTAAGGAGGCGATGAATCTTATGGAGAAAAACATCCAGCGGGCCCAGCGCGAGCGAGACCTTGCTGAGTCCAACACGTGGGACCTAGAGTAGCAGAAAGGCATCCTATCCGAGCAGCTGGCGGCTACATCTGAATAGCTACGTGGCAAGTCCGAGCAGCTGGCAAGTGCTTCCCCGCAACTGGAGCAGAAGTCTGAGCAGCTTAGAAGTGTATCCGAACAGAAAGCAGGTACGGTAGATCAGCGAATGTACTTTGTATTGCTAAATAGTTATATCTTTGGTGATAACTATGTGTGCTCGCATAGCAAGATGCAGAGCTTGGCCAATTGCGCTAAGCCATCGAACAACTCTGTGAGGAGAAGACGAAGGAGACAGGGTGAGCAGACAAACTGGCCGAGGAGCTGAACGGTGAGTACTTCCAGGTCAGAGTTACTGTTGAAGTAGTTTCCTTCCTTGATGGGACCTTGTAATGCTTGTAGACTACCGTCGGAGGGTCAAGGCATAGTTTGATGTGCCGGTGCAGGAGGCCAGGACCCAACGGGACAAGTTCGACGCCGTAGTCGCCGGAGTTAAACCGGTGCTCGACTGAGTCGACCTAGAGGCGGCACCACAACCCGACGGTAGGCCGCCGCGTTCAGACACTATCATCTAGAGGTGCAAGGCGACGTAGGAGAGCTTTAAGAGCTTCAACTGCGACGCCATTGTTGTAACAGAACCGCCCAATTTATACAAGATCAAGTACGGCGGTGCCCGCTAACACGTTGACACACACATACTTTCACTTATATAAATCCGGTAGTCCGCCGAGTGTCCTGAAAGACCTCGGTAAATCAACATCACAACCAAGATCGCGTGATTAAGCAAATACACATCACATACACAGGGTTGCAGCGGAAATAATATTACATATGGGTTCACAAATAAAAGTACAAGTTTGAGTTTCAAAACCGCTTAGTGAAAACAACATAGCTTTCAAATGATTACATTAATATAAGTTCCAAATATATTGCTAGCATAAGTGACATCATCTGACAAAAGCATATAGATGAGAAGTAACTATAGAATCACCGAGCCCACCGGCGCTTAGCCACCATCTTCAACAGGCCGAGAACTCCACCTGCAACATGGTGGGATAAACCCTGAGTACTCGAATGTACTCAGCCAGACTTACCCGTCAGAAACCAAAACAAAATGACACCAAGGAGTATGTAAGGCTTTATCAGCGGATCTTGCTGGACAACCTTTTTGCATAAAAGCTTGAGTAACCATTAGCATTATTCACCTGTACTAGCATTGACTTTTAGCCATTACCTACCATCTATATTAGCACCTGTACTAATCAACCATTTGATTTAGTTGCAAACAATAATAACCATATTAGGTATTTCATGGCTCATCATCATTCTTATCATCATTATCATCATCATTTAACCATATCTTTATATTTAGTGAATCTACGTTGCCGCTGCTCAGTCAAGTTCTCACTATCCGGGAGAGACGGCGATTCGAATCGATTCCTATCCAGCTGGAGGGGTATTCCTAAACACAAACCCTGCTTCCCCCGTCAGGGTCGCAAACGAGTCACCTTTGGTACGATTCAGGAGTCACGAGTCCGAACAGATCGACATTCTCAGAGAACCACTCTGCCAAGGTTGTTCGGGACTCAAACCCGCCTTGGACTTATGCCAATGGCTCTCCGCACATCCTTACTACCTCCAGAATGCACGCCACTGCTCGCGTCCCCGGCCTGAGTCGAGCTACTAAGCTTCGCGGTCAGAACAACTTATCCGGCCAGCTAAGTGTTAGGCTGCGTTCAACATGACATGAGGACGTACAGCGTATCGGTCCTTAACCGACATAGATGGGGATAGATTCACACCCAAGACCTCCATGCCTTGTTGCTGCACTACCCTCATCCCGTCCGGTCTCTTTTTCATTATTAATACATGGTTCTTTTTCATGATAGCCATTATAGCCAACCGTGACCAGAGCTCATCCTACATCTCGCAGGTGACAGGAAATCACCCGACTTCTACTGGTCTATACAAAGCTAAGCATCATTCGATCCTACACTTAATTAGGATTCATAGGATTTTATCTGGATAAGGTAAGGATATAATGCAACAATTGGTTCCAACCAATTCCTATACTTAATGCATCATCAACAATAAAAGATACTCAAGATATTTGTAAAAATATGGGAGGCTTAGAATGCTCCGGGGCTTGCCTGGGATCCGACACAAGTCAGTTCAGTTAGCTTGCACCGTCTTGGTGACATCTCCGGTCCTAGCACTTGCTTAGTCCTTCCATCTTCGGGATATATCCACCAAACCAAATCTTCGGGTTTGGCTCCAACATCGCATCCTTCACGTGGTGCATCTAGCGTACCTAGATGAGATGCAATATACAAGTGCCTAAATATGAAGAATAGTACCATGAGACGCATCACAAAATAGCAAGCAAGACAAGCATAGTTTACACTAACACACTTAAGTACTTTGCGATGCTTAACTTAAACATCACACAATCTATCATGCTCAGATGGCAAAGAAGACGACAACACCAAGCATGACACAAGTTTCTCAAGATCTCAGGTGCTCTAACTCAGTCATCATTCAAGGCATAAGTCACACTTAACAATATACAAGCAAACACTATAATTGGAATCTGCCAATTTCTGGACATGCAAACAGCAGCTACAAAATTTAGCTATAACTAGAGTTACACAAATCCAAATGACTTGCAAGAAGACATTTTGGAAAGCTTATGAAATTATCTACATTTCATATATAACTATCACAGCATGATTCCCATGTTAAGTAGGTCGAAATTATACCTTTACAGAAACTAGTTCATACAAAACAGAGAGCAGTCATTTCTGGAACCCAACTTTAAACAGGCATAACTCACAAACCACAAGGCCAAATACCACAAAATTTTAACAGCAGCTAGATACATGAATTATCTACAACTTTTATATAAACAAGTTTCACAACAAAGCACATTATCATGAAGAACTTTGCTAAGTTCCCAGATCTGTCCATAAACCACATCGGCAAGAAATAATTATTAACTTATGTTGCAAACACATAATTAGGCAAAACTAACTTTACCAACATGTCACACATGACTAAAGAACACCAAAAAACCTAGTGTCCATGACCAAATAAATTCTTTTAATGCATTTCTTAATTTATTTTAGATAACAAGGTGACTTAATGAACATATACCAAAAGTATACAATAAATTCTACAAAAATTACAGTAGCTCACATATCCTCTCAATAGTCTACTGTACAAATTTCACTCCATTTGAATATGTATAGCAACCTCTCTGAAAAAGACAAGTTGCTAAAGCAAGAAATCATGTGAGAGCAAGATAAACCAATAACTCACTCATACTTCATCCAATACTCATGAAATTTTTACCACACATCAACTATCACATGAGTAGCAGGCCACAAAAATTTCACTTCATTTGGAACCCTAGATCGGCAGTTATGGAAAATAACAAATTCAACTAGCATTACAACCTTACTGCACAAATCTATTTTTACCGCAAAATATTGAAACTAAAACATGTCATATTATAGATCTAATGCATAGATAATTTCACAAGGATTCCAAAAAGTCCTCATTTACCATTTTATGAATTTTCTACGATTTACTATGAATTTCCAAAGTTTCAGCCAATTTCCAGCAAATAGGTCCTTAACGGCACTATTCAACTGAGTCACGGCTTCGCAAAACGACCCCTGCTTTTCTTCGAATTGCTGTAGGAGGTCCTTGACGCGAACATGAACAGAAGAGGCACTGGAGCTTGTTGATGTTGGCCGAAGGAAGCTTGTCGGCGATGGTGGAGTGGTGGTGGAGCATCAGCAGGGCCGCGCGCACCCGCTGGTGGTCACTGATGGCCGGTAGGCGGCCTGAGGTGGCCCGGCCACAGCAACCGCGAGCGCCAACAGGCTCGCATGGCGGCAGCCCGGTGGAGAGGAGCAGCGGCTGAGCCAAGGTGAAGGAGGAGGGCGCGAGAGGGCTGTGGAGCAGGGAGCAGCTAAGGTGGATGCGAATAGAAGCTGCAAGGGTGTTCGACGGAGGAGGAATGGCAGCGGCAAAGGAGTTCTGCATGCTGTCCATGGCTATGGCGAGCACAAGGCAATGAGGCGAGCGCTGGGAGAGCGGTTGAGGCGAGGGGAAGGGAGTGCGGAGTGGAGCTCAGGCGCTTGGCTTTCAAGCACATGGGGGCGAGGTGGCGAACGGCGCAGGCGCGGAAGGCCACGCGGCCGGGAAGTGCTGCGGCCGGTCAGACATGTTCAAAAGCTTCAGGCTAGCTCAAAAATGCGTGAAAACCGACTGAACCTCTATTTTGTCGCCTCACAATCTTCTAAACCGTTTAGTAGTGGCACAACTGGTAGTAACAAAAATTGTAGATCTATATGAGGACTACAAATTTTCTTAAAGGTTTAAGGTCTAACTCGGATTATATTGGAACATAGAGAGCTTCAAAGTGGGGCTCACGAAACTGAAACTTCAGTTTTCAGTTAGAGACTTAGCAGATTTTTCGGACTCTAAAAACGACAGTACATTCAAAGTTCGAGACTCAGTTTGACTTGCTTACAGGATGATCTAGCTCTTGGTCAAAAAACAAAGTTTGTTCTACTCCACTCAAACTTCAACTTTTATTTAGGTTCCACTGCCATGCAAGCAATCTAAGTGATTGCTCAACATAGGTCAAATTGGCATCACGATAAAGCTTAAATAAGAGTTTTAGGCCGATTGGGGCATTTTCTTGATATCTGCTCAACATGAACCTTTCACGACTTTTGTTGTAGAGTTCAATTAGAGTCCTTTGGGTAAGGTTGCAAGGTTTGGTTAATGACTTATGTTTCCATTCACTTTATAATGCAATTCAAGCACTTAGTAAAACCATTCCAACAAGGATATAACTTATCATTTCATGTAACTTTTTGATTCCAAACTTCTTGAAACTTTTCCAGTGATCCATATGGGTGGAAATTGATGTGAGGCACATGAAGGGAGCACCTTCAACATTACTTAGGTATATATCCGAAAAGGGGCAATATGCAAGCAAAGGTGTGTTGCCCAAGTTTAAGTTGCAGCTCACTCTTGTAGATTTGATCTTGACACCCTCATCACCACTTAACCTGCCATGTTTGAGCTCAAACACATTGCTTAACTGGTGGCAAACACCTAGGGTGTTACAGCCCTCCCCCCTTAAAGGAATCGCATCCCGAGATTCGGTGTGAAAGACTTTTAAGGGAAGAGAAACTTGTCATCCAGTTTCCAACATCAGTGATAACATTAGGCTACTTAACTTCAAAGTATTAGAGAGGCTAATTTAGTCATGACACTTTCTGATACTTGCACTTCGTTGTAAGCTGTTGTCTGAAGAATTTCCTTTGTTGGCGTCCATAAAGCATTATTACATTGGAAGGAATCCAAGATAGCATTGTCCTACGTACTTCGTCCTCGATGTACGAAGAGTGATACAAGCGTAGACTAAATACTTGTAACATCTACTTCCCTAGTGGATAAAGCACAGAACTTATGGACTTTGCACTAGATCGTAGTCGGACGACGGATATTCCTTACAATGGTGTTATATTGGCTCCTAAGGTTTGAAAAGCAGTTCTCTACTAAAGTGGCTGGAGCACAACTTCTCATAAAGGATGTGATCATAGACGGGGTAAACATCCTTTAAGGGCATGAGAAGCTAGTTAACCAATATCCAAACTAGTTGTAGCAGTGCAATCACTCATATGTCAACTGATGGAAAGCTACATAATGTTCCATGTATGCAGTGCTCTTTCTCTGATAACAATACTGTATTACCTGAGTCCGTTGAGTGAGCGATGAATGTGATAGTTGACTCTGTTGACTCAGCGTTTTCGACGACCATTATTTAAGGGAATTCTTGTATCCAAACGGCAACATTTATCTGAGTTGTATCTGAGGCAACCCCTTGGGTAAAACACATGGAAGACACCTTAGGCATGTCAGTATTGGAGAACCATTGATGCAGAAGGATGTTAGCGAGGCTTGGAGGGCAACACAAGTTGCAAGTAATCACAAAACTAGTGACTAGTTCACTACCAAGCAGGTTAAGTACAATTTGCCTTCGTGGTGTAGTTGCACAGCAAGTTGGGTTTACTTGCATCGTAGCAAAACCAGCTTTCTTAAACTATATTTGACATCGAGGCTTCCATTCTTAGGTCAATCAATATCTCAAAAACCATAATCAAAAAATCTATGGTTTGACACCTTTCCAATTACTTTCGAATTGCAAGGGCACAATTTGACTTCTAGAATACCTGGACTGCTCAGGCATTGCTGATCTAAGAGGGCAAAAGCAAGGCACATAGGGGTACAATTAGTCTCCTCAAGGGTATGTAGGGTTGTCTAACAGCAATACACCTACAAGTTGTAATTTCTTGGCATGAATTACAAACACAACCGTCTAATGCAAAGGATGATCGTAGTCATAGCGAAATTGCAGATTCTGTACCCTTTTGTTTTCTATTCATATCTCATAAACTACTACTCCAATATGCACAAATTTTGGTGGGCATGTATATCCATGGGTCTTCTAACAACTCACCAAAATTCAACTCAACCGTACACCGTTTGACCATCCAAACAATTCATCTACCAAAACTGCTGTGTTCTGAAATGGCAGCAAACCGAGCCGATAAGATATCTCTCAAATCTGATGTTTTACTCAACCAATACTCAAACCAACTTAAGACATTGAAGGGTCCTAAGCAAGGAATGAGATCACCAAGTTTGGGGTCAATCCAACTTTGTTTGTGTCACTAATCGTTGGCTTGAAGATGTTCGGTTCTGTACCTTAAAATCTAGACAGATTTCTCGTTCTTCTCTTTCTTTGCTTCACACGTTGTGGTGTGTGTTCTATACTCTCGATTTCTTTGTATAGCAGCAGCAGCAGCAGCTCTTTTCTCTGAGGATGTAGACTAAGGTTTTCCATATGTGGTTCTTAGGAAACAACTTAAATCATTTGATTTAGACACCAACTTGGTGATGCACAAGCATTGGACTTGTGGGCTATTTTCACAGGGCGCAAAGCATTACTCCACATGGAGGGACTGTCCTACAGAGATAAGGAACCATTCCTATATATCCTTCGGCACTTCATCCACTAGAGTCCAGACACATGTGTTAGTGGCACCTAAGGGCACAAAGATGATGACTGAAACTAGGGACGTGCTTTCGCTAGCTCCTACATAGCCGATACAACGTCTTGTACTATCTGTGTGATTGTCCAAGATGGAATTGACTTGTTAGCACAGGTTTTGGAAAACAAGGCAGTAGTTGCATTACTAACGGCTTGCTATTTAATTGTTTAACATTGCTTTGTGAGACATAGCCTTCATAATTAGCAACAAGTTGTCACCTAGCGGGAGGTGAAGCTTCATACTAGTAACTAATCAGTTGGCTCTCAACACTAAAAATTCCAAATCTTCACTCTTGCCAACAATAGTTGTGATTGACGCATAACAGATGATCGCCATCAAAGTCGGCAGACAAGGGGTCACACTAGAGATTGTTGATCTCGACTGTGCGATCAGCATGCACATAATAATCAAGACTTGGATAGCCAGGTCATAATCATAATGTGACGTTCGATTCTTATCTGACTACAACTTGTCCAACATTAATTGTTGTGTGCCTTTCTGATCCAACAGTGATGACATAAGTTGTTCACTAGGTGATGGACGTCAATACTGGGACAACCAAGTGGAGTCACTTGTCTACCACCTCTTGTAGTCGGTTAATGTTTATGTCGGTGACCAGTTCTTCAAATGTTATCCTTTTTGTGACTTCAAAAGGAAGCTCTACTACTTTTGGTCTGATATATGGACCTTCGATAAGATATGGAGAGATAACCAAGGAAGAGCTCACATAAAAATAACACATCGGTGTAGTTCTGCAATGGATCATGACTAGAAACCCCGATACCAGCATGTGCCGAGCAGCACAGCCTTGTGTGTGCACCCACAGGAGGCTCTCGGTTTCATCACGGCACCGTAGATTACTAATCGTGGCACCATTACTGAACATACCACCCAAAAGAATTTTCACGTGGCACAATTTTGGTTGCATAGGAGCAAGCACCATGAAAAGGAGGGATAGCAAACAATGGTAGTCACAAGGTTAGAGTCAACAAGGAGGTGATTCGAAGATCAAAATATAGCGCAAGAGAACATAGCTTAATTGCCGAAGACAATTGAGTAGGGGACTTCTTGCCTAATTTCCATATACGCCTCGTGTCCACCAAAGTGATTACCAGATAAAGATTAACATGAGATTTGGTCTTGTCGAGCAGCAACATGAGATCAAGACTGATAAACATCCAGAGACTTGAAAAGAGTTGGAGACAAAATACACGAGATTCAAGGGACAGAGCCATTGCACTGACTAGGGATTCAGTTGATAAAGCAATGACATGATCTGCGAGGAAAAGGTTCCAAAACCAGGGCAGATAGCGATTAGCGTTGCACTAGCTCATCCGTAGGAGAAAGAGCAATAAGGTACAACAAGGATTTTTGAGCAGGGTCCTCCCACACAGGAGCGGGACAACCACGAAACATGCAAGCATTCAAGGTAACTAAGCTTGGACCTAAGGTCAAGCAAAGGCATAGATAAAGGTCTTCGTAGCACAACGTTCAAGGGCTAGCAACCACGTGTACAGGCTCAGGTTCCTAAGAGAGAACCTAATTGGAGGCGACAACCGTGCGATTATGTAACTTGAGCGTTGTTCTAGGATAAAGCTATTTGACACTCATATGCTTACCGAGGACAAACGAGGTGACAACTATGACACTAATTAGATAACAAGCATACATACTACATCATAGTTTCGAGCAAGCATTTGAGAGATTCAATCAAATTAGCTTATGCACAAATACTAAGCACAAGGCTCACATACATAACAAGCATTTACTAGACAAGATCTATCTACAAGCTTGGCCCAAAACCAAAGCAAGCTAAAGCATCCACTTAGTATATACACAGAAAACTGAACAGCAGTACAGTAGGCACATGTTTCAGGCATAACTGAAGTTGTAGGCATCAAACAAAGGTGATTCTAGACTTTTGGTAAAGCTTATTAAGTTTTCTATAACCTTCTTATTATCATATTAAGATGATCCTATAGCTAACAAGACCAAACAAGACAAAGAAGACATCTCTGCCCAGATTTGGACAGATTCTGTCATTCCATTTTGCAAGCTCATAACTGGAGATTTATATCACCAAAAGCAGTGCTATTAGATATTTTGGAAAGATTAGAAAAATTACTATACTTCTTCTACTATTTCCAAGAAATAATTCTATATGCACACAGGTAAAACAAACCAAATATTCAGATCTATTCAGAACATAAGCAAAACCTGACAATAAACTTCTAAAATTCATAACTCCTAAACCATAAGGCCTGGGGTCATGAAATTTTAGGACAAGCAAGATACGAAAGTTAGCTACGACTTTGGTATTCTCCATAACTATAGAAAACACCATTCTAACCACGAAACCATCACTACTACAGAAACTGTTCTAGCAGCCAACGTCCCACAAGCAAAACAAAACTTGCCTTTGTTCTACTTAACAAGAGAGCACACAAACATGTTATTCTAGCAGCTCTAAACATTGTTACCTTAGACCAACAATAAATTAATTTTAGTCATAAGAATCACAAGTACTTAAGTGAGGCCTAAAGCATTTGCAAAAGCTTGTAAGAGCAACATACCCACCACTTGGCTAAACTAGAGGACATTTATAGGTTTAAACATGTAACCACAATTATTTCTAGCAAGGCTAAGCGCACACTTTTCTCAAGAACTTCCTATTCAAGCAACATGGAACAAGGCATTTTGCCTAGCTTCACACAGGGAAGATAGCAACATCACATTGATCACAAGTTACTTAGTATTAGAACAAGGTGAGGGAAGCATATTTATGCACAAGCACAATCATGATGCATGCTTGTCCTATTCATCCTCACAAAATTGCCAGTCTAAGGTGGCAATCAGATTCTATGTCTGTGGCACAACACGTACTCTCTCGATATATAGCTAATTGTCAGCTACATTCAATCTACGCATTCGTGGTTAGCGTACCTGCAGGCAAATTCATTGCAGCCCATCCCACAAGATATAAATAAGCACACAATGAAAGCAGTAAACTAAGATACTCTCCATATATACATCCCCAGATATATATACTTCGGTATCCATAGCTACCCAACAGATATACCCACAATTAAGTACCTTCATATATACATGTGTGTAACATGTAAATATTCCAGTAACCATAGCTAACTCTCCCCTAGACCGACAGTTGGACAGTCATGCTCTCACAACACACACTTACCTGGGCGTAGAGACAATTGATCCATACATTACCATTCAAGCGAATGGCATCTATACAATAGCTCGCCGTATGGACGACAAAAGTAAAAACCCCCATGTTAGTACTTAGATAGCCACCTAATAGTCCTTAACTGGGCATAAAGGAGGATGTCGCTAGCATAGTTTTGCAAATTAGTTTTGACAAATTTGCCTGTAGCTAAAGTTTTAGTTAAAATAGGTTTTTTAAAACCAAAACTTTGTTTTTAAAATAATGTACATGACAGTATTATGCTTAATCTTGCTCTGATACAGCTGTAACAGAACCGCCCAATTTATACAAGATCAAGTACGGCTGTCCCTGCTAACACGTTGACACACACATACTTTCACTTATATAAATCCGGTAGTCCGCCGAGTGTCCTGAAAGACCTCGGTAAATCAACATCACAACCAAGATCACGTGATTAAGCAAATACACATCACATACACAGGGTTGCAGCGGAAATAATATTACATATGCGTTCACAAATAAAAGTACAAGTTTGGGTTTCAAAACCGCTTAGTGAAAACAACATAGCTATCAAATGATTACATTAATATAAGTTCCAAATATATTGCTAGCATAAGTGACATCATCCGACAAAAGCATATAGATGAGAAGTAACTATAGAATCACCGAGCCCACCGGCGGTTAGCCACCATCTTCAACAGGCCGAGAACTCCACCTGTAACATGGTGGGATAAACCCTGAGTACTCGAATGTACTCAGCCAGACTTACCCGTCGGAAACCAAAACAAAATGACACCAATGAGTATGTAAGGCTTTATCAGCGGATCTTGCTGGACAACCTTTTTGCATAAAAGCTTGAGTAACCATTAGCATTATTCACCTATACTAGCATTGACTTTTAGCCATTACCTACCATCTATATTAGCACCTATACTAATCAACCATTTGATTTAGTTGCAAACAATAATAACCATATCAGGTATTTCATGGCTCATCATCATTCTTATCATCATTATCATCATCATTTAACCATATCTTTATATTTAATGAATCTACGTTGCCGCTGCTCAGTCAAGTTCTCACTATCCGGGAGAGACGGCGATTCGAATCGATTCCTATCCAGCTGGAGGGGTATTCCTAAACACAAACCCTGCTTCCCCCGTCAGGGTCGCAAACGAGTCACCTTTGGTACGATTCAGGAGTCACGAGTCCAAACAGATCGACATTCTCAGAGAACCACTCTGTCAAGGTTGTTCGGGACTCTAACCCGCCTTGGACTTATGCCGATGGCTCTCCGCACATCCTTACTACCTCCAGAATGCACGCCACTGCTCACGTCCCTGGCCTGAGTCGAGCTACTAGGCTTCGCGGTCGGAACGACTTATCCGGCCAGCTAAGTGTTAGGCTGCGTTCAACATGACATGAGGACGTACAGCGTATTGGTCCTTAACTGACATAGACGGGGATAGATTCACACCCAAGACCTCCATGCCTTGTTGCTGCACTACCATCATCCCGTCCGGTCTCTTTTTCATTATTAACACATGGTTCTTTTTCATGATAGCCACTATAGCCAATCGTGACCAGAGCTCATCCTACATCTCGCAGGTGATAGGAAATCACCCGACTTCTACTGGTCTATACATAGCTAAGCATCATTCGATCCTACACTTAATTAGGATTCACAAGATTTTATCTGGACAAGGTAAGGATATAATGCAACAATTGGTTCCAACCAATTCCTATACTTAATGCATCATCAACAATAAAAGATACTCAGGATATTTATAAAAACATGGGAGGCTTAGAATGCTCCGGGGCTTGCCTGGGATCCGACACAAGTCAGTTCAGCTAGCTTGCTTAGTCCTTCTATCTTCGGGATATATCCACCAAACCAAATCTTCGGGTTTGGCTCCAACATCACATCCTTCACGTGGTGCATCTAGCGTACCTAGATGAGATGCAATATACAAGTGCATAAATATGAAGAATAGTACCATGAGACGCATCACAAAATAGCAAGCAAGACAAGCATAGTTTACACTAACACACTTAAGTACTTTGCGATGCTTAACTTAAACATCACACAATCTATCATGCTAAGATGGCAAAGAAGACGACAACACCAAGCATGACACAAGTTTCCCAAGATCTCAGGTGCTCTAACTCAGTCATCATTCAAGGCATAAGTCACACTTAACAATATACAAGCAAACACTATAATTGGAATCTGCCAATTTCTGGATATGCAAACAGCAGCTACAAGATTTAGCTATAACTGAGTTACACAAATCCAAATGACTTGCAAGAAGACATTTTGGAAAGCTTATAAAATTATCTACATTTCATATATAACCATCACAGCATGATTCCCATGTTAAGTAGGTCGAAATTATACCTTTACAGAAACTGGTTCATACAAAACAGAGAGCAGTCATTTCTGGAACCCAACTTTAAACAGGCATAACTCACAAACCACAAGGCCAAATACCACAAAATTTTAACAGCAGCTAGATACATGAGTTATCTACAACTTTTATATAAACAAGTTTCACAACAAAGCACATTATCATGAAGAACTTTGCTAAGTTACCAGATCTGTCCATAAACCACATCGGCAAGAAAATAATTATTAACTTATGTTGCAAACACATAATTAGGCAAAACTAACTTTACCAACATGTCACACATGACTAAAGAACACCAGAAAACCTAGTGTCCATGACCAAATAAATTCTTTTAATGCATTTCTTAATTTATTTTAGATAACAAGGTGACTTAATGAACATATACCAAAAGTATACAATAAATTCTACAAAAATTACAGTAGCTCACATATCCTCTCAATAGTCTACTGTACAAATTTCACTCCATTTGAATATGTATAGCAACCTATCTGAAAAAGACAAGTTGCTAAAGCAAGAAATCATGTGAGAGCAAGATAAACCAATAACTGACTCATACTTCATCCAATACTCATGAAATTTTTACCACACATCAACTATCACATGAGTAGCATGCCACAAAAATTTCACTTCATTTGGAGCCCTAGATCGGCAGTTATGGAAAATAACAAATTCAACTAGCATTACAACCTTACTGCACAAATCTATTTTTACCGCAAAATATTGAAACTAAAACATGTCATATTATAGATCTAATGCATAGAGAATTTCACAAGGATTCCAAAAATTCCTCATTTACCATTTTATGTATTTTCTACGATTTACTATGAATCTCCAAAGTTTTAGCCAATTTCCAGCAAATTGGTCCTTAACGGCACTATTCAACTGAGTCACGGCTTCGCAAAACGACCCCTGCTTTTCTTCGAATTGCTGTAGGAGGTCCTTGACGCGAACATGAACAGAGGAGGCATTGGAGCTTGTTGATGTCGGCCGAAGGAAGCTTGTCGGCGACGGTGGAGTGGTGGTGGAGCATCAGTAGGGCCGCGCGCACCCGCTGGTGGTCACTGATGGCCGGTAGGCGGCCTGAGGTGGCCCGGCCACGGCAACCGCGAGCGCCAACAGGCTCGCATGGCGGCAGCCCGACGGAGAGGAGCAGCGGCCGAGCCAAGGTGAAGGAGGAGGGCGCGAGAGGGCTGTGGAGCAAGGAGCAGCTAAGGTGGATGCGAATGGAAGCTGCAAGGGTGTTCGACGAAGGAGGAATGGCAATGACAAAGGAGTTCTCAGATGCTATCCATGGCTATGGCGAGCACAAGGCAACAGGCGAAGCTACCGGGAGAGCGGTTGAGGCGAGGGAAGGGAGCGCGGAGGAGCTCGTGCACTCGGCTTTCAAGCACATGGGGGCGAGGTGGCGAACGGTGCAGCGTTGGAGGCCACGCTGGCGAGGAAGTCTTTGCGCCCGGTTGGACATGTTCGAAGCTTGAGCTAGCTCAAAAATGCGTGAAAACCGATCAACCTCTATTTTGTCGCCTCACAATCTTCTAAACCGTTTAGTAGTGGCACAACCGGTAGTAACAAATATTGTAGATCTATATGTGGACTACAAATTTTCTTAAAGGTTTAAGGTCTAACTCGGATTATATTGGAACATAGAGAGCTTCAAAGTGGGGCTCACTTAAACCTGAAACTTCAGTTTTCGATTAGAGACTTAGCATATTTTTCTGACTCAAAACGACAAAGACATTCAAAGTTCGAGACTCGGTTTGACTTGCTTACAAGATGATCTAGCTCTTGGTCGAAAAACAAAGTTTGTTCTACTCCACTCAAACTTCAACTTTTATTTAGGTTCCACTGCCATGCAAGCAATCTAAGTGATTGGTCAACACAGGTCAAACTGGCATCACGATAAAGCTTAAATAAGAGTTTTAGGCCGATTGGGGCATTTTCTTGATATCTGCTCAACATGAACCTTTCACGACTTTTGTTGTAGAGTTCAATTAGAGTCCTTTGGGCAAGGTTGCAAGGTTTGGTTAATGACTTATGTTTCCATTCACTTTATAATGCAATTCAAGCACTTAGTAAAACCATTCCAACAAGGATATAACTTATCATTTCATGTAACTTTTTTATTCCAAACTTCTTGAAACTTTTCTAGTGATCCATATGGGTGGAAATTGATGTGAGGCACATGAAGGGAGCACCTTCAACATTACTTAGGTATATATCCGAAAAGGGGCAATATGCAAGCAAAGGTGTGTTGCCCAAGTTTAAGTTGCAGCTCACTCTTGTAGATTTGATCTTGACACCCTCATCACCACTTAACCTGCCATGTTTGAGCTCAAACACATTGCTTAACTGGTGGCAAACACCTAGGGTGTTACAATTGTTACAGCCATTACGCAAGCCCTTGCGGTGGTTCGGTCCCATTATCAATCCGTTGACCTTTAGGCAATAGGGGCTGGATTCGCTGAAGGGATGGGTGAGGCGGAGACCCGGTAGCTGGAGGATGAGGTGGAGGACGTGGCGAAAAAGCTGGCCGAAGACATAAACCTGTTCAGCGAGATAGACGGCGATGATGGAGCTCGGTGATCTGCATAGAGAGTATTATCTGTAACATCTGGAGTGGGTAGTTAGAGCACGCGAGAGCGCATAAAACATTTATGTATTTGTATAAATGTTATAAAGTGCATGTTTATGCAACTTGCTCGTATTTGCGGCGAAAAATCATTGTAGTAATAACCCTAATGCAATTATACGTAGTATAAGCAGCATCCGAGCAGTTAGTTCATTACTGAACTCTTTGGCCTTAGCTATCCCATAGTCCATAACGTCGAGCGCGGAGCTCCTGCACGTGTAGGAGGAACAGGCGTCACCAAGGAACCACAGCCGACCACCCATAACACAGAGCGCGGAGCCCGTAGCACGTGTAGGGAGAGATCGGAGATTGGGTCTTCTCCATAGAGCGCAAAGCAGAACGTGTGCTGCTCGGCGGTTTGCGAAATAACTTGGAGATAAATGTAGTATAAGTGGCATCCGAGCAGTTAGTTCTTTACTAAGCTCTCAACCTTGGTTAGCCCATAGTCCATAACGTCGAGCGTAGAGCCCGTGCACATATAGGAGGAACTGGCGTGACCAAGGAACCGCAGCCGACCACCCATAACGCAGAGCGCGGAGCCCGTAGCACACGTAGGGAGAGATCAAAGACTGGGTCTTTTCCATAGAAAACAGAACAGAACGTATGCTGCTCGTTGATCGGCGAAATATGTTTGAGATTTGGAGAAAAGTGCTCGATGATTTGGAGAAACCTGTTTGGCGAAATATGGTGGCGATTTGGAGAAACGTGTTCGGCAATTTGGAGAAACGTGTTCGGCGATTTGAAGAAACGTGTTCGGCAATTTGGAGAAACGTGTTCGGCGATTTGGAGAAACCCGTTCGGCGAAATATGTTGGAGATTTGGAGAAACGTGGTCGGCGATTCGAAGAAACTCGTTCGGTGATTTGGAGAAACCCGTTCGGTGAAAATGTTGGAGATTTGGAGAAACGTGGTCAGCGCAGTTATGGCGATTTCGTATTGGAGTTCGTTATGGAGTATCATAGAGCTCGGTGACTGTAAGTGGAGATTAAACTGTAATGGAGAAAAAGTGGAGACAAATTATAGAGACCAAAACTTTATTCATCATAAAGTCGAGAGTACATATCTCGGGCGTTTCAATGATAGAAACGTATGAGGTGCTCGATGTGCCATGAGTAGGGGACATTGATTCCGTCTAAGTCACATAGGTGATAAGACCCTGGTCAGGTAACCTCTTTGACGACGTAAGGCCCTTCCCAGGGGGAGGAGAGCTTGTGCATCCCTTCGGTTTTTTGTTTTCTGCGGAGAACGAGGTCGCCGACAGCAAATGAACGACCTTTGATGTTGCGGTTGTAGTACCTCCACAAGCCTTCTAGATATTTGGCTGTGCGGACGCAGGTGATTAGGCGTTCTTCCTCGGCCCTGTCGACATCCTCTATCCAAACAGCTGCGGCTTGCTCTTCATCATAATTTTCCACCCTAGGTGCTCGGAAGGCAATGTCCGCTAGTAGTATGGCTTATGAGCTGTAGACCAAGAAATAAGGAGACACACCGGTGCTGCGACTAGCTTGAGTGCGCAGTCCCCAGACCACAGCTGGTAGCTCCTTGAGCCATCTGCCTGGATGCTTTTCTTCTTTCTGATACAGCCTCTTTTTGAGGGCATCAAGGATCATGCCGTTCGCCCGTTCGACCTGGCCGTTGGCTCTAGGATGGGCAACGGAGACATATTTGATGGAGATGCACCGGTCTTCGCAGAAGTCCCAAAAGTGATGACCAGTAAACGTAGTTCTGAGGTCGGTGATGATGCTGTTTGGGAGACCGAATCTGTGGATGATATCTTCGAAGAGCTCGACTGCTTTGTTTGCAGTAGTCGAGACGAGCGGTTTATACTCGATCCACTTGGAGAACTTGTTGATGGCAACGTATACATACCAGAAACCACCTAGCACTGGCTTGAAAGGTCCAATTATATCAAGTCCCCAGCATGCGAAGGGCCAGGAAGCTAGGATGGTCTGCAGCTCTTGTGTCGGCACGTGTATTTGCTTGGCAAAAAATTGGCATCCTTCACAACGTCGGACGAGGTCTTCTACATCGGAGATGGCCGTGGGCCAGTAAAAACCAACTCGAAAAGCTTTGTCGACCAGGTTTCTCGAGGCCACGTGGTTGCCGCAGGAACCAGAGTGAATTTCGAGAAGTAGCTTCACTCCCTCTTCTTGGGTGATACATTTTTGCAGTATCCCTTCCTTGGCACTTTTTCTCATCAAATTGCTGTCCACCAGCACGTAATGCTTGCTTTGATGGATTAGGCATTCAGTTTTAGTCTTGCCAGCGGGTACTTCGGCGCTAGTGAGGTACTTGATGAATTGTTCCCTCTAATCGGCGGCCGGGAAAGGTACCGTAAGTACCAGCTTCTCGGCGGGGGGAATTTCCTGAACTTCTTTTTCTTCCTTAATAGATGGCGCCAGAAGATCTTGAATGAAGACCCGCAGTGGAATCGCGACGCGAGAGGAGCCTAACTTGGATAGGTGGTCGGCGAGCTGATTTTGATCGCGTACCATGTGATGGTACTCGATACCATAGAACTTTCCTTCAAGTTTCCTGATTTTGGTGCAATATGCATCCATCTTTTCACTGGAGCAGGACCAGTCTTTGTTGAGTTGGTTGATGACCAACGTGGAGTCCCCGTATACCATGAGGCATTTGACATCGAGCTCGATGGCTATACAGAGTCCGTGGAGACATGCTTCATATTCGGGGGCTTTGTTGGAGGGCGGAAAGTGTATCCAGAGAATGTATCGGAGCTTATCCTTGGTCGGCGTAATGAATAGAATGCCCGCACCAGCACCGTTGATGTTGAGGGCACCATCGAAGTGCATCACCCAGTGCTCGGGGCAAATGGCGGCGATGGGCTCTTGGATCTCGGTCCACTCAGCGACAAAATCAGCGAGTGCCTGAGACTTGATGGTAGGCCTGCTTCTGAATTCAATGGAGTAAGTGCCGAGCTCGATAGCCCACTTGATGATATGGTCGTTGGCCTCTTTGTTTGTGGAGAATCTCCCCCAGAGGGAACTCAGTGACCACGACAATCTTGTAATACTCGAAGTAGTGGCGGAGCTTGCGCGACGAAATTAGGACGGCGTACAGCAGCTTCTGGACCTGAGGATAATGAGTCTTGGGTTCATTGAGAACCTCGCTGATGAAGTATACCAGACGTTGCACCTTATAGGCGTGCCCGGCCTCCTCGCGTTCGACCACAATGGCCGTGCTGACGACGCGAGAAGTAGCGATGATGTAGATTAGGGGAGTTTTGTCTGGCCGTGGCGCCGTCATGATTGGAGGCTTTGTTAGGAACAACTTGAGCTGCTCAAAAACTGTGTCTACCTCCTCTAACCAGGAAAAGCGCTCGGAGGCCTTAAGGAGTTTGAAGAATGGTAGCCCTTTTTCGCCGAGGCACGATATGAAGCAGCTTAAAGCAGCCATACAGCCTGTAAGCTTCTGTATATGCTTGATGCATGTTGGCCGTTTCATGTTGGTGATGGCAGAAACCTTGTTAGGGTTGGGCTCAATGCCTCGTGCGCTGACGATGTAGCCCATGAGTATACTGGATGGAACTCTAAAGATGCACTTTGAAGGGTTCAGCTTCCATCGATACCTTTTAAGGTTGGCGAACGTTTCTTCGAGGTCGGCGATAAGATCATCGACGGTCTTGGACTTGACGACCACATCGTTGATGTAAGCTTCGACGTTGCGGCCCATCTGTTGATTGAGGCACATCTGGATAGCCCTTTGGTAAGTCGCCCCGGCGTTCTTGAGTCCGCAGGACATGGTGGTGTAGCAGTATGCACTGAACGGCGTGATGAACGACGTCTTGATATGGTCTTCTTCCTTTGAGGGAGATCTGGTGATAGCCAGAGTAATAATCGAGGAAGGAGAGCAGTTCGCAGCCGGCAGTGGAGTCTACAACCTCATCTATCCGAGGCAGACCGAAGGGGTCTTTAGGGTAGTGTTTGTTAAGATCAGTGTAATCAACGCACATTCTCCATTCTTTATTCTTTTTTCGAACGAGAACAGGGTTTGCTAACCACTCAGGATGATACACTTCTTTTATGAATCCGATAGCTAAGAGCCATTTTATTTCTACCCTAATAGCCTCCTTCTTGTCTGGCATGAATCGGTGGAGTTTCTGCTTGATCGGTTTGGCGGTCGGCGAGACATTCAAGGAGTGCTCGATCTTCTCCCGTGGTACCCCCAACATGTCTACAGGTTTCCAAGCAAACACATCGGCGTTGGCACATAGGAAGGAGACAAGCGCGCTTTCCTATTTGGGGTCAAGGTGAGCCCCAATCTTCACGGTCTTGGAGGGGTCATCGAGGCCAAGGCCGACCTCCTTTATTTCCTTGGACTTGGTGGAGGCATGAGGAGGCTCTAGCTCTAGGATCTCCATGTCATCAATGGGCACTATCTTGGCTTTAGTGACCACGCTGGCCATCTGGATGGAGAGGTTGGTGGCTTCGGCGAGGGCGAGACTCTCTATCTCCCAGGCGTATGCGATGGAGAGGTTGGCCCATAGGGCCAGGACTCCTACAGGCGAAGGCATCTTTAGCACCAGATACGCATAGTACGGTACAGCCATGAACTTGGCTAGAGCTGGCCGACCAAGTATGGCGTGGTAGGCGGTGTTGAAGTCGGTGACGTATAAGTTGATGTGCTCGACGCGGTAGTTGCTTGTCGTGCCGAACTGTACTGGTAGGGTGATCTCTCCAAGTGGTTTGGATGCCCTGCCAGGTACCACACCCCAGAAGGAGGAGTTTGAGGGTGTGAGATCTGTCATCCCGAGGCCCAACTCCTTTAGGGCTCCGGTAAAGAGGAGATTCAGAGCGCTCCCACCATCAACGAGCACTTTTCTAAAAAGCACCTTCTGGACAGTTGCATCGAGGACAAGGGGGAAATGCCCTATGTAGAGGATGTCCGCCCACTGGTCGGCCCTACTGAAGGTGATGGGGACCTCGGACCATGGGCGATAGCTAGGGTTGGCGGCGGCGTCTTCTGTAGTGACGGCAAGCTTCCGTTCTCTTCTGCTCTTGGTGGAGGCAAGGCCCCCAAAGATGGTGGCGACCACCTTGTCGTGGTCCTAGAAGGCATTGCCATTGCCCCTAGGTGGTCGGCGGCCTCTGGCTCCATCGTTGGCATCGTCGTCCAGCTTTTTGTCTCGGAACTCCTTAGCCAAACCGAGGCAGTCCTTCATTTTATGCCTAGTGTTCTTGTGGAGAGGGCATGGGCCGTCGAGGATCTTCTTATATTGCTCCTCATAGTTGTGCTTGGCGCGAGGTTCATTGACGGCGGCGATGATGTGGTCTGGCTGGCGGCGATGATTTTGGCCAGACTTGGGTCCTTTTGTCCGATCATGGCCGCTGTCGCGATGGTAACTGCAGTCGTTGTGGCGTCGGTCGTCAGGGCGGTCGTCGTAGTGGCGTGTTGGGCGATGAGTGCCCACATCCTCGTTGAAGCGCACCTTGGCTTCCTCAACGTCGGTGTACTGGTTGGCGGTCGTGATCATCTCGCCAATCCCTGTGGGCGGCTTGCGGTTGAACTTGGAGCGAAGTTCGCGGTGATGGAGTCCTCTGATGAAGGCGGTGATGACCTCCGCTTCCGTGATGTTGGGAATAGAATTCCTCATCTCGGAGAAGCGTCTGATGTAGCTGCGGAGGAGCTCAGATGGCTTCTGGTTGATGCGGTTGAGATCGTGCTTGGTGCCCGGCTGAGTACACGTAGCCATATAGTTGTCGGTGAAGACTTTTTTCAGCTCTTCCCAGGATCCGATGGAGTCTGGGGCAAGGCTTGTAAACCAGCTCATGGCGACTGGCGTGAGCATGATGGGAAGATAGTTCGCCATGACGCTGGTGTCTCCTCCTCCGACGCGGACAGTAGTGGCGTAAGCCTATAGCCACTGTGTCGGGTTCATCCTTCCTTCGTAGGGCTCGACCCTAGTGATTTTGAAACCACGGGGCCACTAAAGTGTTTGAAGCGCCCTTGTGAATGCTGGGGGCCCTTCGGGGTTGTCGGCACCATCGTCTACAGTGTTGCCGATGGCGAGCGGCTCAAGAGCTGAGTCAGGGTTATCGTACTCTTGCTCGTACTCCTGGCGGCGGCGTACTTCTTCTTCATGGTGACCGAAGCGGCGTTCGTCGATACGCCGTCGTGCATCTCGGAGATTGTTGAGGTGGACTCAGATGTCCTGGTCGACCTCCTGGCCGTATTGGCGGTGATGTTTGTTGCGGTTGCCCCTAGCTCCACCCTAGAGGGGTTGCCTGTTGTCGCGGTGCTGGTCAATGAAGCGACTTGGGCGGCGATCGGATCTTGTGGCGACTGATTGGTGAATCTAGGTTGTGGAGTATGAAGGCCTCTGATCCTAGCGGATCATTGATCTGGCAATGCGCCGCTTTAAGCATTGCAGCGACCTTGGCGACCTTCGGTGTCTGCGAGAGCCGGGCGAGCTCGTTGGCAGCCACGGCCAGGTTGGCGCTTGGGGTCTTGTAGATGTCGTGGCCGTCAACACGGATAAACTCGTCGTCGAGGTTGCGTTGGAGTGGTCTTCCTTGCGAGTCAAGCTACCGCTCGGCCCTCGCAAGGACAATCTCGTTTGTGCGGCGCTGCGCACGGTTGACATTCCGGTTCTCGTGGGCGGTGCATTCCTCCTCGGTTTCGCCATTCCGAGGGGGGCTGTCGATGCTAACGTTGAAGATTGCGCCGCCACGGAACGGAGGGGGAAGAAGTAGTTTGGTGGTCATTTCGACGATGGTCTCCGTAGAGCCCTAGGACTTGGAGTCCGAATTCTCCTCCGGGATGGTCTGGAGGGACGCTCCGGAGCATCGGCCGATGTGGAGCATGTTGACGGCCGGCGAAGGCTGGTCAGCGATCTGGTCGGTGGGAGGATGGACATCTCCAACCTGGTCGGCGAATCTGCCCCTTAGGGCATCTTGGTAAGCGACGGTGGCGTTGGTGAACCCGAAGGGTAGGGCCGTAGCCCCTAGAGTTTCCCGAGCAGCCTCCGATAGATCTAGATCAGAGGGTGGTCAGCGTTGAACTAGAGTGTCCAGAGCCGATTCGGTGATGGAGAGGCAATCAACGAGTTTTAGACCAACTCGATCGATGGATGCGATCAGATCATCATTGTTGATCTGCCTCCTATGGTAGCGAGGAAGCAGGCGGTGAGTCGTCGATGAAGGCGACCTCGGAGGCGGTTCCGAGATTGGATCTACAGTTGTAGGTACAGGGGTGATCGGCGTAGAGTTGATCTACACCGGCTCGAGGAGCTCTCCGACTTCGTCAGCATTGATGATCCATGAGATGGATCCGACCGTGAAGATTTGGCCGGGCTATGGGAGGAACGAAGAGCCTACAGAAAAAGCCATCTTGTTCGACAAGGAAACAGCACGCACACCCCTACCTGGCGCGCCAACTGTCGACAGAATATCATCGGCAGTCCTCCGAGGGGTAACCCACGAAGGTAGATTGATCGGCAGAGAAGCGTGTGATCAAGAACAAGAAGGCAACAGAGACACACAAGTTAGACAGGTTTAGGCCGTCAGTATGACGTAATACCCTACTCCTATGGTCTGTTGGTTTGTATTAGCTATCGTATGATACTGCGTGTATTTGGAGGGGGTCCCTGCCCGCCTTATATAGTCCGGGGGTAGGGTTACAAGTTGGTTAGATCTAAGAGGTAACCAGAAAATAATAACATATTACAGGAATCTTGGGATCATACGTATCCTAACAGTTCTCGTAGTATCTTCAGGATATCTTCCCGGAGTCTTGCGAGAGGCACCGAGCAGAGTCGTGCCCCGCAAGGCTTCTTCTCATGGGCTGGACCGCCCCTGGAGGCGCAGCCCATGTGGTTTGCCGTGAGTATCCGGGGTCGTACCCCACACTTATACTATGCGGATGTGTTCAGTAAGGGTCTTTTTACCTCAATTTTTACAGATTTTCGCTCTAGTTTAAATGTCTCCACTCTCGGCTAGTGTCGATGTTCCAACTGCAGGGGGTCGGGTGTTAGGATATCAAGGGTCGTAGTTGCTTTATTTTCTATGTTTCATATCTCTTTGTATCCCATGTACTCTCTATATAAGTCCACACGAGATTAATGGAAATTTGAGTTGAGTTAATCCTCCAATAAATTGATTGGTGTAAAAAAACATGAGTCGGTTCTTTCTCTTTCATCCAAAGAATCGATGATATGATGATTTGATGAGTCGATTTCTTATCAGAACGTCAACAACAACACTCCGAGTACCCCCGTAGAGCAACTCCAACAGAAGAGCTATCCATGTTGTGTAATCTATATTGACTAGTTTGGGAAAAAAGAGAGAGTCCAACCCTTATTGTATCTGGCTTTCTAAAATAGTAAGTCATATATCCCAAAATTCTCGCATGCTAGATATAGCTTGCATGTGCCGCTAGCCATTCGTCTCACTCTATTAGAAAGGCTGTTGGAGTTTTCTGTTTTTGGCTGGAGTTTCTACTTTAAAGGTTGACTAAATCATGAGTTTAGCCATCTATTTTTACCGACTCTTGCAGGTGTTCTTATAAAACTCTGTATGTCGCCATCAAAATACCGTTTTTACCCTTTCATAATTTTCGGCTCAACCGTTGTCGCCTCCGGGATAATTAACTTTTTACCATTATAACGGATGGCGTCTCCTCAAATAACAGCTTTAGATTTGGCGCTACGCTTTTAGCAGTTGAGAGAGAAAAACGATACATATTTACCACTTGTGCTCGCGTGGCACGCCAACTCCACTGTCCAGCTCGAATTCGAGTCAGTAGCCCCATACGAAAAGTCAGTCATGCCCCTCCCTCTTTGCCATAGATTAAAGGATGGATGGCTCAGGATAGCTGCAGACATAGATACGTATACTTGTATTTTTAAGATATTTATTTTTTATTTTGCAAAGGAAAAAAAGAACGTATATGACATCATCATAATGTCATGGCTCAAGAGCAAAGCACTGTGCATGGCGCACGGCACACGCCCTAGGCCGGCGTTCAGCATGCTGCGCCTGTGCATCTTCATGCACTCTGCTCCCTCACCACTGTCCGCTAGCAGGTGTCCTCCATCTAGTGCGCCGCATCGGCGACCCAGGAGAGCGCGGCCACGGCGCGGTTCCAGTTGGCACGCAGCTAGCGCATGTGAGCGCCTCGAGCTCGGCGTAGAGCGCGGCGGTGGTGCCACGAGGCGGTCGAGCCTGCGCATGAGCGATGCGGCGTCGGAGGCAGAGGTGACGACGAACGCGCTCGCATCGGAGCGGCCAGCGAGGAGGTCGGCGTAGACGCGGTCGAAGCCCATGAGTGCCGGGGCCACGCACCGGCGGCCGAGGCGTGAGGCCACGGCCGCAACGCGGTTGAGCGCGTCGAGCTTCTCGGCGAGCGTGAGCGCGAGGAGGCGTGCGTTGTCGCGGGGCACGAGCGTGCGCACGCCGTGGGAGCCGAGGCAGAGTGGGCCAAGCTGCACGACATGGCGTTGGCCACCTCGAAGGACAGGATGCCCACCCTGTCGTCACCATGGAGAGCACCTTGTGCACCAGCGGCTCCGCCACCATGCCTCCGGCCTCGTCGTCAAGCACCCAGCCCACGAAATCTAGAAAGGCGTAGTAAATAAATTCTTTTGCTTTTGCAGCGGCGAAAACGATTTCGGAGACCAGCCAGCCAAGAAGGGGATTTGAATTGAAACGCTTCGATTTCGTGCCTGACTGGCTAGCTGCCCATAGATTGCACGAGCTCCTCTCCTTCCTCGCTGTGTGGTGATGGGCGGAGGTTGAAGAAGAATATAACTTATAACTTGTGGGGCCTGTGTGTTAGTAACGAGGAGGAAGAAGCTAGGGGCAGACACAATCATTTTATCTGAGCACCAGCGGAGCTAACGTGGCTAACGTGGCTCACGAGCACAAATAGTAAGTATATATCGATTTTCTTTTTCTGGTGCTGAAAACGTAGCGGGGAAACTAAAGCTGCTCTTTTGAGCCGGTGCGGTTATAGCGGTAAAAAGTTAATTATCCCGTCGCCTCCGCTCGCCTCCCGCACGCCAACCCCTGCCCTCTCCCACCGCGTCGTCCTCTCCTACACTCCCTCTTCCTCTATCCGCCTAGATCTCGCCAGGATTTGCCGCGTCTCTTCTGTAATTTTTCCTCCGGAACCAGGGCTCCGTCGGGGCAGAGAGGCAGGAGGGATAGGCCATCCCGGAAAGTGGCGGATCTGGGTGTTATCGGAAGCTGTTCAGCGGGAGGCATGGACTGCGGCGGAGCTGTGGACAGCAGCGGTGAGTGTGATGGATTCTGCCGTGTTAGGGTTTTGTAGCGCAATCTTTTATTTTATTTAAAGGTTTTGTAGACCATTATACATTGATCAACTCGATTAATTGGTTGACTTTTTTTGTTAGTCGTGGAGGGGCACATTGTTTTTTCTTCAACAGTTTTTTCGTTGATGTAGCGTTGCACATCACTTTCTTGTTTTAGGTTTGTGTTATTTTGTTGAGTAATTCTGATTTAATTGGGTGAAATTGTCCCTTGCAAAAAGGAAAAAAAAAAGTAGTGTGGAAGGTTGCATAGTGATTGGATAATAGTTTTGAAACGTGAAAAATTTCCCTCTTGTTAGTATGGACATGGTTATATATGTTATACATGTATAGGCAACATGATCATGCATATGTAGAAGAGACTTTGTTTTCTTCTACCTGAAAATATTATTCGTGTGCACACTTAAAAGCTATAAATGGTAAATTACACAAGAAGAGATAATTATGCACAAGATAACCTACCCTCCTTGTCGTGTGTTGATGTTATTATTGGGAAAATTGATATTCCCTAAGCTGGTTTTAACCCAGCACTCTTGGTGCTCTACATGATGTATACATTGATACACTGCCCCCTATCAATAGCACCTATCCTGTGGGACAGGACCTTCGCTTGAGTCTTCGTCTAACTTCAGAATAATTTAATACTTCTTGTCATCTTCTGTTTTTTCATTCTGGAATTTTGATGTAAAACATAATTTGCCGTCGAAGTTTCTTGTGGTGGATATGTGGTAAGGTGCATTATATTTGGTATTTAGTTGAGTTTTGGTTTAGGAGAAAGGTATGGGATATGGTGAACAAGTGGCTAAGATGTGATGGTATTATATTTATTATTTTGATGTAAAACAGTAGATAATAGCTTGGTTCCTATGTTTTCCCTTCTTCCTCATGCGCTCCTCAACAATTGGCTTTAGAGGTGTTCCAAACTGGTAGTATTTACTCATATTTCTGCCCATTTTCCCCATTGGGCAGCATTTCAAATCAAAGAGCATGCCTTTATAGACAGAAAAGCTGTAACATACATGGCTCTATTAGGGTATTTACCTGCAAATAATTGGGTTATCAGGCCAGATTGCCATCCCTTTGGACCCATACAGTTCCCTGATGGAAGTAATGCCAAGTGCGCACATAAGCCCTACTGTATGGAAGTCTTTTCATTCTCTCCTAGTTGCCTGGATGCAAGCAAGGTGATGCCATTCATTTAAAAAGGAAACAAGGTGATACTGTTATAACTTATAAGTTATCATGCTGAGTTAATAGAGCTTTGTTATGACCTTTACTGCCACGGTTTGATTTTTTTTCCTGCGTACTTGGGCACTAGCTATGTTCTGAATGCACTTAGCTCAATAATTTTTTAACATTGTTTAGCTGTACGCTTAACAAATTTCCGTATTGTAAAGTTAAAATTTGCATTTTTAATTCAACTTGGTTGGTCTGAACTGTAGAACTACATTAACAGTGATAAAGCACGTGACTTTGTGGTTATTTGGCACAGCTCTAGATCTGGGATCTATGCATGATTTGTAGTTTGCAGGATAAAATGGAATGGTCTAAAGATATATCTAAAATAATTACAAAATTGGTCAACCAAATACGTTCTAGTGCCCAGGGCTCTAGATCTATGAATTTCTGGAGCTAGGGACTACCCCAAATATGCAGTTTAAATTCTTCATCGGTACAAAGGATTGTGCCATTCTCTACCTTCCTATCTAAATTCTAGAAGAAGTTAGCAATGAGTACAAGATAACTTACAAAATCTACTGTGGTAAGAGACCCTAAAACCTTTGAATCCCCATCTCGTGTTTGCAACCTCTTGTGTTGCAACCGCGGTTACATGTTGTTTCCATGGACTGAATAGTTTCACCTGTTTCCAGTTATTTCCATGGATTTTGTTGATTTCCTCCACTGCTGGTTGTAGAGGGTTGCACTTAGTGATTTTGTCATGTGCGGTCGCACATACGCCAGGCGCAGGAGAGCCCGCGACGTGCACCGGGCGGCCGAGCGAGCAACGACCGAGCGAGCAGCCAGGGCGCAGGAAGGGCAGGCGAGTGGCTAGGAGGAAAGTTAGCTAGCTGATTAGTTGCTTCCTTGTTGGATTAGTCCTACAATCAAGGAGAGCCTTCTCCATCTGTTAGGCCACGGGCCATATATGCATGTACGCTGGGACAATTGAGATTAACGAAGAAGTTATCCCTAATCTCTCTTCCTCTCTTAAGCCGACGGCCGAGGGGCATAACCTCGCCGGCGTGACGGACGGCGGCTACGAGCTACGTAGCCGAGGTCCGGCCAGTCAGGGGTTTGAGGCCCTTGACAGATTTGAAGTGCGTGTGGTAGAACTTGAAACATTTGTATTGTCTTCCCCTCATCTCCCTTTGGCTTTCAGTACCATTAATTGCTGTGGGTGCTGCACTGAGGTGTATAATATTCCATTATCTGTTAGCCTCTGGAGCATTTGTAGTGCCCCTACCAAACTAAGGACTTGAAACTAAAGCTGGGAATTTGGGCATGTTCTTCTGAATAGTTGTGCATCTGTGCATGTGGTATTGTGCCCACTGGCCATGTTAGTGAGTGACAATGTTGGTGCCAGTGGGATACAACTTTTCACTGGCCTGTACATCAGCTGCTATTTTCCTTTCCACATAACATTCCGGTAGAATTACAATTGAATTTGTCGGTTATGACCATCTGCACCCATTGCAAAAGAAGACAGAAAAGGCCAAATGGCCAATGCAATAATGATTTGTAGGTAGGGAATATTGATTACAACAACAACAACAAAGCCTTTAAGTCCCAAACAAGTTGGGGTAGGGAATATTGATTCCTTATGTATTTTGAAGCTGGGTTGTGTTTGAGTCACTCTACTAGGAGATAAGAGCATTAAAATAATAGAAAGCATTGTTATAGCATTATTATGTAAAATGGTTACCTTTATGAACAGAATTTTCATATGTTGAAAGTATACTTTGGAATTGTTTCGCACAGGTTCCTGCCGGTGACAGGCTGGCAATTGGTACCTACCCACCGGTTTGAACCAGTCAGGTAACAACATTTGAAATGCTATACTCAGAAATTTGGCATTGGTTACAGGAACCGATGATGATCTTCCACCATCATATCAGAACAGCAGAGGCATGAAAGGCAGTGGACGCACCACTGGAAATGGAAGAGATACTATTGGCGCTTCTCTGTATACTAGAGTTCAACCTCAGACAGATATGGAAACACAAATACATCAGCTTGAGCAAGAAGCATATTGTTCAGTTCTTAGAGCGTTCAAGGCTCAATCTGATGCTATAACATGGGTATACACTCTTGTCTCTTCATGTTTTTAAATTATTTAGTCTGGTTGGCCTAGATTTCATGGAATCTCATAAAAGTTTGAAGGCACTATCTCAGGAAAAAGAAAGTCTCATTACTGAGCTTAGGAAGGAGCTACAAGTATCTGACAAGGAACACAGGGAGTTGCTAAACAGAGTTAATAGTGATGATATTATCCAAAGAATAAGGTATTGTGTGGACACATGATGCATCTGAACTGTGCAATACCCTCTCCTAACACACGCACACCCAAAAATAAGAACTCCTTTTCCACTCTTTCGTCACATGTGTTCTTTTCTTAATATAAGGGAATGGAGAGAGTCAACTGGTGGGCTTAAGATGAATTTGGTTAATAATTCTCAGCGTACACATGACCTGATGCCCAGCCCTACGACCTCTGCTCGCAAGAGGCAAAAGATGTCTCAACCCATTCCTTCTGCATCTGTGCCTGCACCATCTGCTATGCATTCACAGCCTTTAACTGCACCAATGCAACCGTCATCTTCAGGAGCAAAAAAGGCAGCTCCACCTGGCACAAAAGTGAAAAAGACCAAACCAGTAAGTGATGGGTGAATCATCTGCATATAATTTTGTGGTTGTAATTTTTGTAACATGATATGGGTTATTTGTGGGCAATTAATTGTGCTTGAAGGGCCAGAAGATACCTGGTGGCCCTGCAGTCAAATCTATGCCATCTTCTGCTGGTCCTGGTGGACGGGGACCTATTATCAATAGAAATATGTCTGCTGGCCTTCCACCTGAAGGCCCACAATTAAATCCATTAATCGGTCGTAAAGTCATGACTCGGTGGCCTGACGACAATAGCTTTTATGAAGCTGAAATAACTGACTATGATCCATCAAAGGTATGCCTTGTTTCTAAGGCGTCATAAGTATCACTTATCTTTGTTTATATAATTAATCAAGTTGCTCTAATTATATAGGATGTCTATGCACTGGTTTATGACATAAATACAGCACATGAGACATGGGAATGGGTTGATTTCAAGGAGGTAAATGTTTATTTACTCTGAGTGCCGAGAAAAGTCTATTTTGCAGTCCTTAACTCTTCATTCTGTTAATTTTATTGTCATGTCCGAAACTTGATAAAATACATCCCTCAACTTTCGAAACTCGAAGCGGTGTAAACTATCGTCCTAAGGTTGGTTTTGTGGGTGGTTTTAGGTGGTGTGGTAGCCACATCAGCAAGTTTTGCTGTGTAACTGCCGACATCACCTATTTTTGCAGGGACAGACACATCACTCCTGTAGTGCTGCTGTATTGTGTCTCCACGTGGATGCTTTGGCTGACATATCACTAAAAGCACCCCCCAAAACCAGCTCTGGGAGATAATTTGCGCTGGTTTTGAGAATGAAGAAACATATTTCTATCTGGTTTTGTTTAGGGATGGGAATAATGATGGATAAGTCTCTGTGGTCTTTGTCGGGCTGCAGCAGTCTTTGTGGGGCTGCAGCAGCATGGTGGTCTTGCTGCCCATCAAGGACAACATCCTTGACTGGCTAGGACACCATCTTAGCATCTAGGACAGCATCTAGGACAGCATCTAGGACAGCATCTAGGACAGCATCTAGGACAGCATCTAGGACAGCATCTTAGACTAGCATCTTGGCATATGCTTGGTTGGCTAGCAGCCTATAAATATGTATCCCCAACCCCTCAGGTTGGCATGGCATTGTGTGAGAAATAAACCAAAAAATTGCTCCAACTCCTAGTGTCATCCTCTCTCGATGAGTGTAAGAATTCTGCTACTAACAAGAGTAAGAATTCAAATGACGAACAACTGTATCGAGTCAGTACTATCCTCAGAGCTTTGAGCATCTCCTGCTCATCTCCTTTCCCAACCTAAGAATAAATTTCCCCGAGAGCAAGAAGCAGCTCCGCCGCTCCTCGCTCACCTCTCTCTCCTCTGCAGCAGACGAAAGCGTGAAGCAACCCTCTCCCCACGCAATGCCCCAGTGCGTGTCATGTCCGTAGGGCGCCTCTCGGCCTTCGATCGCCTCGAGCACGCCGGCGTCGGCGAGGTCAAACTTGCCGCGCGCAGAGGAACGCGAGCGAAGCGGTGGCGAGACCACCATGCAAGTGCAACAAAGCGTCGAGGTCGGCGGCCATGGGCAGCGGCAGAGAGGTCGAGGCTCACGCGTGGCGACAAGATCAACCAGTTTCTCTTTATCGACGACAATACCGACGCGACCTCGAGCCGCTAGGGAGGGCGGGGAGGCGAAGGCGGCGCGATGGCGCGCAACAAGATGCCTGAGCGCCGCAGCGGCCTGAACGAAAGCGCGGACGGGCGGCGGCGTTTTGGAGGAGGCGCGCACGGCGGTGGCGCTCTTGGAGGAGGCGCGCACGGCAACGGTGGGCGGACGGGTCGATGGAGAGCGCGTCCTTCACGAGCGATGGCTCTCTCTCCCGGATCGATGCCGTGGTTACCATGGGCTCCAAGTCGTTGTCGGGGCGCGTCGGCCCGGCGGTGGGTGGCCTACCCTCACTAAGACCAACTTCGTCCGAGTGGGGTCGTGGTGATGAGGGTAAAGCTCAGTCTGCACATGTGGGAAGCGGTCCGATGCGGCGACGTCGACTACGACCGGATCGGCGGTATTGGATGCCCTCATCGTTCGCCCCCGCCCGAGAAGCGCTCTCGCTTACCAACAAGCGGATCGCCAAGGAGGCTTGGGACGCCATCGCCATGCAAGCACGCGCCGGCAACCGACCGCGCCGCAAAATCCACACCGTAGGCACTTCGCAGGAGTGGGAGAACACGCCTTCAAGCCGTGAGGGCGTTGATGACTTTGCTCTCTGTCTCAACACTCACTGCGTAAGATGGTGCGATTCGGCGATGACACCTACGGCGAGGAGAGAGCTGTCGAAAAGCTCTTCTGCTGCGTCCCCGAGAAGTACAAGCAGATGGCTCGCTCGATCAAGTCCCTGTTGGATCTCTCCACGATGTCGATCGAGGAGGCAATAGGTCGCCTCAAGGTCGTCGACAACGATGAGTCACAGTCTCTCTCGGGGCCCATCACCACCGGCGGAAACTCCTTCTCACTCGGGAGCGGTGGGTCTGCCAAAGGTGAAGCCGGAAGAAGGGGAGCCTTCTTCCGCGATAAGCGGCCGCAAGCGTGGCAAGCCAGCAGCAGAGACGCCAGTAGGGGCGCGAGGACGTCTTAGGGGTGATGCCCGCGAGGCGCCAGTGGCGCCACGCCAGCAAGCACAAGCCGCACGACGAGGCGACACTGCCACAATCTGCGGCCACTTTGGCATTGGGCCAAGGATCGTCGATACCACGACGCAGCAGCCAGCCCACGTCGCTGACAAGCGGAGGAGGAGCCATTACTGTTATGGCACATGCAAGCATCGAGCTACCTCCAGTGCATCGGCGGCAGCGGCTCTCCACCTTGAGCCAAAAGCACACGCCCTCCTCGAAAGCGGCTCCCAAACGCGACAAGATCGGCGGTGGTGCCTCAACACCGGCGCCACCCATCACATGACCGGTCGACGGAGTTCTTCACCGAGCTTGACTCTAGCGTCCGAGGCTCCGTCAAGTTTGGGGATGCCTCCGTGGAGATCAAGGGCGTCGGCTCCGCATCTTCACTGCTGCGTCTCACGGTGAGCATAGGTCGCTCACCGAGTCTACTACATCCCAGCGTTGAGGAACTCTATCATCAACTTGGGATAGCCGGATGAGAACGGTTCACGCGTGGTGGTTGAGGATGGAGTCATGAGGATTTGGGATCGCCGTCGTCGCCTTCTTGCTTGCCAAAGTGACCGTGGCGCAAATCGACTCGTCCTTAACGTCACGGTGTACATCTCTCTCTCGGCGCTTTCGGGATGACGAGGCGTGCGCGATGGCACGCAGCGCCGGGCACCTTCACTTCGAGGCCCGAAGCGGCTCGGTTACCGCGGAGATGGTGCGAGGCTGCGCCGTGCCTCGACCATGTGGAGCAGCACTCTCTGCGGCGTCTGCGTGTTGACGGGCAGCAGAGGCGACTCTCCTTTCCCCAATGGGCGAGCTTTCGAGCCAAGGAGAGGCTCGAGCTTGTGCACGGGACTTGTGTGGCCCAGTGACACCGCCACACCGGGAAGGACGACGCTACTTCCTGCGCTGCGTCGACGACCTCTCCCGCTACATGTGGGTGAATGGTCCTCGGCGGCAAGGGAGAGGTCATGGACACCATCAAGTGCTCGCGCAAGGCTGCTGCCATGAGGCGATCATGCGCAAAGTCAGCTGCAGGTGTTGCACACCAACAACGCGGCGAATTCACGGCACGGCGGTGAATTCGCGTCATCTTCTTGATGATGAGGGCATTCAGCGCCACTACTCTCCGCCGCTGACACAAATTTCGCAGCGAGAATGGCGTCGTCGGCGGCGCAACCCGGGACGGTTGTGGGGATGGCTCGGGCCCTTCTCAAGCGAGAGGGATGCCTACCGCTTTCCGGGAGAGGCGGTGGTGTTGGCCGTCTACATCCTCAACCGCTTGCCTACCAAAGGCGCTTTTGACGGCGGGGGCCGTCTGAGGCTTGGCATGGGCGCAAGCCGGCGGTCTCCCACTTATGGGTCTTGGTACCTCGCGTTAAGCTAAGGAGCTTGGCCACATCAAGAAGCTCGACAACAGAGCACTCTGGGAGTGTTCATTGGTTCTGTGAGGCTCGAGGCCCTACCGCATCGTCGACCAAGACACGGCGTGCGCGCAGCTGCAGCGCGACGTTAGTGTTCGACAAAGGGCGAGGATGGGCGTGGGACAAGGCGGTGGGCGGCGGCTCGGCTCCAACGTCACGACGACTTCACTGTCCGAGTACATCCACTTCGAGGGAGCTGGGGAGTAGGCGGCTCTTCTTCGATGAGCGCGTCTACCCAGTCCCCCGAGCCTCCACCGACCCCGGCGCTGCAACTCGACAAAGACCACGCTCTCCACCAGGACCTCACCACGATGAGTTCTTCGCCGCTCCACCACGGCCGCAGACCGCCACGCACTCCAAAGACCGACAGCAGGCACTCTCTCGAGCACGTCTACTCCAACACCGGCTAAGTGTCGAGCACAACCCGGTTGAGGTCGCTACTCGCTCTCACGACGAGGCGCGATCGACGCGTACACCACGACGGCGAGCGAGCGCTATGGTACCATACGATGGAGAACCTTCTCGGCGACCACCGGCAAGTGCGGACCGGTGCCTCATGACCGGAGGCGAAGGTTGCACCTTGCGATGTGGCGGCGGCGAGCCTCGATCGTTTGCGGAGGTTGAGAGACACGCGCATGGCGCGCCGCGATGCAATTGAGATGGATGCGGTTGAGAAGAACCAGACTGAGAGCTTGGCTTGACCTTCCTCGTGGTCACCGCGCGATCACCCTTAAGTGGGTGTACAAGTCAAGAGGATGAAGCGGCGCCATCGCAAGGCTCACTTGGTGGCACGAGGTTTCGTGCGGCAGAGGGGTCGACTTCGACGACGCCTTTGCTCCGTGGCACGGATGGAGTCCGTCGCGACTCCTTCGCGCTTAGCCGCCAGGAGGGTCGGCATGTTCATCACATGGACGCCAAGTCGGCGTTCATAACGGCGACTTGAAGGAGGAGGTCTACGTGCACCGACCGCGGGATTTGCGATCCTCGGCAAGGAGGGCAGGTGCTCACTTTGCGCAAGGCCCTCTATGGCTTGCGGCGAGACACGAGGGCGTGGAATGCCAAGTTGGATTCCACGCTAAAGGGATGGGCTTGAGCAAAGTCGCAGACGAGGCGGCCATCTACCGGCCGGGCGATGGAGGAAATGCTCTGCTGGTGGGTGTCTACGTCGACGACTTGGTGATCACCGGCACCAAGGATGCGGAGGTGGCGGCATTCAAGGAAGAGATGAAGGCCACCTTCCAGATGAGTGACCTGGGGCCTCTCTCTTTCTATCTAGGAATCGAGGTGCACCAGGATGACTCCAGTATCACGCTTCGATTGACCGCCTACGCCAAGCGCGTCGTTGAGCTAGCTGGGCTCATCGACTGAAACCCAGCTCTCACTCCGATGGAGAGGCTGAAGCTGAGCCACAACATCACAACGGAGGAGGTGGACGCTACGCAGTACCGACGTCTTGTGGGGAGCCTTCGCTACCTCGCCCACACACGTCCGGACTTGGCATTCTCCGTCGGCTACGTTAGTCGGTTCATGTAGCGACCGACGACGGCGAGAGCACCAAAGCCGGTCATGAAGAGGATCATCCGCTACGCTATGGGGGGACTCTCGACCACGGCCTCTACTACCCTAGGTGCCACAGGGGCGGCACACTTCGTCGGCACAAATGATAGTGACCACGTCGGCGACATCGACACCGGCAAAGAGCACGAGCGGGATCCTCTTCCTCCTCGGCAAGTGCCTCGTTAGTGGCGGCATCGGTCAAGCGGCCAGTGGTGGCCTGTCCACCGCGAGGCCGAGTACACATAGCGGCCTCCACCGCTTCAACTCAGCGCCTGCTCGCTTCGATCGCTTGGTGATCTCCTCGGCGAGACACTAGAGCGGTGGAGCTCGGGATGGACAACAAGTCCACTCACCTGCCTGCAAAGAACCCCGTTTTCCATGAACGGAGTAAGCACATCCGGGTGAGGTGCCACTTCATCCGAGGCTGTTTGGAAGAAGGGAGCATCAAGGCGAGCTACATAAACACCAAGGACCAGCTTGCGGACCTGCTTACCAAGCCTCTTGGGAGGATCAAGTTCCCTGAGCTCTGCTCCAGGACCGGGATGGTTCAACTTTCCCACAAGACGACGCACAAGACTTAGGGGGAGAATGATGGATAAGTCTCTGTGGTCTTTGTGGGGCTGCAGCAGCATGGTGGTCTTGCTGCCCATCAAGGACAACATCCTTGACTGGCTAGGACAGCATCTTAGCATCTAGGATAGCATCTTGGCATATGCCTGGCTGGCTAGGAGCCTATAAATATGTATCCCCAACCCCTCAGGTTGGCATGGCATTGTGTGAGAAATAAACCAGAAAATTGTTCCAACTCCTAGTGTCATCCTCTCTCGATGAGAGTAAGAATTCTGCTACTACCAAGAGTAAGAATTCAGCGACTAACAAATAAAACCTATTGCATTTTTGGGGCGTAGGAGGTTGTGTGGGGACCAAACATTGATTTTCCTTGTGAATGATATACAAACTTCCGATAATTATGAAATTATTTGCTAGATTGCCTTTTGCAATATTCTACTGACCATTATTGACATTTTCTAATGATCTGATGTAAGACATTAGTTTAGATGATGGTCCTATATGATAGTTATGCCACTCCAAAAAGAAATACCTTAGTGCAGTGTTTGTCTCCTAAAAATGGATGCAAATCTAGAGATTTTGTCCAATACATGCTTTGCTCTACATCTCAAAATATAAGCACACTTAAATTTTCTAGTCTCATTTGGTGACCATTGAAATTAATCGCCCCAATGCATTTCTTATCTTGCATTTTATTTTGGATAGTTTTTCTAGCTTATGTTTTAGGAAAGACATTAGCTCTCTCTCTTCAATACTTTGCCACCTCATTAAAATAAAAGTCCCATGTGGTATGGTCAAATATTTATATGCGAGCCTTTGGTTGATACAACAGGAACTGCCACTTGGTCTCTTATGGCATTCCATACCCATCTTCCCATCAACAATGATAGTCTTGATCTTAAGGTCACTAATATAGCTCTCTGACACTGTTACTTTGGCCCATAGCAACAACAGTGTATCTCTGTCACATGGGGCTTACAGTTCTCGAAATCAATGAGATGTGGAATCCAATTGGCAGAATTCTGTGAGAGAAGTACAGCTAAAATGCATGTTTTTTGTGGGTTGTTGGGTCCACAGCTGTACACACTAATCAAGTTAGGAAATTTGTAAGTTTTGAGCCTAGGATTTGGTTTGATGATACAGTGTAGCAAGCCACGCATTTTTCATTTCTGCCATCCATTTATGAACATGATGTAGAGTTATGGGAGCTGCTTTGGCTAACATGGATGTTGAGCCATGAACCAAATGCATGTATAGCTTACCTGATTAGCATTTGATACCAAATTTCTAAATTTACTTAAATACATATACAATATTGGGATATCAATATATCATTACACATCATAATCGTATTTCCTGAGGAAAAAGTTTCTTTTCATTCTCAAGTCTCAACTTTAAAAGGTATGAAGCATGTCAATGCTATTGAAGTGTCAAATGTACTTTGATTAAGTCACTAGTATATTGGCCGTGCTAACGCTACGGGCCACATTAAGCAAGGAAAAGCTATTCTCTTCTTCAAGGTGTGAGAAAATGTTGACCATCACATTCACATAGTTTACAAAATCAATACCTTTGAACCTACTCCAAAAGCTATGCCACAAACACGCAACAAATTTCAACAAATGTCGTTCTCAGCAAAATGAATAAAAAGAAAAAAAAAACACATGTAACACAGCCCCTTACTATTCATTGCTGTCATCACTCTCTTCACACAAAGGCTCAGATTGGATTATAACCCCAGCTCTAGAAGGAAGCCTGCAGTTTTTAAACAGATTTTGTCACTATCTAGAAATCAAAACAGTAGATGGTGTGGAGTTTGCCAACTTTGATCCACTTCAAGGTAAATGAGAAATAATCCAATTCCATTTCTCCCAACAAAATTATTCTCTGATACCGCTGCACCTCCAGAAACAGCAACGACTACAGAAGCAAAAGCCATTTTCGGTAACGATGACAGTACTTGTTGGAAAACTGGACAGGGCATGCATTTTCAAGAAGATACAAAAAAAGTAGAATACAATATGTCGAGCATAATCACATAGAACAGTTTAATTAGGAAAACAAAAACATGTAAATGCCCGTGCTAACGCTACGGCAGCACATAACCAGACAAACTCAAATAACTAAAAGGCATGCTCCTTCCAGTCTTCGAATAACTGATGTTTTTATACTCCTTCCAGTCCTTTCAAATGCATGAATTATTTCCTAGGAGCTTATTGGAGTATAAAATAGCAAGCATCTATTCATTGAAGTGGTGAAATTGGGAAAAAAAATTCAATAAGCAATCAGCAGCACAAGCGCCAGATTCAATTATGAAGCAATTCAGAGCAATGCAAGTTACACAGAGAACTTTGAACTAAAAAAATGACACAAACAAAGGAAAAGGGAAGAGCTCACTGAGGCAGCAGGAAGCTTGTTGAAGTGTCGCTAAGCAGAGACCGTGGAAGTTCTGTTACTGCTGCGAGCAAAATGAATATAGAATTAGTAAAATAGGCTTTGATTATTTATCATGAGATCTCCCATGTTAATTCCAACCCCAGGAATACCTGAATAATCACCACTCCTGTTCCTAGTCTTCACGATTGCGAGGCGCTTTCCATATCCAAATCCATCTATTGGAGAGAAGAAAAAAAACTAAATTTCAGTAATTCCACCAGGAGGTCAACAGTTTGGTTAGTTTTTTCTTGTCTTACCCACCGAGTGGAGGATTTAGCCAGAGCTGCAAACCTCGATTTCCAGCAGCCAAGCAGGGTGGCGTGGATGCGGCTAGGAGCACGGGATGCATCGTGTTAGCATGTTTACTTCCCTCTTTACTGCTAGTGTGCTGATGTCTGGGTTCCCCCCCCAGGCTGTCTGCCACCTGTTTTCTTCCCCTATTTACTGCTAGTCTGCTGATGCCTGGGAATCTCCCCTGGCTGACGCCTGTGTACTTCCCTCTATCTTTTCTGTTAGTTTAGTCCTCCATAAATCCCTGTAATCTGGTTTACTATCTATCAATGAATCATTTGAGCCTGTTCAAGCTCTAATATGGTATCAAAGGATCGTCACGATCCCTGATCTCCCGCTTCCGCTCCCTCCTCTCACTCCCTGCCGCTGGCCCTGCCATGGCTGGTGAGCCTGTATCTCCCACCGCCGCCAAGGCCGAGCGTGCGGCCGCTGCTGCTTGCGACCCAGAGGCCGCTGCCGCTGCGGCCACGGAGAAGGCTGCCTTGGAGGACGCCGCAGCGGCTGCTGAGCGTGTGGCTGCTGATGCCCAAGCCCGCGTCCGTGCGGCTGTCGCTGCTCTCAATGCGGAGCGCGTCGCGTGACCGCCTCGCCCCGTCCCGCTCCGATGGCTATGGCTCGGTCGACGACACCGGAGACGCCGACGCCCGCAACTACTACGAAGCCGCCTCCATCGCCAATCTTCATGCCCAGGATGTAGCTGTCCAGAACATCCGATCTGTCCAGAACATCCGATCTCTTGTTCCTGTGGTTCTCGACCTGCTGTCAACCCATTACAACCGGTGGCAGGTTCTTGTTGTGCTCACCCTCGAGCGCTACGCCCTCGCCGACCATGTCCTGTCCGCTGCGCCTCATCTTGACGTTCCGTCCTGGCGCCGGATGGACTGTGTCGTGCTGTCCTGGCTCATGGGCACTCTCGCTGTTGAATTTCAAGAGATTGTCCGTGTCCATAGTGGCACAGCACGCGACACATGGCTTGCCATCGAGGAGCACTTTCTGGGCAACCGCGAAACTCGTGCTCTCTAGCTTGATGCTGAATTTCGCGTCCTCGTCCAAGGCGATCTCTCCATCAGTGACTATTGCCGCAAGATGAAGGGAATGGCTGACGCTCTTGGCGACCTCGGCGAAGTCATTCAGGGCCGGACTCTTGTCCTCGGTATTCTTCGCGGTCTCAGCCCGAAGTGTAATCACATGAAAGCCCTTCTGAAGCGTTCTCGTCCATTCCCAACATTCAGCGAGGTTCGCAATGACCTGATTCTCGAAGAACTCACTATGGCGCCTCCCTCGTTGCAGCCACCAACCGCCCTCCTTGCCACGCAGAAGAAGGCTGCTGCCCCTGGTGCCTCCCAGGAACTCCCTGCCGGTGGTTCCTCCTCTGCCTCTGCTCCCAGCAGCTTCAACCGCCCTGCTGGTGGTGGCCCAGGCACCAACAACGTCGGCAGCTCCGGCACCAGTAATCGCCGCCGCCGCCGCGGCAACAGCGGCAATGGTGGCAAAGGCGGCACACCCTGGCCGTCTATCTACAACCCCTGGATGGGGTCCATTTCCATGTGGCCTGGCCCTGGCGGCCAGCAGCAGCACCAGGTGTACCAGCAACAATAGCACCACCCTGGCCCTCCTTTGCCACCACAGAGTGCTCTTCATGCTCACCAGCGACAACAGGCGTTCTCTGCGGCGCCTAATCCCTATGGTGCTCCGTTGCAGCCCGGATTCCCACCAGCTCCACCGCCACCACTCCTCCAGCAGCAGCACCCAGTGTACCAGCCACCCTAACAGTTGCCTTGGACCGGTTCTTGGGATCCGCGGTCGTTGGCCAACTCCTTCAGCACCATGGCCCTCAACCCCCCAGCCATCACCGATTGGGTCATGGATTCTGATTCTTCCAACCATATGACTCCAGACACCAGTAACATTTTCCTCTTTTGACCCCCTTGTTCTTCCTGTCCTTCCTCTATCATTGTTGGAAATGGGTCTACTTTACCTGTGACAGCCACCGGTGATGCTGTTCTCCCGGGCTCTTTTCATCTCAACACTGTGTTGGTTGCTCCTCACATCATTAAAAATCTTATTTCTGTTCCTCAATTCACCATTGATAATCATTGTTCTGTTGAATTTGATCCTTTTGGTCTCTTTGTGAAGGATCTTCGTTCCAAGAACGTGATCATCAGGTGCAATAGTTTGGGGCCTCTCTACACCTTGCATCCCCCGGCGGCTCCCTCCTCGTCATGCACCCTTGCTGTTACTGCTGCTCCCACTACTATCTGGCACCGTCGTCTTGGTCACCCCGGTCATGAAGCTTTGTCCACGCTCTCTAGTAGTACTGCCATCTCATGTACCCGTCATTCTAGTGACACTTTATGTCATGCTTGTCAATTAGGTCGTCACATTCGGTTGCCTTTTACTCATTCTTCATCTCGTGCGGTCAAGTGTTTCGACTTAATTCAATGTGACTTATGGACCTCTCCTGTTAAGAGTGTGTCTGGAAATAAATATTACCTTGTTATTCTTGATGATTACTCTCATTTTCTCTGGACATTCCCTTTGCGCCTCAAGTTTTGAGACTTTCTCCACTTTGGCACATTTTTTCTCTTCTGTGACTACTCAATTTGGCTACACCATTAAAAGTGTTCATTGTGACAATGGGCGTGAATTTGACAATTCCTCCACCCGCTCTTTCTTCCTCACTCATGGTGTTCTTCTACGAATGTCCTGTCCCTACACCTCCTCTCAAAACGGCAAGGCTGAACGCATCATTCGCTCTGTTAATAACATTGTGCGTTCCCTTCTCTTCCAAGCTTCCTTGCTGGCTTCCTACTGGGTTGAAGGTCTCCACACTGCCACCTATTTACTAAACCTACGGGTCTTTGGCTGTGCTTGTTATCCTAACATGTCCGCCACTGGCCCTCACAAACTTTCCCCTCGCTCCACTCTTTGTGTTTTCCTAGGATACTCTTCTAATCATAAGGGATTTCGGTGTCTTGAACCCTTCCCCCAACAGCATCATCATCTCTCGTCATGTTACCTCTGATGAGACAAACTTTCCCTTTGCCAAGACACCGTCACCCCCGACCACTAACGATTTTAATTTTTTGACTTGAGTTTGAGCCTCCGGCATGCCTTCCTGGCCTCCCTGCTGGCTCCTCTTCTTCACGTACCTTTGGTGGCGTCACCCCTTCTGGTCCATCCGGCGTCTCGCCAGCTGCTGTTGTTGACTCCTATCACGCCCATTCTGGTTGAGCCCTTGGTCCTGGAGAGCCCTTGCCAGCGCCCTCCCGCGCCACGTGCGACCATGGCTACCTCGATGGAGCACCATGGTGCTCCTGCTGCTGCCCCAACTCCACCGGCTGCTCTGTTGTGCCCCCTACGCGCACCATCACCCATGTCTACACCCGGCGTCCTTGTCTCTACAAGCTCTTCGGTTGCTACAAGTTCTGGATTGCCACAGGGTGCTCCAGTTGCTGCAGGTTCTGGACTGTCACAGGGTGCTCCAGTTGCTGCAGGTTCTGGACTATCACAGGGTGCTCCGGTTGATGCTGCTCCTGCTGCACTGCCCCAGGGCGCTGTCCCAGTTTCTCAAGTGGTGAACCAGGACTTCATGGCCACCAGAGAGAAACTTGGCTTCCGTCAGCCTGCCAGCCATCTCTCCCATTCCGAAGACATTGGAGTGCTCTTGCTAATCCCAACTGGCAAACTGCAATGGAAGAGGAGTATGCTGCTCTTCTGTCCAACGACATGTGGGATCTTGTTCCCCGACTGTCTGGTGCGAATGTGGTAACTGGCAAGTGGATTTTTCTTCGGAAGTTCAATGCTGATGGCTCCTTTGGTCGGTACAAGGCCCGTTGGGTTCTCCGTGGCTTTACCCTACGTCCAGGCGTTGACTATGATGAGACTTTTAGTCCCGTGGTAAAACCAGCAACAGTCCGGACAGTACTCTATTTGGCTCTCTGACAGCATTGGCCCATTCATCAACTAGATGTGAAGAATGCCTTCCTCCATGGGACCCTCTCTGAGACTGTTTATTGCTGCCAACCCACTGGGTTTGTTGACACTGCACTTCCTGACCATGTTTGCCGCCTCAACAAATCTCTGTACGATCTGAAGCAGGCTCCTCGCGCTTGGCACAGTCGGTCTGCCACCTACCTCTTGTCTCTCGGGTTTGTTGAAGCCAAGTCTGACACTTCTTTGTTCATCTACCACCGAGGCAACGAGATTGTTTATTTGTTGCTCTATGTTGATGACATTGTCCTGACGGCCTCCAATGCCTCTCCGCACTATCACTGCCTTGCAACAAGAATTCTCCATGAAAGACCATAGTCCTTTGAATCACTTTCTGGGAATTTCAGTGAAGCAGCACTCAGGTGGTCCTTCCTATCACAGCAGCAGTACACCATGGACATCCTCAAACGTGCTGGCATGATTGATTGCAAACCGTGTAGCACACCTGTTGACACTGACGCCAAAGTTTCTGCTTTTGATGGTGCCCCTGTCAGTGATCCTACACACTATCATAGTCTTACTGGAGCCCTCAAGTACCTTACTTTTACCCGACCAGATATTTGCTTATGCTGTTCAACAAGTGTGCCTTCTCATGCGTGATCCTCGAGAACCTCACTTGGTTGCTGTTAAGAGGATTATTCGTTATCTTCAGGGAACTATCAGTCATGGTCTTCACCTTCAGCCGTCCACTCCTTCAGAACTAGTGGTCTATACTGATGCTGACTGGGCTAGGTGTCTTCTCGCCACTCTACTTCGGGCTATGCTGTGTTTCTTGGCGCCAATCTGATTTCTTGGTCTTCCAAACGCCAAAACACGGTCTCCGGTTCAAGCGTTGAAGCAGAATACCGGGCTGTGGCAAATGGGGTTGCTGAAACCTGCTGGCTCCACCAACTTCTACAGGAACTGCATGCTTCGCTGCCTCGGAGCACACTGGTCTACTGTGACAACGTTAGTGTAGTCTATTTGTGTTCTTCACGTACCAACGACGTCCCAATTTGCTGACATCTTCACCAAAGGGCTTCCAACTTCTGTGTTTCAAGATTTTCGTTCCAGTCTTGCGGGGGGTGTTAGCATGTTTACTTCCCTCTTTACTGCTAGTCTTTATTGCTAGTCTGCTGATGCTCCCCCCCAGGCTGTCTGCCACCTGTTTTCTTCCCCTATTTGGGAATCTCCCTAGTTCCCTCTATCTCTCCTGTTAGTTTAGTCCTCTATAAATTCCTGTAATCTGGTTTACTATCTATCGATGAATCATTTGAGCCCGTTCATGCTCTAATACATCGAGCTTGGGATCCGACAGCCACTCGGGCATTCGATGGCTCGATGTAGGCGGATTGCCACGGACTGGGCAGTAGACGACGGAGCAGAAGGGGCCGTTCGGAGCGCGGTGTGGCGGCCGTTTCACCTGCATGCCCTGGCCGGCCGCCGTGCAAGCTGCCTCCCACAGCGATAGTGGCCTCGCCCGGCATCGCGCCTCGCCAGGCAGCGGCGCCCCGTCCTCGAACTCCCTGAGCAGCGCTACGGCTTGGCTCGAGCGCGCCCACGCCGATGCCCTGAGCCCGACCCGCCGCATCCGCCGTTGGAGGCGCCGATCGCCGGGGCCCTGCTTGCGCTGCTGCGGTACCCAGGGAGAAGATTCAGACATGTGACCACGTAGGAGCGCGCGGCGGTCTCCTTGATGGCCTTGGCCACTCCCGTGCGGTCGAGGTCCCCCGCCGCCGCGTCTGTCTTGATGGCCTCGTCCACTCTATCGACACGAGCGAGGAGAGAGCTATGGCCGCACCGCGCGGGCGTGGAGGGCTTGGGGGCGGAGGGAGGGCGTGCGACGTCTCCATTGAAGGATGACTGTCGGATATGGTTGAGTAAGGGGAGAGAATAGAGGAGAGTTAATCTGGTGCGCATGTTTTTAGGGTGGTGTATTTCTGGGCGCATATTTTGGTGTGGACGTAGTTGAGGTCATGATTGTGGAGCAAGTAATTGTTGGGTGGATGTAGGATAATTTTAACTGGTGGTTTATAGGGTTAGAGAAGAGATAACTGCATCATAGTTTGAAAACTGGATTTGACCAGCAATACAATCTAGAAAATCCAAATACCCATGGCTGGTCTTGATTTGTTTCCATGAAACATCATGTTGGTATGAAAACTGGTCAAACTATTATGTTAACGAACTGGTTGGCTAAGGACATCAATGGATGACCTCCATCATGATAAAATTAAGAGAGACTATGACAGTAACATTAACAGCCTAACACATTTGCCGAGCAAGTTCTATAGTTAAGCAACAAGCATACGGCCTACACAGTAATCCATGCGTAATATTTTTTGATCTTTGCTGCAGATGGCACCTGAAGATATAAGATGGGAAGGTGAGGAGCCTGATTTAAACCTTCTAGGTCGTGGTGCTCCCGTCCATGGTGTGAAGAAGTCAATTAGTCGTGGTGGTCCCATGTCAGGTGCCGGAAGAGACAGAGGCCCCCAAAAGAACTCATTTAAGAAAGATTATCCATCTTCACAAAACGGTATTGGGAAGAAGGGTTCTGACTACATAGAAATTCTCCATACAGAGACACTCATAAAGGAGGTTTGTTTCGGAGGAACTCAGCTTATTCATTTATTAGAATCCTACCAGATTGTCTGTTCTATCATGATTATCTGCCTATATAGGTGGAGCGGGTTTTCAGTTCAGCCAACCCTGACCCCCTTGAGATGGAGAGGGCTAAGAAAGTGCTAAAGGTAACAAGGACGTGCAAAACATTAATGGGATTCCCGTTCTTCTGAACTAACAGTTGTTCTTGCAGGAGCATGAACAATCATTAATTGATGCGATTGCAAGGCTTGCTGAGGCATCTGATGACGAGGGTGGTAAGTGTTGTGCATAATTTCTCTTTTCAACTTTGTGAGCATAAGAATTGGGCTGTATAATGTACTTGCAATATTATAGAACGAGTCTAACATGTTCTCCCTTTTGTCTCCCATTGTTGAAGCAGATGATCGTGTACGAGTTTTGGAGTATAACCGTGGATGGAGGAACCAACACGGAGGAAGATATGGGGATGATATGACCATCGACGGCCTCATGGCTGGAGATGCAGATGCCATGTAAACCTGCCAATGTGTACACAAAATTCCTTCATTAGCTTATTTTTTGCCTGTTGTAAAATCTTGACGCTGATTTATTCTAGATTTAGCTGTAGGTACTTCTGATTGGTTCTAAGGAATGGAACGGTTAGGATCACCACTCTGATTGTTCTGCTTTTGTAGTAGAGTTGTGCCCAGCTCATGCTTTACACTGTAAATTTAGGTTTCGAGCTGATTTTGTCTCTGTATCCATTTGATAAGCATCTGTCGAGGTCTGTTTGGTTTCCTAGTGCTTCAAATGAAAGGCATTTTAGCTAATTTTGTAGCTAGTAAAGTTGTGCTATAGCACCAAGGGTGTAATAGGATCAGATATGGCTGGATATTACTAATCTCATTTGTTTTCATATTTTCCCACAGATTCGGATTCAGATACGGATAGGTGTGGAATATAAGACATGAATGTGGATGTTCTCGGTTACAAATACTAATAAATGTGTTTGATCTCGACAATGTTTGTCACGAATATTTTTCTAGATATATAGAGTAAAAGTGACATCCATATGTATGACATGTATAACAATCATTGAAGCGCTTCACGATTTGACTGCCGGGCCAAAACACTTTTCACCGCCGTCTTGCGTTTGATCCAGACGGCGGCTATTGGAAAATTGGGAATAACGAAACGGGTTCATAGATCAACAGACGATATGACGTAATATCATAGTCCCTCTGTTCTACATTTAACTTAAGTCATTCCAACTTTTGAGTCAAAACATCTCAAGTTTAATCAGAATTATGGAGACAATTATAAAGATCCATGACATCAAATAGGTATATTATGAAAATATAATTAATGAAAAGTTCAATAATATTAAGTTAGTATAGTAAATGTTATTATTTTATTATATAAATTTGGTATAAGTTTTTTTTATTCAAAAATTTGGTCAAACTTATCGTGCTTTTGACTTTCTAAGAAAGTTTGAATAACTTATCATTTGGTATAGAGAGAGTATAAATTATAGTATTGTACTATGATCAGGCAATTTATGCGTTACTGACAAAAGTTTATCCATATACATTGTTTTGTCCCATCCATGTTCACGGCCGGTCGGTAGAATCACGCTCACCTCATCATGTTTGTCTAGGTTCTACGATTCCCCTTGCCACCAATATGATATAAGCGGAAAGGGAAAAAAGTCTCCCTGACTCCTTCAATTACCGGTGGTTGTCTACTTTATCCCCTCATCCTATAAAATCAGATATTTTACTCCTCAAACTAATGAAAACCATTTAAATAACTCCCTGATGCGGTTTTGAAAGTGATTTTACTGACATAGCATATTAAAAAGTCTATATAATCTCTGGCATATCAAGAATTGACTACATAACCCCCTCAACTATAAAACATGATATTGTAGCCCACAAAAGCATCAAATAATGTTCAAATGATTCATGGGATGGTCTTTTGGATCGTTTGGACATCATATCCCGCCACACTGAGGCTATTTATTGCCTTCACCTCCCTACTCTTTCTAGGCTGACCCACCGTCCAACGAGCAGCATGTGACATCTTAGCTCCACGTCTACATCGTCGTCGTTCAACCCATCCCACGTCCTCTATCCAGTCGTCCTTCAAATTTTTTAGACAGCTAAAAGTTGAAAGTATTAAGTAGACTTTTTCCTAAGCAGAAATGAAGATGCCATCATCCTTTGTAGTTTGCAGTCGATGCTGAATGGCACAACCAAAACAGATAAAAGAGCCTCCAACACAAAAGCAAAAGGGAGACGAAGATGATTAGAGAGATCTTGTAATACATCAAGGATTCGTTGTCAAAATTGTCAATCACCAGATACACATCCTTTGGTGCGTCTAATCTATGCTCCACAAATTTTATTGTTATTCTCAAAGATTGGTAAATATGGATGTATGGGTGCCTCTAGTTCTATCTATAGATGTACTAGATTGTAATCCCACATGTAAATAGGAAAAACATTTGGCTTGGCTCATAGCTCATCTAGGGAGTACACCACGGTGAAAATAGTATGAAAGGCTGAAAATGACTAGTAAACACAATATCAGAAACACACTATAGGGAATTATTGTACTGCTTCTGAATCGTTTAAAACCACATCATAGCATTTACCAGGTACCCCATCATTCTGGAAATTACTCTAATGTTGGTCTCCAACACAGAAGGCGCAAAAGACCAGTTACTTCATATTTTGTCCCTTTCCTGCCCTTACCTCTCATAGTAATAACTAATTAAGATCTTTATTCAAGAATCACACCGCAATGCAGCAGGAATGGTCGTCTATCTACCACAGCCACATCTATGACGTTATGGTAGGGCTGTCAATTGCAATCCCCATTGTATTGAGTCCATTGTCAACATAAACAATCGAGCCAGTGATGGCAGAAGCCAATGAAGAAACCAGGAATGCAGCCGTGTTCCCCACCTCATCTGTTCAACAAGAGTATATTTGTTAAGAAAAAGAGAGCATTTGAAGAAAAAGGTTCCGCCTTTCAAATAGGGGGAAGAAACAGCAAGTCACAAGTAACAAAGGAAGGAGGCAACTCTGACCAGCCAACTGTTCCTTCTGCAATGGTGCATTAACATATGAGTACTCTATCATCTTCTCAATAAATCCAATTGCCTTAGCAGCTCGGCTCCCAAGAGGGCCTACAGATACAAGTGTAGGTTAATTGTCAAGGCATAGAGGAATAGTTTACAAAAAAAATATACTGCTAATATTCTTTTTACTTCAGCGGTATTACTTGATGAAAGTACCTGCTGATATGGTGTTAACTCTGATTTTGCCTTTTCGGCCAGCTTCAAAAGCAAGCACCTACATCGACAGGTTTATAAATGTAAAAAAGAACATGAATTCATGGGAAAATGAAGAATTTAAGTACACAATTATGCAAGATCATACCCGTGTATCACTCTCAAGAGCTGCTTTAGCAGAACTCATGCCACCACCATACCTATCAGAGAACAAAATCAATATAATAGTCACAAGATATCATAGCACAGAAATTAGCTGCGTCACAAAAACCTCAACAGAATATTTTACCCAGGAATCGCCCTTTCAGATGCAATGTATGTTAGAGAGATGCTAGCACCACCTGCAAAATATTGAAATGCATGAAACAGTGTCAACATAAAGGTTAACAGGGTGCGTTTCAGAACACATTTTCTCTATTAAAGGATGTCAAAAAAGGTGAAACCAGAATAATAGATTTTATACTCAAAAGTTTCACCCACACGAAGTAGGTTATAGATAGCTAAGCAATACACTACGATGATTCATTGGCTTAAGAAAAAAAAGGCAGCAACAGCAGTATTAATCTTAGCATGGGAAATAATGGTAGAAGCGCCAGCATAGCATAGGAGATATGCACTACCGGGATTCATTATAGGAAGGAAGTGCTGAAGCAATGAAACATAGGAGTAACTGGATGCTGAAATTGCCGTAAGATAGCCTCTTCTTGATGTTTCCAACAAAGGCTTCGTTACCTACAAAATGAAGATAGGTGATTTTTAAGATGGTTAGACAATGAGTCTAGTGTCACAAGAAAGAGCTGCAGCATGCCACTGCATGCACGTATACACAGAGCGAGATGGAGGGAGATTGTACCTCTGGGCCATTAGCAAGAGAATGCACTAGTATGTCAATGCTGCCAAAATCATTCTTCACTGATTCAACAACTTCCTGTTAAATTAAGAGAGATCAATGTTATTGTCACTAAAGCTTTTATGAGAAACAGTTAACACACTGCAGTTGTATTTTGAGCATTTTCTTCTAGCAAGCATAGAACCTAGGCAGCTATACATATGGAAAAATGATTGGCAACCACACACCTTTACTGTCCAGTTTGATGACCCTGCATATCTTTTGTTTGATTTGACCTAATAGAGAAATAAAATGTTAATTACGAAGCCATGTTGCAAAAAGGGGATAAAAAAAAAAGAACATTACATCTTCAGGAACATCATCAGGGGAATCGTAGACAGCATCAAGTGGATACACTTTAACAATATCCATAAGAGATCCATCTGGCAGCCTGTATCAACATTTAAGTTAGACACCTGCTAAACTGTCTGTATGATGAATCTAATAAAGAACTAAAGTACAGACTTCCGTGATTCATCAAACTTTCCACGCCTCAGACTTGTCTCAAATATGTTAAGTGCCTATCAAAGAAGAATACTACATAAGACAACAGTTCAGTAAAAGTGTCCAGTGCAAAGAAATCTGCAAGAGTCTGATCAACATACCGGCACCCATGTACCAACAAGAATTTCAGCACCAGCCGCAGCAAGTGCCTTTGCAATTGCCCATCCATAGCCATTATCATCAGCAACTCCAGCAATAAATGCCCTTTTACCTGAAACATTTAAGGCCTTGTTTAGATCACCTCCAAATTCCAAGTTTTTTCACTCTCTCTCCATCACATCAATTTTTGGACGCATGCATGGAGCATTAAATGTAGGTAAAAAAAATAACTAATTACACAGTTTGGTTGTAAATCACGAGACGGATCTTTTGAGCCTAGTTAGTCCATGATCGGACAAAGTTTGTCAAATACAAACGAAACGTCCAGGTTGCAAAAATTTGCAATCTAAACAAGGCCTAAGTATCTGAGAACATTTGTAGTAATGAAAAGCTTACTGTCAGAGAGCAGACTGACAAAAAGATTCCTTTATGTTTTCATCCTTTCAAATAAAGGCTGAACAATAAATAAAATACTCTGTGCTTGACATGAGAATACTACGCAATTTCAGTAAATTGACTGTTAGTCCTAATAATAGCAGAAGTATTTTTCTTCTGCTACTGCTAAATTGATTTTCTTTCTAAGGCATCATGGGATATCTTTTATCATATGTTAGTCATATGTTGGTTTTTCATTTTTAAGGCACCACTCACAGGTCTATTCTACACTCCTTAAAACTACGCTATCCAGAGAATCAGATTTTCGATTACTAATTGGAACCATGGACAATAATAAACAAGACCTAAATATATGGTTTAGTTTTACCATTATCAACTAGATGATATGTAAAACACAATCATTCCAGGCATCTAATGCAATGATGTTTATATGGTTCTCAGCTGCTTATGGAAAAATGTCAGGATGGAACTTTAAGCTATTAACTGAAGTTTTGTGCCTGTACCTAAAATGGCCACTCCAAATATTCTTGTTTCAGATTAAGAATTGAACAGTAGCCTTCCGTGTTACGCGGAACTGCCAGTAATTGAACAGTCAACCCCCACGCCCCCACACACAACCCAAAAAAAAAACATATGCAACAAACAGAAAGTAAATACTTTGCATCATACCAATTGCAATTTGAATTACCTCTGAGATCAATGGGAAGCCCCTGCGGGCCACTCTCTCCTGATATTGCTTTTACAAGAACACCATTGCGCTTAGAACCTAGAGGCCAGGAGCAACTGATTTTGGGGAATGTAGCAGTGGTACTGTGCATGCAATCAGTCCTAGAAACCGCTACTCTGGCAGCAAGAATTCCTTGTGAGGCTGAGATGCAAGGGCGTGCAGCCACCATCTGCACACCAGCAGCTGCAGAAGCAGCCATCGTCTTCAATACCAACTAACCTATCCAGACAGAACATGAACAGAGCGTGTCACAAAACTATGTGTCTGAGTTCACTATGGCTACAAGAGCATGAGGCATTGTTCACGTTGAGCGTAACAAAGAAAACTTAAATCAACATCAGCATAAATAGATCCTTGTGGAGTTCTTATCGATTTTTTAAGGAATCTTATCCATTTTGGGACAAACAAGCAACCCTTTTCTGGAAGACATCTGCCATGTTAACGAATCGGAGACGGATCTTGTAGATTGGAAGCTCAAGCAGTCACGCCTAAAACCCGGGACCATGATTTGAAATTTTCACGCCCCCAGAACTAAAAAGACAACCTAAACACACACATCTTGAACCCAAAAAAAGGGTATGACAGTGATGAACCCAGCTCGCGTCAGCTTGTAACGGTACCACCGGGAGCACCATCCAGCTAACACCGGCACAAAAACGATGCATCGACACAGATCATTCGCCCCAGATATTCACCCTCCGAACAACAGGGCAGCAGCGGGGCGGATCGAGGACGAGGGACGGGATGATCGGGAAGGGCGCAGCAGCGGCTTACCTGACCTTGGGAAATGCGGGACGGGGATCTGAGAACACGATGCGAGTGGTGCCTGGGTAGGATGGTGGAGAGAAGCGGCGAGGGAGCAGAGGAAATAAAACGAGGGGGTTTTCGATGAGACCGAGGGAGAGAGGGTTTGGAGCAGCTGAGAAACCGAGGAGCAGGCTCTTGCCTGTGCCTGGTGGTGGGGGGAAAAATATTGAGTGCAAATCACATTGCCTATCTATGTAATTAAAAAACTCTTAGCACAGGCTTAATTAGAACGGTGTCATTATAACTTTCATAGTTTTGAAAAATACCATTATAATTCATCTATTCTGAAATATGCCATTATAATTCTACCATTTCTTAAAATACACCATGCTCTACGTATGATGTGGCTCTGGGCCCAATTGCAGGACGATGGCCTGATATAGTATTTTTGTATAGACTGTAATGTCCCAGCCTCTGTCTTCTTCTTCCTTTTCCTCGTTCCTTCTTCCTTTACCAGCACTCTCACATTTTTTTAGATTATTACTGAATAAAAGCATTCCAGCCTTCACATTCACAAGTGAATGCTTATGGTCAAACATACAAAAGAGGTACTTAGACCAAAGTCCCGCTACACGGACATTAGAGAAACCCAAAACAAGACACCACACCGTTGATAGTTGTAACAAAACCGTCCAATTTATAAGAGCATAAGTACAATAGCAGCCCATAAGTGGTCGCACTATCATACTTGAGCCCATATAAACCCGGTAGTCCGTAGAGTACCACGAAGGTCTCGATTCATCGCCAACATACAACCAAGATCGTATATGATTCAACAGATATGCCATATGTTATATAGAGTTCACAAATACATTGCCATACATCAGAGTACGATTAAAGTTATTACAACCCAAGTTCCAAATAAAATAATAATAGCGGACGCAAAGTAGTTCTAAAACCAACATCTTACACCATTGTTTAATACAAGCCAGTTCGTGATCACCACCCACAATAGCATCACAGATAAGATATATAAGTAGAAGTGCCTTGCATGGGGCCTACTCCTTGCCCATAGCGGGACAGAAGCAATTCTTACAATAGGCATAAAAAGACTGTGTTATCTGCAACAAGTGAGAAATAAACCCTGAGTATAAGAAGGTACTTAGCTAGACTTACCCATCATAAACCAAAAATAAAGTGACTCCCAGGATAATGCAAGGCTTTATAAGTAGAGCTAGCTTGACACCATTTTACATTAAAAGCCACTAATTCAGTTATATATTTTTATAATTCGGTAATCAAGTTAATTATAACTATTCATCTCTAAATTAGCAACTAACCTGTGCCAAACATGTGGTATATCATTTAGTAGCATAACAATAGTAACCATAGCTGGTGTAAGATTTTCATATTCATCAGAACCATCATATTTCATAATCCAATTACTACGATGAAGGGGCTCCGTCAAGTTTCTCATTATCCGGAAGAGATGGCGATTCGAATCGGTTGTAACCAGCTGGACAGTATTCCTAACACAAACCCAGGTAGATCAGATCAACGGTCACCTTTGATATAACTCAGGTCTAATTCGCTGGTTCGATCAGCGCCGCACAATCAGGGACACTACCGGATGCCAGGTCGATCAGGACCCTAACCAGCCCTTGGCCTCACACTGGCTCCCCGCACATCCTTACTACCTCGACTGTATGCACTCTAATAGAATGAGGCCCGCCCTGAGTTGAGCTACTCGGCTTCGCGGTCGGAACGAGTTATTCGGACAGCTAAGTGAGAGGCATGCGTTCAAAATGATAAGAGGGTCTCCAACGATGTGGTCCTTAATCGGCACAGGCAGAATCACATGAGTCAACCTACACATAGACTCTATCCGGCCTCCAGTTACATTACCCCATGGTTCTGTTCCACGGTACCAAATATAGCCAACCGTGCTCCGGTATCCACCTATATCTCGCAGGTGACAGGAAATCACTCGATTTCTACCGGTCTAAGCATTGCTAAGCATATATTCGATCCTGGATATATAAAGGGTTAAAGGTATATATATTTGTAAGTGCAATCAAGGTCTAAGTGGATTTTGGTGATTTTGACCACATAATTAAAGGACTAATGGCTTTGACAAGTGTTTGATAGAATATCTTTTATCGTGGATGCAAAGAAACAAAGGAGGAGATTCTCCAACTTGAATCGATGGCTTGCAACGGCTCGAAGAGCTATGTTAATTCATTTTATATTTTGAAATTGAGTCATAGGACAAGTCGTACTATCAAGGGGGATACTAATGGTGTGCTAGGTGGAACCAAGTGATCAAAACTCCATCTTCAACTCAAATAATCCCAGCCACAAAAAGCTAGCCGAGCTGAATTTTTATCTGCTCTAGCCTACGCGGAACCTCCGTGCTCAGTCGTAGAACCTCCGCGGCGTGGAACCTCCACGCTCAAACGCGGAGGCTCCGAGGTTTGTATGACCAGACCATTTTGTGGGTGATGTGGTTCGTATTTATACCATACCCCTTCACCCCCAACAGTCATCTGCTTCCTCATTCACTCAGACTCGAACTGAAGCTCTCTCTCCCAAGCTTGGTGCTCCTAACTCCCTTGCTCAAATCTTTGTGATTCCTTGAGGGATTTGGCTCTAGAGAGTGAGAAAGCTTGAGAAGATCCCTCTCCTCCGGTCTTGCACACTTGGTGAAGCCCTAGCCGTTTGGTGTGTTCGTTACTCTTGGAGCTTGGCTCCTAGACGGGTAGCGGTCGCCCGGTAGCTCCTAATCCGCTGTGGTTGAGCACCGGAAAAGTTTGTATTACCCTTTGTGACTTAGTGGAACCCTCTAACCTATTGTCTTGGTGATAGGTCGGAGAAGAGGAACGAGTTGAAAGAGACTCCATAGCCTTTGTGGCTAACCTCAACAACGTGGATGTAAACAAGCCTTTGTGGCGAGTTGAACCACGGGATAAATCCTTGTGTTCATTGTGATTGTTGTTGTTGTTGCTATTACTTATGATTTGGATTGATTTTTAGGGTTTGCATCCGATCTACGAATTCCTCATCTTCTAGGTGCAACCGACTATTTGGATAGGTCAACATACTCCCCAGGAAGGCTGGTATTACATTCGATCTATTTTTTATTTGTTAAATTCTGCAGTAGATCGATTTCATACTCTGATCCCCGGAGGTTCCACACTCAGTCCTGGAACCTCCGCGCCCTCCGCGCTCAAAACCAGAGGTTCGGTGTTTTGATTGTTTTCATAAGTTGAATAATTTTCAGAAAAAGGCCTATTCACCCCCCTCTAGGCTACTTGCTAGATCCTTTCAATATCTGGACAAGGTAGTTCTATGCATCAAGTGTTTCCAAATTAATTCTTACAACCTAATGCATCAAACATAAAGGACACAAGTGATATTTTGTAAAACATAGGAGGCTTAAAATGCTCCGGGGCTTGTCTTTCAGAAAAGAAGTGGGTCGGTGGTCAGGGCACTCTAGAAGTTCCTCAGTAGCTGGCTCATCACCTTCAGGAGCTGCTGGATGTGGTGTCTCCTGATTCTCCTCTGCCTCTTCTTTGAATTCCAGTAGGGTTACTCCTTCGGGCGATCATATATGTATGAGCTTGAAATAAGATATCATGGATACATAGATATTGCATGGATGATATGATATGATAAAATGCATACTCATAAGTGTCCTTAATAGTAATGTATTAAAGTGATAATAAGATAAATTTTCTTTTACTGAGTAGGTGCATATCTCCACTCTAGTAATTAAACAAATTTCCATTTAAGCAATTTCTGGATTGCAAAATAGTAGCCACTTGTTTTGACCATAACTAGAGTTTTCACATCCAAAATAATATGATCTTAGACTTTCTGGAAATCTTATAAAATTGTCTACAACTTTCTTATAATCATCTTAAGATTATTCAGTAGCTATCTAGGTCAAACAATTCAATCTTTTATATCTATCCAGAGGACAAGCAAATCTGACAACAGACTTTTAAAAGCTATAATTTTCAAACCATTAGGCCTATGACCATGAAATTTTTGGACAAGCTAGATGAATAAGTTATCTACAACTTTGTTATTGACAAGTTTCACAGAAAAGATCATTATCATCATGAATTTGTCACCACAACAGAAACTACTCATACAACCATCTAGTTGAGTTATAAAGAAATAATTAATTAGCTCCCTATAACCAATTAATTCCAAGCATAACTACTAATATCAACATATCATATGTATCACAAGCACCATAGAAAACATCATGATGAAGCCCAAATAATTTACTTATGTGCATTTATTAATTTCCTTATATAATAGGGTGATTTATAGGATAATTATTTCCAATGATCAATAAATTCGGATAGAATTACAGTAGGTTACATATAACCCCAATAGTTTACTATACAAATTTCATGCCATTTCGATAAGTATAGCAACCTCTGTAAAAATAACAAGTTGCATAGGCTTATTTTAGCAAAAATAGTTTAGCCTAGTGAAAAGTGTCAAACAACATATTTCGTATTTTCCTTAATTTCAACCTAGCATAAGAACACTGTGTAGAAATTTGCATGATCATAAGTTATGTATTTTTACCCCAATTAATTTCACCAGAAAATAGCATTTTATTAAGGTGAAATAAAAAGACCATATTCCAAGTATGCCCACTATAGGTTTAGTATTTTTCCTAGCTAGAGCATGCCAACACAAGAGCCACAAAATTGAAATCAAAATTTTAGCACTTCCCTAGCTCAAGTTAGGCATGTTACAAGATAGAAACAAATTTAAAAGCACTTTATAGCTTAATTTAATTCCCCCAGAAAAATACTCCAAACAGTAGGTTTCATATTTTTATCAAATAGTATACTTCAGGATGAATCCAGCAAAATTTGGATCACCCCATTTGGACACTGCTAGCACAACATATGGTTTTTTAAAGTTTGCATTTAAATCTATGAAAACAAATAAAGAAAACATTTAAAACTCTGACTGACAGCTGGGCCCCGCGGGTCAACGGGACCCACACGTCGGCTTTGACCGGTGAGAACTCGCCGATGACGGCATCACCACCACTACACTCGTCTCGTTAAGCCACATCGAGGGGCACCCTCGGTTGACCTAGAGGCTTGCCAGAGCAAGCTCGACGGCGGCCATGGTGGCTCGGCGGCGATGCGTGGCGATGCATCGGCCATCTCTGGTCGCAAGAGACTCAGGCGAGCTCCACTACAGCTGTGCGGTGACCTAGCAAGGCTAAAGGGTGAAGGTTAGGGTTAGTAGCGGCGCCGGAGGAGCATGACCACGTGCATGGCGGCACGGCGGCACAAGCGCGATAACGGTGAGGTCACCGTTCTGATGAGACGACGGTCTGTGATGGATCTCCATCTTAGATGATGGTGCTAGGGTTAATGGAGATGTGGAAACATGTGCTTGAGGGGACAATAGGACCTAGTCGGTGCCGGCCACGGCGAGCTTGAGCTCACGGCCCTGTTGGGCGCGCGTGGTGCGGTCGTGCGTTCCCGCACAGCGGCTCCGGTAGCGGTTAAACCGGCTATGGCGTGAGCTACTATGACTTATGACGATGATGGACTAGGGGATAAAGAGGTAGGAGGAGAGGTGGATAATGCTGGCCACGGTGAGCTCGGAGCTCGGCGGCGCTCCATGGCCATGGCGGCAACGGCGATGTGAAATACCGCTTTACCTTGGCTCGAACAGTAGCAGTGGCAGGTCAGGGAGGTAGAGGAGATGATGGCGGAGCTGTGAGTGCGATGGATCGGATAGAGGTGCATCAAGGACGGTGAGCGCTACCAGTGGAGGCTCGATGGCGGCGTGTGGGTGCGGTGGCCTCTCTAGCGCGGCGAGTACGAGAGAGAGCAGAGCGGGAGCGAGAGAGCGCAAATGAGAGCAGAGAGGGAGCACCCAACCTCTTCTCCTCTTCAGCACAGCGACACGGGGCCAGTGATGGCGTATGTCTACCACCCGGCTCGCGCGCGCTGATGCCAGTCGGCCACGATGCGCGCGACTTGCCAGTTCAAACCGGTCATCAGGCCAACTGATAAGCCATCTTCGTGCCATTGTTACTCCTAACCCATGCAGAATTAGCAAAAACTCCCTTACTAAGATTTGTAGAGCTATAGGAGATCTGCAACTTTACTTTAGAAAGTTTAGTCAAATTCCTAATGGTTTTCAAGCTACTACGCTCGAAATTGGTATACTTTGAAACTGTAAGATTAAAGACAGAAAATTTCACAAGTCCCTAAAACAGCATTTGATTGATTCTTGTGGGCCCTATTTGACCATGTTAGGCATTGAATTAGCTCATGACCCTTAAACAACGTTTGTTCCCCATAAGATAAGCTACAACTTTTATTAAGGGTGCACTGCCATGCAAATACTCTATGTTATAGTTCAACTTTGGTCAAAGTAGGATCATGAAAAATGACATTATGAGTAAACTAGGACTTAGAAGCAAAATTGGCCCATGTCATGAATACAAATATTGTTTCATTTACCATCCTAGATATGTCTAAGGTGTTTTTGTGACCTCACAATCATTTCTCACATTGGTCACACATGATCACAAGCATATGTAAGTATATAAGCAACATCACATGTGATAAAGAGAAGGTGAATGAAATGAAACTTCACATGCTCGTGCTCATGAATGCTTGGATGATGCTTGTGCTCATGAAATGCAAGTGCGAAATGTATGCTTAACACTAGGGTGTTATAGCTCCTTCCCCCTTATAGAAATCTCGCCCCGACATTTGAAAGTCCTACCATTTTTCGTAAAAAGCGGGATAGACCTCATGTAGATAGTCCTCTCGTTCTCACGTGGCATCTTGTTCGCTATGGGTATTCCACACCACTTTGTAGAACTTGATGACCTTGCTCTAGGTCACTCTTTCCATTTCTTCCAACACTTGGATGGGTTTTTCTTCATAAGTCAAATCTGATTAGAGCTTAATATTGGTGGGTTCAATGGCTTCATCAGGTATGCGAAGGAACTTTTTAAGTTGAGAAACATGAAAGACATTGAATATGGCTCACATCTCTAGAGGTAACTGGAGCTTGTAAGCTACCCTTCCACTTCGCTCGATGATCTTGTATGGGCCTACATATCTAGGTGCTAGTTTCCTTTTCACACCAAACCGTTGCACCTTTTTCATGGGTGATACTTTGTGGTATGCGTAGTCACTTACCTCAAATTCGATAGGCTTTCTTCTCTTGTCAGCATAGCTCTTTTGCCTAGACTGAGCGACTTTCATATGCTGTTGGATAATACATACTTGTTCTTCAGCTTCTATGACAAAATCAATGCCATAGTATCTCCTTTCTCTGGGCTCAACCCAATTCAAAGGAGTTCTACATTTTCGACCGTACAAGCCCTTAAAAGGAGCCATCTTGATGCTTGCTTGATAACTATTGTTGTAGGAAAACTCAGCTAAAGGTAGCCATTTTTCCCATGAACCCTTGGAAGAGATCACACATGCTCTCAACATATCTTCTAAGATTTAATTTACTCGCTCAGTCTGCCCAGAGGTCTGAGGGTGATATGCTAAGCTTCGAACTAGGTTGGTACCTAACTGCTTGTGCAAGTGCTCTCAAAACTGAGCAGTGAATTGGGATCCTCTATCTGACATAATGGTTCTTGGTATCTGTAACACCCTCGGTGTTACACTATAAAATCTTTTGCTAAAACATGTCATGAGCATCATGGTTATGTGTTAATGCATGTGATATAGTGTGTAAATCAATTTACGTAACTTAAAACAACCAACGGAAATGCGTAACGAAAGGGTGTTGCGACTTATGAAATTATCAAGTAAGAATGTTCACGAATTTTTATTGAATGAAAATACTATAGCACATATATGTGGAACTTTAATGAAGTTAGAAGTACAAACCTTGTAGATGACGATGAAATACCTACGATCGAAAAATGAATTCGCTAGCTAGCATACCTAATAGCTTGGAAATAGAATTTGACGCGAATCTGATCGAGACTTAGTCGATTTTGTAAGTCTAAAAAGTGGTTTGACAAAGCTAGGTTTGGTGATTTTTGTAGAAGAATCGGGTTAAGGAGTGGTGTGGTTTCATGGCTAGTTTTAGTAACCTAATATGCCCTCTTAAGAATTGCATAGGTGGTTTGTCGATTAGATCAATGTTTTAGGTTTATTCGGACGCTTTAAAAATCGTGCATGGCACGTTTCTGACTGGTTTCAGCGTCTGGGCGCGGTCACCGTGCCTCGGCACTCGTCGTCGCAGCGTTAGCCATCCGACGCACGCGCACATGCACGCCACACGCGCATGCCACGCTCGGCGGGCTTGATGCCCTGGCTGGTCCGCTGCCGCCTGGCCGCCTGCCTTGCCGTGTCACTGTCACTGGCGTCGCTGCTGGTGTAGTGGGGGCCACCCACGTTTGCTCGGCCAGTTGTCGTCGCTGTTGCGCCGCTACACGCACACCGTCTCATGCATGGGTGCCACAACGGCGCCGGTCTCTCTACTCTGTGGGTGCCATGTCAGTATGGGATCAAGGCCGCGGCCGTTCGCACTTGCACCTGTCCCCGCTTGGGTCAGCTGTGCCCTGTTGTTGTGGCGCGGAGCTCCTACGCGCGGCATGTCAGGCCAAGCCACTTCTGGCCTTGCACTACGCCACACATGGAGCTGCTGTTCCCTCGCCTTGTCCTCGTTTGTTAAATGGCTTCGTGACGCGTCGTGCTATCTCATCCCTGCATCTCTCGCGCGCACTGCTGTGGCTGCCTAGGACGGCAGATGGGACCGAGCTACGTCGAGCCAAATTCGTAGTGCATGGTCACTATCAGTGCAATTACTCGTGCCAGGTGCTAGTGTTGGAGCCCTGCTACCGCCCAGTCACCTCTGGCCTTCAATTGAGCCCAGCCGAGCTTCAATTGGTCCTTTCCCCCTCTGCCGTGCCATTAAGGCCGGGACCGGCCGCAGCCGAGGGCAGCTACATGCCGCACCACCTCTCGCAATTCACCTCCACCACGAGTTCCGCCTTGATCCCCTCCATCCCATGCGTACCCCACTTTCACCGCCACTGCCTTCCCGGCGCCGCTGACATGATCACGCCACCGCCGTTGTCGCAAAGCTTGCTGTGCGCGTGTGGCCGGACACACCCGGTCCGTCCCTGGCCAAACCATCACCACAGGAATAGTCAGGGTACGATAGTGGTTCTGTTGAGTTAGCCATCTCTCCCCATGGTGACTTAGGGTGGCCGACGTGGTCGCCACTACTACACGAATCAATTTGCGCAGCGTGGCCAAAATGGGCTCCGTGGCGGGCACCACTTTTGCCCGCCACGGTTAACCGGTGGCCGGCCACCGAGGCCGGCCACCGAGGCGCCCGCTGCTGGAAAAGGGTTTACAGCGGCGGGCCACCTTACTTGCCCGCCGCAGAAATTTATATTTACCATGGCGGTGGTATAGAATGGCCCGCCGCGTTAATAAAGATTAACCGGCAAGGGCCACATTAATCGACCGCCGCAGAATTTATATTTACCGCGGCGGGCGGCATAAATTGCCCGCCGCCATGTTAATAGTATTTACCGTGGCGGGTTGTTTAAATTGCCCGCCGCGTAAAAAGCCTCTATAAATACGCCGCCTACTTCATCTTCTCCACGGGTCTTACGGTTCTTTGGTGTTCGTTTTAGCAGTCTGCAAGCTCCTCGTTGTTCTTCGGTGGAGTGATAATAAGGTTACAAATGATTTTTTTATTCTTTAGCATAAACTCTTAGCCTTAGCCTCTTAGTTTATTTCACGTAACTAGAAGAAGCTACATTTTTTTTAGCTCTTAGCCTCTTAGTTTATTTTAGAGAATCGCTTCACACAATCAATGAGAGAAATCTCACTCTAAAAATACCGTTTAGCAAAGTAGAGTGATTTGCCTTTTCCGCATTTGGGGATCGTCTTTTACGGGCATGTGTGGACCATCGTCCACTTGGCACTCTGTATGTGTATGGAGGCTCTTTCTTATTGCTATATTTTGTTTTTTTGCATGTCTTGAGTTGATAATCAAACTTCAAATGCTAATATCTATTTAATCATGTGTCTAATTTGTAATTTCTTTTTACTATAATATTTATTAAGAATTTATCTACAAAACAAGATTCCACATAACCATATTTACTTGAAGGAAAAAATCAAGAATTTAGCTTGGTTATCATCTAAACATTTTTTTGCTACGCTAGATTTTGGCACAAGCCATATTTTGGCTCAAATCAAAAATCAAATATCATTTTAGGCCACATTTTATCACGGCTTCAGTTTGATTTGGTCAACAAAAATTTGAAACCAAACAAGTAGACGTGTCTAATCTAGTTCATTAATGCCGGGCATCAAGTAGACGTGTCCTGGAATACATATCCAGAAGTTGCTAGTTGTTGGCATTTCCTCTCTTTTTCATGATGTTGGACGTAAAAATCATCAATTTCTCCTAATTCTTCTTTAATTAATGTTGATTGTGACGGATAATTTTCGCAGGTATGATGGATAGGTTGGAATGGATGTACCGGATCGATAGAGTGAATGATCTGCGGTACCTTTTTGAATTAAGGAAGTTTATTGCTGCTGGTAAAGCTCACCGTGAGAGACTGAAGCGGATGACAACCATATGTCCATGTTCTCGTTGCAAGAACCTGAAAGCCCACCGAGACAGCGATGTGCAAACTCATTTGATCATGTATGGTTTCGTCGAGGGCTACACAGTCTGGACATTTCACGGCGAAAGAGTTGGTGCGAGTGGCGGTGCATCTGGAGTGAACTCTTCGACACCGACGACGACAGCACCACCGGTGAATAAAGATCCTTTAGGAGCACCCGGCTCCTCATCATCTTCAGCAGCAGCTGCGCCAGCTGACAGTGACAACAGTTGTCGTGATTACATCACGGTGGATGATCTAATACAAGACATGTCCGACAAAGCCGGCGACGGTGGGGATGGTCAGGATACTGTGAGCCAACCCGAGGATGTACAGCTTGTTGAAGATCTAGTCAAACACTTCGATGAAGACGACGTTGTGTTGGGTTGCCCAAAGTGGTTGGAGAATTTCAGAGAGTTGAAGCAGGCGGCAGTTGATCCTCTCTATAAGGACGGCGGCGATTGTCCGAAGTAGTGCCTGCGCCTCGTTTTAACCTCCATATGTTGATGTTGAAGGCTCGTCATGGTTGGTCCGACACTAGCTTCAATGAGTTGTTAAGCTACCTTGCCACCACGCACTAACGGCTAACAAGGTGCCCGCCAATACTTATCGTGCCAAGAAGCTGATCCGGCCAAATGGCGATGAAGCTTAGAAAGTTTGATGCATGCCCTAACCATCGCATCCTGTGACGGGGCAATGAGTATGAGAATTTGACGAGTTGTCCGCCTTGACCGTGGCTTTAGTCGGTACAAGAAAATGCTAGTTGTCGCGTGGATGCGTAAGACGAGGAGGCTTATGGAGTGGTCGGAAGAAGAACAAGAAGGGGGGCAAAGAAGAGCGGTCGCGGCCAAACAGATCTCGGCTCGGCGGGGCGATGAAGAAGAGGGTTACACGCGAGAAAAAAGTCCAAGACTTGTCGGTGTGGTACCGCCGTGACCGATCGCTGCGTGCAATATTCGGGAACCCGGATGATGCCAAGCTCATGTCTGGCATGCATCACCGACCGCCGAAAGACGATGGCAAGCTACGGCACCCATCCGATGGCAAGCGGTGGAAGGATTTCGACGAGGCCTATCCGGAGTTTGGCAAGGAGCCTAGGCATGTTAGGTTCATGGCCGAGTACCGACGGATGAACCCGTTCGGTGAGCTTAGCAGCTTCGCCTGACTTGGCCCGCCCGTCGTGCTCACCATGTACAACCTACCTCCCCATCTATGTCGAAGCGTGGGTACCTTATGCGACCATGCTTATCTCCGGACCGAAGCAGCCCGGAACGATATAGATGTGTTCTGGAGCCGTTCATGGAGGAAATGAAGATACTATTTGATGTTGGGGTCCAGATGATGGATGCATCCCGCAAGGAGAAGTTCACACTAAAAGCAATCATCTTTGTCACCATCACCGATTACCCCGGTCTCTTCTCACTGTCGAGGCAGATCAAAAGGAAAACCGGCTGCGTAATTTGCATCGACGAGACCTGCTACACTTACCTTAAGGGATCCAATAAGATGGTGTACACAAGGCACAGACGGTTCCTCGCCAAAAATCACAGGTATAGAAGAAGTATTATGAACAAATACTTTGACAATCAGGACGAGCCGCAGCGTGATCAAACAACGCAGACTAGTTGGGGGACAAAGGTGTATGAGATGGTCAAGGACATGGATCAGGTGGAGTTTGGAAAGAAGAAGAAGCCGCCTGAAGAGGGGCACAAGCAAACAAGGAAGCGAAAGCGGGACCAGACGGAGGAAGTCCCCGCCGCCGTTCCTTTCAAGAAGAAGTCAATTTTCTTCAAGTACCTGTCGTATTGGAAAACACTGAATACACCCCATGCCATCGACTGCATGCACCTAGAGAAAAATGTCTTTGAAAGCACTATCGGTGTCCTGCTGGATATCAAGGGCAAGACAAAGGATGGTATCAAGTCACGGACGGATCTTGTCAATCTGGGCATTAGGCCAGACCTTCACCCGAGACCGCCTCAGAACGGTAAAGTCGATATCCCGGGTGCGGCCTGCAACCTAACACAAGACGAGAGGACGGATTTTCTTAAGTTGCTTAGGGGTATCAAGGTGCCGACTGGTTTCTCTTCCAACATCAAGAGCCTGGTCTCCATGAAAGACCTCATAATGACCGGCTACAACTCACACGACTGCCACGTCATGCTGACGGTGTTCCTACCAATTGCGATTAGGGCTATCCGTCCAGAGTACGTGAAGATGGTCATCACACGGATGTCATACTTCTTTAACCGCATCACCCAGAAGGTCATTGATAAGGCTGAGCTGCCTTCCCTGAAGGAGTTCATCGCGGAGACCCTTTGCCAGCTCGAGATGTGCTTTCCACCATCTTACTTTGATATTATGCCACACCTAATGATGCATATGGTCGATCAGATCCATCAACTGGGCCCCGTGTACCTACACCAGATGTGGACTTACGAGCGGTTCATGTCCACCCTCAACAGATACGTCCATAACCGCGCTTACCCGGAGGGCTCTATGATCGAAGCATACACAACGGAGGAGGCCGTGAACTGGTGTATGAGGTACATAAGAGATGGGAGGATGATTGGGCTGCCTGTCCATCACCACGAAGGCAAAACCTCAGGGATGGGGTGCACAGGTCGAAAAGTACGCACCGATGTGGCAAACCGAACGGTGCAAGAAGCTCATTACAGCATCCTTCATCAGTTAGTGAGCATGGAGAAATACATTGTAAAGCACCTGGAAGAGATCCGCGCCGCTAATGATGGGCAGCGCACGGAGGCATGGGTCCAGAACCATCACAAGAGCAATTTCATAGAGTGGCTCAAAGAGCAACACATACCCCTTGAAGGATGCCCTGATGAAGATACGGAGACCGTTAAGAGGCTTGTGTTAGGCCCATCCAGCCTGATGAGGACATCGTTGGCTCAAATATGACCATGCCAACCACTTCTATACTAAAGGTGCAACCATTCTATATGAGGCTTATCATTGATGCGTTTGATGAATTGGTGCTCCACCATAAAATGTGTATATTTTTATTTTCAGAATTACTTACATGGATCAAGGGAAGGTTTGATTGCATATGGAAAGCATGGAAGGTTAATGAAGTTGATTGGGGACCAAATCCAAGTATTCCCAACGTCCTCCACCTGGACACCACGTCACTTTTGGTCCAAGGAAAGAAAGAGATCAAATCCAACACGTTTTGGGGCTGGATTCGGACTCCAGGACAGCTCCAACTTGTGATGTTCACCACGGTCGCATACGGACTCGGATTGGGGCGTTCAAGTACTTCATGGAATCCTTATGAAGTCTATTTTCACATGGATCTAGAATCAAGTCCATATCTGTTCTGAGGCGGCCGCAATGACCGAATTACTACCGAGAGGTTTTCTGTTCAAAGGTGTTTGCGTCGCCTTAGTTTGGTCCAATGGGCCGTGTATCAAGTTGGGTCCATTAGGGACGCGTCCTAGGGTTGGATCACGACCCCAACACCCTGGTGGTCGTCCTTCCACCTTCATATACCCCTTAGCCGCCACCAAGAACAGTTGGGTTTTGTTTTGTTGAAAGTTTAGCCATTGCTACTTCCTTGTAGACGCGTGTGTCGACTAGACCATCCGTTCTACTTGATTCGAACCCCAACTTTGTGATTTCAGATTGGTTTTCATCTCCATATTTGCAATTGAGTTGCTTGTTCTACTTGTTCTTGCTTGTTCCTCGATTGCTTGCGGAATTACCCTAGTGGTTTGGTTGATCGCGCTCCACAAGATCACGGCAATTGTTGGAGGTGGTGTATCGGTTGCTAAGGCGCGCACTTTGGAAGGTCAGAGTCGGGCCGTGAACGTCATCTCCACCCATCAATCGAGTTATCCCACACCTCTCATCGAAAGATCGGGAACATACCCTAAGCGGGATCATATCGATTTAGTAATCGAGCAAGGTTGATCGGTGAGAGACTTCTAGTTCTTTCTTGTTTTTAATCTCCTATGGTCCGAAAAAAGCCAAAACAAAATTAGTAGATTAGTTCTTCATAATCCCAAAACCCTTTGAGCTTAATACTATTACTTTGCTTAGTTAGGGCTTATTGAATTAACGGTTGCATCGTCGTGCAAGTTCTTTGGTCTTAGCGTCTAGTCGTTTAGAGTTTCGAGTTCGAGTCACGTTTACGTCACCATCGCAGATTTGAGTTTATTTGTTTCTCTCTAGGAATCCGAGTGGATTTTCAAATTCCTTTGTTTTGTTTACCACCATTATCCTAGCCACGTCCTTGGAGGTTTCATCCACGTCCATATTTCCATCTACAAAAAGGAAATCCAAAGAAGATCAAGATAGAATTCGATTCGAGTCCTATTTTATCTTGAAAAGAAAAGCACCATATTTCCTTTGTCGAGTCCGAATAGGGAGTTTAAATACAATCTGAAACCTTAACTTGTCCTCTTTCCAACGGATCGAGCTTGGTCCCAAATTCATTCTGAGCGCTTCGCAATTTCTCTGGGAGATTTATGCGCGTCTGCTGGTTTTGCAAAACAACCACTTGTTTGACATTGCTACTGAATCACCCTTCCCAAGGAAACATTTAATTGCTGTAAGTAGCTTGTTATTTCTTGTTGCAAAATTTCAGTTTTGTGCTAGTTGAAAGAAAAAAAAAGAAAAAAAAGACAGAAAGAAAGAAAGAAAGAAAGAAAAGAAAGACGAGAAAGAAAAAGAAAGAAAAGAAAGAAGAAGAAGAAGAAGAGTTTTTCTTTTGTTGTTATTCCTGTCCTTGTGATCCTTCTTTCTTGCATACTCGGTGACTTCGTTTGTGTCCGTGCTCACGTCTCTAGCACGTACTAGCCTAGGACCAAAGATAATAACGTCGTTGAGCGTTTGTTCAATTTGCTTGCAACTAACGTGGTTCTAGTACTTCTTTTCTTTAGCCCACCTACAGCTCCACATATTCGACTACAGCTTGAGAGGTTTTTTGTTGTTTGCGGCACCGATACACTTCGCTCCACGGTTCTGCAGACTTGTTGGTTGCCGTCACCTCCTGCTTGTCTTGGTAAGAACTTGTAAGAGCTTGTTTTAAACAAGTTGAGTTTGAGAGAATTACAACCGACACATCCTAGTAGTTGACAGGACGATACATATTATTTTTGTGTGTTTCTTGTTTTCTACTAATCATGACAGTGATACGGAAATTTTTTGAGCTGTTGAAACTAGACCCTCATATTCAGGATGTCATTCAACACTTGCCGTTATATGATGGTAAGTTTGATCCTCAAGCTTACATTGATTGGGAGTTAAAAGTAGACAATGAATTTGATGAGCATGACCTGTCCGAGAAACAAAAGATTTGTATTGCCTCTAATGTTTTGATTGAATATGCTTTACTAGAATGGAAACATATTTGTAGGCACAACAAAGTTCCAAAATCTTGGGAAGACTTCAAATTTCTTTTTAGAGATGCATTCGTTCCTGCATATTATGCTGATTATTTGGTTGCAAAATTAGACAACTTGAAGCAAGATAGTAGGACTGTAAATGCATACTACCATGATTTTAAGATTTGCATCATGTTTGGTGGATTAGATGAATGCATGGAAGATGTTATGAGTAGGTTCATGAGAGGGCTCAATTCTGAAATTCAAACCTTGTTAATTAGCAATTTTTATAGCCATATTGGTCAATTGTTTTGTCTTGCTCTCAATGCTGAAAAGGAGATTCTATTATCTGTGAATACTTGCAAGAATGATGTGACCCATAATGTCCAAAATTTGTCCACTCTGCATGCTAATGAAGAGCAACAAATAGTGGAACCCACTCGCTGATTTTCCTTTGTCACAAAATGAATTACTTGCTGTTCCTTGTGATAAAGAGGACTTGTGTGCTGATGATCCTTTTACTCCTATGCCACAAGTAGCGAATAAGTGTGATACTTTTGGCTTGGAACCATACAAATGTCTTTGAGATAGGCTTTTTCATCCTATTACATGTGCACAAGATGAACTGAATTTGTTGTCCTCTTTAAATACTTTGGGTTATATTGAATTTGACATTCTATGTAATCTAAATTATCTAAAAGAGAAACTTAAATTTGATTCTAGTTTGCCAAGTTTTAATCATTGTTAAACTTCATGCAATTGGCAAATACGACAACAAAGGAGAATATTTGGTGCATAAAGTTTATATTTGCTCTAATCTGAAAATATCCTTTTGGGCCACAATACCATGATCAAATTGAGGGCTGCACTAACACTAATGATGTCTTGCAAAGTTTTCCTAGTTTTTCCCATATGCAACAGGATAAATATCAAGAAGGGGAGCACGATTCACTTTTACCTACAACACATCCTCCAACAAAGGTCAAACCGAGGACGGTTTGCTTTGTCAAGAAGGGGAGAATGATGAGGACATCGTTGGCTCAAATATGACCATGCCAACCACTTCTATACTAAAGGTGCAACCATTCTATATGAGGCTTATCATTGATGCGTTTGATGAATTGGTGCTCCACCATAAAATGTGTATATTTTTATTTTCGAATTACTTACATGGATCAAGGGAAGGTTTGATTGCATATGGAAAGCATGGAAGGTTAATGAAGTTGATTGGGGACCAAATCCAAGTATTCCCAACGTCCTCCACCTGGACACCACGTCACTTTTGGTCCAAGGAAAGAAAGAGATCAAATCCAACACGTTTTGGGGCTGGATTCGGACTCCGGACAGCTCCAACTTGTGATGTTCACCACGGTCGCATACGGACTCGGATTGGGGCGTTCAAGTACTTCATGGAATCCTTATGAAGTCTATTTTCACATGGATCTAGAATCAAGTCCATATCTGTTCTGAGGCGGCCGCAATGACCGAATTACTACCGAGAGGTTTTCTGTTCAAAGGTGCTTTGCGTCGCCTTAGTTTGGTCCAATGGGCCGTGTATCAAGTTGGGTCCATTAGGGACGCGTCCTAGGGTTGGATCACGACCCCAACACCCTGGTGGTCGTCCTTCCACCTTCATATACTCCTTAGCCGCCACCAAGAACAGTTGGGTTTTGTTGTTGAAAGTTTAGCCATTGCTACTTCCTTGTAGACGCGTGTGTCGACTAGACCATCCGTTCTACTTGATTCGAACCCCAACTTTGTGATTTCAGATTGGTTTTCATCTCCATATTTGCAATTGAGTTGCTTGTTCTACTTGTTCTTGCTTGTTCCTCGATTGCTTGCAGGAATTACCCTAGTGGTTTGGTTGATCGCGCTCCACAAGATCACGGCAAATGTTGGAGGTGGTGTATCGGTTGCTAAGGCGCAGCTTGAAAGGTCATAGTCGGGCCGTGAACGTCATCTCCACCCATCAATCGAGTTATCCCACACCTCTCATCGAAAGATCGGGAACATACCCTAGCGGGATCATATCACAGCCAAATCACCACGTGGCAAGGGTATGACGTCCAGGGCTACGAGTTCCACACGAAAGACAAGGACAAGAAGAGCTCGCACGCGAGAACTACGATTGTTCGATCGAGGGAAGAAGAGTCCACGGGCGGAGGAGGCAATACACTATGGGCAAGTCGAAGAAATATGGGAACTTGACTACGGCCAAAATCTCGCATAACCGCCTCTTCGTTGCCGATGGGGTCAAACCGAATGCGGTTGCGAAGTGGGCGATTATGGGCTAACCACCGTGGACCTCAAAAGTATCGGCTACAAAGATGATCCGTGGGTACTAGCAACCAATGTCGCGCAAGTGGCCTACTATATATATGCGAGAGGACCCAAAAAGCATGTGGTTGTGTCTCGAAAGCGGCGGATTGTGGGAGCTGATGGGGTGCGAGTCCCGAACAATACAACAACTACGCAGAGCTCGAGCTTTTTACCGATCATCCAAAGAAGATCAAGGCCGTCGAGGACCGATTCAACAAGTCCAGATGATGCTGTGGGCCCGCCCGATGGTGAGAAGAGGACGGTGAAAGCACCTGCACCAAAATGATTTATGTATCCCGAGACATATATATATATATAATAATGTAGTGGACTCTATATGTATCCCAGAGACATATATGTAATAAAAAGCCAAGGGTTCTTTTTTATCACTCAAATATTTATAGATAGGTGGTTGTTGAGTGTTGGTGCGAATGTCCCTATTACTTGTTAGGGATGCAAATATATCGGATATGGAGCGATATCATTGATATTATATTTATTTTTATATTTGTATTCGATTTTGAATTCTAATGCATTATGTTAGTATAGACTAATGAATATAGCTAATGAATTAGCTAATGAATTATGTTAGTATAGACTAGTTTCATCTTCATGAGACTTAAAATAGCTAATGAATTCTGAACTTCTTTACATGGCGGGCATATATAATGAGCCACTTGCATGTTAATAGATTACCACATGGCGGCAACTTAACCGCACGCGCGCCGCGATAAACATTTCCATGGCCGGGGCTGTTACGTTGCCGCCGTGGTTAATCATAACCTATATAAGCCGTCCCCACCCTCAACATTCTCGGTCTTTCGCGTTCATTTTAACCCGAAGGGCTGCCAAAAAATCTCACGCCGCCGCCACCATCTCCACCGCCGATTGAGCTCCTCCGCGCACCGACCCCGCCCCGTTCTCCTCCCGTGCCGGTCCGCGCCCCGTCCTCCTCTCCCTTGCCCGCGCCCCGCCCGTGCTCCTCCGGCGCCCGTCCGAACACGGAACCCTAGCGCCGCCATTGAGAAGTGTCAGCGCCGCCCGAAACTCCTCCATGTGGCCCCGTCCTCCTCTCCCCGGAACCCTTGCTCCAGCGCCCGCCGAGCTCCTCCGCGCTGGGCCCCGTCCCCGGAACCCTAGCGCCGGCCACCGCACGCGCCCCCCGCCCCCGTCCTCCTCCCGTGCCCGTGCCCGCCCTGTCCTCCTCTCCCGGAACCCTTGCTCCAGCCCACTGAAGCTCCTCCATGGCTGGGCCCTGTCCCCGAACCCTAGCGCCAAGCCACACCGAGCTCCTCCGCGATCACCGTCCCACATGCCGGGCCCGTCCTCCTCCCCGGTCACCGTCCCCGTCCTCCTCCCGGTCACTGTCCCCCGTCCTCCTCCCGGTCACCGTCCACACGGGCCCTGCTTCTCGAACACAGGCGGGCTCTAGCCGCTACCTCCTCACTTGGAACTTGCTTGCCAAAAGCCGAGGTAAGAACTAGGCCGAGGTAAGAACTACGTAGTACCTTGGTTCTGTAATTACAATGCTGTCTCCAAAGCTCAAATTTTATTCTTGTAGTAATCTGCTATATTTTCCCCATCCGAAATGTAATTAGAGATTCACATTTGGGCTATCCTAGCTTTCTCTAGGTTCCACTACGTTGTTACATCTCTCGTGAAAATGCAAAACTATCTTTCCTTCGTGTATGATGAGGAGTCTTCTAATTCTTCTCGTTAACTTAGTGTTTAAGGCGGTTTTCAGTTAGGGTCTGTTTCATAGAGCTCTTAGAGCTGTTTCCAGGCTTAGTTATAAATTATATGCTCATTATGCCAAGCAACTTTGAATATGTAGTCATGTAATTCGTGGATAGGAATTTTCAATATCGCCCATATTTAGCCATGAAACTCAATTCGTCTTTTTAACAATCCCTTTATAGGCTTATCTCCAACAGGTTGAGTTTGTTTCCATATTTAGCTGGAATTTGTGACCTATTTATACTGTGGTTGTCTCCAACAACATCGAATCTCAACAAAGATTGTCTCCAACAACCTATTTGTGAGAAATTTGAGATGAATTGGTCACTCTCTGCAATTTTCTAGTAGTATACTATTACTACTGCCTACTACTGTCTCTACTTAATCTATTCCTATACTTAATTTTGAGATGACCTGCTGTGAACAAGGGGTATAGTAAACTCCTTTTGGAATGGACGGCTGAAAATTGTACAGGATAAACTACACTTGGTGAATTTTGAACTGCTATACTACTGATCTATGATGCTTTTGCTGAACCGTAGCATTTGAATTCAATTCTTTTTGCTGCCTATGATGCCAAAGAAATTTGTGACAAAATTACGAGCATATGGCACTGCCTATGATGCACCTTGCCTTTAAACTGATCACATGCTAAAGTTGTGAGAATTTTGAGATGAATTGGCCACTCTGCTGCAATTTTGCCAAATTTGATATTATTTTGGTGGTGGTGCTACCTATTTCTCTACTTAATCTATTCCTATACTGTCTGCTACTACTGTCCTCCTATACTACTCCTATACTACTGCTATACTACTGTTGTATACTACTACTACTGCCTACTACTACTCCCTCCTCCTCTACTCCCTCCTCCTCGATCTACTGCCTACTCCTCTACTCCCTCCTCCTCTCTCCCTCTCCTCTACTATCCTCCTCTGCAGCTCTTACTCTACTCCTCTTACTCTACTCTACTCTACTCTACTCTCACCTCCTCTAGTCTTCTACTCTATCTTGATGGCCGAAGGACTTAGCCCTTTGGGGCCAAATTTTGAAACTATCTTGATGGCTTTTGTTTGGTATTTGCAATGATGATTCTTTTCACACTTCTAAGTGAGGCAAGTGGCATATGCAATGATGTGAACCCTTTTATCTTTGAGGCAACAAGATGATGATCGAGTGCCCCGCTAAACTAGGATGGCTTGTATACCGTATACAAGCAACCAGTTTTAAAAGCGATGTGATGACTATGGGGCAAATCTGAGCCAACTACTACTACTTTACTACTCTAGTACTACTCTACTTTACTACTCTAATACTACTCTACTTTACTACTCTATAACTGTGTCTATACAACTGAAATATGTATTCATTGTAGCTTTCAATGGCGGAGGAACCGATAAGCGAATGGCGCGACCCTACCCCTAGTGCATCATCATCAACTAGCCTCGAGAGCCACGTGTCCGTGACCCCGAGGCCAACAAAGAAACGTCGTCAGAGGGCGAAGATGATCCGACCTACCAACCGAGGGACGACAAGTTGAAAGTGCGCATCTCCAAACCACGAACAGATGCTTGGTGGTGCCTCGAGAATTGAATTTCGAGGAGGAACAAGTCGGGGACAAAGAACCCCCGCTCCATCTCCAACCACTTGAGCAAGTCTAGGGGTCGAGGACAAAGCCGAGAAGGGGGAACACGGGAGGCACCGGAGGGAAATCCACGGCCGAAGTCCATGTGATCCATGAGGTGGGACCAGAGGAAACCCATTGTCGCCACCCACGGTCCTTGCCAAGTTCAACAACTGGTGGCATGTATAGTCAAGGACAAGGTGGAGATCACTTGGGAGGAGGGAACAATGTCCCTGGCGACTACAAGACACATATCTGGGGTGAGGTGACGAGGAGCTTCCATTATCCCGAGGACGCCGATCCCGAACAAGTGCGAGGAGTGGGTCATGCACGTGGCGGGAAGAGCCTTTAGAAACTTCAAGTCCATGCTTGACCAGGTACTACACGAAGCTAGGCAAGTCACCCCATGTCAAATACACTATGGTGAAGGAACATCACTTTGGGAAGAGTTACGCAAACAAAGAACAACGAAGAAGCAAAGGCAAAGAGCGCCAAGTTCAGCGACTCATGAAGAAGAACCAGCACCCCACCACTTGGGCATGACTGGGTTTGCTTGGTAAGAGGCCCCATGGCGAGAGGAAAGAAAGGGCTAGAGCTGCCGCCGGCTTCCCGATCCATACGACGGTGTAGACTTGAGGGCTAAGGACTTTATCTATGCCCGCAAGTCAAGAAAGCTCAAGGAGGGCACGAGCAAGTTCAATGAGCCCAAGTTCGAGGAGGTGGAGAGGGCTGTCATCGAGGCCGCTAAATCCAAGGACAACCGAGGTTCGCAGGGGCCAGGACTTGCTGACCCCTGGCGCTGGGAACCCCGAGCACCGTGGCCGCGTCCGTGGCATGTCGTCAAAGATGAGCTAGAACTCGGTGGAGTCATGGCAATCCGACGCTGCCACATACCGGTCAAGGCAGAGGTACAAGGAGGGCATCTTTCAGAAGGGCTATGATCAAGGCGTGGCCGAAATGATCAGCCGGTCCATAAAAGAAGCCTTCACGAGCAATGACCCAGATATGGTGTCGATGAGGTCAGAGATGCTTCGCCAGGCTGGCGTGGCCGTGCCTCAAGTTCCACAAGGGCAGCCACTGCCGATGATCGAGGATCGCCCAAGGCACCCCGTCGACGCCATCCGGGAACCCATGCACGTCCAGCTCACGATCCCGTTTGGCAGGGCGAAAAAGTTGACCGTGGCTGAGGGTTACATGCACCCCAAAGAAGATATTAAAGATTTCAACCAAGACCAGATCCCTGCCAACTATGCTGCCGTGATACTTACATGGTATGCGACCGAATATGAAGAATTTGAAATGGAATATCCAAATGCAGAAGGGATAACGTTCCTTGGAGCTGCCTTGGGTTCCGAAGTCCTGTGGAACAAGGACGACATAGAGATCATTCTCTCGACGCCGACTTCTACGATGACGGCGACACCAACATCACAACCATCCGTTGCCGGATCTTGTCCCCCCGATGATCCGGATCACGGCGACGGCGATGACAAAGGCAATGGCGGGGATGACAAGGGAAGGAACTCACCCCGAGGCACAAGCCCTCACCCTCGTTCTCCTCCTCCAACAAGTCCACCTCCACCTCCCGGCAATCAGTCTAAGGGCACGAGCAAAGCACCGGAGGCACAAGCCCTCACCCTCGTTCTAATCCTCCAACAACAAGTCCACCTCCACCTCCCAAGATCCGTCTAAGGGCACGAGCAAAGGATTGGAAGGCACGGAGGAACTGGGGGCAAAGACACCGCCTGCTGCCATTGTGAGCACAAGCCACTGTCCTCCACCGCCGGCGAAGACTAAAGGCGACCAAGGGCAGCTCACATACTCACTTGTGTTCGAAAGGTATGATAGCGGCGAGCATAATTTGCTAATAACTTTTCTTTGCCATAATATGGTACTAACATTTCTATCCCAGGCCGAGATCACCTTTCCATCTATTTCCTGAATCGGATGACTGCCCCGGCCATTATGAGCATGGGAAGTTCATGATAACCAAGGCCCAACTCGTCGACGAGGAAAGGTGGGAGACAAGGAGGTTTCATCTCTGGTACATGGAAGCGGCAAAAGCTGGCCTGCATGGTTTTCTAGTCAAGGTTGTGGTGGAGTACTTCCACTTGCCCGACGATGTAGAACTCCCCATGGACTTCCGCGACATGTACAGACTACTACGGGAACAAGACCTTGACATCGCCCAAGTCACCTTGTTCTCTATGTAAGTGATGAATTTTGAGTTTCACATATCACCTGCCTTTGAATCGGTCAAGACTACTTATATATGCCATGATGGCTTGTCCTTGCAGGTTGATGGCCTATATATCCAAAGAACTAAAACTTGATGTTATCTATCTATCTCCAATGCATATTGCTCAAAGAATCATCATTGGATACCACCTAGATGACAACCATCCAACCATGAAAGACTTGACCAAGCGACAGAGAGAGGCGCACAGGAAGAAACTGATGGATAATGAGAAGTTGAACATTTCAAGGTACATACTAGGAGCAATGAAGAAGATCAGGGGACATGGGTGTATCCTAGCTGCCTACCACTTTGGGTAAGTCGAAGACATGCCTGTAGAGATAAGTGTGTAGCTAGCTAGAATTATTATTTCTTGTCGTAACCTGTATTTTGTTTCAATGGCGCAATATGCAAGGCCTCGAGGGTCACCGGGGTTGCATTTATCATCTACCCTCGGGATGGCGGGGCTGCGTATTTGATTCGTTGACACCGCCAAACTTAAAAGGGTACAAGGCCTTTGAAGATTGCCTAAAAGTGTAAGTGATCGAACTGTCTTCTCATATGCGTTCTAATGCCCTATCTAATACTAGTACATTTCAGTATATAAGCTTATAAGGAGTACGTGAAGGATCCTGAATGCTATGATCGAAGAACAGAGAATTTTAAGGCTAAGCATAAGAACCGCATCAAAATCGACGCAACTTTCCGTAAAGTATTTGAAAGGTTTAATTGTGCTTTCCGTTCATATGCATTCTAATGCTCGTGTTGTAATGCTTGCGTGACGATCATGCGAAAGTGCCAAACAACCCGGTAGGATCACAAACACAATGCTTCTACGCTGTGAGATCCCGAGGGTGTGCAAGCAAAGATGCAGAAAGAATTGGAAGGTGCTCAAGAATGGATTGAACTGGTCGAGAGACATGCGAGCATCCAACACGACTTCAAGCGGACAAAGGCGGACATATGTAAGTTTGTCTTAGACAAATGCGTGCTTGAAGGGGGGCACGTTCTTCCATGAGAACAGCCATTAGCGATATTCTTACCGAGTACGAGAGGCTGAGGAAATGGCCCACGATGATGCGTCCGTAGGATTACACTTTAGCGCATGTATAACGACTTTAATATGTAAATGTAATGAATTAACGATGACAAGAACGACTAAGTGAATGTATATATATATATATATATACATGTATATTATTTCATGTGTAATGTCTGCATACTTTTTAAGTTTAATCTGTGAAATCTGGATGTGATTGAATTGAATTTGAATTTATATGCTTGATGTATTTTATTTGAATTTATATATATACTCGCTTTATTTTTTAATTCAGAAATAATTTACCGAGGCGGGCAAATAATAAAGCCCGCCACGACAAATCAACATAACCACGACGGGCCACAAAAGGTGCCCGCCATGTTAACCTATTTATCGCGGCGAGGCGTGTAACGTGCCCGCCCGTAAGTAAAGTATATTTACCGCAGCGGGCACGTTACACCGCTCGCCGCGGTAAATAGGTTAACCGCGGCGGGCAAAGCCGCCCGCCGCGGTTAAGCCACGATTTACCGTGGCCTGTAGGCCACGGCGGACGGCTTTGCCCGCCGCGAGAAACCCAAATCGCCCGCCTCCAGTAAACTTTATGTAGTAGTGCGCCGCCGTCGCGCATGGCCGAGCGCCGTGGTCGCCTCTTCCACGAGCTCTGCTGCCCCCTGTAACTTCAGTTAGGATAGGTTCTAGGGTTGGAGGTGTTGTTCGACTTGCTAGCTTGGTCGGAGTGGGTCCCAGTTGGCCGACGTGATCCACCAGTGCCGTTGCCGCCGCGCCGGTGCACGTGTGGGTGCTCGGGGACCTGGGCGTTGTGTAGATGGTTTGTTCCGAGGGTTAGATTGCTTAAGTCCAGACTATAGGAATATTGCTGTGGACTGTGGATTGATTCGGTACTAGCGCAGGCACGTTTTCGCAAATGTGCCGGAGCACGCGGGCCTTCCCGTCGTGGGCCATTGTCGCACGGTTGGGCTGCGCCCGCATGGGGCACGCCGGTGGGTCACGAGTGCGCGAGCACTGCACGGGCGTGGGCCACACCGCGAGATAGTGGGCCATGGGTTGAATTCAGTTTTCTTTTTCCTAGGAATTAGTAGATGCTTTTCTAATTTAAATTGCGAGCTGATCTTTGGAAAAATTATAGTAAATGTTGTATGTGTCCAAAAATAGTGAAACAATATTTGTTAGGTTCACAAAAATGGGATCTATCTGTTGGTGTATTTAATTTATAATTATCTATGATAGTGATAGATTCATTAATTCATTTAGAAAAGCTTAGCATTATTTAGCTTAATATTTGTAGGAATTTTTGTGGCAAATTGGTAATAGATTTAGCCATGAAATTTTATAGTAGGTTCATTGTATTATTATGTGCTCACTGTAATTTTTGTAGCCTTAGAATAGATTGATAAATAGGGTAGCTAACACTCCTTGTTTTATCATTTATATAGTAAATCGATATTAAGAGTAAGAATGCCTTTAGTTGCTAAGTTAATGCACGAAATGTTTCATTCCTGTTTAGTGGAAATGATAGGCAACTTAGCGTCTTAGTCAGTAGAGCTAGCTTAGTGGATTGATAGATGTATTCTTATTTTAAGAGTTGCTGTTGCCATATTATTAAGTGTTACACCATCATTTCATGTATGTAGATAACGAGTTGGTAGAGTTCATGCCTGCGGGTGAGCAAGAGTATGAGGAGATCATCGGGGAGTACGAGGAGGAGATTCTCGTACAGGAGGGAGCCCTAGAGCCATCAGTTGCTAACTTTGTTGACACCCGCCAGCCCAAGGCAAGCCCCAGTGCATAACCCTTATTTTGAATTATATCTGGATATATATATGTGATGTGCATTTACGTTACTGGCACTTTATGGAAACTACATGCATAGATATACCTACCTATTAGTCCTACTAGCATAGGTCGAGTAGTAGCTATGCTCGGGATTTCAGTAGCATGAGTAACCTGCAGTTGCTCACAATAGGTGATTATTATTATCACTCATGATAAAAATGGTAAAAGGAAAATGGAGACCGGGTAGGGATATGGTTTGGGTATTGGTGGGTGTGAGAGGTTGTGTCCTGCGGCCAACGAGGCATAGCTTGGTTACACTGTTTCCCTGTCTGTGGCGGTTAAGGACTAGCCGTTGAATTGGATTCTAGGCAAGTCACAGACTTATTATCCTGAGCACATACTTGTGTATGGGCGCAGGGAAGGCTTGTTGCTCTCTTGTCGTGGGGTTTGGCTCTTTTCGGACCGACCAATTGGAGGTGGGGATTGTGGAGGTCTAAGCACTACACTGAGTCTGGGACTCAGGAGCGGGGGCTTGGAGTCCAAGTTTGGACGGGGACCTAGACCCCGTGATAGGAGAGTGGTGGGTTGGTCCTACTTGTGCTTAGGGTACAAGCAGGGCGTGTGTTTTGGGGTACCCAGCTGTGCACATTTATTCGCGAATCGCCTGCGATCCGGTACGGCTTGTCTACAATCTAGCACCATAGTAAGAACAAAAAGAGGAAAGGTGGTGAAATAGAACCGTTTGCTCAACTCTTGCTTGAAAGTAGAACAGGTGCTTACATAGGTTGGTTAGATAATGAACCAATCATGAATGCTAATAATTAACATACATAAGGATTCACTATTAGTATTGCTTTCTGCAAAAAGGAACCCATCAAACCATAAAGCTTATCATATCTCTTGGAGTCGGGAAATTATTCTCACTAGTCGGATAAGTCTTGCAAGTACATTATGTACTCAGGGTTTATTTACCCCTGTTGTAGGTACTACTTGAGGAGTAGCCGTTGTGTGAAGGATTCTTCTGGTGGCCACAGACGGATCCTTGTATATTATCAATAGATGTTCCTTTTCATTCCGCTGTTAAATTTCCACACTCTGAATTTGGTACTGTAATAATATATTTCTAAGAACTCTAGATGTATAAAATGGACTAAGTAATGTAAACTCGTTCTTATTATTGGATCCTGAGGGAAAAAATGTGGATTATCCGGGCTCTCCCTTAGGGTGTGCTCGATGGAATTTGCCCATTGTAGCTCGCTCTTGGGGTGCTTAGTGTCTAGTGGAAGACAAGCGTCTTCGTAAGTGAGTTATTTCGGGCGGTTCTACCACAGTTGATACTAGAGCCAATAATGAGTCTACGAGTTTCGTCACTCTTTTCCAAAACCTAAAATTTGACCAACAAAAGTTTTCCGAAAAGTAGGATGCGATAAAATTATGTAAATAAGTATAAGCCCTAGCAATATGGTCTATCTAGAATAGCGTTACTGGTTTTATCTAATTAATCTTCTGCAGGTACACTAACTTACGCTGCGTAAGAATCGTTTAGCATATGGAAAGCGAGTGTGCGATGTGCCGAAAATTCTTGCGAATGCCGCTATATTTCGGTTTGAGTGAACGTATAGGCAGATGCATGCATCATGATGAGAGAATCTTGCTTAAACTAAAACTCCCCCTACACGGATAATTTGGATTAGTGAATTGATAGGATAAACTAAAAGAATGCTTCAATAAATGTCTTATTATTTCTCTAATCTCTTGTTCCTGATCTAGAGGGTTTTCCTAAATGGTTGGCTCCTATCTGTTTTCAGATGAACTTGAGGTCCGGTCATGGGAGCTCCAGTGCCGGAGCAGGCCATGGTCTTGGCGAAGGCCAAGGTGAAAGTGGCCGGGGCAATGGGAACGGCAATGGGGAGATCCATGAGGCCCCACTTTTGGCTCCTCCTCCTCCGCCACTGCCACCTCCATTGACTCATGCGGAGATGATGGCTGCTCGTCGTGAGTCAGCCCATGCCATGGAGCTGCTGACATAGACTATCGGTGGCTTCGCCCGTGGAGGACATAGAGGAAATGGTGGGAACGGGGGTGCTGCCCAGGGTCCCGAGGGACCCTGCTCTTATCAGGATTACTTAAAGACGCACCCACCCACGTTCACATCGATGGCTGAGCCTCTGGATGTGGAGCATTGGCTCCATATTCTAGAGCAAAAGTTTCTGCTACTCATCGTAACTGAGGAGCAGAAGGTGCGCTTTGCAGCGCAACAGCTGTTGGGATCTGCTAGTGCATGGTGGGACACATTTAATGCCATACAACCGGTGGATCACCATGTGACCTGGCAGGAGTTCACTATGACTTTCAGAGAGTATTATATTCCTGCTGGTGTTCTAAACAGGAAGTCGACGGAGTTCCTAGACCTGATGCAAGGAAGCATGTCCGTGATGGACTATGTCAACAAGTTCAACCACTTGTCACAGTATGCTGGGACTCACATTGATACGGATGAGAAGAAGAGGGACTGTTTCTATCGCGGTCTCTCTTGCATCTTGTAGAAGGAGTTATATATAGGAAACTATCAGACCTTTGGGCCTATGATGAATGCGGCTATTGCCATGGAGGGATTATAGCATGACTCTCAGGCAGAATGGAAGCGCAAGTGGGTGGCTTCTGGGTCTTCTAGTCACCCCCATGCTCAAAAGGTACAGGTTGTCAGGTGGGTGCCCTATCTAGTCACCCCCATGCTCAACAGACCTTTCAGGTACCTTCCACTCAGTATCGTGCACCTACTCAGTAGGTGGAACATCAGCAGCCCTAGGGACAGCAGATCGCACCTCATCAAGGATAGGGGAACAAGCCTGGTGCTTGTTTCAAGTGTGGCAAGGAAGGCCACTATGCCCGGGAGTGTCCGTAAAATTAGCCTACACAGTCTGCTCAGCCCTCAACTAACTCTAGTCTGATCAAGAGGACAATTATCAAGAAGAAAGTACTAGTAAGCTGTTCTAGACAGGTTAATTTCACGGAGGCTGAGGAAATGTTGCAAAATGAACCAATGATGGCTGGTATGTTCACCATTGATTCCCATCTAGCTTATGTGTTGTTTAATTCTGGTGCATCACATTCATTCATGAGCATGAAATTTGCACACCGGCACAATATACCTCTTATGGCTATACCTTTTGCCTATAGAATCAGTACTCCGGGTGTGCAGTTGTGCGTTAATACTCTGACGGACACAGTGGGATTAGTGTAAGCCACTCACACTTACCGTCTCCAGTTCATGGTGCTGCTTGGGCAAGGCATTGATGCAATTTTGGGAATGAACTGGTTGCGTGTATATGGGGTAGTCTTGGATCTAAAGCAGAGAGTTATTGAGTTATAGCTTCCTTCTTCTGAGGATAGGATATCTCTTCTTATGCCCTCTGATCTAGCCTTACCTGTTGCTGCTCAAGCTGAAGCTTCTCCTGATCTTGCCTCTATTCCTGTGGTCTGTGAGTTCCCGAATGTGTTTCCTGAAGATCTACCTGGGTTGCCACCGGATAGAGATGTGGAGTTCTCCATTGAGTTAGAGCCTGGCACTGCTCCTATCTCCCAATGCCCGTACCACATGGCCCCGAAGGAATTGGCTGAAATGAAGAAGCAGTTAGAAGAATTGTTGGAAAAGGGATTCATCCGTCCTAGCTCTTCACCATGGGGTTGTCTAGCCATTTTTCTGAAGAAGAAGGATGGCACTCTTTAGATGTGTGTGGATTACCACCCTCTCAATGTAGTAATCATTAAGAACAAGTATCCTTTACCTCGTATTGATACTTTGTTCGATCAACTAGCTAGTGGCAAGGTGTTCTCCAAGATTAATCTCCGCTCAGGCTATCATCAAATCAAGATTAGACCACAAGATATACCAAAGACAACTTTTTCTACTAGGTATGGGCTGTATGAATACCTAGTCATGTCTTTTGGTCTTACCAATGCTCCTGCATTCTTCATGTATCTTATGAACTCAGTCTTTATGCTGGAGTTGGACAAGTTTGTGGTGGTATTCATTGATGATATCTTGATACATTCCAAGAACAAGGAAAAGCATGCCCAACACCTTCGGATAGTACTGACTCAATTGAGGGAACACAAGCTGTATGCCAAACTTAGCAAGTGTGAGTTTTGGCTGGATCGAGTATAGTTTTTGGGACATGTTCTGACACCTGATGGCATCTCTGTAGATCCAAGCAAGGTGCAACATGTGCTAAATTGGAAGTCTCCCAAGTCAGTGCACCAGATTCGTCAGTTCCTTAGTCTTGCTGGATATTATCGGCGCTTCATTCCTGACTTCTCCAAGATAGCTTAGCCGATGATCAAGCTGCTCCAGAAAGATGCTATGTTTGTTTGGAGCCCGACTTGTGAAGAAGCCTTCCAAGCTTTGAAGAAATTTCTTACCACTGCTCCTGTCCTGGCCCAACCAGATATTGACAAACCTTTTGATGTATATTGTGATGCCTCGAAGATGGGGTTGGGATGTGTGCTTATGTAGGATGGGCGTGTGATAGCTTATGCTTCACGCCAGCTGAAAAAGCATGAGGTGAATTATCCCACCCATTATTTAGAGCTGGCTGCCGTGGTGCATGCTCTAAAATTTTGGAGGCATTATCTGTTGGGAAACAAAGTACACATTTTTACAAATCATAAGAGCCTCAAATATATTTTCACTCAGTCTGAGCTGAACATGAGGCAAAGGAGATGGTTGGAATTAATCAAGGTTTATAACTTGGAGGTACATTACCACCCCAGAAAAGCTAATGTGGTAGTTGATGCTTTGAGCCAGAAGTCATATCAGGTTGAAGAAACACCCTTGTCTCTCAACCATGCTGAGATGCTAGCTCACATTGCTTTAGTCTCAGATTTACTTGAGCAGATTATTATGGAGCAAAGGCAAGATACATCAGAAATTCCTCACATCAAGAAACTAATTGCCAAAGGGCGTGGTCCTCAGTTTAGCATTGATGAGCAAGGGGTATTAAGGTACAAGAACAGATTGGTGGTTCCATCAAATGAGGAGATTAGAAGGAAGATTTTGAATGAAGCTCATCATTCCAAGTTGTCTATCTATCCTGGCAGTAACAAGATGTACCATGATTTGCACCACTTGTATTGGTGGTCCAATATGAAACAGGATATCACCAAGTACGTCGTGGAGTGCGACACTTGTGGGAGAGTTAGGGCAGACCACATGCATAGCCTAGGATATTTGTAGCCCTTGCCTATTCCTGTTTAGAAATGGGAAGATATTTTCATGGATTTCATTGTGGGTTTACCCCGCACGTCCAAGGGCTATAACTCTATTTGGGTCATTGTGGATCGCCTTACCAAGTCAGCTCATTTCCTCTCGGTGGATACCAGATATTCAACTAGAAAGTATGCCAAGCTGTATCTTGACCGGATTATGACCTTGCATGGAGTTCCTCTTACTATCGTCTCTGATAGAGGGTCAGTCTTTGTCTCTCGCTTTTGGGAGCAACTCCAGGAGTGTCTTGGTACTAGTTTCCTCCGAAGTTTAGCTTATCATCCACAAGCTGACTGCCAAACAAAAAGGGTAAATCAGGTACTTGAGGACATGTTGAGATCTTGTGCCATTTCTTTTCTTGAGAAGTGGGATGAATGCTTGAACTTAGCTGAGTTTTCTTACAACAATAGCTATCAAGAAAGCATTCGTATGGCACCCTTTGAAGCTCTATATGGTAAGAAATGTAGGGCACCACTTAACTGGGTTGAAGTGGGAGACCGTGGATACTTTGGGCCTGTCTTCATCAAAGAAGCTTGAGAGCAAGTCAGTATTTTTCAGAGTCATTTGAAGGCGGCTCAGAGCTAACAAAAAGCTTATGTGGGCAAGCGAAGAAGGCCTTTGCAATTTGTAGTTGAGGATCATGTGTACCTCAAGGTGTCTCCTATGAGAGGGGTGCATTGGTTTCGTGTTCATGGCAAGCTAGCCCCTAGATATGTGGGTCCTTACAAGGTTTTGGGGCAGTGTGACCCAGTTGCTTATCGTCTCCAACTTCCAAAAATTTTATTGGTGGTACATGATGTGTTCCACGTATCTTAGTTGAAGAAGTGTTTGCGGGTCCCTGATGAAGCTGTGGAAATTGAAGGACTTCCCCTCTAGCCTGACTTGACATATATTGAACACCCTGTCAAGATCTTAGATGAGAAAGAAAGAGTGACTAGGAACAACGTGGTGAAGTTCTACAAGGTTCAGTGGTAAACCACTCGGAGGATGAAGCAATGTGGGAGCAAGAAAGTTACATACTAGAACATTATCCCCATCTTCTTTCTGGTTCATTGAGGTAGTTGTTTATTTTGAAATATATTTCTTATCTTTTTCCCACACTAGGCACATGAGATCTCGAGGCAAGATTTTGTTTTAGGGGGGGGTAGATTTGTAACACCCTCGGTGTTATACTGTAAAATCTTTTGCTAAAACATGTCATGAGCATCATGGTTATGTGTCAATGCATGTGATATACTGTGTAAATCAATTTACGTAACTTAAAACGACCAACGGAAATGCGTAACGAAAGGGTGTTGTGACTTATGAAATTATCAAGTTAGAATGTTCGCGAATTTTTATTGAACGAAAACACTATAGAATGTATATGTGGAACTTTAATGAAGTTAGAAGTACAAACCTTGTAAATGACGATGAAATACCTACAGTTGAAAAATGAATTCACTAGCTAGCATACCTAATAGCTTGGAAATCGAATTTGACGCGAATCCGATCGAGACTTAGTCGATTTCGTAAGTCTAAAAAGTGGTTTGACAAAGCTAGGTTTGGTGATTTCTGTAGAAGAATCAGGTTAAGGAGTGGTGTGGTTTCATGGCTGGTTTTAGTATCCTAATATGCCCTCTTAAGAATTGCATAGGTCGTTTGTCGATTAGATCAATGTTTTAGGTTTATTCAGACGCTTTAAAAATCGTGCATGGCACGCTTTCGGCCGGTTTCAGCGTCTGGGCGTGGTCACCATGCCTGGGCACTCGGCGTTGGCCATCTGACGCACGTGCACATGGATGCCACATGCGCATGCCACGCTCGGTGGGCCCAATGCCCTGGCCGGTCCGCTACCGCCTGGCCGCCTACCTCGCCGTGTCACTACTGCTGGCATCGCTGCTGGTGCCGTGGGGCCGCCCGCGTTCGCTCAGCTTTGCTCGGCCTGTTGCTGTCGCTGTTGCACCGCTACGCGCACACCGTCTTGTGCATGGGTGCCACGATGGCGCCGGTCTCTATGCTCTATGGGTGCCGCGTCAGTATGGGATCAAGGCCGCTGCCGTTCGCACGCGCGCCTATCCCCACGTGGGTTAGCCATGCCCTATTGTTGTGGCGCGGAGCTCCTCTGTGTGGCATGTCAGGCCAAGCCGCTTCTGGCCTCGCACTGTGCTGCACGTGAGGCTGCCGTTCCCTCGCCTTGTCCTCGTTTGTTAAATGGCTTCGCGATGCATCGTGTTGTCTCGTCCCTGCATCTCTCGCGCGCACTGCTGCGGCCGCCTGGGACGGCAGGCGGGACCGAGCTGCGCCAAGCCAAATTCATAGCGCATGGTCGCTGTCAGTGCAATTACTCACGCCAGGCGCTAGTGTTGGAGCGCTACTACCACCCAGTCACCTTCGGCCTTCAATTGAGCCCGGCCGAGCTTCAATTGGCCGTTTCCCCCTCTGCCGTGCCATTAAGGCCGGGACCAGCCGCAACTGAGGACAGCTACCCGTCGCACCACCTCTCACCAATTCACCTCCACCACGAGTTTTGCCTTGATCCCCTCCATCCCGTGCGTACCCCACTTTCACTGCCACTGCCTTCCCGGCACCGTTGACATGGTCGTGCCACCGCCGCCGTCGCGGAGTTTGCTGTGCGTGCGTGGTCGGGCACACGCGGTCTTTCCTCAGCCAAACCATCACCATAGGAGTAGTTAGGGTACGATAGTGGTTCTATTGAGTTAGCCATCTCTCCCCTTGATGGCTTAGGGTGGCCGGCGTGGTCGCGCCGCCATCGCGCATGGCACCTGCCGGAGCGCGCGGGCCTTCCCATCGTGGGCCGTTGTCGCACGGTTGGGCCACGCCCGCATGGGCTGTGCCGGTGGGTCGTGCGTGTGCGCGTGCGCAGCGCGGGCATGGGCCACGCCGCGAGATAGTGGGCCACGGGTTGAATTCAGTTTTCTTTTTCCAAGGAATTAGTAGATGCTTTTCTAATTTAAATTGTGAGCTAATCTTTGGAAAAATTATAGTAAATGTTGTAGGTGTCCAAAAATAGTGAAACAAAATTTGTTAGGTTCACAAAAATGGGATCTATCTGTTGGTGTATTCAGTTTATAGTTATCTATGATAGTGATAGATTCATTAATTCATTTAGGAAAGCTTAGGATTATTTAGCTTAATATTTGTAGGAATTTTTGTGGCAAATTGGTAATAGATTTAGCCATGAAATTTTTACAGCAGGTTCATTGTATTATTATGTTTTCACTGTAATTTTTGTAGCCTTAGAATAGGTTGATAAATAGGGTAGCTAACACTCCTTGTTTTATCATATATATAGTAAATCGATATTAAGAGTAAGAATGCCTTTAGTTGCTAAGTTAATACATCAAATGTTTCATACCTGTTTAGTGGAAATGATAGGCAACTTAGCATCTTAGTCGATAGAGCTAGCTTAGTGGTTTGATAGATGTATTCTTATTTTAAGAGTTGCTGTTGCTGTATTATTAAGTGTTACACCATCATTTCATGTATGTAGATAACGAGTTGGTAGAGTTTGTGCATGCGAGTGAACAGGAGTACGAGGAGATTACCAAGAAGTACGAGGAGGAGATTCTCATATAGGAGGGAGCCCCGGAGCCATCAGTTGCTGACTTTGTTGACACCCGCCAGCCCAAGGCAAGCCCCAGTGCATAACCCTTATTTTGAATGATATCTGGATATATATATGTGATGTGCATTTACGTTACAGGCACTTTATGGAAACTACATGCATAGATATACCTATCTATGAGTCCTACTAGCATAGGTCGAGTAGTTGCTATGCTCAGGATTTCGGTAGCGTGAGTAACCTGCCGTTGCTCATAATAGGTGATTATTATTATCACTCATGATAAAAATAGTAAAAGAAAAATGGAGACCGGGCAGGGATATGGTTTGGGTATTGGTGGGTGTGAGAGGTTGTGTTCTACGGCCAATGGGACATAGCTTGGTTACACTGTTTCCCTATCTGTGTCGGTTAAGGACCGGCCATTGCATTAGATTCTAGGCAAGTCACAGACTTATTATCCTAAGCACATACTTGTGTATGGGCACAGGGAAGGCTTGTTGCTTTCTTGTGTATGAGCACATACTTATTCCCTGTCTGTGTTGGCTCTTTCTGGACCTATTGATTGGAGGCAGGGATGGTGGAGGTCTAAGCACCGCACTGAGTTCGGGACTCAGGAGCGGGGGCTTGGAGTCCAAGTTTGGACGGGGACCTAGACCCTGTGATAGTAGAGTGGTGGGTTGGTCCTGCTTGTGCCTGGGGTACAAACGAGGCATGTGTTTTAGGGTACCTAGCTGGGCACATTGATTAGTGAATCTCCAGCGATTCGGTATGGCTTGTCTAGAATCTAGCACCGTAGTAAGAACTGAAAGAGGAAAGATGATGAAATGGAACTGTTTGCTCAACTCTTGCTTGAAAGTAGAACATGTGCTTACATAGGTTGGTTAGATAATGAACCAATCATGAATGCTAATAATTAACATACATAAGGATTCACTATTAGTATTGCTTTATGCAAAAAGGAACCCATCAAACCATAAAGCTTATCATATCCCTTGGAGTCGGGAAATTATTCCCACTAGTCAGAAAGTCTTGCGAGTATATTGTGTACTCAGGGTTTATTTGCCCCTATTGTAGGTACTGCTTGAGGAGTAGCCGTTGTGTGAAGGATTTTTTTGGTGGGCACAGATGGATCCTTGTATATTATCGATAGATGTTTCTTTTCATTCCGTTGTTAAATTTTCACACTCTGAATTTGGTACTGTAATAATATATTTCTAACTCTGGATGTATGAAATGGACTAAGTAATGTAAACTCATTCCCATTATTGGATCCTGAGGGTAAAAATGTGAATTATCTAGGGTCTCCCTTGGGGTGTGCTCGACGGAATCCGCCCACTATAGCTCGCTCTCAGGGTGCTTAGTGTCGAGTGGAAGACAAGCGCCTCCGTAAGTGAGTTATTTTGTGCGGTTCTACTACAGTATCCCATGTAGGCACACTATATGCGTGATATACAATGCTGCATATTCATGAGGTCGGTAGTGGGTGCTAACTAAAAAAAATGCGCAGACTTTGTCAATCGGTCCACAATTACCCAAATCGAGTCAAAGCCTTTTTGAGTGGGTGGGAGTCCAACAATAAAATCCATGCTGATCTCCTCCCATTTCCATCCTAGAATAGATAAAGGTTGGAGCAATCCAGCAGGTTTCAGATGATCTGCCTTGACCCTACTACAAATATCACACCAAGCAACTTAGGCGGTGATTTCCTAGTTCATCTTTTTCCACCAAAAATAGGTTTTCAAATCTTGATACATCTTATTACTACCCGGATGGATAGACAACTTGAACGAATGAGCTTCATCTATGATTTGATTTCTAAGTTCACAGTCCTTTGGTACCACTAGTCAATTCTTGAATCATAGCACACCTCTTTCATTGACCCTAAAATGCTTGGTTTCCCATTTCTTCATCTTTGTCTTTATGTGAAACACACCTACATCTATCTTTTGTAGTTCTATGATTTTGCTCTCAAGTGAACAACATATAGTGTTGTTGTGTAGCACAATAGGATGCAATAGATTAAACCCATCTTCCAACAAGGCTTCTAAGGCATTACAATGAGATTTTCGACTAAGTGCATCTAGTACAACATTGGCTTTTCCTGGATGATAGTGCACTTCCAAATTATAATCCTTGATCAGCTCTAACCACCTTCGCTGCCTCATGTTCAGTTTAGGTTGAGTGAAGATGTATTTGAGACTTTTGTGATCAGTGTATATGTGGCATACATTTCCCAACAAGTAATATCTCCATATCTTCGATGCATGAAAAACTGCTATGAGCTCTAAATCATGTGTGGGATAGTTGACTTCATGCTTTCTCAATTGTCGAGAAGCATAGGCAATAACTTGGCCTTCTTGCATGAGCACACACCCCAAACCTGTACCCAATGCATTACAGAACACATCAAAAGGCTTTTTAATGTTGGGTTGTGCCAGAACAGGAGCAATGGTTAGCAAGGTTCGCAGAGTGTGAAAAGTAGCCTCACACTCTGGAGTCCAATTAAACTTTTCATCCTTCAGAAGTAATCTGTTCATGGGCTTAGCTATTTTGGAAAAGTTAGGAATGAAATGACGATAATAGCTTGCTAGCCCTAGAAAACTCCAAACTTCATGAACCGAAGTCGGGGCCTTCCAATCCATGACCTCTTATACTTTAGATGGGTCTATAGAGATTCCATCTTCAGAGAATAAATGACCAAAGAAAGGTAGTTTCTTCAGCCAGAATTCACACTTGCTAAACTTTGCATACAATTTATGCTTTCTCAGCCTAGACAAGACAACTCTAAGATGCTTTGCATGATCTACCTCATTCTCAGAGTAAATCAGGATATCATCGATAAACATGACCACAAACTTGTCAAGCTCGAGCATGAACACCGAATTCATCAGGTACATGAAATAGGAAGGAGCATTTGTCAGTCCAAAAGACATGACCAAATACTCATACAAGCCGTATCTAGTGGAGAAAGTTGTCTTAGATATATCCTCTGGCCTGATCGTGGTGGTAGCCTAATCTCAAATCAATCTTAGAGAATTCCTTTGCTCTTGCCAATTGATCAAACAAAATATCAATACGAGGCAAAGGGTACTTGTTCTTAATGGTTACGACATTAAGAGGCCTATAGTCCACATACATCCGTAATGATTTATCCTTTTTCTTCACAAATAAAGCTGGACAACCCCAGGGAGACGAACTAGGTCAAATGAAACCTTTGTCCAAAAGTTCTTGAAGCTGAATTTTAAGTTCTGCTAACTCATTGGGTGGCATCCTATAGGGTCTTCTTGAGATAGGTGATGTACCTAGCACTAACTCAATCTTAAGCTCTACATCCCTATCTGGCGGTAAACTAGGCAATTCATTTAGGAATACATTAGGGAACTCGCAAACTACTGGAATATCACAGAGAGTAGTGGTTTGGATGGCACATGACAAGTTTTGAAGATCAAAACTTCTAGGAAGTGGTACTAGAAAAGCATTACCCCCCTTGGGTTCCTTCAGCATAATTGTTCTAGTGGACGTGTCAATGAGAACTCCATGACCACTCATCCAACTCATGCCCAAAATCACATCTATGGCTAACCTAGGCAATACTATGAGATCCACAGTATATTCCCTCTCTTGTATAGAGATAAGAACATCTCTAACTATTTGGTTTGTAGAGATAGTAGCTCTAGCTGAACTTATACTATAACCACCCTTGTCTACCTCAATTATCTTCTGATCATGCTTAGATGCAAATGTTTGGCTCATAAATGAATGAGAAGCTCCAGAATCAAATAAAACAATTGTGGGGTGCTAGTTTACAAGAAACATACCAGCAGTCATGACTTCCCCTGTGGGAATCTCCTCCATGGCTGTAAAGTGCATGTATCTAGGATGTGCCCTTGGATTAGCTAGCTTTTGGTTGCCTTGATTCTGATTTGCACCCTTCTTATATGGGCATTCCCTAGCCCAATGGCCGGTTTGGTTACAATTAAAGCATGGCAGATTGCTTTTTGGCCCTGTGGAGCTTCCTTGGCCTATTTTACCCTTGGTTATGGCAATAGTGAAGGCTCTACGAAACACCTGCTGAGGATGACTGGCCTAGGCTTTTTGCTGGAGAGGCCTGAATTTAGGTGCTGGGGAACGGAATTGTGGCCTAGCTGCCACTAGAGCCCTAGAGTGAGAGGAACCTAAAACACCTGCCTCAGCTACCCGCTTGTGGCCTTTTGCTACCGCATGTAGGTTGTTCTAGTTTTCCTATGTTAGGGCATCACTAACAAAGTCATTGTATGTAGCACATTTGGAGTTGGCCATTATTTTCATCAACTTGGTGCTAAGGCCTCTCTTAAAACTTTCAATCTTCTTTGCTTCTGTATCAACAAATTCTAGGGCATAGCAGGACAAGTTATTGAATGCATGCATATACTCTATAAGAGCCTTGGTCCCTTGGGTGAGCTTCATGAACTCAGCTGCCTTCATGCGCATCAGCCCCAGGGAATTGATCCCATGTGACATTTGCATTTGCAGGTAGGGAAGACAGATAATGGGTCCACCAAATTCCTGCTAGCCCCTTCAACTGATGGGATGCGTACTCTGCCTTCATGGGTTCAGTGACTCTCAGCAAGCGAAACTTTTGCTCAATGGTATTCAACCACTTGTCTGCTTGGAGTGGCTTAGTGTCCTGAAAATCCTTGAAGGAGCTATACTGGTTTGGTTCAGGCCCTTGGTTTTGCTAGGGGGCGCGAGAGGTATTCTGCGCAATGAGGCATAGTGTTTCTTCCATCACTCTTTGATTATCCCAAGAACTGCACAAAAAATTCATTCGTGGAGGGTGGAGGTGGTGGTGGTAGGTTACCATCATCTCCACCATTTTGGCTGGTGCTGGCCCTAGTGCGTGTGCGAGGCATATGCAAAACTGCAACAATAAGTGATTATTGGATGATGTCAAGAGATTGTAGAAGAATTTTATAATCATACCCAACTGATATTACTGGAGAGAATCTTAAATTCATATAATAAAATAGAGGCACAATAATTCATTCTCACAACATAACATCACCAATTTGATCACTTATCGTACTCGCAACGCGTTAACATGCATGTCACATTTCACCAGCAAAATGAAATTGGGATTTAATTAAAATTCCAACCATCATGGACCAACATGCAAGGTTCTAATGTTACATTAACGATACATCTGAAGATCGAAAAAGATAAGGAGCTAGCGCATCTAGCTAAGCACTATAGCTAGGTTATGCCTCGGAGTGGTCACTATCAACACCAGACATAGCATTTGCCTCGTCATTGTCCATAGGAACAAGTTGTTCTTCCTCTCCCTCTTCCCAACCGTCATCTTCCATGAACATTTCCGAATCTTCCACTTCTTCTTCCATGGCTACTGGGGGAGGAATATGATTAATGATGTTGTTGAGGCGATGAACATCATGCTGAAGCTCCGCAATGGTGTTCTGGTGCTCCTGAATCTAATGTCGGTACTCCACCTCCCTCTGATGGTAGTCATTCTCCAGCCGCCCAGCTAGAACCATAGTCCTAGTCCTAGCCTCTACAAGACGGTAGGCCTCATCCCTCTGCTGGATGGCCTGCATCCTCTGAGCATGAGCGGCCTGTGTCTCTGCCTGTGCTGCGTTCCTATCTACAACAGCATTCTCCATCTAAGTCTGGAGGGCTCCCAATGCTATATGAGCGTAAGCAGTGTCCCAAAGAGCCTCCCTAGCTGTCTTCTTGTGCTTACGCACATGCTTCTTTAGCCTTCGCTGTACTTCCCTAGCTTCTATGAGCTTGTTCACATAGATGTTATAAGACTCTTGCCAGAAATAGTGGGTGTCCTCTTGGGCATAAAACATCTACATGACAGCGAACATAGCACTCATAGCAGGACTCGAGCTTCGTGCCCACTCGTCATGGTTCTGCACCATAGAAACGTGGTCATGCTGCCTCCAAACTGCCATAGCTAGATCCACCTAAGGAATAGATCCCGCTGCACTGTTGGTGAGTGAATCACCATGCTGCTGACAAAGTGTGCTCAAGATCTCAAAGGCTACCACTTGAGCGCCTTCCCAAGGGGTTCTTCCCTTAGACTCCACTTTCCAGCCCTGATACTACGTTGCCCATGTACAAGCTAGGATGGACACTTGCACCTCATACCATGGTTCCTCCTGAACATGCCTCTATGTTCACAAGTATTAGGGTGACTCTATGTACCCCACAAAATACAACACTCTCCAAAGCAAGGCAGGTGTGCCAAAGATACCTAAGAATGCCTTGTTCCCTTCTGGTGGGTAATAGGCTACCATCTGTAGCAAAAATAGTGCAACCCTCATGAGAACAACGTTATAATAGAAAAGAGTTACTTAATCGAATAAGAAACTTATAAGGGGAGGAACAATGCAAGTATGTAATGAATGATTTTTCATGATGCATGCACATTCCATACGTCCTCACAAACTTAGGAAAATTGAAACTTCTAGCGACGTACACGGTGGCATACATATGTTCTCTCATATATAAACGTAACTAGTTGGGCTATACGTTTCGTTGTTAGCGTACCTGCACAAGAATTTCATTTCAGCCTAGTCCCATAATTGTACATGCAGAAATGAAAATCTAGGCTCTAGGTTGCAAGCTAAATACTTATATATATATATATACCCATATATATACTTCCGTATCAAAGCTACCGGAAAGTAAATACGTCCCATACACACCTATAAATATGCATATATAGCCGAATCAAAGCTAACCTACAATTAAATACCTTAGTATATATATATGAGACATATATATACTTCAGTATCAAAGCTACCTCTCCCCTTAGACCGCATGCTTACAACTTGTGGTCATGCCACTCATCATCTTACCTTGGGCGTAGAGGCATTTGATCCATACATTACCACTCAAGTGAATGGCATCCATACAATAGCACGCCATATGGACGACGAAAATAAAACACCCCATGTTAGTACTTATTTAGCCACCTAAAATCCTTAACTGGGCATAAGGGAAATGATCAGTGGCACACCTTAGATTCAAATTCAAGATCCGAACACCTATATATATATAGCTATAAGTTGCTAAAAACTATTTTTTATAAAACAAAGAATTTTGTTTTAAATACACATATGGCAATAATGTTGAATCTTGCTCAGAAGCCAGCTGTTATAGAACCATCTAATTTATAAGAGCACAAGTATAATGACAGCCTGCAAGCGGTCGCACTATCATACTTGAGCCCATATAAACCTGGTAGTCCGTCGAGTACCATGAAGGGTCTCGATTCATCACCAACATACAACCAAGATCTTACATGATTCAACATACCTGCCACATGTTAAACTAGAGTTCACAAATACATTGCCATACATCAGAGTACGATTAAAGTTATTACAACCCAAGTTCTAAATAAAGTAATAATAGCGGACGCAAAGTAGTTTTAAAACAAACATCTCACACCATTGTTTACTACAAGCCAGTTCATGATCACCACCCACAAAAGCATCATAGATAAGATATATAAGTAGAAGTGCCTTGCACGGGGACTACTCCTCGTCCACAGTGGGACAGAAGCAATTCTTACAATAGCCATGAAACACTGTGTTATCTGCAACAAGTGGGAAATTAACCCTGAGTACAAGAAGGTACTCAGCTAGACTTACCCATCATAAACCAAAAATAAAGTGACTCTAAGGATCATGCAAGGCTTTATAAGTGGAGCTAGCTTGACAACATTTTGCATAAAAGCTACTAGTTGAGCTATACATTTTATAATTCGGTCATCAAGTTAGTTAATTATAGCTATTCATCTATATATTAGCAACTAACCTATGCCAAACATGTGCTATATCAGTAGTGACAGAACAATAGTAACCATAGCAATTTATTATATCATTCTCAGAACCATTCCACTTGCCAATATCACTACGATAGAAGGAAGCTCAGTCAAGTTTCTCACTATCCGGGAGAGATGGTGATTCGAATCGATTGCAACCAGCTGGGCAGTATTCCTAACACAAACCTAGATAGACGAATCAATGGTCATCGTAGGTCACCTTGGGTACAACTCAGGTCCAATTCGTGGGTTCGATCAATGCCGCACAATCAGGGACACTACCGGATGCCAGGTCGATCATGACTCTTAACCTTCCCTTGGCCTCACACCGGCTCCCCGCACATCCTTACTACCTCCACTATGCGCACTCTAATAGAACGAGGCCTACCCTTAGTTGAGCTACTCGGCTTCGTGGTCGGAATGAGTTATCCAGCCAGCTAAGTGAGAGGCATGCATTCAAAATGATCAAGGACCAACAACGATGCGGTCCTTAATCGGCGCAGACGGAATCACATGGGTCAACCAACAACAAAGACTTCGTTCGAACTCGATTTACAACATCCCATGGTTCTTTTACATGATAGCAAACATAGCCAACCATGGTTCAGTGTCCACCTATATCTCGCAGGTGACAGGAAATCACCTGACTTCTACCGAGCTAAGCACTCCTAAGTAGTTATTTAGTTGAATTATAAAACAATAATTAACTAGCTGCCTATAACCAATTAATTCCAAGCACAACTACTAATAGCAACACATCGTATGCATCACAAGCACCATAGAAAACATCATGGTTAAGCCCAAGTAATTTATGTATATTCATTTATGAATTTCCTTATATAATAGGGTGATTTGAAGGATAATTATTTCTTGTGCTCAATAATATCTAAGAAAATTATAGTAGCTTAAACATGACCCCAATAGTCTACTGTACAAATTTCAATCCATTTGGATAAGTATAACCACCTCTACAAAAAATGACAAGTTACATATACTTATAATAGCAAAAATAGTTTAGTCTAGTGAAAAGTGTCAAATAATAGATTTCATATTTTTCCTACTTTTATCCTAGTACAAGAACACTGTGTAAAATTTTCATGATCATAAGTTATGTATATCTACCCCAATTAATTTCACCAGAAACTAGCAATTAATCAAGGTTAAATAGTAAGACCATGTTTCAAGTATGCCTGCTATAGGTTTAGCATTTTTCCTAGATAGAGCAAGTCAACACAAGACCAACAAAATTACAATCACATTTTGATCGCTTCCCTAGCTCGAGTTATGCATTTTACAAGATAGAAACTATCTTAAAAGCACTTAACTAGCCTAATTTAGTTCACATAGAAAACTACTCCAAACAGCAGGTTTCATATTTTTGTCAAATAGTATACTTCAAGATAAATCCAATAAAATTTGGATCACCTCATTTGCACACTCCTAACTCCAGATATGATTTTTGCAAGTTTGCTACAAAATCTGTGAAAACAAATAAAGAAAATCACTCAAAAATCCAAAATATACTACATACACCTGGTCTATACACCCACTACGCCTGACAGTAGGGGCCCACGGTCAACATGAACCACACATGAGCGACATAGGAGCAGGGCACGGTGTTTGACCGGCCATATCTCGCCGGCAGCGAGGTCACCGACGGTGAGGTCACCACCGACGTGCTCCCCTCAACACCCCGCGTTGACTGGTACCCATGATTGACTCAGCACATCATGAGAGCGACCTCGCTGGTGAGTATGGTGGCTTGGCGATGACGTGCAGTGGTGGACTTGCCAACTCCGGTGAAGATGTGACCAAGCAAGCATGGCTATGACTTCTACGAACCCTAGCAGAGCTCTACGGTGTGGATCGAGCCACGATGAAGCGGCTGTGAGCTCTGGCCACGTGCATGGTGGCATGGTGGCGCACAGCGCACGCGGTGGCGCTTGCCATTCCAACAAGATGGTGGTTGGTGATAGGTCTCCGTCATAGGAGAAGGTGCTATGGGTCATGGCGGTGCAGAAACAAACACATGACGGGTAAGACAGGGTCTAGTTGGTGCCGGCCACGACGAGCATGAGCTCGCGGCCATGGCGGGTGCGTGCGGTGCGGTCGTGCATTCCCGCGTGGCAGCTGTAGTAGTTAAACCGGCTACGGCGTGAGCTTCTGTGACCTAAGAGGATGATGGACCAACGAAGAAGGAGGTAGGAGGACCAGTGGAGATGGCTGGCCACGATGAGCTTGGAGCTTGACGGTGCTCTGTTGCCATGGCGGCGATGGTGACGCGCAATGTGTCCTCACCTAGGCTCGGACGACTATAATAGCAGGTCGGGGAGGTTGAGGAGATGCTGGCGGAGATATGGGCATGATGGATTGGATGGTGGTGCAGCGAGGACGGCGTGCGCTACTAGCAGAGGCTCGGCAATGGCGACGGTGCGGCTGGTTGCTCTGAGTGAATTTTTTTTACCTATCTCCAAGAGAGAAATGAAGTCTAGCACCTGCTCTCAAGCAGTATTACCTAGAAATTTAGATTTTGCCAAGTCTCGAAGACCTCTACTATTCTAGAAAATTCCCTTCATGACGTAAAATTTTTATTAATCCTAACCTTCAGTTTCCTCGAAGCTCTTTTCCTTGTCGACTTAGCACCTGGCTTCCTTTGGACAGTTTTAGAATCACCATTTAGGTGATAGCTATCATCATCAAAAACTTCCTCCATTAATTTCCCACACAGGTAATCTAGCGCTTTTCTCTCAAAAATCCCCGAATCTATTGAGTTGCTATCTAGAAAACTCTTCCTCCCCCACCACAAACTCAAAGCAAGAACTTTCGTTCGCTAAATCCCTTGCCAAAAGATTCTGAACAATCCGCTCAAAAGAACCTACACAATTACTGCTCACTCCTAAACCCAAAGCCCATAGGTTATCTATAGCACTAGACAAAGGTAAAAAGCATGAGGGATCAGCCAAGAGGTTACCTTCATTAAATTCCAAATTCCTAGATTGCACCCTGCTGTTGGTATTTATTAATGACATTTGTAATTTAGGAAGAGTATATATATGAAGAATTCTACAAGCGCATAGATATACCGTTGTAGCACTTCAACCGGGAGTATTCCAGGTATCGTTATTTATATTTTACCATAGGGAGAAGCGGTGGCTAGAAATATTGATAAATATGTATACTTATGATGAGATCATTAACTAAACACATACTCCAAACAGGGGTAAGCCAAATAATATATATATAATAAGTGTAAGGCAATGGTAATAACCCAGAGATAGAATGAGATACTCATAAATGTAGTATAGCTAGATTAAGTGATAAAATAAGAGAAAAATTCCTAAGTCATTCCTATTTACTGTAACAGAACCGTCTAATTTTTAAGAGCACAAGTACAATGGCAGCCCGCAAGCGGTCACACTATCATACTTGAGCCCATATAAACCCGGTACTCGGTCGAGTACCACGAAGGGTCTCAATTCATTGCCAACATACAACCAAGATCGTAGATGATTCAACATACATGCCACATGTTACATAGAGTTCATAAATACATTGCCATACATCAGAGTATGACTAAAGTTATTACAACCCAAGTTCCAAATAAAGTAATAATCGTGGACGCAAAGTAGTTTTAAAACCAACATCTCACACCATTATTTAATACAAGCCAGTTCACGATCACCACCCACAAAAGCATCATAGATAAGATATATAAGTAGAAGCGCCTTGCACGGGGCCTACTCCTCGCCCACAATGGGACAGAAGCAATTCTTACAATAGCCATGAAAGATAGTGTTATCTGCAACAAGTGGGAAATAAACCCTGAGTACAAGAAGGTACTCAGCTAGACTTACCCATCATAAACCAAAAATAAAGTGACTCCAAGGATCATGAAAGGCTTTATAAGTGGGGCTTGCTTGACACCATTTTGCATAAAAAGCCACTAATTCAGCTATACATTTTATAATTCGGTCATCAAATTAATTATAGCTATTCATCTCTGGATTAGCAACTAACCTGCGCAAAACATGGGGTATATCATCTAGTAGCATAACAATAGTAACCATAGCCGATGTAAGATTTTCATATTCATTAGAACCATCATATTCCATAATGCAATTACTATGATGAAGGGGCTCCGTCAAGTTTCTCACTATCCGGGAGAGACGACGATTCGAATCGGTTGCAACCAGCTAGGCACTATTCCTAACACAAACCCAGGTAGATCAGATCAATGGTCACCTTAGGTCACCTTTAGTACAACTCAGGTCCAATTCGTGGGTTCGATCAGCGTCGCACAATCCGGACACTACCGGATGCCAGGTCGATTAGGACTCTAACCTACCCTTGGCCTCACACCGGCTCCCCGCACATCCTTATTACCTCCACTATGCACACTCTAACATAACAAGGCCCGACCTGAGTTGAGCTACTTGGCTTCATGGTCAGAACAAGTTATCTAGCCAGCTAAGTGAGAGGCATGCGTTCAAAATGACAAGAGGGCCTCCAATGATGCGGTCCTTAATCAGCATAGACGGAATCAAATGAGTCAACCTACACATAGACTCCGCCCGGCCTCCAGTTACATTACCCCATAGTTCTGTTCCATGATAGCAAATATAGCCAACCGTGCTCCGGCATCCACCTATATCTCTCAGGTGAGAGGAAATCACACGACTTCTACCGGTCTAAGCATTGCAAAGCATATATTCGATCCTAGACCTATATAGGGTTAAAGGTATATATATCTAGACAAGGTCGTTCTATGCATCAAGTGTTTTCAAATCAATTCTTACAACCTAATGCATCAAACATAAATGACTCAAGTGATATTTTGTAAAATATAGGAGGCTTAAAATGCTCCGGGGCTTGCCTTTTAGGAAACAAGTGGGTTGGTGGTCAGGGCACTTCAGAAGTTCCTCAGAAGTTGGCTCCTCGCCTTCAGGAGCTGCTGGCTATGGTGTCTCCTAAATCTCCTCCGCCTCTTCTTTGAATTCCAGTAGGGTTACTCCTTCGGGTGATCCTATATGTATGAGCATGAAATAAGATATCATGGATGCATAGATAATGCATGGATGATGTGATATGATAAAATGCATACTCATAAGTGTCCTTAACAGTAATGTATTAAAGTGATAATAAGATAAATTTCCTTTTACTGAGTAGGTGCATATGTCCCCTCTAGTAATTAAACAAATTTCCATTTAAGTAATTTCTGGATTGCAAAACAACAACCACTTGGTTTGACTATAACTAGAGTTTTACACATCCAAAATAATATGATCTTAGACTTTCTGGAAAGCTTATAAAATTATCTACAACTTTCTTATAATCATCTTAAGATGACTCAGTAGCTATCCTAGTCAAACAATTCAATCTTTCAGATCTGTCTAGAGGACAAGCAAATCTGACAACAGAATTTTAAAAGGTATAATTTTCAAACCATTAGGACTATGACCATGAAATTTTTGGACAAGCTAGATGAGTATGCTATCTACAACTTTGTTATTGACAAGTTTCGCAAAAAAGATCATTATCATCATGAATTTGTCACCACAACAGAAACTACTCATGCAGCCATCTAGTTGAATTATAAAGCAATAATTAACTAGCTGCCTATAACCAATTAATTCCAAGCACAACTACTAATAGCAACACATCGTATGCATCACAAGCACCATAGAAAACATCATGGTTAAGCCCAAGTAATTTATGTATATTCATTTATGAATTTCCTTATATAATAGGGTGATTTGAAGGATAATTATTTCTTGTGCTCAATAATATCTAAGAAAATTATAGTAGCTTAAACATGACCCCAATAGTCTACTGTACAAATTTCAATCCATTTGGATAAGTATAACCACCTCTACAAAAAATGACAAGTTACATATACTTATAATAGCAAAAATAGTTTAGTCTAGTGAAAAGTGTCAAATAATAGATTTCATATTTTTCCTACTTTTATCCTAGTACAAGAACACTGTGTAAAATTTTCATGATCATAAGTTATGTATATCTACCCCAATTAATTTCACCAGAAACTAGCAATTAATCAAGGTTAAATAGTAAGACCATGTTTCAAGTATGCCTGCTATAGGTTTAGCATTTTTCCTAGATAGAGCAAGTCAACACAAGACCAACAAAATTACAATCACATTTTGATCGCTTCCCTAGCTCGAGTTATGCATTTTACAAGATAGAAACTATCTTAAAAGCACTTAACTAGCCTAATCTAGTTCACATAGAAAACTACTCCAAACAGCAGGTTTCATATTTTTGTCAAATAGTATACTTCAAGATAAATCCAATAAAATTTGGATCACCTCATTTGCACACTCCTAACTCCAGATATGATTTTTGCAAGTTTGCTACAAAATCTGTGAAAACAAATAAAGAAAATCACTCAAAAATCCAAAATATACTACATACACCTGGTCTATACACCCACTACGCCTGACAGTAGGGGCCCACGGTCAACATGAACCACACATGAGCGACATAGGAGCAGGGCACGGTGTTTGACCGGCCATATCTCGCCGGCAGCGAGGTCACCGACGGTGAGGTCACCACCGACGTGCTCCCCTCAACACCCCGCGTTGACTGGTACCCATGATTGACTCAGCACATCATGAGAGCGACCTCGCTGGTGAGTATGGTGGCTTGGCGATGACGTGCAGTGGTGGACTTGCCAACTCCGGTGAAGATGTGACCAAGCAAGCATGGCTATGACTTCTACGAACCCTAGCAGAGCTCTACGGTGTGGATCGAGCCACGATGAAGCGGCTGTGAGCTCTGGCCACGTGCATGGTGGCATGGTGGCGCACAGCGCACGCGGTGGCGCTTGCCATTCCAACAAGATGGTGGTTGGTGATAGGTCTCCGTCATAGGAGAAGGTGCTATGGGTCATGGCGGTGCAGAAACAAACACATGACGGGTAAGACAGGGTCTAGTTGGTGCCGGCCACGACGAGCATGAGCTCGCGGCCATGGCGGGTGCGTGCGGTGCGGTCGTGCATTCCCGCGTGGCAGCTGTAGTAGTTAAACCGGCTACGGCGTGAGCTTCTGTGACCTAAGAGGATGATGGACCAACGAAGAAGGAGGTAGGAGGACCAGTGGAGATGGCTGGCCACGATGAGCTTGGAGCTTGACGGTGCTCTGTTGCCATGGCGGCGATGGTGACGCGCAATGTGTCCTCACCTAGGCTCGGACGACTATAATAGCAGGTCGGGGAGGTTGAGGAGATGCTGGCGGAGATATGGGCATGATGGATTGGATGGTGGTGCAGCGAGGACGGCGTGCGCTACTAGCAGAGGCTCGGCAATGGCGACGGTGCGGCTGGTTGCTCTGAGTGAATTTTTTTTACCTATCTCCAAGAGAGAAATGAAGTCTAGCACCTGCTCTCAAGCAGTATTACCTAGAAATTTAGATTTTGCCAAGTCTCGAAGACCTCTACTATTCTAGAAAATTCCCTTCATGACGTAAAATTTTTATTAATCCTAACCTTCAGTTTCCTCGAAGCTCTTTTCCTTGTCGACTTAGCACCTGGCTTCCTTTGGACAGTTTTAGAATCACCATTTAGGTGATAGCTATCATCATCAAAAACTTCCTCCATTAATTTCCCACACAGGTAATCTAGCGCTTTTCTCTCAAAAATCCCCGAATCTATTGAGTTGCTATCTAGAAAACTCTTCCTCCCCCACCACAAACTCAAAGCAAGAACTTTCGTTCGCTAAATCCCTTGCCAAAAGATTCTGAACAATCCGCTCAAAAGAACCTACACAATTACTGCTCACTCCTAAACCCAAAGCCCATAGGTTATCTATAGCACTAGACAAAGGTAAAAAGCATGAGGGATCAGCCAAGAGGTTACCTTCATTAAATTCCAAATTCCTAGATTGCACCCTGCTGTTGGTATTTATTAATGACATTTGTAATTTAGGAAGAGTATATATATGAAGAATTCTACAAGCGCATAGATATACCGTTGTAGCACTTCAACCGGGAGTATTCCAGGTATCGTTATTTATATTTTACCATAGGGAGAAGCGGTGGCTAGAAATATTGATAAATATGTATACTTATGATGAGATCATTAACTAAACACATACTCCAAACAGGGGTAAGCCAAATAATATATATATAATAAGTGTAAGGCAATGGTAATAACCCAGAGATAGAATGAGATACTCATAAATGTAGTATAGCTAGATTAAGTGATAAAATAAGAGAAAAATTCCTAAGTCATTCCTATTTACTGTAACAGAACCGTCTAATTTTTAAGAGCACAAGTACAATGGCAGCCCGCAAGCGGTCACACTATCATACTTGAGCCCATATAAACCCGGTACTCGGTCGAGTACCACGAAGGGTCTCAATTCATTGCCAACATACAACCAAGATCGTAGATGATTCAACATACATGCCACATGTTACATAGAGTTCATAAATACATTGCCATACATCAGAGTATGACTAAAGTTATTACAACCCAAGTTCCAAATAAAGTAATAATCGTGGACGCAAAGTAGTTTTAAAACCAACATCTCACACCATTATTTAATACAAGCCAGTTCACGATCACCACCCACAAAAGCATCATAGATAAGATATATAAGTAGAAGCGCCTTGCACGGGGCCTACTCCTCGCCCACAATGGGACAGAAGCAATTCTTACAATAGCCATGAAAGATAGTGTTATCTGCAACAAGTGGGAAATAAACCTTGAGTACAAGAAGGTACTCAGCTAGACTTACCCATCATAAACCAAAAATAAAGTGACTCCAAGGATCATGAAAGGCTTTATAAGTGGGGCTTGCTTGACACCATTTTGCATAAAAAGCCACTAATTCAGCTATACATTTTATAATTCGGTCATCAAATTAATTATAGCTATTCATCTCTGGATTAGCAACTAACCTGCGCAAAACATGGGGTATATCATCTAGTAGCATAACAATAGTAACCATAGCCGATGTAAGATTTTCATATTCATTAGAACCATCATATTCCATAATGCAATTACTATGATGAAGGGGCTCCGTCAAGTTTCTCACTATCCGGGAGAGACGACGATTCGAATCGGTTGCAACCAGCTAGGCACTATTCCTAACACAAACCCAGGTAGATCAGATCAATGGTCACCTTAGGTCACCTTTAGTACAACTCAGGTCCAATTCGTGGGTTCGATCAGCGTCGCACAATCCGGACACTACCGGATGCCAGGTCGATTAGGACTCTAACCTACCCTTGGCCTCACACCGGCTCCCCGCACATCCTTATTACCTCCACTATGCACACTCTAACATAACAAGGCCCGACCTGAGTTGAGCTACTTGGCTTCATGGTCAGAACAAGTTATCTAGCCAGCTAAGTGAGAGGCATGCGTTCAAAATGACAAGAGGGCCTCCAATGATGCGGTCCTTAATCAGCATAGACGGAATCAAATGAGTCAACCTACACATAGACTCCGCCCGGCCTCCAGTTACATTACCCCATAGTTCTGTTCCATGATAGCAAATATAGCCAACCGTGCTCCGGCATCCACCTATATCTCTCAGGTGAGAGGAAATCACACGACTTCTACCGGTCTAAGCATTGCAAAGCATATATTCGATCCTAGACCTATATAGGGTTAAAGGTATATATATCTAGACAAGGTAGTTCTATGCATCAAGTGTTTTCAAATCAATTCTTACAACCTAATGCATCAAACATAAATGACTCAAGTGATATTTTGTAAAATATAGGAGGCTTAAAATGCTCCGGGGCTTGCCTTTTAGGAAACAAGTGGGTTGGTGGTCAGGGCACTTCAGAAGTTCCTCAGAAGTTGGCTCCTCGCCTTCAGGAGCTGCTGGCTATGGTGTCTCCTAAATCTCCTCCGCCTCTTCTTTGAATTCCAGTAGGGTTACTCCTTCGGGTGATCCTATATGTATGAGCATGAAATAAGATATCATGGATGCATAGATAATGCATGGATGATGTGATATGATAAAATGCATACTCATAAGTGTCCTTAACAGTAATGTATTAAAGTGATAATAAGATAAATTTCCTTTTACTGAGTAGGTGCATATGTCCCCTCTAGTAATTAAACAAATTTCCATTTAAGTAATTTCTGGATTGCAAAACAACAACCACTTGGTTTGACTATAACTAGAGTTTTACACATCCAAAATAATATGATCTTAGACTTTCTGGAAAGCTTATAAAATTATCTACAACTTTCTTATAATCATCTTAAGATGACTCAGTAGCTATCCTAGTCAAACAATTCAATCTTTCAGATCTGTCTAGAGGACAAGCAAATCTGACAATAGAATTTTAAAAGGTATAATTTTCAAACCATTAGGACTATGACCATGAAATTTTTGGACAAGCTAGATGAGTATGCTATCTACAACTTTGTTATTGACAAGTTTCGCAAAAAAGATCATTATCATCATGAATTTGTCACCACAACAGAAACTACTCATGCAGCCATCTAGTTGAATTATAAAGCAATAATTAACTAGCTGCCTATAACCAATTAATTCCAAGCACAACTACTAATATCAACAGATCACATGCATCACAAGCACCATAGAAAATATCATGGTTAAGCCCAAATAATTTACTTATGTGCATTTATTAATTTCCTTATATAATCGGATGATTTAGAGGATAATTATTTCCAATGTTCAATAAATTCAGTGAAAATTACAGTAGGTTATATATGACCCCAATAGTCCACTGTACATATTTCATACCATTTGGATAAGTATAGCAACCTCTACAAAAATTACAAGTTGCACAGGCTTATTTTAGCAAAAATAGTTTAGCCTAGTGAAAAGTGTCAAACAACAGATTTCATATTTTCCTTACTTTCATCCTAGCATAAGAACACTATGTAGAAATTTGCATGATCATAAGTAATGTATTTTTACCCCAATTAATTTCACCAGAAACTAGCATTTAATTAAGGTGAAATAGAAAGACCATATTCTTAGTATGCCCACTATAGGTTTAGTATTTTTTCTAGCTAGAGCATGCCAAGACAAGACCCACAAAATTGGAATCACAATTTTATCACATCCCTAGCTCAAGTTTTGCATTTTACAAGATAGAAACAAATTTAAAAGCACTTTAGTAGCTTAATTTCATTCCCCTAGAAAAATACCACAAATAGTAGGTTTCATATTTTTATCAAATAATACACTTCATGATGAATCCAACAAAATTTAGATCACCCCATTTGGACACTCCTAGCGCAAGATATGGATTTTTGAAGGTTGCATTTAAATATGTGAAAACAAATAAAGAAAACATTTAAAACTCTGACTGACAGCTGGGCCCCCTGGGTCAACGGGACCCACACGTCAGCGAGGCAGAGCAGAGTGCCGGCTTTGACGGTGAGAACTCACCGACGGCGAGGTCTCCGGCAATGGCATCACCACCACTACGCTCGTCTCGTTAAGCCGCATCGAGGGGTACCCTCGGTTGACTCAGAGGCTCGCCGGAGCAAGCTCGACGGCGGCCATGTTGGCTTGGCAGCGATGCCTGGTGGCGCACCAGCCATCTCTTGCTGCAAGAGACTTAGGCGAGCTCCGCTACAGCTTCGCGGTGACCTAGCGAGGCTAAAGGGTGAAGGTTAGGGTTAGTAGCGGCGCCGGAGGACCATGACTACGGCGACGGTGAGGTCACCATTCCAACGAGACAGTGGTCCGTGATGGATCTCCATGTTCGGTGATGGTGCTAGGATTAATGGGGATGAAGAAACACGTGCTAGAGGGGGACAACAGGACCTAGTTGGTGCTATTCGCCATGAGCTTAAGCTCGCGGCCCTGGCGGGCGCGCGTGGTGTGGTCGTGCGTCCCCACGCGGCAACGGTGGTAGCAGTTAAACTGGCTATGGCATGAGCTACTGTGACTTAAGACGATGATAGACTAGGGGAGAAAGAGGTAGGAGGAGTGGTGGACAAGGCTAGCCATGGAGAGCTCGGAGCTCGGTGGCGCTCCGTGGCCATGGCGGCGACGACGATGTGAAATGCCGCTTTACCTTGGCTCGAACAGTGGCAGTGGCGGGTCAAGAGGTAGAGGACATGATGGTTGAGCTATGAGCATGATGGATCGGATATAGGTGCAACGAGGACAGCGAACACTGCTGGCGGAGGCTCGACGGCGGCGTGCGGGTGCGGTGCCCGCTCTGGCGCGGCGAGTACGAGAGAGAGCAGAGCAAGAGCGAGAGAGCGCAAGTGAGAGTGGAGAGCGAGCACCCTGCCTCTTCTCCTCTTTAGCACGGCGACACAGGGCCGGTGATGGCATACGGCCACCACGCGGCACGCACGCTGATGCCGGTCGGCCATGACGCACGTGGCTTGCTGGATCAAACCGGCCATCAGGTCAACTGATAAGCCATCTTCGTGCCATTGTTACTCCTAATCCATGCAGAACTAGCAAAAACTCCCTTACTAAGATTTGTAGAGTTATAGGAGATCTACAACTTTACTTTAGAAAGTTTAGTCAAATTCCTAATGGTTTTCAAACTACAGTGCTCTAAATTGGTATACTTTGAAATTGTAAGTCATTAAAAACTTAGAAAATTTCACGTCCCTAAAACAACATTTGATTGATTCTTTTGGGTCCTATTTGACCATGTTAGGCACTAAATTATCTCATGACCCTTAAACAAAGTTTGTTCCCCATAAGATAATCTACAACATTTATTAAGGGTGCACTGCCATGCAAAGAATCTATGCTATAGTTTAACTTAGGTCAAAGTAGGATCACAAAAAATAACATTATGAGTAAACTAGGACTTAGAAGCAAAATAGGCCCATGTCAGGAATACAAACATTGTTCCATTTACCATACTAGATATGTCTAATGTATTTTTGTGACCTCACAACCATTTCTCACATTGGTCACACATGATCACAAGCATATGTAAGTATATAAGCAACATCACATGTGACAAAGAGAAGGTGAATGAAATGAAACTTCACATGCTCATGCTCATGAATGCTTGGATGATGCTTGTGCTCATGAAATGCAAGTGCCAAATGCATGCTTAACACTAGGGTGTTACAACAGTACAGAGAGCCCAGAACTCACAACACCTAAACATGGCGATTGACAAACCAAAATCATAGGACTACATTCATATCCTTCTCTAGTTCTTCCAAACATGGTCACCAAAAAATGTAGCGCCACTCCTTCAAGATGCCTGCATCCTTCATTCAAAGCTCCTTATCCAAGATCCAAACATGTGGGTCATGCTTCTTGGTGGTTGAATGTTAAAAGTGATGAATAGCAAATTCCATACAAACCAAGCCACACAGCAATCGAAAAAGGTGTTGAATGGTTTCTTCTAAACCACAATAATTACACTTAGAATCGCCTTTCCAACCTCTCTTTAGTAAATTATCTTTTGTTAAGATCACCCCTCTCTTTAAGTACCATAGGAAAATTTTAATTTTCAAAGGTATTTTTGCTTTCCAAAATAACTCTTTTCATGTAATTCTCTCCTTCATTATTTCTCTATATAGAGATTGAGTTGAGAAAACATCATTTTTCTTTATTAGCCAGATGAATTTGTCTTTATCATTGTTTAAAGAGACTGGCAGCACTAGAGCAACTAGCCTAAGCCAGTTTCCCCTTCCAACTACTAAAGTTTTTCTAGAAATTCTCTTCTACTGCACTCCAATGTTTATTAGAAAGCCTCCGAAAGCGCATTGGAATCCCTAGGTATCTAAAGGGAAAACTTCCTTGTACACACCCAAAAAGTTCCATATATTCTTTCCCTCTGTTCTTAGCAGCACCGAAACAAAATATTTCACTTTGTGAAAATTAATTTTCAGTCCCGAAAGCTTCTCAAAAGCTCCCAGCACAAGCTTTAGGTTCCTAGCCTCCTCTAGGTCATCCTCCAGAAACAAGACTGTATCATCAATGTACTGCAGGATGGATAGCCCACCGTCTACCAGATTCTGAACCAGCCCCTAAATTGTCCATTGTTTTTGCTCTCGTGACAAGAATAGCCAACATATCAGCTATCAGATTAAAAAGGATAGGCGAGAGAGAGCCGCCTAAGTCCTATTCTGGTCTGAAAATTACGACCGATCTCCTAATTCACCTTAATCCCCACACTTCCTCGACTAACTATCTCCTCAATCCACTTGCACCATATCGGCGAGAAGCCTTTCATCTAGAGAGTTTGTTGCACAAAGGACCAATTGACTTTATCATAACCCTTTTCGAAGTCTAGTTTGAGGATTACCCCATCCTTCTTCTTCTTATGCAACTCATGAATTGTTTCATGTAAGACCACAACCCCCTCCAAAATATTCCTACCTAGCATAAAGGCCATTTGTGATTGTCTCACTACTTTATTAGCAACTGTCGTTAGCCTATTGGCCAAGACCTTAATAAATACTTTAAAACTCACATTAAGCATGCAAATAGGCCTATATTGCTAGATTTGTTTGACCTCCTTTTGTTTCGGGATTAGACTGATTGTACCAAAATTAAGGTTAAAGAGAGGCAAATTACTCACATGGAACTCTCAAAGCATGGCCATTAGGTCATCTTTGATGAAAGACCAAAACACTTGAAAGAATTCTGCCAGGAAGCCATCAGGACCCGGGCCTTATTATGTTTCATTTGAAAGATGGCCTCTCTTACTTCTTTTTCTGTAAATTCGTCTATTAGCAATTTATTTTCTTCTTCATTAATTTGAGGTACATCTTCAGTTTGAGATTCATCAAGCGATAATTCATTTCTCTATGATGACCCAAACAACTCCTTATAATATTTTGTTATGAAAGCTTTTAAGTTTTCCTATCCCTTGATTACTTTCCCCTCTTGTGGTAGCTGAAAAATCCTTGTTTTCCTTCTCTTTCCATTTGCCACCTTGTTTAAATACTTTGTATTATTATCCCCATCTAGCAGTTTTTTGGTCTTAGCCCTTTGGAACCATTTGATTTCCTCTTCAGACTTTGCTTCAAGTCTAGTTCTTGTTGGTTCAGAACCTGGGTTTCTGCTTTATTATCCAGTTCCTAGCTAGTCTAAACAACTCCTCCTTTTCTCTTCTAAAATTGCCATTCACATTCCTAGCCCAGCCTCTCAAAAATTGTCTCAGCCTTCTAATATTATTATGCCATTTCTTCATAGGAGTAGAACCATAGTCTACACTTTTCCAAACCTTGGCTAAGTTCAAATTTGAACTCAGGTTGACCACCCACGTGAACCTTCTCACCTGTACTTAGCAGCATGGGAGTGTGATCTAAAATTTACCTATTCAAAGCGTCAACAGTGACAAGTGGAAATTTTTGCTCCCATTCCGTGCTGGCCAGCACTCTATCTAATTTTTCATAAGTCGGTACTTTTGGAATTGGCCCAAGTAAATTTTCTTCCCAACATTTCGATCTCCCTTAGATCCAGACCATCTATAATGGCATTGAATAAAAAGGAACATCGACTCTCAAACTTATCATTATTTTTCTCACTAGGATTTCTAATGATGTTAAAATCCCCACCGATCAGCAGAGGCAGGGACACTTTCCTGCATGCCTGAACTAGCTTGATCAAGAATTTTTCTTTAAATTCTGGTTGAGCTGCTCTATAAACCGCCACTAAACACCAATGAAAATCATTGCTTCTATTTTTGAGATGAAACTTAATAAAGAAGTCACCCTCCTCTATACTCCCTACATCACAAACATCCAGGTTCACACCTAACAGCATACCTCCCGACCTTCCATGAGGGTAAGTCTAGTGCCACACAAAATTCCTCCCTCCACAAAACCTATCCAACTTTGCTTGAGTGAATTTTTTTTTACCTGTCTCCAAGAGAGAAATGAAGTCTAGCCCTGCTCTCGAGCGGTATTACCTAGAAATTTAGATTTTTCCAAATCTCGAAGACCTCTGCTATTCCAGAAAATTCCCTTCATGACGTAAAATTTTTATTAATCCTAATCTTCAGTTTCCTTGAAGCTCTTTTCCTTGTCGACTTAGCACCTGGCTTCCATTGGATAGTTTTAGAATCACCATTTAGGTGATAGCTATCATCATCAAAAACTTCCTCCATTAATTTCCCACACAGGTAATCTAGCGCTTTTTCTCTCAAAAATCTCCGAATCTATCGAGTCGCTATCTGGAAAACTCTTCCTCCCCACCCCAAACTCAAAACAAGGACTTTCATTCGCTAAATCCCTTGCCAAAAGATTATGAACATTCCGCTCCAAAGAACCTACACAATTACTGCTCACTCCTAAACCCAAAGCCTGCAGGTTATCTATAGCACTGGACAAAGGTAAAAAGCATGAGGGATCATCCATGAGGTTACCTTCATTAAATTCCAAATTCCTGGATTGCACCCTACTGTTGGTATTTATTAATGACACTTGTAATTTAGGAAGAGTATATATATGAAGAATTCTACAAGCGCATAGATATACCGTTGCAGCACTTCACTCGGGAGTATTCCCGGTATCGTTATTTATATTTTACCACAGGGAGGAGCGGTGGCTAGAGATATTGTTAAATATGTATACTTATGATGAGATCATTAACTAAACACATACTCCAAACAGGGGTAAGCCAAATAATATATATAATAAGTGTAAGGCAATGGTAATACGTCAAAGATAGAATGAGATACTCATAAATGTAGTATAGCTAGATTAAGTGATAAAATAAGAGAAATATTCCTAAGTCATTCCTATTTACTGTAACAAAACCATCCAATTTATAAGAGCACAAGTTTAATGACAGCCCACAAGTGGTTGCACTACCGTACTTGAACCCATATAAACCCGGTAGTCCATCAAGTACCATGAAGGGTCTCGATTCATCGCCAACATACAACCAAGATCATACATGATTCAACATACATGCCACATGTTACATAGAGTTCACAAATACATTGCCATACATCAGAGTACGATTAAAGTTATTACATGCCAAGTTCCAAATAAAGTAATAATAGCGGACGCAAAGTAGTTTTAAAACCAACATCTCACACCATTGTTTAATACAAGCCAGTTCATGATCACCACCCACAAAAACATCACAGATAAGATATATAAGTTGAAGCGCCTTGCATGGGGCCTACTCCTCGCCCACAGCGGGATAGAAGCAATTCTTACAGTAGCCATGAAAGACTATGTTATCTGCAACAAGTGAGAAATTAACCCTGAGTACAAGAAGGTACTCAGCTAGACTTACCCATCATAAACCAAAAATAAAGTGACTCTAAGGATTATGCAAGGCTTTATAATTGGAGCTAGCTTGACAACATTTTGCATAAAAGCTACTAGTTGAGCTATACATTTTATAATTCAGTCATCAAGTTAGTTAATTATAGCTATTCATCTATAGATTAGCAACTAACTTATGCCAAACATGTGCTACATCAGTAGTGACAGAACAATAGTAACCATAGCAATTTATTATATCATTATCAAAACCATTCCACTTGCCATTATCACTACGATAGAAGGAAGCTCAGTCAAGTTTCTCACTATTTGGGAGAGACGGCGATTCGAATCGATTGCAACCAGCTGGGCAGTATTCCTAACACAAACCCAGGTAGACCAATCAATGGTCACCTTTGGTACAACTCAGGTCCAATTCACGAGTTCGATCAGCGCTGCACAATCAGGGACACTACCAGATGCTAGGTCGATCAAGACTCTAACCTACCCTTGGCCTCACACTGGCTCCCCGCACATCCTTACTACCTCCACTATGCGCACTCTAACAGAATGAGGGCCGACCTGAGTTGAGCTACTTGGCTTTGCGGTCGGAACGAGTTATCCGACCAGCTAAGTGAGAGGCATGCGTTCAAAATGATCGAGGACCAACAACGATGTGGTCCTTAATCGGCACAGACGTAATCACATGAGTCAACCAACAACATAGACTCCGTACGGCCTCAATTTACAACTTCCCATGGTTCTTTTACACGATAGCAAATATAGCCAACCTTGGTTCAGTGTCCACCTATATCTCGCAGGTGACAGGAAATCACCCGACTTCTACCGACCTAAGCAGTGCTAAGCAGTTATTCGATCCTGGACCTACATAGGATTCAAGGTATATTTCTGGACAAGGTAGTTCTATGCATCAAGTGTTTCCAATCAACTCTTATAACCTAATGCATCAAACATAAAGGACTCAAGTGATATTTTATAAAACATAGGAGGCTTATAATGCTCCAGGGCTTGCCTTTTTAGGAAAGAAGTGGGTCGGTAGTCAGGGCACTCTAGAAGTTCCTTAGTAGCTAGCTCCTCACCTTTGGGAGCTGCTGGCTGTGGTGTCTCCTGTTTCTCCTCCGCCTCTTCTTCGAATTCCAGTAGGGTTACTCCTTCAGGCGATCCTATATGTATGAGCATGAAATAAGATATCATGGATGCATAGATAATGGCACAGATGATGTGATATGATAAAATACATACCCATAAGTGTCCTTAACAATAATGTATTAAAGTGATAACAAGATAAATTTTGTTTTACTGAGTAGGTGCATATCTCCTCTCTAATAATTAAACAAATTTCCATTTAAGCAATTTCTAGATTGCAAAACAGCAGCCATGTGTTTGGACCATAACTAGAGGTTTACACATCCACATAATATGATCTTGGACTTTTTGGAAAGCTTATAAAATTATCTACAACTTTCTTATAATCATCTTAAGATGACTCAGTAGCTATCCTGGTCAAACAATTCAATCTTTCAGATCTGTCCAGAGGACAAGCAAATCTGAGAGCAGACTTTTAAAAGCTATACTTTTCAAACCATAAGGCCTATGACCATGAAATTTTTGTACAAGCAATATGAGTAAGTTATATACAACTTTGTTATTAACAAGTTTCACAGGAAAGGTAACTATCCTCATGAATTTGTCAACACAACAGAAACTACTCATGCAGCCATTTAGTTGAATTATAAAGCAATAATTAACGAGCTGCCTATAACCAATTAATTCCAAGCACAACTACTAATAGAAACACATCATATGCATCACAAGCACCATAGAAAACATCGTGGTTAAGCCCAGGTAATTTATGTATATTCATTTATGAATTTCCTTATATAATAGGGTGATTTAAAGGATAATTATTTCTATTGCTCAATAATCTCTAAGAAAATTACAGTAGCTTACACATGACCCCAATAGTCTATTATACAAATTTCATTCCATTTGGATAAGTATAACCACCTCTACAAAAAATGACAAGTTGCATATGCTTATAATAGCAAAAATAGTTTAGCCTAGTGAAAAGTGTCAAACAACAGATTTCATATTTTTCCTACTTTCATCCTAGTATAAGAACACTGTGTAAAAATTTTCATGGTCATAAGTTATGTATATCTACCCAAATTAATTTCACCAGAAACTAGCAATTAATCAAGGTTAAATAGTAAGACCATGTTTCAAGTATGCCTACTATAGGTTTAGCATTTTTCCTAACTAGAGCATGTCAACATAAGACCAACAAAATTGGAATCACATTTTGATCACTTCCCTAGTTCAAGTTATGCATTTTACAAGATAGAAACTAACTTAAAAGCACTTAACTAGCCTAATTTAGTTCACACAGAAAACTACTCCAAACAGCGGGTTTCATATTTTTATCAAATAGTATAGTTCATGATAAATCAAACAAAATTTGGATCACCTCATTTGTGCACTCCTAACTCTAGAATGATTTTTGCAAGTTTGCTACAAAATCTGTGAAAACAAATAAAGAAAATCACCCAAAAATCCAAAATATACTACAGACACCCGGTCTATACACCCACTACGGCTAACAGCAGGGGCCCGTGGTCAACGTGACCCACACATCAGCGACACAGGAGAATCACGTGGTGTTTGACCGGCCATATCTCGATGGCGGTGAGGTCACCGCCGGTGAGATCGCCACCGACGTGCTCCCCTCGACACCCCGCATCGACTAGTACCCGTGATTGACTCAACGCTTCACCGGAGCGACCTCGCCGATGAGCATGGTGGCTCGACGGCGATGCGTGGTGGCAGACTCACTGACTCCGACGAAGATGTGACCAAGCAAGCATGACTATGACTTATATGAACCCTAGCGGAGCTCTATGGTGTGGATCAAGCCACAATGAATCGGTGGTGAGCTCTAGCCACGTGCATGGCGGCATGGTGGCGCACAGCGCACGCGGCGGCGCTTGCCATTCCGACGAGACGGTGGTTGGTGATGGGTCTCCATCATAGGAGAAGGTGCTATGGGTAACGGCGGTGCAGAAACAACACACAGGACAGGGAAGACGGGGTCTAGTTGGTGCCGGCCACGATGAGCTTGAGCTCATGGCCATGGCGGGCACACGCGGTGCGGTCGCGTGTTCCCACGTAGCGGCGGCAGTAGTAGTTAAAGTGGGTATGGCGTGAGCTTCCATGACCTAAGACAACGATGGACCAAGGAAGAAGGAGGTAGGAGGAGCAGTGGAGATGGCTGGCCATGACGAGCTCAGAGCTTGGCGTCGCTCCGTGGCCATGGCGGCAACGGCGACGCGCAATGTGTCCTAACCTGGGCTCAGATGGCTATAATGGCGGGTCAGGGAGGTAGAGGAGATGCTGGCGAAGCTATGGGCATGATGGATTGGATGGTGGTGTGGCGAGGATGGCGTGCGCTACTGGTAGAGGCTCGGCAATGGCGACGGCGCGGCTGCTTGCTCTTATTGCGTAGCGAGGGAGAGGAAGAGAGTGAGGGCGCAAGTGAGTGGAAATGGGAAGCAGTCGGCCCACTCTCCCTCTTGACATGGCAACGCATGGGCAGACGAGTGGTGACATGCGGCATGCGGTGTCTGAGCCGGTTGTCCATGACCGGCGCACATTCGGCCGGGTTGAAAAGGCCATCATGCTGACTGAAATGTCCGTGTTCACTAACCTTTATCTCCTAATCCGTGGCGAATCAACAAAAACAATATTAGTGAAAGTTGTAAAGCTATATGAGTACAACAACTTTGCTTTAAGAAGCATTGCCAAATTCTCACTGGGTTTTAAAATGCAAAGGTCCAAAGTAGGTCACATTGAAACTGAAAACAACTTCTAGACAGCAAAATTTTTAAGTCTCAAAATAATATTTTGTTGATTCTTGTGGGCCCTATTTGACCATGTTAGGCACTGAATTAGCTCATGACCCTTAAACAAAGTTTGTTCCACATAAGATAAGCTACAACTTTTATTAAGGGTGCATTGCCATGCAAACAATCTATGCTATAGTTCAACTTTGGTCAAAGTAGGATCATGAAAAATGACATTATGAGTAAACTTGGACTTAGAAGCAAATTTGGCCCATGTCATGAATACAAATATTGTTCCATTTTCCATCCAAGATATGTCTAAGGTGTTTTTGTGACCTCACAACCATCTCTCACATTGGTCACACATGATCACAAGCATATGTAAGTATATAAGCAACATCACATGTGATAAAGAGAAGGTGAATGAAATGAAACTTTACATGCTCATTCTCATGAATGCTTGGATGATGCTTGTGCTCATGAAATGCAAGTGCCAAATGCAATGCTTAACACTAGTGTTTTACATTTATCATGTCTTTTGTACACCCAAGCATATATACTTTCATCTATAGCATAATTAACTCTTCATCTATGCATAAGGAATATTACTAAGAAAAATCAAGAACAAAGCCTGACTTCCTTCGCAATTAGGTCCTACTTGTCCTATAGAAGGGGAGTGGACTACAAAGGACTTAACGAGAATGTCACACTCACGATCTACCACATGGTCCGGAATGCAGGGTGCATCCGCAGGTAAACAACATATAAGCACCATGCTTACATAATGTCAACCACTTAACTCACTCAAGTACTGAGATAAGCGCTTTGTGAACCTATGCATAAACTTAGTTTCAACTATGACTATATCAAGCATACTACCAAAGCAAAGTAAGAACATAATAAATGGAAACATAATATAGTTTACGCATATGAATAATAAAGGATACAATGGCTATACCCGCCTCCAGATGACGAATCTAGAATCCTAAGCAGTAGCCCAACTCTACTTGAATCTTACTAGCTAGCCTATACTAAAGCTTTCAGGAATTAGAGATCTATTCTATTCTCTCTGGTGGATCTTCTTGAATAATTGTGGTAGCTCTTGAAGATTAAGATCGATTATTATCATACCTTAGGGAGGGTATGGGGGCCTTATATAGGGGGAACCAGGAGTCCTATGGGCCCATGAATCCATGGCATCATCAAATCTGCACCCTCAAATCAAACCGACCTTGAGCAACGGTGTAAAATTGATGCTTAGAGGTGGTGGAGAACCGACGTTGAAGCAGAGGCTGACAGGTGGGGCCCACTAGTCAGCCGACCTGCCTGTGGGGCTGGTCGGCCCCACCCTATCAGGTCTTGGGTCATGTCACAGTGGTTTGCCTTCTAGAGTGTTCTAGAGTCTTCCTATGTTGGTTTCGTCGCGGATAAACATGATTTGATCTAATGATTGGGTCCACCTTGCTCATTTTCTGAATAAACCTTGCTGAAAACATAGATTCACCAAAACTCGTAGAATTTATTAGTTTAAACCCCTAAACCTATATTGTTGATCATTTTCATCTATTTATACAAGTTATATTGATGGTTTATGATGAGTGTTAACTACCGTCAACAAACTCCCCCAAGCTTAACCTTTGCTCATCCCTCAGCAATGCTAAACTCAGCAATGGATCAGGAGTTGCTACAATGTTTTCACTCCTCAAAAGTACACATGCGTTCAAACAAAATTTCTCCTCTGGATTAGAATAAACTGATCTGACTTTCAAACTTACCCATATTACCTTCAACCATGGGGCTTCTTAGCCTTCACTTGGGTCGTGAGCAATTAAAAGATAGAATGGTCAAGTCAAGTACTATGTCTCAAGTTCGTTGTTCAACCATTATTCTAGAGTTTTTTATAGATTTTCAAAATAAAACTCAGAGATTCCAATGTATGACACTGTCAAGTCTCTCAATCTATGTGGTATCTATGGATCCTCACCAAGGCAATAGTAAAGTCATGCCTCTTCCTACAACTAAAGCTTATGTGGAGCTCATAGGAGTGGAGATAGCATGAAAGCATACTTGCATTACATATATTGTAAGTCAAACCTTAGATCCAAAGAGAGTTGAGTCATACAATCAAATCAAGATGTGCATGTGTGTGGATATATGGTGGCTCACCTAATTCTACTATGCTCCTTGAAAACTTATCTCTCTTTTGAAACTTCGAAATATTTTTGTAAGAGAACAGGGGCTATCTTATTCATCTCATTTTTTAGGCGGGTATCTGAGTACCATTGTTTTCAATATCTCGGACACTTGTCCATTTTTTATGAATAAATTTTGCATAGCCCATGCCTCTTTTCTGCAATAAAACTTTTAAGATATAGCAACAAGAACTTGGAGCATTTATTTGGTGAATGGAAAACCTATCAAACATATTTTTGGTGTTCACTACCGGTGTAGGAGTAGTGCATATATGGGTGGTGTGTATGTGATCTTGATTTTAAGAGCATGACAAACCTCTCATAAGGGTCAACAAAGCTTAACAAAACTCAATACAAAACAAGCAGCATATAAGTGGAAGTTTTCCTAGCCTAAGTAACATATATGGCTCTAGTAGGAATTCAAGCTTTGTCATACAGGAACTCATCATGTAGCATTTTTGTGCTGTTCAAAAGATAAATCTCTAGAATTTTAGTATCACATGGAACAAGATAAACAGCAGCTCATACTTTCTCATATCGTATCCATCAATTACCTAGACTTAGATCAAGCATATGCTACCCACGAGTTTCAAGTTTAGAGTAAATTCTTATATCAAAACAATCTTATCCAAAATTCAAGAGAATTCAAGGCTAAAAAATAGATACTTGAAAATAATTACAACTGAGCAACTATTCATCATTTCCATTATAAGAGATTATCTTTAGAGAGTCCCTTTTTATTTTATTTAGCTCCTAAAAATCAAACTTAAAGCAAACTTTTATATACAGTTGTTTTATTTTGTTTTCATTTTTTAGATCACACATTACTAATATATATATCTAATATAAAGATAATTTTTTATTTTGTTTTTAGTTATGCATCTCTTTTTTAGCTGATAAAGTAAACTTAAAATAATAAAACAAAAAGGAAAGAAATACTTATCTGGATACATGGGGGATGCCCTTCCCCAAGTTGGTTGTTGTCGTGGTCGCTCAATGAGGTGGCCGAATGTTGAAATGCTGGAATAGCATTCCCATTTGTTGTACTTGCTGTTGTTGTTGTTGTTGAATGTCGGCAATCGTGTGCCCCATGTTTGCCTATTGTTGGATTATTTTGCTCTAACAATATAAGCAACATGATCACGTAGATGGAATCAGATGGTAACACATGAGACACAAGGGTGTATACTGGTTCAGGGCGTGGTGCGCGCTAAACCGTACTCTAGTGGTGCGGCTGCTCTTATATTCATATGCTCAATTACAGGGGCTATTGCTCCTAGCTATGAAGTAGATTGGAATGGTGGAAGATGGATTCCGAGCCCGAGGTCCCTACCCTCCTGTATATAGGCAAGAGAGGTAGGATTACAGAGAGGGCGATCGGGCTAACCAATTGGGTTCCTAGTTTGTTACACGATATGCGCAACAGATCCTAGCTATCGTCCAGATACACCTATCTTGGCTTGCCTTGATCTTCATGTTGGTCGACCGTGTCTGCCATTGTGGGCCTCCTTCTTGGCGACTGTTGGGCCGATAGCTTGGTGATGGTCACATATACGGGCGGTGCAGGTACCCCTGGCCCATATATCTGATAGTAGCCCCCGTAGGACTTAATGATAAGCTAGCATGTAGCCTTAGCCCTTGGGGTGTTGTAATTCTCCCTGCAAGTTCTGTGTACTGTGAGTACCAATGAGCATTTCCATCGGTTGCTGAGTTCTTGAGCAGCGCAGCTAGATATTCTCAAGTATTGGGGAGCCAGTATGTTGTCGTTCGAGTACCAAGAGCATTCCTTGGGTAGCGAGAATCTTCTTCAACTATCAAGTGGGGCGGTGGTACGCCGTATGTCACGAGGGGTCATCGCCGATTCATGAGGCCCCTTAGGAGTGTGCCATCCACACCTCCTCTTCAGGATCTTTGTAACGGTCGAGTGACACAAAACACCCCATGTGACGAATCAATGCAAATAATGCCCAACCTCATGCCAAACTATCAAGATCATTATAATTATAGGGAAAAACATGGTACATAGAGTATACACAATTTTATTTTCTCCCTCTAGGTTCAACTCTTCGGCAATTCACTCGAATTCTTATCAGAGTTAACTTGCAGTTCATCTTGGATTCACCCAATCCAAGGTCTACTATGCAACGATGAATAGAGCGTTACCTCACGTCCACCAAGCTAGGCAACAACACATGCAAAACAACTTAACAGTGGCACCATGAGTACATTTCGTACTCATAGGACTTAATTCCAACATATAGATATATGGTGGATGCAAGGGTATTATCATGCAGTTGTACATTTGTAGAAAAGCATATGGTGTTTCTTAATGACATGCTATGAATTCATTATTAGAAATATTAGTGTAACACCCTAGGTGTTAGGATTGCATAATTGCACTTGCATTTGCATGAGCATAAGCATCCTTCATTCATATATGACTAGTTACATGTGAAACATACAATTCAAACATGAAACATTGCTTTGAAACATGTGAAGCATGCCTTGTTATTCTATGTTTCCAATATGTGTATGCTTATGATCATGTGTGATTAAGTGCAAGTGGTTGATGTTTGGTCACTAAGACACCTTAACTATGCTTAGGATGCAATTTGGAACAATGTTCATGTTGATGACATTGCATAATTAAGCTCCTAGATCCGTGTTTGACAAGGATTCTCTCTAGAACACTTTTGTTTGACCTATTAAAAAATTGAGCTTAGATTGTTTGCATGGCTGTGCACCCTTAAGCAAAGTTGTAGCAAATTTTATGAGGAACAAAAGTTGTTTAATGACCTTGAGCTAGAAATGTGCACAACATGCTCAAAAGTAGCCCACAAGTCTGATTTGGGGGCTGTTTTGGACTTAGTCATTTTGACTAAGTGTTGGAGCCGTTCCAGTTTCCTTTTACTCCTCTTTGGAGCTTTGTCATTTGAAAACCAAGCCGAATTAGTTCAGGGTCTTTTAACCAAAGTTGTAGTACTCACTTAGGTCTACACAATGGTGAAATTGGTTGATCATGAAGTGTCATGGTTTAGGAGTTAGGAGGGGGTGAAGATGCTTTGTCAGGCTCCTAACGGTGGTCTGATGGCCATCTTGGCCTAGCCATCGTGGCAGACCGGGAGCAGGCCGCGCGCGCCAAGTGGCATTCCTATGCTGGCGCTGGGCCCACTCGGTCAGGCCAGAGGGGCAACGACGCCGCCACGGCACGCTGCTTCCCTCGTTCGCTTCATCCGCATCGCCTCGCTACCTCGCGCGAGCTGTAGCGGCAACACCGCCATCGCCATAAGCTCCACCACTGCCTAGCTCCCTCGCCACCACACCATTGCCGCCTCTAGCTAGCCAATAGCTTCGCCATCCTCCTCTCTACATCCTCAACCTAGTTGTAGGGCCAGGCAAGCCACGGTGAGGGCGAATTCGCCGTTCTTGTCCTCGCCGGAGTCACAGTCACCATGGTCGCCATCACGGTGAGCTCACCGCTGCTCTCCTCCCTTGCTCTTTCTCCTTTCTTCTTCATGTTAGCAATAGCTCCAGGTGTAACCTAGCCTAGGGGGTGACCCTACGGTGAACCATAGTCTCACCTGAGTAGAACATGATGGCTAGCATCGCCATGCTCTCACCGCCATGCACACGGACAAACCCCGCCGACGCTTCCAACCAAACCCTAGGTAGCCTCAGTAGGTCCGCGTGGACACCACGGAACCCGAGCGCCCCTCGTAGGGCCTTGCCGTGGCCAGAGACAGCCGACGCACCTCCGCGTAGCGCCGCCATGCCGCCATGGCTAGCGATGAGCCCTCTCTAGTGCGTCCGCGCTTCAACCTTCTACACCAATCGACGCAGGAGGATGAGAGGATCACGATGGTGGGGTCGGTTTCACTAGAAAGCTCACCGTTGGTGAGCTAGCACCAGTCAAACCTCCTCCCCTATCTCTGTTCGGCTGATGGGTGGGACCGTTGACCTACGGGGCCTAGCTGTCAGCGGTATAAGGTCTAGGGTTTTAGTTTAATTAAATCCAGGAATTTCTACAAAATTGTAAAATTCATATCTTGAGTTTTGAGGAGTCCAAATTGAGTGGTTCAAATTGGGTTGTGCTCCTGGTGATGTCTAGTTTTTATTAAAAATATAAAATGTGCCATGTTCTGTAGTAAATTATTAATTGGCTATTTATCTTGTTTATTCCTAAATAATCTTGGGAAATTCATAACTTGAGTTTGGTGCATGTGAGAAATGTGATTCCACTTGGGTTGGTCTTGTGTTCATATGTGTTGCGTAGGAAAATGCTAGAGCTGCAGTGTGCCTACTAGAAATAGGACTTTGAGGTTTATTCTATTTAAATGCTTTTATAATCACTGCTAGCTTGTCATTTTCATGTAGGATGTTATACATGTTCAAATGCTATAAATTTTGTACAGTAGCCTATTGGGGACATGTATAAGCTACTGTATTTTTTTGTGGAATTTACTGTACACTTTTGCTATATGTTTATTTTTTTACCTAATTATCTAAATAAATTAATAAAGGCATGAAAAAAATTTATTTATGGTTGACTACTATGTTTTCTAGTGTTCTTTCAATGTATGCTAACTGTTGGTAACATTGGTTGTGTTCAAAGTATCATTATTGTATGTAGTGAAATATTATTTTCCTTAAAATTCACTTATAGTGACTTTTCTGGACAGTTTCTAGAGTTAAGCAAATTACATGGTGAAGATGATATTTGCTAGGAATCTTGTCTGTAACAAAGTGGTAGATAACTCACTTATCTAGCTTGTGTTAAATTTTCATGGCATTTGGAAAAATGGTTTGTGAGTTATGACTATTCAAAGTTGGTCTTCAGAACAAGTTATTCTCTGGAATTTCTGGACCAGATTTGAGAAATGTGACTGTTTGACCCTATTAACTTGGGAATCATGCGGAGATGATTAAAGATGAATTGTAGCTAACTCATAAGCTTTCCAGAGTGTCTTGTTGCATGTCTTTTGGGGTGGCATAACTTTAGTTATGAATTAAACTAGCAGCTGCTGTCTGCAGCCCTGAATCTGTTGAATGCAGTGAATGACTTGATTGCTTTTATGAGTTGATGTGATGATTTAGATGCTTAGGCTGATTAAGATAAATTGTTAGTTGCAGGCGCTAGACCTCTTACTGAAGATGAACAACTTTATCTTAGGTTGTTAAAGCTTGGTGAGTGTGTAGTTCTTGTTTTCAAGAAGAGATATGCACCTACTCTGTAAAATAAATGTTAATCTTGTATCATCATGTCATTCATGTGTCCATCTATATCTGGCTGTACATGTCATCATCACATTCCATCTCTTTTGCATTCAAGACTCTCATGCTGTGTATATGCATGCAATAGGTGTTCTAGAGGGAGTCACTCTTCTGGAATTCGAACAAGGACTTCCGGAGGAGCAGCAGCAAGTTCAGGAGCAGGAGGTGCATGCCCCAGAAGGAGTCAACGAAGAAGAACTACTTGAATGCCCAGATCACTAACCTTCCTCTTTTTTGAAAGGCAAGCCCTAGAGCATTCTAAGTATCCTATGTTTTAAAAATGTCACTTTGAGTATCTTTATATGTTTGATGCATTAAGTTATAGGAGTTGGATGCAAACACTTGTTGCATATCTATCTCTTCCTTGCCTAGTAAATGTACCCTAAATCCTATTTATGTCCAGGAGCGAATCAATGCTTAGCCATGCTTAGACCGGTAAAGTCAGGTGATTTCCTGTCACCTGTAAGATAGGATGATATCTGGTCACGGTTGGCTATATTTGCTATCGTGGAAATAACCATGTGTTAATAATGAATGGAGACCGGACGAGATGTCGATAGAGAAGCAACAAGGCATGGAGGTCTTGGGTGTGGATCTATCCATGAATATGTCAGTTAAGGACTGATTCGCTGTACGTCCTCATGTCATGTTGAACGCATGCCTATCACTTAGTTGGCCAGATAACTCGATCTGATTGTGAAGCCGAGTAGCTCAACTCAGGCCAGAAGCCAGCAAGTGAAAGTGCACTCTCTGGTGGTAGTAAGTATGTGCGGGGAGCCATTGGTGTAAGTCTGAGGGCAGATTGACCTCCTGGTAGAGTGGACTCCCTGAGAGTGCGACGCTGCTCGGGCCCATGAATTTAGTTCCTGAGCTGTACCAAAGGTGACCCGAGGCGACCCCTGATTAGGTTGCTTGGGTGTGTGTTAGGAATAATTCCCTAGCTGGGTAGAAATCGATTCGAGTCGCCGTCTCTCCCGGATAGTGAGAACTTGACTAAGCAGTGGCAATGTAGAAACACCTAATTGAACTTGATGGTTATACTGATGATGATGATGTTACAACGTTACACCGGATATGGTTACTAATGTGTGAATCCTAATCAAGTGCTTGCTTTAGTACAAGTGCTAATCTAGATGATAGGTTTAATATTGGTAACTTGATGTTTAACTCAAAATTTAAATTAAGCCCTTGTATCATTAAAGCTTTTATGCAAAATGGTTATCAAACGAGATCCACCGATAAAGCCTTGCATACTCCTTGGTGTCATTTATTTTTGGTTTACGACGGGTAAGTCTAGCTGAGTATATTCTCATACTCTGGGTTTATTCCCTCTTGTTGTAGATGACGTGCATTATAATGGTTACTACAAGTATTGTCTCCACCCTGCTGGTGATGAAGACTAGATCATGGGCATGATCTCCTATGTTATCTTATCATGATGCTTTTGCTGGATATGACTATGGAACTGGCTTGTATTTGAACTAGGTGTGTGTGATGGTTTCAAACGACTTGGCTTCCGCTATTTGTGAACTCGTGTTGTAATAACTATGTGAACTCCGATGTATGCGAGATACTTGTGAACTACTTGTGAAATGGATGTAACATGTGGCTTGTTATGTTAAATCATGTATGATCTTGGTTGTATGCGAGTTGGTTTGAAATCCTTCATGGTTTCATCGGACTATCGGGTTTATATGGGTTCAAGTATGACGGTTTGATCACTCCAGTGATTGCTTTTGTACTTGTGCTCTTATAAATTGGTCGGTTCTATTACAGCTGGCATCGAAGCAAGGTTCAACATTAAACATGTCATATGTGTATTTAATACAAAGGCTTTTGTTTGAGTTTTAACAACTTATAGACACTTATATAGAGGTGTGTTCAAATCTAAAATTTTATGTAAGTGTGCCAGTGGTCATATCCTCTATGCCCAAATAAGGACTCTTATGTGGCTTATTTAAGTACTAACTTTGGGGGGGTAATTGCTTGCATTTTTATTTCGTCGTCCATATGGCGTGCTATTGTATGGATGCCATCCGCTTGGGTGGTAATGTATGGATCAAATACCTATACGCTCAGTTAAGTGTGAGTTTTGAGAGTATGGCCGTCCAACCATCAGTCTAGGGGAGAGTTAGCTGTGGTTACTAGAATATTTACATGTTACACACATGTATATATGAAGGTACTTAATTATGGGTATATCTATCGGGTAGCTATGGACACCGAAGTATATATATCTGGGGATGTATATAGAGAGTATCTTAGTTTACTGCTTTCATTGTGTGCTTATTTATCTCTGGTGGGGATGGACTGCAATGAATTTGCCTATAGGTACACTAACAGTACAACATGTAGCCCGCCTAGATGCGTATATAGAGAGAACGTGTGTTTGTCACCGCCTATGTTGCTAGAATTATAAATTTTCCTAAGCTTTGTGAGGACGTATGGAGCGTGCATACATCATGTTCACTCATGCCATTACATTTTTGCATCACTCCCTCCCTTATCATTAATTATCCCGTTATATATTTCTTATCCTGTAAGATAATCCTCTCACGCCCAAATTGCAATGTTACTACAGATGGCCACACCAGCACTCCCGCCTAGGAGCAGCACATTCCTGCATGCGTTTGGCACTCCAACCTTATTGTGGAGGGTGCTATATTCTATGGGATACGCTGAGCCGCCTCGTTATACTTGGAAAGCAAGTAGAGGCTGAAGGACGGTCGTTGTGGTTAGACGTTGAGGTGGTTGTGCTGCCTCACGAAAATAGACCACAGTGGCTTGGTTAGAGCATTGAAGTGGATGGACAAACCCCTTGGGAAGGTGCCTAAGTGGCAGCCTTGGAAGTGCTAGTTGATATTTGTCAAGAGTTTGGTGACGAGTTGGTCAACGGACCAGCCGAGTCCATTCCTCAAGTAGCCCCGTCAGAGGCAGTTTGGCTAGATTTTGGGATGATCCCTTGGTAATGACTGAGACAGAGTGGGCACAGAACTCTGGACCAGCCATGAGTGCCATGATGGATGTTCTGAAGATGTTCCATGATCGTTAGGACACTTATGTTAGTGTTTTGACAGCTCTTCAGCAGGCATAGAATGAGCGGCGCAAGTGGTAGAAACGTGCGCGCAAGTATGGTAAAGAGCATAGGGCAGCCCAAAATGGGATAGGTGGTTTTATGGATGCTTTGGAAACTCGTAGGCAGCATTTTATGAGCGCTGTCAGGGAAAGAGATGCTAACCATGATCAGATCATGCAGTTGACTCGTGAGCGGGATGACGCAATCCGTCTGGCACAAACTAGGAACCATGCTAGGGCCATGGCAGAAATTCGTGCTGAAATCAGAGAGAATGAACTCCTTCGCCAGATTGAGCAACTACAGATTGACATTCACCATCTCAATAATCAGATCAATCTGATTCCTCACCCTATTCCAGAGTACCCCATGGTGGGAGGACCATAGGTGATCTTTGTTGATGATGATGGCATGGAAATAGATGCTAATTTCATCGCAGTGCCTGAGGCGGCAGAAGAAGAGGAGGAACTTGAGCCTATCGAGGATGAAGATGGTGAAGGAGTGGTTGATGCTGACACTGATGAGGATGTGTAGTTTAGCTATAGCACTAAGCTAGATGCAATAGTTCTTTATCTTTTGCCTTCTTCTAGAAGAACATGTAACTTAAATTCAGTTAGTGACTTTGATGTAATCTCTGAGGCTTGCATGTTTGCTCCATGTGGATGTGAAGCATTAATAAAAGTCCAGCTTTGTTGTTGGCAAAAATTTGGCATGTATGTGTATGCATCGCGAGAATGTGTGGAGTAAAATATTGGTGATGTTATGAGGATAAATTATAGTGCCTCTATTTATTGTATGAAATTATTCTCTCCAATAAGTTCAGTTTGGCATAATTCTACAATTCATCTGTAATGTTCCTGACATCGTCCATCATTACTCACTGTTGCAGTTCTATAGATGTCATGCAATCTATGCTCAGGCAGAGGTGGGGGTAGTGGTAATGACGATCTTCCACCGCCGCCACCGCCCACGCCAACTGATCTATTGGCCATGCTTGTTGAAGGTCAACGTGCTTTGGGGGATGCCATGCGTACCATGGCGAAGCATCAAACACATGGTCACAATCAACGTTAGGGGCCAGAGCCAAATCAATATAGTGATTTTAAAGAGTTCCAAGACACCAAGCCGCCAATATTCAAAGAAGCTGAAGAGCCGCTCCAGGCAGAAGAATGGCTGAGCACGCTTGAACAAGAGTTTCAGTTGCTAAGGCTAACGGAACAGATAAAGGCGGAGTATGCTTCACATCAGTTGCAAGGACCTATAGGTATATGGTGGCGTCATTATAAATCCACCTTACATGAGAATGCTCAGATCACTTAGAACCAGTTCTAGGATGCTTTCAAGGGGCATTATATTCCTCCCGGCTTGATGGCCATGAAGCAGACTGAGTTCATGAAGCTGGTACAAGGCAAGAATCTTACTGAATATCTTCATGCATTCAATCATCTAGCAAGGTATGCCCCAAAATTCGTTGATACAGATGCAAAGAAAATCGCTAGCTTCAAGAGAGGGCTTAGTCCCAAGCTGATGAAGACCCTAGGGAACAACAAGAGTGCTACTTTTAATGAGTTCATGAGTGACGCTCTCACTTAAGAGAACAACAATACTATCTATGTGGCTTCCAAGAATTGCAAAAGGGCCTACGAGGCAAGTGCATCTCAGGCTAAAGCTCCAGTGGCTGTAAGAAATCAGTTTTGCCCACCTACTGCAGCCACATGGTATCGTCCACCTCAAAAGAAGAATCAGGCCAAGACTGGATTATGTAAGGCACCATAGGACCAGAGAATTCATATGTTCCGCCAAGCAACAGGCCCTGCTAGAATTGTGGCAAGTCGGGTCATTGGTCCAAGAGTTGTCCTTATCCTCAGAAGAACAATCAGAAGCAGGGGAATACCAATGCTCGTTAGGGTCATGTTAACTACACCAACATGACAAAGATACCCTCAGGTGAAGTTGTCACTGTGGGTAAGTTTCTTGTGAATTAGCATCCTGCAATTGTACTATTTGATTCGGGCACTTCGCATTCATTCATGAGTCCAGCATTTGCATCAAAGTACAATCTAAAGGTAATTACACTATCCACGGGTAGTTATTGCATTAGTGCAGCTGGAAGTAATATTTCTGCCAATCAGATAGTGCAGGATGTGAGTATCGAAATAGAGGGACGAGTGTATACGTTTGATCTGGTAGTTTTGCCAGGATTAGGTATAGATGTAATCTTGGGGATGAAGTGGATGAGCGATCGTGGAGTGCTCATCGATACTTCCACTAGGGTCATTATGTTGAGGGATCCTACTAGCAATGAGGCTTTCCTGGTGCCACTTCCCAGAGATCTAGACCTCCACAACACCGCTAATGCTATCTAGACCCCGAGAATTGAGGATGCTCCGGTAGTTCATGAATTTCTGGATGTATTTTCTAATGACCTACCTGGTTTACCGCTTGATCGAGATATTGAATTCAAGATCGAGTTAGTGCCGGGTACTGCACCCATTTTAAGGAGGCCTTATAGAATGCCACCCAATGAGTTAGCGAAGCTTAAAGTTTAGTTACGAGATCTATTAGAAAAGGGTCTTATCTAACCTAGTGCATCTCCCTAGAGTTGTCCCGCTATATTTGTGAAGAAGGACAAGTCATTGCGCATGTGTGTGGATTATCGTCCACTTAATGCCGTGATAATCAAGAACAAGTACCCATTGCCTCACATTGATATTTTATTTGATCAGTTGTCTAAGGCAAAGGTATTCTTCAAAATTGATTTGAGATCTGGCTATCATCAGATAAAAATTAGACCGGAGGATATACCTAAGACCGTTTTCTCCACCAGATATGGGTTGTATGAGTATCTTGTCATGACTTTTGGTTTGACAAACGCTCCTGCATACTTCGTATATCTGATGAATTTGGTATTCATGATGAAACTGGACAAATTTGTGGTTGTCTTCATTGATGACATTTTGATTATTTCCACGAATGTTGAAGAGCATGCCGAGCATTTGAGAATTGTTTTATCCAGACTACGAGAGCATAAGCTTTATGCCAAGTTCAGCAAATGTGAGTTTTAGCTAAAGAAAGTACCTTTCTTGGGTCATGTGTTGTCTGATGAAGGGATTTCGGTGGATCCATCTAAGGTGCAAGAAGTCATGGATTGGAAAGCACCAACTTTAGTGCATGAGGTTAGGAGTTTCCTTGGTTTGGCTGGCTATTATCGTCACTTCATCCCAGATTTCTCTAAAATAGCCAAGCCCATGACCAGGTTGCTTCAGAAAGATGTGAAGTTTGTTTGGACTCTAGAGTGTGAAACTACTTTTCACACTTTGTGGACTTTATTGACTTCAGCTCCTGTCTTGGCACAACCTGATATCGAGAAACCTTTTGATGTGTTTTGTGATGCATTAGTTACCAGTTTAGGATGTGTTCTTATGCAGGAAGGCTAGGTTATTGCTTATGCCTTACATCAGTTGAGGAAGCACGAAGTCAATTATCCAACTCATGATCTACAGTTAGCTACTATTGTTCATGCTTTGAAGATTTGGAGGCATTACCTACTCGATAACGTGTGTCATATCTATACCGATCATAAAAGTCTCAAATATATCTTCACTCAACCAGAATTGAACATGAGGCAGAGAAGATGGCTAGAGTGGATCAAAGATTATAACTTAGAAGTACATTATCATCCTGCCAAAGCAAATGTGGTTGTTGATGCTTTGAGTTGAAAGTCTCATTGCAATTCTCTTTTGGAAGGAGATTTTCATCTGGCACATCTGTTACATCCTGCTATGTTGCACAATATTACTCTCAGTTGCTCTCTTGAAAGTAAAATCATCGAGCTTTAGAAGTCTGATGTGGGTGTGTTTCACATAAAAAGGAAGATGAAGGAGCAAGAAACAAAACACTTCCAAGTAGATGAAAAGGGTGTTCTATGGTTTAAGGATAGACTTGTAGTGCCAAAGGATAGAGAGCTTAGAAACCAAATCTTAGATGAAGCTCACTCCTCTAAGTTATCTATTGACCCCGGAAGTAGTAAAATGTATCAAGACTTGAAACCTTGCTTCTGGTGGACCAAGATGAAGAAAGAAATCACAGCTTATGTTGCAAGGTGTGACAATTGTTGTTGGGTCAAAGCAATTCACTTGAAGCCTGCTAGACTTCTTCAACCATTGTCTATTCCAGGATGGAAATGGGAAGAAATTTGTATAGATTTCATTGTTGGACTTCCCCCTACATAGAAGAATTTTAATTCTATATGGGTAATAGTGGATCGTTTAACCAAGTCTGCCCATTTCATACTAGTTAGAACTAACTATTGACCAAGTGACTATGTCGAGTTATATTTTAATCAAGTAGTATGTCTCCATGGTGTTCCTAGAACCATTGTATCTGATAGAGGACCTTAGTTCACTGCTCATTTTTGGGAACATTTGCACAAGATGTTAGGCACCAACTTAGTCAGAAGTTCTACTTATCATCCACAGACCTCCGGACAGACGGAGTGGGTGAATCAAATATTGGAAGACATGTTGAGAGCTTGTGTCATATCTTCCAAGGGTTCATGGGAGAAGTGGTTACCCTTGGCTGAATTTTCCTATAATAATAGCTATCAAGAAAGTATCAAGATGGCTCTGTTCGAAGCGTTGTATGGCCGCAAATGTAGGACTCCTTTGAACTAGGTTGAATATGGAGAAAGGAGATACTATGGCATTGATTTCATCGAGGAGGCTGAACAACAAGTCCGTACTATCTAGAAACATATGGAAGTTGCTCAAGCTAGGCAGAAAAGCTATGTGGATAAAAGAAGGAAGCCCATGGAATTTGAGGTTGGTGATTATGTTTATCTCGAGGCATCACCGATGAAAGGAGTGCAACAGTTTGGAGTAAAGAGGAAGCTTGCACCTAGATATGTAGGTCCATATCAGATCATAGAGAAGAGTGGGAGAGTAGCCTACAAGATAGAGTTACCTTATGAGATGAGAGCTATCTTTAATGGTTTTCATGTATCTCAACTAAAGAAATGTCTCCATGTTTTGAAAGAAAGAGTTTCACTTAGAAATATCAAGTTGAAATCAGATCTAACCTATGAAGAGAGGCCGGTGCGTGTTATTGATACAAGAGAGAGAGTAACCTGGAGCCGTGTGGTCAAGTTTTACAAGGTCATGTGGAGTAATCAGGGTAGTGAGAGCGATGCAACATGGGAACGGGAAGATTATTTGAAGGATGTCTACCCTACCTTTTATTCAAAATGGTACGCTTTTCAAATATCGGGATGTGATTTTTAAAGGGGGGAGGGCTGTAACACCCTAGGTGTTAGGCTTGCATAATTGCACTTGCATTTGCATGAGCAGAAACATCATTCATTCATATATGAGCATTTACATGTGAAACATACAAATCAAACATGAAACATTGCTTTGAAACATGTGAAACATGCCTTGTTATTCTATGTTTCCAATATGTGTATGCTTATGATCATGTGTGATTAAGTGCAAGTGGTTGATGTTTGGTCACTAAAACACCTTAACTATGCTTAGGATGCAATTTGGAACAATGTTCATGTTGATGACATTGCATAATTAAGCTCCTAGACCTATGTTTGACTAGGATTCTCTCTAGAACACTTTTATTTGACCTATTAAAAAGTCTAGCTTAGAATGTTTGCATGGCTGTGCACCCTTAAGCAAAGTTGTAGCAAATTTTATGAGGAACAAAAGTTGTTTAATCACCTTGAGCTAGAAATGTGCACAACATGCTCAAAAGTGGCCCACAAGTCTGATTTTGGGGCTGTTTTGGACTTAGTCATTTTGGCTAAGTGTTGGAGCCATTCCAGTTTGCTTTTACTCCTATTTGGAGCTTTGTCATTTGAAAACCAAGCCAAATTAGTTCAGGCTCTTTTAACCAAAGTTGTACTCACTTAGGTCTACACAATAGTGAAATTGGTTGATCACGAAGTGTCATTGGTTAGGAGTTAGGAGGGGGTGAAGATGCTCTGTCAGACACCTGATGGTGGTCTGCCGTCGCCATAAGCTCTGCCACCGCCTAGCTCCCTCGCCACCGCACCATTGCCGCCTCTAGCTAGCCAACAGCTTCACCATCCTCCTCTCTACATCCTTGACCTAGTTGTAGGGCCAGGCAAGCCATGGTGAGGGTGAATTTGCCGTTCTTGTCCTCGCCGGAGGCACAGTCACCTTAGTCGCCATCATGGTGAGCTCGCCACTGCTCTACTCCCTTGTTCTTTCTCCTTTCTTCTTCATGTTAGCAATAGCTCTGGGTGTAACCTAGCCTAGGGGGTGACCCTACAACGAATTGTAGTCTCACCTGAGTAGAACACGATGGTTAGCATTGCTGTGCTCTCGCTGCCGTACCGCCACGCATGCGGACGAACCCTGCCGGCACTTCCAACCAAACCCTAGGTAGCCTCGGTAGGTCCGCGTGGTCACCACAGAACCCTAGCGCCCCTTGCAGGGCCTTGCCATGGCTAGAGATGGCCGACGCACCTCAATGCAGTGCCACCGTGCCACCATGGCCGGCGACGAGCCCTCTCTAGTGCGTCCGCGCATCAACCTTCTACACCAATCGACACGGGAGGATGGGAGGATCACGATGGTGGGGTCAGTTTCGTCGGAAAGCTCACTGTCGGTGAGCTAGCGCTAGTCAAACCTCCTCCCCTGTCTCTGTTTGGTTGACGGGTGGGACCGTTGACTTGTGGGGCCCAGCTGTCAGTGGTATAAGGTCTAGGGTTTTAGTTTAATTAAATCCAGGAATTTCTACAAAATTGTAAAATTCATATCTTGAGTTTTAGGAGTCCAAATTGAGTGGTTCAAATTGGATTGTGCTCCTGGTGATGTCTAGTTTTTATTAAAAATATAAAATGTGCCATGTTCTGTAGTAAATTATTTATTGGCTATTTATCTTGTTTATTCCTTAATAATCTTGGGAAATTCATAACTTGAGTTTGGTGCATGTGAGAAATATGATTCCACTTGGGTTGGTCTTGTGTTCATATGTGTTGCCTAGGAAAAATGCTAGAGCTGTAGTGCTCTTAATAGAAATAGGACTTTGAGGTTTATTCTATTTAAATGCTTTTATAATCACTGTTGGCTTGTCATTTTCGTGTAGGATGTTATACATGTTCAAATGCTATAAATTTTGTACAGTAGCCTATTGGGGGCATGCAAAGCTACTGTAATTTTTGTGGAATTACTGTACACATTTGCTATATGTATATTTTTTTACCCAATTATATAAATAAATTAATAAAGGCATGAAAAAAATTATTTAGGGTTGACCACTATGTGTTCTAGTGTTCTTTCGATGTATGCTAACTGTTGGTAACATTGGTAGTGCTCAAAGTATCATTCTTGTATGTAGTGAAATATTATTTTCCCTAAAATTCACTTATAGTGACTTTTCTGGATAGTTTCTAGTGTTAAGCAAATTACATGGTGTAGATGATGTTTTCTAGGAATCTTGTCTATAACAAAGTGGCAGATAACTCACTTATCTAGCTTGTGTTAAATTTTCATGGCATTTGTCCAAATGGTTTGTGAGTTATGAGTGTTCAAAGTTGGTCTTCAGAACTAGTTGTTCGCTAGAATATTTGAACCAGATTTGAGAAATGTGACTGTTTGACCCTATTAACTTGGGAATCATGTAGAGATGATTAAAGATGAATTGTAGCTAACTTCAAAAGATTTCTAGATTGCCTTGTTGCATGTCTTTTGGGTAGGCATAACTTTAGTTATGAATTAAACTAGTAGCTGCTGTCTACAGCCCTAAATCTGTTTAATGCAGTGAATGACTTGATTGCTTTATATGAGTTGATGTGATGATTTAGATGCTTATGCTGATTAAGATAAATTGTTAGTTGTAGGTTCTAGACCTCTTACTGAAGATGAACAACTTTATCTTAGGTTGTTAAAGCTTGGTGAGTGTGTAGTTCTTGTTTTCAAGAAGAGATATGCACCTACTCTATAAAATAAATGTTAATCTTGTATCATCATGTCATTCATGTGTCCATCTATACATGGATGTACATGTCATCATCACCTTCCATCTGTTTTGCATTCATGACTCTCATGCTATGCATATGCATGCAATAGGTGTTCTAGAGGGAGTCACTCTTCTGGAATTCAAACAAGGACTTCCGAAGGAGCAGCAACAAGTTCAGGAGCAGGAGGTGCAGGCCCTAGAAGGAGGAGTCAACGAAGAAGAACTACTTGAGTGCCTAGATCACCAACCTTGCTCTTTTCTAAAAGGCAAGCCCCAGAGCATTCTAAGTCTCCTATGTTTTAAAAATGTCACTTTGAGTATCGTTATATGTTTGATGCATTAAGTTATAAGAGTTGGATGCAAACACTAGTTGCATATCTATCTCTTCCTTGTCCAGTAAATGTACCCTAAATCCCATTTTGGTCCAGGAGTGAATCAATACTTAGCCATGCTTAGACTAGTAAAGTTAGGTGATTTCCTGTCACCTGCAAGATAGGATGATATCTGGTCATGGTTGGCTATATTTGCTATCATAGAAATAACCATGTGTTAATAATGAAAGGAGACCGGGCGGGATGTCGATAGAGAAGCAACAAGGTATGTAGATCTTGGGTGTGGATCTATCCTCATCTATGGTGGTTAAGGACCGATTGTTGTACGTCCTAATGTCATGTTGAACGCATGCCTATCACTTAGTTGGTCGAATAACTTGTTCCGACCGTGAAGCCGAGGAGCTCAACTCAGGCCAGAAGCCGGGAAGTGAAATTGCACAGTCTGGTGGTAGTAAGGATGTGTGGGGAGCCATTGGCGTAAGTTCGAGGGCCGATTGATGTCCTAGCAGAGTGGACTCCCTGAGAGTGCGGCGCTGCTCAGGCCCACGAATTTAGTTCCTGAGCTATACCAAAGGTGACCCGAGGTGACCCCTGATCAGGTTACTTGGGTGTGTGTTAGGAATAATTCTCTAGCTGGGTAGGAATCGATTCGAGTCGCTGTCTCTCCCGGATAGTGAGAACTTGACTGAGCAGCGGCAACGTAGAAACACCTAATTGAACTTGATGGTTATAATGATGATGATGTTACAACGTTACATTGGATATGGTTACTAATGTGTGGATCCTAATCAAGTGCTTGCTTTAGTACAGGTGCTAATCTAGATGACAGGTTTAATATTGGTAACTTGCTGTTTAACTCAAAATTTAAATTATGCTCTTATATCATTAAAGCTTTTATGCAAAATGGTTGTCAAGCGAGATCCACCGATAAAGCCTTGCATACTCCTTGGCGTCATTTATTTTTGGTTTACGACGGGTAAGTCTAGCTGAGTACGTTCTCGTACTCAGGGTTTATTTCCTCTTATTGCAGATGACGTGCTTTATAATGGTTACTGCAAGTATTGTCTCCACCCTGTTGGTGATGAAGACTAGATCATGGGCATGATCTCCTATGTTATCTTATCATGATGCTTTTGCTGGATATGACTATGGAACTGGCTTGTATTTGAACTATGTGTGTGTGATGGTTTCAAACAACTTGGCTTCCGCTATTTGTGAACTCATGTTGTAATAACTATGTGAACTCTGATGTATGCGAGATACTTGTGAACTACTTGTGAAATGGATGTAACATGTGTCTTGTTATGTTGACTCATGTATGATGTTGGTTGTATGCGAGTTGGTTTGAAATCCTTCGTGGTTTCATCAGACTACCGGGTTTATATGGGTTCAAGTATGACGGTTTGATCACTCCAGTGATTGCTTTTGTACTTGTGCTCTTATAAATTGGTCGGTTCTGTTACAGCTGGCATCGGAGCAAGGTTCAACATTAAACATGTCATATGTGTATTTAATACAAAGGCTTTTGTTTGAGTTTTAACAACTTATAGCCACTTATATAGAGGTGTGTTCAAATCTAAAATTTTATCTAAGTGTGCCAGTGGTCATATCCTCTATGCCCAAATAAGGACTCTTAGGTGGCTTATTTAAGTACTAAGTTTGGGGGGGTAATTGCTTGCATTTTTATTTCGTCATCCATACGGCGTGCTATTGTATGGATGCCATCCGCTTGGGTGGTAATGTATGGATCAAATACCTCTACGCTTAGGTAAGTGTGAGTTGTGAGAGCATGGCCGTCCAACCATCGGTCTACGGGAGAGTTAGCTGTGGTTACTGGAATATTTACATGTTACACACATGTATATATGAAGGTACTTAATTGTGGGTATATCTATCGGGTAGCTATGGATATCGAAGTATATGAGAGTTAGTTTGAAATCATGTACGATCTTGGTTGTATGAGAGTTAGTTTGAAATCCTTCGTTGTTTTATCAGACTACCGGGTTTATATGGGTTCAAGTATGATGGTTTGATCACTCTAGTGATTTCTTTTGTACTTGTGCTCTTGTAAATTGGTCGGTTCTGTTACAATTAGCATTAAAAGGTATAGTAACCAAAAAGAGTGATCAACATCATTAAAACATATCATCATCAAGTTCCATCATTATCATTACCATGGGTATATTAAGTAGGAACAACCATAAGGGGTCCGTCCTAGGAGACTTCAGGCTTTCAAAACTCTGTAGAGGTGTACAACTTGTATCCATATGGAAGAATGGGACTAATCACCATACCTTGTGCACAAGATAAGGGTTACTTCAAGTCTTCCAACCTTTCCCTAAATCGGCCCGAATATCCTATGAAAGGCTCGATGTAGTAGAACCGTCCAATTTATAAGAGCACAAGTACAATAGCAGCCTGCAAGCGGTCTCACTGTCATACTTGAGCCCATATAAACCTGGTAGTCCGTCGAGTACCATGAAGGATCTCGATTAACCATCAACATACAACCAAGATCGTACATGATTCAACATACATGTCACACGTTACATAAAGTTCATAAATATAGTTCCATATGTTAGAGGACGATTAAAAGTTATTACAAACCAAGTTCAAATAAAATAGTAGCAGAAGCAAATAAGTTTGAAACCAACATCTGTCATCTTTGTTCAAATACAGTGCCAGCTTATGATGATAATTCCACAAAAGCATAAGATAGGGATTATCATGAGATGCCTTGCCCAGGGCCCAACTCCTCGTCCATGGCAAGATAGAAGCAGTTCTTATAGTAGCCATGATACATTGTATTATCTGCAACAAGTGGGAATAAAACCCTGAGTATGAGAAGGTACTCAGCTAGACTTGCCCATCATAAACCAAAAATAAAGTTACTCCAAGGATTATGCAAGGCTATATAAGTGGAGCTAGCTTGACAACATTTTGCATAAAAAGCTTACCAATTCAAGTTTACAGTTATAATTCGGTCATCAAGTTAATTATAGCTATTCATCTCTAGATTAGCAACTAACCTATGCCAAACATATGGTATATCATTTAGTAGCATGCAGTAGTAACTATAGCTGGTATAATAATTCACGTTCATCTAACCATCATATTCCATAATATAGTTATACAATGTTGGGGCTAGTCAAGTTTCTCACTATCTAGGAGAGACGGTGATTCAAATCTATTTCAACCAGCTGGGACTTTATTCCTAACACAAACCCAGGCAGACCAGGTCAACGGTCACCTTGGGTCACCTTTAGTACAACTTAGGTCCACATTTTATGGGTTCGATCAGTGCCGCACAATCAAGGACGACCAGCAGCCAGGACGTTCAGGCCCGGCCAGCCCTTAGGCTCATGTCTGGCTCCCCGCACATCCTTATTACCATCTAGAGTGCACACTCTTTTAGAACGGAGCCTGGCCTGAGTTGAGCTACTTGGCTTCGTGGTCAGAATGAGTTATCTGGCCAGCTAAGTGAGAGGCATGCGTTTAATCTCGACAGAAGTGCCAATAATGGTACGGTCCTTAACTGGCACAGACGGAATCACATGAGTCAACCTACACATAGACTTCGCCTGGCCTCTAGTTACATTACCCCAAGGTTCTGTTCCATGATAGCAAATATAGCCAACCGTGCTTCGGTATCCACCTATATCTCGCAGGTGACAGGAAATCACATGACTTCTACCGGTCTAAGCATGGCTAAGCATATATTCGATCCTAGACCTACACAGGGTTAAAAGCATATATATATATATATATATGGATAAGGTAGTTCTATGCATCAAGTGTTTCCAATAAACTCTTATAACCTAATGCATCAAACATAAATGACTCAAGTGATATTTTGTAAAACATGGGAGGCTTAAAATGCTCCGGGGGTTGCCTTTGATAAAAGAAGCTGGCCTATGGTCTGGGCACTCGGGTAAGTCTTCAAGAGTTTGCTCCTCTCCTTCTGGAGCTATGGCCTGAGGTGCCTCCTGTTGTTCCTCTGGCTGTTCTTCGAACTCCAACAGAGTTATCCCTTCGGACGATTCTATATGCATGAGCATTAAATAAGATATCATGGATGCATATATAATGACATGTATGATATGATATGGTGTGATGAAATGTGTCCTCATAAGTGTTCTCAATAGCATTGCATTAAGGTGATAACAAGTTACATTTTCTTTTACTGAGTAGGTGCATATCTCTTCTCTAGTAACTTAAACAAACACTTGTGTAAATCATTTTCTAGACTACAAGACAATAGCCACTTCTTTTGACCATAACTAGAGTTATACAGATCAAAATAATATGGTTGTGGACATTCTGGAAAGCTTATGAAATTTCCTACAACTTTCTTTTAATCATCTTAATGTGATTTAGCAGTTATCTAGGTCAAACAATTCAATCTTTCAGATATATCTAGAGAGCAAGCATTTCATATTGCAGACTTCCGACCACCATAATTCTCAAACCATATGGCCTATGACTTTGAAAATTTAATACAAGGTAGATACGTAAGTTATATACAACTTTGTTATTAACCATCTTTATGGAAAAGATCATTATCATCATGAAATCATCACCACAACAGAAACTACACATGTAGTCATCTAGTTGAATTATAAAGCAATAATTAACTAGTTGCCTATATACAAATACTTCTAAGCCTCACTAATAGTATCAACAGATTATATGCATCACAAGCACCACAGAAAACCTCATGGTTATGCCTAACTAATTTATTTATATTCATTTATCAATTTCCTTATATAATAAGGAGATTTAAAGGATAAATAACTTTAGTGCTTAATAAATTCTTAGAAAATTTTAGTAGCCTACAAATAACCCTAATAGTCTACTATACAAATTCATGCCATTTGGATAAGTATATCTACCTCTACAAAAATGACAAGTTACATATGCTTATTTTAGCAAAAATAGTTTAGCATAGTGAAAAGTGTCAAGTAATAGATTTAATATTTTTCTTACTTTCATCCTAGCAAGATAATACTATGTAAAAATTTGTATGATCATATGTTATGTATTTTTACCCCAATTAATTTCTAAAAACTAGCAATTAATTAAGATTAAATAGGAAGACCATATTTCAAGTATGCTTACTATAGGTTTAATATTTTTCCTAGCTAGAGCCTATCAACACAAGATCAGCAAAATTGGAATCACAATTTTATCACCTTCCTCACTCAAGTTATGCAATTAACAAGATAGAAACTATTTTAAAAGCACTTATCTTGCGCAATTTAATTGTCATAGAAAAATATTCTAAATAGTAGATTTCATATTTTATCCAAATAGTACACTTCATGATGAATCCAACAAAATTTGGTTCACCCCATTTGGATACTCCTAGCTCTAGATATAATTTTTACAAGTTTGCAACAAAATCTGTGAAAAATAAATAAAGAAAATCAAATTTCCACTCGGGCACTACAGCTAGGTGCACCCGGTCCAAACACCCCGCTGAGACTGATGCACGGGTCCCGCAGTCACCCGGCCCCACATGACAGCGAAACATAACCGAGGCGGCGCTTTGACTAGCAAGAACTCACCGACGGTGAGGTCACCGGTGATGAGGTCATCACCGACGTGTTCCCCACACCCTTACGCACCCGTTGGTACCCTTGGTTGGCTCGGAGGATCACTAGAGTTAGCTCGCCGGCGAGCATGGCGGCTCGATGGGGGCGTGCTACAGTGAGCCCGTCCTAACTGGCGACGGTGAGCCTAGGCGAGCACTGCTACAGCATCTACAAACCCTAGCGAAGCTCTACGGCGTTGATTAGGTCAAGGTGGTGCGGCGGCGAAGCTTGGCCGCGTGCATGGCAGCACGGCGACGTTCTACTCCAATGAGGCCATTATTGTCCTTAGGCTCTTGCCTTGAGTTAGACCTAGCTCCAACCTAACCCTAACGAGAGGAACGCGTGAGTGAGACGGCTCGGTGGAGCACGGCCACGGCGAGTGCAAGCTCGGTGGTGCTCCGGCAAGGGCGCTACCTAGGCTTGAACGGTGATGCTAGAGGGTTGGCAAGGTGGAGTGAGGCATAACGAAGCTGCATGCGTGAGCTATTGAAGAATGGTGTGGCAGCGGTGGCGCGTGAGCTCGACGGAGATCGGCGGCAATGGTGCGGCGCTCGGCATGCTCCAGCGGGTGAAGGCAGAGAGAGGGCGAGAGAGCGAGTGAGGAGGGAGGGCGCGTCGCTACCATTTTGCTACCCACGTTGGCCTGACATGCGGGCCCGATGCCAATGGACAACCTCCACAAGGCAGCCGTGGCCCGACACCGGTCGGCCATGACGCGTGCGCGCAACGCCAAATCAGCCCACCCTAAACCTGATTGACAGCGCATATTTAAGCGATTAGTACTCCTAATCCGTCCTAATTTAGCAAAAACTTACTTAATAAAAATTGTAGAGCTACGTGAGTACTATAAGATTGCTTAAAGGAGTTTTGTCTAATTCGCAATGGTTTTCAAACTACAAAGCTCTCAATTGAGGTACCTTGAAACTGAAAACAGCTTCAACACTTAGAAAAATACTTAAGTCACCAAACAACATTTTGTTGATACTTGTGAGCTTTATTTGACCATGTTAGACACTGAATTAGCTCATGACCCTTAAATAAAGTTTGTTACCCATGATGTGAACTACAACTTTTATTTAGGTCACATAGCCATGCAAAGAATCTAAGCTACTGTTCAACTTTGGTCAAACTAGCATCATGAAAATGGCATTTCAAATGAAACCAACACAGAAGCAAATTTGGTCTATGTCATGAATATAAAAATTGTTCCATTTACCATCCTAAATGTGTCTAAGGTGTTTTCATAACCTGACAACCATTTCATACATTGGTCATATATGATTACAAGCATAAGCATATATATAATCATCATTTCATGTGACAATGTATAAGAATGATATGAAATTTCATATGCTCATGTTCATGAATGCTTGGATGATGCTTGTGCTTATGAAATGCAAATGCCAAATGCAATGCTTAACACTGGGTGTTATAGCCCCTCCCCCTTATAGAAATCTTGTCCCAAGATTTGTAAGACCTACCATTCTTCATAAAAAGCGGGATAACCTCACATAAATAATCCTTCCGTTCCCACGTGGCATCTTGTTCATTGTGGTTATTCCACACCACCTTGTAGAACTTAATGACCTTGCTCCGGGTTACTCTTTTGATTTCTTCTAGCACTCGGATTGGTTTCTCTTCATAGGTCAAATTCGATTGGAGCTTAATGTTGGTGGATGCAATAGCTTCATCAGGTATGCGAAGACATCTTTTCAACTGAGAAACATGTAAGACATCGAATATAGCACTCATCTCAGGAGGAAGTTGTAACTTATAGGTGACATTTAGCTTCCGTTCAATAATCTGGTATGGGCCTACATATCTAGGCGCAAGCTTCCTTTTCACTCCAAATCTCTGCACTCCCTTCATGGACAAAACTTTTAAGTATACATAGTCTCCCACTTCAAAAGTTAATGGTCTTCTTCTTTTATTAGCTCAAATCTTTTTTCTGGACTAGGCGCCTTTCATATGTTGTTGAATAATGCATACTTGCTCTTCAGCTTCGGTGACAAAGTCAATGCCATAATATCCTCTTTCTCCGGGCTCAATCCAATTTAAAGGACTTCTACATTTTCGACCGCATAAGGCTTCAAAAGGAGACATCTTGATGCTCTCTTGATAACTATTGTTATAGGAAAACTCAGCTAAAGGTAGCCATTTTCCCATGAACCCTTGGAGGATATAACACAAGCTCTCGACATATCTTCCAAGATTTGGTTTACTCGCTCGGTTTGTCCTAAAGTTTGGGGATGGTATGCTGAACTTCTGATTAGTTTAGTTCCTAAGGCCTAGTGCAAGTGTTCCCAAAAGTGAGCTATAAACTATGGTCCACGATATGAGATTATGGTCCTTGGTACTCCATGTAACCTCATGACCTGAGAAACATATAGCTCAGCGTACTTCCAAGCGTGATACCTTGTGTTAACTAGTACAAACTATGCTGACTTGGTGATGCGATCTACAATGACCCATATAGAATCGTGACCTTGTTGTGTTAGCGGGAGGCCTGTAATGAAGTCCATACTTATTTCCTCCCATTTCTAGCCTAGGATAGGCAACGACTAAAGTAATCCACCAGATTTCCAATGAATGGCCTTGACTCTACTGCAACTATCACACCTAGCGACATAGGTAGTGATTTCCTTCTTCATCTTGGTCCACCAAAAATGGGTTTTCAAATCTTGATACATTTTGCCACTGCCCGGATGGATAGACAACTTGGATGAATGAGCTTCATCTAGAATTTGATTTCTATGTTCATGGTCTTTTGGTACCACAAGTCTATCCTCAAACCATAGCACACCTCTTTCATCCAACCTAAAATGTTTGGTTTCTGTGACAGAACCGCCCAATTTATACAAGATCAAGTATGGCTGTCCCCGCTAACACGTTGACACACACATACTTTTACTCATATAAACCCGGTAGTCCGTCGAGTGTCACGAAGGACCTTAGTAAATCAACATCACAACCAAGATTGCGTGATTAAGCAAATACACATCACATACGCAGAGTTACAGCGGAAATAATATTACAAATGGATTCACAAATAATATTAAAAGTTTGGGTTTCAAAACCGATTATTGAAAACAACATAGCTTTCAAATGATTACATTAATATAAGTTTTAAATACATTGCTAGCATCAGTGACATCATCCAACAAAAGCATATAGGTGAGAAGTAACTATAGAATCACCGAGCCCACCGGCGGTTAGCCACCAACTTCAACAGGCCGAGAACTTCACTTGCAACATGGTGGGATAAACCCTGAGTACTCGAATGTACTCAGCTAGACTTACCCGTCATAAACCAGAAATAAAGTGACACCAAGGATTATGCAAGGCTTTATCAGTGGATCTAGCTGGACAACCTTTTTGCATAAAAGCTTGAGTAACCATTAGCATTATTCACCTGTACTAGCAGTGACTTTTAGCCATTACCTACCATCTATATTAGCACCTGTACTAATCAATCACTTGATTAATTAAGTTACAAACAATAATAACCATATTAGGTATTTCATGGCTCATTATCATTATCATTATCATCATCATCATTCTTTAACCATATCTTTAAATTTAGTGAATCTACGTTGCCATTGCTCAGTCAAGTTCTCACTATCCGGGAGAGACAGCGATTCGAATCGATTCCTATCCAGCTGGAGGGGTATTCCTAACACTCACCCAATCCACCTGATCAATGGTTTCCTCAGGTCACCTTTGGTACAACTCAGGAATCATGGTTCTGAGCAGCGCCGCACCCTCAGGGAGTCCACTCTGCCAGGTGGTCAATCTCACCTCGGACTTACACCAATAGCTCCCCGCACATCCTTACTACCGCCAGGGTGCGCACTTTCACTTCCCAGACTTCCAGCCTGAATTGAGCTACTCGGCTTCGCGGTCGGAACGAGTTATCCGACCAACTAAGTGATAGGCATGCGTTCAACATGACATGAGGACGTACAGCGAATCGATCCTTAAACGACACAGATGGGGATAGATTCACACCCAAGACCTCCATGCCTTGTTGCTGCACTACCGTCATCCCATCCGGTCTCTTTTCATTATTAACACATGGTTCTTTTTCATGATAGCAAATATAGCCAACCGTGACCAGAGCTCATCCTACATCTCGCAGGTGATAGGAAATCACCCGACTTCTACCGGTCTAAGCATAGCTAAGCATCATTCGATCCTACACTTAATTAGGATTCATAGGATTTTATCTGGACAAGGTAAGGATATAATGCAACAATTGGTTCCAACCAATTCCTATACTTAATGCATCATAAACAATAAAAGATACTCAAGATATTTGTAAAAACATGGGAGACTTAGAATGCTCTGGGGCTTGCCTGGGATCCGACACAAGTCAGTTCAGTTAGCTTGCACCGTCCTAGTGACATCTCAGGTCCTAGCACTCGCTTAGTCCTTCCATCTTCGGGATAGATCGTCCATACACCGTCTTCGGGTTTGGCTCCAACATCACGTCCTTCACGTGGTTCATCTAGCGCACCTAGATGAGATGCAAGATGCATGTGTATGAATGTGATGAATGGTAACACAAGATGCATCACATAAGCATTCAAGACAAACACAAGATTATGCAAGACATAGACACCAATAGCTATTTAACTAACATCACACAACCTATCATGCTAAGATGGCAAAGAAGACGACAACACCAAGCATGACACAAGTTTCCCAAGATCTCAGGTGCTCTAACTCAAGTCATCATTCAAGGCATAAGTCACACTTAACAATATACAAGCAAACACTATAATTGGAATCTGTCAATTTCTGGACATGCAAACAGCAGCTACAATATTTAGCTATAACTGGAGTTACACAAATCCAAATGACTTGCAAGAAGACATTTTGGAAAGCTTAGGAAATTATATACATTTCATCTATAACCATCACAGCATGATTCCTAAGTTAAGTAGGTCAAAATTATACCTTTACAGAAACTGGTTCATACAAAACAGAGAGCAGCTATTTCTGAAACCCAACATTAAATAGGCATAACTCACAAACTACTTGGCCAAATGACACCAAATTTTAACAGAAGCTAGATACATGAATTATCTACAACTTTTATATAAACAAGTTTCACAACAAAACACATTATCATGAAGAACTTTGCTAAGTTCCCAGATCTATCCATAAACCACATTTGCAAGAAAATAAATATTAACTTATGTTGCAAACACATAATTAGGCAAAACCAACTTTACCAATATGTCACAAATGACTAAAGAGCACCAGAAAATCTAGTGTCCATGACAAAATAAATTCTTTTAATGAATTTCTTAATTTATTTTAGATAACAAGGTGACTTAATGAACATATACCAAAAGTATACAATAAATTCTACAAAAATTACACTGGCTCACATATCCTCTCAATAGTCTACTGTACAAATTTCACTCCATTTGAATATGTATCGCAACCTCTATGAAAAAGACAATTTGCTATTGCAAGAAATCATGTGAGAGCGAGATAAACCAATAACTCACTCATACTTCATCCAATAGTCATGAAATTTTTACCACACATCAACTATCACATGAGTAGCATGCCACAAAAATTTCACTTCATTTGGAGCTCTAGATCTGCAGTTATGGAAAATAACAAATTCAACTAGCATTACAACCTTACTGCACAAATCTATTTTTACCGCAAAATATTGAAACTAAAACATGTCATATTATAGATCTAATGCATATAAAATTTCACAAGGATTCCAAAAAGTCCTCATTTGCTATTTTACGAATTTCCTATGAATTACTATGAATTTCCAAAGATTCAGCAAATTTACTGCAAATGGGTCCTTATTGGCACTATTCATTTGAGTCATAGACTTCGCAGTTAGAACCTTCCCTTTTCTCGAATTTGAGCGTGAAGTCCCTGGTGTTCTCTTCTTCAGAGACTGAAGCACGTCGTAGCTTGGACCGGCCGGGCTCGGCCGAGAGAGCCGGCAGCGGCGGGGAGGACTCGGCAGGGCGTAGCCGCGGCCGCGCCTGGCCAACGGCATGGCCAGCTGCAGCCCGTGGCCCTCCTGGCCACGTGTGTGGTGGCATGCTGCAGCGGCGGCTGTTGTGCCGATAATGGCATGGTGAACGGCGAACGGCAAACGGCGGCGCTGCTAGGGTTGAGGAGGCGGTCGAGGCGCCGGAAGCAGACACGGAGGCGGTGCTGGGAGGCTCGATGATGTCTAGGCAATGGAGGAGCGAGCGACGCAGCAGCTTGGCTGCTCGGCCATGCCGAACAGGAGACAGTGAGAGAGACCGAGGGAGAGCAGAAGAGTGAATGGGAAGGGAGAGGAAGAGAGTGAATGGAGAGAGCAGGAGGCAGACTCGGGCTCGGCTTCTCCAAACGACACGCGACGGCGAGGTGGCGAGCGGCGCAGGCATAGGAGGCCACGTGGCGCGAGCATTCTGTGCACGGTCGGACGCTGTTCATCGAATTCAAATTTTCAATTCTACCTCAAACATACCACTGAGACCCATACTTCGTGCCTCTGTAACTCCTAAACCACGACGAGTTAGCAAATACTCTATTAATAAAAGTTGTAGATCTACATACCACCTCCAACTTTTATTAAAGCTTCAAAGTCTAATTAGGCCTGGTTTGGGAGATACAAGGTTCCAAAGTGGGGTACACGAAACTGAAATCATGCATTCAGTCATCCATGACTTAACCAAATTTCAAGTGCTGAAAACAGCTGCTGATTCAAAGTTTGAGCCTCGGTTTGACTTGCTTACAAGCTGATCTAGCTCTTGGTCCAAACATAAAGTTTGTTGTACATAACATGGACTCCAACTTTTATTTAGGTTCCACTGCCATGCAAATACTCTAAGCTGCAGTTCAAACCAAGTCAAAGTAGCATCACTATAAAGCTTAAATCACCCTTTTTTTGATCTATTGGAGCATTTTCTAGCCACCTGCTCAACATGAACCCTTCATAACTTTTGTTCATGAGTGCAATTAGAGTTGTTTGAGCAAGGTACCAAGGTTTGGTTGACATCTCATGTTCTCATTCACTTAATAGTGCAATTCAAGCACTTAGTAAAATCATTCCAACAAGGATATAACTTATCATTTCATGTGACTTTTTGATTCCAAACTTCATGAAACTTTTCCATGGATCAATATAGATGGATATTGATGTGAGACACATGAAGATATTCCAATAACACCAGCCAAGCATCTATCTTGAAAAGACCTATATGTAAAGCAAGGGTGCAATATCCGAGTTTAGGTTGAGGCTCATTTCCATAGGTTTGACCTTGACATCTCCATCACCACTGAACATGTCATGGTTGAGCTCAAACCCATTGCTTAACTGGTGACAAACGCCTGGGGTGTTATAGCCCTTCCCCCTTAAAGGAATCGCGTCCCGAGATTCGGTGCGAAAGACTATTAAGGGAAGAGAAACTTGTCATCCAGTTTCCAACATCAGTGATAGCATTAGGCTACTTAACTTTGGAGTATCAGAGAGACTAATTTGGTCACGACACTTTCTGATACTTGCTCTTTGTCCTAAGTTGTTGTCTGAAGAATTTCCTTCTTTGGCGTCCATAAAGCATTGTTACATTGGAAGGAATCCAAGATAGCATTGTCCTTCGTCCTCGATGTATGAAGAGTGATTCAAACATAGACTAAATACTTGTAACATTTACTTCCCCAGTGGATATAGCACATAACTCATGGACTTTGCACTAGATTGCAGTCGGTTGACGGATATGTTGACATGTGGGACCCGATGTCAGTGACCGTTATCTGAAATGGATTTTTTCTATTATGCTGAATTGAGTAAATAGTGTTGTGATTTGTTATTTTTGTATAGAATTAATTAGAGCTCCAAAAATTATGAAATTTTTTATGTAACCTCTCTGAGATTTGAACTATTTAGGAAAAATACTAAATGTTATTTTTCAGTAAATTTTGAATGCGATAAAAATTGCTCAAATTAATTAAGAAATGAGTTTTTATGATTTTTCTAGGCTTATATAATTATCCAAAAATTATGAAAATTGTTTTGCCACTTATTTATCATGTGATGAGTCTTCACAAAAATTTTGAGCTCATTTGAAGAAAGTTGATTTATTTCATAATTTGGAATTAAATAATTAATTCATAAAACAAATAGTAAACCTTAATGACTTAGGTTTTGTTTGAATTTTTGGATTGAGTGATAACCTTGGGTCATTAGTATAAAATAATTCTTGATACTTAAAGTAAGTGTTTGAGTTTACAAAAATGATTAAGTAGTTGTTGGCTTGTAACTGTACCGCGACAAGTTATTAATTTTTGCATCCATCATCAAGCATCATGTTTTATATCTTGCATCATATTAAACATGGCATTGTTACTTTGTGTAGTGAACGAAAGTGAGAACGTGGTAGTTAATCAAGTTGTTGAGGAAGTTAATCTGCCTGTCGAGGTCGGGTTTGATATATGTGGAATGACTCCGGAACCTAACTTTTCCGAGAATCAAGGCAAGCCCCGGATGCATTTAAACCTACCTTGTGTTTTACAAAAATTTATATCGCTTTTACTTTCAAGTACTGCATTAAGTGATTAGGAGTCAAGTGAAAACCTAATTGGTGCATTACCAACCTTGTTTTTCCATCTCTACCTTGTTACCAGGTTTAATTCGAAAAATGCCTAGTTATGCTTAGCTATGCTTAGACAAATAAAGGTCAGGTGATTACCTGTCACCTGAGAGATATAAAAGGGTTTTTGGATACAGTCGGTTATTTTATGTATCATGAAATATGAGCTGGTGGAGTAATAAATCTAGACCGGGCGGACTCGGTGTGTGAGAACCACAAGACATGGATGTCTTGTGAGCGGGTTCTTTCCGCTTGTGTCAATTAAGAACCATCCGTTGTTGAATTGCATGAGGTGAGACTTTGTAGTACTAGCCACATACTCTAGTAAGCCTTAACTCGGCTATTCTATTACGAGAATGGCTACTTGCGCACTAGGAGTGGAGAGATGGCGAGAATAGCGTGTACCCATGTGGCAATGGGCTGAATTGGTGTACTATATTCTCGAGTGGCGCGGACCCATTCTTGTTTTAGAGGACCTGAGGGTAGGTTGGTATATGTAGGTCAGGGACCCGCATATGTTGTGTGGTCGGGAATCCCCAGCTGGGTTATAATCGGTTTGAATCGTCGTTGCTCCTCGGTTATGGAGACTCAACTCACTATTCAACATCGTAGTTAATAAATGGAACTTGAGTATGTGTTGAGAAAGAGTTTGATATGAAGTTCATGGTCTCAATACGGATCATGGCAGATTCATATATATGATTTTGATGAAGGTTTTAATGTTGAAAGAAAGAATCTTGTTAGAGAGCTTTTACGCAAAAGAACTTTGTTTATTGCTAAGGCCTTACCTTGAATCTCTGAGCCTGCATTCCTAAGTCTTATCAGTTTTTACTTCGGTTAAGTCTTGTTGAGTACTTTTGTACTCAGGGTTCGTTGACCCTTGTTGCAGGTGAGCCTCATGAGCAGGTCTGCTTTGGACTGTGCTGCATAACTATTTTTCAAATCGATGATGACAAGTAAATGTGTGGCCCTTGTGCAGGGCACCTTAATTGTGTGTTTTGTATTATCTTACTAATACCACTCCACTACTATGGTTTGTAATATTGATTGAACTTAGTTGGTAAGGTTTGAAATAAATGTTTTGTAAACTAAGTTATTGTAAGACTTCCGCTATATTACTCTGATGTATATATTTGAATAAACTATTGTAATACTGCAATGACTCTGTAATGGGATCCTGCTCAGAAATCGTGGATGATTCGGGGTTCTTAGAGGACACCCGACAGTCTTCTTAAGTTATTGGGAACATATGCATAGTCGTCGGAGGTCATTGGACAGTGACAGGTGCATGTGGGTCCTATAATTTAGGAGATTCTGCCACAGAATGGTATTAGAGCGATCACTACAAAGTTTTTGTTGTATTGTTTTACAAAAACTTCAAAACGAATTGGGATGAATAAATTTAACATGTTAATTTGGTCCAAATTGCTTCCGACTTATCTTAATTCATTCTCCCCACTCCTTATTTGATTAAAAAGGCTTTGTGTGGTGGAGCAGTAATATTATTATGCCCTATATATATAAACTATTATTTATGTACTTTTAGGAGCTTTGGTGTTTAGGTTTCGTTTGGACGATTCATGCATCATGATTAATCCATTTGTTACTTACTTTCCCTCTTAGTCTGGGCTAAGTAGTGTAATCCATCCTTGCTACTCAAAAGACTTTTCGCAGGTTTACTTATTGTTTTGAAATCTTGCTTTCGACAGTATGGCTCGACCAAGGTAACGCCCTGTAAGTCTGTTGGACCTAAAGGAGTTCCTCGTCACCAGCTTGCCCCTAGAAGTGATGGTGCTAGTAGTAGTAGCATAAGGCCTAATCCCCAGGCTAAGATACAAAGGCTTTCAGCAGAGTTAGCATAGGCTACTAGAGATAGGGCCTTAGATGCCATCCTGGTGGGCAAATTATAGGATCAATTAAGGCATCTCACCACCGCTCATCAGAACTATGAGAGTATGTTAGTTCATATGGTGGAAGGAAGAAATGAAGCTTGGCATAGAGAAGATATATCTAGAGCCCGAGTTCATAAGTTAGAGTTCTATGTAGAAGACTTAGATGAATATAATACTAATCTGCATGAAGAAGTCCATAGGCTGAGCAATCTCCTGGATCCAAATCATGAACCTCAAGCAGATGCAATGGACCCAGGTGCCATCATTGTGGATGATGATGAACTTGAAGAGGAAGAAGAAGATCCAGAAGAATTAGTGATGGTCAATGAAAGTGATAATGAAGGTGGAAATGTTTCTGGGATGGATACCGATCAGGAGGTTTGAGACGATCAAGTAAAAGAGTAGAGTTGTAGAATAGGGAGTTCTAGTCAAGTTAAGTAGTTTTGTTTAGGTGCGGGCTTGTGTATAAATAAGTGAACCCAATGTAATGTGTTTGTAGTAAGCTCTTTTAAATAGTTCAATAAAGGCTTGTGAGTAAAGTTTGGCTTGTCATGAATAGATGTGTCGTACATGGGGTTTGACTCTTCCTGGTTCTTTGCAAGATGAGGATGGTATTCCTGATCCACCACCAGTTCCGCCAAATTTGGTTGATGCTATCGCCGCACTAGTCATTGTGACTGTTGATAATGCTCGGTTGCTTCGGGAGCTAGCTCAAAGCAATCAGAATATGATGCAAGGGAATCGTGGTCGCAATCATCAAAGGCAAGAAGCTACGTATGTTGACTTTACAGATACAAGACCACCAGTGTTTACCAAGGCTGACGAACCACTTGAAGCTAATGACTGGCTTCGTACCATGGAGCAGAAGTTCGACCTCATTCCATGCACTGAGTTCTAGAAGCCTATTTTTGCTGCCCAACAGCTTAGAGGTGCAGTAGGTGCTTGGTGGGCAAACCTTGTGGCCATGCAACCAGCCGATATTCAGTTAACTTGGGCCGAGTTCCACACTGCTTTCTGTGCCCATTATATTCCAGAGGGAGTTATGGCCATGAAGCTTGATGAGTTTCTTACTTTGAAGCAAGGTGATCAAACAGTCATGCAGTATGTGGGCAAGTTCAATCACCTTTCACAGTACGCACCAGAGCATGTTAACACAGATGCCAAGAAGAAGAAGTGGTTCATGTGGGGACTTAATACCAAACTTCAGACCATGATGACTACCTGCACCAATGTCACTTATCATGAGGCTGTCAACATTGTTATTGCTTCAGAGGAGAAATATCGGCAGCATAAGGAAATAAAGAAGAAAAAGAGTGTGCCATCTGGATCTTTCGGTGGTAATCAAAAGAGACAAAAGATAATCTATCATCCAGTGAATCACTATCGTCCTCCTTATCACTCGCTGCAGTTCCAAGCCGGGCAACGATCAAATGTCTGTCCTGCAACAACTTACCCGAACTCCCAACAGTCAAATGTTCCTGGTGTTCGTGCTCCAACACCCCAAGGCCACGGTTATCCATGTTTCAATTGTGGGAAGTCCGGTCAATTCTCTAGGGAATGTCCGTATCCTAAGCAGTATAATTCGAATTTTTAGAACGCTCCTGGCAATCAACAATAGGGTCAAGCTCAGAACAAGAACAATAACCAAAATGCTTAGAAGGGCAAAGATGAAAAGAAGACGGGGCGGGTTTTCTATACTCAAGTTGAGGAGATTCTAGAAGGGGAACCCATGATGCTAGATATGTTTCCTATCGCCGATCATCCTACAGATATGCTTTTTGATTCGGGTGCATCTCATACATTCATCAATAGAACCTTTGTCATAAAGCATGAAATTACAATTGGGCAATAAAGGAAAATTTCTATATACAGTCGCCCGGGGGATGTCTGTGTACTAAGGAAATGGTGTACTAGGTACCCATAAACCTGGGTGGGCATATTTTTCCCACTACCATGATTATCCTAAAGGATCAGGATATAGATGTGATCTTGGGAATGAACTGGATGTATCAACATAAAGCTGTTGTAGATACTTTGAATAGGACAATAAGGTTGAGTTTGCCAAATAGTAATTCTCAGCTTCTTATCCAACTTCCAATCTTAAAGAGATCAGTGGAAAAGGTTTGTGCAACTTTCGTCAAGGAGATTAGAGATATCCCGGTAGTTTGTGAATTCCCAGATATTTTTCCTAAAGATTTACCCGGTCTACCACCTGATAGGGATGTGCAGTTTGGAATAGATCTAAAGCCTGGAACAGCTCCGATCTCTCGGAGAGCTTATAGGATGCCTCCCAAGGAATTAGCCGAGTTGAAGACTCAGTTGCAAGAGTTGATTGATAAATGGTTTATCCAACCTAGTTTGTCACCTTGGGGATGTCCTGCAGTTTTTGTGAGAAAGAAAGATGAGACCCTGAGGTTGTGTGTTGACTATCGTCCATTGAATGAAGTGACAATTAAGAATAAATATCCCTTACCTCGGATAGATTTACTTTTTGATCAACTGGCTGGAGCCAAAGTTTTCTCCAAGATTGATTTGAGGTCAGGTTATCACCAAATCAAAATTAAGCCTGAAGATATTCCCAAAACGGCATTTACCACAAGATATGGATTATAAGAATACCTGGTAATGTCTTTTGGTTTGACGAATGCCCCAGCTCATTTCATGTATCTGATGAATTCAGTGTTCATGGCAGAGCTAGACAAGTTTGTAGTGGTCTTTATTGATGACATCTTAATATATTCCAAGAACGAGAAAGAACATGCTGAACATCTCAGAGTTGTTCTGACACGCTTAAGAGAACATCAGTTATATGCCAAGTTTAGTAAGTGTGAATTCTGACTAAAGGAGGTATAGTTTTTAGGACATGTTTTGTCAGCGGAAGAAGTTGCAGTAGATCCAAGCAAGGTTAAGGATATACTAGATTGGAAACCACCAACCACTGTTCATCAGGTTTGGAGTTTTCTAGGAATGGCGGGTTATTACCGTCGTTTTATTCCAGATTTCTCTAGAATATCCAAGTCTATCACTGGATTGTTGAAGAACCAAGCCAAGTTTGTCTGGTCATCGAAATGTGAAGAAGCTTTCCAGACTTTGAAGAAATTATTAACCACTGCACCAGTGTTAGCACAGCCAGATATCGAGAAGTCGTTCGACGTTTATTGTGATGCTTCTGGTATTGGTATTGGATGTGTATTGATGCAAGAAGGCAGAGTCATTGCCTATGCTTCTAGACAACTTAAGCAACATGAAGAACATTATCCAACTCATGATATGGAGTTAGCAATAGTTGTTCATGCTTTGAAGATTTGGCGGCATTACCTGCTTGGTAATACATGCCATATTTATACAGATCACAAGAGTTTAAAGTATATCTTTACTCAATCAGAATTGAACATGCGGCAAACAAGATGGTTAGAATTGATTAAAGATTATGACTTGGAGGTGCATTACCATCCGGGTAAGGCAAATGTGGTTGCAGATGCACTCAGTCGTAAGAGTCATTGCAATTGCCTGATAGTAAAAACAATGGATCTGACTTTATGTCAAGAGATGGAAAAGTTGAATGTGGAGGTAATTCAACAGGGTAGTTTGACCAATATAACTATTGAATCAACTATTCGAGATCAGATTATTGCCGCTCAAAAAGAAAACAAGGGTATAGTCCATATCAAAGAAAGAGTCAAGAATGGAAAAGAGACATGCTTTAGGATAGATGATGCAGATGTGTTATCAATCAAGAATCGCCTTGTGGTACCAAAGGTTTTTGAGTTGCGACAGTCAATTCTTGAAGAGGCACATACCACCAGGTTATCTATTCATCCTGGAAGTAATAAAATATACCATGACTTGAAACAGAGATTTTGGTGGACCAAAACGAAGATAGAGATTGCTCGGTATATAGCCAAGTGTGATACTTGTTAAAAGGTAAAAACTATACATTTGAGGTCCGCTGGAGAGTTATAGCCATTGCCTATTCCAGCTTGGAAGTGGGAGGATATAAGTATGGACTTTATCGTGGGTCTACCCAAGACATCAAAAGGTTTTGACTCAATATGGGTTATTGTAGATTGACTAACTAAGTCAGCACATTTTCTTCCAGTCAAAAGTATATATCCTACTATCCAATATGCCAAGATGTATTTAGCACGAATTGTGAGCCTACATGGAGTACCTAAGACCATTGTGTCAGATAGGGGTACACAATTTGTCTCCAACTTTTGGAAACAATTGCATGCTTCGTTGGGTACCAAACTCCTGTACAGTACAGCTTATCATCCACAGACTGATGGTCAGACTAAAAGAGTAAATCAAGTACTTGAAGATATGTTAAGGTGTTGTGTCCTTAACTATTCCAATAAGTGGGATGAATGTTTGCCTTTGGCTGAGTTCTCATACAACAATAGTTATCAAGAGAGCATTAAAATGGCTCCGTTTGAAGCGCTCTATGGTCATAGATGCAGAACCTAGCTGAATTGGTCTGAACCCGGGGAAAGATGGTTCTTTGGAGTTAACCTTGTGAAAGAAACATAAGAGAAGGTTAGGTAGATACAAAGTAATTTGAAGATAGCTTAGTCCCAACAAAAGAGTTATGCAGATAAACGACGTAGACCATTGGTGTTTAACAAGGGAGATTTTGTATATTTTAAGCTATCACCGATGAAGGGAGTTACCCATTTCGGTGTTAAAGGCAAGTTGGCACCTCATTATATTGGACCATTTCAAATTTTGGAGAGGCATCGAAAGGTGGCATATTACTTGAAGTTGTCAGAACATCTCTCAGTTGTACACGATGTGTTCCATGTTTCTCAATTAAAGAAGTGTCTTTGAGTGCCTGAGCAGAATGTTGAGGTTGAAGGAGTTGAACTTGAACCTGATTTGACCTATTTTGAATATCCTATCCAAGTTCTGGATCAGAAAGACCATGTCACTCGAAGGAGGACAATCAAATTCTACAAGATACAGTGGAACCAACATTCCGAAGAAGAAGCTACTTGGGAATCCGAAGATTACTTGCTAGAGCAATTTCCAGAGTTTCTTGCATCAATATGAAATAATGTTAGTTGTGCTCTGTCGTTACGAACCATGCTTTGTAAAGGGACCTTAGCTATTTTATGGTCAGAATTGGAATGTGGTTGTTTGACACATTTCCTTTTCCATTACTTACCCTTGGACTTTAAATCTCGGGACGAGATTTCTTTTAGGGGGAAAGATTGTAACACCTCTGGTGTTTTAAACCCTAAAACATGCCATGTCATCATATGCATTGCACATCATTTTAGTGTTAATGAAAACTTTGATATGCATTCACTAAAACAAGTTTACTTTTATGTTATATGTGTTGACTTGTATGGAGTAAATCAATTTCAAAACATTTGTGTTGAATTGGATTTCCGAAAACCCTAATTTCTAGCATTTAATTTTACCCTGGAAAACCCAATTCAAAATCTAAGCCCATTTTGGGGTTGAGCCTAAAAGGAAAAGTGTAGAGCTTGTCAATGTGTACAAAGTTGGTTTTTAGAGTTTTTGAAGTTGTTATATAAAATTTGAAGTAATTTAAAAAGGGGTAAATTAGTTTAAGTGTCCCCTTTTGATTTTAAACTTGCATTTCAAAATGTAGACCGAATTGGAGTATGGTTATTCAAGCAAAGTTGTAGAACTTTGAATTTGGAACAACTTTTGTTTTTAGAGATTTTTGATTTGCCATGCAATTTTGGGAGTAATTTGTGATTTAAATCAAGTGGCAATTCGGTAATTAAAGTGAACAGTACCCGTGGGCGACACCTCACCGTCGGTGAGCTTCCGACGTCTTCCAGGCATGCCTATGGCCATCTCCGGCTTCACGATGGTAGGGGGAAGGCTGCTGCGTGGCTTCTTCTTGCTTCTCAGCCGCGCTATAAGGCCTATGCCGTCGCCGTTCTTCTCCGTTTCTCCCCTGTTTTTCCTGACGACACCGTCGTTGCTCCGTCGAGCTCGTTGTGGCAGAACCTCCTAAGAAATTGGGCCCACATGTATCTATCGTTGTCTCAATAGACCTCTGATAGCGTACATGAATTCCCAACAACTTAACAGATCAGTTGGGTGTCCTCGGGAAACCCGAATCATCTATGAATCTTTTCCAAACAGGATCCCAATCACACACATTGCAGATTACAACAGTTTTCAATATACATATCAGAGATCATAAAGCGGAAGACTTAAATTTTAATATTACAAACTAGTTGTTTCAAACTTACAAAACCATAAGTGTCATACAACCATAGTAGCAGGATAATATTACATTAACATTATTTATTTCATACAAACTAGTGCCTTGTCCAAAGGCCATTCATCATTCCTCATCGTCATCGACTTCAAACACTGACATGCAGCAGGGACCAAAACAAGCCTGCGCAGGCGACTCACCTGCAACAAGGGTTAACAAACCCTGAGTACAAAAGTACTCAACAAGACTGACCCGACATAAAAGGGGGTGAAGGACTTTAGAGATGCAGGTGTTGGGGCAAGGTAAGGATGTAGCAAGATTCAAAAGTTCTTTGCCAAAAGCTTACTATTCTTAATCCTATTTTTGAGTTTTACCCCTGAGTACTTTAGTTCATTATCTCAAACTAAGTGTTCATATCCCACATTCCAATCCTTCTCATTCCATTCCTTTTTCTCATGTTTTAGTAATTCACCAGTCCTACATTGCTTCTGTAATAAATCGAGTCTCCATATCCGCGGAGCACCGACAATTCGAATTGATTCAAGTCCCAGCTAGGGATTCCTTATCACACGACATATGTAGAACTTAATCTTGCATATATCAACCTCGCTACCGGATCCTCCCATACTAAGCCGTCTCCACGCCACCTGAGAGCACAACACACCTCAAATCCAGCCATGAGGGTACACGCTACTCCCGCCATCTCTCCACTCCCATTGCGTGGCCATTCGTCTTAGTATCGGATTAGCCAAAGTAGGCTTACTGGAGTATGTGACCAGTACTACAAAGTGTCTCATTCAGAAGATCCACAATGAGTGGCCTTTAAGCGACATAGTCGGCAACATTACCCAACATTCAAGATAAGTCACCCGACTAGTCTCTAGTTCATTCTATCTTCTTTCTTTCTTTGGCCAGTATGCCATCTTTGATTGTATTGATCTTACGAATCCGAGTACAAAAGATTTATACCATCAAAAGTACTAGATTTTTAATACATAGGACAAACCTAATCATATTATCCGCCACAAACTTTCAAATAAGATAGGATTGAGGCTAGATCAGAGGGAAGAAGAAAGAAATTTGAACCTTAAAATATCAAGTTTAATTTCTTTGATCCAAATCAGTTTGAAGGTTTTCAAAAGTAACCTACAATGATCTTAGATAGGACCTGTGGCCATCTCTGGCTTCGCGCTGGCAGGGGGAAGGCTGCTGCTTGGCTTCTTCTTGCCTCTCAGTCGCGCTATAAGGCCTATGCCATCGCTGTTCTTCTCCGTTTCTCCCCTGTTTTTCCCGACGATACCGTCGTTGCTCCGTCGAGCTCGTTGTGGCAGAACCTCCTAAGAAATTGGGCCCACGTGTATCTATTGTTGTCTCAACAGACCTCTGATAGCGTACACGAGTTCCCAACAACTTAACAGATCTGTCGGGTGTCCTCGGGAAACCCAAATCATCCACGAATCTTTTCCAAACAGGATCCCAATCACAGACATTGCAGATTACAACAGTTTTCAATATACATATCAGAGATCATAAAGCGGAAGACTTAAGTTTTAATATTATAAACCAGTTGTTTCAAACTTACAAAACCATAAGTGTCATACAACCATAGTAGCAGGATAATATTACATTAACATTATTTATTTCATACAAACTAGTGCCTTGTCCAAAGGCCATTCATCATTCCTCATCGTCATCGACTTCAAACACTGACATGCAGCAGGGACCAAAACAAGCCTGCGCATGTGACTCACCTGCAACAAGGGTTAACAAACCCTGAGTACAAAAGTACTCAACAAGACTGACCCAACGTAAAAGGGGGTAAAGGACTTTAGAGATGCAGGTGTTGGGGCAAGGTAAGGATGTAGCAAGATTCAAAAGTTCTTTGCCAAAAGCTTGCTATTCTTAATCCTATTTTCGAGTTTTACCCCTAAGTACTTTAGTTCATTATCTCAAACTAAGTGTTCATATCCCATATTCCAATCCTTCTCATTCCATTCCTTTTTCTCATGTTTGTGTAATTCACCAGTCCTGCATTGCTTCTATAATAAATCGAGTCTCCATATCCACGAGCACCGCAATTCAATTGATTCAAGTCCCACTGGGGATTCCTTATCACACGACATATGTAGAACTTATTCTTGCATATATCAACCTCGCTACGGATCCTCCCATACTAAGCCGCTCTCCACCCACCCGAGAGCACAGACACACCTCAAATCCAGCCACATTCCCAAGCCATGAGGGTACACGCTACTCCCGCCATCTCTCCACTCCCATTGCATGGCCATTCGTCTTAGTATCGGATTAGCCAAAGTAGGCTTACCAGAGTATGTGACCAGTACTACAAAGTGTCTCATTCAGAAGATCCACAATGAGTGGCCTTTAAGCGACATAGTTGGCAACATTACCCAACATTCAAGATAAGTCACCCGACTAGTCTCTAGTTCATTCTATCTTATTTCTTTCTTTGGCCAGTATGCCATCTTTGATTGTATCGATCTTACGAATCTGAGTACAAAAGATTTATACCATCAAAAGTACTAGATTTTTAATACATAGGACAAACCTAATCATATTATCCGCCACAAACTTTCAAATAAGATAGGATTGAGGCTAGATCAGAGGGAAGAAGAAAGAAATTTGAACCTTAAAATATCAAGTTTAATTTCTTTGATCCAAATCAGTTTGAAGGTTTTCAAAAGTAACCTACAATGATCTTAGATAGGACCTGTGGCCATCTCTGGCTTCGCGCTGGCAGGGGGAAGGCTGCTGCTTGGCTTCTTCTTGCCTCTCAGTCGCGCTATAAGGCCTATGCCATCGCTGTTCTTCTCCGTTTCTCCCCTGTTTTTCCCGACGATACCGTCGTTGCTCCGTCGAGCTCGTTGTGGCAGAACCTCCTAAGAAATTGGGCCCACGTGTATCTATTGTTGTCTCAACAGACCTCTGATAGCGTACACGAGTTCCCAACAACTTAACAGATCTGTCGGGTGTCCTCGGGAAACCCAAATCATCCACGAATCTTTTCCAAACAGGATCCCAATCACAGACATTGCAGATTACAACAGTTTTCAATATACATATCAGAGATCATAAAGCGGAAGACTTAAGTTTTAATATTATAAACCAGTTGTTTCAAACTTACAAAACCATAAGTGTCATACAACCATAGTAGCGGGATAATATTACATTAACATTATTTATTTCATACAAACTAGTGCCTTGTCCAAAGGCCATTCATCATTCCTCATCGTCATCGACTTCAAACACTGACATGCAGCAGGGACCAAAACAAGCCTGCGCATGTGACTCACCTGCAACAAGGGTTAACAAACCCTGAGTACAAAAGTACTCAACAAGACTGACCCAACGTAAAAGGGGGTAAAGGACTTTAGAAATGCAGGTGTTGGGGCAAGGTAAGGATGTAGCAAGATTCAAAAGTTCTTTGCCAAAAGCTTGCTATTCTTAATCCTATTTTCGAGTTTTACCCCTAAGTACTTTAGTTCATTGTCTCAAACTAAGAGTTCATATCCCATATTCCAATCCTTCTCATTCCATTCCTTTTTCTCATGTTTGTGTAATTCACCAGTCCTGCATTGCTTCTATAATAAATCGAGTCTCCATATCCGCGGAGCACCGGCAATTCGAATTGATTCAAGTCCCAGCTGGGGATTCCTTATCACACGACATATGTAGAACTTATTCTTGCATATATCAACCTCGCTACCGGATCCTCCCATACTAAGCCGTCTCCACGCCACCCGAGAGCACAGCACACCTCAAATCCAGCCACATTCCAGCCATGAGGGTACACGCTACTCCCGCCATCTCTCCACTCCCATTGCGTGGCCATTCGTCTTAGTATCGGATTAGCCGAAGTAGGCTTACCGGAGTATGTGACCAGTACTACAAAGTGTCTCATTCAGAAGATCCACAATGAGTGGCCTTTAAGCGACATAGTCGGCAACATTACCCAACATTCAAGATAAGTCACCCGACTAGTCTCTAGTTCATTCTATCTTATTTCTTTCTTTGGCCAGTATGCCATCTTTGATTGTATCGATCTTACGAATCCGAGTACAAAAGATTTATACCATCAAAAGTACTAGATTTTTAATACATAGGACAAACCTAGTCATATTATCCGCCACAAACTTTCAAATAAGATAGGATTGAGGCTAGATCAGAGGGAAGAAGAAAGAAATTTGAACCTTAAAATATCAAGTTTAATTTCTTTGATCCAAATCAGTTTGAAGGTTTTCAAAAGTAACCTACAATGATCTTAGATAGGACCTGTCGCCATCTCCCGCTTCGCGCTGGCAGTGGGAAGGCTGCTGCGTGGCTTCTTCTTGCCTTTCAGCTGCGCTATAAGGCCTATGCCGTCGCTGTTCTTCTCCGTTTCTCCCCTGTTTTTCCCGACGATGCCGTCGTTGCTCCGTCGAGCTCGTTGTGGCAGAACCTCCTAAGAAATCGGGCCCACGTGTATCTATTGTTGTCTCAACAGACCTCTGATAGCGTACACGAGTTCCCAACAACTTAACAGATCTGTCGGGTGTCCTCGGGAAACCCAAATCATCCACGAATCTTTTCCAAACAGGATCCCAATCACAGACATTGCAGATTACAACAGTTTTCAATATACATATCAGAGATCATAAAGCGGAAGACTTAAGTTTTAATATTATAAACCAGTTGTTTCAAACTTACAAAACCATAAGTATCATACAACCATAGTAGCGGGATAATATTACATTAACATTATTTATTTCATACAAACTAGTGCCTTGTCCAAAGGCCATTCATCATTCCTCATCGTCATCGACTTCAAACACTGACATGCAGTAGGGACCAAAACAAGCCTGCGCATGTGACTCACCTGCAACAAGGGTTAACAAACCCTGAGTACAAAAGTACTCAACAAGACTGACCCAACGTAAAAGGGGGTAAAGGACTTTAGAGATGCAGGTGTTGGGGCAAGGTAAGGATGTAGCAAGATTCAAAAGTTCTTTGCCAAAAGCTTGCTATTCTTAATCCTATTTTCGAGTTTTACCCCTAAGTACTTTAGTTCATTATCTCAAACTATGTGTTCATATCCCATATTCCAATCCTTCTCATTCCATTCCTTTTTCTCATGTTTGTGTAATTCACCAGTCCTGCATTGCTTCTATAATAAATCGAGTCTCCATATCCGCGGAGCACCGGCAATTCGAATTGATTCAAGTCCCAGCTGGGGATTCCTTATCACACGACATATGTAGAACTTATTCTTGCATATATCAACCTCGCTACCGGATCCTCCCATACTAAGCCGTCTCCACACCACCCGAGAGCACAACACACCTCAAATCCAGCCACATTCCAGCCATGAGGGTATACGCTACTCCCGCCATCTCTCCACTCTCAGTGCGTGGGCATTCGTCTTAGTATCGGATTAGCCGAAGTAGGCTTACTGGAGTATGTGACCAGTACAACAAAGTGTCTCATTTAGAAGATCCACAATGAGTTGCCTTTAAGCGATATAGTCGGCAACATTACCCAACATTCAAGATAAGTCACCCGACTAGTCTCTAGTTCATTCTATCTTCTTTCTTTCTTTGGCTAGTATGCCATCTTTGATTGTATCGAAACTTTTACTTTGAAATCCTACCATAAAGCATACTAAGCAATTCTACGCCTTTGGAAATGAAATCATCTTCAAGGATGGTAAACAATTAACAAGGTAGGCAATGCATCAAGTAGGGAACATTTGAATTAATTAACTTAATGCAATAAGTAACATAGGTGATAAACTTTTCAAAGTAAACAAGGTAATGGTTTAATGCATAAACCGGGGCTTGCCTTCGTTGACGATCTCGGGTTCCAGATCAGTACCACAAATATCAAATCCCGAGACACCCGGGGATTCTTCCACAACTTGCTCAACTAGAATCGATTCACTCTTGGATTCTACACGAAATAATAACATATGCTTCAACATGATGATAATGTAAACATGATGCTTTTATGGTGCATGAAATGTAATAACACCTTGAGTACAACTTTCCTTCACGGTACAGTTGTAAATCAAAACCAATTGACACTAACATCTAGGGTTTCGACAAGTTAACTTACTAATGACCTTTGTTATCACATGAAATGTCATTAAGATTTACTAATTATAAGTTAGGTATGAGCTCAAATAACTAATTAAGGTGCCAAGGATCATCATATGTTACTGACCCAAGGTCAACAATCAATTCCAAAGTCAAACAAACCCTAAATGATTAAGCATTAACTAAGTGAATAATTAATTAAATAATTAAGCCTAAATTAGGTATAAAATCAACTTCATTAAATTAAGCTCAAAATTTTATGCAAGCTTCCTCATGACAAATTAGTGTACCAAAACAAATTTCATAATTTTTGGAGTTATACAGTGGCCTACAAAAATTATGGAAATTGCATTTATCAATTAATTGACTAAATTTTTGAACATTAAAAATTTATTCAAATTTCCAGTTTCATATTTTTAAACCATAATAGAACGTGTACAGAAGCTACACACAAATTTTCAAACTTTTGGAAGTTGTAATTATTTTCCTATGATTTTCCAAAGTTGCTGCACTATTCAAAATTCAGAAAATAACAAATCTCTCTGCTCTCTCTCCCTCTCTCTCACTGACAACCGGCCCCCGCATGTCAGCGACACAAACACAGGACATGGCGGCGCTGTTAGTTCCGGTCGGCCAAAACGCGCCGGCGGTGAGGTTTCGGCGAGGCAGACCGCACCAGCATGTTCTACACCACCCCACGAACCTATCCCTACCCTCAGAACAGTAGCAGGCGCACCATAGGACGCTCTACGCCGGCCATGGTGGCCACGGGCACGGTGGCGAGACACTCCCCAACATGACTGGCTCCGACAGGGAAAACAAGCGAGCATACGAGCAACAGGATGTCACGGGGAAGCTAAACCGTAAGAAGAATCGACGAGAGGCTCACCGGAGTGGCTTGACCACGGTGAGATGATCGCGGCGGAGCTCCGACCGGTCACGGGGAAGAACGCGTTGCGCTGGGCGATTTCGGGCAACCCAGGTGATGCAAGCAAGCCGAAGAAAAGCGCTAGGTCGATGCGATCATGCTGGCTTAGCTAGGCACGATGGGAAGGGTTCGACGGCGGCTACAGCGAGCGGCGGAGCTGAGCGGTGGCGGAGCAGAGCAGAGAAGAAAAGGAAGGACGACGGCGCCGGGTGCTCCTATTTATAGGAGGGAAGGAGGCGTCCGGCGTCGACAGCTCCCGAACGAGTTCACCACGGAGATGGCAGCGTGTCACCGCGCGAGAAAGCGGCGAAGAAGGTCGGCGGCAAGCAGCTGCGTGGCGCCGGTGGCAAGCAGGCGGTGGCGATTTTGATTTTTGAAATATTTACAGAATTGCCACTAAGTTTATTTTGCAAATTACTCACAATTTTTCTAAAGAAGTTGAAAATCTCCAAAAATGAAAGTTGCTCAACTTTTCAAACTCTACAACTTTACTTCAATGAACATTTTCAAATTCTGCCTCCATTTTGAAATTGAATTTGGGGTGCATTTGAGCATTTGAATCATTTCAAAATTACTCCAAATTTTATATGTAAACTTTAAAAACTTTGAATACCAAAGTTGATCCTTATATAATAAGCTTCCACTTTGCTTTTTGTTAGACCCCCAAATTCCAAATGGATTTTGAAATAGACAAAAGGGGCAAAAAGGATTTTTATGATTTAAATTTGAATTCACATTTGATTTGTTTACCTTTTTACTTAATTATGGTTTTTTTACCAATAACATGGCCCATTAGGGTTATTTGAGTCAATTGACACATGGTCTCACATGATCACATGAAAATTGACCCTTGTGGTCATGATCTTCATTTAGAGTTTTGAATCACATTACATAAGATAACAACTTATGAAATAAAGCTTATTTAGTGAATGCATTCAAAATTTTCTACTTTATGAATGCTTTGCAATGCATATGATGACACGTCAAGTTTTAGTGCTAGGTCAAAACACCAGAGGTGTTACACTCGTGCCGTCGCCATAGCGCATACCAGTCGCAGCAAAGCCCGTCACAGCTCCACCTGCTCCTTGCGCACCCATCCGACCCGTCCTTGAAGCCTGACTCCGCCGGGGAAACGTTGTGCGTGCCTTTCTTCCTCGCGACCTGCAGCATCGCCATTGAGTGCACATGATCGTGGCCAGCACTCTACTGTGCGTCTTTGCTCTTGCTCGGCATAGCTCCAGCTTCGCCATGTTGTCGTGATGCTTTATGCCTTGTTGGGTGACCTTTTCGTCCACTGCAGCCATCGGGACGCCGCCGTCGACATCCGCTGTGCCACCATGACTGCCTTGTTCGCCGACGAGCTTCTCCGTTGCTCCTCCGGTCCATCAACTACTGTGGTTAGAAAAATCCTTGTGATATCACCTGGGTCTTCTCTCCATGCTCGTAGAGCTGTTCTAGTGTTTGTAAGGGCTAAAATGTGTGGACACCTTCCCCTTGTTTGCTCAATCAAATGACCATCGGGAAAGCCACAAGCTTTGTTTCCAGCGGTTTCCCAGTCACTGAGAAATCAGCTGGGCATCTATTGGGCAGGCAACTTTTCCCCTTCTCTATCATAATTTTATTAATGGGCCGATGTGACTCATTTTATGATAACTTTCGTCCCTGTGGGGATTCGATCTCCTTTCAATAAAAAGAAACCTTGGTGGGCTGATTGCTGGTCAATGTAAATCTTTTGTATCCATCCCATGATATTCTGTAACTTGGGGAAGCAATAAGTCTGAATCTGTTATCTCCTCGTTATCTGTCTCCTGAATTTTTGGAGCGTCGATCTGTTTCTATATCTAATTTCAATTTCACACCCCGGCGAAATCTATCTCCTCGCCTTCCCGGGCTATATATACAGGCCATAGCTGGGGATCAAAAAACAACTCGCTTCGTCTCAAACCTTCTGCGTCCTTAGTATAGTACCTGCTTTTCCATAGGTTTGAGATCATGGAGAACATCAAGAGGTTTGCTGAGGAGGCCCTTAACGGACCAGCATCATCGCGTCAGTTCCTTCATCATCAGGAGGGTACAACTCATGATGCCCCCATTGCCTCAGGGGATAGGGCTGACTCCATTTGGCCTTTAGGGTCCTCTTCGTTAACAGCTCATCACCAACTCCCTTGTTATCAAAGGAGGCAGATTGATAATGATGATTAGCTTCCCTCCATTGATTGGCATGGCCAGGGTCTCGCTGAATGTCTCTCCCTTGTAGAATCGGCTTTGACCATGGTTCGATGTCGATCACCTCCCAAGGCTGATTCTGTGGAGGATAGGTTGGCCAAGGCCGAGGCTAGAACCACGGGTGAGATATCTGTCATAACCTTTGCTTCCTTTCAATTTCATCCTCAAGATTCTGATCATCTCCCCTTTGAATCTTTTTAGATTTGTCTACCCAACTAGAGAGTCTCCGATTAGCTATGGAGCACGTGGCGGGATTCGTCAATGCCAGAGGCGCCGTCCCGGTGGTTCGCCTGCATGACATCCCGAACCATTCAGGGAGGTCGCTCTGCATGGCGTTCGCCATGGTGCCCCCATGGCGTTGGCTTCTACGTAAGCCCATTCTGGCCACGAACTTTGGTTCCTCCCCCATGTTTTCCAGCCATGGCGCACCCTAGGGATTATGAACGCCTAATTGAGGATTTCTTCAGTGCTGCTAACTCCATAGCTGTAACACCTCTGGTGTTTTAAACCCTAAAACATGCCATGTCATCATATGCATTACACATCATTTTGGTGTTAATGAAAACTTTGATATGCATTCACTAAAACAAGTTTACTTTTATGTTATATGTGTTGACTTGTATGGAGTAAATCAATTTCAAAACATTTGTGTTGAATTGGATTTCCGAAAACCCTAATTTCCAGCATTTAATTTTACCCTGGAAAACCCAATTCAAAATCTAAGCACATTTTGGGATTGAGCCTAAAAGGAAAAGTGTAGAGCTTGTCAATGTGTACAAAGTTGGTTTTTAGAGTTTTCAAAGTTGTTATATAAAATTTGAAGTAATTTAAAAGGGGTAAATTTGTTTAAGTGTCCCCTTTTGATTTTAAACTTGCATTTCAAAATGTAGATAGAATTAGAGTATGGTTATTAAAGCAAAGTTGTAGAACTTTGAATTTGGAACAACTTTTGTTTTTGGAGATTTTTGAGTTACCATGAAATTTTGGGAGTAATTTGTGATTTAAATCGAGTGGCAATTCGGTAATTAAAGTGAACAGTACCCGTGGGCGACACCTCACCGTCGGTGAGCTTCCGATGTCTTCCAGGCGCGCCTGTGGCCATCTCCGGCTTTGCGCTGGCAGGGGGAAGGCTGCTGCATGGCTTCTTCTTGCTTCTCAGCCACGCTATAAGGCCTATGCCATCGCCGTTCTTCTCCGTTTCTTCTCCCCTGTTTTCTCGACGATGCCGCCGTTGCTCCGTCGAGCTCGTGCCATCGCCGTAGCGCATACCAGTCGCAGCAAAGCCTGTCACAGCTCCGCTTGCTCCTTGCGCACCTAGCCAACCCATCCTTGAAGCCTGACTCTGCTGGGGAAACGCTGTGCGTGCCTTTCTTCCTCGCGACCGGCAGCATCACCGTCGAGTGCGCGTCACCGTGGCCAGCACTCTACGGTGCGTCTTTGCTCTTGCTCGGCGTAGCTCCAGCTTTGCCATGTTGTTGTGATGCTTTGTGCCTTGTTGGGTGACCTTTTCGTCCACTGTAGCCACCGAGACACCGCCGTCGACATCCATTGTGCCACCGTGACTGCCTTGTTCGCTGACGAGCTTCTCTGTTGCTCCTCTGGTCCATCTTTCAGCTCGAGCGTGTTTGGGGTATGCTCCTGAGTCTTCCCAAGCCTTGTGTTTAATCGCTACCGGCCTCCTTTCGCTGGCATGCCATAGCCGCGCCGTCGTGGCCGCCATGGTCGGCGTCGTGCTCAGTCCAGGCCGTAATTGGTCTAGCTTGTGCCACCTATCGATGCGTTGTGATGTAGGGAACGTGGTAGTAATTTGGCCGTCGCCGGAGATCTCACCGTCGGCGAGAAATCGTCGGTCAGCGAGCTTTGCCACCGTGGTCAGCGCGGGGAACGGTGCTGACATGTGGGACCCGATGTCAGAGACCGTTATTTGAAATGGATTTTTTCTATTATGCTGAATTGAGTAAATAGTGTTGTGATTTGTTATTTTTGTATAGAATTAATTAGAGCTCCAAAAATTATGAAAATTTTTGTGTGACCTCTATGAGATTTGAACTATTTAGGAAAAATACTAAATGTTATTTTTTAGTACATTTTGAATGTGATAAAAATTGCTCAAATTAATTCATAAATGGGTTTTTATTATTTTTCTAGGCTTATATAATTATCCAAAAATTATGAAAATTGTTTTGCCACTTATTTATCATGTGATGAGTCTTCAAAAAAGTTTTGAGCTCATTTGGAGAAAGTTGATTTATTTCATAATTTGGAATTAAATACTTAATTCATAAAACAAATAGTAAACCTTAATGACTTAGGTTTTGTTTGAATTTTTGGATTGAGTGATAACCTTGGGTCATTAGTATAAAATAATTCTTGATACTTAAAGTAAGTGTTTGAGTTTACGAAAATGTTTAAGTAGTTGTTGGCTTGTATTCAAGTTATTAATTTTTGCATCCATCATCAAGCATCATGTTTTATATCTCGCATCATATTAAACATGGCATTGTTACTTCGTGTAGTGAATGAAAGTGAGAACGTGGTAGTTAATCAAGTTGTTGAGGAAGTTAATCCACCTGTCGAGGTCAGGTTTGATATCTGTGGAACGACTCCGGAACCTGACTTTTTTGAGAATCAAGGCAAGCCCCGGATGCATTTAAACCTACCTTGTGTTTTACAAAAATTTATATTGCTTTTGCTTTCAAGTACTGCATTAAGTGATTAGGAGTCAAGTGAAAACCTAATTGGTGCATTACCAACCTTGTTTTTCCATCTCTACCTTGTTACCAGTTTTAATTTGAAAAATGTCTAGTTATGCTTAGCTATGCTTAGACAAATAAAGGTTAGGTGATTACCTGTCACCTAAGAGATATGAAAGGGTTTTTGGATACGGTCGGTTATTTTATGTATCATGAAATATGAGCTGGTGGAGTAATAAATCTAGACCGGGCGGACTCGGTGTGTGAGAGCCACAAGACATGAATGTCTTGTGAGCGGGTTCTTTTCGCCTATGTCGATTAAGAACTATCCGTTGTTGAATTACATGAGGTGAGACTTTGTAGTACTAGCCACATACTCTGGTAAGCCTTAACTCGGCTATTCTATTACGAGAATGGCTACTCGCGCACTAGGAGTGGAGAGATGGCGAGAATAACGTGTACCCACGTGGCAATGGGCTAGATTGGTGGAGTACTGTATTCTCGGGTGGCGCAGACCCATTCTTGTTTTAGAGGACCTAAGAGTAGGTTGGTATATGTAGGTCAGGGACCTACATATGTCGTGTGGTCAGGAATCCCCAGCTGGGTTATAATCGGTTTGAATCGTCGTTGCTCCTCGGTTATGGAGACTCAACTCACTGTTCAACATCGTAGTTAATAAATGGAACTTGAGTATGTGTTGAGAAAGAGTTTGATATGAAGTTCATGGTCTCAATACGGATCATGGCAGATTCATATATATGATTTTGATGATGGTTTTAATGTTGAAAGAAAGAATCTTGTTAGAGAGCTTTTACGCAGAAGAACTTTGTTTATTGCTAAGGCCTTACCTTGAATCCCTGAGCCTACATTCCTGAGTCTTATCAGTTTTTACTTTGGTTAAGTCTTGTTGAGTACTTTTGTACTCAGGGTTCGTTGACCCTTGTTGCAGGTGAGCCTCATGAGCAGGTTTGCTTTGGACCGTGCTGCATGAGTGTTTTTCAAATCGATGATGACAAGTAAATGTGTGGCCCTTGGGCAGGGCACCTTAATTATGTGTTTTGTATTATGTTGCTAATACCACTCCACTACTACGGTTTGTAATATTGATCGAACTTAGTTTGTAAGGTTTGAAATAAATGTTTTGTAAACTAAGTTATTGTAAGAACTCTGCTATATTACTCTGATGTATATATTTGAATAAACTATTGTAATACTGCAATGACTCTGTAATGGGATCCTGCTCGGAAATCGTGGATGATTCGAGGTTCTTCGAGGACACCCGACAGTCTTCTTAAGTTATTGGGAACATATGCATAGTCGTTAGAGGTCATTGGACAGTGACAGGTGCATGTGGGTCCTATAATTTAGGAGATTCTGTCACAATAGCCTTTATCTCCTAGGCCGATGATATAGTAGCCAAAGTGTTTTCCGGCCCGTAGTTTGTAATAAGTGATATTAGCAAACAATTTCTCCTTCTTGAGTGATTTTTTCTTTTGTTTCGTACTTCATACTATATGCATCACTTTGTCCATGTTTGCTTTGCTCCTATGGGCCATACACATTGTACCGGCTTTTACCCCTTTGGGTTTATTTTTGCACTAGAAGCGATACCCTTCTGGTATCGGCTATTAGAGCTAACAACCAAGCAAATTAGTTGTCAAGTATTAATCCAAACGTTAGGGTAATATTCCTTTTAATATTCCCAATTTGATTGCTCTGCCGAATTCTTCTTCTCCTTTCAGTGTTTCCAAAATATAAGTATTACTAGGCGCACAACGCTTGATCCGATAAGGTCCTTCCCCACAAGGTGACCATTTGCCGAACTTGCTGTCCTTTGACCCGATCGGCAATTTTACTCTCCAGACCAAATGTCTTTCAGAAAATTGCTCATTCTTGACCTTTTAAGTGTAATATTTTGCAATCCTTAGTTTATGGGCTTCAATGTTTTTCAAGAGCACGCAACCGAAGGCAATTCAAGTCTTCTAAGTCATCCATCACAAGATTCTTGTAGACTTCGGCTGACAAATCATTCAGCTCTTTTGCTCTTGGCCCTCAAGGGTAATCCATCCCCAGCCTTCTCCAGAGTCTTATTGCTATTGATTGTCATAAGTCCATCCTAGCTCAAATACCTGATGCTATTCAACAAAAGAAACAGGAACCGTTGGCCAAAGTCAGAGAAGGTAGAGCCATCCGAAGTAGCCTCAAGAGCATTCCTAGATTAGCCGAAGAAGACAAACAACAGATCGCAGAAGCTGATGCTATTCGGCTATAAGTGTTGAGATCGATCCAGGATGTCCTAGACTCATAATTCGTATATCAACATATGTCTTTGTATAGAATCAATGACAACTACACTTTCCATTGTCTTACTATGTTTTCCTTTGTTCCGACTAAAGAGCCGATTTTGAAAATAGCCGATTCCAAACTCTTGGTCTTAATCCTATTTAGGTCTAAAAACACAACCTTTATTAAGAGAGCCCTTTGATCTTCTATCCTTAGTCATCCGGTGCTGTATTCTCTTCGGTACTAGCGAGGTGATGCTTCACCTCCTATTAATTGCGGTTGCCTTTTACACGACCCAAGGCATCCACCCCTTCGTCCCGTGGCTTCAAATACCGGCTGAGGGCTCTAGCCTTGAACACATCCGCACTTGCAACCATTCCTGCTTCTTTGCCTTTCTCCACCCTCACATAACTCTATAGCAGCCTTTCTCTCTTCCTGTAGATTCAATCAACTTCATGGCCGGCGAGGAGAACCGCAGCAAGCGCGCAGCGGAGGAGGTCCCGGAGGAGAACATGTCGATGAACCAGCGCCTCCGACGCATGAGGTGAGATTGATATCCTCTATTCATGATGATGATCTTTTTTGACTCGCCTATAGGTTTGTTGTGAATGACAGTCTTCGTCCCCTGCCTAGGGCCGGCAAGCCCTCTAACGATGCATCTTCCGCGCTGGTTTCATCATCGAATTCTTCCAACTCGTATAACGGCGATGATGCCCGGCGCTTCTTCTGAGAATAGAGGGCGGCCATGGACCGCTATTCCGAGGCGATTCAGAAAAATGGCCAGCTTGAGATCTATCTAGGGGTCTTCAAAGTGGCCCTTAATGCGGCTGAGGAGGAGGCCAGTGCCGTTCGAGCGCGGCTGGCTAAGTCTAACACCGCGGTGGTAGGTAAGATGAGTTCCATGAATGCTTCCATTTTGATTTCCACCATCTTTATCTTGATAGTCTTCTGTGATCGCTAGCCCTGACGATGTAGTCGGAATCTCTCCAACTGGCGGTGAACGCGGCCGCGGATGCCGTCAATGCTCAGGGTTCCCTCATCAATGCTCACCTCCAAGACATCCCAGCCCATGCTCAGGAGATCGCCCTTCATGACATTCGTCATGGCGCGTCGGTGGCGCTAACCGTGGCGCAAGTCCAGACCGGGTATGACCTCCACGCCATGTAGGCTGGCTTCCCGATGGGCGACGGTCCTGAGGGACATGAGGACCTACTTGAAGAATTCATCGTTGTCGCGGAGGCTGTTGTAGACATTACATCCGCTCAGGATATAGTGACCAAGGTCTTCGATTAGTTTGTACTTAGGGTAAACCGATGAGCAAAGACTCCTGTTCTTTCATGAATGTGTCTTCAGTGCAATGCCCTTGTGTATGACTGTCTTTGTTTTTATTTCTTGCTTTGGAGGTGATACATATTGTATCGGCTTTTATGTCTTTGAAGATTTTTTCATTTTTTGAACTAGAGGTGATACCTTTCTGGTACCAGCTATTAGAGCCGATGACTGAATGAATCGGCTATCAAATGTTGATCAAATGCTAGGATAACATCCCTTTAAATGTTTCGCCATAGAACTTTTCATATCAAAGGTTAAATGATTGATCAACCCAGGTCAAGCATCCCATTAAGCGAAACAGAACCTCCTTTAATAGATCTATCCTTCATGATTCGACTTAGCATTCACATACATCAGCCTAAGCCCATCTTCTAGGACCAGTGCTTATTCTTCCTTAATCCAATGGCCGATGTGAAGCCATGACTATTTACTAAAACAAACTCTTAGAGCCGATCGCTTGCATCGGCTATTGGCTTTCATTGCTGATCTTAATGAAGCCTCCTTCCCATAACCTGCTAGAAAAGCATTCGAAGTCTCCTAGTTCCCAGAAGACTGGATCAGCTGTTGCGATGCTCACAGACTCATCAGCGTGAACTAGTTCGACATCATCCCCATGCCATTGAATTAAACACTGATGCATGGTCGATGGCACACAACAGTTTGCATGAATCCAATCACGACCAAGGAGCAGACTGTATGATCCTTTTCCATCGATGATGAAGAATGTGGTGAGCAGAGTCTTACTCCCGATTGTTAGTTCGACATTCATTGCCCCCAGGTCTTAGATGCATTACCTCCAAAATCCTTAAGCATCATGTCAGTCTCAATCAGATCTCCTGGTCCTTTGCCAAGTTTACAAAAAGTGGTGTAAGGCATAAGATTGATAGAAGCAGCTCCGTCCACCAACATCTTGTTCATCGGCTTCCCATCAATAAAACCTTTCATATATAAAGCCTTTAAGTGCCAATGCTTTATGTTTATCAAATATTGCTTGTTGTACAACCATCAACTTGGCAACTATCTCCTCATACTTCGATTCATCGAAATCTGAATAAACTTCTTGATCTACCGGAGCTCTGAATTCTGATAGCAACAGAAAAGCCATTTGGATATTAGCCGATGGTTGCTTTCTATCGGCTGTTTGCTTAGTATGCCATACTTGAAGTTTATCAGGTGCCTAAGCCTGTTCCAACTCTTTATTCCTTAGGCGTTGCACCCTTCTCTTTTGGCTCCTTTGTCAAACCTCCTGGACACCATTGGCCTTCCTGCCAAACATATTCTCTTTTGTTGCCTTCCTCTTCAGAATTAGCCCAGTCTTGGTCAACAACTCGTTTTCCAAGCCGATCATGAACACTTTTATTTTTTAAGCGCCGATCCATGTCATTATGATAATATGCATCTTGAGCATGGATAGACCGGCTGTTGGTTTGAGATTGCCTAAACTCCCAATATTGATTACTGCATTCTGGATAGTCATGTCTGGTAGGCAACTTCAAACCTTCATTCCAGCAATGTCTAAAGAAAGGACAATTTCAATGTGATTCAGCTTGTTTCCTTTCATACCTCTCTTTTTCCAGTTGACATTGGTATTCTTGATCCTTTAACCAACGCTGATAATCCTTTTCCTTCTGTCACTGCCACTTATTCAACAGGATCCAAGATGTAACTCGCGGCTTTGTCGCCCCATCTTTTGATGTTTCCCCCTGCTCATATCGGCTCTTTTGCTTAGCGCGACGTCTTCTAATCTCTCTGTACTCGTCAGCCGATATTTGTATCTTGGGATCGACTGTTCCAGCTTCTCTTGATTTGGTTGATGTTAGGACCTTAGTCTTTCTTTTGAGTAGACCAGCATCAGCCATGTTTTGATCTCCTGGGAACGGATTATCATCAACTTTTATTTTCTGAGGCGTATCAAATTTGAGCCTTCCTTGCTGAATAGCCCTCTATATATGCTGCCGAAAGATTCTGCATTCATTAGTGAAATGAGAAGTAGCGTTATGGAACTTGCATAACTTTTTATTCTTCAACTGATGTAGGGGCAACATAACATGATTATCAGGCAACTTGATTTGTCCCTTCTGAAGCAAGAAATTGAAGTGCTTGTTTGATTTTGTGACATCAAAGTCATAGCTCTCCTCGACTCCTCTTCCACAAGGATTTGGCACCATTACTGTCTTTTTGCCCCAATTCCATTCAGCCATAGCAAACTCTTCTTCTTCATCTTCATAGTTGTCATCAACTGAGTATGGATTATAAGCTTCGGCCACTGTGGTACTCTTCTAGAACCAGGTATCTCTGCATATAATCTAGAATTAGCTATTGAGCGCTGCCACTCATTGAGCCAATTGACCCAAGTTGTCAAATTCTTGTCCTAGCAGCTTTTCTTTTCATATTGGCAGCATTCCTTGAACAGCTAAAGCAGCTAGTTGATCATCAGCCAAGTTTAATGAGAAACACAAGTTCCTAGTCTCTTAGAACCTCTGAAGAAACTCAGTGCCTGATTCATTAGTCTTCTGCCTTATAGTTGTCAAATTGGTTATCTTTTTTTCCCTAGTCCCAGTGTAAAAATATGTATGAAACTTCTTCTCTAGGTCAGCCCAATTGGCAATGAAATTGACTGGTAGTGATGAAAACCATGTGAAGGCTAGCCCTGACAGGGACAAGGAGAAGAAACAAACTCGATGGGTATCCTCAACTGATGCTTTGCCCAATTATGTAAGATACCGACTGACATGTTCTATCGTGCTTGTACTATCTTGGCCAGTGAACTTAGCAAACTCTAGGAGCCTGTAATTTGTGGGAAGAGCGACCAAATCATACCATTCTGGATATGGGCGTTTGTACGAGAAGGTCAGCCCTTTTGCCTTTAGACCGAACTGATTCTTCATCATCTCGGTCACCTTCAGCAGCAACTCATCAGCATTTGAATTTGGATTTCTCTGCACCTGCTGACCCAGCTATGGATTGAAATCCCATGTGCCTTGGTACCTTGGATTCAGAATCATGTGAAGGGTGTTATAATCTGTGCCATAGTTTTACCCTTGTGGAATCTCTATCTGTTGGGTCCTTCGCTGGTTTGCCACTTGAAGTCTCTGATTATAGACATAAGGATCTATATCTATACGGATGCTTTGAATTGAGGGTGCTATTTTTTGAGCTGACGACGGTATGTGGCCTGTTGTGCCAAAATTGATCGCTTAGTACTGACCTTGCCCCGTCGGCTGTTGCACATGCTGTACTGGCAGTCCAGGATTATACTGTATCCGATTCGTAGTAGTTCCTTGAGCTTGTTCAGATGAACCCTGAATAGCCTGGACATCATTATTACCAGCTGGTGCTGCTTCTTGACAGCTGGTACTGACTTGATTAGTCCCTTAGGTCGACGGATCTGGAATGTTGTTATAAGCCAACCCACCTTGACCAACTAGAAACCCATGAATCGCCTCTTTTATGGTGTTGTGGAATATGTCCAAGAAAGCTTTGTTATGGCTTGATATGGCATCACGAATAGATTTGTCTACAACTTCCATAAAGAAACGCCTATCTTCAGCTTCAGTTGTATCTGTTTGCCCGTGTAATAGAACTCTTGGTAGTGGAAATTTCTAAACAATTGTGTTGTCACGTGTTTTGGTGTAGGACAACAAACACTTGTTCTGAAACTATTCTATAGCTTTGCGGATGACACCTTTATCTCCATCAGGTAGATCTTCTTAATGTACCATAAGGGTGTCATTGTTGTTGTTAACCGCCATGACGATTGTGGGGTCCCACCGAGCGTGCCAGAAACATGTGTCGACACGAAAATTTTGTCTAGTGCCTAGGGCCCACGAGCAAGCCGGAAGGGTCCGCTCAATGGAGCTGGAGATCCGCCTAGCTTCAGTGTAGGGGTTGTTGATCCTATGCACTCCTCCTGAGACATGCCAGTCAATTTGACCCTGCAATTGATAAGGAGAAAAAGTTTATCAGTAATTTAGGGTAGAACATACCAGTGTTGCCAGACAGTCCCGAATGTGCGGCTCTGAGAGCCGATATGAAAGGAGATCGACTAAATAGTCGATTGCAGCATATTCATAAGAATAAATCAATTAGAGCTCATGGGGTTGTGTAAGAAGAATCGGTTATCGTTCAGGATGAATATTATTTAGACAAATATCGGTCAATGGCAATAAGATGTCGACAGTAATTAGTTTATACTGAGCCAATGACTGTGAGTAACCGAACCCCTTTATAAAAGAAACAGTTCATCATCATTCAACCATTTAATAGAGATAAATCTAATGAACATATTAGATCTCATCTATCGCTATGACTAGTGGGGCATGAGGCAAAATCATGCAGGCCGTATAAACAACAATAGACTCAACGACCCTAACTTATTACTAATATCAGTGGGCATGAGGCAGAATCATGCAGGCCGTAATACAATAATAAGATCATGGGGCTAACACATCTTTCAACCTATCGCTACTTCAATGGTCTCGTGAAGTAAACTATTCATGAAAGCACTTGATATCGGCTAAAACAGCCGATTCAGGCATAGCGCACAGTTAAGATCATGCCCTCTTAGAAATAGATCTACCAAATAACGACCCCCACTCCACGGTGCTAACAGTGGGGTGTGAGGCAGAATCACACAGGTCGTGATAATGGGCCATGGAATGGTTTTCGCTAGCCAATAGATCTACTCAAGATCAGACATGTCTTAACCGCATGGTATGCACGATTAAGATTGATATAAAACAGTCGATAAAACATAACTCATCATTTAAAGTGCATATTAGATCAAATTTAGATTAACAAACGATGGGTTAAACAAGGTTTAAGGCCAATCTAGATCAATCCCAATCGGGCGAAGTGATATTGTTGTAATTAAATAAATAATGGAAGCAATAAGCAATATCGATAACTTAATGAATCTATCCGAAGGAACGCCACCCTTAGATAGAGCCGATAAGTTGACCTTAATCTAGTTCGAGCAGTGGAGGTCAACCAGATCGATGCAGCCTTACTTGAACTAGACAAGAGTCGATAACTAACTTATACCAGAGTCGCAGCTGAGGTCGACCGGATCGATGCAGCCGTATGAGCAGAGGTATAAAGCCATGACGGTACTTACAGACAAGCACTGGAGGTCGACCGGATCGATGCAGCCGTACTTGCTGAAGAACTCACCGAGATCTACTCTACTCCTACTCCTAAGGGGTGGCTGGAGCCAAAAAAAGTAAGTAACTTGTATTTGATTGATTGTGTGTCTTTTACAATAGCCGGGCTTTGATATTTATACCCGGGACCTGCGCATGACTCCTATCTAAGCATGACTCATCACAATCTTTGACCCTAGAGAAAACATTCATAATTTAAGATAACTTGGACTCTAATCTTTCCCTTTTTGTAGAGTCCAACATGTCTTGTCCCGACGCCGATCGTTATCTGCTGGCGCTATCTGAAGAAAGCCAATTCCAGTTTTGCATTCGAATCAGCTGATACCGACCTGCACATGATTGATTCCTTGATGACATGATCTTGGGAGCTTTTAAGTCCCTACGACTCTTCTTCCAAATTTTGGTGTAAACACAGGTATACCTCATTCTAGGAATAGAGAGGCGGTTCGGTATATCCCACATAATGCATGACCCTCCAAAGTAGGGCAGGGGTACCAAACATTTCCAAGAAAGTCTTGCTCCCTGCTGGTGCTTCCATCTGTACCAACCAAAAATGGTGCAATTCTCATGAGAACAATGTTATAATAGAAAAGAGTTACTTAACTGAATAAGAGACTTATAAGGAGAGGAACAATGCAAGTGTGTAATGAATGATTGATCATGATGCATGTACGTTTTGTACATCCTCACAAACTTAGGAAAATTAAACTTCTAACGACATATGCGGTGGCATACATGCGTTCTCTCATATATAACATAGCTAGTCGGGCTACACGTTTTGCTGTTAGTGTACCTGCACAAGAATTTCATTTCAGCCCAACCCCACAATTATATATGCAGAAATAAAAATCTAGGCTCTAGATTGCAAGCTAAATACTTCCATATATATATATACCCATATATATAATTCCATATCAAAGCAACCCAAAAGTAAATACATTCCATATATACATATAAATATGCATATACAGTCGTATCAAAGCTAACCCGCAATTAAATACCTTTGTATATATATGAGACATATATACTTTAGTATCAAAGCTAACAGCCTATTCGCTTGTTGGTTTCAGCCAGCCCAAACCAGCCAGCCAACAGTGTTTTTCTCTCACAAAAAATCAGCACCAGCCAGCCCAAACCAACACCAGCACCAACCAGCGAACAGGCCCTAACTCTCCCCATTAGAGCGCACGCTCACATCTTGCGGTCATGCCACTGTGATGATGAGTGGCATCTTACCTTGGGTGTAGAGGCATTTGATCCATATTTTACCACTCAAGTGAATGGCATCCATATAATAGCACGCCGTATGGACGACGAAAATAAAAACCCACAAGTTAGTACTGAATTAGCCACCTGAAATCCTTAACTAGACATAAAGGAAGTGATCACTATCACACTTTAGATACAAACTTTAGGTTTAAACACCTATATATATATCTATTAGTTGCCAAAAACTAGTTTTGGAAAACAAAAACCTTTGTTTTAAATACACATATGGCAATTAATGTTGAATCTTACTCTATGCCAGCTATAGCAGAACCGTCCAATTTATAAGAGCACAAGTACAATAGCAGCCCGCAAGTGGTCGCACTGTCTTACTTGAGCCCATATAAACCTGATAGTCCGTCGAGTACCACGAAGGGTCTCGAGTAACCATCAACATACAACCAAGATCGTACATGATTCAACATACATGTCACACGTTACATAATGTTCATAAATACAGTTCCATACATTAGAGTATGATTAAAAGTTATTACAAACCAAGTTCAAAAAAATAGTAGCGGAAGCAAATAAGTTTGAAACCAACATTTGTCATCATTGTTCAAATACGGTGCCAGCTCATGATCACAATTCCACAAAAGCATAAGAGAGGGATTATCATGAGACGCCTTGCCCAGGGCCGTACTCCTCGTCCATGGTAGGACAGAAGCAGTTCTTATAGTAGCCATGATACATTGTATTATCTGCAATAAGAGGGAATAAAACCCTGAGTATGAGAAGGTACTCAGCTAGACTTACCCGTCATAATTCAAAAATAAAGTGACTCCAAGGATTATGCAAGGATATATAAGTGGACCTTACCAATTCAAGTTTATAGTTATAATTCGGTCATCAAGTTAATTATAGCTATTCATCTCTAGATTAGCAACTAACCTATGCCAAACATGTGGTATACCATTTAGTAGCATGCAATATTAACCATAGCCGGTATAATAATTCATGTTCATCATAACCATCATATTCCATAATACAGTTACTACGATGTTGGGGCTAGTCAAGTTTCTCACTGTCCGGGAGAGATGGCAATTTGAATCAATTTCAACTAGCTGGGCATTTATTCCTAACACAAACCTAGGCATACCAGATTAACGGTCACCTTTGGTACAACTCAGGTCCACATTTGGTGGGTTCGATCAGTGCCGCACAATCAGGGACGACCAGCTGCCAGGACATTCATGCCCGCCCTGCCCTTGGGCAAATGTCTGGCTCCCCGTACATCCTTACTACAATCTAGAGTGTGCACTCTTACAGAACAGGGCCCGGCCTGAGTTGAGCTACATGGTTTCGCTATCGTAACGAGTTATCCGGCCAGCTAAGTGAGAGGCATGTGTTCAATCTCGACAGAAGTGCCAACTACGGTATGGTCCTTAACCCACACAGATAGAATCACATGAGTCAACCAACACATAGACTCCACCCGACCTCCAGTTACATTACCCCATGGTTTTGTTCCACAATAGCAAATATAGCAAACCGTGCTTCGGTATCCACCTATATCTCGTAGGTGACAGGAAATCACCCGACTTCTACTGGTGTAAGCATGACTAAGCATATATTCGATCCTGGACCTACATAGGGTTAAAGGTATATATATATATATATGGACAAGGTAGTTCTACGCATCAAGTGTTTCCAATCAACTCTTATAACCTAATGCATCAAACATAAAGGACTTAAGTGATATTTTGTAAAACATGGGAGGCTTAAAATACTCTGGGGCTTGCCTTTGATAAAAGAAGTTGGCTGGTGGTCTAGGCACTTGGGTAAGTCTTCAAGAGTTTGCTCCTCTCCTTTTGGAGCTATGGCCTGAGGTGCCTCCTATTGTTCCTCTGGCTCTTCTTCGAACTCCAACAGAGTTATCCCTTCAGACGATCCTATATGCATGAGCATTAAATAAGATATCATGGATGCATATATAATGACATGTATGATATGATATGGTGTGATGAAATGCGTCCTCATAAGTGTTCTCAACAGCGTTGCATTAAGGTGATAGCAAGTTAAATTTTCTTTTACTGAGTAGGTGCATATCTCTTCTCTAGTAACTTAAACAAACACTTATGTAAATTATTTTCTGGACTACAAGACAACAGCCACTTGTTTTGACCATAACTAGAGTTATACACATCAAAATAATATGGTTGTGGACATTATGGAAAGCTTATGAAATTTCCTACAACTTTTTGTAATCATCTTAATGTGATTTAGTAGTTATCTAGGTCAAACAATTTAATATTTCAGATCTATCTAGAGAGCAAGCATTTCAGATTGCAGACTTCCGACCACCATAATTCTCAAACCATATGGCCTATGACTATGAAAATTTAATACAAGGTAGATAAGTAAGTTATCTACAACTTTGTTATTAACCATATTTACATAAAAGATCATTATCATCATGAAATCATCACCACAACAGAAACTACACATGCAGTCATCTAGTTGAATTATAAAGCAATAATTAACTAGTTGCCTATAAACAAATACTTCTAAGCCTCTCTAACAATATTAATAGATTATATGCATCACAAGCACCACAGAAAACCTCATGGTTATGCCTAACTAATTTATTTATATTAATTTATCAATTTCCTTATATAATAAGGCGATTTAAAGGATAAATATTTCAATTGATTAATAAATTCTGAAAAAATTACAGTAGCCTAAAAATGACCCTAATAGTCTACTATACAAATTTTGTACCATTTGGATAAGTATATCTACCTCTACAAAAATGACAAGTTAGATATGCTTATTTTAACAAAAATAGTTTAGCATGGTGAAAAGTGTCAAGCAACAGATTTAATATTTTTCTTACTTTCCTCCTAGAATGAGAATACTATGTAAAAATTTGTATGATCATATGTTATGTATTTTTACCCCAATTAATTTCACTAGAAACTAGCAATTAATTAAGATTAAATAGGAAGACCATATTTCAAGTATGATGTAGGTTTAATATTTTTCCTCGATAGAGCATGTCAACACAAGATCAGCAAAATTTGAATCAAAATTTTATCACCTTCCTAGCTCATGTTATGCAATTTATAAGATAGAAACTACTTTAAAAGCACTTATCTTGCTCAATTTAATTCTCCTACAAAAATACCCTAAACAGTAGATTTCATATTTTTATCAAATAGTACACTTCATGATGAATCCAACAAAATTTGGTTCACCCCATTTGGATACGCCTAGCTCTAGAAATAATTTGTGCAATTGAGCAACAAAATCTAGAACTCACCGACGGCGAGGTCACCGGCGATGAGGTCACCACCGACGTCTTCCCCACACCCTTGCACACCTGTTGGTACCCTCGGTTGGCTTGGAGGATCACTAGAGTTAGCTCGCCAACGAGCATGGAGGCTCGACGGCAGTGCGCTGCGGCGAGCCCATCATCTCCGGCGATAGTGAGCCTAGGCGAGCATTGCTATGGCATCTACAAACCCTAGCGAAACTCTACAGCATGGATTAGGTCAAGGTGGAGCGGTGGCGAAGCTTGGCCGCGTGTATGGCAGCATGGCGGCACGAGTGTTTACTTGGCTTGCCGCCCCCATATGCGACATGTGGTCTGTATAGGTGATTACTCGGACTTACATATCCCAATGCATAGTCCTTTAATACTGCACAAGCTATGTCACTTGAGATCCCACACTCACAGTGACCTACCCCTCGCTTGAGCAAGATTTACCAAATTGATCATCAAGATTATATATCAAGGTTAGGTTGAGTTCTTAATCAAGATTAGGGAAGACAAATAAGTTGTAACGCTCATTCATTTTAGTAGTTAATTATCCCAGTGTAGCATCCTACATGCGCAAGCATGAGTTTCCTTCTCATACTCGACTTCTACCATTATCTAAGCAAGTAAACAATTAAGCATTACCAAAACCATTGAATAACAGAAGGCTCTAAGCACTTGCTGAGTAGTTCTAACTTAGTGAAGTATCATTAAGTTGATTAACCAAATCTACATGAAATGCATGACTCATAATGAAACACAATAATTAACCAAAATAGGGTTCATAGTAGTGGGGTGCCTGCCTGGTTTTGCCGCTCGAACAAATTCGAAGCTATTGACGACAACTCACACACGTCCTCACGCTACATGGTTCCTGAAAGAGGGCAAAGATCGGGATTGAGGATAACTGATGGGGACTTGAAGACAAGGGCTTGCTTTGGACTTGGGAAGAGACATCTAACTGTGGCCCTACTATTGCACTATTTGCAACTAAGCCTAACCTAGTATTGTTAAGCTATCTAGGCAACTTCATCCTTACTGCTAACTTGATAGAAACTCCGACCTAGGTGGTCGACACTCTATCGGGTTGGGCTTTGAGGTGACTTAGGTCTAGTTTGACTCTGCTAGGGTTGATAGACGCTCCATCAGAGGTGACGGACACTCCGGTAGGAACTGGGAGGTCTTGGGTTTTCTGGGTTACTGAGTCTATAAATCAACGGACACTGTGTGAGAGGTCACGGACGCTCCACAGAGGATTCGGTGCTCTCAGGTTCTTAGGTTAGACACTCTTATAAATCAACGGACACTCCGATGAAGCCGTATACACTCTATTGACTCAGGTTGATAGAAGGTAAGGCTCTACTGGGTGGCTTTCTAGGGTTGGCGGACACTCCGTCGGGTTGACGAACATTTCGTTAGGCTATCGACAGAACCTATGTTCTTGGGTGACCTTGGTGTTCAAGCTTAGATGTGCTTAGCTATGATCTACGCATGTGCAAGATGTCTCTAGGGTAGCTTCGATGGCTCATTGGGCTCAAGGTAGCTAGGTTTGAAGCTTTTTTCTAAGTGTGGCTATAGGTTTAGGATCAAACTTAGAGATATGAGGATATGAAGATAAAATCATGAGATTGAGGCTCTGAGATTTGAGAGCTTCCGTAGCCAAAACTTGAAGATCCAAACCTTCTCCACCCCTACTTCCCCATCCATTCATGACTTGACATCACATGAACTCTTTCTTGGAAACATGGCAAAGAGGGTGAACCAAGGGATAATCCATGGAGTTGTTGGGTGATTGAGCGAGATAAGGATTTCTTGAACTTACTTACATATGATGGAACCACCACCAGCAGGAAACTTCTAATCCTTGCATCAAAGACTAGGGATTAGATTCTTGGGTGGAAAATCCAAGAAATGAGGGTGGTTCTTCTTGAGCTCACCATCAAGGGGGTTGAGGGGTGAAGGCTGTCCATGAGTTGCTGCTGATGCTTCCCTTCTTCCCCTCCCTTCTCTTCTCCAATCTTTTCTCCAATGTCCCCCTCTCTAGCTTCTAGGGTTCTTGCTTGTTCTTGAGTGGGTAGAGAGAGTGAATGTTACAAATGAGAGGATGAGTGAGAGAGTGTGGCTTCAGCTGAGGGTTATCCCATTTCATGCTAACAGGTGGGTCGTACTCTCATAAGTGTTAAACAACTCATTTCCCATTCTCTGCTGCTGTCCTAGGATTTATCGGATACTCTAGTGGGTCTAGCGGATTGTCCTGTAACTTGCTATCTTTACTGAATTAATTCAACTATCAAGTGGGTTAGCAATGGAGACCGAGTTGTTGTGTTGTGATGTAGTCTTTGAGGTTGAGTTGGTGTTGATGATGTCAATAGGATATCTTTTGTCCCAATTGGAGTTCCTTTCCTTTCTTTGGATGTGAGCCTGACCATGGCCATCTGGGGATGATTATGGTTCATCTTTGGTGGGTTCTCGGCGATCACTCGCATTTAGAGCACTAGGGATCTCCATAGAAGTTCAGGTGCTTGCTTCCTTCGATGACTAAAAATGACTACCTATAGTGTAACAAACTCGTGTCATTACAAAACTGCCCCTTCTTAAAATAGAGCTCGTCCTCAAGCTCGCCCAAGGGTACATAGGGAACTTTCCGATAATTGGACATCTTGTGGTGACCTTTCTAGTCTTACCAAGACACGGAGACATTTTCCTCTCTAGGATTCCAAGCATCATCTCATCTCTCACTTAGTCTAAAATCTTCGATCAGTGTATCTTAGGTCCTTTCCATCCATACTCAATCATATTTCATTAAGCTTTCTAGGACTAAATCTTTGGGTCTAATGGAATGATGTCCTTGGGCACCTTCTGCATATTGGTGGATGGTCCGGTTCATCTATCAGGCGATCCAGTCGGTAGCTTTGAAGGGCTAACAATTAACTTAGGGTTTCAGCTGTCCATCTTGGTGGATGGTCCGCCGCAGGTATCGGACTCTTTGGTAAGTCACGACCTATAAATAGGCCGGCAATGACTAATGGGTTTCATTTCTTTCCATTTCTATCTCAAATTGTCATTGTCGCCGCTTGAGCTATAGTTGCCGCCGTGCACGCTTTTGGGAGGAGTTGGGCTATTTGGAGGCTTCCTCATGCGCTTCCATTATGAGTGACAGGTAATTCTCTTGATTACATTCTCCCCCCTTGCTTACTCCTTAATCAATTCCATATTAGGGTTTCCTCACCTTTTGTTCGACTAGGGTTAGGGATAAGCCGTCTTAAGGACTTGCTAGAGGTACCTTCGTATGGACTTGAACTTGGTCCTATTGCTTGGTTGATTGATGATTTAGGTTGAAGTTTTCTATAGTTGTTGGGCTAGGGTTACACTATTTCTAAAGTTGATGGATGGTCCGGTAGAGTTGATGCAATGTTCCGCTGGTCACGAGTTTACTTGGTTAAGTCTTGGCCACTTCTGTTGGTACTATCTGTAGCGGATGGTCTGTGAAGGTCATGGACGCTTCAAAGAAGAGTCTACGGCCTTTGCTTTGTTTCTTTGTGCCAGCCTATTGCTTGACATAACATTTCGGTGCAGCCATCGGAAGGTTTCGATGCTTTCTGCTGCTCTCTGTCTAGCTTATTATTGCTGGTCTATAATTTGATGGATGGTCTGCTAATCTTGACGGATACTCTGTCAGTGTCTGTGCTTACTGCTTTAGCTTTAGCTTGAGTCCAAATGGTGTACTGACTTCATGTTTACATGCTTAAGTGTTCTTCCCATTCTGCCTTGCTTACAGTTAGGCGTGTGGTCGCTTCATTTATAGTCTACCTCTCACTATTGACCAAAGGTACTGATTCCTTGTCATACTAATCCAATTCCCACTAATCCTTAGTTTCTTTTTCTTCGAGTTGTAGATCCGCTGTAGGCTCCAACCTTTGGGAGGATAAACTATCGGAGGTGATGTCCTGTGATGCACCTACTAGAGAATCTGAGGGGACCTTTCCAATGGACATAGTAGTGGTTCCAGAGGAATGTTTTGGGTGGATGGCTGTTGGCTTCAGCAAGGCTGCGCTGTTGAGGCAGTTTGGGCAGGCTAGGGATTCACCATCTCCTTTGTTTCACACTGGTATCCAGTACCAGATGTACTGACGGGGTATTAACATCAGGCCAATGTACGCGGATCAACAGTGGCTGTGCTAGGCATACTTGAGTACTCGCACACAGCTAGCTAACTTGGTGGAGAAGCTTAAGGTCATGGGCTGGAGAAAAGTGTTTGAATTTCACAAAGAATAGAATGAGACAGAGATCCATCAGTTTTATGCTACTTTGGAGGTTCAGGCTAAAAATGAGAAGCTAGTTTAGGTGACTCATACTTGCATATTTGAGGCCACCTTCAGGGATCTTGCTGCTGCAGTGGGGCTGAACTACCGCAAGATGAAGAAGGGCAAATTGGTTGCTTGTCTTCCTATGTAGTTGGTTGGTGAAATACCCGAGCTTCACTATCAAGAGGCTTCCATGTATGGTCCAAAGGGCGGTATGAGGAGGATTCCCATGGTGATCCATGAAATCTTGAGACATACCATCATGCCTTCTGCTGTAGTTGAGGACAGTGCCATTGGTTGGCCTTATTTGGAAATCATCTACGCTGTGATGTCTGGTGATGAGATGAACTTGCTGGATTTGATGGTGAACTAGATGCTATAGTGCAAGCGGGAACTACGCGCTCCATTGGCATTGTAGCCATACATCATGGCTTTTGTGCTTCACACGGTCAAGGACTTCTATAGGGTATGCGAGGTCCAGTACCAGGCCTTCCTACCATACTGACATGATGAGGCTTACTTGGAGAGGCCACCTTCACCATAGACTGACATAGGGTCAAAGTTGAACTCTCAAGGTATGTTCGAGGTTCCCGTATTGCGTTAGATCTTCGTGCCATATACCACACACTCGTGCCTTTAGTTTCACCCAAACTTTGAGTTCTAGTTTAGTATTTCCTTCTTCTGTACTCATCGTATGTTTCTTATTTGTAGGCTCTTCTTGTTCGGAGGATTTGGCCCACATTGGTTGTCAGGGCTTCTACTCCTTTGTGACTCCAAGTTTTGCGAGCATTGGTGGCTTCGTAGTTTCATCCTTCATGTTTAGCACCAAATTTTCACATAGGTTCTATTCTGAGAGGGTCTGAACTTTCACTACTAGAAATATCCACTTCTATGACGAAAATCCTAATGACGATTCTGAAACTGTCATAGAAGATCGCTTTTTATGATTAATATTCTGTTTTATCATACATCAGTGGTGACGATCCTCAAACCCTCCCTATCTAAGACGAAATCAGATATCATCACAAGAAACATCATAAAATGGCACATGGTTTTGTCACAGATCACTGGCACGACTTGTCTGTGATGATCTTCCTTAATACTGTGATGAACAGGGCTTCGTCATTGAACTAATTACACATCTGTGACAAACAATATTCGATCTGTAACAAATGGCACTTTGTCATAGATCTCCACACGGTACTTTCTCCATCTAACGTGTACCTATGGGACCTACAGTTACTCATCCATGATGCTTGCAATTCATCATAAAAGTCTCCGCTCGATCCTTTCTCCATGCGACGTGTACCTATGGGACCCTTCTCCATCTGACCTGTGGGACCCGACAGCTTACGTGTCATGTGTACCTCTGGGGTCTTTCTCCATCTCCATCTGACCTATGGGACCGATGGTACCTTTCTCTATCTCCATCTAACCTATGGGACCTAACGGCTTACGTGTCATGTGTACTGTAGGACCATTGTCCTTCTCCATCCGACCTGTGGGACCCGATGGCTTGTGGACCCTTCTCCATCCGACCTGTGGGACCCAATGGCTTATGTGTCACGTGTACCTATGGGACCTTTCTCTATCTCCATCTGACCTATGGGACCCAAGGGCTTGTGTGTCACTTGTTGCCACCAGGGTTTAATAAATTCAAATTAAAAAAAACTATGAGGCCTAGGAGTCGAACCCGAGACCCAGAGCAAGGAATAGATCGTCTTCACCATTGTGCTAGACGCCTGGTTGTGTTGACATGTCTTTGGAGCCCTCATAGTAGTATATGTTCTCTGTGTGGAATTCTTGCCCTCCAACATTGACAATGTAGATGTCTTAGATTGTTCCAACGGCCTCATACTATGCATGTGCCTTGGGGCTGATGGATACCGCTATGTCGTCTACAATCCAATGACTTAGAAGTTTAAAATTCTACCTCCTAGTACCCATGATGTTGGCCATGCTATTGGTGAGGCTCACTTGGGGTTCGATCCGACAGCCTCCTCACACTTTCATGTGATTAAATATGTGGATGTCAATGCTATGTGCGCAGGTGTGGAGATCTACTCATCTCAAACTATAGCATGGATCTATAAGGAATCTAAAAGGGGCGAGCATACTGATGTGTCATTTTATAGACAACCAAGTGTGTTTCTTAACGGTTGTCTGGACATTATGGGGCACTCTGGGGAGTACTCTATGATACTTGCTGTGGATATGGGGGGAAACACATGGAGGAAAATTGATAGGCCTAATGGTCTTCAACACTCCATGCATCAAGCTCAGGGTCACTTGTGTGTATGTACTGTTGCTGGTCCCAACAATTCCAAGCTTTCAATCTGGATCCTTGAAGACTATGGTACTAATAATTGGACATTGAAACATACGGTCAGCACGCGGATCCTATTTGGAAGGATTAATATTAGATTTGGTTTTATGGATTGTGTTGACGAGTACATAGTGATTACAGTTCATCCAAAATGGAATTTGATTTTCTTTGCTGGGGACGAAGGAACAATCATCGCATATGACATGGACCACATAAAAGTTCATGTCATCCCTTCTTGTGTCTTTCGATATGGTAGATGTAGCATTAAAAAAGAGTTCATCTACAGACCATACTATCTTCCTTATGTTCCCTTGTTCTTGGATTCATTAGCAGAGTAGTAAATAAAACTACATTTGATGTATCTTTCTGTCATGCATTTAAAATGGACCAATGTTATTTGCTTGTCTATGGACATGTTAATTTCCTCAATGATGGATGTTGTCATTATTTCAGCTAAACTAGTGTGCCATCTTTGTTTTGTTTGCAAATTGAATTATTTGTTTGGTGCACACATGTGTTACAGTGGTGTTACAGCTCCCGTCACCATTTCATCCATTAATTCAGCTGTAGAAGAATACTTATATTGATTTCTAATGTCATGGGTACATGGGGTATGCTGATGAGGGCACTCCAAAATACACAAAAATGACACTTCAAAAGCAATACAATGAACCTGCCATATTGTACTACTAGGTTATGCTACTATTAAGTTAGCCAAACTTAAAATTGTAAACGACACACTAACAAGCATCATAGGAAAACAAGGAAAACTATGGAGGATACTATTAGACACATTCAAATGTACAAAGGTCAGACTTTCTTACGTGTGTAATAACATTTCAACACCAATGGCTCATCTGCTCTACATTAGACTAACACGAGACTTGCTCCTCGCTACAAGGTTCTTGCAAGTTCAACAAAGATTGACAAAGACAATAAGGCAACAAAAAAACAAATGGAAACCAAATGACTTGAGCTACACCATGCTCAACAGATTGAAAGTGCAAGACTTGCTCCTGGTGCTGCCCATCAACAACAGGTTCTGCTTGCATAATTTCCATAGCTTTCTAAGAAAGCCTACTGCAGATAGAGATTACATAAGCTTCAGTAGATTTTAGGAGATTTCCATAACACTAGACTCCTGCTACGTTTCCTTCTTTTATGGCAATGGCTACAGTAGATTTCAAGGGAAGCAAAAGAAGGTACTTAGAATTGCTGCTCTTGCAGCATCGCTTAGGCCCTTTTTCCTACTGGTACGCAAGTTCCTAAAGACTTCCATAGCATTAACATCTTCATCAGGTGGACCATTTTCTTCTTCAAGTCCTTGATCATGTTCTGCTGCCTTCCTCTTGTTCTCCTTCTGTTCACATTGCACATGAGTTTTGCTTTATATTTATACAAAGGCAAGAGTAACAATAAAAACAACCATGACTTATAAATTTTTGCATCTGGACAACATAGGAGCGAGATCCTATAGCCTGGTGGTACTTCACTTTCGCATGGTTTTGCTTGTTCTTCTCAAATGTTTCCTATAGCTTCATTTGTGATAGACTACATCACAAGTAGACCATAGCAAGACTAGATAGGAAATCGATGGGTTCACACACCTGGTTCTTAGCACTAGACCAAATATTCATAAGTTCACACCACTATGCATCATTCATGGATGAGACAGGAGAGGTCATACGGATCTGATCAGTAGGGACGCCAATGAAGTATTTTTGCTTCAACCTGTAGCGTGCTTGCCATACCACAGACTGCATTACATTCTGGCAAGCTTCTTTTATTGGTGAGTGAGCACCGTTAACGCGCAGCCTTTGTTGCACATAGTAGTGTGAATAAAAAGTAAATCCATTAAAGTTGCTCAAAGCTGAGTTGAATGTCAAGAGAGGATACCCATCATACATTTAGCCTATCCACAAATCTTGTGCAATAGACGGCGCTGGGCCTCTTCCCCTTGTATTGTTTCCAATGCGTCAAAATTGGTACTTCACTCCTGACTAATACACCTACCTCTAAGGCAAACATGGCAATTTGCACTAGATCATGTGGCCTTCTGTTCCCCTTGAGAACAGAGATGCCCATCCTCACTCGTCCTAGTGATTTGCTCATTTTGTCAAGCATAATTCCATGAGTTCGAGGTGTTGGTGTACTGGTTGGCAGTCGTAATCATCTCGCCAATCCCTGTGGGCGGCTGTTAACACTGGATTTTGGTCAATTCTGGAAGATGACAGGTGGACCCACATGCAGGAAGAAGAGTGTTCGGCAAACAACGCAAGCGGTCGGCTAAATGCTTGTGCGGTCGGTTATTCTGGAAGGCGGTAACTCCATTCGGGAAAGCAGAAGATGGCAAGCAAAGCCGATCGAAAAGATGAAAGTTGTAATAATAAGGGACTCTGAGAGTTTGGGGCAAGGAATCGTAGTTTCCAAGTTTATTTAAGAGTTCCTTTGTAAATCGTAGTCTTTTAGGACTCGTGTTTCGTCTAGGGTATAAATATTGACCCTCGACCATTGTAATAGGCGTTCACAACCAAATCAATACAACCGCCGTGCCAACTTTCGAGTCCTTTTGTCGTGTCGTCGAGTTTCTTCGAGAGGAGTCATCGATCCGTCGACCTCCGTAAGTTCCGGCAACCTTGTTATCATGTTTAGTATCATGCGGTGGATTTAAACGTGATGCAAGTAGTCTTGTTTGTTTTCAATGATCGTATGGGCGGATCTTTGCTTGACAATCAAGAAGTCTTTGCTTATACTTTGTTTATGAGTAGATACCGTATGCGTGAAGCGTTTGCTCAATATGCTTAGTGGAAGCAAGATGCTTATCGGCTCTATTAGATTACGGCAAAATCTAAATAGATTCATCAAGTTATCCTGTTTGCATGTTTTAAATATTTTATATATTTGTAACACACTTTTGCCCAATCTAGATTGATATTGTTCGCCCTCTTCTATGGTTTTATTTCGAGCTTCAATGATCATTACTTTCATAATACCTTTGCAAATAGATAACATGCTCGTAATGGCTGAATTATTTTAATCTAGATTGTCACATGTTGTGGGTTCATGTATGTTAATCATGTTTAAGTTTTTTGACGAAACTAGGTGTCGTCTGCGCGCATTTGAGGTTTTAGATTGGCTTAATCGTGTTTATCTACACGTTCCTTCTTCATGGACCCCAACTCTACCGGATTGTTCTTTGAGCTTGGATATGCATTAACGCATAATCAATTTCACTTGTTCAAACATGTCTTCCCATGCATATGCATTCGACAATCGAGATCTTTACGTATGTCCATCCTACGATTAGTCGAATGATTTATAAACTTGTTGGCGAATGACTTCCTATAGTCAGTATGTCGTTGTAAGTGGCTTCGGGTCAGATATATACGAAATGCGTTCGTCTCACCCGACATGTTCCGGTTTGACATTTAACTGTTTTATCCCTTGTCAGTTTCTTTCAGGTCAAACTGACTGGCACGTTCCGGATCACGAAGCACCCGGGCACCCGATTGAAGCTACGCTTTTCGGCTTGCTGTGTGTGCGGCACAGTGCGTCACATTTTGTGTCAACACACTTTTTGGCACGCCCGGTGGGACAATCTGCTAGTTCAAGATGGCATCTGAGATCAACAATGATCATGTTCTGGATGTAAGCATGGCAGAATTGCCAGATAATTACAAGGATTTAGTGCTACAAGCGTGTGAGCAATACCAACGGAAGTGCTTGATGTCTTTTTCCAAAAACAAGAGCAATAAAGTATTTCAAAAGCAGTCAATGCCAAGGGTTCTTCTTCCGCATCAAACTGATTACACTGAAGAGGAGGATGCTCAGAAGATGGCAGCCCTGGTTTATAAAGCTATGGGAGAAACCATGACAAACCATCACACGACTTTTTCCGAATACCTTTCGGGCAATCATGATCAGTACTTTTGGCCCAATGGTTGATAAATACTTGAGGAAAATGTTGGACCACTTAGTGGGCCGACGCTTTCAATGTTCCAAAGCATCAAGAGAAGCCTGTTGGAAAGGAAGTAGCGTCGCCTTCAAATATAGGTGGATTGACTCACACCTGAAAAGCAATCACATCCCACCTATGGCGGATGACATTTGGTACCACAGAGAAGTGCCACTTTCAAATTTATAGAGTTTCTCCGGCATCAAATAGATTACGAAAGAATATGTATGGAGATGGATATCAAGAATTTCACTGATTACATTAAGCTATCAATGCCGTACCAAACCTGTGGTATAGAAGTGTTTCAGATTGCCTTACGGAGTGCAAGTACAAGGAAACCAGATCCGAGCATTGATGTTTTGATGCATAGGATGGCTGATATGATGCAAAATCAGTTTGGCTTGAAGCCAAAGAATCAATCCTATTCATACAAATCTCCTTATCCGTAATGGTACAACAGTGGTGGCATTGCCTCCAAGGGTGAAGCCTCCAATGATTTGACCAAGTTTTTCGGTCAAGATGATACTAGTACCATAGAGCACATCGATTGGGTACTTAATGCAAACTTGGAGAAGCCGCTTGGATGAAGCATGGAGGATTCGATATTTTCCTTTTGTCTCTTACAGACCGGCTTTCACATGGTTCACGCTCTCTACCAAATTTCTCATTCCATTGGTACGTGGGTAACTAGAGCGTAAAGTTTCATTCATATTTCTATACGGGTACCAATGAGAAGAAATTGGTTGATCTCATGAGTCCGAGGATGAGAACAAATGAAACACCATTGGAGTATCTTCGCAGATTTAGGGAGACCAAGAATATGTGTTATTCTCTAAATTTACTAGATGATCAACTACACCGGAATTGCTATAGTAGGAATGTTGCCGAATATCGTGGAGAAGTTGTTCGGTTTAGAGTTTGATGATCTTGGTCAACTTGCACAAATTTAGCAGCTATGAGTAATCAAGCCCAAGGATTCGTGAGAGATAATCGCTTTCGGAAGAACAATGCCACTAATGAGGTGTATCGTGGCTTTACGGACGGCGCGATCGAGTATATTGATGAAGATGAGATAGCTGCAACTTTGTTAAATTGGGACAAGGAACCCACTCAAGTTAGTCAACGCTGGTTGAAACAACAAAAGGGAACCTATGATTTTGATGTTACTAAGGCGCATGACTTTTTTGCATTGTTGATAAAGGAAGGACGCATCAAGTTACCGTAAGGACATCCTATGTTACGTCCCAAGAAGGAGTGAAAGACAAAAAATATTGTGGCTTTCATAACACTAATTCTCATTCTATTAATGATTGCCGAGTGTTCGAATGCGAATCCGTAAAGCTATCCAAGAGGGACATTTGAGGTTTGATGGCAAGATGAAAATTGATGATCACCCTTTTCCACAAAATATGATTTCTTTCTCTGTGAATGTGGTATCCGCCAATGATCTCAAAGGTAAAGGCAAGGTGAAAGTGTTGACTTCGATAGAGCAAAGGAGAGTGGTGCTTGTTGACCCGGATCGGCAAATCACCAAGAGAGAGTCAAGAAGATCGAGTTCGGTTTCGTATAGCCGAACCGAGAAAGGTCAAACTTCCAAACCCAGAGTTACATCACGTATTTTGCTAAACAAGTGGCGAGAGAACAAGAGAAGGAATACTTGTAAGAAACAATGGTTTATGGAAGAATGCCGGAGGTATGAGGAAGAAGTATACCAAGGGAGCAAGAAGAATACATGATGTAACAGAGCAGCCTCATTGGGGTTGTTCGTTCTTTAGGCATTGTTGGAATGAAGGTTTGAGGTTGCCTGCAAGAAATAATTGTCCGGAGTGTAGTGCTCAAGATTACTACGAGTATAGGCAATCTCGAGTCAACCGCCGTCCCGTCTATGAAAGACTTGGAACGAAGATTCCTCAAGATGATCGGCGCTTAAAATAGGTGGCTTTGAGAATCAAAGAAAGGAAAAGAGTTGCGAGTTCAGGTTGGATTCATGATAGAGTGCATAATGAAGAAGTCGACTTTTGTAAATACGTATGGCAAAAGGACAATGGTGTCCTCCGTGCCTAAGGAAAAGCCGAAAAAGAAGAGTACAACGATTGAGGAATAGGGAGTTGGAACAAGAAGTTGCCGAAACAAAGCAAATTTGGCGTCCCCAAAAGAAGCCCGATGGATGTGGTCCTTCGCTAATGCTTGCATGGCTTTCTTCCTCCCATCGAGTTTATAGCTCCCAAAGCCAAGATTTCCAAGAAGAGGTGTACTCGATTTTGATGAAAGTGAATGTCGAGATTTGATGGCTCAACTTGTATTAACACAAAGAAATTGTTTTTGATAAACCAATCAAGAATCGTCACTTGAGGCCACTCTATTTAAAGGGATATGTCAATGGCAAGCCTTTAACTAAGATGTTTGTCGATGGAGGGCTGCTATCAATATCATGCCTTATACTACCTTCAGAAACTTGGGATGACTAATGAAGAATTACTCAAAACCCACATGGTGCTTAGGGATTTTGTCGGCAATCCTTCCGATACCCGAGGTGCTATCCATGTCGAAATGACTATTGGGTCAAAAACTATGATTACTACCTTTTTGTCATCATTGATGGCAAGGGGCATATAGTCTACTCTTGGGCGAGATTGGATCCATGCTAATTGTTGCATTCCTTCAACTATGCATCAAATTCTCATTCAATGGGTTGGAGATGATGTTGAAGTTGTACATGCCGATAATTCTAAAGTGTTGCTGCCACGGAATCTACCTATTGGGAATATGAGGGCGTCGATTGTTTCTCCGGAAAAGTGTGGAAAGAAGGTCCCAGAATGTTTTTAGCGAAGGCCAACAAATTGATCCAAGCGATCGGCTCTCATAGCAATTTTAATGGGAAATCCGTCGATGGCAACAAAGGAAAGTTGGGGCGTGGTTTTATGTCACCGATAAGTTGGAGGAAATCAATGTTGGTGATGGTTCTAAGCCAAGGCCGATGTATATTAGTGCAAAGTTAGACCCGTAATATAAGTCAAAGTTGATAGATTTGTTGAAAGAGTTTAAAGACTGCTTTTGCTTGGGATTACACGGAAATGCCCGGATTGGATCGTTCCATTGTTGAGCATCGATTACCCATTAAACCAGGTTTCGTCCTTATAAACAACCTCCAAGGAAGATATACAAAGAGGAGGTATTGGCCGATGTGAAGAAGGAGGTTGAAAGGTTAATAGAAGCAAACTTTATTCGGCCATGCAAGTATGCAGTGGATTTCAAATATAGTACCGGTATATAAGAAAAATGGAAAAATGAGAGTTTGCATAGATTTTAGAAATCTTAATAAGGCTACTCCATGGATGGTTACCCAATGCCGCTTGCCGATTTATCGTGGTAGATGCGGCAAAAAGTTAGTTATGAAGTCATTAGTTTTATGGATGGTAATGTCAAGGCTATAACCAAATTTTTATGGCAATAGAAGATATTTCGAAAACAGCTTTCAGATGTCCTGGTCATATTGGTTTGTTCGAATGGATAGTCATGACGTTTGGGTTAAAGAATGCTGGTGCAACTTATCAGAGAGCTATGAATTATATTTTTCATGAGTTGATCGGCAAGATTGTAGAAATCTACATCGATGATGTAGTAGTCAAGTCTAGAAATCATGAAAGACATTTAGCCGATTTAAGAAAGACTCTGGAGTGCACAAGAAAGCATGGCTTGAAGATGAATCCAAACAAATGTGCCTTTGGAGTTTCGGCTGGTGAGTTTTTGGGATTTTTAGTTCATAAAGGAGGAATTGAAGTTGGGAAAAAGAGCATGGAAGCAATAGACAAAGTTGTGCCGCCAACTAATCTCACAGAATTGCAATCATTGTTAGGCAAAATCAACTTTGTGAGAAGATTCATATCCAATTTATCAGAAAGAGTTTTACCCTTTTCCCCTTTATTGAAGCTCAAGAAAGATCAAAAATTTGTATGGGGTGACATACAACAAAAGGCTTTTGATGAGATCAAACAATATATGAAAGCACCACTTGTGCTGGTACCTCCACAACTTGAAAAGCCTTTTAAGTTGTATGTGGCGGCCGATAGCCTAACGATAGGATCGGCCCTTATGCAAGAGTTTGAAGGAAAAGAAAGAGTCATAGCTTATTTTAGCCGAAAGTTGTTAGACCCGGAAACAAGGTATTCGGCTACAGAGAAACTTTGCTTGTGTGTATATTACTCCTGTACCAAATCACGGCACTATTTGTTGAATTCCGAATGCGTGGTGGTTTCTAGTTTTGATGTAATCAAACATATGTTATCAATGCCGATTTTGAATGGAAGAATTGGCAAATGGATTTTAGCATTGTCAGAATTTAATTTAAGGTATGAATCGGCAAAGGCGGTAAAGGGTCAAATTATTGCTGATTTTATTACCCAACATCGGGATCTTTCTGTTGAGGCGATAAACATTGTGCCTTGGGCCTTGTTCTTCGATGGATCATCTTGCAACAAAGGTGGTGGTGCTGGTATTCTTTTGATTTCCCCACAAGGAAAAACTTTTGAGTATGCAGTCCCTATTGAATTTCATGTTACTAACAATCAAGCAGAGTATGAAGCATTGCTTAGAGGGCTTCAGCTTCTTATAGAAGTAAAAGCCGTTGCTGTTGAAATCTTTGGGGATTCTGAGTTGGTGATTAATCAACTAAATGGTCAGTATGAATGCAAGAATAATGTGTTAAGAGAATATTATGAGGAGTGTAGAGAACTTTTGAAGAATTTTCTGATAGTAACCTTGCATCATATCCCTAGAGAGTACAATGAAGAAGCAAATAAGTTAGCTCAAGCTGCTTCTGGATATCGAGAGAATCGGGAAGTTTTTACTATAGAGGAAGATGTTTTAAATATCGATCCAAAGAGATGGTGATTGGAGATACGAAGTTACCAATTATCCTGAAAATCCATCTCAAAGGGTTTCCAAAAACTTAGGTACAAAGCTCTCAAGTTTGTGTTTCTTGATGATCGGTTATATTACAAGTCCATCGATGGAGTATTGCTCAAATGCTTGAGTCAGGAAGAGGCCAAGAAAGTGATGTATGAGGTTCACGAAGGGTTGTGTGGTGCACATCAGTCAGCTTATCGGATGAAGTGGATAATTAGGGAGAACTGGTTATTTTTGGCCAACTATGTTGGAAGATTGTTTTGAATATTACAAAGGGTGTCACAATTGTCGAAAATTCGGCAATATTCAAAAAGTTCCAAATATCGCTATGAATCCTATAATCAAGCCTTGGCCGTTCGAGGATGGGGTATAGATTTAATTGGTCGATCAATCCTCCTTCTAGTAAGGGACACAAATTTGTACTTTTGGCCACGGATTATTTCACCAAGTGGGTTGAGGCTATCCCTTTGAAGAAAGTAACGTCGAGAAAATATGATCGGTTTTGTTAAGGAACATATAGTTCACAGATTTGGGATTCCTCGGACTATAACAACCGATCGGGGACTCAATTTACTTCTTCGTAATTTTGTGACTTTGCCAAAAGTATGGGGATTAAGTTATATAATTCTTCTCCTTATTATGCACAAGCTAATGGTCGTGCAGAGGCATCAAATAAGATTATGATTAAAATTATCCGAAGAAGATTGATGAAAAACCAAGGAAATGGCACTTGGTTCTTAATGAAGCAATCGTGGGCTTACCGAATGGCTTGTCATGGATCCACTCAAACGTCTCCCTATGAACTGGTTTATGGGCATCATCTTTGTACTACCATGGGAGTTACTGTTAGATTCAAGGCGAATTGTGTTACTGAAAAGAATTGGCAAAAGAAGATTATAAGAGTCGATGATGGATGAATTGGAAGATTTACATTTGATTCGTCTCAAGGCATTGGAAAATATTGAGAAAAATAAAATACGCGCTGCGTGTATTATAACAAAAGGTTAGGTGAAACAATTCGTAGAAGGAGATTTGGTTTGGAAAAGCAGACATATTGCCGGTTGGGACAAAAGATAGAGCGTTAAACAAATGGTCTCCAAATTGGGAAGGTCCTTTCCGAATTGTAGAATGTGTGCCTGGCAATGCATACATATTAAAGACTTTATTCGGAGAAGAGTTTACTCGAGCTATTAATGGAAGATTTCTTAAGAAATACTACCCCAAAGTTGAGGTTGGTTCGTGAATATAGATCGGAAAAACCGATGAAGGAAAATCGCCTTTGGCCTAGAAGATCGGATCTGGGACTAAAAATAGCCGATATTGTTCATATCGCCTTTAGCCTAAAAAAAATCGATATACGAGATTGGAAATAGCCGATATCGTCTATATATCGCCTTTTAGCACAAAATAGCCGATGTAGTTTGCATCGCCTCTAGCACAAGAATGTTTATCCAAACCGGATGTTTTCAGATTTTTCGCAATCGCAATCGGGATTCTACCAAGAGAATCAAAGAAGTAAATGTCATTCCAAAGGATGAGATTATTTATAAAGTTCGTCCTAATACAAACTACTCTTCAAATAACTTGTTGAGGACGGATTGGGGTTTGTGATTTCGGCAAGGGCGTGATGATCGTCGTGGCCTCCGGGGCGCTCATCGATGTCGCCAACTTCGTCTGGCGTCCTCCAACAAAGCCAACTGGGTTGGGAGGAGTAGTCTTCGTTGGTTTGGGAGGTCATTGCCGCCACCCCGAGAGAAGCGCCGAGGTGCACACCTTGGATGACGGCCCGATCAATGCGGCCGTCCACGACATCAAGGCGTGCCTCGGATGTCTCCCCTTGAGCATTCACCTTGTCGGCAATCTTGTTCGCCGCCGTCTTCAAGCGGTCATTCTCCGCGAAAGAGCTGGGCGAAAAAAGAAGAAATGGGTCGACAAGCAAAGGAAGTCGGGGTGACAAAACTAAAATGAAAATATCAAACCGGTGATGGCGCTGCAAAATTGTTTCCATTGGTTCTCCCATTCGGCTTGATCAATGCCGAACTTCTTGAAGACGTCGCCTAGCTCCTCCCGGCCGTCCCTCTCTGGCGAAACTTGAGCGCCTCCTCGTGAGAGAGTATGGATGGTGTCGTCTCATTGCTCTCTTGAACCCCAAGGATTGGAGTGGTAGGAGCTTGGGGAGCCGGAAGACCCGGAGGAGCCGGATGATGGAGTTCCTGTTGAGCTGCCCATTCTCGGAGGAAGGAGATGGTATTGGTGGAGCTGATGACCCTTATCCTCGATGAATGAGAAAGAGGAAATCGAAATTAAGAGATGAACAAGGAAGTTGCAAAGGGGCAAAAAGTCGAATCATACCCACGACGCCGGGCAAATATGATGCCTCGCTTCCTTCAAATTTCCGTCGTCGGGGCGCTTGCCACGGTTGCCACTGTTCGTCATTTGCTTTGATGGAGGTTAGGGTTTCTTCCGGAGTGAATCGGATGAAAGAAGTGGAAGAGATGGATGTGAAACGCTGAGGCGAAGATAGTGATGAAGGCCAACGGAAAAGTCTATTTATAAGCGAGCGAGGGATCGTGGCGAGTTCCACGGGTTGTGGGGCGAGAATCCCGAACGGCGGAGTAGGTTTTCTCCTTTGATGGACCATTATCGGATCGGGCCAGCCTGAGTTAAGTCGAACGTCGCTTGAATATCTCCATGATTTATTGAAGCCAACATTGTTCGGCTATACCTTCACAAGATATTTGGATTGGATTCGTTCGGTTATCGGAAGAATGGAGACAATCGGCTATATTCTAATCGAGTAATTTAAGGGAAAATGGCCGATTGCTTTTTTTCCGAACGAATGAAAATAAGTGAACATAAAGTTGTTTAATCAAGGAAAAAAGGGTATCACACTTAAAGTTTATTACAAGCCTAATGTCTCTTCGGTTCGTAAGATGATTGATTGCTTCTATGGCTTCATCTGATTTCGCTAACATTATCTAGCACTTTTTGATCTTCATCTTCGTAACTCGGATGTTTGGACAATTTATTTTTGATCTCTGCTGGTCTTCTTTGATGGTCGAAGCTATCTTTAGTGAAGTTGCTTCTATGTTCTTCGGCAGATTGGCTATGTGGGCCTGTGAGACCTAATTTTGGCATTCATTTCGGCTAGTTGAGCTTCTAGTCTGATTTTTCATCCTCCATGGATCTCGCCTCAGCTCCAAGGTTGCCAAAGAATTTCTTGTAGTCTGGATATGAGAGTGAAGATCTTTAATCTCCAAATTTTTCAAAGATCTATCCTTCTCGCAAAGCGGCCCTCGAAGATATGTTCTTGGTTGCCCTTCTCACCATAGCAAAGTGATCATCAAGATGGGCTGCAGATTCTAGGGGAGCCTTGAGAGCGTAAGGATATCTTGATCAATGAGTTCAAGGAGGTCTTTTATCCGGTGCGCATCCCGAACCCGGTCGATGGTATCCTTATTCAAAGAGAATAATCACTTTTTTTAGCCGAGCCTGATTCTCCAAAGACAAAGTTTGATGAGAAGTGATCTCTTCACCTTTCTCAATAATGTAGTCCTCAATAGAGAAGGAGTAGCTGGTGGTCGGTTTAGTGATGTTCTTCTAGACAAAGAGGAAGAAAGAAGGTGTTAGCCGATTGGGTAATTTTGCTAAAATATAGTATGAGACAAGGCATTACCTGTTGGGCTGATTGGTCATCAGGATGGGTTATACCCTGGCTTGCTGGAGGACTTGATTGAAGGTTCAGAGGAGACGAATCTGGAGATTGATCAGGAGAAGTTTCCCTTGCCAGTTCATCTAAAATCTCATCTATTCTCAGTAAAGTAAGTGATAATGAGCATAAGAGATAGATGTTGTTAAAGAGAAAGGAGAGGAGAATTGGTTGAGCAATGTTACCTATAGTCTCATCAGGTTTATGAGCCTTTGAACCTTCAGTTTCATGGGTCTCTGAAATTTCGCTATCATGGATTTCTTCATCTTCAGTAGAAACTTCAGGGGTTGGTTCTACAGGCGCTGAGGTATTACCCGGTATGGGAATTTCGACTTGTGGGCTGCAGTGGAAGGAATGAATGTAGAGATAGTCGCTTATCGCTAAATGAAATGGTTGACCTGATAAGAAAATGTAGGTTCATGCCTTAAGGGATAATCTGCTTTCTTGGTCCTTGGTTTCTTGGGTAAGAGAAAACTTTCGTGTGTTTTCCTTTTGCTTTTTCCTCTGGAAGATGCAAAGAAATTGAGTAGCAGGAGTTCTTATGAGTGCCTTTAGAGGTGCTGAATCCAAAGTTGCGTAAGTTTTCATGAATTCCTTTAAGTTTGGAGCATCAAACCCCGAGCGAGTTTGGGACCAAATTTTGATAGTCTTGAATTGCTTTGGCGGGGAAGTAAACTCAAGATCCTGTGCATAACCGGATGTTAAAGTAAGAAGTGGATTCAAGAATAAGAAATGATGGGCATAATGAAATTACCTCACCGTCGGAAGCAAAATCGGGTTGCAAGTTTTTGCATAAAGAATGAACTGCTATATTAAAGATATGAGCATGCCATTCTTGCCACCAAGAGACAAAGAGGGATGAGCAAGATCTATTAGCCCAAATGGAGATGGTTCATATATTGGTAATTCCCATCCTAATTCAAAGACCTTCTTGGCTTCCATTCCTTCATTTGTTGCTTCCCTTGATTTTATGATTGTTGAGAAGAGGAATTTTGGGGCGCTATTGGCGCATCCTAATTGTCCGCTACCATGTTGGGATAATAGAACTCATAGGTGGATTGTACTAATCTCCCATGATGAAATTCGGCCGGCAAAGTGCAAGGTTTGATAAAGGAGTTGAAAATCTTTGTGGATTCTTGGCCCGAACAACCAATTTCATAGCTAAACTTGCGAGGCAAAGTCGATCTTCATTTTCCCTGTAAGGAAACCAGAGCACATTGCGAATCCTTTGAAAAATAGCTTGAAGAGATGACCAATGTCTATATCAATGCTTATAGATGCTCGCTACTCCCCATAAGTCCGACAAGCTTTAACCTTTCTTTGTCTCGCCTTGAAGATAGTTAATCGAGGGAAGCTTAGGTTGAAGAGGCTCACAGGGGTTATCTGATGCATATATAGTTGGAGCCACATTTGAATTAGCCACCGTGGACCATTCACACAAGAAATTTCTCCACCTTGGCACATCTCGAAGGGTGATCCGATGCATCATATGATAAGCGCACTCCCTAAAAGATATTTGCCTAATGGGATCTGGGTGCTCGCAGCTAAGTCTTCACCATTACCATGTGATTCGTGGTTGGTTCATTGGATTTTCCACAAAAATGAATCAGCATAGCCACATATTCATGAAAGCTTTCAACTCTTTGTCGAGAGGCGGCGCCAGATGCATTCATGTAATTACAATATGTTTGACCCATCCACATCCGTAACTAACGGCTCTTTGATTACTCTTGCTCTTGTACTTATAAGGATATACCGGCAATGACACATTCAAACCGGTCATCATGTATATACGTCGGCTAGAGTGATGGTCATAATACCATGGCGAAGATAAAGGCATTGGTAGCGTCGGACCAAAGATGAGAAGTCGCTATCGGAGGGAATCATTCTGGGTGTCTCTCGCTAAAGATAACTCCGCACAATGACCGATGTCCCGACTTTCCCGAAGGGCTGCTGCTCTTCTCCAACATTCTCCTGTGCCGATTCGCCATCCGGTGATTGGGGGAAATGGCCAATTCTTGAACGTGTTTGGCCATCGGTTTGGTGAGGTAATTCCAGACTTGAAAGGAATTCTTTGAGTTTCCTTCTCAATGATTTCGAATGGGTCGAGGATTTCCCATTGGGCCAAGGAAATAGGAGTCGGGGTTGGCGTAAGTAAGGGATCAAAATCGCTCTTGTACTCCTTTAGAAGATGATTGAAATCGAGGGGAATAAGTCAAAAGAGGAGCGGAAGGATGGGATGAAAGTTGCGAATAGAAATAAAGTTTACCTCTGGGACTTCATCCTGGTCGCCATTGAAGATTTAAAGGAGGTTCAAGTTATTGTTGAAAGATTGGAATTTTGGGCAGCGGCTGCGGTTTTGAACGGTGATGACCTAGGAGGATGAAAGAGCTTGTGGTCAATTTCGAATAAAACAACTTTTATCCCGAAATTGAGGGGCATGTGTTAACACTAGATTTTGGTCAATTCGAAGATGACAGGTGGACCCACATGCGGGAAGAAGAGTGTTCGGCAAACAATGCAAGCGGTCGGCTAAATGCTTGTGCGGTCGGGTTATTCTCGAAGGCGGTAACTCCATTCGGAAAGCGTAAGATGGCAAGCAAAGCCGATCGAAAAGATGAAAGTTGTAATAATAAGGGACTCTGAGAGTTTGGGGCAAGGAATCATAGTTTCCAAGTTTATTTAAGAGTTCCTTTGTAAATCGTAGTCTTTTAGGACTCGTGTTTCGTCTAGGGTATAAATATTGACCCTCGACCATTGTAATAGGCGTTCACAACCAAATCAATACAACCGGCCCCGTGCCAACTTTCGAGTCCTTTTGTCGTGTCGTCGAGTTCTTCGAGAGGAGTCATCGATCCGTCGACCTCCGTAAGTTCCGACAACCTTGTTATCATGTTTAGTATCATGCGGTGGATTTAAACGTGATGCAAGTAGTCTTGTTTGTTTTCAATGATCGTGCGGCGGATCTTTGCTTGACAATCAAGAAGTCTTTGCTTATACTTTGTTTATGAGTAGATACCGTGCGGCAGGCGTTTGCTCAATATGCTTAGTGGAAGCAAGACAGTTATCGGCTCTATTAGATTACGGCAAAATCTAAATAGATTCATCAAGTTATCCTGTGTTGCATGTTTTAAATATTTTATATATTTGTAACACACTTTTGCCCAATCTAGATTGATATTGTTCGGCCCTCTTCTATGGTTTTATTTCGAGCTTCAATGATCATTACTTTCATAATACCTTTGCAAATAGATAACATGCTCGTAATGGCTGAATTATTTTAATCTAGATTGTCACATGTTGTGGGTTCATGTATGTTAATCACGTTTAAGTTTTTTGACGAAACTAGGTGTCGTGCGGCAGACGCAGGTTTTAGATTGGCTTAATCGTGTTTATCTACACGTTCCTTCTTCATGGACCCCAACTCGGCTGGATTGCTGAGCTTGGATATGCATTAACGCATAATCAATTTCACTTGTTCAAACATGTCTTCCCATGCATATGCATTCGGCAATCAGATCTTTACGTATGTCCATCCTACGATTAGCCGAATGATTTATAAACTTGTTGGCAGACAGCTTCCTATAGCTGTATGTCGTTGTAAGTGGCTTCAGGGCCGTATATACGGAACTGTCTGGTCTCACCCGACATGTTCCGGTTTGACATTTAACTGTTTTATCCCTTGTCAGTTTCTTTCAGGTCAAACTGACTGGCACGTTCCGGATCACGAAGCACCCGGGCACCCGATTGAAGCTACGCTTTTCGGCTTGCTGTGTGTGCGGCACAGTGCGTCACATTTTGTGTCAACAGCGGCTTATGGTTGAACTTGGAGCGGAGATCGCGGTGATGGAGTCCTCGGACGAAGGCGGTGATGACCTCAGCTTCCATGATGTTAGGAATAGAATTCCTCATCTCGGAAAAGCGTCTAATGTAGCTACGGAGGAGCTTGGACAGCTTCTGGTAGATGCAGTTTAGATCATGCTTGGTGCCCGGCTGAGTACACGTAGCCATGTAGTTGTCGGTGAAGACCTTCTTTAGCTCTTCCCAGGATCCGATGGAATCTGGGGCGAGGCTTATGAACCAGTTCATGGCAGTTGGCGTTAGCATGAGAGGAAGATAGTTTGACATGACACTGGTGTCTCCTCTGGCGGCACAGATAGCAGTGGCGTAAGCCTATAGCCATTGTGTGGGGTTCATCCTTCCCTCATAGGGCTCGACCCTAGTGATTTTGAAACCACGGGGCCACTGAAATGTTCGAAGTGCCCTTGTGAATGCTAGGGTCCCTTTGGGGTTGTCGGCACCGTGATCTGCAGTGTTGGCGGTGTTGAGTGGCTCGAGAGCTGAGTCTAGGTTACCGAACACCTACTCATATTCTTGACGGTGGCGTACTTCTTCTTCATGGCGACTGAAGCGGCGTTCGTCGATACGTCGTCGCGCATCTCAGAGATTGTTGAGCTACACTCGAATGTCCTGGTCGACCTCCTGGTCATGTTGGCGGTGATGTTTAATGCGGTTGCCGCTAGCTCCCCCTGGAGGGGTTGCCTGTCATCACGGTGCTAGTCAGTGAAGCGACTTGGGTGGCGATTGGATCTTGGCACGGCTGATCGGCGAATCGAGCTTGTGGAGTATGAAGGTCTCTGATCCTAGCGGATCTCGTTGACCTGACAGTGCGCCGCTTTAAGCATGGCTGCAACCTTGGTGACCTCTAGTGTCTACAGGAGTCAAGCGAGCTCATTGGCGGCCACTGCCAGGTTGGCGCTTGGAGTCTTGTAGACGTCGTGGCCGTCAACACGGACAAACTCGTTGTCAAGGTTGCGTTGGAGTGGCCTTCCTTGCGAGTCAAGCTGAGCCTTGGCAATCACAAGGACAGCCTTGTTTGCTCAATGCTGCGCACGGTTGACATTCCTGCTAACATGGGCAGCGCAGTCCTCCTCGATCTCCCCTTCCCATGGGGGGCTGTCGATGCTGACGTTGAAGATTGCGCCCCCACGGAAAGGAGGGAGAAGAAGTTGCTCGGTGGTGGTTTCGGCGAGAGTCACCATAGAGTCCTGGGACTCGGAGTCTAGATTCTTCTCCGGGATGGTCTGGAGGGATGCTCTGGGGCATTAGCCGATGTGTAGCATGTTGATAGTCGGCGGGAGCTGGTCAACAATCTGGTCGGAGAGAGGATGGACATCTCCAACCTAGTCGGCGAATTTGCCCCTTAGGGCATCTTGGTAGGTGGCGGTGACATTGGTGAGCCTAAAGTGTAGGGCCATAACCCCTGGAGTTTCTCGAGCAGCCTCTGATAGATCTGGATCGAAGGGTGGTCAGCGCTGAACGAGAGTGTCCAGAGCAGATTCGGTGATGGAGAGGCAATCGGCGAGCTCCTGACCAACCCGATCGATGGATGCGATCATATCATCATTGTTGATTTGCCTCCTCTGGTAGCGAGGAAGCAGGCGGCGAGTTGTCGATGAAGGCGACCTCGAAGGCGGTTTCGAGATTAGATCTGCAGTCACAGGTATTGGGGTGATCGGCGCAGAATCGATTTGCACTGGCTCGATGAACTCTCTGACTCCGTCAGCGTTCATGATCCATGAGATAGATCCGACCGTGAAGATCTGGCCGGGCTACGGGAGGGACGAAGAGCCTGTGGAACATACCATCTTGTTCAATATAGAAACAGCACGCACACCCCTACCTTGCGCGCCAACTGTCGATAGAATATCATCGGTAGTCCTCCGAGGGGTATCCCATGAAGGTAGATTGATCGGTAGATATGCGTGTGATCGAGAACAAGAAGGCAACAGAGACACACGAGTTAGACAGGTTCAGGCCGTCAGTATGATGTAATACCCTACTCCTATGGTCTGTTGGATTGTATTGGCTATCATATGATATTGCGTGCCTTTGGAGGGGTCCCTGCCCACCTTATATAGTCCAGGGGTAGGGTTACAAGTCAGTTAGATCTGGGAGATAACCAAAAAGTAATAACAGATTACACGAATCATGGGATCATACATATCCTAATAGATCTTGTAGTATCTTCAAGATATCTTCCCGGTGTCTTGCGGGAGACGCCGAGCAGCGTCGTGACCCGCAAGGCTTCATCTTGTGGGCTGGGCCTCCCCTAGGGGCATAGCCCATGTGGTTTGCCATGGGTATCCGGGGTCATACCCCCCACACTACATCTATAGGTTTTGTAAATTAAGCATGGTGCTTAGGTTGAAATAGCCTTCTTTAATCAAAATTTGACATGGTGTTGAAATGTGATTAATGAACTTTGAGAATTAGTTTCATAAGCAATTGAAGTAATCCAATATGGAGATAAATCAAGGCTATGTTTATTTTTGCAAACTTTACCTTAGCCTTGTTTATGCTAAATGATAAAAAGTTGGGTGAACACATAAAATAAAAAATATTCATAATAATAATAATAAAATTTAGGCTCCCCAGTAATCCAGCTGGTAGAGCCCTTGTTTGTTTCCTTTTTGTTTTTCTTTATTAAATAAAACAGGTACAAGAATAAGTGTGTGGGAGATCTCTCGAGCATGACATGCACACATTCAAGATCTCCCACCAACACGTTGCACAAACCTGAACGTTCCATCATGTAGAAGGATAGGACGAATGGCTCCAGAGAGGGGTGGCTAAACTTCTAGTTTAGCCAAACCACCTTAGATCCCCTCAGATCCTTCTTCATCTTCAAATGATGGTTTGTGCAACATTACCCACAACTCCCTACAAAACTTTGAGTTTAAACAATCATAATCTTAATCACTAAAATTAAACTCAATAAACCAACCAATGCCCCTATGCACATTTTATAAACCACACTTTGTTCAGAATTCCAAAAGTGACATGTTCATAATATCATTTAGATAGAAGCTTACATAAAGTTTGTTCCATATACATACACTTATGCTTGTGGGAAAATATTCTAATAGAACAATCATGTTGACTAAGTTGTTGTGAGGTGTGATATAGTTCTGACTTAGAAATCCTACCATTTCTATTCAAAGTGCTTGGAGAATTTGTTTTGATAAAAATGTTATAAAACCATAGTATCACAAACTCCTGATTTGGTGAGGAACTCCTACCAAGGCCAAATATAACATCTAGCAAGTTTCAAGCCTTCCACATTTGCTGCTTGTTATTGTATTGAGTTTGGTCAAGTCTTGTTGACCCTTGTTGAGAGATTTATCATGCTCCCAAGATCAAGATCACGTACACTCCATATAAACTTACTGCTCCTACACTAGGAGTATGCAAAAACATGTTTCCATGCACCAAAAATCCTGCTCCTACACTGGGATTAGACAAAAAAATGTTTGCTAGGTAAATACTCCATGTTCTAAAAGATAATGATCGCTCTCTAAATATGTGATTTAGAAGAAGAAACATAGGCTATGCAAAAAGCTTAAGAAAAAAATGTGGACACATGAAGGTCCAAGTACAAAAAAAGGTTGAGCACATGAAGGCTCATGTATTGGAAAAAAAGAAAGAGAAAGATAGCCATGTTTCAAAACAATAAGTTATAGAGAGAGATCATATCTACAAAAGGAGTATAGTTTTAGTTCACCTTTTCCCACACACATGCACATCTTGATCTAAGACTATGGCACTTTTCTCCATGGATCCTTGATTTGACTTTACAACTTATGCAATACAAGTATCTTATTTTGTTTATCCCTACCTAAAACTCCACATAAACCTTTTAGAAGTGGGAGAAAACAAAAGAAGACAAAACAATGCTATGCCTTGGTGAGGAAGTATACACCATTGAGTGATTTGAGAATGCCATTTGAGGAGTATAAAGTGAACTATGCTTTTGTTTGAGAAAAAAACTTTCAAAACTCCAAGTGCTAAGATGTGAAATTGGGAAGATGACTTTGCTTCGAGAAATGTTCCACTTTTCAACAACCCAAGGAAACATGTTAGCTAACGCCACATATCCCACTTGTGTAAAGAATATGTTGGAATAACTTTCTTGTATAGCCATATATCTTAGGATGTTATGCTCGTGATTGCTTTTATCTCTAACTTTGCTCGAGGACGAGCAAAGGGCTAAGTGTGGTGGAGTTGTTGGCGGTCCTTAACTCACACTCTTAACCACCAACACTCACATAAAATCCTAGCATACAGACACCAAACCTAGAAATAGGGCTTTAGAACTAACACTTTCCACAAGTTTTGGTGTTTGATCTTTTGCAGAAGGACATGTCAAAATTACACAAGAAATATACCTAAAGTATACAACAAATACAACAATACAAATACCTGACATGAGCCAAAGGGGAAGGAGGCCCACAACCAAGCAAATCAGGGCCCAGAACAAGTGGAGAATAAGCCCAAAATCCAACCAAACCAACTCAACTCTACACAACACCGCCATGGGCCAAGTCCAGGAGATCACAGGAGGTAGCCCAACAAAATCGGACTCAAGGCAGTCCACCTAGGGTGCTGCCGCACCCATGGTGTTGGTGGCCTACCTCGGGCCCAACCTTGCCAGGTCGGTTCATACCACCCCTCCAAGGATGGTTCATAGGTGTTGACGGTCACTAACACCAATTATAAACCATCAACATAACCTGCATTTATATTTAATTCCATCACCAAACATATGTATAGGGGTTTAAACAAATGAATTCCATGAGCTTTGATAAATATTTGTATGCAGGAGGATTTATCTAGAAAATAGCTCTTGGGACCACTATCATACACTCCAAACAAGCAAACCAACGATAACAAGTCATTAAACCCGTCAAAACTGCGAAAGACAACTCTAGAAGGTTCCAGAAGACACCATGCCAAAGCTTGGGCCAAACGGCCACGAAAGTGGGCCGGTCGGCCCAGCCCATAGGCAGGAAGTCTGTCAAAGAGCCCGCTCGCCTTCCGTCGCCTCGTACTCCTTCCTATGATCCACACCATTGATTTTAAGACAGTTTTAGGTCAGTTTGTCCAACTATGGTCAAGGGAGTTGACGCGGATCGATGATGTGTCGATTCCTTGCCCCCTACTGCACCTCAATTCCTTGCCCCCTACTCCACCTTGGCCTATATATAGCAGCCTCTACCCCCCTCGCTGGGGCCATCCTAAAATCCTAATTCATATCCTCCTCATCAGGATCAGAGCTAGCTCTCAAGATGTAGAAGTAGAATAACTCTAGTTGAGAGTTAGGGAGAGTTGAGCCATGCTTAAGTTCTGGAGAAATCTTCAGAGGTCGGGTATATTTTTGTATCTTACCTTTGCAATATTTATGCTTTAATATAGTTATCTTGTCTATTCACTTTTATGCCTTTCATGTGTATGGTTAGTATAGTTATCATATCTTAGCATGGGATCTTCGCTCGCATCGAGTGTTCTAGTTATTATATGTGATTAGAGTAGTAATTAATAGTGTAGACGTGGTTTCTAGACTATTAGAATAGTTGTGGTAGCCCTAGGTGGTGATAGCCCTGACGGTCGACGTAGTCCACCACGTTCAGGATGGTGTTTGTAGGACCATAGTCGGAGCTTCCTAGTCCTTTTCTCATCCCTTTCTGTGGCTAGTGTCCTGATGTCTCAAAGTGCTATTATGTGTGATCGCTATATTTACCCATGAGTTAGTTCTACCCTCTAGTCTAAACTAGAATACAACCGAAGTAATAGAGAAGTATTTAGGAACCTTGAACTCAACCATTGTCCTCTCAATTTAGCAAGACTGCTCATTTATATACCATGGAATTCTCTTATGTGTGTTATTATTCATAACTCTTATCGTCATCAACACCTACCCCCACTTTAGTTCAGTTGGTATACTAGTTAGTAGATACATGATGGAGAACTATCAACTTCTTTAACCATTGTTTCCCTGTGGATAAATATGATACCTTGGAATACTCCCAGGTGAAAGCTACAACGGTATCCGTGCGCTTGCGGATTTATCTGTGTGTGTTTAAAAATACCAACAAGCTTTCTGGTGCCATCGTCGGGGAAACAATTGGCGTAAAGATTTTGATACTAGCTTGATATCTGCTAATTTAGTTATAACTAGCTTTTGTGGGATTACCCTTGTTCTGTTTAATTGTGAAAAAGATTGGACAACAAATGCCGTTGCGACCTTTCGGCAAGTTTCAACAAAGAAAGAAGAAACATTGAAGAACCCAAGATCCATCAACATTGGAACCCTGCTATCTCACAGGTTTGTATAAACATATATATATATATATATTATTCTAACCATGTGTAGATTGAAGAAAAAGGTGAGATAGTCTTGCTCATGGACTTTAAACTTAATGAGTAGTTATCTCTAAATTTTTGCATTCCACTACACGTTTACTTTGAATAATCCATGTGTCCACTCCGTTTAGTTTAAATTCTCTCATATCAAATCCACAACATATTTAGTTTCTTCCATACATTCATGCCACTTGCATCTTTTATTAAAAAAATCTATCACCATGATCATGCTCTTTCATCTCTATTTGAATAAATCTCTATAATGCTTTAATATTAACTTTTATTTACTATAGTATGTTTAGGTTTGGAAGTATCTTTATACATCTTTTAAAGTAAGCATGGTGCTTAGTTTAAATCAAGAGGCGTGTGACCTAATTTCCAAAGGCTTTTTAAATTAAGCGTGGTGCTTAGGTTAAAATACCTTCCCTAATCAAATTAGACATGGAGTTTAGTTTGGTTAGTAAACTAAAACTTGCTGTAACAGAACCGACCAAATCATAAGAACGTAAGTACAAAAACAATCACCAAAGCGATCAAATTCCTGTACTTAAGCTCCCATAATCCTGGTAGTCCGGAAATCACGAAGGATTTCCACCAACTCTCGACATACAAACCAAGATCGTAGTGATTCAACACAACACATCATCCGTTACAACATTTCATAAGTAGCATTCGGATTACATCCATCAGAGTTCAAATAAAATATTACAAACCAAGTTCAAATGCGTGGAAGCAACATAGTTTAGTACATAACTTCATAGTTTCAAATACATTGCTAGATCTGAGTCATGTCCCACAAAAGCATTATCAGGTACGAGAACTAGTAGAGACCGCGCCCAACGGCCTAGTCTTCATCCCCAGCTGGGAGAAGGCAATACTTGCAGCAACCAAAGTAGAACTGGTAATCTGCAACAGGTGGAAGATAAACCCTGAGTACGAGAAGGTACTCAGCTAGACTTACCCGTCAAAAACCAGAAATAAAAGACACCAAGGATCATGCAAGGCTTTTTAGGTGGGCTAGCTTGACACAGTTGCAGAAAAGAGCTTACGATTATAGTAACCAATTTAAACTTAGCATCAAGCTTATCATCATTTACCTGTCTACTAGATTAGCACCTGTACTAGAGCACTCACTTATTAGGAGCAAACAATATTAACCATAGCAGGTATAATAAGGATGTCATTATCATATCATCATTTCCGAACCATTATGTTATTAAGTGTATCTACATTGGAGATAAGCCCGTCAAGTTCTCACTATCCGGGAGAGACGGCGATTCGAATCGAATTACAACTCAGCTGTGGGGGTATTCCTAACTCTCACCCTGGCATACTTTGCAAGGGTAGCCGTGGGTCACCTTTGGAACAACTTAGGAACCAAATTCGCAGGTTCGATCAGCGCCAGCACTCTCAGGGATTACCCTTCTGCCAGGACGATCAGGACTTTTAAATCACCTGCCCTTGGACTCACGCCTACGGCTCCCTTCCGAGGCGCACTTTATACTTATCGACTCCTGGCCTGAGGTGAGCTACTCGGCTTCGCGGTCGGTCTTCAGACACGGCCAACTAAGAGAGAGGCATGCGTTCAACATGAACAGGAAAGGCTCCAAGATTCTGTCCTTAATCAACACAGACGGAGTCACTGCAAACCGGCAAGCCTCCGTCCGGTCTTCATTTCAATTAAGACTAGTTCTTTTCCACGATAGCAAATATAGCCAACCATGCCACATGTAGATTCCTATATCTCGCAGGTGACAGGAAATCACCCGACTTCTACCGTGTTTAAGCAAGGCTAAGCACTACACGAGCCTGAGCTACATAGGATTCAGGGTATCAATATCTGAACAAGGATTGGATAACCAATGCAGCAAGTGTTTGCATCCAACACCTAAACTTAATGCAACAATATATATAAGTAACAATAATACTGTAACTGCATTTAAAAAATTAGGAGACTTAATATGCTCCGGGGCTTGCCTTTCACAAAGTTGCACGGACGGTGATCCGGGCACTCAACGGCGACCTCGTCTGGCACTTCTTCTGAAGGCTGCACCTCCTGAACATCCGGTGTCGGCTGCTACTGCTCGCTCGGTTCCTCGAATTCCAGCAGGGTCACTCCTTCCGGTACACCTATTGCATGCCGATGCACGAGATAAATATCATGGATGCATAAGGAATGACATGATGCTCATGATGAATGAATCACAGTAAGTGTTTAACGAAAACATTACTAGACACTCGTTTACCGATTAAGAATAGCTCTATTCAAATCACTTTAAAACAGGTATCTAACTTAACTTGAAGAACAAGATCAACTTACCTAACTTGCATAACCTAAGATAAAGATGCTCATCTTTAGTTAAAGGCCTAACACCTAGGAACATTACCACAAACTTAGAAATAGTAAAGGCATACTTAAAACAACAGTTAAAGCTTCATATGCAAATGGGTAGTTCCTTAATTCAATCACAACAAGAGTTCTACAAATCCAAATAACTTGTAAGAGGACATTCTGGAAAGCTTATGAAATTCTCTACACTTCATTTGTAAACATCAAAGCATGATTCTTATGTTAACCAAATCAATTTCCAGTAAACCTAGAATCTGTCCCGCAATGACAGGGTTACTAACTTAATTATTTGATGATGATGCAAAAGCCTAATTTGACCAAACCAAGTTTAGCAACTTGTTACACATACCAGAGGAACACTAGAAAGTATAATGCCAACTTCTAAATAAATCATTTAATATCCTTTTCTAATTTATTTAGTTAATTAGGTGATTAATGCAACATATAGTAAAACTATTCATAAAAATCTACAAAAATTACAGTAGCTATCTCATGCTTCACATAGGCTACCATAAAAATTTCAAAGCCATTGAGCAAGCACAACTTGCTGTATCCAAAATAATAGGTGGCATGCCTATTTTTAGGATAATTAGGAAACCCTAAGGAAAAGTGTCAAGCAATAGATTTCACATTTTTCCTAGCATCATTCTAGCATAAGAACCTTACTCACCAAATTTTACCTATACTGGATCTATAGAAAAATTATGAAAATTCACACAAGATCCATCCGTTGATAAATAGAAATTCTATAACTCAACAACTATACATGCACTAGCTCTGAAATTTCAACCAGAGCTTCTACTAAGCAATAATAGATTACCCACAAAATTTCATGATTTTTGGACCACAGAAACTCAAGATAAAATTCAAACAAGTTTGCATGCATCTCAAAACACATTTCAAAGTCCTATTTCATTCATCCAAAATTTCTAAAACATGTGCTCATATAATATTTTTATTAAATACTAGACATTACTAGGAACTCAACAAAATTGGAACCATAGCATTTGGATCTACCAAACTTGAGTTACACATTTTTGAATCATGCACACAATTCTGTGAAAAACAAAATAAACAAAACAAAACAAGAAATCATTTCATCTTCTTTGTTGGGCGGCTCGAGACACGGCTGGCCCTTGAAAGCGCATGCTGCCTTGACCCAAGGCAGCGCAGCCCAGCCAGGCTCTCTTCTGAGCCTCGGCGGCTGACAGCCGGGACCCACACGTCAGGGAGAGAAACAGGGGAGGCGGCCTCGGCGACGGTGGAACTCGCCGACGGCGACTCCTCCGGTGAATTGGACAGCACCGGCGTGCTCCCCAAGTTCCCACGCATCGATTGACCTACAAATCCGAAGCTCTAGCAGTCCTTAAGTGCTCCGGCCACGAAGCTCGGTGACTCGGCCATGGCGCACGACGGCGCTCGGTCGTGTCCCGGCGTGGCTGGACCGGCATTGGTGGTAGCCTTTACACTCAAGCATCTACACGTGATGGAGAAGGCTAAACGCGAGCTAAGAAAGGAGGAGGGGAACGGTGCCGTGCTGGCCATGGTGAGGTCACCAACGCGGCCATGGCGCAGCGGTGTCAGAATGGTCATAGCGACCTTACCCAAGCACCAATGGCCCGACTAAGTGGTGGAGAAGCTCGTGAGGAACACCGCGGAGCTACGGTGAAGACGTAGCGCGCGTTTTCCTAGCGGCGCTCGAGCTCGGCGACGGCGAAGCAGGAGCGGCAATGGCGGAGCGGCTGCTTGCAGCTGCACTTGCTGTGGCGAGCGGTGGAATGAAAATGGGATGGCGAGCAGGTCAGGCAGGCGCGCGGCTTCAAGTGGAGGACACCGGCAGCGGCGTCAGGCCAGCCACAGCACGTGGCCTGCGCGGTCAGGCGACCGGCGACGCGCGTCCCCCACGCGTCGGGTGTTTTCTGAAACGGAGATCACTATAGCTCGCCTGATACATCGATTCAGTGATCCAACGATCGACTGACAGCGTACTTTTGATGATCTATAACTCCCAAACGGTGGCGATCTGGTTCATGGTGTAGTTAACAAAATTAAAGATCCAAGTGAGTACAACAACTTTGTTAATTGGAGCTTGGACTAATTCGGTTAGGATTAGGAGATACAAGCCTCCAAACAGGGATACTCGAAACTGAAAATCGCCAAAAAAGACTTAGAAAAATTCTTAGTGTGAATTCAGCATGGAAATCTGACTTGTGGGCCATGTTTGATCATGTTCCACACATTTTCATGAGTTGGCCATAAAACAACTTTTGTTCCTTGATAAATTAGCTACAACTTTTGTAAAGAGTGCATAGCCATGCAAAGTCTCTAAGTTGGACTTTTGAATCAGTCAAACGGTGACACTCCAAGGTCAATTCAAGTCAAACCTTCACTTGAGGGCATTTTGTCATTTTGATCTACATGAACAATGTCCAAACAATTACCCTAAGTGTAGTTAAGGTGTATTAGACCATGATCAACCACTTTACAAAATTGTTATACCACTTCTAATGATCACATGTGATAAAGAAATTAAAAACAAGCAATTCATTCATATGTTTCAATTCCATGTTTCACATGTTTCAGGACCTTGTGGTTATTTTATACTTGTCATATTACTACCATGTTGCCATGTTTCATGGTATAAGAAACTCAGGTTGCATTCACATGTTACACCATTACTATTCACAACACTCAAGTATGAAACATACACAATTGGAAAATGTTGCATATGCATGTTTTAGTAACAAAGGCATGATGAAATAAATGATGCACATGTTTATGAAATGAAATGCAATTAGTAGGAGCCAAACACCTAGGGTGTTACAGCCTTCCCCCCTTAGAAAAAATCTCGTCCCGAGATTTGGAAAGCGTACCATTTAATATAGAAAGCTGGATAGTTTTCCTTTAGATAATCTTCCCGCTCCCAGGTTGCATCCCATTCACTATGATTACTCCAAACTATCTTGTATAATTTAACTACTTGCATACGAGTCACTCTTTCTTGAGTATCCAGAACTTGCACGGGCTTTTCCTCATAAGAAAGATCATATTTCAAGTTGACTTTCCTTGTTGCTATTCTTTCCTCGGGAATACGAAGACACTTCTTCAGATGGGACACATGGAATACCGAGAATATAGCTCCCATCTCATGTGGTAGATCGAGTTTATATGCTACTCTTCCACTTTTCTCGATAATGCGGTAAGGTCCAACATATCGAGGCTCAAGCTTCCTTTTAATTCCAAAACGCTTGACTCCTTTCATAGGGGATACCTTCAGATAAACATGATCACCTACTTCAAACTCAATAGGTTTTCTTCTCTTGTCAGCATAGCTCTTTTGTCTAGCCTGAGCGGCAGTCATATTCTTCTGTATAGTTCGGACTTGCTCTTCGGCTTCTTTTACAAAGTCAATACCATAGAATCTTCTTTCCCCGGGTTCCACCCAGTTCAAAGGAGTTCTACACTTGCGGCCATAAAGAGCTTCAAAAGGAGCCATTTTAATACTCTCTTGATAGCTGTTGTTATAAGAGAATTCAGCGAGAGGTAACCAGTCCTCCCAAGAGCCTTTGCAAGAGATAAGACAAGCTCTAAGCATGTCTTCAAGAATTTGATTAACACGCTCAGTCTGTCCTGATGTTTGCGGATGATAGGCAGAACTGCGGATTAGATGAGTGCCAAGATTCTGATGTAGGCACTCCCAAAAGCGAGCTGTGAATTGCGGTCCTCTATCAGAGACAATGGATTTGGGCACACCATGGAGACGTACCACTTGTTGAAAGTAAATCTCAGCATAATTGTGAGGGTGATAGGTAGACTTGACCGGAATAAAGTGAGCGGATTTAGTTAGACGATCTACGATAACCCAGATGGAATCACAACCCCTTTTTGTAGTGGGTAATCCAACAATAAAATCTATACTAATTTCTTCCCACTTCCAGCCAGGAATAGAGAGTGGCTGCAATAATCCGGGCCTCATGTGAATAGCCTTGACTCTGCAACAGTTATCACACTTTGCCACGTAAGCTGCGATCTCTTTCTTCATCTTGGTCCACCAATAATACAGCTTGAGATCTTGATACATTTTACTGCTACCAGGACAGATGGACAATTTAGAAGAATGGGCTTCAGCCATAATTTGATTTCTAAGTTCTTTATCTTTGGGTACCACAAGCCTATCCTTAAACCAGAGAATTCCCTTGTCATCGACCCTAAAGTGCTTGGTCTCTTTCTCTTTCATCTTCCGCTTGATGTGAAACACACCCACATCAGTCTTCTGGAGTTCGATAATTTGACTTCTAAGAGAGCAATCCACATTGATATTGTGGAGCACTACAGGATGAAGGAGGTGTGCCAGATGAAAGTCTTCACTAACTAAGGAATTGCAATGGGCCTTTCTGCTTAAGGCATCAGCAACCATATTTGCCTTACCAGGATGGTAGTGCACTTGAAGGTTGTAGTCTTTGATTAATTCTAACCATCGTCATTGACGCATGTTCAACTCGGGTTGAGTAAAGATGTACTTGAGGCTTTTATGGTCAGTATAGATGTTGCACACATTACCCAGCAAGTAATGTCTCCAAATTTTTAGGGCATGAACAACTGCGGCTAGCTCTAAGTCATGGGTAGGATAGTTGACTTTATGCTTTCGAAGTTGGCGCGAAGCATAAGCAATTACTCAGCGCTCCTGCATAAGAACACACCCCAAACCGGTGCCACATGCATCACAATAGACATCAAAAGGCTTTTCGATGTCAGGTTGTGCCAATATAGGAGCAGAGGTTAGCAAGGTCCACAAAGTGTGGAAAGCCTCTTCACACTTCGGAGTCCACACAAACTTCTCATCTTTTTGAAGTAGTCGAGTCATGGGCTTGGCAATTTTTGAAAAATCCAGGATAAAGCGACGATAATAGCCAGCCAAACCAAGGAAACTTCGAACTTCTATGACCGTAGTAGGTGCCTTCCACTCAAGGACTTCTTGCACCTTAGTAGGGTCAACCGAAATTCCATCACTAGATAACACATGACCTAGAAAAGGTATCTTGTTCAACCAGAATTCACACTTGCTGAACTTAGCATAAAGCTGGTTGTCACGCAACCGAGTTAAAACAATTCTCAGATGTTCAGCATGCTCTTCTTCATTCTGAGAATATACCAGGATATCATCAATAAACACGACGACAAACTTGTCCAATTCTGGCATAAATACAGAATTCATCAGGTACATAAAGTGTGCCGGAGCATTGGTCAACTCAAAGGACATGACGAGGTATTCGAACGAGCCATAACGAGTAGAGAAAGTTGTCTTAGGTATATCTTCAGGACGAATTTTGATCTGATGGTAACCAAACCTCAAATCGATCTTGGAGAATACCTTAGCTTTGGAGAGCTGATCAAACAGAATATCGATGCGAGGAAGAGGGTATTTGTTCTTGATGGTAACAGCATTAAGGGGGCGATAATCCACGCACATGCGTAGAGACTCGTCCTTCTTCTTCACAAATATAGCCGGACAACCCCAAGGAGAAGAACTAGGCCGAATCAAACCTTCCTTCAATAGCTCATTCAACTGACTCTTCAGCTCAGCCAACTCATTGGGCGGCATTCTATAGGGCCTTCGAGAAATAGGAGCCGTACCCAGAATGAGTTCTATCTTGAATTCTACATCATGGTCCGGAGGTAATCCAGGCAAGTCATCAGGGAAGACATCTGGAAACTCACAGACAACTGGTAGATCCTCAATGGCTTTGGCTAGGGTAGCATTGGCTATTGTGAATAGAGATATCACAAGGTAACTGCACTAGAAAACCCTTCTTATCCACAGGATCCCTCAACATTACCACACGGGTTGACGTATCGATCAACACTCCATTCCCACTCATCCACTTCATTCCTAGGATTATATCAATTCCTACCCCCGGTAGAACTACAAGATCCGTAAGGAACTCTCGATCCCCAATTTCAAGCTTTACATCTTTTACTACTTGGTTAGTCATGATATTATTCCCAGTAGCACTAATACAATAACCACCCTTGACAATTGTAATCACATTCATCATATGCTTAGATGCAAAAGTAGAACTCACAAAGGAATGTGAAGCACCCGAATCAAAGAGCACAACTGCAGGGTGATCATTAACAAGAAACTTACCAGCGGTGACCACTTCACCAGCAGGAATTTCCTCCACAGTAGTGTAGTGAACACGCCCCTGACGGACGCTTCCCTAAGCATTCTGCTTAGAAGGATAGGGGCACTTATTTGCCCAATGACTAGGCTGGTTACAGTTCCAACACGACCTATTAGCTGGTGGGACATTGGAGCTGCCCTGCCCAGAGGTATTCTTTGGCAAGGAAATTGTGTACCCCTTGCAAAAACCAGTTTTAGCTTGATTCTTCTTCTGAGGTGGGCGGTACCAGACATTAGCATTGGGTGGACGGTACTGGGTCTTAGATACCATTGGTGCCTTAGACTGAGAAGCACCTGCCTCAAAGTTTCTTTTGCGGTTCTTGGAAGCCGCATATACCTTATCATTATTCTCTTGAGTCAGGGTGTCACTGATAAACTCATTGAAGGTGACACACTTACAGTTGCCCATAGACTTCATCAGTTTTGGGGAAAGTCCCTTCTTGAAACTAGCTATCTTTTTGGCCTCAGTATCAACGAACTTAGGAGCATACCTCGCCAAGTTGTTGAATGCCTAGAGGTATTCATTAAGACTCTTGTTGCCTTGGGTTAGCTTCATAAACTCGGTATGCTTAATGGCCATGAGACCAGGAGGGATAAAATGTCCCCTGAAAGCTGCCTGAAACTGGCCCCAAACTATCTCGACGTTTTGCAGGGAAGGTGGTCCTGTGATGGGTCCACCAGATGCCTACAGGGCCTTGGAGCTGGTGTCCTGCATATGAAGCCTTCATTCCTTCGGTCAAACGGAGCAATCCAAACCTTTGCTCTATCGTGCTCAACCATTCATCAGCTTGTAATGGTTCCTCTGCCTCATGAAAGATAGGAGGCTTTGTGTCCATGAAGTCCTTAAAGCTGCTGTACTGGTTCGGCTCGGGTCCTTGGCGGACATGTCGATCCTCACGGTTAGCCATCTGGTGCATAGCCTCAGCTAGCATGCGCTGACTTTCCACAACTGTCTGCATTAGCTCAGCTGGGGTGGGTGGTGGCGGAGGTGGTTGTTCCTCATTTCCCATGCCACGACCGCGACGAAGGTTATGAGCCATCTGCAAAATGTATAGCCAATGAGCACTGACGATGTTGAAATTTTTGTAGATGAATCGCATAATTATGCCAAACTGAGTCCATTGGAGGGAATGCATTTATATGATCAACAAAGGCACAATCATTCATCACAACCACACAACTCATCAAGCGCATCAATTGACACATAAATGCGATGAACTTAACCAACAACGAGATCCATAGACCGCAAAGACGAAATTCATCACAAGCTCACATACGTGGAGCATAACACGTTCGATAGGTTACATCCAAGCCATAGTGGTTCCAAACTTACATTCAAAGATAACTTAAAGTTCGACATTACATCCCAACGATTAACTTATTACAGAGCTACTCATTCATGCATGAGGATCAACAAAAGATTAGCTCTAGCGCATTAGCTAAGTAGTAAGCTAAACTACGCATCATCCTCGGAGTCAGTGTCAAAGATCTCTCCTCCATCTTCATCACTAGCAGGCTCTAACTCCTCATCTTCCTCCTCATTAGGTGGAATGTCCTTAGGTCCATTGACCTCCATGTCATCATCACCTTCAGCCATGATGACACCAGAGCCCATCTCATCCTCATCATCAGGTGGCAGGAGAGGGTGAAGTTGATTGTGTAATAGGTGAACCTCCTCATGGAGATGGTCATTGTACTCTTTAGCAACTGCCACTTGCTGCTCTAACTCTACCTGTCGTGCTCTCAACACATTCTCTTCATTCCAGGCTTCATTCCGTTGGTTCATCACGTGAATCAACATGCATTCACAGTTGCGGTGAGCAACTATCAACCTCTGAACCTCAAGGGTCTCTTGGTCCCTTTCCTGTGTTACTTGCTCCAAACGGTGCCGAGCCGCATTCCTCTCAGCAGTCACCCGAGCTAGCTCTATCCTTAGCCTTTCCGCCTCAGCAGGCTCAGGACGGGGCTCACGAGGAGCTAAACGGTGACGAGGCGCCCTGCCTCCAGCGGACTTGCGAGTAGTGAGCTTCGTGCGCGCCATCTGTAGCAAAAGTTACAACGTAAGGGGAGAATCATTTAAGGGATATGGATTTTAATTAGTCAGGACAATCATATTTTAAAGGAGGGAGTAATGCAAGAAATGCCATGTATGCTTGAACATGATGCATGCACGATCCGTACGTCCTCACAAACCTAGAAAAATTTAAAGGCTAGCGAAATATACGGTGGCATACATACGTTCTCTCGTATACGGTAGCTAGTCGATCTACAACGATACGTTGTTAGTGTACCTGTAGAAAATTTCATTTCAGCCCAGTAATTTCCCAAAATGCATAAAAAGCAAGCAGTAAACTAAATACTTTCATACATACATCCCCCGATGCATATACTCTAGTATCACAGCTACCCGTCAGAGATACCCACATTTAAGTACTCTCATAGATACATGATTGAACATGTAAGTATGCGAGCAACCACAACTACTCTCCCCTAGACCGACGGTTGGACGGTCATGCTCTCACAACTCCCACTTACCAGAGTGTAGAGGTATTTCGATCCATACATTACCACCCAAGCGGATGTCATCCATACAATAGCACGCCGTATGGACGACAAAACAGAAACAAGCAGTAACCCCCAAGTTAGTACTTAATAAGCCACCTAAGAGTCCTTATTTGGGCATAAGGGATATGATCACTAGCAATACTTAGTATTTAATTTAGGATTTTCACAAATACTTTTGTTTTAAATACACAAATGACATGTTTAGTGTCGAATCTTGCTCTGATACCAGCTGTAACAGAACCGACCAAATCATAAGAACGTAAGTACAAAAACAATCACCGAAGCGATCAAATTCCTGTACTTAAGCTCCCATAATCCCGGTAGTCCGGAAATCACGAAGGATTTCAACTAACTCTCGACATACAAACCAAGATCGTAGTGATTCAACACAACACATCATCCGTTACAACATTTCATAAGTAGCATTCGGATTACATCCATCAGAGTTCAAATAAAATATTACAAACCAAGTTCAAATGCGCGGAAGCAACATAATTTAGTACATAACTTCATAGTTTCAAATACATTGCCAGATCTGAGTCATGTCCCACAAAAACATTATCAGGTACGAGAACTAGTAGAGACCGCGCCCAACGGCCTAGTCTTCATCCCCAGCTAGGAGAAGGCAATACTTGCAGCAACCAAAGTAGAACTGGTCATCTGCAACAGGTGGGAGATAAACCCTGAGTACGAGAAGGTACTCAGCTAGACTTACCCGTCAAAAACTAGAAATAAAAGACACCAAGGATCATACAAGGCTTTTCAGGTGGGCTAGCTTGACACAGTTGCAGAAAAGAGCTTACGATTATAGTAACCAATTTAAACTTAGCATCAAACTTATCATCATTTACCTGTCCACTAGATTAGCACCTGTACTAGAGCACTCACTTATTAGGAGCAAACAATATTAACCATAGCAGGTATAATAAGGCTGTCATCATCATATCATCATTTCCAAACCATTATGTTATTAAGTGTATCTACATTGGAGATAAGCCCGTCAAGTTCTCACTAACCGGAAGAGACGGCGATTCGAATCGAATTACAACTCAGCTGAGGGGGTATTCCTAACTCTCACCCTGGCATACTTTGCAAGGGTAGCCGTGGGTCACCTTTGGAACAACTCAGGAACCAAATTCGCGGGTTCGATCAGCGCCAGTACTCTCAGGGATTACCCTTCTGCCAGGACGATCAGGACTTTTAAATCACCTGCCCTTGGACTCACGCCTATGGCTCCCTTCCGAGGCGCACTTTATACTTATCGACTCCCGGCCTGAGGTGAGCTACTCGGCTTCGCGGTCGGTCTTCAGACATGGCCAACTAAGAGAGAGGCATGCGTTCAACATGAATAGGAAAGGCTCCAAGAATCAGTCCTTAATCGATACAGACAGAGTCACTGCAAACCGGCAAGCCTCCATCCGGTCTTCATTTCAATTAAGACTGGTTCTTTTCCACGATAGAAAATATAGCCAACCATGACACATGTAGATTCCTATATCTCGCAGGTGACAGGAAATCACCCGACTTCTACCATGTTTAAGCAGGGCTAAGCACTACACGAGCCTGAGCTACATAGGATTTAGGGTATCAATATCTGGACAAGGATTGGATAACCAATGCAGCAAGTGTTTGCATCCAACACCTAAACTTAATGCAACAATATATATATGTAACAATAATACTGTAACTGCATTTCGGAAATTAGGAGGCTTAATATGCTCCGGGGCTTGCCTTTCACAAAGTTGCACGGACGGTGATCCGGGCACTCAACGGCGACCTCGTCTGGCACTTCTTCTGAAGGCTGCACCTCCTGAACCTCCGGTGTCGGCTGCTGCTGCTCGCTCGGTTCCTCGAATTCCAGTAGGGTCACTCCTTCCGGTACACCTATTGCATGCCGATGCACGAGATAAATATCATGGATGCATAAGGAATGACATGATGCTCATGATGAATGAATCACAGTAAGTGTTTAACGAAAACATTACTGGACACTCGTTTACCGATTAAGAATAGCTCTATTCAAATCACTTTAAAACAGGTATCTAACTTAACTTGAAGAACAAGATCAACTTACCTAACTTGCATAACCTAAGATAAAGATGCTCATCTTCAGTTAAAGGCCTAACACCTAGGAACATTACCACAAACTTAGAAATAGTAAAGGCATACTTAAAACAACAGTTAAAGCTTCATATGCAAACGGGTAGTTTCTTAATTCAATCACAACAAGAGTTCTACAAATCCAAATGACTTGTAAGAGGATATTCTGGAAAGCTTATGAAATTCTCTACAATTCATTTGTAAACATCAAAGCATGATTCTTATGTTAACCAAATCAATTTCCAGTAAACCTAGAATCTGTCCCGCAATGACAGGGTTACTAACTTAATTATTTGATGATGATGCAAAAGCCTAATTTGACCAAACCAAGTTTAGCAACTTGTTACACATACCAGAGGAACACTAGAAAGTATAATGCCAACTTCTAAATAAATCATTTAATATCCTTTTCTAATTTATTTAGTTAATTAGGTGATTAAAGCAACATATAGTAAAACTATTCATAAAAATCTACAAAAATTACAGTAGCTATATCATGCTTCACATAGGCTACCATAAAAATTTCAAAGCCATTGAGCAAACATAACTTGTTGTATCCAAAATAACAGGTGGCATGCCTATTTTTAGCATAATGAGGAAACCCTAAGGAAAAGTGTCAAGCAACAGAATTCACATTTTTCCTAGCATCATTCTAGCATAAGAACCTTACTCACCAAATTTTACCTATACTGGATCTATAGAAAAATTATGAAAATTCACACAAGATCCATCCATTGATAAATAGAAATTCTATAACTCAACAACTATACATGCACTAGCTCTGAAATTTTAACTAGAGCTTCTACTAAGCAATAATAGATTACCCACAAAATTTCATAATTTTTGGACCACAGAAACTCAAGATAAAATTCAAACAAGTTTGCATGCATCTCAAAACACATTTCAAAGTCCTATTTCATTCATCCAAAATTTCTAAAACATGTGCTCATATAATATTTTTATTAAATACTAGACATTACTAGGAACTCAACAAAATTGGAACCATAGCATTTGGATCTACCAAACTTGAGTTACACATTTTTGAATCATGCACACAATTCTGTGAAAAACAAAATAAACAAAACAAAACAAGAAATCATTTCACTGCTGTTGGGCCGGCCCGAGGACACGGCGGCCCGCGAAGCGCACTGGCGCGGCCCAAGACGTGGCGCAGCCCAGCCAGGCTCTCGCCTGAGCCTCGGCGGCTGACAGCCGGGACCCGCGCGTCAGGGAGAGAAACAGGGGAGGCGGCCTCGGCGACGGTGGAACTCGCCGACGGCGACTCCTCCGGCGAATTGGATAGCACCGGCGTGCTCCCCAAGTTCCCACGCGTCGATTGACCTACAAATCCGAAGCTCTAGCGGTCCTTAAGTGCTCCGGCCATGGAGCTCGGTGACTCGGCCATGGCGCACGGCGGCGCTCGGCCATGTCCCGGCACGGCTGGACCGGCATTGGTGGTAGCCTTTACACTCAAGCATCTACACGTGATGGAGAAGACTAAACGCGAGCTAAGAAAGGAGGAGGGGAATGGTGCTGTGCTGGCCACGGTGAGGTCACCGGTGCGGCCATGGCGCAGTGGTGTTAGAATGGTCATAGCGACCTTACCCAAGCGCCAATGGCCCGACTAAGTGGTGGAGAAGCTCGTGAGGAACACCGCGGAGCTACGGTGAAGACGTAGCACGTGTTTTGCTAGCGGCGCTCGAGCTCGGCGACGGCGAAGCAGGAGCGGCTGCTTGCGGCTGCGCTTGCTGTGGCGAGCGGAGGAATGAAAATGGGATGGCGAGCAGGTCAGGCAGGCGCGCGGCTTCAAGTGGAGGACACCGGCAGCGGCGTCAGGCCAGCCACAGCGCGTGGCCTGCGCGGTCAGGCGACCGGCGACGCGCGTCCCCCACGCGTCGGGTGTTTTCTGAAACAGAGATCACTGTAGCTCGCCTGATACATCGATTCAGTGATCCAACGACCGACTGACAGCGTACTTTTGATGATCTATAACTCCCAAACGGTGGCGATCTGGTTCATGGTGTAGTTAACAAAATTAAAGATCCAAGTGAGTACAACAACTTTGTTAATTGGAGCTTGGACTAATTCGGTTAGGATTGGGAGATACAAGCCTCCAAACAGGGATACTCGAAACTGAAAATCGCCAAAAAGACTTAGAAAAATTCTTAGTGTGAATTCAGCATGGAAATCTGACTTGTGGGCCATGTTTGACCATGTTCCACACATTTTCATGAGTTGGCCATAAAACAACTTTTGTTCCTTGATAAATTAGCTACAACTTTTGTAAAGAGTGCACAGCCATGCAAAGTCTCTAAGTTGGACTTTTGAGTCAGTCAAACGGTGACACTCCAAGGTCAATTCAAGTCAAACCTTCACTTGAGGGCATTTTGTCATTTTGATCTACATGAACAATGTCCAAACAATTACCCTAAGTGTAGTTAAGGTGTATTAGACCATGATCAACCACTTTACAAAATTGTTATACCACTTCTAATGATCACATGTGATAAAGAAATTAAAAACAAGCAATTCATTCATATGTTTCAATTCCATGTTTCACATGTTTCAGGACCTTGTGGTTATTTTATACTTGTCATATTACTACCATGTTGCCATGTTTCATGGTATAAGAAACTCAGGTTGCATTCACATGTTACACCATTAATATTCACAACACTCAAGTATGAAACATACACAATTGGAAAATGTTGCATATGCATGTTTCAGTAACAAAGGCATGATGAGATAAATGATGCACATGTTTATGAAATGAAATGCAATGAGTAGGAGCCAAACACCTAGGGTGTTACACTTGCTATAGTAGATACTGGTTATTTTGTTGGACTAACCCATGTAGAAAACTCTCAAACTAAAATTGGGGAGGTGCTGAGATAAATTCAGACCAAAGATGAAGCAAGGCATATGAATTCCAAAAACTTTGCACAAAGAAGACCCAGCTCATTCTTCATGGAAGGAAGAATTGCGAGTATCAAGGTTTATTCACTTATCTTTGTTGCAAGTTATCTTAAGCCTTGAATCAAGCTAGAATGCAGCCAACACATAAAGTTTGTTAATAAAAAATATATGCTAAAGCAATCCTTTCATTAGCATAGAGGAAAACTACAAAAGATATGGACAACAACCCGTAATGCAAATTTGTTTTATTCCCTCGGGTATGTGTCCACTAACGTTTTGCAGAAAAAATGAGTATAAGCTATGCCTGTTCATGGTATGAACCTGCAAATCCAGAAATCACCACTATAGCTATAGAAGTGGATGAACATATCGATAGGCTATGAGCAACATCAAAGACAACCTAGCATTGAGCCTTTCCATGACTCAAGCTAGGATGCTGATGAGAAGCAGGATGAAACCCACCTTGTATTAGCTAGAATATGCATGCTTTCATCATCTTCGAAGGGACCAGCTAGCACGTTGGCAACAAGGACCAAGACAACAAGATGCCACTACATCATGGCGTGCATCATTATGTCAACAAGCATTGGTAATCAATGAGGTCTGTTGATGGTGTTTCATAAGGCTACAATGACCATGGAGTACCAATGAGGTCCCTTCTTTGACCATGGGCTAGCATATCACCAACAAACAAAGAAGAACAACTCTCTACCACGCCGTTAGACAATCAAGGAGGAACTTGAGTTTGCATCTCTAATGAACCTCAACTTGTCAACCATGAATCAACAAAAATCAAGAAGGGTTGATGGAAGAAGAGCATGCATCTATCTGCATCCTCACCTCTAGAATCAGATGGTGCAAAGAAAAGCTAAAAGCAAGGGAGAGGTCCTGCTCAATGGACCAAAAACCATGAGTTCTCACCGACAGTGTCGAGTGACGTAAAGGTCCAAGTGAGGGGAAGGAAGGCTGACTTTTCTATAGTAGATACAACCCTGCTATTATTCCTCCTAGGCTCCTGTCGCTCTGATACGCTAGGTTTGCAATCCCTCTGCTCAATATTGCTTTATCTCTACAAGTTTGAATATGTTTACAAATTTCATATATGAAAATCAAACTTAATATATAAATTAAAATCAATGGGATAAAACATGGGATAAAGATTCTATGCTAATTAAAATGTTAAAACAAATTCTGTTGTAGCATAGAAGATGACCTTTAGCTCTATGACAACACTATCCTTATTTCAAATTATCTATACATCCATTCGGGTACGTGTTGTCCACTAATCTTTTGCAGGAATGAAACAATGAATGGAGCAGAAGGTCCAAACAAAATGCCAAGATTCACAAAAGAAAGAAGAAAAAGATGGCATGACAAAAGAATCAGAAAGGAGTGCGACATAGGAGACAAGATGCTCATGAACAGCTAAAGCAAGGAAACCTTCAAGCAGGAAGAGAAGACCACCACACAGTCATCTACCATTCATCACATGGTGTCATCGCGCTCTAATGATGAAGGTAACAACTTAAGGTAAGTGGTCATTATTTAGAAAGCTTCCCTTTGATCTTGGTATTCACATAAATGAAGAAACAAACATGTTTGAGTTACAACTTTGCTTGATCCAACCTGATTAACTCAACATGTCTTATTCCTTAAGCTTGTTCATAGTGCCACTTTCTTGATCTCATAGTCTTAATCAAATGAGCTAAAATATTGCATATCTTATCTTTGGAAGATGATAGTCATAATCATGTAAGGTTTGATACATTATAGATATTCCTTCCATAGGTTAAGCAACTCCACTCTTATTGACAAATGTATTCAAATGCCACATTAATACTCATCCTTCTGATCTTATCGCCCATGTTATAAGAATAAATAATGCACATAACATTAACTCTATCATGATTCGATGTGCCTAAGGCTAAAAAAATAATAATAAATAAAGTTTTGGTTTTGTTGGTGTCTTCCCACTAACAGAACCCATGTACTTGATCTCTACCTTGTCTTTATGAGTAGAACACACTTCGAGCAAAGTGTGGGGGAGTTCATCCCCCAAATTCTACAAGTGAAAGTTCTGAATCGGCAATAATGATGCACATAAGATGTCGCCAGCTTCTACTACTAATGCCTGAACAAGGAGGGAGAACAAGTCAAGAAAGATGAACTTGTCATACTAAAATCAAATTTAAAACCAAGATGGGTTTGACAAAAGAAGGTGGCATCACCATTAGAAGCGCCGCTACTGGAGGCGTCACCTCAAGAATCCTCATCTTCAAGAGCGAACTGAGGTACAATGCACTTCCATAGCTACCAAGGGCAAGATCATGAAGCAACCTCAAGTCAGCATTAGGGAGGATGCATGTCTTTCTCTAGACGAGAGTATTATGACTCTTAGGAGGACTTCCACCACTTCGACAACAGACTCACAACCATTGAAGAAACAAATGTTGCCATACAAGGTACGTTACACAATCACACATAATGGCAGGTAAGCATGGGACAAGAGATGGCCAACCTCCAGCAACAACAGCAATAGCCAAATCAAAAATTGAGGCTCTGTTCTATGTAGCACCCGGTTTTAAGAACAAAACCAGATACACACCATATGTGAGTCTAGGAAGTCAAATCTCACATATAGCTACAAATAAGGGTAATATCGAAAGACAATGCTTAATATATAACATACTTAGTATAAAGAATATAACCTTAGACAACAAACAGCGAGAAAGACAACTCTGATCTTTGGGTGAATACTCCAATCCAAAGGGACAACTGCTGGTTGATCACAAGCCTAACTTCTTCAAACTCTAGCAATCTGGTACCCATCCGAGATTTTATCAAAGTATTGAAAAAGTAAAGCAAGCGTAAGTATATGTCGTACTCAACAAATATAACATGGGTTTCATGAGGCTCAAAAGGCTGACACTGGTTTAACTACGATTAGCTTTTAATGAGTCATGATTTTAGCAATTGAGTAGCAACAAGTTTATCATAAGCCCATGTACACACATGATCAGGTAAATATGAATAATGAATAGCATAGTAATCATTAGTGAGCATCTTTATCATCAGTATCATCAGTGTTCATCATCTATTCCATAAGGGTTCCAAGGCCGCTTGTGACCATGAGCACGGCTGATATACTAGTTTTACACTCTGCAGAGGTTGTACACTTTCACTGTGAGTCATGATTTACCCTTTTGCCCGAGGTCGTGAGCCTATTAACCCACCACCAAGGAAGGTCGGCAGGGTTCACTATGAAGCCTTTTAAAGGTTAGTCTAACAAGTTAGGGCCGCTAGGTTTCTAATTGGCAAATAGAAGTAGAGCTCCCCTTCCAAATGGCACAATAATGCGCAGCCCATACACATAAGGACAGAGGCCACACTATACCCGATTTGTCAAGCCCCTCTTGCGCCATAGAGGTAACCACTAACAAGCTAGAAAAGGTCCTCATACTTGACTAAAGACAGAGCCATGTGGCCCTCACAGTTGTACTGTAAGTCTCGGATGATCACTTACAGATAAGTCCGTAGGGAGAGGAATCTAGAGCACCATAATAGTAGCCCAATGCTCTAGCCCCCTGATTCCATGTTGCTAAAACCCATCTTTTAGTGTTTATTGCATATACCATTAATCAAGTTACAAGATCATGGTTATTTATCATGAGCACTAGCATAATACTACCCAATGCAAAACACCCATCGTGTTAAGGTACAAGATATCAAATAGCTAGGATATCCTTAGTGGCAACAAGGTAGACACATGCTATATGAATTAAATAATTAAATTTGAATAGGACAACAAGGATGATCCCATGCTACACTTGCCTTAAACTCTGATCCTTCTTCTAGTCCAAAGCTTCAAAGGAACTCCTTGATCAACACGTAAAGCTCATCGACTGGACAGGATCATAAAGCACCACACAAGAATCCATGCAATCATACACGAAGCAAACAATAGAACTAAATTAGAACAGTACACCAAACAAATAAAAGGTTTGAAAACTAATCTACGCATTGCTATAAACACACAGACGTGAAAAGCACTCTAATTGGAGCTAAGATGAAAAAGAAACATCTACCGAAAGATTTACTTTTATGTAAGAAGAAGAAAACTATAGGCTTCATTTATTTTAACAATATAAAATCATATATATAAGATATTTTAGAGAAATATCCAAATGGAATTAAGTCAAATTATATTTGAAATTAGAAAACTAAAGTAATTTTAATCATTTTTTATTTATAAACCTCGTTGCATAACCATTAATCAAGTTAGGATTTAAATCATGAAATTCCAGATCGAGTTACATGGTAGACACTGTTACAAATGTGTAGATTATGTCATTGTGAATCTAACGCAACCAGTGTTCGCCTAAACGGCCTAAACGGCAGATTAAACGGCCACTAAATGGTAAACGGTGATAAACTGTTTTGTTTAGGGGGTAAACAGAAATTAAACGGTTGACCGTTTAAACGGTCAAAAAACAGGAAAACGGTCTAAACGGTCTAAACGGAACGGAGATAAATAGTATTAAATGGGCTAAACAGCTGTTTAAACGGCTGTTTAGGCAAACACGAGGTAAATCTAGTTTAGTTTTATATGGATAAATTTGTATACTTAAGTTTATTATATTTATAAATGTGTACACTTGAGATGTTACATGCATAAATATCTATATTTGGTTCTTTTCACATGCATAAATATATATACATACCAAAATAATTGATTTTTACTCGGATAAATATGTATAAATGCTAGAATACTTGTTTTCTTACATTCACATATATAATTATATGTATTTTTTTTAAAAAGTACAAAACCATTTAGACCGTTTAACTTCGTTTAAACACTGTGCAAACAACCTAATTGCTAAACGAAGGGCGACCGTGTAAAGACCATTTACTGTTTAGGAAAACATTGAACGCAACTTGAACGGGTCAAAACGGAGTTAAAACGAAGAAGATATGATGAAAACAGTGTTCGTGGCAATTTTGTAAATAACCCGAACTAGATTATGTTTTTAAAACATGAAAATGTATTTTGAATCTAACAGAGAGAAACTACGCTTCCAAAAAAGGAAAACGTATTTCAAAAACAAGCTATGGACTGTGGGTTGATTTTGTAAAAGTCTTGGGTCTCTTTAGCAAAAAGGGCGGTGAAAGGGTACGCTCTAATCTGGATCGTTGATCTTCGAAGGGACGGCTATGGGGTCTGGAGCGGTGGTTGCTAGCCAGAATAGAAGGGCTGGTGCGGTGGACTCCATTGCCAGCGATGAGATGCTCCACAGAGTTGGATGAAAACGTCGTAGAGGCCTCGGTTTACAACGGGAAAAAGCATGGGGAGACAGAGGAGAATACAATGAGCTCACCTAGGCGCTTTTCTTGGACGGAGATGGCTTGAAGATGATGTAGGACAGACAGGGCGGACGGTGGCTACTTGCGATAGTTCAGCGGTGATTAGGGACCACACGAGAGCAAGAGAAAGAGGATATAAGGGCTTGGGAGCTTCGAAACCTCAGCGCAAAACTCGATAGCAGGTCGCGAACGGCTGTGAGGCTTCAAACGGCGTGAACGGCCACGGCGGCATCGGCTCCCAACTTAGCGAGATCTGATGGAACAGAGGTGTGGCTAGGGCTAGTAGGTGGCTACGCTAGGGTTCGGGATGGAGGCGGCGCCGACGCTAATGAGGGATAGGGAGGCGGCGCTGTGCAGGCTCGGTATTTATGAGGGCCCTCGACGTGGGGTGCACGCCAATCGTGAGTCGGTGCGGCGACGGACTCCTTCTCGATAGAATCCGACGTGGAGACGAGAGAAGGAAGACGAGCAGAGGTTGGAGATGACACTCACAGAGCGGGGGAGAGGGCGGTGTCCACACATTGCTGGGCTAGCCTATTTAGCTGGTCCTACGGGAGAGTGGGGGAGACGACAGGTACGAGCAGGCCACTAGTTGGGCCGCAGGGGAAGAAGCGGGAGCAGGCTGGCTAAGGGATTAGGTGAGGGAACTAGGCCTTTGGGCCAAAAGTCAGGGTGAGAGAGGGAGAGAGGTGAAACTCCTTTTTCTTTTTCTAAATTTCCAAAACAATTTTCAAATGAGTTTTGAATTCTCTTTTGAGTCTTAGGTCAAAACCACTCATCACAATAAATCAAATCCAATGGCATGTATGCTCAAACATGTTGCTACCTTATGATAAATTTTAATTTAATGAAAATTTATTATTTACCTATGTTTTCATGAGCACAAAATACATAACTAAATCATTTCATCTATATTTCAAAAAGAAGCAAATTTTAGGGTGTTACATTCCAACACCTCCACATTCGGCCACCTCCTTGAGCAACCACGTCAACAACTAGCTTGGGGGAAGAGCATCCCCCGTGTATCTAGCTAAGTATCTCTTTTCCCTTATTATTTTTACTATTCTTAGTTCGCTTTATATATCTAAAAGAAAGATGAATAACTAAAACAAAATAAAATATTATCTTTATAGAAATATATATAGTTATAATGCATAAACTAAAAATGAAAACAAAATAAAAAGTGTGTGTCTAGTTTGCTTTAATTTCTTTTAAGAGCTAAATAAATAAAAAGGGACTCTAAAGATAATCTCTTAAAATGGAAATAATGAATAGTTTCTTTGTTGTAATTCCTTTGAAGTACCTAGTTTTTAGCCTTGAATTCTCCCGAGTTTTGGATAAGATTGTTTTGATATAAGGATTTACTCTGAACTTGAAACTCGTGGGTAGCATTTGCTTGTTCTAAGTCTAGGTAATTGACAGATATGATATGAGAAGGTCTGAGCTGCTGTTTATCTTGTTCCAAGTGACACCAAAGTTTTGGATATTTATCTTTTAAAAACACAAAAATGCTACAAAGAAGAAAAGCATCCGGGCAGATGGCTCAAAGAGTTACCAGCTGTGGTCTAGGGACTGCGCACTCAAGCTAGTCACAGCACCGGTGTGTCCCCATATTTCTTGGTTTATGGCTCAGAAGCCATACTACCAGCGGACATTGCCTTCCGAGCACCTAGGGTGGAAAATTATGATGAAGAGCAAGCCGCAGCTGTTCGGACAGAGGACGTCGATAGGGCAGAGGAGGAACACCTGATCACCTGCGTCCGCATAGCCAAATATCTAGAAGGTTTGTGGAGGTACTACAACTGCAACATCAAAGGTCATTCATTTGCTGTCGGCGATCTTGTTCTCCGCAGAAAACAAAAAACCAAAGGGATGCATAAGCTCTCCTCCCCATGGGAAGGGCCTTACGTCATCAAAGAGGTTACCCAACTAGGGTCTTATCACCTACGTGACTTAGACGGAATCGATGTCCCCAACTCATGGCACATCGAGCACCATATACGTTTCTATCCTTGAAACGCTCCAAATATGTACTCTCCACTTTATGATGAATAAAGTTTTGGTCTCCATAATTTGTCTCCATTTTTTCTCCATTATGATTTAATCTCCACTTATGGTCACCGAGCTCTAAGCTACTCCTTAACAAACTCTAGTATGAGATCGCCATAACTGCTCTGCCACGTTTCTCCCAAACTCCAATGTATTTTGCTAGATCGTCGGCCACATTTCTCCAAATCTCCAACGTATTTCGCTAGATCACCGACCATGTTTCTCCAAATCTCCAACGTATTTCGCTAAATAGGTTTCTCCAAAATCGCCGACCATGTTTTCTCCATATCTCCGAAATCTTTCACCAACCACTAAGAAGCACACGTTCTGTTCTGTTCTCTACGGAGAAGACCTAGTCTCCGATCTATCCCTACACGTGCTACAGGCTCCGTGCTTTGCGTTATGGGTGGTCGGCTGTGGTTCCTTGGTCATGCCTATTCCTCCTACACGTGCACGGGCTCCGCGCTCGACGTTATGGACTATGGGCTAGCCAAGGCCAAGAGCTCAGTAAAGAACTAACTGCTCGGACGCCACTTATACTACGTTTATCTCCAAGTTATTTTGCCAACCGCCTAGCAGCACACGTTCCGCTCAGCGCTCTATGGAGAAGACCCAGTCTCCGATCTCTCCCTACACGTGCTACGGGCTCTGCGCTTTACATTATGGGTGGTCGGCAATGGTTCCTTGGTGACGCCTGTTCCTCCTACACGTGCATGGGCTTCGCACTTGATGTTATGGACTATGGGCTAGCTAAGGCCAAAGAGTTTAGTAACGAACTAACTGCTCGGACGCTATTTATACTACGTATAATTGCATTAGGGTTATTACTACAATGATTTTTCACCACAAATACTAGCAAGCTGCATAAACATGCACTTTATAACATTTATACTCATACATAAATGTTTTATGCGCTCTCGCGCGCTCTAATTACCCTCTCTAGATGTTATAGATAATATTCTTCGAGCATATCATCGAGCTTCGCCAACACCGTCCGCAAACTATGCCTAGCACATCAAACTATGCCTTGACCCTCTAGCGATAATCTGCAAGCATTACAAGGTTCCATCAATCAAGGAAACTACTTCAATAGTAACTCCGACCAGGAAGTACTCACCTTTCAGCTCCTCGGCCAGTTTGTCTGCTCGCCCTGACTCACCTTCTCCTCTCGGAGTTGCTCGATGGCTTGGCGCAGCTGGCTAAGCTCTGCATCTTGCTCTACGAGCACAATAGTCATCACTAAAAATATGGCCATTCAGCAATACAAAAGCACATTCGCTGATACGCCATACCTGCTTTCTGCTCGGATACGTTCCTGAGCTGCTCAGACTTCTGCTCTAGTTGCGTGGAAGCACTCGCCAGCTGCTCAGACGCAGCTGCCAGCTGCTCAGATAGGACACCCTTCTGGTACTCTAGGTCCCGCACATTAGACTCAGCAAGGTCTCGCTCACTCTAGGCCCTCTGGATGTTTTTCTCCATAAGGTTCATTGCCTCCTTGAGTTTTTCATTCTCCTCGGCAAGGGGCTCCATCCTTTTTATCAGCTAGTGGCGCTGCTCGGCAGTTCGAGTTATCCCCAGCAAGCGCACAATGACAATGACGAACTCCGATCTCCAATGTCAAAGACGAGGATTCCAGATGCAGTATTGACCTTGATTTGTTTCATCACTCTAGCAACGGCGGTCTTCAGTCTCCTTATCTCCCTGGTGGTGTCCTCCTCCTCGATAACCACCACCTCATCGCCGTGTCTGCAGAGGATTCGGACAGCCTAGGGTCGAGATTCCTAATGTTCAATCTCTTCCACCTCGTCCTACTCTGCCACAGCTAGAGGCACCACCGGGGGGCTCCATGGCCGGATAGCAGGTCCGACCATGCCCTACAATGCCTTGGGAGGGGCTGGTCGCTCCTCGGGCACCACCGGCTTCGCCGCCCTAGACTCAGGTGCGGCACCGGCATCTCCTGCACTTGCCGCTGAAGACCCGGTGGTTTCCGCCGTTGCCCCGGGCATCGTCGCTGAACCTTCAGTAGTCAGCGCCAACTATTCACCGCCACCAAGTCCGCTAGCAGCGGTGGCTGACTCCTCCATCGACTACCAAGCACCCGAGGACTCCGGGATGGGGTCCACCAGCATCTCCTCCACCCCGGGGCCAGCCTTCGGCTGCTCGTCGTCCGCTCCAGGGCCAGCCTTTGGCTGCTCGTCAGTCTGGATGGGTGGGGCCGGATCCTCTGTACACCTCGCTCTGCATCAGACCAGCCCATCAATCACCAAAAAAGGATAAGGAAATGACAACCAAATAACTCCAATACAAGGGTACTTACGCAGCGGTTTTTCGGTAGATCTTTCTGAACCGGCGCTGCCTACCCGAGCCCCCAGCCGCGGCCTTGTGGTCGACACTTGCATCTTGGGGTGGAGGTCCCATGGTCTCCGCCATCGGCCTCTCCTCCACTCGTCGCTCCAGGGATCCCCTCACCTGTTGCTTGGGGACTCCCTCCATCCGCCGCTCCGGGACTCCCCTCACCTACTGCTTGGGGGCTCCTGTTGCCTGTTGTTGGGGAACTTCCTCCCCTCCAATCAACTGTTCCTCCATGTGCGTGCTGCGCGGAGGCACCTTCGTGCTCGGTGGAGGAGCAACCTAAACTTCGTCGTCATCCGACCACTCAAACACCGTGGTCCTTCGCGTCCGAGTGGTCTGGTCACCACCAAGCGAGATGCCGCTCGGCTTGAGGGGAGCGGCACCCGCCATCTTTCTCTTCTTCTAGGCTGGCTCATCTGCCACTGCGCTCTTCCCCTAGATTTTCTCCAACACCGGGGATGGACTCTCCGATGAGATGCTGACGGTTTCCTCCTCATGTTGCGTCAGTGACCGGGCATCTACTCCCCATGGCCAATCACCCCTCGGTACACCTAAGAAGTACACCACCCTTTCCTGTGAATGGATCTTCGCATAAGTGAATCAGTCCATTACTCGACAAACGACAAAAGATACAAAGCATCAGGAACATACAATAGAGATATTTACCTGAGGAGGCGGATTCTGGAAGTGAAAGGGTCTTGTCTGCCCTGACAAGTGAAATGAGGCAAGTGGGGCGAATAGCTCTGTGGCCCGCTCTAGCACAACATCCCTCGACAGCATCTCCATCCTTTCCCGGGTACCATCGGTCTCCCCCTTGAAGTCAAAGGCTGCGTGAGCCCTCTCCTTGCAGGGCTGGATGCGGCGCACTATAAAGCTTGCCGCCACTAATCCACCGTTGGTCCTTATGCCCTTTATTAAGCCAAGGAGCTCCCTCACTTGCTCCATATCAGCGCTGCTTGGCGTCTCCAACCACCTCTTCTAGCTCTCCGATATGTGGTCGGTGTTGTAGCGGACTGCAGGGTGGCTCTGCTTCATGTAGAACCACCTGGTGTTCCACCCCTTCAGCGATGTGCTTAGCGGAATAGTAAGGTACTCCCCCGCCATTCCATCGCGTAGCTGAAGATACACTCCACCGACCACCTTGGAACCACCGTCGCCTCTCTTCTTTAGCCAGAATAGGTGATGGAAGAGATTGAAGTGTGGGAGGATTCTGAGATACGCCTCATAGAAATAGATGAAGATAGATATGTGCAATATGGAGTTTGGGTGGAGGTTGCATAGACTAACCACCCAGAACTCCAATAGATCCCTTAGGAATAGACGAATAGGAAAACCCAACCCAAGCCAGAAATAATCCTCAAATACCACCACTTCATCAGTATGAGGCATTAGGAAGGGCTCACCGAGGGCCGGCCACCATCCGGCGGTAGCACGGTTAGGAAGAACGCCTGCCTCCACCAATCTGTTGAGCTCCGCCTCTCCCATTCGCGACGACACCCACTCTTCGTCACATTGGGTTTCGGCGCTTGCCTTCTTGGGGCTCGTCTTCTTCGGTTTTGTAGCTCCCTTCTTCGGCGCCATCTCTTAGATCTGGTTAGGGTTTGGCGGTGGAAGCAAGCGTGGATGCGATTCTGGAAATGCGAGGGCTAAGGAGGAAGATGAAGTGGCAAAAGTGGGAGCGCGGGGTGTAGCGGCACAATTATAAAGCACTCCCCCACCTTTTCGCATTCGAGGGTTTTTGGGAAACCATTCCTGTGATTTGCGCTTCTCTGAATTCTCCGCAACAGCAAGGTGGGCCATTACCTGGGCCTTCGTGCAAATGTGGCCCGTGTGGCCGATTTATCTCCACAATTTGTTACGGCTCACCAAATATTCGTCGACATCTCCTCCAACCGTTACGGCGCAGTAATTACTACTGTATAGCCATTACTCCGCTGTTTTCTCCGTGATTCTGTTTTCTCCAATTTGACTGCTGTTTCTAACCCTAGCACCACGTGACCACATCACCTACTATCAAGCTTGGGGACTAAGTGGGCACACTTCACCTTGCAGTGAATGTGCTTTTCCTCCTTTCAGGGCTACACTCGGGGACTGGGTGCCTGCTCGGCTGGTCTTCTACATTTCTTCTACTTTGGACCCTGGCACCACATGACTACGTCATCTACTGTTAGGCTCGGGGACTAAGTGGGCACACTTCACCTTGTGGTGAGTGTGTTTGCTTTAATCTGGAAGACTCCGTGCCTCTTGAAGCTGCAGAAGATTATCTCCCATTCTCGTGGTCGGACTCTAAGTGGGCACACTTGGTCCACTGCGATGAAATTTTCGATTCTGAACTTGAGCTCCTTACACCCTTATGGCAAGCCATACTTGGGTTATGCTGCTTGGCGATGGTTTACACTGCTCGGCGATGGCTCACGCTGCTCGGCGATGGTTCGCGCTGCTCGGCGATGGTTCACGCTGCTCGGCAACTGCTCACAACTGCTCGGCAACTCATCATGGTGGTCGGACCATACGTTTGACTGCTCGGCTTTGTTTGCACCTACTCAGACAAGCTCAAGATGGTGTTGCACAATGGGTACAAGGCGCTCGAGGACTAGCTATGGGGGGGTACAACCCTAGATACCCACGGCAAACCACATGGGTTGTGCCCCTAGGGGCGGCCCAGCCCACAAGATGAAGCCTTGCGGGGCACGACTCTGCTCAGTGCCTCCCGCAAGACACCGGGAAGATATCCTAAAGATACTACAAGATCTGTTAGGATACGTATGATCATAAGATTCCTATAATCTGTTACTACTTTCTGGTTATCTCTCAGATCTAACTGACTTCTAACCCTGCCCCTCGGACTATATAAGGTGGGCAGGGACCCCCTCCAAACGCATGCAATATCATATGATAGCCAATACAAACCAACAGACCACAGGAGTAGGGTATTACGTCATACTGACGGCCTAAACCTGTCTAACTCATGTGTCTCTGTTGCCTTCTTGTTCTTGATTACACGCTTCTCTGCCGATCAATCTACCTTCGTGGGATACCCCTCAGAGGACTGTCGATGATATTCTGTTGACATCGACTGAGTTGATGACAACAGAGGTGAGCTCATAATGCTCGCGGTCACACATGTAGGCGTGCGAAAAGGTGCTACCCACAGTGATGACATCGTTCGGTCCTGGCATCTTCAACTTGAGGTAGGTGTAGTTGGGGATCACCATGAACTTGGCATAGCATGGCCGCCCCAAGATGGCGTGGTAGGACCCTAGGAAGTCCACCACTTCGAAGGTGAGGACCTCCGAGTGGAAGTTAGCTCGGTCACCAAACATGATGGGCATGTCGATATGCCCGAGCGGGTACACCTGCGTCCCCAAGATCACACCATGGAAGGGAGAGCTCACTGGGCAGAGCTTGACCGGGGGATGCGCATGGCATTGTGGGTGTCGACATAGAGGATGTTGAGGCCGCTACCTCCATCCATCAGCACCTTGGTGAGGCACTTCTTATGGACAATGGGGTCAACGATGAGCGGGTAACAACCCAGTCTGGCGATGTGGGAAGGATGGTCCCTCTGATCAAAAGTGATCAGAGATTCTGACCAGCTGAGGGAGGAGGGGATGACCGTCTCAGCGACGCATGCCTCTCTGTAGTGCACTTTGTGCTAGCGCTTGGAGTAGATGGCATTGGATCCCCCAAAGATCATGAGGCATTCCTCGGGATCAGGAAAGTCATCCCCATCCTTTCCCACCATGCCCCCTTTCCCTCTTTTGGCCCACCGGCCTATCGCAGAAAGCGCTTGAGGAGTTCGCAGTCCTTGTAGAGGTGCTTGATGGGGGTAGGCATGGTTGGTGCATGGACTCTCCATGAGCTTGTCAAAGTGGTCGGGCTGGCCTTGCTGGGGCTGCCTACCCATGCGATCATCCACGGTGACCAACGCGGAGTTGGCCAGTCGGTGAAGATCCTTCTTGTTCTTTTTGCCCCTCTGTGTGGAGGGCCCTCGTCTTGGTCCTCGCGCTTGGCCTTGCCCTTGTCCTGGCCTCCACTAAAGACCACTCCAACTGCCTGCTTGCCAGAGGCGTGGTTCATGGCGATGTCGAGCAAATCATGACTGGTCCGGGGCTTCAGACAGCCGAGCTTGTGGATTTGGGACTCATAGGTTGTCCCAGAGAGGAATGCGCTAATGATGTCCACATCAATGACATCAGGGTGGGAGTTGCATCATTTTGAGAACCTACGGATGTAATCCCACAGGGACTCATTGGGCTCCTGCTAGCAGCTCTTGAGGTCCCATGAATTAATAGGACAGACATAAGTACCCTAGAAATTGCTGATGAAGATCCTCTTGAGATCCGCCTAGTCACGGGTGCTATCATGCGGGAGGAATTTGAGCCATGCTCGAACATGTTCCCACCACGTAGATGGGGAGGTATTGAATGATGAAGTGGTCGTCATCCACTCCTCTGGCTCGATAGGCGAGCCAAAAGTCTTCGAGCCATATACTAGGATTTGTCCCCCTGGTATATTTGGCGTTGTTGGTAGGCGGTCAGAAGCCCAGTGGGAACGACGCTCTCTAGATGCGTTGGCCAAACACTCATGGTCCTAGGCCATCCGGCCTAGGACTCCGGACGTCGGGTCGGCGACCATGACTGGGGTGCGTTTCATCGCTCCCCTCGATGGTCCGGCTGGGGCCCGTGCCACCTGCTATCACTGCCTCTTGATGAATGTCATCATCATGTCGGCCCTGGCGCCTATTGTTGATGATGCTACGAGCATGTTAGTTTAGCCCGAGGTATTCGCACACAAGTGGTCGGTGTGGAGCGGGCGCTGGGTCAGGCCATGGTGCAGCTACGGCCTCATGTTCCATGCCTGGCAACTGTAGAGGTGAGCGGATGGAGCGATGTGACTGGTGCACCCCCATTCCCCCGGTGGGGAGAGAGGCCACGAATCGGTGTCATGATGTGGAGCTCTCCGCCTATTGAACGGCAGTGGTTTCCACCAACGCCCAGAAGTTCTGGTGGATTGCCTGCTCCTAGGGGTCGACTGGCTTTTGAAGGCCGTGCAGAAGCATCGCCACAGCGGCGATGTTCTGGCCAGCCCTACCAATTTGTGGGGTATCGTGACCCCATCCATGATGTTGCTCTAGACCTAGCGGGCGTGACCCCAGGCGCTGCTCACTGGGTTACACACGCAGGGCGCAGCGTGTTGTACCGAGCGCATCGGCGCAGGTGGCGGCTGGCTCTGCCACCTTTGTCGTAGCTCCTCGCCGTGCTCCTGTGCACGCGCGAGGGCCTCCACATGAGGGTTTAGAGGGCTGTGAGTCTATAGGGACTCTGCTACCACCAGTGGCTGTCCTAGGGCGTCCGCCATAGCGCACTCCTGGGACAGAGGGTGGCCAGGTGCCATGACATCGCCAATGCTAGAGCCATCACTCTCAACCTCGTCATCCATGAGGTCGTGGAAAGAGGTAGGAGCGTAGCTCGCCATCCCCACAAATTTGGATGTGAGAGGGGGTAGCGTCAGCATCTTTCAGAGCCCTCGTGTGTATGCGTCCGCGGATGACGCGAGGCCATAGGGGAACCGGTTGCATGGCGGTTGCGGTGGGGACAACATGGTCCCTCCAGAGAATCAGCAAAAGATAGTAAATAGAGAGTAAAGAACAATATGTATGTTACTCACAGTGGGGTTTAAGCCCAACGTAGGCTCAGAGCGAAGCGTTGGTGCCTCATCATTGAGGTCGCTGGGTGTCCCGGAGCCGATGGAGGGCGCTCCTCCTCTGACGAGCGCTGAGACAAGTGCCTCCTCATGAAGGCAAAGCACGCTGAGCTGGTCGGCGACGAAGTCTAGGCTTCTGAAGAGGAAGGTCTGGGATGACTCGGAGACAGGAGGAACCCACATCCCAATAGGTGGGAGCATAGGAAACTCTAGCAAACCGAAGCGAGTCATATCGCTTGAGCCTGCCATGCCAAAGATGGCAGAAAGGTGGGCCATCCGATGACCAAAAGCGTGAACGTATGACGTCCTCCCCATGGACGGCACCAACTGTCGGTGCAAAAAGTGACCAACAAGTAAATATTTGTCGTTTTGCTGTACGTTGTGATCGGATGTGGCCTAGCACTCAATGTCATAGGGTTTATACCGGTTCAGTCAATGTGCCCTATGTCTAGTTTGAGTCGGTTGGTGACTTTGTTCCTAAGCCCAGGTGCTCGAAGTTTGTTGTGGGGTTACAAATGAGTGGGAGTAAGATGGGGGTGTTAGAGGTCCATTCGGACTCTAGACCGATGGGCCAAGAGTGACGGGAGCTCCTACATGCGCTAACTATTCGAATATGTGCTCTGTGTAGCTTTAGAATGTTTAAAGCTACCAGAGAGTGAGCTGGAATGATCTGTCTATTGTTCGTTGTTGTTTGTTGTTCGATCGTTCTCCTTTTTTTGGGAGAGGGCGCATCCCCTTTTATGGATGAAGGGTACGGCCTTACAAGTGAGAGAGAGGGAGTGTGTGCTACCTAGTCTTGTTGCCCATGTCATCGGGTATGAGATGGTTTGTCGGCGCCTACAAAACTGTTGATGCCCTGATGCATGTGGTTGGTTCCATCGTGTTCTTCTGGTATGGCAAATGTCGGCACCTACCATACTATAGGACAAATGTCGGCGCCCACAACACTGTTCATGTCCTAACATGTCTAGAAGGTTGCAATGTACCCTTCTAACATGGCCTAATAGTACTGTCCTGCCGGTGTGCAGGGTACGGTCCTCGGTATTACGGTTGACTTGTGTACCTTACCTTATCTACTCCGCCTGATTTCTCGGGTCCTCACCGAGTGAGCATCCCTATTTGGTCATTCCCAGTCGGCTCTGACCGCACCGGTCGGAGAAGAGCCGTAGGCAGAGGTTTGGTGTGTTCCCGGTTGGAGACGTGGGTCGGAGTCGAAAGCGAGCGTCGCCCCTCCTTGGCCAGGCCTTCTAGTTAGAGAGATGGGTCAGAGTCGGAGGCCTTCTAGTCAGAGAATGGATCACTCTTCTGGCCTATCGTTAGGTATCTGGGCCGGCCTAGGAGTTGCGCGTCGTCCGCAACATCGTCTGCTGGGCCGAGCTTTTTGCTGGGAAACAGGTCCATTAGGGACCCCTGATTTATGAACCCGACACGAACCCTTCATGACTTTTGTTGTAGAGTTCAATTAGAGTCATTTGGTCAAGGTAGCAAGGTTTGGTCGACATTCCATGTTCCCATTCACCTGATGAAGCAATTCAAGAAAGGTTATAACTTATCATTTCATGTGACCTTTTGATTCCAAACTTCATGAAACTTTTCCATTGGTCAAGATAGATGCATGTTGATGCAATGTACATGAAGTAGGCATGTTTAACATTACTCATGCCTAATCTTAACTAGGGTCCACATGTAAGCAAAGGTGTGTTGTCCAAGTTCAAGTTGGGACTCAATTTCATAGATTGGACCCCAACACCTTTATCATCGCTTCAAAATTATGAACTAGAGATCATAATCATTGCTTGACATATCCTACCTAAGTCCAACTTCGCTGCTCAACTCAAGACTAACACCTAGGGTGTTACAGCTGCCTCCCCTACGCTATGAGAAAGCGGTTAGTAAATGCTGAAGGAAACGCATGCATTCGATGTACCTCCTATGACCGTTGTCGGGTCTTGTGTCACTTGGGAGACTGAACCGTCAGGTCTTCCACCTCTTGATTGAAAGTGCATCTTGGAGTTTGCGCCCATCTTGAATGCAAACCACCATCTTCTTCGCCTTCGTCCTCGTGTTGAGCCCCCGAGACGTGAGTTTTGGCTGCGGGGCTTTGCTCTCGAAGTCGGGTCTTTAGTGTGGGCGGTCGACCTTCCTTCCTGTGGGATAGAAAATGTCTCCCTTGGTGTGAAAGCCCCTGCTACGTTTGTGCTTTGGTCTATTTGACCCGTCTCCCCATTCGCTGATCAAGTTATGACCTCGTCCCCGAGCGGCAGTGTGATCGTGGGTGTTTCCCTCTGGCTAAAAGTTGACACTCAAGCTCGAGTGGGCCTAGACCGTGCACGCTTGGATCATGGTGAAGTTGTTCCTATGTGGGGTTTGGCGCTGCCTCATGAAGAGGGCATCGTCGCAAGCCCCGAGCACCCGAGTGACCATCCACAAGGGATCGTTGACCCCTGTTGGTTCATCGGTTTTAGGTCGTGGATCTGGGATCCCAAAAGGGGCTTGTCGTGGAGAGTTGGCTCTTCTTGTTTTGGGATCCTTGATGGCCTCATGGGTCGCTGCGGCCTATTTTTCGGTCAATTTTGATTTTGCCCCATGCGGGGAGAGGCATGTCCACCGTAACCACACGGTCAGAGCGGTGCGCCTCATCGGGTCGATGGGTAATCCGAGCGGGACCCGGTATCCTCTCCAATCGATGTGGAGTTTGGCTGTGCCTCATCGAGAGATGTCCCATAAATCATTGACCGTTAATCCCGTTGGTCTCCAACCACCTCCGTAGCGGCCAGAGGGCAAGATGCCTCCCCGAGAAGGGGTCAACCCAGGAGACTTCGAAGCAGATGACTCGAACATAGAGAGATGTGTTCATGTGGCTCCGCACCACCGATTAGAGCCACAGGGGGCCACCTCCTCCCTACCCCTATCCCTTTGTGGCCTTGATCCTTCTAAGGATCGACCAGAAAGATGAGTTCCAAGATACAATGCGAGGTCGTGGATGCGGTGGGTCACACTGCATGTGGACTCTAGGAATCATTTCCTCCCTGGTCACTGCACAACTTAACAATGACTGCTTACTTGAGGGGCAAGAAAAGTTTACGTAGGAAATTAAAGAAATAGACAAAGAGGTGCAGGTCTTACGTGTGCTCCGCCTGTCGCTTTTTCATTCCTTGCCCTTCGTCTTGTTCTGCTGGGGCCAATCCTATCTATGACCTTTTTATAGAAAGGTTAGTTTACCAATTCATGAGGACAGGAGGGTTAGTATATGTTTGAAAAGGAGGGCTAAGGATAGAATCTGCATAGCTACTCAATGTTCTAGGAGTTAGTGTAGATGTCGCTGGCGTCGTTCATGAGTCGGTAGGATCCTAGGCGAATGATTTCGGCAATGATGAAGGGTCCTTCCTAGGGCAGCGTCAGCTTGTGCATGTCCTTGGTGGTCTAGACTCATCTTAGGACAAGGTTGCCAACATGGAACGCTCGCTCTCGGTCATTCTTGTTGTGGTATCTTGGTAGCGCTTGCTGGTACTTCGTAGAGCAGAGGAGTGTTATCTCATGGGCTTCATCCAGTTGATTGAGCACATCTTGGTGATCCTTCTCCACTTTGGCTTCGTCGTATGCTAGGACTTGAGGTGCTCCATAGATGAGGTCGATCGGTAAGACGGCTTCAGCGTCGTACACCATGAAGAATGGTGTGAAACCGATGGACCGGTTTGGAGTCATTCTCTAGCCCTAGAGCACGGCCAATACCTCTCCAGCCCACCGCCCCGCAAATTTGTTGAGCCGATGTACTGGAAGCTATCATGGGATTGGTTGTCATTGCTCGAGGTGTGGCGAGACCCCCGAGCATCTGCTCATGACAAAGTCATTGCAGTCTTTGGACCATGAGCTGATGAAGGCGCTTCTTCAATGCTTGGAGCGGATGTAGCCAATGCGGATCGACCTCTTGGCTGGCTTTGGGTCGGCCTTTACCAGCCCGACATCCTCAGCAGGCCAGTAAGCCCCTGAGGGCATCCTCTTTGTGTCCAGCCCGTTGTAGCTTCTAGCTAGGAGGGCCTATGCGCTCTGATGTTTGAGCCTTCTGGGGGTCGTGACGGGGGGCAGGTCGCATGTCTTCGGGCGCTATGTGGCTTAGGCAGGAGGAAAGGGTCGTGGTTGACCCCAGCCTTATCACCTTGTCTGGTGAACTTGTGTTAGTTGGGCCTTAGTTGTTCGGGCCTTCGCTAAGTAGTGTGTTGCGCACCACATGGCCTATCAACTAATCAGTACCTTGAGACACCCCTGGGTTACAACCCCGACAAGGCTGTACTGTGGTAAGCATTTTTAGTTGGTCATATTTTATTTATTAAACCTGAGTTACTAGGTTATGCTTAAAGCTCCCATGTGATTATAATTAATTATCATCATCAGGATTAATCATATCCCAAACCACCCATAGAACCATCTATCTCGAAAAGCATCCAGGCCACTCGTGTTCGTGATCACGGCTGATATATGAGTTTTAAAACAACTCTGAAGAGTCTGTACACTTTTACCATGAGTCGTGATTGATCCTTGCTTGAGGCGGCCAACCTCTTGACTCACTTCCAAGATAAGTCGGCAGGGTTCACTACGAGGCCTTTCCAAAGACCCCTGTAACAAGTTAGTGGCAGCGAGGTTTCAGCGGCAATTGTATATGGATGCTCTCCTCCCAAGTGGCACATGACACGTAGCCCTATACTCACTTGGGTAGGACAAGACCCATATCCAACATGGCACCCCCCTCTTACACCTTTCGGTAACCACTAACAAGCTAAAGAAATCTAGTTAATTAGCCAAGACCAGAGCCCATTAGTTCTCATGGTTGTACTATAAATCCTGGGTAGCCGCTTTACGATTCAGTCCATATGGAGGGTAGGACTAGAGCACCCAAAAAGGCCCAATGCTCTAGCACCTTACTGTCCATGTTGCTAAAAAGCAACATTTTAATCATTGATTCCATAACTCATTAAGCAAGACTAATGTTATAATATTGGGTGATCGCAAGCTAAGCAAAACTACCCATATGCATAAACCTAGGGTAAACAAGGAATACAGGATATCAAAAGTACTAGGTAAAGTCCTTAGGGGTTCATCATATTAGACATGTGTATATGAAAGTTTGAGACAACAATTGAAGGCAAGTGTAATATGAGTTACTTGTTACCTAATGTTATAAGGAACTCATATTACACTTGCCTCCAATTGTTCTCTCGAACTTTCCAACTTTTCCTTCCAAATCATCATCGTATATCTTCTTCTATTGATAGCAACAACCAGCCCAACAACCTGAAAATGACCCTAAAAACAATACACCAATCTCTACTCCTACAAAGATAAAACTGGAATCGTTCACAGCGGGAGAACGAAAGTTACCGACTCCCCTACCTCTCTGATCCCTCCCAATCAGATGCGAGCTCACCGCCCTCCTCCTCTAGTCCCGACGCACTCTCTCCACCATCTCCTTCGCCTTTCTCTCAACTCAGATCAGAACGGCGTCGCTCTGACCCATCCTCGCCTCCTTGGGACCTCATGCCGCCACTGCATTTGCTCCCCTCGGTATTGTCATGGACGTGAGGAGAGAAGATGCGTCGACGCCGCCCACCTCGCCTACACCATCGCCAAGACCACCCACAGCACCGCCCTTCACTCGCCTCCTCTTTTTCTCCCCGTTGGGCTCATGGTGGAGCAGAGCCCTCGATGGCACTTGTGCAGTGGATGAGATCCTAAACACAAGGTTCCCCTTCCTCTCTCCACGCCAGTAGAGGAGGACGCAGATTGTGCCCCTGCCCCCTCTGGCCGCACGAAGTAGCTGGAGCCACCACCATCGCCATGCTTCCGCCTAGATCTTCGCTGCAGTAGCACGAAGCTCGCCCCCTGGTTGGCATCATCGTTCCATCACCAGAGAACCATGAGCCTCAAGGTAAGGCCAGCTAATTTGGTGTTTTGAGATTGACCACTAATGTAACACCCCAGGTGTTTAAGTATTAAAAACTAGACATATCATCATATGCATTGCAAGGCATTGGTCATATTGCAAACTTTGATATGCATTCACTAAAACAAGTTTACATGTATGTTATAAGTATTGCTTGGTATTGTTTGAATCAAGTTGAAATCTTTGTATTGATTTGAAATTCCGAAAACCCTGATTTTCAATATTTAAATCCTACCCTGAAAATCCATTTCAAAATCGAAGCACATTTTGGGGTTGAACCTTAAAGAAAAGTTGTAGATCTTGTTAAGTTGTACAAAGTTTGTTTTTGGAGTTTTTCAAGTTGTTTAGTAAAAATTGAAGTTATTTGAAAAGGCAAAATTCCTTAAATGTCCCCTATTTGAATTCAAAAGTTCATTTCAAAATGTAGACCGAATTAGGGGTTGGTTATAAAAGCAAAGTTGTAGAACTTTTGATTTTGAACAACTTTTATTTTTGGAGATTTTTGAGTTGTTATACAAATTTGGGAGTAATTTGGATTTTAAACTGGATGGCAATTCTGTAATTTTGATGAACAGTGTTCACCGCTCTTGCTACACCGCCGGCGACCTTCGGTTTGCTTCTAGGCGTGGTCGTGGCTGTCTTTGGCGTCGCGCTGACGCGGTGAAGGCCACAGCGCAGCTTCCTTGCGCTTCTGAGCCGCTCTATTTAGCCTTGGCCATCACCGTTTGCCCCCGCTCTCTTGCTCTGTTTTCCCGACGCCACGGCCGTAACTCCGGCGAGCTCTCACCGTCACTTTAGCGCACTCCAGCCACTGCAAAGCTTGTCATAGTTCCGCCTGCTACTTGCGTACCCAACCAACCTGCTTTTGTCGCTTGTCTTCACCGGAAACTCGCAGTGCGCGCTCTTCTTCCTCGCGGCCGGCAACCTCACCCGCGATCCTATTTCGTCGTGGTCAGCGCGTTGCGGTGAGTCTCTGTCCTTTCTGAGCCGTGATTCAGTTTCGCCACGATGCCGTGGTGATTTTTACCTTGACGCTTGATCAAATTGTCCACCTCAGCCACCGGAGCGTCACCGCCGCCGTTGCTTGCTCTGCCGTGACCGCTGTGTCCGTCGAACGGTGTCTCTAGTGCTCCTCCGGCCTTGTGCTCTACTCAGTCGCGTTTGGGGTGAGCTGTTGATGCTTCCTGGGCCATCTGTTTAAGCTTTACAAGTCTCACGTCGCCAGCATAGTGTAGCCGTGCCGTCGTGGCCGCCATGGCCAGCGTAGTGCTCGGTCCAGTCCGTAGCTGGTCCAGCTTGTGCCCCAAATCGATGCGCCTAGTCGAGGGTAGTGTTTTGGTACCTTGGTCGTCACCATTGGTCTCGCCGTCGGTGAGATATCGCCGGTCAGCGCGCGTGTCGCCGGAGTCAAAGCCTGAGGTTGAAGATGACAGGTGGGGTCAGGATGTCAGTGACTGTGTAGTTCAAAAATGGATTTTTCTATTTTCTGGAATGAATGAATAGTGTCTATTTTTGTTATTTTTGTGTAGATTTATTTAGAGCTCTAAAAATTATAAAAATTTTTGTGTAACCTATCTGTGATGTATATTATTTAGGAAAAATATGAAATATTGTTTTTCAATACTTTTTGAATGTGATAAAAATTGCTCAATTAATTAATAAATGAGTTTCCAGGATTTTTCTAGGCTTAATTGTGTATCCAAAAATTATGAAAATTGTTTTGTCACTTAGTTATCATGTGATGAACATTTACAAAAATTTTGAGGCCAATTGGAACAAGTTGATTTATTTCATAATTCTTAATTAATTAATTAATTCATAAAAGCAAATAGTAACCTTTAGTGATTTAGGTTTTGTTTGAGTTTTTGATTGAGTGATGTCCTTGGGTCATTAGTTGGTGATGATCCTTGGCAATTGTTGTGAGTGTTGCGAAAATGGTTTAGTTAGTTTAACTTGTAACTGTACCGCGAAGGAAAGTTGTATTCAAGTTGTTAATTTTGCATCCATCATTGAGCATCATATTTCGTATTCTGCATCATGTTAAACATGGCATTGTTACTACGTATAGTGAACGAAGGTGAACACGTGGTAGTTAATCAAGTAGTTGAGGAGGTTGATCCGTCTGTGGAGGTTGGTGTTGATATCGGTGGAACGACTCCGGACCCAGACTTTTCCGTCAACGAAGGCAAGCCCCAGATGCATACAACCCTACCTTGTATTTTACAAATTGATTTCGCTTTTGCTTCTTTTTACTGCATTAAGTGATTAGTAGTCAAGTGAAAACCAAATTGGTACATTACCAACTTTGTTATTCCATATTTACCATATTACCAGTTTTAAATTCGTATATGCCTAGTTTTGTTTAGCTATGCTTAGAACGAAGAAAGTCGGGTGATTACCTGTCATCTGCAAGTTTTAAATGGAACTGTGGTTACTTATGTTATCATGTGATATGGGAATGTGGAGTAATAAATCTAGACCGGGCGGACTCGGTGTATGGGAGCCGCAAGACATGGAGGTCTTGTGAGCGGGTTCTTTCCGCTTATGTCGATTAAGGTCCGTCCGTTGTTGAATTGCATGAGGTGAGACTTTATAGTACTAACCACATACTCTGGTAAGCCTTAACTTGGCTATTCTATTACGAGAATGGCTAATCGTGCACTGGGAGTGAAGAGATGGCAGGAATAGCGTGTACCCACGTGGCAATGGGCTGGATTGGTGGTGTACTGTATTCTCGGGTGGCGCGGACCCGTTCTTGTTTAGAGGATCCGAGGGTAGGTTGATATATGTAAGTCGGGGAACTGCATATGTCGTGTGGTCTGGAATTCCTAGCTGGGTTTTTTTTAATCGGTTCGAATCGTCGTTGCTCCTCGGTTATGGAGACTCAACTCACTGTTCATCATCGTAGTAATTAATAACTGGAACTTGAGGATGGTCTGTGAAGGTGTTGGTTATGAAGTTTCATGATCTCATTGCGGATCGTGTGAGCTTTGTATATGAGTTAATGAAGTTTTAAATGTTAATGTAAAGAATTTTATTAAAAAAGCTTTTACGCAAAAGAACTTTGATTATTGCTAAAGCCATACCTTGAATCCCTGAGCCTGCATTCATAAGTTCTATCAGTTTTTATTTCGGTTAAGTCTTGTTGAGTACTTTTATACTCAGGGTTCATTGACCCTTGTTGCAGGTGAGGCTCATGAGCAGATCTATTTTGGACCGTGCTGCATGACTGTTGTTCAGTGCGATGACGATAAGTAAATGTGTGGCCTTGGGCAGGGCAGCTTATTTGTGTGTTCTGTAATATATTATAATGCCACTCCACTACTTTGTTTTGTGTTATTTATTGAACTCAGTTGTATGGTTTGAAACAAACGGTTTGTAAACTATGTTATTGTAAGACTTCCACTATTTTTACTCTGATGTATCTATTTGAATAAACTATTGTAATACTGCAATGACTCTGTAATGTGATCCTGCTCGAAAATCATGGATGATTCGGGGTTCCCCGAGGACACCCGATAGTCTTCTTAAGTTACCGGGAACGTATGCATAGTGTCAAAGGTCGTTGGACAGTGACAGGTGCATGTGGGCCCTATAATTTAGGAGGTTCTGCCACAACTAATCTCCAGTAGAATCTGTACTTAAAAGCTACAATCTGTTCACTGCAATGTTCTTCATGCTCTTGCAGCCGACGTGTGCGACTATGCGTCTGCATGTAATAAAAGGTTTGTGCTTTTGTTCCCCCTTTAGTTCGATCACATAGGCAATCAAATCATGTCCACGCTGATAGGTGAATGGAGATCAATGGATGAACTGTTTGTGTCACATGCTATTTATTTGCTAGGATCAGATCTGTCATCCTAAGTGTGCTTAAACACCAAATAACTGCTTACTGGTGTTTCCCTCAGACTATTAAAATCGAGTAAAGAAATAAAACATGATTTTACTAATTTACTGAAACCTTCAGGTGACATGCTGCAGCAGTTTCTGATAACATTTTCTGATAAGCTGGATAGAGGGAATTCCTAGGATGACGACTTTGATTAAAAAGTTCAGCCAGTCTAGCAAAATATATGAGGTGATTGCCCGTACAGATTGTGTCTCTTACATTAGTTCCATCAATCATTTGTGGTACACACTATAGTTTAAGGCAACAACAAATCTCACAATGGCATTTGTGTCTCTTACATTACTTCCGTCAATCATTTGTGTTACAACGATTCTACGATTTGGACTGAAATCTAGAGCTATGAATGTTTAGCAGACAATCTTCGAAAAAAGTTTTGAAGCCTGGTTCTAAATTTGCATGTGTTCTACTTAAGCAATTCTTCTACTGGAACTAAACTCAGGTTAGTTCTGGCAGTGGCTATCACTTCTTAAGGTCTACTTTAGTTTTGAAACCAATTTTATTTTTCATAATAGGGGGGGTTGCTACTTGCAAAGAATTTATATGGCAAGAGTTTGATTTCCAACTGTGCAGTTTCTTATTTTACAAACTCTAACATTGGAAACTGATGGCTGATTGAATCTCAAGACCATAGGAATTGGAGAATCATTCATGTTTAACTCTGATTAGTTTCACTTTAGAAGTGTGAGGAAGTTGCCTTAAGCTTCCTTCAAAAACAAAAACATTTTAAGAATTCACCATGTTCTAAACATTTTTGTTAGTTCAGCAATCTCATACTCGAATGGGTTTTCCTTAATGATCTAGAGAGTACAAACAAATTAGTGTTGTGCATGTTGGACAGCAACAACCATTCTTCATGAACCCTTTATTTATGTAATTTCGTTTTGAATGAAACTGTTGAACTTGCCTAAGTACAATCACCTGAATTTGCAATTTGATATTTTGGAGCCATTTGGTGCATAAGTAGAATTTCTATAGCATACAGTCTTCTTGCTCAGGTCTGAATTTTGAGTTGTAAGCAAATGTGAAATACATAGTTGAAGTGAACTCACTGACTACTAATTACTCAAATACAGTGAATTAGAATGCTTGTGACATTCTCTAATCATGTCCGCTTTTTTCTTGGAGTTCTACACATACAAGCAACACTTGAGTAATTATTAGTGTGTTACTGATAAGTTTCATGCACAAGTGCCGGCTGGCATGCAGCACCGGCCATTAGATCACTCATATAAATGCTGTCACATATCTCTTCTCTAAGCCCTCGAGAATTGTTTTATGGATTTTTTATTGTATCGCTAAGGCTATATAAATGAATGCTTCCACTATGGTCATATGGTCTAATTCTAATAAACCTGACCATGGGGCAGGACTCCTGCTGCAGTTCCTAATGCATAATGTGGATACCTCTCTCTTGCTAGATCTTGCGATGTTATTTTGTTTTTCTTTTATTTACATGCTACATGAATTTGATGTCGACTATAGAGTTTCTCTCAAAATTTTAAACTACTGAAAGCCTCGGTTGCTTGAACTTGCTCCAATTTCATTTTATGAATTACCCTGTTTACTTCTGTAATGTTGGATTGGGTGACATGGCTTATCTTCATGCGAATAACTTGATACAGCTCAGAAATCTCATATTGACCAATACAAAACAATCAAGATTACATAATGGTATTTTGGCTTTATATATTTCATTAGGCTTGTACCAAACTTAAAATAACTATGAACTCCATTTTTGAATGGAACCAATACTATGTTTGTAACTTGAATTATTTTCATACTTCAATTTTTTTTGTTTTTCTAATGGCACCTAATATTATTTGCAGGTGAAATTATTTTATTTGAATTCCTTACTTCATATAATTTTCATAGGTCATTTTAATGGAACCTTTGTAGGTGATTTACGGTGTGGCCTACAAATCTGTGTTCGTCAGGTAATATTTACTTCAGTTTATATGGGAGAACATGTGTTCTTCAGATAATAGTTGAAGAGCAGTAGCCTTTTCAAGAACCATTTGACTTTTAGAGATATCAGCTAAAATAACAGAAGGTAAACCAATGTTTCAGGAACCTTTTTATTTTCCCTTAATTCTAAGTTAGCCTTTTGACATTCATGAATCATGGCAGACAAAAAGTCTGCCCAAATAGGTAGTCAATCGCTTCATCCTCATAGACATCATCTAAAACCTCCGAATTAGACCCCGAACCAAACACTAACTGGCCAGATTGCCGATCCGTGAGATCCGCATTCCTCCAAAACCTAGCGCGCATCTTGATCTTTCCTATCATAAGCCTTCACCTTTGCCCACCAAAAGCGCTCAAACATCAACGATGGAAATTTCGACTTAGCATGCGCCCAAGATGCACCAGAAATATAAACATCCTGATGATTCATCATCAGGTGCAAAAAATCCAACACCTATCGCACAAGCCCAACGGGAACCTACGCGACAAAGGCAACAGTTAAATATCCAACCAACGCCGCACCCCAGCACGAGTGCAGACAAAACGTAGCAACTTGTTTTTTCCTAGAATCTATGACGCACCCCCCGCGTCAAACCTGATCTGGTTCATCAACGTCCATGGACTCAGTAGCTGGTGCACCATCCTGATCTTCACCAACACCCTCGCCAGTAGTAGCACCATCCTGAGGCACCTCAACGCCAGCGATAGTCGCCACCGCAACATCCACAGTAGTAGAAACCTCCGCGGAAGATGCCACAGGCCTCGTGCTCATAGAAGAAGTGCCAGCATCTCCAGTGCCGGTGGTCGTAGGCGAGGCGTCCCAAGCGTGATTCAGCTAGGGCAACCACAAAAAAGGGCAAGAAGAAGTTAGCAAAATACCCGACAAAAGCACAATGAAAAAATGCACAATTCAATAGCAGAGAAAAATAGTCTTCCCACCTCTTTCGTTGCCCTCGTTGCCTCTCCAAAAGCAAGAGAGCAACCTCCGCCTTCCATCCAGAACCTCTTCAAAAAGCACGTGCACATGTTCTGGCAGGCTCGATCATGAGCAGCTCCTCACACATCATCAACACAAGGAAATTTAAGGGAAACCTGTCCCAACTTCTTGACATGGTCACAGCCAGCAGCCTAGAAAGAGCTCGCAACCCCGAGAGTGGCACCAATCGCACTGAAGTCTAAAACTCTATCCAAGAGGAAGAGCAATTGCCCAACCTCTGAGGTAAGCCACAGCGAAAAAGTGTTTGCATCATCCTCTAGTAACGGATCACTCTTGGTAGAGCCGACCTTCGCAAACATGGAGTCCAAGGCAACCTTGGCATCCTGCATGCAAGCAAGCAACCCTTTTGCGCGATGCGCTTAGCTTCGAAGCATTCTCTGTATCCAACCTTCTTGCAATCCTCCTCAACCTTCGCAAGATCCTCTTTCCTCTTCTTTGGCTTCGTATGAAGGACTATATTGTGATTCAGCAACTCGTTCGCCTAATCCACCATCTCCTTATCCTTGGCAATCTTCGCCCCCGGCGACTTAACCTGTGACCTCAGATTTGTCAGCTCCTTGTTAGCCTCAGTCTTGGAACCCTCAAGCTCCGCAATCTGCTCCTATAAATCCATCTCCATATGTCCATGATGGCGGCGAACAGCCTGGGCAACATGATAGATCTAACCCTACTAACCTCCAAATCCTGGGTCAAATGGTCAACAGACTGGTTGCCAAGCAAAAGCTTCGCCTCTGGCATACAAATCCGGCGATACATGCCACCCATAAACCTTCGCTCTTCCTCGGTCCCAATCAAATGACATGCATGGAGGTCCAGGATGGTAAACAACTCAATATCGGTCTCGTCAGCACCGTAGGCACTAGCAAAGTGCCTCAAGCTGCTACAACAAGCGTCACAAAGCGCACGCTTCCCGGGCGGTCCCTCCTCGTCCTTATCCATGTCGATTTCCCGACCTTCGCGCATAATATGAACGCTTCGGTGGCATGGAATCGCACCCACCTCCTTGACACGGGAAGCAACCTCACGACCTTCATCCGCCCTTCCACCCTCCAACCCAAGTTTAATGGACCCTACAATGGGCGGACTCTCATAACCATCGCCCTCTTCCTCGTCACCATCCTCCTTCTCCTCATCCTTGGTCCCATCGGAACCGCCCTTGTCACTAGATGAGCCCGAGTCATCAACACCATGCTCACCCAACCCCTCCCTCGCTTCCTTCTCCTCACCGTCCTCTTCATCTTCATCATCAGAAGCCACATGCAAAATTAGCAAATCTACGATGCTCGCCATCCTCCGCCCCGGTCTAGAATCACTGGCAACAGCAACAGGCCCATGGGTGACCATAGACTGCGAGAGCGTCACACACTCCACGGGTTTAGGAGCCGCCACAACCCTCGAAGCATAAACCTTGCTCACAGTAACCCTCTCTGGCGCGGATGCCCTAGTTCGCCCACGCCCATGGCCTCCTCGCTTGGAGACACCGACAGGCTTACCAGCATCTTTTGTCCTCTCTCTTCTTGGACACACTAGATTTACTACCTCTGGCATCCGTCAACTCAGGCTACAGTCAATCCGGGTATGTCAACCCAAGTAAATCAAAAGCACGATTAACACAATGGCGATTAGCCAAGGCGACTCTTATCACCTTAATCTCAGCATGCCCGAGGGCACCAACAAGCTCTTCAGTAGCCTTTGCAACCTCTTTGTAGATAGCCTTAACCCCCACAACGGGAGTACTACTCTTGTCCAGCACCCTCGACTAGGCCTGCTTAATGTCAATCCCAAGCCCCTTCAACCCGCGATCTGTGTACCTCGCATCTCCTTAACATCAAACCATGCCTAATTGGCCCTCAACGGCAAGACCTTCGTGCATAGAAACTCTTCAACCAAATATCGCGCGCACTAGTGGCGCACCAAAGCCCTCAGGGTGTCCACTACGGCATGGGAACCATCAGTCATCACAGCCTCTGATGGGACATTATCGACACTCGCCAGCTCCCCGCATAACTCTAGTTCGCTCTCCAACTTCAAATAGAACCAGTGCTGAATCCAAGGCGAGTCCCACTTGTTCTTCTATGCCTGAATGGGAACTTTTACCCCATGACGATAGCAAAAGGTGAAAACTCCAAACTGCCCAAAAATAGTCTTCCCTTTAACCTTCATCTTGCGAGGCTATGGGTGAACCCTGTGAAGACAAATGAACCCTTCAAGGTCCAGTTCCACCCCATGCGACTTGCAAGCCCAAATGTAAACGCTAAGCTTCATGAAGCTTGAAGGATTTAGATGATGGAATCTAAGATTGAACCTCTTTAAGACCCCAACCACAAGAGGATGCGGCAGAAACCTTAGCCCAGCCATGAAAAACTCCTGGTACACAACAACCTCATCATCACGAGGGTCGGGAACAACCTCCCCCTCGGGCAACCTGGCAAGGTCCCAAGAAAACCAGCTCAACTTCATGAACTCGTCTAACTCCTCCAAGGTAACCCTCGTAGGCCCAAACTCAAAGCTCATAGCCACATCAGACGCGGCTTCAGTAGCCTCAGAGCTATCGATAGGCCTCGCAGTCTTCTTCACTTGAGCCATTTAACTGCATAGAAGAAAACATAGAACAGCGTCAGCAACAACAAAAGCGAGGGGAGCTTACCTCCAAAGGAACGAACAACAACCAAATTAAGCAAAACTCAACCCTTGAACAAAAACCAACCCTTGCTCTAAGTAGAACCTTCACTCACCCCTCACGATAGTAGCAACTGGATAGTAAGCAAAGAGCGAAACAATAACAAACCCTAAAACCCACCATGACTAATTATAGGCCTCAGCACCCACCTAGAAGGATAGCGAGCATCCCGAATCCCGAAAAACCCGCAAATAAATGGTCGCACTGAATCCCAAAAAAACAGGTAACAAACTAATGGGGATAGGGTTCCCAATCTTCTATCAGGTTCAAGATAAATAATGATTTGGTCGGAGAGTGACACACCAATCCGGCTTCAGATCACAAAGACCCGAACCCTGCAACCTTAGCACCATGTCTCCTCTGGTTATCAACCATGTCACAATCCAATTGACCTCGCCAAGAAGGCTAATCCCTGCTGTAAATCGAGGAACACAAGCAAGAAGAAGATAAAATGCAACTCAAGTGAAGTGACAATTAACGCAACTCAAGTGAAGTGACAATTGCGGATGTATGATTAAGCTCTCGAATGTGGGGTTTCACAAACCAATAACGGCGACTGTTCAAAGATAGATTGATCTAAAGCAAAACCCAAACCCTAACATAGGCAGTGGCTACTGATTATATAGCCTAAGGGGCGTCCAAGGAACCCTCTTCATGTCCATAAGGTGTCCCAACATGTTACAAAGCCCAACGACCCAACAAACGGCAACGCAGCGCCCTGATAGATTCAGGATGTAAACTTGTTTTGACGATTCTTGTTGATTCTGATGGGATTTTTATGTGGGACCACTTCCATTAGTTACCTTATCAAATTATCTTTCCATCCATATGTGGATCGTTGAAAATAGAGTCTGTATGCGACCTGGGCGTCCATTTTACTACACGCTGCTCCTTGAGCCTGAGATGGACTCGAACTTGACTTGGATTGGGCTTCCAACTTGGCTTGGACGCCCTAGAATGCCTCCTAAGGTGGTGGCCAAGGTGGAGGACGTCCTTGGGCATATCTTAGTTGTTCTCCATCTTCTTGGGGCATGCTCCAACTTGGGCCTGGGTCCCAAGTGTGAATAACAAGCCCGCGACGACGTCGTAGCACCTGGCAAAAAATAGCTGTAGAATGTCTTCATGATTTGAAGACCTTGCTAACATGATATTTAGGTGGGAACAGATCTATTTGAAAGCTTATCAAATAATATTTCCATCAAGTGCTCATTGACCTCAATCACACTCCAGATGGACGAGTTATGACCTTCGCAATGAAGCACTGTCGGGCTGCCGACGAACTGAATGTTGGACTTTGATGAACTTGCACTCCAAGATCGGTCTTGTTCATGACATATCCATACTCTATCATCATCGCCATTGTTCCTAAGCACATTTGAAATACCGATATTAGGTAGTAACAATTCTTAGTTTTATCATTATACAAATATAGGAATGAGCTCACCTTGTCTTTAACATTCATGGGTGTATCCATAGGTGTCATGTACTCGTCATCCTCCCCTTCTTGATAGCAAACCGTCCTTGGTTTGAGCTTAGATGGAGGATATGTTGTAGGTAGTAACCAATAGTGCTCCCCTTCTTGAAATTTAGCCTGTTTCTTTAGAACAAAACTAGAGGAACTTGACATGACAAGATTATAGCAATTGCAGCCCTCTGGTTGATCATATTTTTGCACAATAAAAGGAGATTTTAGATTTGAACAAATATAGACACGATGCACCATATACTCTCCTTTACAATTATAGTTGCCAATAAAGTGATATGTACATAACCATGGCAATCCAGCACATTTAAATTTCTCATCCAAACTATTCAGAGCACACAGAGTGCGAAACTCAATATAACCCAAAGTATTTAAAGAAGACAATAATTTTAGTTCATCTTGTTCAGTGGCAATAGGAAGCAATTGTTTATTTCTAGCACAAGTATTTTGGTCCAAAACAAAAGAATCAATATCATTCACTAGTTGTGGCATAGGTATAATGAAAGCACAATCACACAACTCTTTGTCATAGGCAAGGGCAGAACAATCATTTTGTGACAAAGGTAAATCAATAGAAGGTTCTAGTATAGCATTGTTAGCATCATTGGTGGAAAACTTCAGCGCATCAAGAGAGCTCTTACCTGAGACATTTACCTATTCTTTCTCTGTCACATTGTCCTCTTTTTTGGATACATGCTGCAAAATATTAATTCCAACAAGAGGCAAAGGAATATGTTCATTTTGTAAAAAATCAGATTTAGCTAAAGGTATTGTAACATCGGAAATAACCCATTCTTTTCTATAAGGCCCATTCTTCCTTCTCTATGCTCTCATGAGATCTTCTTTTAAAATTTGAGCAACAGTCATAGGTATAAGAGCAATTTTGCTACCATTATATTTGAAAGAATATTTATTAGCAATTGTGTTGTGCACCACATTATTTGTATCAATCCAAGTCTGCCTAGCAACAATTGACATGCTTGCATAGGTACTATGTTAAATTCTACGCTATCCTTATAAGAACCAAGGGAAAACTCAATGCGTGCAATTTCAGTTACTTATCCCATGAATTTACCCATTGAACGTAGTATGAATGTGGATGTGTGGATGTGGCTTTGTGGTCAGACCAAGCTTCTCAACCATCTCTAAGCTTGCAAGGTTGTTGCAAGTCTCACCATCAATCATAACACGACAACGCCATTCCTTCACAACAAAGTATGTTTGGAACATGATGTTGAACTGGTTTTGCTCTGCCTTCATTTGAGAACTAAGCACTTGTTGTGCAAACTCTGTAGTACATGTGGAAGGTGGCGGTGATGACATCATTGGAGCAGCGGAGGACGACGGTCGTGTGCACGCTGCAGTGCCCACTTTTGCAATTATTTCATCCATCCTTGTAGACAAGCGGACCATGATGTCCTGCAATTCATTCTTAAAAAGAAATTCGTTGTTTGGCATTGTTAGCAATTAAAATAAATGCCCTATCAACTATTTATGGGTCAATGGAATCACACTCTCACACGTCTTCGTGCAAGGTTCTTACCAATGCAAAGCAATGGACGGTACAACCGGTGGCTTGTTCGTTATACCTATGAGGAAGTGGCATCAAGATTGCAAGGTCTTTTTCTATACTGATCTGAAGTATATGTGGAGCTTGGGAGGCAAAATATGGTAGCAAGGAATATCAATTATTTAATTTAGAAATTGCAAGGTTGAAAAGGAGTCCAAAGCTAGTCTATGTCGCTGGCCTAAACTCGTCCTGGACCTAGTTTAAGCAAGCAACTATACAACTCAGCACAAGGACATAAAAGGATGCAAGCACTTCTGAATATTTTTTTTCACTTTCTTTCTTTCTTTTTTTCTCTTTTTTTGGTGTGGCTTTTCTTTCTTTTTTTTAACACCTTTGCCTTCTTTTTGTGTGGCTCTTTTTTTTGCACGTCTTGCCTTTTGTTTTTATTTCTTTTCTCTATCCCACGAAGCGCTGCACAAAGAGTACAACTCAGAATACAGGACAGCGGGTTTTGATACAAGATAAGGACTCACATTTATATCAAGATGATTGGGCAAGATAAACCGCTGTAGCAAGAAATCTAATGGCCGCACAAGATGGCTGCGTGCATCTAATTGGAGTCCTTTCCTTTGACGATACAGGAAGCCAAGGAAACAAATAAAAATTGAATTGACTATGCTTCACGACAGCTCTCGCTAACAGGACCAGTACTATTTGTTTTCTTCACAAACGCTAACAGGAAGAATCCACGAGGAAAAAAAATATCTTAAGAACACCACCGATTGCTTATGAATGGCGTACATATTATGGTGATGAAACTAGTGTACGCCTACAAGCAAGCAAGATATGACGCTAAAGACAAGGAACAACACCTAGGCATAGCAAACACAATGACATGGCAGGGACAACCATTCAAAAAAAGCAAACTGAAATAACAAAATTGCAGCAGCACAGTGGGCAATGGGAGAGGGGAAAACAACGATGAACACAAATATTTATGTAGGGCAATTTTCTAGATTTATGGGACGAATGAAAACATGGCTAATCTAGGGTAAATGCAACCTGATGGTATACCTGAAGCTCTGATATCACCTAATGGGGACGGGGTTTCCAATCTTCTGTCAGGTTCAAGATAAACAACGATTTGGTCGGAGAGCAACACACCGATTCGGTTTCAAATCACAAAGACCCGAATCCTGCAACCTTAGCACCACGTCTTCTCTGGTTATCAATTGTGTCACAATTCGGTTGACCTCGCCAAGAAGGCTAATCCCTGTTGCGCATCGAATAACACAAGCAAGAACAAGATAAAACGCAATTCAAGTCAAGTGACAATTGCGGATGTATGATTAAGCTCTCGAATGTGGGGTTTCACAAACCAATAACGACGACTGTTCAAAGATAGATTGATCTAAAGCAAAACCCAATCCCTAACATAGGCAGCGCCTATTGATTATATATCCTAAGGGGCGTCCAAGGACCCCTCTTCATGTCCATAAGGTGTACTAACACGTTACAAGGCCCAACAGCCCAACAGACGATGATGCAGCGCCCTGACAGATTCAGGATGTGAACTTGTTTCAACGATTCTTGTTGATTCTGATGGGATTTTGATGTGGGACCACTTCCATTAGTTACCTTATCAAATTATCTTTCCATCCATACGTGGATCGTTGAAAATGGAGTCCGTATACGACTTGGGTGTCTGTTTTACTACACGCTGGTCCTGGAGCCCGAGATGGACTCGAACTTGACTTGGATTGGGCCTCCAACTTAGCTTGGATGCCCTAGCTTGCCTCCTAAGGAAGTGGCCAAGGAGGAGGACGTCCTTGGGCATCTCTTAGGTGTTCTCCATCTTCTTGGGGCATGCTCCAACTTGGGCCTGGATCCCAAGTGTGAATAACAAGCCCACGACGACGTCGTAGCACCTGACAGAAAATAGCTGCAGAATGTCTTCATGATTTAAAGACCTTGCCAACGTGATATTTAGGTGAGACCAGATCTATTTGAAATCTTATCAAATAATCTTTCCATCAAGTGCTCATTGACCTCAATCACACTCCAGATGGACGAGTTATGACCTTCACAATGAAGCACTGTCGGGATGCCGACGAACTGAATGTTGGACTTTGATGAACTTGCACTCCAAGACCGGTCTTGTTCATGACATATCCATACTCTATCATCATCGCTATCGTTCCTAAGCACATTTGAAATGCGGATATTAGGTAGTAACAAATTCTTAGTTTTATCATTATACAAATATAGGAACAAGCTCACCCTGTCTTCAACATTCATGGGCGTATCCATAGGTGTCATGTCCTCATCACAAACTCTGACCATTGCGTGTCACATGAAGACACAAAAAAAAATTACCTAGAAAGAAGGAAACCCTACCTTTAAACATCCAATCAGAAGCCGTTACAACCTAGCACCGGTCGTGAGCAGCCAGGGCGTTGCTGAGCTGGGCCGCAGGAGGGGTACCCTTGCCTAACCCCCTTCCATGAATATCTGCGCTGCTTCGACCCATCATGCTGGGCCTGACCCTCGAGGGGCTACTGTTGGGGGAAGGCGACCCTGGCCCGGTCCTTGCCTGGCGCTCAGCCCTCGTTACGGCTTAATTAACTGGTCTCGTGGCGAGTGTTAACCCCCGCCCCGAGGGTACGCTTACCAGCTATCCTCTATTTTAGGTATGATGTGCGAAGGTTCGGTTCAAGGGCTGCGGATCGCTCCAGCGGCAGGGTGACTACTGACGGGAGACGGACCCTCACGCCGGGAGAGCAAGGGTTTGGCGCAAGCCACTGAGGGAGACCAACATGAAGTCGGCGGCGGCTCCGTTGACGCAATTAGGGTTTAGGGTAGTTGGCCAAGGGTATGAGGGATTACCGCCCTGCCCTTGGCCACTGTATTACCATCGACTCACTAGGGTCAACCCTAACGTAATTTCATTGCGGCCCCAGGTGTGGTCTATAAATACCCCGGGGCGCTCGTGTATGGGACATGGTTTTTTGGGCAATTAATCCGTATTTATTCTACGTTCCCCACGCGGGATACCTTCGCCTACGGGCTCATACCCTTCCTCGTTTGATTGAAACTTCACCTGTGGAAAACTCTTGACTTCTCCCCGCGCATCTCTAGCGAGGGTGAGAGGCTAGGAGTGACCCCACAATAATGACACTACATCTGAATATGTATCCACAATGCCTATGGACTCTATTATGAGTTCAGTTCTTTGCGCCGTATCTGCAGTGCCTATGGACTCAAATTGGTCCAGCCATCAGACGCCATCATCATGGTATAGGCGGCATAGCTTTTGTGCCCTCCAAATACATCTCTATTGCCTCCATGATCCATGGACCTGCATCGCCCTTTTGTTATCGATTATCACCCCCACCCCAAAAACCTTTTACCAATACAATGCTCTATTTGTTACCCTCTACTTTTAACATCAGGTTCTAAACCTGCTTTTGGATATGTACACAGTGATCAATTGCTTGGAGTGGAAACTACAGCGTATTTCTGTGTTTTTTTTCACCGCATATTGCAGGCTTCGTATCATCAACAATTGTCCATCGCAGCACAGATTCTTATTACTTTTGCAGTCCTTAATATGGCACTATTTGTAGACTTTTTATATACTGTTAAATTTCAAGTTTCTTTTGGTCTTCAAGTGCTGCAAAATTTACCCCGTCCTGTGAGACAACCAAATGTTATGTTTGCATCGTAATTGACTCAAATTGTTGCATATCCTATACATTGTCAGCTTGCTGCCCGCGTGAAGCGCGGGGTTACCTGCCAGTTCTTTTGACATCGGTACAGAGCGGCCGGCCCAGTTCCTGGCTGTGCACAGTGCACCCTTGTGGCCCTACGAGGATCTACACTGGAATGGTAATCTACCTACACCTTCGATAACAATGGAAGCATGATCTTCCTCGACCTGTCATACAACAGCCTAACAGGAGCAATTCCGGAAACCTATGTCGATGTCCTTAACTTGGAACGTGTGGCCTTCTTAGCCTTACTGGCACAATTCCAGATGCATTCAGGGCACAATCACCACAATGATACCATCCCATCAGGCTTTCCTAATTTTTTACAATTTAGCTCTTTTTTTGAAGAAAATTTACGTTCGGCCTCTGGGAGACTTAAACTCATCTTTAGACCCTAGGGTCGGCGCTAGGACTCATGACGTCGAAGTAACACGTCTCGGTGCCACAGATCTTTGCGTCGAGGTGTCTAGCCGTGCACAGTAAGGCATCCAAGGTGGCGTTCACGTGGTCGGTACCTCGGCGCCAGAACACATGACGCCGAGCTCGGCGCCATAGATCATGACACCGACCTCGGCGTCGTATATTTTGACGTCTAGGTACCGGCTTCAAAGCGTGCGGCCAAGTGGAGAGAGAGGTGGGACCTCGGACAAAGGCGACGTTCTCGGGTGGGAGACCAGGCACGTGTGGCGCGCGCCACATGCGCGCACAGCCTAGACCAGGCGCGTGCGGCGCGCCCCATCAGCTAGAGCCCGGCGCCCCAGCCAACCAGCAGCCTGCAGCGCCGGTTCCCCTTACTCCGTTTCCCGTGCCGGTTTGCAAAAACCACCGACTGCATCCCATCGTCTTGCGAAACCACCGCCACGTGGCGAGCATCCAGTGGCCAAACCCCAGGCAGCCACACACATGGCCACACGGATCACGGCCACACCGCCAATCCTGCCTGCACACCTAGGAGGTCACGTGCCCGCGAACCTGCGCATGGGAGGCCATGCGCCTGCGAAGTCAGGAAGTAGGACCTCTGGATAATTTCTGAAATTTGCGAAGAATTTGACATATTTAACTAGTATTTTTCTGATATATGTAATTCTTTCATAGAAATAATTTATAATTTTTTTTTAAAAAATTTAGCATATATTTATCTGAGATCTACAATTATCCTCAAAATTATATCGCTCTGTTCAATAAATTACACTGAAGAAAATTATTGTAAATATAGTAATAGAAACAGTGTAAATATATGTGTAAGACAAAGTAAGTGCATGGTGCCGAGCATGCATTCAAAGCGCCGGACATGCGTTCAAAGCGTGCACAGTACGTAGCTGTCGCAGCCGCACAGTGGTCGGATCGGCACGTCGTCCATGAAGAACCTGCGGAAAGTGTAGTAGGATTAGCTAGCGATGAGCCGACGATGCAGATGCTCGGTGTACGAAGAAGGGATTGGCCCCCTGCCGTCGCAGCCGCACAGTGGCCGGCCATGTTGGTGTGCAGGGTTCAGACAGGCGTGGAGAGCAGGGGCAGGCCGTAGGCCGTGTGTTTGGGTGTGTGCGTCGGCACGGCTGCACCTGCACATGGAGGCACGCGCAATCTAGCTTCGAGATTTACTGTCTGCCTTTAAGACTGCATGAATTCAAAATCGTCTTCGAGATTTACTGTCTGCCTTTAAGAATGCATGCGCATTGCGGCAGCGATGTAGTGCGTGTGCATGCAGCTAGCGGCGCATGCATGGCCGTGGCCCTGCTCTGCCCTCAAGGGCGGTGAGCCTGAGCCGTTCCTGAACATGCTGGCATGGGTCGTGTCCGGTGTGTGTGGCGCACAACAGCAGTGGATGGACACGCTCTGAATGCATGGTCGGCGTCATAATACTCGGCGCGTCATGTATTCTGGCGTCGAGTTACCGGCCACGTCAACGCCATCTAGGATTTCCTGCTGTGCACGGACAGACACCTCAGCGCCAAGATCTGTGGTGCCGAGGCGTGTTACCTCGGCGCCAGGACTCATGGCGCTGACCTCCAGGGTCCAAAGATGAGTTTTAAGTCTTCCAGAGGACCAAATATAAATTTTCTTCAAAAAAAGAATTAAATTGTAAAAAATTAGGTCAGGAGTTGGTGGTCTGCATTTCCTTGCAACCTGCAATGTCTCCGGTAACAATCTGATTGGTGAAATCCGGACATCAGAGCAGCTCATGACATTTCCAGCATCTCGCTTCGAAAACAACTCTGGGCTTTGGCGTCCATTGCCTCCCTGTGGGCTGTGCCAGGTTGACCCCTGGAGATGGTGATCCTGAGCATCCAGATTTTCCTGGTCTAGGAATCTTGCTCATCTAGTGTGATTCACCGATCTGGGACTGACAGTAGAGCTGCCCATGTCCCAAAAAATAACTCCTATTTTTCCAACAGGCTTGAATCAAATGTTGCTTGCATTACCATATACCTGAAGCTATGCCATGTTTGTGCAGTGACAGTGTGACACCATTGCTCAGATCGGTTAGTACAAAAGGACTGTAACAAGGCACAAATCCTGAGTATATATTTATGGTGACACCAATGAAGCAACAATATGAATGCATTCCTTACGACTTAACTTTTTATTTGATTCTTCACTAAATTGGCTATTGGCTATTGGCTTACTGTCAGCAACCAAACAACCCTGGAGGCTCCACACAACATTATTGCAACAAGCAGGAATGGTGAACTGATTTCATTCTCTCCAATATGACCTTCTAAGATACCCAACCCTTAACACACCAGAACATACTTAATCCATACTGTCACACCCAAAATTTCTATTTTGGTTTGTGAATAGTTTCCACTAAATAAAACAAATGATTTTGTGAATTTTCTAAAAATTCCAAGATTTAAATAGGCTTTTAGCAAATCAAATCATGCAAAATGTGAATTTTAAATAATTCTTACAATTTAATTTGATGGGGTGTGGCATTCATACCTTTGCATTTAATTTTATTGTGTGAAAAATGAATTTAAAATCTCATTTAAGCCTCGAATAGGTTTTATTCTATTTCTAAAATAAAGTATTTAATGTTTATCTAAAAATAAAGAAATGATTTGAAAAGCAAGTTTTGTTTAAAAAGAATTTTAATTTAAACTTCAAATGAATTTACAAAAATAAAAAGGGTAAACCTCCACTCTGTCGCTCCTTGGACCGAATCCAGCCGGCCAACCTCCTCCCGCAGCCCTTCCCTCCTCCTCTCGGGCTCGGCCTGTTCCCCGCCAGCGCCCATAACTTCCCTCTCGCCTGGGCCTTGGCCCGTTGGCTCAGCTGCAGCAGCCACGCTGCTCTCTCTCTCTCTCTCTGTGCAGTGGCCCCACCCGTCAGCTTCACCCCTCACCTCCGTCCGCAGGTGCAGGACGACGCCGTCGCCGCCCCCGATACGCTCCGTGCGCACGACCGAGCCCCTCCCTGCGTCCATAGTGCCCGCACGGACCGAGCCTACACTGCCAGCCTCAGCTGCTGCGTCTTCCCCAGCGACCGCATCAGGCGGATGCGGACCAAGCCACTGCCGCTCTCTTTCCCTGAGTGCTTGAGCTCTACGCCCGAGCCCTCCCGAGTGCCTCCTCCCTATAAGAGCCGCCCTCGGGCTCCTCTCTACGCACCGCTGCCACGTCTCCTCCCTCCGCACCCCTCCCTGCTCCAATGCCGTGATCCAACGCCGCTGCCGTCATTGCCGGGCTTCGCCCCAAGCTCTCGATCTCCCTCATCCGAGCATCTCCCCCGCCTCCGTTGAGTCCTACGGCTTCGCAAGGACACGACAAACCTGTACCTCAACCTCTCCTCATGGATCCATGGCCCCAACCTTGTCTCTGACCTCGCCGCGCCTCCATGGCCGCCGAACTCCGCTCCTCGCGGAGAACCCGCCTCAAGCTCCTCCCCGCCATCGAGGTCACCACCGGCGAGCTCGTCGCGCCACCCTCATTGACTTCCACCGCGCTCCGTGGCCTCCTCTCCATCCTCTGCTGCTTGCTGATGACTGCCAGCTGCCGAAGTGCCATCCCTGCCAACGCCGGCTAGCCGCCACCGTCGGGCGCTCTGTTTTGCCCCGGCGTGCAGAAGCAGAGAAGGGAGCTCTTCCCTGCACCGTTTGATCGGCAACGTGTGGCCCTGATGCATCGTTGACCGTCGGTCAACTAGCTCCGTCCCAATCAGCACGCTCCATCCAATCATCTTCCGCCGCGTCATCGGTCCACGCCATCTCAACAAGGTCAAAACTCTAGTCTGCATCCTTTTGTGATCTAGCCCTGATCTTTTGTTTAATATAGCTATTGTTTTCTGAGTCTATGTAGTCTTTCGATCTAGCCCCTAATGTCTACACAAATTGTGTTCTGACCCAAACAGAAGTGATTTTACATAAAAATGAGTTTATCTTTGTTTTAAAAATGGTTAATGATGTTATTATTTCTATTGATAATACTGTTAATCAGTTTTCTTGGTAAAAATAAATATAAAATAGTTTTGTTTTTATAAAATTAATTAATGATGCCATAAATTCTATTATAATGTCATTAATGTGTTTTAGTTAATAAAATAATTACTAAAAATGATAAAATTTGCAAATAAATGATTTATCTTTGATATGATTGTTCCCGTTGTTGCTGTCTTTCCAAGATGAGTTGATCAAGGTTGATCCTGAAGGAAAGCTTTTGTGTCTGAACAACTTTTTGAAGGCAAGTGCCCTTGACCATCTTGCACCTATATTTGTTTTAATTTGAGTTAGAGTAGTTAGACCATTAGCTGCAGGCTGAGTCTAAATTGAATCCCATGTTAGGGTTTACTAGAACTTGCTCTATCATCCTTGAAAACCCAGTTTGGATGGGTAGAAGTCAATGCTTAGCCTTGCAGTCTTGGGATGGGAAGGTTATAATTTAATCCTGATTAATGATATATGCAACATGTGGGATGGTAATCTTTTAGTGACATGGTGATTAGGAAATCCGACAGGATGGATGGTCTGGGTGGTGGTATGTGATAGATTTTTGGGTAAATGTTTTCGGGTGGAAAGTTAAGATTGGTGGAATGGGTTTGTGCTAGTTATCCTGCCTGGATTTGTAAGGACCGGTTAATGACAAGTAACCCAGCAAAACAGCGCAATCATGAGACCTACATGGGCTATGGGCCTGGCTAATTAATGAGTTCCTCTAAGTTATGCTACATTGGGTTGGTTTTTGTGTCTCAAGAGGGGACTTCTACAATGGTGTTGGTACCCACTATTAGCGGTGAAACCTTAGAGGAGGTGTAAAATAGGCTTGGAGCGGCTTTGTAAAGGCCTTATAGTGTGACCCCGCTAAGAACCTAGGTAGTGTGAAGTGTGATGGGAAAAACATGACTCTTGGTGAAAGTGTGCAACCTCTACAGAGTGTAAAACTGGTATATCAGTCGTGCTCACGGTCAAGAGCGGGCTTGGACTTCTTCGTGATTAGGTGGCTCTGGTTTGGATGGTTGGGTGGTTCCCTTGGTAAGGGAATGGTTGGTTCAATTGGGAGCTTGGATGGAATCCAAGTATTAGTTCTCTAAGGAGAAGGCAGAATTTGACCTAGTAATTAGGTGCTAAGGATTTAAGGAAAATAGGGTGTATCGCTTAAGTGCTTGTGTCGAACCTTGTAAGCCTTTCCTTGTGTTGGCCCTCATGTCATACTTTTCCTACACTTGTAGAATACATTTCGATGTACTCACCCTTCCTCTTTGTCCCCCTTGCTACCCCACCCAGTTGTTCAGACTAGAAGACAAAGTCCCTAGAAGATGGTGTTGCCTTGAAGACGGTGTCAATGCTAGGTTGGTGTAGCCCCGGTCGGCTGCCTGCAGAGATGGAGACCCTACTCTACCAGAACTCTGATGTATTTTTGTTTTAGACCCTCTGGTCATTTTGTAATAAATTACACTTTTGTAATAAACACTGCTATGTACCACTGTAATTGTCATCGCATGTATGAATAAACAGATCTTGGCATACATGTGTGTTACCCTAAGGACCCTATCATGTTATTGTGCTTTTGCTAGGGTGATTGCTTTTGTAATTATGAACACTTGAGTGATTTGCTTCTTTGTAATGACTGTAGCTTCACCAAATCTTGGGACGAAAGAATCTGCAAGCGCACGGATATACCATCGTAGCAGTTCACACCCCAAAATTTCTATTTTGGTTTATGAATAGTGTTGGTATTTCTTAGCGTAAGCGAAAGAATCCGCAAGCGCACGGATATACCATCATAGTAGTTCACACAGAAGTATTCAGGGTATCGTATTTTCCCAAAGGAACAGATGTGTAAAGCCTCTTAGCTAGTTTGCCCAAGATAACAAGAAGAAGGATAGCTCGGGTAGTGATGTTTTTCAAAGGATATAGATCCTAAGTTAAGATAGCTTTGCCACTATAGACTTGCTTCGGGCACCGGATAACACTTGGTCTGCCAAGCGTTGCCAGCCTAAAGCTCTACACCGTACCCAAACATGGGGGATTACAAGGGATGGATAGGGCTGTCACCACCTGTCGCCTACCCCTCAACCGTGGAGGATGAGGCAAATGAAGGTAGCCTTTGGCATAGACACCACGTCTATTCTATCAACTACTACTCTAGCACGCATGCAAGGGTTATCCGTCTTTATCAGGGCCCTTCTACTAGAGTATCCACCGTAAGGATGAACGACGAACCCACAATTAAATAATGAACAAAGATAACTTTCCGCTAGGTGTAGCGAGTACTCTAGGGGAGGTTGCCGATAGCCCCGGCACTTCTCCAACTCTTCCCTCTCTCACTCCCTATATTATTCTAGTTAAAGCCTAGGTAGGAATGAAGCTCTTCTTCTCTTCTTGCTTTGTTGTTGTGTCTTGTAGAGGTGGGGGATTGCCCCTCTATTTATACAAGGTTTGAGGTGGTGTAGAAGCTAATTCTAGAGTGAAGCCTGGTCTCCACCACCTCTGCATGGCGCCATGTGACTGCCATTCGAAGGAGCGGCAGAGAGGTGTCGGTGGGGGGTCACCCGCCCCCAGGGGTCAGCCGCCCCCTGACCTGGCCCTTTCGCCACCGCCTTCGCATGGTGGGTTGGTGATGGCTCCTGGGCTGCTCCTTGGTCTGTATTCTGCCCGGATAAACTTAAGTTGATGAGCTTCTCTTATTATTCCTTTGCGCAAATCATCGTCGGAAAGCGCCTTTCGGTGAAATTTTCCATGCATTTGTGTTTATGTCCTGCAAAATACTTAAACACCAAAGCTTGTGTAGAATGTGAGTTAAAAACCCTATTTATAAGTTTTGGTATTCATTATTTGTTTGTTTTGTTAAAATGTGGGCGGTAGGAATTATGATTTAAGCACCGCCAACAAGCTCCCCCACACTTAGTCCTTTGCTCGTCCTCGAGTAAAGTTCTAAGGACTAAGCGGGTTCATCTCCTTGATTTTGAAAATCTGCATACTAGTTATTCTGAGCTTTACTTGAACCTGTGAACTTCCAGGTGTCTACCAAAATATCTTAGGTAATTGAAAAATGGAATAGCTTGGATTCAAATCTACTCACTCTATCCTTGCTCAGAAACTTGGGGTTTTGTATGGTTTTTGAAAGTGTAAAGATAGCTTTTGTTCCTATAATGATTCTCTCATGTCACTCAAGTTTGTAAGTCTTTCCTTACCAAGGCATATGTTGCATGTTCGCCTACTTTTGAATCATCTTACTTCTAAAAGCTTATTTGGAGCTTTGGGTAGGGATGAGATTCGAGGCACACTTACCTTGCATATATTGTAAAGTCAAATTCTGGATCCACCGAAGAGAAGAGTCATACTATAAAATCAAAACAGTGCAAGTGTGTGGAAATATGATGGAAAAATACTCCTTTATTTGAGATGATCTCTTTCTCTAGCTTCTATTTGGAGATAGGGCTAGCATTGTTTTCTTCTTTCTATGAGCCTTCATGTGCTCACCATTTTTTTCAATGCTTTGGGACCTTCATGTGCCCCATTCTTTCTTCCTCTTTTTTCAAAACTTTGGGACATTCATGTGTCCCATTTTTTTCAATACTTTTTGTTGTTCTAGGCCTAAACCTTCGAACACTGGGTCGTCGCAAGGGCTTACTGGAAAGTAGAACAATAAGCGAATAGTGGATGAGCGAGATGAAAGAATAGACTTTATTGATCTTGTTTCTCCTCTCCCTTTTGCATTCCCCTGATAGGGGCTATTTATACACGCCCGTAGGCCTTTCGCTGGACAAGAATGCCCTTACAACTACTACGCATTAGAAGAATATTCCTCGACACACGGGGCTTGATCGCCATTTGGAGTCACCGTCCGTCTCAGGTAGTGCCGGTCTAGTGGGAACCGACTGGCCCCGCCTTATGTCGCCTCTTGATCGACCATGTGGTCCCCGTCGGGTAGAGGTTGTCGGCCTAGCAAGGGTAGCAAACTCCTCCCCTAGCGAAACCTGCAAAACCGACAAGACAGATCATCAGTGACCATTCGCACTAGTGAATAGCTCAGGATAAAGTGACGTCACAGGTCGTGCTAACCTCGACCAGGCTACTCTCTTCGACACTGTGAAATGCCTAATCTTTGCCCAACTGCACGGCCACCCTATTTGCCGATGCGAAAGAGGTTGAGCCGACCACGGATCATGGTTGGACCAGCGGCAGGGGGAGTCCATCAATTCGCATGGGCGAAATGAGCTCGAGCCTACGTGCTGTGGGTTGATGCTGCCGCTGTCACCGTTTCTTTGCTTTGGTGAAATAAGCCCTACGGCGCAGGTTCATACCCCCTTGCTCCAGTGCGCCCACCATTTCGCTATAGCAAAATGGCAGACGTGCTATCACATGTGATATGGGGCAGCGTTCGGGGCGCTGGGGGCACCGAAGGGTCGGCCCTGCCCCCAACATTAGCCCCTCGGCTTCACACGAAGAGGTTCTCGATCTCCACGCAGATGCCTTTCATTAATATGGGAGTGATGCGCCATGGGGCTCGGACACTGTCCCTAGAGAAGGGTGGAGATCCGCAGTGGTAGTCGTACAAATGTGGGATGGGGAAACGATTTTTTTACCATTTTTTGTTTTTTTGGTTTTCGCACCATGGTTACTGTTCCCGAAAGTCAAACCATCGTGATAGTTATGTGAACCGTCACATCGGTTCCTCGAGGCACGCGCCATGTGGCGGGTTCCTATATAAACCCCCCGAGTCGGGAGTGTCGTGCACTCTCGTCTTTCCCTTAGCCCACTTGAGAACCAAGCTTTAGCTCTTCAGCTTTCCGCTTGGCTTTTCGGCTGCTTGCTCGCCCCCGCCAGGTCTCCAGTCTTCGCAGAGCTCTTTGCAGGTTGGTTTTTGCTTTGCTGTGCTCATTTTTACTTTATTTTTGTGTACTTGTACTATTTTAGTGCTTTGCTCCTTTCGCTTCTTTACTATATCTTGGTTTTTTTGGTTTTTCGTATGTAACTTGCTCGAATAGATGTCAAGTGAGTCGTTGTCTGGCGACAATTCATCCAGCAGGAACTCATCTGATAGCTCTAGCTCAGGATCTTGCACCCATTCGTGAAGCGAGTCTGAGCGAGTGATGGCTAAATCGCCGAATGCACGAGATGATAACTTGGTGCCGGAACGCACTTCTAGAGGCGGCCCAGGCCCTTCACGTGATGATGCTGGTGAAGAAACTAACACTGACATGGAGATCGTGGAGGAAGTTGAAGAGGGCAAAACCGTGGGACCGGTACCGGCCACCGTTAGGGGCCAACCGGATCCGACTCCGGTCACTTATCGTATAGGCCGTTCGTGCGTCACAGAAGCCGATCTCGATAAGTTTGTTGAGCAAGGTCTCCTGAAGGCTTCGCTTCACGGCTTATGCTGTGCTTCGGGCTGAGAAGAGGTACCCCGCCCGGAGCCATACAAGGCGGTCATTTTTTGCGATTTCTTTGAAGCTAGGCTGTGATTTCCTTATGAGGACTTTATGGGCGAGGTTTTGCAACGCTTCAACCTACAGATCCATCATCTGACTCCCAATGCTTTCGCGCAGCTAGGTGTATTCGCTATGGCGCTCAAGATGTCTAGGTGCGCTCTGAGTGTGAATACTTTCACTCGCTACTACGAGACCCATCTGCACAAGAACATGGTCAGGGATAAGCAAACCAAGACCGAGATGGTGGCCCACTATGGGTCCTATAATTTCATTCCAAAAAAGATAAAAGGCACCATGCAAATTGCGCTAGCTTATCAAAATAAGTGGCTGCGCTGGACTAACTATTGGTTCTATCACCGCGTGTGCTTTGATGAGGAGGTGGCTGAAGCATTGATAAATGACCTACCGAAAGCACACATACTGGTCTCTAAGATGACACCAATGAAGGGGTTTCACCTGGATAAGATTCCGGCTGATGGGCCACGCGACACTAAGGCCGCAGATGCCTTCGCTTTGACCTCTCGCTGGCAGATCAGTCAAGATTTGGTGGAGGAGTGGATAGCTTGTGACAGCCCTCCGCTAAGTCATGAAACTCTATTTTCTGATATTGAGCAAAGGGGTGAATATGTTTTTTCGCATCTTGGCATTGCACCCTCGGATGCTTTTTTGACCGATTTTAGCTTTGTGAATTTCATAGAGCACAAAGTGAAGAAATTATTAGATTCTACGGTGATAGGGAGCACAAAGGTAGATGCCAATCCTTGGCTGGGAAGAGATGATTGAACTGCGTTTTCGACGCAATGGGCCTTTGGTACACTGATCGGTCAGGCCCTTCAACCAGCCTTCCAGCTGGCGATGCTGCCCCCCCGTGGTCATGAAGCCAGAGGGCGAGGAGGCAGAGCACAGAAGGTGATGGATGGATGCGGGGCAAACAACGCTGTAATGGAGTCGCACAAGCGAAAACTTAGTGGTCGAGGTTGTGGTCTCATAGAGCCTGCCGATGTCTGGATTGGAAGGGAGATTGCTGGCAAGGTGGGCAATAGCAAAAAGGTCGTGATCGGATAGACCCGCTGATTTGGGCAAGTCTAGACCGAAATGGTAGCGTTATGGTTTCCCTTATGAATTTTTCCTGGTGCTATTTTTGGTTTGGCTTCTCGCTTCTCAATCTATTCGTCCTATACCCACTCGCTAATGTAATGTTGTTTCTGATGTTATAGGCCACCTCGAGCTTTGACGGCATGGTCGGCAAAGCAAAAGTTGCCGATGTAACCGCCGCCTTCGGCCTTGCGGATACCAAGTCTGTTGGGGACATTTTTGGGGGAAAATCTAAGAAGAATTCCTGCAAGTCCAGCGACCCCCCGAAGGATGCTGGCGTGAAAAAGGCAAGACTGGCTTCTACCGAAGAGGCGACTTCTGCTCGCCCGCCCCCTACTCCCGTGCCATCTCCTAATGTTTTGGGCTATCAGCTGTAGGGTAAGTCTAGATTTTATGCAGAGTATATTCGCTTAAGCAATTGTTTGGTCCGTGGGCAACTATTCAGTCATGGGGAGGTGCGACTAAGTTCCTGGCCTGAAGATTATGGCGATATGCAAGTTTATTCGTGGTGGAGCTCTTCTGGTGAAATGAATTCCATGAACGAGGAGGCTTAATGGATTGCTCATTCTTTAGGGGCTGCATCGAACTCCTGTGTCGCAGAACCGACCAATTTATAAGAATACAAGTACAATGGCAATCCACAAGCGGTCGCACTGTCATACTTGAACCCATATAAACCCGGTAGTCCGTCGAGTACCACGACGGGTCTCGATAAACGATTTACAACAACCAAGATCGTCAGAGATTCAACATACATGCCACATATTACATAAAGTTCACAGATACTTTTCATCATCGAGTACTGAATAAAAGTTATTACAAACCGAGTTTGATAAATAAAGCGGAAGCAAATAAGTTCAAGATAAAGTTTCCAACATAGTTTGATACAAAGTGCCAAGCTAGATCACGGTCCACAAAAGCAAGGATAGGAATTACTAAAGAAGCTCTGCCCAAGGCTTACTCCTCATCCACAATGGGATAGAAGCAACTCTTGCAATAACCATGATACACACAAGTGCCATCTCGCAACAATGGGAAAATAAACCCCGAGTACGAGAAGGTACTCACTAGACTTACCCGTCATGAACCGGAAATAAAATGACTCCAAGGAGTATGCAAGGTCAGTATAAGTGGACGAACTTGACAACATTTTGCGAAAGAGGCAATTGATCCGTTGTACAATTATGATTCCTTTACCAAGTTAATTATAACTATCCATTTCTAGATTAGCAACTATCCTGTGCCAAACATGTGGTATCATTTAGAAGCATACAATAGTAACCATAGCGGTATTGAAATTCCATTTTCATCCGAACCATCATGTTCCATAATACGCTTACTACGATGTTGGAGCTAGCCAAGTTTCTCACTATCCGGAGAGACGGCGATTCAATCGATTTCAACCAGTGAGGAATTTATTCCTAACACAAACCCAGTGCGAGACGGATCAACGGTCACCTTAGGTCACCTTTGGTACAACTCCGGTACACATTTCGCGGGTCCGTCTTGCGCCAAGACAACTGGAACACCAGATGCCAGGATGCTCGAATGGCCTCGCCTTTGGGCTCGGTCCCGATCGTTCCCGGAAGGGGCGCTGTGAAACGATTCCCGGCACCGAGTTGAATTACTCGGCTTCAGCGGTCGGAACGAATTATCCGCCAGCTAAGTGAGAGGCATGCGTTCAATCTTGTCGGAAGTTCCAACAACGGTGCGGTCCTTGATCGACACAGACGGGATAGATCCACACCCAAGACCTCCATGCCTTGTTGCTTTTCTATTGACATCCCGCCTTGGTCTCCATTTACATTAACCATGGTTCTTTTCCACGATAGCAATTATAACCAACCGTGCTCCGGTACCCACCTATATCTCGCAGGTGACAGGAAATCACCCGACTTCTACCGGTCTAAGCATGGCTAAGCATATATTCGATCCTGGACCTATACCGGTTAAAGGTGTAATATCTGGACAAGGAATGTACATGCATCAAGTGGTTTCATTCAACTCTTATAACCTAATGCAGCAATCATAAGTACTTAAATAAACATTTATAAATTACTGGGAGACTTATAATGCTCCGGGGCTTGCCTCGCAGAAAGGAAGTAGGGGCGATGGTCGTGGCACTCCTAAAGCTCTTCAGTGGTTCTCGCTCCACGCCTTTCGGGTCTGCGCGGCTTGCGGATCCTCCTGCGGGTTCCCTTCCTCTCGCTTCTTCAATTCCAAAGAACGTGATCTCTTCCTCCGATCCTAGATGCATGAGTATGGTATAAGTATTACGAATGCATATATGTTAACAAGTGCATCACGTTGTTTGAGTAGGTGCATATCTCTTCTCGATTATTACTTAACTACTTCTATAATGCATCGACTATGCCACAAACTGTAGCTACTTGTTTCACTCATAACCGGAGTTCTACAATTCCAAATCTAGTGATCTAGGACTTTCTGGAAAGCTTATCCAATTCTCTACAACTTTGTTATTAACCATTTTTACAGTACACATCAGTTTCAACATGCAAATCCTCACATTCTAGAATCAGTCCGGAAATGACTTGACATGCAACATAAAGTAAGAATACTTCTAATTCAGGTAATCATTCAAAATTTGACAACCTAGAACCTACCAATAGTTTAAGCATACCAAATACAGTTAAGATGATATAATGGTAAAGCCCAAACTATTTATTAAATTGCCTTTATTATTTTATTTAGATATCTAGGTTAAATAATAAATATATATCAGATGTGCTTAATAAATTCTCAAAATTTACAGAGCTTTACTAATGCTATCAAGAGACTACTGTAAAAATTTCATGTCATTTTACCAAGTAGAACATTCTATACAAAAATGACAAGGCAGCAAGGCTTGAAATAACATAAATGGAAAATCCTATTGAAAAGTGTCAAGCAACAGATTTCATATTTTTCTTAGCATCCATATGGTACTAGGATTACCTCCAACAAATTTCATGAATTTTGGACTCATACTTAATTTATGAAAATTCATGCAAGGATTAACTAGTCATAAAAGAAAAATCTATAACTTTAAATCTACCCATGCACTGGTCCTCAAATTTTTACCAGAGTTCACACATGCTAAGATTAGTTCACCACAAAAATTTCATAATTTTTTGGAGCACAGGAACTCTAGATATAAAATAAACAAATTTGAATGTATTCAAAAGCACATTTCAAATCCCTATTTAAATCTCCAGAAAATTCTACTGTTGAACCCAAGAACATATTTTTCTTAAAAACTACATTTCCTAAGGAACACAACCATATTTATTTCACAATTTTTGGAGCTACCAAACTGAAGATACAAATTTCACAAAACAAATCAAAAACTGGATTCAAAATGAGTTAGCCTACACTACTTCATCATTGACAGGGGGACCCACTGGTCGGGGACCCCACGCGTCAGTGACACAGAGCAGGACAGCGGCGGCAAGGCAGGTGTTTGGCGCTGCCAGAGCTTCGCCGACGGCGAACTCGCCCGGCGGTGACATCATCACACGATGATCTACTCGACTTCGCGCATCGATTGAGCTACTTGGGTGGCTTTCTCGCCGAGAGCTAGCGGCTACGGCGGCTGCCATGGCGGGGGGAGGTGCGGGTCGACGGTGAAACGCCGGTGTGGGCTACGGTGGTTCAAATCAACGCGTGGACAAGCATCTATGAACGCTGGGGACCTAGCGCTAGCTACCGGAGCGGGAGGAGTATCGTGGCGGCGTACCACGACGATGGGGCTCACGGCGGAACTCCGGCGAGCCTACACGCGCTGCGGTGGCTTACCGGGCTTTGTCAGCGGGCACGGGGAGAAACAATGGGGTGCTGGGGAGACGGTGGAGCTATCACGGTGGTGCGGGAGTGGCCAGGCACGAGCTGCGCGCTGCTATGGCGACGGCGGAGCGGTGGGCGCTCGGCGGCTGCTGCTGTGAGGAAGAGAAGGCGCCGGGAGCGAAATGGGAGCGCGGAATGGCTCGGGCGGGCGCTGGCGACGTTAAGGCGCGCTCGGGCGCGGCGTGGCCTGCGCGGTCAGGGCGCTGGCGACGCGCGGCCGTCGCCGGGGACACGCGGCGCGCGAACTCTGCCGTCGGTCGGCCACTGAACGCGTCGTTCGGTTTAAATCGAAACACGATGGCCGAGCTCTGACAAATAAGCTTTTCAACTTGATTTATCGGCTAATCGGTGGCTCCTTCGTGCAAACTTACTGAATAGAATTTGTAGACCCATGTACTAGCTTCAAATGTTGTTCAAGGATCGCATTCTAATTCTCACCCGAACTCAAGTTATAATGCCACTCAAGGTCAGCTTTGTCAGTCGTCGTGGTTTCACGACTTAGCAAATTTCGTTAAGTGTTGAAATCAGGATTTTGATGATTCTTGTGATCCAATTTCAAACATGTTAGGAGCTGAACCATGTGATGACCCAAAAATAAAAGTTGTTCCTTATGTCAAACACTACAACTTTGCTTTAGTGAACTCCTCCATGCAAGGTCTCTAACACCTAGTTCAACTTTAGTCAAACATGTCACTTTGAAATCATGATACATACACAAACCATGGCTAAATGACCAAACTAGCCTTAGCACTAAATACCAAAGTTGTTCCTAATGATATCCTAAGCATGTTTAAACAATTTGCAAGGTCATTTAAGCATTTCATGTAGTAGTCACTCATATAGCTATTCGTGTCAACACACGAAATATCACTTAAGTGCTTGATCATGAAATGTGGCCTTCATGAACAATGTTTCTTTTGTTAACCTAAGTGTAGCTAAAGTGTTATAGTGACCAACATTACACACTAGCATTTATTTGCACATGATCATATGCATATGTTCCAAGAAATACGAGATAACAAGCAATGTTTCATATGTTTCGATCGAATGTTTCAATTGTAAATGATGATTTATGAATGCTTGATGCTCATGCTTATGTTATGCAAGTCAAGTTATGCAAGGCTAACACCCGAGGTGTTACAGCCCCTCCCCCTTATAAAAATCTCGTCCCGAGATTTGCAAGACCTACCATTCTTGGAAAAAGGCGGGATAAACTTCTCGTAGATAATCTTCTCTTTCCCACGTAGCATCTTGTTCACTATGATTGTTCCACACCACCTTATAGAACTTGATAATCTTACTCCTTGTCACTCTCTCCATCTCTTCTAATACCCGAATTGGTTTTTCTTCATAGGTCAAATCCGATTGAAGGCTGCACGTTGGTGGGTGCAATAGCTTCTTCTGGTACTCAAGACATTTCTTTAGCTGAGAAACATGGAACACATCAAAGATTGCACTCATCTCTGGAGGAAGTTGTAACTTATATGCAACCTTCCCTTTTCGTTCCAAAATTTTGTATGGCCCTACATATCTTGGTGAAAGCTTCTTTTTCATCCCAAATCTTTTCACGCCTTTCATGGGTGATACTCTCAAGTATACATAATCACCCACTTCAAAAGTTAGTGGTCTTCTTCTTCTGTCGGCATAACTTTTCTGTCTTGATTGAGCTGTCTTCATGTGGTGTTGGATGATACGTACTTGCTCTTCGGCTTCATTTACAAAATCAATACCAAAGTATCTCCTTTCACCGGGCTCAATCCAGTTCAAAGGAGTTCTGCACTTTCTGCCATACAAGGCTTCAAATGGAGCCATTTTGATACTCGCTTGATAACTATTGTTATAGGAGAATTCAGCTAAAGGTAACCATTTTTCCCATGAACCTTTTGAAGATATAACACAAGCTCTAAGTAAATCTTCTAGGATTTGGTTCACTCGCTCGTCTCATCACCGAAGTTTGCGGATGATAAGTGAACTTCGATTAGCTTGGTTCCCAAAGCTCGGTGTAAGTGCTCCCGAAACGAGCTATGAATCGTGGTCCTCGATCCGAGATTATAGTCCGGGGGTATTCCATGCAATCTCATGATCTGGGGAAACATATAACTCGTAGTATTTCCCACGTGATATGTGGTGTGAACTGGTACAAAATGTCTGATTTGGTGAGACGATCAATAATAACCCATATTGAATCATGACCTTGTGGTGTCGTTGGAAGGCTGTGATAAAGTCCATGCTGATTTCCTCCCATTTCCATCCTGGAATAGGCAATGGTCAAGTAATCCAAATAGCTTTTCATATGGACAGCTTTTACTTCTCTGCAGCTTATCACACCTAGCAACGTGGGTCATGATCTCTTTCTTCATCTTAGTCCACCAAAAACGGGTTCTTAAATCTTGATACATTTTACTACTACCCGGATGGATAGACAATTTGGACGAGTGAGCTTCTTCTAAAATTTGAGTCCTTAGCTCACGGTCTTTTGGCACCACTAGTCGGTCCTCGAACCATAATACACCTCTTTCGTCCAATCTAAAATGTTTGGTTTCTTGCTCTTGCATTTTTCTCTTGATGTGACTTATTCCCATATCTCGTCTGCAGTAGCTCTATGATTTTGCCCTCAAGTGAACAACGATTGTGATATTGTGTAGTACAAACAGGATGTAACAAGTTGAATCCATCTTCCAAAGAATGCTTCTACAAAGTGTTGCAATGGGATTTCCGACTAAGTGCATCGGCTACTACATTTGCTTTACCCTTGATGGTAATGCACTTCTAAATTGTAGTCCTTAATCAATTCTAACCATCTTCGTTGTCTCATGTTCACTCTCTGGCTGGGTAAAGATATACTTGAGACTTTTGTGGTCGATAAAGATATGACATACATTGCCCAACAAGTAATGTCTCCATATCTTTAGTGCATGGACAACATTTAAGTTCCAAATCATGTGTAGGGTAGTTGACTTCATGTTTTCTCAATTGCCGTGAGGCATATGCAATTACTCTCCTTCTTGCATAAGCACACATCCCAAACCTATTCCCGATGCATCACAAAATACATCAAAAGGCTTTTCAATGTTTGGTTGTGCTAACACAGTCTTGTAGTCAACAAAGTTACGAGGGTGTGAAAAGTCGTTTCACATTCTCGTGTCCATTTACTTCTCATCTTTACGAAGTAGTCTCGGTCATAGGCTTAGCTATCTTTGAAAAATCTGGAATAAACCGACGATAGTATCCTCGCTAACCCTAGAAAACTCCGAACTTCATGAACCGAAGTTGGGGCTTTCCAATCCATGACCTCTTGTACTTTGGATGGGTCTCTGAGATTCCATCTCTTGATAAAATGTGACCTAAGAAAGGTACTTTGCTCATCCAAAATTCACATTTGCTAAACTTGGCATATAGCTTATGCTCCCTCGGTCGATAGGACAATCCTCAAATGCTCTTCGTGATCGACTCACTTTACGAATAAATCAATATGTCATCGATAAACACGACCACGAACTTGTCAAGTTCGGGCATAAATACCGAGTTCATCGGTACATGAAATAGGTCGGAGCATTTGTTAGTCCGAAAGACATAACCAAATACTCGTATAAGCCGTACCTCGTGAGAAAAGCGCTTTAGGTATATCCTCCGGTCTAATCTTTATCTCGATGATAACCTGATCTCAAATCAATTTTGGAGAATACCTTTGCCTTCGCTAACCGATCGAACAAGATGTCGATGCGGGGCAATGGATATTTGTTTTGATGGTCACAACATTGAGTGGTCTCAGTAATCTACACACATTCTCGGTGACTTATCCTTCTTTTTCACAAACAAGGCCGGACATCCCCACGGAGATGAGCTAGGTTGGATAAGACCCTTGTCCAATAGATCTTGCAATTGAACCTTGAGTTCGCTAACTCATTGGGTGGCATTCTATAGGGCCTTACGGATATGGGTGCGATGACTGCACTAATTCAATCTTAAATTCCACGTCCCTATCCGGTGGTAGACCTGTAATTCCTCCGAAATACATCCGAAACTCACAAACCAATCGGGATATCACATATTGTGGTGGTTTGGATAGCACAAAGCTAAATGTTGGGGTTTGAAATCGCGGAGAGTGGGACTAGAAAAGCATTCCCTCCCGTGGGTTCTCTCAACATAATAGTGCGGTGCTAGTGTCAATAAGAGCACCATGATACTTCATCCAATTCATGCCTAAGATTACACTTATTGACAACCCCGCAATATTATCAAATCATGGTGTACTCCCTCCCTTGTATCACGATGAGTACATTTTGACTATCTTTTGGTAATAACAAGACTACCCCTCATTTGAACTTATGTTAAAACCCCTTTGTTTACTTCAATTATTTCTTGACCATGTCTAGATGCAAATGCTTGACTCATAAATGAATGAGAAGCTCCTGAATCAAATAAAACAACAATGGGATGCTTGTTGACAAGAAACATACCAGCCGTGACAACTTCTCCGTGGGCACTTCCTCCACAAATGTGTAATGCACTTGTCCTTGACGTGCCCCTGCATTCACCGCCTCGATTGTTCTGATTTGGGTTGCCATTCCTCTTGGGGTGGGGGCATTCCTTGGACCAATGACCCAGTTGGTTGCGCTTGAAACATGGTTGATTACTTCAATCTCTGTGGAACTGTCCCGATTACCATTTCCTTTTGGTAAGGCAATAGTGAACGCCTTTACTTTAACGGTTTCGTGGGCTCGTTATTCGAGCTTTTCGGTGGTGGAGGCCTGAACTTGGGTGCAGTGGACGGAATTGTGGCCTAGCCGCAATAGGCGCTTTTGATCGGAAAGATCCGGATGCACCGCCTCATAGGCCCTCTTGCGACCTTTTAGCAACTGCATGCATGTTGTTGTGGTTTTCTTGGGTCAAGGCATCACTAATAAACTCGTTGTAATGTGGTACATCGAGAATTTGCCATAGTCTTCATCAGTTTGGTACCCAACCCTCGCTTGAAACTCTCTATCTTTTTCTCTTCAGTATCCACAAAACCGGGAGCATATCTTGACAAGTTGTTGAATGCGTGCATATACTCTGTGAGTGACTTTGTTCCCTGAGTGAGCCTCATAAATTCGGCTGCTTTCATGCGCATCGTGGGCCGGGAATATGATGTCCCCTAAAAGCCAGCTTGAATTGATCCTAGGTCACTCTCGCATTAGCAGGCAGAGACGACAGGAAGTGCGTCCACCAGATTCCTGCTGGTCCTTGCAATTGATGGGAAGCATACTCTGCTTTCAGATGCTCCGTGACCCTCAACAGACGGAATTTCTGCTCAATGGTATTCAGCCACTCATCGGCCTGCAGTGGTTCCTCAGCCACCTTGAAGATTGGAGGCTTCGTGTCCAGAAACTCCTTGAATGTACTATGCTGATTTGGCTCGGCCCCTAGTTGCTGTGGGTGGCCACGAGCGGTGTTTTGCGCGATTAGGTGCAAAGCTTCTTCCATTGTCCTTTGGCTTCCCAAGAACTGAGCAAAGAACTCCTGAGCAGACGGCGGCGGTGGTGGTGGTAAGTCATCACCATTGCCATCGTGGATCGCTACTACTCCAAAGACGGTGCGCGTCATCATCGCTGGTTGCAACAATAAGCGATTATTGGTTGATGTCAAGAGATTGCGATGATGAATCATAATCATGCCGCACTGAAATTATCGAGAAATTCTCAAATTCACAATAAAAAACAGAGGCATAACAATTCATTCTCGCAACATGGCATCCCCAATTTGACCACTTATCGCGCTCATAATGTATGCAAAGTTAAATCGTGATCACCAACAAGGAACGGAATTGCATTGACGTTCATCCAAACATCGATTGACATTACATGATAGTCCGGTTACTAAGGCCAAATTCGAGCTACAGGTCCATTACATGAATACAGTGATACATTAGTCCTTCCACTAAATGCTAAGCGATCTAATCCTCATCATGATCACTATCAAGGTCAGACGCAAGATCATCTCCTTCCTTAGGTTCTACTTCTTCTTCAGGCTCCACTTCTTCTTCTTCCTCGTACCCTTCTAGATCCATTTCTGCGGCTCCAGGTGGAACATAAGGGTGGAGCTGATTGTTCAGAAGATGAACCTCTTCATGTAGATTATCGTTGTACTCTTCCGCATTAGCCAACTGCTGTCCTAGCTCAAACTGTCGAGCTCTTAGGACATTTTCCTTGTCCAAGCTGCATTTCACATTGATGAGTTAACCGAGTCATCTCTTCAATGAGCCTTTCAATCTCAGCGTCGTGCTCCTCCGGGCGACGTCGGTCCTCGCGGGCATGACCAAGAGCACCGACACACGTCCGAGGCTACCTTCAACTCCATCCAACACTCTCATTATTGCGAACATGGCGCTCATGGAAGGGTTATCACCGCTTTTGCCTTCTGCTTTTCAATCTCCAAAGATTTTCCTCTTGCTCGCCGCCATGAGTCGCTGGAGGGGTTACCTCTTGGAAAGACTCCAACCAAAGCGGCTGCCAGCTCCGAGAGGAAAACGATCCATGATGTCCTCAGATCCCAAAGGCTGCCCGCCAATGCTTCTTCAAAGCCCCCGCCAGCTTGACTCATAACACCACTGTCCACTCGTAATCGTCACCTCGGGGACGAACAACGGCCTCCACAAAGAATTCAAGAGACCTTCCCCCCAACCGCTCATTCGCCCGTAAGTAGCGAGGTTCCATTCCATCGGGATAGCCTACATAATCGAGCACTCTCCACAAGAGTGTAGGCATCCCAAACTCTCCAAGGAACGTGTGACGTTGATTTCGCACGCGTGGAGCAAGGCGACGGCGGGGAGCTCTACCTCCGGTGGACTTGCGGAAGCGGTGCTGCTTTGTGCGTGCCATCTGCACCATTAACATGTACCCCTTGGTGAGACAATGCCATAATGGATAAGAGTTACATAACCGAGTAAGAATTTTTATAAGGGGAGGAACAATGTAATTATGTGAATGGTAATTATCATGATGCATGCTCGTTCCGTACGTCCTTACAAACTTAGGAAAAATTTGTTTCTAGCGGTAGACACGGTGGCATACATACGTTTTTCTCATAAATAGCGTAACTAGTCGAGCTACACGCTTATTTGTTAGTGTGCACCCGCATAAGATCTCATTTCAGCCCCAAACCCATAATGAATATGCGAATGTAATCGTAAATACTTCCATATATGTATACCCATACATATACTTCCGTACCAATCTACCCGACACTAATTTAACCCACAATTAAATACGTACCATATACACATGCAAGCATGCATACATAGCCGCACCAAAGCTACTCTTCCCCGACCGCATGCTCACATCTTGCGGTCCTACACTCATCTTACCTTGGCGTGAGGCATTTGATCCATACATTACCATTCAAGTGAATGGCATCCATACAATAGCACGCCAGTATGGACGACATTTAAGTAAAAACCCCATGTTAGTACTTAAATAGCCACCTAATAGTCCTTAATTTGGGCGTAAGGAAAGTGATCATTGGCACACTTTAGATTTCAAATACCTACTATATAACTATTAGTTGCTAGAGAAGGGTTTTCGAAAACAAAAACTTTTGTTTTAAATACACTTGTGACAATTAACGTTGAATCTTGCTCGATGCCACCGTCGCAGAATCCCACCAATTTATAAGAATATAAGTAAATGGGCAATCCATAAGCGGTCGTGACCGTCATACTTGAACCCATATAAACCCGGTAGTCCGTCGAGTACCACGACGGGTCTCGATAAACGATTTACAACAACCAAGATCGTACAGGATTCAACATACATGCCACATATTACATAAAGTTCACGATACTTTTCATCATCGTAGTACGAATAAAAGTTATTACAAACCGAGTTTGATAAATAAAGCGGAAGCAAATAAGTTCAAGATAAAGTTTCCAACATAGTTTGATACAAATTGCCAAGCTAGATCACGGTCCACAAAAGCAAGGATAGGAATTACTAAAGAAGCTCGCCCAAGGCTTACTCCTCATCCACAATGGGATAGAAGCAACTCTTGCAATAACCATGATACACAAAGTGCCATCTCAACAATGGGAAAATAAACCCCGAGTACGAGAAGGTACTCACTAGACTTACCCGTCATGAACCAGAAATAAAATGACTCCAAGGAGTATGCAAGGCAGTATAAGTGGGACGAATTTTGACAACATTTTGCGAAAGAGGCAATTGATCCGTTGTACAATTATGATTCCTTTACCAAGTTAATTATAACTATCCATTTCTAGATTAGCAACTATCCCGTACCAAACATGTGGTATCATTTAGAAGCATACAATAGTAACCATAGCAGTATTGAAATTCCATTTTCATCCGAACCATCATGTTCCATAATACGCTTACTACGATGTTGGAGCTAGCCAAGTTTCTCACTATCCGGAGAGACGGCGATTCAATCGATTTCAACCAGTGGGAATTTATTCCTAACACAAACCCAGTGCAGACCAGATCAACGGTCACCTTAGGTCACCTTTGGTACAACTCCGGTACACATTTCGCGGGTCCAGATCACGCCGCATGTCTGGAACACCAGATGCCGGGATGCTCGAGCCAAGCCTGCCCTTTGGGCTCGGTCGATCGTTCCCCCGGAAGGGGAGCACAATGAAACGATTCCCGCCCGAGTTGAATTACTCGGGCTTCACGGTCGGAACGAATTATCCGCCAGCTAAGTGAGAGGCATGCGTTCAATCTTGTCGGAAGTTCCAACAACGATGCGGTCCTTGATCGACACACAGACGGGATAGATCCACACCCAAGACCTCCATGCCTTGTTGCTTTTCTATCGACATCCCGCCTTGGTCTCCATTTACATTAACCATGGTTCTTTTCCACGATAGCAATTATAACCAACCGTGTCTCGGTACCCACCTATATCTCGCAGTGACAGAAATCACCCGACTTCTACCGGTCTAAGCATGGCTAAGCATATATTCGATCCTCGGACCTATACCGGTTAAAGGTGTAATATCCGGACAAGGAATGTACATGCATCAAGTGGTTTCATTCAACTCTTATAACCTAATGCAAAGAATCATAAGTACTTAAATAAACATTTATAAATTATCGGGAGACTTATAATGCTCCGGGCTTGCCTCATGCAGAAAGGAAGTAGGGCGATGGTCGGGGCACTCGGGAAGCTCTTCGGTTCTCGCTCCACGCCTTCGAGCTGCTGCGGCTTGCGGATCCTCCTGCGGGTTCCTTCCTCTCGCTTCTTCAATTCCAAAGAACGTGATCTCTTCCTCCGATCCTAGATGCATGAGTATGGTATAAGTATTACGAATGCATATATGTTAACAAGTGCATCACGTTGTTTGAGTAGGTGCATATCTCTTCTCGATTATTACTTAACTACTTCTATAATGCATCGACTATGCCACAAACTCAGTAGCTACTTGTTTCACTCATAACCGGAGTTCTACAATTCCAAATCTAGTGATCTAGGACTTTCTGGAAAGCTTATCCAATTCTCTACAACTTTGTTATTAACCATTTTACAGTACACATCAGTTTCAACATGCAAATCCTCACATTCTAGAATCAGTCCGGAAATGACTTGACATGCAACATAAAGTAAGAATACTTCTAATTCAGGTAATCATTCAAAATTTGACAACCTAGAACCTACCAATAGTTTAAGCATACCAAATACAGTTAAGATGATATAATGGTAAAGCCCAAACTATTTATTAAATTGCCTTTATTATTTTATTTAGATATCTAGGTTAAATAATAAATATATATCAGATGTGCTTAATAAATTCTCAAAAATTTACAGAGCTTTACTAATGCTATCAAGAGACTACTGTAAAAATTTCATGTCATTTTACCAAGTAGAACATTCTATACAAAATGACAAGGCAGCAAGGCTTGAAATAGCATAAATGGAAAATCCTATTGAAAAGTGTCAAGCAACAGATTTCATATTTTTCTTAGCATCCATATGGTACTAGGATTACCTCCAACAAATTTCATGAATTTTGGACTCATACTTAATTTATGAAAATTCATGCAAGGATTAACTAGTCATAAAAGAAAAATCTATAACTTTAAATCTACCCATGCACTGGTCCTCAAATTTTTACCAGAGTTCACACATGCTAAGATTAGTTCACCACAAAAATTTCATAATTTTTGGAGCACAGGAACTCTAGATATAAAATAAACAAATTTGAATGTATTCAAAAGCACATTTCAAATCCCTATTTAAATCTCCAGAAAATTCTACTGTTGAACCCAAGAACATATTTTTCTTAAAAACTACATTTCCTAAGGAACACAACCATATTTATTTCACAATTTTTGGAGCTACCAAACTGAAGATACAAATTTCACAAAACAAATCAAAAACTGGATTCAAAATGAGTTAGCCTACACTACTTACATGTCATGGTCCGACAGGGACCCACTGGTCGGGGACCCCACGCTGCTGATGACATAGAGCAGGACAGCGGCGCGCTGCAGTGCTGGCAAGGCGCCGAGCTTCGCCGACGGCGAACTTCACGGCGGTGACATCATCACACGATGATCTACTCGACTTCAGCGCATCGATTGAGCTACTTGGGTGGCTTTCTCGCCGAGCTAGCGGCTCTGGCGGCGCGCCATGGCGGGGTGTGAGGTGCGGGTCGACGGTGAAACGCCGTGTGGGCTACGGTGGTTCAAATCAACGCGTGGACAAGCATCTATGAACGCTGGGGACCTAGCGCGCTAGCTACCGGAGCGGGAGGAGTATCGTGGCGGCGTGGCCCACGACGACGGGGCTCACGGCGAAACTCCCATGAGCCTACACGCCGCTGCGGTGGCTTACCGGGCTTTGTCGGCCGGGCACGGGGAGAAACAATGGGGTGCTTTGGGAGACGGTGGAGCTATCACGGTGGTGCGGGAGTGGCGAGCACGAAGCTGCAGCCAATGCTATATGGCGACGGCGGAGCGGTGGGCGCTCGGCGGCGTCTTCTGTGAGGAAGAGAAGGCGCCGGAGCGAAAAATGGGAGCGCGGAATGGCTCGGGGCGGCGCCGGCGACGTTAATAAAGCGCTTCTTCGGCGCGGCGTGGCTGCTTGTGTCGGTAGGCGGCGCGGCGGCCGCCGCCGTCAGCCGGGACACGCGGCGCGAAACTCTGCCGTCGGTCGGCCGCCCATCGAACGCTGTTCGTAATCGAAACTCTGATGGCCGAGCTCGACGGTAAATAAGTTTTCAACTTGATTTACCGGCTAATCGGTGGCTCCTTCGTGCAAACTTACTTGAATAGAATTTGTAGACCCATGTACCAGCTTCAAATGTTGTTCAAGGATCGCATTCTAATTCTCACCCGAACTCAAGTTATAATGCCCGAAGGTCACTTGTCAGTCGTCGTGGTTTCACGACTTAGCAAATTTCGTTAAGTGTTGAAATCAGATTTTGATGATTCTTGTGATCCAATTTCAAACATGTTAGGAGCTGAACCATGTGATGACCCAAAAATAAAAGTTGTTCCTTATGTCAAACACTACAACTTTGCTTTAGTGAACTCCTCCATGCAAGGTCTCTAACACCTAGTTCAACTTTAGTCAAACATGTCACTTTGAAATCATGATACATACACAAACCATGGCTAAATGACCAAACTAGCCTTAGCACTAAATACCAAAGTTGTTCCTATTGATATCCTAAGCATGTTTAAACAATTTGCAAGGTCATTTAAGCATTTCATGTAGTAGTCACTCATATAGCTATTCAGGTCAACACACGAAATATCACTTAAGTGCTTGATCATGAAATGTGGCCTTCATGAACAATGTTTCTTTTGTTAACCTAAGTGTAGCTAAAGTGTTATAGTGACCAACATTACACACTAGCATTTATTTGCACATGATCATATGCATATGTTCCAAGAAATACGAGATAACAAGCAATGTTTCATATGTTTCGATCGAATGTTTCAATTGTAAATGATGATTTATGAATGCTTGATGCTCATGCTTATGTTATGCAAGTCAAGTTATGCAAGGCTAACACCCGAGGTGTTACATCCTGGGTGATCACCAATGTGGACCATCACATGGTTGGCATGCTGCTAAACCAGAGTGCGGCAAGTTTTGCCGACACGTGCGCTAGCTCATTCTCGACTCCTAAAGTGGGAGGGACCTTTTGAAGGTCCCTAATTCGTCTCTTATAGAGGCGGTCAACTTTCATGCTGCCAGTGTAAGTGGATGGGTATTTACTTGCACTCGTTTTGTTGCTCTCTGCCTGCCTAGCGACGGTTTCATGTGCCGCTTTTGACTTTTGTAAGCTATGCTCCTGGCTCAGAGGCTTCAACATCAAGGAAAAGCTTTTCGCCAGGGCCTGGAGAAAGATCTAGCAGCTAAGGATGAAAGGATCTAGGCCCTCGAACAAGAGCTAGAGGCAGCTAAAAAGTTGGTCAAGGAGAATGATTTTGCTCGCAAGACTACCGAGGAGCAGATCAAGAAGATGCGCCATGACTTTGAGGACTACCGCAAGCAAAGGCACGATGAGCATAACAAGGTTGTTGTGGATGCATAGAAAGTGGTGAATATTTACAAGGACTTGATCTAGAGTGTGGGTGAGGAGACGGAGATCCCCGAGACACGCCCGTGGTTGACTTCATGGATTGGCTGGCCAATGAGCTTGCCTCCTTGGGCGAATACATGTCGGTCGGTTGGGAGTACGCTTCGTTCATTTCTCTCCGTGCCTTCACCCAGGCTTTGGAAGAGAGTGGGTGTGACCACCTTGAGAAGGTCAAGATTAAGGACCACCAGTCATACTGGAATGCCCCTAGCCATGCGCACAACCTGGCCCCAAAGTTTTTCGATGGGTTCTGGCGTCCGAGCTGCCGTGATCTCACCCTACTCAGGGCTGCAATGAGCTGTGGCCAGGTATGTTTCTTTTTCTAAAGTTTTCACCCTTCGTTGTGTGGTTCATTTTGTGAAAGGTGGTTGGCATCTTAATGTGCTTGGTATCTTTTTGCAGACCCTCGAGGAGTGCGCGGCCATCAAGGAGAAAGTGAAGAAGTTCATCGCTAAGCGAAAAGCATGGGAAGGTGTGAGTGGGAGCGGATCTAGCGATGCGGATGCTCTGCCTACCCCTACCGCTGAGACCCCAAGCGAGGATAACATAGGCGCTCCATGCGAAAACATCAGACAAGATGGGGTAGAACATTAGGACCCGTCGCTCTAGACAATTTAAAACAGTTTATTTTGGTTGGATGTTGATGTAAGAACTTGAGATTAAACTACCATGGTTTTGGCGTGTAGGTTCCTAACGTGGAGCCTGCGCAACCTATGGAAGTTTATCCTTTAATGATAAATTGTAATGGCTTTTATGTTGGAGGGTCATTTTGGCAAAAAGATGCCGTCCCCCCAACTTTTTAGGGTGATGGGGATAGCGAAGGCGCGGACGCTCAAAGTGGCTTCTTTGCTAGCCCCTCGGCTTATCACTTAGGCGAATTGATGTCATTCCCCCAATCTTTTAAGGCAAGGGGATAGCAGTAAGACTTGACCACTCGAGAGGCTTCTCTTCTATCCCCTTGGCATATCGCTTAGGCGAATTGACGCCGTCCCCCCAACCTTTTAAGGCGAGGGGATGGCAATAAGACTTGATCACTCGAGAGGCTTCTCTACTAGCCCCTTGGCATATCGCTTAGGCGAATTGACGCCGTCCCCCCAAGCTTTTAAGGTGAGGGGATGGCAATAAGACTTGATCACTCGAGAGGCTTCTCTACTAGCCCCTCGGCATATCGCTTAGGCAAATTGATGCCATCCCCCAACCTTTTTAGGTGAGGGGATGGCAATAAGACTTGATCGCTCGAGATGCTTCTCTGCTAGCCCCTCGGCATATCGCTTAGGCGAAAAGACGCTAGGGCATCCGTTGCTTTGCCGTAATATTTTTATTTCTTTTGAATTTGCATTTCTACACTTGTTTTTGCGCTAGGTGTATTGGCAGAAATGCACAATTGGTATCTTTCCTTCTGCTTCTTGGCTCACAACATCTCGCTCGCTTGACTGATTCGCCAGAGTGAATCAGCACTTACGGGACGAATTAGCTAAATTGTTGTGCGGCACTGTGGTGTCGTGCTTCCCAGCGCAGAGCTGTTGCAAGGATGCAGTCTCTTAGAGGTGCAGGGCTTTAAGGTGTGGTTTCAACAGATGGGGGGATGTTATGTTTTTTCTTGCAACATCCCTCCATGCTTGCTTGTCTTAGTGACACGGCCACATCCTGTTGCCTCATCTTTCAGCTCCGTGCATGGCAGATACCGGGCACATGCTCCTTTTGGATAGTATGCGCCCTGATCTTTACGTGTTTTCTCACATCATCTAAACTTCGCCACTGGCTATCTTATGCTTGTACAACCTTTTGTCCCACACTCTAGACCTCGCTCTTTCGGCAAACGCCGAGACCCCTGATACTCTCTCAAGCCCACTCATTCTCCCCATGCGTGAGGACTTCTCACGTGCTATCGTAGCTGATCTGAGCGGCGTGGGTGGCTATCCTAATGCTTTGCCCTAGACTGAGGCTTGATCTAGTGTATGGGGAACCCCGGGCATCTCATTTATAGGGTTTTAGGGGCTCAGGGTTGTTAATTTTGGTTGTTGCGGTTGGTGGCAGCATTTACTGCTAATTGTTTGGTGTCTTTCTTAACTTTCGGTTGTCCTTTGTAGTACATGTACGTACGCGCGCCTGTACTTCCCGGCAACGCTTCCATTCTTTTTGATGGTGCGAATAGGCTTTTGCGCCCATGGGCTTGTAACCATTGTTCCCACTCCTTTTTGGTGGTACTAAATGTTTTATGGCTCTTAAGCCTTTTGTGTTTGTTGCCACTCCTTTTTGGTGGTGTGGATCATTTTTTAGCCTATCTGGCTTTTTCCGTTCGTCTACACTCCTTTTTGGTGTGGCGAAACATTGTCATGGTTCATAGGGCTTTCCCTTTCGCTCTCACTCCTTTTTGGTGATGCGAAAGGTTTGTGCAGCCCTTAGGCTTGTCTCTGGGCTGCTAAGTTTTGATCATGACATTCCGCACGAGTGCAAGATGGCGCATCCCTACTTGGTGCTTACCATCGTCGATATCCTTAACCTGCGGAGGTCAGGTTTTGTTTTGACGTTCGACTTTTTAGAACTTGTGTGGGGAAAAGTAAGATCACATTGTTTTGACATGGTATATAGGATCACTTCATTAAAAAACCTCATGCCTTTTTTGCAAAGGCTTCCCCTATGAGCAAAAGAGTGTGAATCCTTTATTGATGTTTACAAAAAAAATGGCGAAAAGGAAAATTACAACCCTCTGGGGGCGAAGATGTTATGGGTAGAAGCGACGCAGGTTGTCTGCATTCCATGTGTGGCTTGTCTTGACCCCTTCTTCGTTGAGCAGCCTGTAAACTCTTGGCTTGACCATATTCACCACCACGAACGGGCTGTACCATTGGGCCTGCAACTTGCCATGCTTGTCGGGATGGCGAATGAGCACTATGTCACCCGGATTGATGTTCTTTCGCAGGACCTTCTTGTCCCTCCAATTCTTTGTTTCTTCATGATACTTGTCGAGGTTTGAAGTGGCCTGCAACCTAGCGTTTTCTGCTGCTTCGAGTTCCACATATCTCTGTATTGGACTGGTTGCTGCAATTTCAGTCCGGAAAGAGCCTAGCTTGAACTCTTCTGGCGTGATTGCTTCTTCAGAAGGCGAAAGGGGGTGAACCCTGTTGTGCGAGTATGCGAGATGTTATGACCCCAAATAGAACTGATCAACTCCTGCGCCCATTTTTCTTTCGGCAACTCGAAAAGTGCTTTTGATACTGCATTGAAAATCAAGTCGTTTGCCCTTTCGACTGCTCCATTGCTTTCTGGGTGGTTGACAAAGGCGAATGCTAGTTTGATTCCCAACTCACTACAAAAAATTCTGAACTCCGTGCAATCGAATTGCTTCCCATTGTCGTCAAATGTTCCTTTGCCACACAAAACTGGTCAGGGTGCCCAATGTGATCTTCGCCAGTGCCTTGGCTTCGATCCATTTTGTGAAATACTCCAGAGCTACTGCGGCGAAACGCAGATTCCTGGGCGCTGTTGGCAGCGGCCCTAATATGTCGACTCCCCATCTCTACGATGGCCATGTTGGAAAATTGACTTAGTCGGATTGGCCGGAGCTTTCTGCTTTTTAGCGAACATCTGGCTACTTTCGCAACTGCAGACCAACTCCTTCACATCTTTTGCTGCTATTGGCCAATGGAACCCTTGTCTCATCGCTCTATGAGCGATTTCGTGTGGTCCCCTGTGAGCTAATGTCACAAATCTTCTCTCTATAATTTTGGTCAACTTGAAATGCTTTGACTCTCCAAGATTCTTAGAATAACTTATAATTTTGAATAGAGGGGGTATAAGATATCACAGAGCCTACCTCTTGAATTTTACTACAATCTTGTCTAGAAGACTCCATTCCATGTGCAATAAATCAATATTTTGTTCAGTTCATAAACTTATGCGTACTGATATGATAATGTTGTTGATACATTGTTCACAGTTTTGATCTGAGATAAATCTATTGAGATAAATATATTTTGATTGGTATATGCTTGGTTTATTCACATTAAACATACTTCATTGTCCAAACAGTATATGCACTACTGGGTATTGTGAGTTATGTCATTATGTCAACCAGCACACGATTGATGTGACCCTCGAAAATCACTCGTTTGTCTCCAGAGAGCAATATAATCTACGTACTTCAGGATGTAGAGGTGGTTGATTTGTTGGTGATGATCGCAAGTGAAATGTAGCTTCCTTGTTGTGACGGAAGCAATGAAGTAATACAACTGTCTACCCCAAGAAGCAGTTTTTTTGTACAAGGAAGAAGTAGCTTTTTTATAACATGAAATTATTCATGTTTCGTGAAAACTCATGTAATATTATGATGGGTTACAAATGAATGATGTGAAACGTGACGCTTAAAAGTATCGTTTTTTAATAGTTTATCACACGTTCGTATTCGAATTATTATGGTATATGGCATTATCCTAGTGTGTGTGTGTGTGTATATATATATATATATATATATATATATATATATATATATATATATATATATATATATATATATAAATTCATATATATAGTGAGTCGTGAAATTCACATCATAGCCGCCTGCCTGATTTGCTTGTTCCTGGGGATAAACGGAGGCACGACGACGGCGTTTGCACCCCACATCTGAACACGTAGCTGGAGTAGGGTGGTATGTAAGATCTCCATGGCAGGGCTTCGAACTTCCCCGAGGCGTTGTGCTTCCAGTATGAACATCTTGTACAGTTATCTTGGGCAGATGGGGTTGGTTGCTGGACTGAAGACGCTTGATAACAACTGTAGGCTATGAGCACACTATCAGTCTTGGATAGTCTCCAAAGGTATATAGGCTGACCTTTCGCCAAGCGATGAGCTGGAAGCTCACCGAAGAAGTCGAGATGCATACGTCTGAAATCTTTGATGCGTTTGAGAACCCTGTGCCAAAACCCAGCACAAAGATTGTTCCTCAGTAAGCCACCAACTATATTTGCACCTACGAATGATCTATCCATCAGGTCCGCAATCTCCATGCATATGCATGTTCCTGCGTGCATTTCACTTAGCAGCTGGATTCCCTGCTCTCTGCTTATGTACTTTAACATCGGTGCGACAATTCCACTTTTGTACAGTTCCCTCGCTACGATGGAGTAATGCTTTGTTCTGGAGTTCATTCTCTCTATCTCGTGTTTGGTATGCGGCTCATAAGTTCCGTTTAGGTACGCGAATATGGGTGATCTCCAGTCATTGCTTGCGATGGCATGCACACTGCAGGGCTTCTCTTCTTCTCATATGGCCTTGACTGTTAGCTCTTGGTAGAATATGTCTGCTGGCATCGGTGCCCTTTACGCGGCTGCTTTCGCTAACTCGTCTGCCTCAACGTTTTCGCTTCTCGGTATGTGGGGGAAAGTGAATCCAGTGAAATGCTTCTCCATTCTTCTTACTGCTGCCAAGTACTTGATTAGTTCTGGCTCCTTTGCGGTGAACTCTTTCTCGACGTGCCCTAGGAGAGTCTGACTTGACTATACATCTTTTGACCCCGAGGGCTATGAGCTTTCGCAACCCTAGGAGCACTGCATCGTATTCGGCTATGTTGTTGGTCATGAGAAATTCCAGCCCAGCTGCGTAGCGAAGCTTTGGACCTGTCGGTGACGTTAATATTGCTGCTATGCCAGCGCCAGCCATTCCCCAGGTTCCATCACAATGCACTGTCCATGTTGGTTCTTCGAATTGCAGTGTGGTGTTGAAAGCTGTTGGGGTCCAATCCGCGATGAAGTCTGCGAGTGCTTGTGACTTGATTGCTGATCTTTGATCAAAATCGACTACATATTCGTTCAGCTCTGTGGCCCACTTTCCAATTCTTCCGATGGCTTCGCTATTGCGAAATAACACTTCCAATGGATGTGCTGAGAGGACTTTGACGTGGTGGGCTTGGAAGTAATGCTTCAAGTTTCTTGATGCCATGACCACTGTGTATGCTATTTTCTCTAGTTCGGAGTAGTTGAGCTTTGCTCCTGATAAAGCCTCCGACACGAAGTATACTGGGAACTGCTTTATTTTGTTTTCATGTTCTTTCTCTTCGGCCAAGACCGCGCTGACAGTTGAGGGCGACGCTGCTAGATATAGCAGCAGTGTTGCAGAAGGCGAAGGCTTTGAGAATGTCATTAATTTGGTCAAGTAAGCTTTGAGTTCGTCGAAGGCTTGTTGCTGCTCGGGCCCCCATTCGAAATGATCTGAGATTCGGAGGGTTCTAAAGAAAGGTAGGCCCTTTTCGGTTGATCTTGAGATGAACCTGTTGAATGCTGCTAACCTGCCAGTGAGCTTCCGCATCTATTTTCTGCTTGTAGGTGGCTTCATGTTGACTATCGCTGCTATCTTCTCAGGGTTTGCCTCGATGCCTCTTGCCGATACTAAACAACCGAGCAATTTGCCTTTCTTGATGCGGAATATGCATTTGTCTAGGTTTAACTTGAGGCCGCTCTTTCTCAGGTTCTTGAATGTTTCTTGGAGATCTTGTATATGGGTATCCTTCTTATCGCTCTTGACCACAATGTCGTCGACGTACGCTACAAGATTTTTGCCTTTCTGCTTGTCGAAAACTCCGTCTGTCATTCTAGAAAAGGTGTGGCCTGCATTTCGCAAACCCTCGGACATCCGCCGGTAACAGTATGTTCCTTCGGGGATGATGAAGCTCATTTTCTCTTCGTCATCAGGGTTCAACCAGATTTGGTGATACCCCGAGAAGCAATCTAGCAGACTCATCACTTCGCATCCTGCCACGATATCAACTAACTTATCGATTCTTGGCAGTGGATACGTATCTTTTGGGCAACACTTGTTTAGGTCAGTGAAATCAACACACATTCGCCATTTCCCGTTCTTCTTCCTGACCATCACCACATTGGCTAGCCATTCTGGGTATTGTACCGGTCTGATGACTCTGGCATCGAGTAGCCTTCGCACTTTGGCTTTTGCCGCTTCTGCTCTTTCTGTGGACATTTTTCTTGGTTTTTGTTTCCTTGGTTTTGCCCCCTTCGCCATGTTTAAGTTGTGCTGCGCAAGTTCATGACTGATGCCCTGCAAGTCATTTGCTAACTAGGTGAACACGTCATGGTTCCCATGAAGAAAGGCTATCAGACTATCCTTCTTGTCTTTTGCGAGGTCAGAGCATACGTGCATGCACTTTTCATGCACCAACGCAGACAAGGGTGCTTTTAGAGTGTCTTCGGTGGCCTCTGCCCTTGGCTCTACTACCTTTTCACTGTCTGCTTCTTTGCTAGGCGGCTTCTTCGCTACTTCATTTACAATGTTGTATCCAGGAATTGGTTTGCCCTCTATTCGCCTAGACGTAGCTTGATCTCCACGCACCATAATTATCGCAAAAGGGGATGACATCTTCATGCATAAGTAGCTTTGCTTTATCACCATTTTGAATTTGCTTAGGACTCCCCTGCCAAAGATGGTAGTATACAGATAATCCATGTTGACTATGTCAAAGTTATCGTGTCAGTGTGGACCTTTTCACCATCTGCAAAAGAGACCGGGATTTGTTTCTTCCCTAGGGCATCTAACTTTTTCCAACCAAAACCAAACAATGAGTTCATGGATGGTTCTAACATTCACTTGTTAAGGTTCATCTGCTCAAAAGGCTTGATGAAAAGAATGTCAGTAGAGCTCCCATTGTCTATGAGGATGTTATGTACAGTGAAGCTAGCTATGTTTGCTGTTGCTACGAAAGCGTCTGTGTGCGGAAAATCTCGAACATGGAAGTCATTTTCGTCGAAGGTAATTGGTACCATGGACCAAGATGGTCTGTTGGGCGGTACCCTTGGTGAAACGGTGTGCACTCTCCTTTCATAGTCTCTTCTGGCTCTCTTGTTTTCATGCTCTTGGTTTGATCTATCGGTAATCGTGAATATGTGGCCTTGTGATGGTAAGATATTGTTTACGGCCTGATGCTCTTAGGCATTTTCTTGCTTTGCGAGCTGAGGTTGGCTTGACTGCTGCTGCTCTTGGTGAACTAGTGAGGACGCAATGGCTGAATGCCTCAGGTGCTGGGTGAAATGCTGATACACCAAAAATGCCGGTTGCTGCTAGATATATGGATGCTAGTTATACCCATGCGAAAACTAGGGTGCTGGGGAGTGTAGCTGCCTATCACCATGTAGTGGCTGCCGTAACCTTGATTGTTTACCATTTTGAGGCTGGTGTTGTCAAACACATGGTTGGATGTTTCGCTACTTTTCGTGGTTTCGTCTTTCTCCTTTAGCTCTCTAGCCATTTTATTGTATTTGCAATCTTTTGTGAAGTGACCCGTGTTTTCGCCAGACACGGCACAATAGGGTGTTCTCTGGTTTCTTGCCCTTCCTCTACCATCGTGTCCACCGCAGGGGCCTTGTCCCCTTCGCCCGCCACGCAGAGCTTGATCGAATCTTCTATACTGTTGGTTTGTTGGTAGCCTAGGGAAACCTTGCTCTACTGGATTATGCTCTGGCTGTTCTTGCAAATTGTTGATTACGCTAAATGGTCTCATGTTTCGCTGTCCTAGGGTTGGTGGTGGCCTAGGGGCCTTGCCTGCTTGCCTCCATATGTTGCGTGTTGCCTTTCACTTCTTTAGGTTGTCATCAGACCTAGCATATTGCCTCATTATCTCGAACAGCTCTTTGACAGTTGTGGGATAATTTCTAGTGAAATGCGCTGTGCACTAGCCTATGGCCAACCCTTCGACAGCTGCTGCTATCACCGTTTCTTCTGGTGCATTCGACACTTGTGTTTTGATTTAGATGAGTCTCTTTAGATAGTCGGACAAGGATTCGTCATCTCGCTGTATACAGTTTAGCAGGTCCCTTGTGGTTTTTGTTCTTGGGTGATATCCTTGGAATGTGGATAAGAGTTCCGCTTTGACTTGGCTCCATGAGTGGATGGAGATGGGCTTCAATGATGTGTACCAATCATGGGCCATATCTTTGAGTGCCATAATTAGGGATTTGGCGAGAGTCTGAGCGTCTCCTCCTGCTGAGGTGACAGCGGTTTCATAGCCTATGATGAATTTTCTTGGGTTTGTCTTTCCGTTGAAAACTAGAATGCGTGGCTTGTAGCCTAGGGGCCATGGGTGCAACTAGAGCTCTTTTGACAAGGGTGAGGTGGAATCGTATGCATCCTCATCTCCATCTAGCCGAATGGTGTCTGGTATTATTTTATTTCTACCTCCCCGTCCGGCGCCCCCGCCTGCTGCTGCTCTGTGCAAACCCTAGGTCTCACGCATCAGCCTCTCTTTCAATCTTGGCTTGCCTGATCGCTTGTTGCGTTTCCTCTGTCCTATTTTGAGCTGCTGCCTGCCTTAGCAACTGTTCCTTTTCGTGCTGTAGCCTAAGGATGTCCAGTTGATACTGGTCCAACTTTTTCAGATCTTTTGTCTGTTCGGTGATTTCGCCCTCTTTGTCTTCCTCGATCTCATTACCATTTTGGTCAAGCTCGACCTCTTCGACGTCGCCTTCTGGCGTTTCCTCTTGCCCTTGGGTTGCTGCGGTGCCGTTGGGCTGTGGCTGTAGCATGGGTGGCGCCAGTGCCGCTGCTGCATCGCTTCATGCAACTGTCTCCGCTACTACAGCGGCGGCTGCTGTCGTAGATGGTTTCGCTCAATCCATTGATACCTTCGGCTTCTTTGGTGGCATGATAAGCTCGAGTGACAACCACAGTGGGCACCAATGTTGTTCTAGGCCTAAACCTTCGAACATCGGGTCGCTGCAAGGGCTTACTGGTGTTGACGGTCGTTAACATCAATCATAAACCATCAATATAACCTGCATATATACTTAATTCCATCACCAAACATAGGCCTAGGTGTTTAAACTAATAAATTCTATTTGTTTTGGTGAATCTATGTTTTCAGCAGTGTTTATCTAGAAAACCATCAAGGTGGACCTATTCATCAAAGTAAATCACGTTTATCCCCAACGAAACCGACATTGGAAGACTCTAGAACCAACCAGAAGGCAACCCACCGAAGATCAAGCCAAGACGCTGACAGGGGGGCCAGCCATCCCCATCCCTAGGCTTGCTAACCAGTGGGCCCCACAGGTCAGGGTCTCCTTTGTGGGTCAATTTCCCATCGCCTTAAAGATCTCATCTACGCCATTTATTCAAGTCGGTTTGATCCGAGGATCCAGAATTGACGCTACCCCCTATATATACGGCCCTGTAGCCCCCTCCCTGAGACCATCTTGAAACCCTAATTCATATCCTCATCTCAGGATCAGGGCATCGCATTCAAGAGAGATTAGTCCTCTATTTAGGATCTATTCTTTGTACACAAATGGAGAGAGAGAGAGAGAGTAAGGGAAGAGTTTGGGGAAAGTACCAGCCTGTCGGTGCTACCTCTACGGTTGAGATACCTCTTAGTAATTGATTTCTGTTTAAAGTAAGTTTTGTGCTCTCTTATTCACGGGTTCATAGTTCTTTTGAGTGCTCTAGTCCTTGTTAGATATCTGGATTAGAGTAGTAATTGTTAGCATAAGCATGGTGCTTAGGCTATTGGCTACCTATGTTTGCTCCCTATTTTTTGGTTGTGTGGTAGCAGCGGGAGGTGACAGCCCCATCTATCCTTTGTAGTCCACACCAAATTGAGCAAGTTCTTAAATTAGTAGGACCATAGTCGTGTCGGTAGAGTTATCTATTAGCGGTGCTTTACCATCTAAGCGGTGTCCCGAAGTGAACACTAAAATCATAAGTCTTGTTTTTGCATAGGGTCATAACCATAGGAATCCTCTCTACTCATACCTTAAACCTTGATTCCTATCCCTGGAAAAACTAGAGTTTAGACAACACACACATTTCCCTATGGATATGATACTCGATAATACTCCAAGTGAAAACTACTTTGATACCCGTGCGCTTGCGGATTTTATCTCTATGTGCCACCACAGGTGTCAACAAGTTTTCTAGCACCGTTGCCGGGGAAACGGTTGCTGTGATTTCATCGAACCAGGTTTGTCCTTGTATCTTTTATCTTCAAGCATGGATAACATCACTCCTATTAATCAATTCGTTGTTGCCACGGGCGCACAACTAGAGCCATCGGAATCTGCGAAACCTATCCTTATATCTAGCTATGAGTTGCGTCCGTGTTTAATAAATTTGGTCTAGGAACAATCGTTCTTAGGAGAAGGTGATGAAAACCCATATACTCACCTGCGAGAGTTTGAGCAAACTTGTGCATGCTTGCATATCACGGGCATGTCAAATGAAACTTTAAAGTGGAAGCTATTTTTGTTCTCTTTGACTGGAAGAGCTAAACACTGGTATACGTGAACCGTAGGGAGTGTACAAGGAGATTGGGAAGACTTATGCTCTAGAAGACGTAGTTGAGAAAACACCCCCTACACCAGCATTCGTAATGATGGTCCAGAAGAAGTAGTTGAGAAAACTCCTAAAGAAGAACCTGTGATAGTTGAGTCTGAACCTTTAGCTACTCCACTTGAAGCCTCAACTGTCTTCCAAGTTCCTAAACCACCAATGTTGGGGTATGGCCCCTAGTATCCACAAGACAAGACATGGGCCGCACCATCAGAGGTGGCCCAACCCACAAGATCAAGGCGTGCACGGCACTGGTCGACGTGCACCGCAAGATATTGTATACTAACAAATAGGATACTTTCCTTGTAACCCTACCCCTCCAGAGTATATAAGGAGAGCCAGGGGTCCCCTAGTCGATAGCTACATCTATCACCATCAGATCTCATATTCAATACAATACACCAAAGACATAGGACATAGGGTATTACGTCAATCAGACGGCCCGAACCTGTCTAAATCGCTGTCTCTGCGCCTTGTGTCACCATCCGGTTCCTATCATGCGCACCTCCACCGATCAATCTACCTTCATGGGATACCCCTCGGAGGACTGCCGAGCATCTTTTGTCGATAGTTGGCGTGCCAGGTAGGGGAGTGCGCTTGATCCCTTGGCGAGCCAGATGGACCTCAAATCAACATCGCGTTCTCGTCATCAATCTCGTGGAGATCCTTTCGGTCCACGATGATGATTCATTGTTGTGCCTTCAATCCTAGTCCGCGGCACATCCTATCTTTTGGGTCCCAAGACTTGGTCGAGACTAGCAACAGAAAGCAGGTCGACGACATCATCGCTGGTGGCGTCAACGTGTACCAGGTCCGATCTAAAGCCAAGAAGCAAAATCAGAGCACAAGTCAGTCTCTAGTCTGCAATGTCGCCTCCGTCTCTGATACAGTACCACAGGAATTTCCAAATCGAGGTTTCCACGTTCAAGGCATTATTCCCTTATTACGAGCAAACAAGAAGCGTATACAGGCCAAGCGAATTATTCAATAATTAAGGCACAACTAGCATATACGTGTGCATACATACACGACATTCTATACGCCTAAACCGTGCCCAAACACCAGGATGATAAGCAAGCAGAAAAGGAACCCGTGTAATCTACAGGGCAATGATAGGCAAGACCGATTGCCAAAAGTCATGCGAAGCTAATTAAAGTAATTAAGGTATGAAGGGCATCTACATGGAAGCCAACTACAGATTGCTAAGGCACTTGCATGCGCGCATGCACTTACGCATCGTCTCCAGGAGCATGCAAGGGCCAACTCCGTGCATACACGTACGCCAAACAAAGGAGGTTTCAGACTGCATCTCACCTCGGTTGGACACGCCCGAGGGCTTCGCTTCTTCATGTGGATTGACTCCATCAGTCTTCGACGTCGCCCGGACTACTAACTCCGACCACCTGCCACGTCGTAATGATGATCGTCACAAAGAACAGCACCGTGACAATCGCGACTGCTGCCATGATGACAGTTCGGAAAGCTCGAGGGCTGGGCAATTTCATCAACGCCGACCAAATAACGCCATACGTCGCCGTCCAGACGTTCTGTCTAAAGCTAAGTCACGCTTTAATATTTTTCTAAATATTCTCCAATCTTTATATATCGCCATAATGTTTCTCCAAGCTGTTTTCTCCATGTTTGCTCTCCAAATGATTTTCTTTCATGTATACCATCTTAAAGATGACACACAGCTAATCCTAAGGCAAATCCCCGAACAGTCATGTTAATGCTCGGATGTCTCTAGAGACAACCTTGTCTTTGCCTCCTCCCTACACGTGCACGAGCATCTGCCCTCTGCGTTATGGGTGGTTGGCAGTGGCTCCTTAGCGATGCTTTGTTCTTCCTACATGCACACGGGCTCAGCGCTCCGCATTATGGTTAACGGGCTAGCTAGGGCTGAAGACTCAACTACACACTAACTAGTCGGGCAGTTTATATTAAATATAAATACATCTTCACACCAACTAATTGTCGAGCTGCATACGCTATTTCATCTCCATTGCTGATTTTTCTTCGGAGTTCATATATTTTTACATCATGTACTACCCATTCTACATATTTGTATTGCAGGATCATCGTCCAGGTGATCGGATCACCTGGTGCTCGAACTTCTCCACCGATCAACTGGTCAGACCGCTAGGTTCATGGACTTCGTCGCTAACTAGTTGATCGGACTATTCGCGGTCGCTTCTACTCAATGCTCACTTCACCGCCGACCAGTTGACCAGACTGTTCGTCGCTCGTGCTTCATCGCCAGCTACGCCGGGGACTCCTCAGTGTTCGGACATCGCCAGCCATGCCGAGGACTCCTCGATGCTCGGACATCGCCAGATACGCTGGTTACTCCTCGATGCTCGGATTCTTCATGCTCGGGGACTATGTGGGCACACTTCACCCCATTTCACCTTGTGGACATCGCCAGCTATGCCGGAGAGTCCTCGATGCTCGGACATCGCTAGCTATGTTAGGGACTCCTTAGTGCTTGAACATCGCCAGCTACGCCGAGGACTCCTCGGTGCTCGGACATCGCCAGCTACGTCGGTTACTCCTCGGTGCTCGGACATCGCCAGCTACAGCGGGGACTCCTCGGTGCTCAGACATCGCTAGCTATGTCGGAACTCCTTAGTGCTCGGACATCGCCAGCTACGCCTGGGACTCCTTGGTGCTCGGACATCGCCAGCTACATTGGGGACTCCTTGGTGCTCGAACATCGCTAGCTACGCTGGGGACTCCTCGGTGCTCGGACATCGCCAGCTGCACCAGGGACTCCTCGTTGTCGGACATCGCAGCTACGCTGAGGACTCCTCGGTGCTCAGACGTTGCTAGCTACACCGGGGACTCCCTTGATGGTCGGATCTTGCTATGCCTCATCAGTGTGCTATCAAGCTACTCCGTGCTGTTCGGATCAGGGTGCTTATCTTGGGCAGCATGTCTGGGGTCTTGATATGCACATGTCAAATGATGTCGGCAAGCTTTCAGACTTTTTTTCTTTGACCCTGCTACAAGATTCATTCTTCATCTTCTAGCAGGCTCGGGGACTAAGTGGGCACACTTCACCAAGCGGTGAATGCGTGCTTTTCAATTTAGGGCTCCACCCATGGACTGGTTGCCTGCTCGGCCAGTCTTCTGCCTTTCTTCTACTTTTTGACCCTAGCACCACATGACTATGTCACCTATTGTTAGGCTCGGGGACTAGCTATGGAGGTATGGCACCCGGTATCCACAAGACAAGACATGGGCCACACCATCAGAAGTGGCCCAACCCACAAGATCAAGGCATGCATGGCACTGGTCGACGTACATCGCAAGATATTATATAGTACCAAATAGGATACTTTCCTTGTAACCCTACCCCTCTAGAGTATATAAGGAGAGGCAGGGGTCCCCTAGTTGATAGCTATTCTATCTCCATCAGATCTCATATTCAATACAATACACCAAAGACATAGGACGTAGGGTATTACATCGATCAGACGGCCCGAACTTGTCTCAATCGCTGTCTCTACGCCTTGTGTCACCATCCGGTTCCTATCACGTGCACCTCCATCGATCAATCTACCTTCATGGGATACCCCTCGAAGGACTGTCGAGCATCTTTTGTCGACAACCAAAGGAGGAAGAAATTTTGCCCTTGGAAAATATGTTTTAATTTGAGGATGAGCTCTTCTCTGATTTTGGAAACACCTCGAATTATTATGCAATAAGGAAATCTTCGACGCCGTCAACACCCAATCAGCATCTCCCTGGCCCAACCGAAGAGATGTTCCTTACAAAGACTGTGAAGGAGTTGATAACAATCGTAAACAATGAGTGGTAGTGAGAACCCAAGCTTTCTCCTAAAGTTATTCGTTTAGACTCTCCTTCTACCTCCATTCGTTGTCAGATTCGTAAAACCTCCTTTGATGCTTTTTATAATCTGGTTGTAGGAGTAAATCTTATGTCTAAATCTTTTGCACATACCCTTCCTGAAAATATGCAATTAACTCCAACAACCAAACTCTTAAAAAGTCTCTCAGGGCGAATCTTTCCTAGTGAAAGAATTTTTCACCTCATCCCTATCAAAGTAGACGAAACCAAGGTGTATCTTAGTTTTTATGTTTTTGATATTTGGGAATTCAATCTTTTGATAGGGTATCCAATAGATAGGCTCCTACATGAAGGAAGAAAGGGGAGTACAAATGTAAGTTTTGGGAAAAGCCTAAACCTTTCTATTCCCATCACTCGCTCATTACATGTTAAGACGGAGTTGAGTCCCAAGCAAGATCCAATGGAGGAGATTGTGGCAGCTTCTCTCCTAGAAGCCTCTGACAAAGATCTCGAAGAAGACGCCAAGGATTTCATCCAATATGAAGAAGAACCGCGAGATCCTTTTCCTCTAGATGAAACTCAAGAGTCACCAAAACCCCACATTGTGCTAAAACCCCTTCCTTTAGGTTTGAAATACGCTTTTCTAAACAATGATAGGGAGTCTCCTATGATTATTAGTGATTAACTCTCTAAGGACAAGACCCTTCGTCTCCTTACCATTTTAGAAATGCATCGCTCTGCTTTCGCCTACTCGTTCGAAGACCTCAAGGGGATTAGTCATGCCCTTTGCAAACATCGCATTCTCATAGATCTAGCATATCCACCTTCTAGGGAGCCCCAACGTAGGCTTAATAATGCGATGAGAGAAGTTGTTAAGAAAGAGGTTTTGAAACTTTTGCATGCAGGGATAATTTATCCCGTGCCATATAGTGAGTGGATAAGCTCGGTACAAGTTGTACCAAAGAAAGGGGGCATGACTATGGTAAAAATGAAAAAGATGAATTAATCCTACAATGAAAAGTCATAGGATGGCAGATGTGTATTGATTACCAAAAACTTAACAAGGCTACAAAGAAAGATCACTTCTCGTTACCCTTCATCGATGAGATGTTGGAACAGCTTGCAAAGCATTCTTTCTTCTGTTTCCTTGATGGGTATTCTGGTTATCATCAAATCCTAATCCATCCTGATGACCAAAGCAAAAGTACTTTTACTTGTCCCTATGGAACATATGCTTATCGTAGGATATCTTTTGGATTATGCAATGCTCTAGCTTTGTTCCAAAGGTGCATGATGTCTATATTTTCTGATATGATAGAAGAAATCATGGAAGTTTTTATGGATGATTTTTCTGTTTATGGAAAAACTTTCAATGTTTGCTTAGAAAATTTAGACAAAGTTTTGCAAAGATGTGAGGAAAAGCACTTGGTCTTAAATTAGGAAAAATGTCATTTCATGGTTAGAGAAGGCATAGTTCTTGGACACTTGGTGTCTGAACGTGGGATAGAGGTAGACCGAGCTAAGATAGAAGTGATAGAACAACTATCTCCTCCCACAAATATCAAAGGGGTATGAAGTTTTCTTGTCATGCAGGGTTCTATCGTCGCTTTGTAAAAGATTTTTCTCATATTGCTAGACCCCTTACAAGTTTGCTAGCCAAAGATGCTCCCTTTGAGTTTGAAGATGAGTGTTTAAGTGCTTTTCAAATCCTTAAGAAAGCACTCATTTCTGCACCAATCATTCAACCCCCTAATTAGTTGCTGCCTTTTGAAATCATGTGTGATGCTAGTGATTTTGCTGGGTCAAACAAAAGATAGAAAGCATCATGCAATTTCTTATGCTAGTAAAACTCTATCAGGACCTCAACTTAATTATGCAACAACTAAAAAAGAGCTCCTGACTGTTATTTTTGCTATTGACAAGTTTACATCTTACTTAGTAGGAGCAAAGGTTTTTGTTTACACTGATCATGCTGCTCTTAAATATCTCCTTACTAAGAAAGATGCTAAGCCTTGGCTTATAAGATGGATCCATTTGCTTCAAGAATTTGATTTAGAAATTAAACATAAGAAAGGAATAGAAAATTCTGTAGCTGATCACTTGTCAAGAATGCAGTTCAAGAATCCACAGGAGATGCCCATTGTTGCAGAACCGACCAATTTATAAGAGCACCAGTACAATGGCAGCCCACAAGCGGTCGCACTGTCATACTTGAGCCCATATAAACCCGGTAGTCCGTCAAGTACCACGACGGGTCTCGATAAACGATCCACATACAACCAAGATCGTACATGATTCAACATACATGTCACATATTACATAAAGTTCACAAATACAGTTCATTCATCAGAGTACAAAATAGAGTTATTACAAATCAAGTTCGATAGATAGTAGCGGAAGCACATTAAAGTTCGACACTAGCAGTTGCCAACTTAGTTCAAATACAGTGCCAACACATGATCACAATCCACAAAAGCATATAGAAGGATTATTAAAGATGCCTGCCCAAGACTCACTCCTCATCCACTTTGGGATAGAAGTAGTTCTTGCAATAGCCGTGATAGACTGTACCATCTACAACAATGGGAATAAAACCCTGAGTACGCGAAGGTACTCAGCTAGACTTACCCGTCATAAACCAAAAATAAAATGACTTCAAGGATTATGCAAGGCTGTATAAGTGGAGGTAGCTTGACAACATTTTGCATAAATAGCGATTAACTCAGTTATGTAGTTGTACTTAGGTCATCCAGTTAATTATAGCTATTTATCTCTAGATTAGCAACTATCCTATGCCAAACATGTGGTATATCATTTAAGAGCATACAATATTAACCATAGCAGGTGTAGTAATTTCATGTTTATCCAAACCATCACATTCCATAATACAATTACTAAGATGTTGGTGCTAGCCAAGTTTCTCACTATTCGGGAGAGACGGCGATTCAAATCGATTTCAACCAGCTGGGAATTTATTCCTAACACAAACCCAGGCAGACCAGATCAACGGTCACCTTAGGTCACCTTTGGTACAACTCAAGTCCACATTTCGCAGGTTCACCCAGCGCTGCACAATCAGGGACAACCAGCTGCTAGGACGTTCAGGCCTGGCCTGAGCTGAGCTACTTGGCTTCACGGTCGAAACGAGTTATCCGGCAAGCTAAGTGATAGGCATGCGTTCAATCTTGTCAGAAGGGTCAACAACGGTATGGTCCTTAATTAGCGCAGACGGAATCACATGAGTCATCCCACACATAGACTCCGCCTGGCCTCCATTTACATTACCCTATGGTTCTTTTCCATGATAGCAAATATAGCCAACCGTGCTTCGGTATCCACCTATATCTCGTAGGTGACAGGAAATCACCCGACTTCTATCGGTCCAAGCATGGCTAAACATATATTCAATCCTGGACCTACATAGGGTTAAAGGTAAATGTATCTGGACATGGTAGTTCCATGCATCAAGTGTTTCCAATCAACTCTTATAACCTAATGCATCAAGCATAAATGACTCAAGTAGTATTTTGTAAAACACTAGGATACTTATAATGCTCCGGGGCTTGCCTTTGAGAAAGGAGGTGGGTCGGTGATCAGGGCACTCAGGGAGCTCTTTTGGAGTCTGCTCCTCTTGTCCTAGAGCTGTAGCTTGAGAACTGATCCCCTTCCTCTTCTTCGTTGAATTCCAGCAACGTTATCTCCTCGGTCGATCCTATATGCATGATCATGGAATAAGATATCGCGAATGCATGTATGATGACACGTATAATATGATAAAACATGATGAATGCATCCTCGTAAGTATTTTCAATAGTATGGTATTAAAGTAATAACAAGTGCATCCTATTCTACTGAGTAGGTGCATATCTCTTCTCTATTACTTAAGCAAATACTTCTGCAAGTTATTTACCGAACTACAAAACAGCAGCTACTCATTTTAACCATAACTGGGGTTATATACATCGAAATTATATGGTTATGGACATTCTAGAAAGATTATAAAATTGTCTACAACTTTATTTTCATACCCTTGATGTGATTCAACAGTTATCTAGGTCAAACAATTCAGTCAATCAAATCTGTCCTGAGAGCAAACAATTAGGGCACCAAACTTCTAACAGCCAAAACTCTTAAACCCTATGGCCTATGACCATGAAAATTTAACACAAGGTAGATTAGTAAGTTATCTACAACTTTGTTATTAACAAGTTTTACAGAAAAGACCATTATCAACATGAAATCACCCATTCAACCGAAACTATACATGCAACCACTTATTTGAATTATAAAAGTAATAATTAATTAGTTGCATACAACCAATTGCTTCTGAGACTTACTATTGACATCAATAGTTCATATGCATCACAAGCACCACAGAAAACATTATGGTCAAGCACAATCTATTTATAGAAATGCCTTTATTTATTTAATTAGATAATTAGGGGAAATAACAAACATATAACAAATTTGTACAATAAATTCTCATAAAATTACAGTAGCTTCCTAGTGCTCACAATAGAATACTGTGAAAATTTTATACCATGTGCACATGTATAACATTCTATACAAAAATGACAAGCTAGCAAGGTCTATTTTAGTGAAAATAGTTAACCGTATAGAAAAGTGTCAAACAACAGATTATATATTTTTCCTAGCTTCATATTAGTGCCATACTACTGTACAAAAATTTGCATAGCAATATGTTACATATTTTTACCCCTATAATTTTCCTCAAAAAATGCCATTTATTAATAGATAAATAGAAAGATCATATTTCAATCAAGTTTACTGCAAGCTTAATATTTTTCCTAGCTAGATCATGTCAACACAAGACTAGCAAAATTGGAATCACAATTTTATCACATCCCTAGCTCAAGTTACACATTTTACAAAATTATAAACATTCAAAAAGCACTTATCTAGCTATATTTCATTCACCAACAAAAACACTAGGAACTATACATCTCATATTTTTATAAAATACTAGACTTCAAGGGGGACCCAATAAAATTTGGTTCACCAAAATTAGACATCTAGAACTCCACTTATGATTTTTCAAATTTTACATACAAATCTGAAATAAATGAACTAGCCATCAACCCTATAGCCGCTGACAGCTGGGGTCCCCGAGTCAGCCAGGCCCGCGCGTCAGTGACATAGAAACAGGGCAGCGGCGCTGACCGGCCGGAGTTCACCGACGGCGAGCTCTCCGGCGACAACACCGGCACTACGAGCTTCCCCACGATATCCCACACGCACTAGTGTAGCTAGTTGGACCGATTGTTGGAGCTAGGGACGACGACGAAGCTCATGGCGGCACGGTGGATGCGGTCGATGGTGAGGCGCCGAAGCTAGCCGAGATGGCGCACTCTAGGCCTTCGCCGAGCTTCTACATACTACGATGGTTCTAGCACACATCCTATCATGGCGAATGGCGGTCGGAGGTGGTCCAACCACGGCAACGTGGCACGGCGGCGAAACGCCGGCGAGGGCCGTGCGTTGCGAGGAGGCCTTACTGTGTGCTGCTAGCAAGTGAAGCGGGCGTGGTGAGACGGTGGGAGCACAATGGAGCAATGCCTATGGCGAAGGAGCGACACAGTGTGAGCTAGGTAGCCGGCAAGGCGATGGCGGAGAGCTCAGCGCTATGGCGGCTGCTGCGCGAAGGCGAAGGAAGGCAGGGCAGGAAATGAGAGCACGGAAGAGAACGGGCGAGCGTTGGGGGGGGTGATGGCGCGTCGTGGCCCAATGTGGCCTGACCAGCTAGGTCGTCGGTGTCGTACGACCGCCATGCTGTGGCCAGACCCTGCGCCAGTCGACCACTGATGGCCAAACCGAATAGGCCATCAGAGCCTGTGATCCAGTCTGACAGCGTGATTTGATGACGTTCAAACTCCTAATCCACAGTACATTAGCGAAAACTATCTTAACAAAAAATTGTAGCCCTATATACCATCTTAAATTTCTCTTAAAGGATCAAGGCTTAATTCTCAACGAATAAGGAGTAAAATCATCACAAAGTTGGGTATGTTAGCACTATCAGCGCAAAAGACTAGCAAAAATTTCTAAGTGTTGAAAACCGTGAAATGTTGATTTTGTGAGCTAATTTCAAACATGTTAGGAGCTGAACTAGCCTATGACCCAAAAATAAAAGTTGTTGCTTTCATAAAATACTACAACTTTGCTTTAGTGCACACATCCATGCAAAGGCTCTATGACATGGTTCAAACTAGGTCAAACATATCACATTCAAATGATGACTTACACTACAATTATGACTTAGAGAGCAAACTACCCTAGTAATGAATACCAAAGTTGTTCATAGTGACATTCTAAACATATTTAGGGTATTCCTAAGGTCACACAAGCATTTCATACATTGGTTACATATAATACTTCCCAGGTCAAAAATCATATCATCACTTAGGAGCTTAATTACATAAAGTGATGTACATGAACATGGTTCCCTTAGTCATCCTAAGTGTAGATAAGGTGCTTTAGTGACCAACATCAGCCATTTACACTTATTCACACATGATCATAAGCATACACATATAGAAACATAAAATTACAAGGCATGTTCCACATGTTTCAGTTGTATGTTTCATATGTAAAAGCTTATATATGAATGCTTGATGATTATGCTCATGCAATGCAAGCCTAACACCTAGGGTGTTACAGCCCCTCCCCCTTACAGAAATATTGTCCTGAGATTTGCAAGACCTACCATTCTTTGACAAAGGCGGGATAAACCTCACGTAAATAATCCTCTCGTTCCCACGTGGCATCTTGTTCACTGTGATTATTTCACACCACCTTGTAGAACTTAATGACCTTACTCCGCGTTACTCTTTCCATCTCTTCTAACACTCAGATTGGTTTCTCTTCATAGGTCAAATCCGATTGGAGCTCAATGTTGGTGGGTGTAATGGCTTCCTCAGGTATACGAAGACATCTCTTCAACTGAGAAACATGGAAGACATAGAATATGGCACTCATCTCTGGGGGAAGTTGTAACTTGTAAGTGACATTCCCCTTCCATTTAGTAATCTTGTATGGCCCTACATATCTAGGCATAAGCTTTCTTTTCACTCCAAATCTCTGTACTCCTTTCATGGGTGACACCTTTAAGTATACATAGTCTCCCACTTCAAAAGTCAGTGGTCTTCTTCTTTTATCAGCATAACTCTTTTGTCTTGACTGAGCTGCTCTCATATGCTATTGGATAATGCACACCTATTCCTTAGCTTCAGTGACAAAGTCAATGCCAAAGTATCTTCTTTCGCCAGGCTCAATCCAATTCAACATAGTTCTACATCTTCTGCCGTACAAGGCTTTCAAAGGAGCCATCTTGATGCTTGCTTGATAACTATTGTTGTAGGAGAACTCAGCTAAAGGTAGCCATTTCTCCCATGAACCCTTGGAAGATATAACACAAGCTCTCAACAAATCTTCTAAGATCTAGTTCACTCGCTCAGTCTATCTGGAAGTTTGTGGATGGTATGCTGAGCTTCTGATTAGTTTAGTCCCCAAAGCTTGGTGCAAGTGTTCCTAGAAACAAGCTATAAACCGTGGTCCTGATCTGAGATTATAGTCCTAGGTATCCCGTGTAGTCTCACGATCTAAGAAACATATAGTTTGGTGTATTTCCCTGTGCGATCCATTGTGTTAACCGGTATAAAATGTGCTGACTTGGTGAGATGATCTATAATAACCCATAATGAATCATGACCTTGCTATGTCATTGGAAGGCCTATGATAAAGTCCATACTTATTTCTTCCCATTTCCAGCCTGGAATAGGCAATGGCTGAAGTAATCCAGCCAATTTCAAATGAATGGCCTTTACTCTACTACAATTATCACACCTAGCGACATAGGCGGCAATTTCCTTCTTCATCTTGGTCCACCAAAAATAGGTTTTCAAATCTTGATACATTTTGCTACTACCCGGATGGATAGACAACTTGGACGAATGTGCTTCATCTAAAATTTGATTTCTAAGCTCATGGTCTTTTTGTACCACAAGTCGGTCCTCAAACCATATCACACCTCTTTCATCTAATCTGAAATGCTTGGTTTCTTGTTCTTGCATCTTTCTCTTGATGTGAAATATACCTACGTCTGTCTTCTGTAGTTCTATGATTTTGCTCTCAAGTGAACAACTGATATTGATATTGTGCAGCACAACAGGATGTAACAAATTAAATTCATCTTCAAACAATGCTTTCAAAGTGTTGCAATGAGATTTCCGGCTAAGTGCATCTACTACAACATTAGCTTTTCCTAGATGGTAGTGCACTTCTAAATTATAGTCCTTAATCAGCTCTAACCATCTTCGCCGTTGCATGTTCAGCTCAGGTTGAGTGAAGATATATTTGAGACTTTTGTGGTCTGTATATATATGACATACATTGCCCAACAAATAATGTCTCCATATCTTTAATGCGTGAACAACCGCTGCAAGTTCTAAATCATGCGTAGGGTAATTGACTTCATGTTTCCTCAACTGCCAAGAAGCATAGGCAATCACTCTTCCTTCTTGCATGAGCACACACCCCAAACCTATACCCGATGCATCACAGAACACATCGAAAGGCTTTTCAATGTCGGGTTGTGCTAAAATAGGAGCTATAGTTAACAGGGTCCTTAGGTTGTGAAAAGCTGCTTCACACTCTGGTGTCCAACTGAACTTCTCATCTTTTCTGAAGTAGCTTAGTCATGGGCTTAGCTATCTTGGAGAAATCCGGGATGAAACGACGATAATAACCTGCTAACCCTAGAAAACTCCGAACTTCATGAACCAAAGTCAGGGCATTCCAATCCATGACCTCTTGTACTTTAGATGGGTCTACAGAAATTCCCTCTCTCGATAAGATGTGACCCAAGAAAGGTACTTTGCTCAACCAAAATTCACACTTGCTAAACTTTACATATAACTTATGTTCCCTCAATCTGGACAGAACAATTCTTAGATGCTCTACATGATCTACCTCATTCTCCGAATAAATCAAGATATCATCGATAAACACAACCATGAACTTATCGAGCTCGGGCATCAATACCGAATTCATCAGGTACATGAAGTAGGCAGGAGCATTCATCAATCCAAAATACATGACCAAATACTTGTACAAGCCATACCTAGTGGAGAAAGCTGTTTTAGGTATATCCTTTAGCCTGATCTTTATTTGATGATAGCCTGACCTCAAGTCAATCTTGGAGAACACCTTTGCTTTTGCCAACTGATTGAACAAAATATCGATACGAAGCAAAGGATACTTGTTTTTGATGGTCACAGCATTTAGTGGTCTATAATCCACACACATTCTCAAGGACTTGTCCATCTTCTTTACAAACAATGCTGGACATCCCCATGGAGACAAACTAGGTTGAATGAGAACTTTGTCCAACAGTTCTTGTAACTGAATTTTAAGTTCCGCTAGCTCATTTGGTGGCATCCTATAGGGTCTCCTTGAGATAGGTGCCATACCTGGCACTAACTCAATCTTGAATTCCACATCCCTATCAGGTGGTAAACCTGGTAACTCATCTAGGAATACATCAGGAAACTCACAAACCATGGGAATATCACATAGGGTAGTGGTTTGGATAGCACAAGCCAAGTGTTGGAGTTCAAAATTTCGGGAAAGTGGTACTAAGAAAGCATTAACTCCCTTGGGTTCTCTCAACATAATGGTCCGAGTGCTAGTGTCAATGAGAACTCCATGATCTCTCATCCATTTCATGCCTAAGATCACATCTATAGATAGTCTGGGCAATACTATCAGATCCATCGTATACTCCCTCTCTTATATAATGATGAGCACATTTCTGACCATCTTATTTGTAGAGATAGTAGCCCCAGCTAAACTTATACTATAACCACCCTTGCTTACCCCAATTACTTTCTAATCATGTCTAGATGCAAATGATTGGCTCATAAATGAATGAGAAGCACCAGAATCAAATAAAACAATGGCGGGATATTTGTTAACAAGAAACATACCAGCGGTGACAACCTCTCCTGCGGGAACCTCTTCAACAACGGTGTAGTGCACGTATCTAGGACTTGCTTTAGGATTTGCCTGTGTCTAATTGTTCTGGTTCTAATTGTTGTTCTTCTTAGGATGGGGGTATTCCTTGGCCCAATGACCCACTTGATTACAGTTGAAGTAGAGTTGATTGCTCCTTGGTCCTACTGAGCTTCCTTGCCCTCCATTTCCCTTGGGTAAGGCAATGGTGAACGCCTTATGGAACACCTTTTGAGGTCGGTTGGTCTGAGCTTTTGGTGGAGGAGGCCTGAACTTGGGTGCTGGTGGTTGAAACTGTGGCCTAGCTGCCACTGGAGCTCTGGACTAGGAAGACCCTAAGGCACCTGCCTCAGCTACCCTCTTGTGGCCCTTTGCTGCCTCATGTAGATTGTTGTGGTTCTCCTGAGTCAATGCATCACTGATGAACTCATTGTAAGTAGTGCTCCATGAGTTGGCCATAGTTTTCATCAACTTAGTACCAAGGCCTCTCTTGAAGCTTTCAATCTTCTTTTCTTTAGTGTCAACAAAACCTGGGGCATAACGAGATAGATTGTTGGAAGCATGCATATACTCAGTAAGGGTCTTAGTCCCTTGTGTGAGCTACATGAACTCCGCTGCCTTCATGCGCATCAGCCCTGGGGGAATGTGATGTCCCCTAAAGGCTAACTTGAATTGCTCCCACGTGACCTATGCATTGGCAGGTAAAGAGGATAGGAAATGGGTCCACCATATCCTAGCCGGTCCCTGCAGCTGATGGGATATATATTCTGCCTTCTGATGTTCTGTGACCCTCAGTATACGGAACTTTTGCTCAATAGTGTTGAGCCATTCATCTGCCTAGAGCGGTTCTTCGGCCACCTTGAAAATAGGAGGCTTGGTGTCCAGGAAATCCTTGAAAGTGTTGTACTGATTTGGCTTAGGCCCCTGTTGTTGCTGGCGGGTGTGAGCCATGTTTTGCGCAATGAGGCATAGGGTTTCCTCCATAGTTCTCTGACTTCCCAGGAATTGTGCAATGAACTCATTTGTAGACGGTGGTGGCAGTGGTGGTAAGTCACCGTCATTGCCCTCTTGGTTATTGCCTGCTCCAGCATGAGTAACATTTGAATTAATCAACTTAATGCAATAAGTAACATAGGTGATAAACTTTTCAAGTATGGTAAACAATTAACAAGGTAGGCAATGCATCAAGTAGGTAACATTTGAATTAATCAACTTAATGCAATAAGTAACATAGGTGATAAACTTTTTAAAGTAAACAAGGTAATGGTTTAATGCATAAACCGGGGCTTGCCTTCATTGACGATCTCGGGTTCCAGATCAGTATCACAATTATCGAATCCCATGACAACCGGGGATTCTTCTAGGACTTGCTCAACTAGAATCGTTTCACTCTCGTGTTCTACACGAAATGATAACATATGCTTTAACATGATGATAATGTAAACATGATGCTTTCATGGTACATGAAATGTAAAAACACCTCGAAAACGATTTTTCCTTCACGGTACAGTTGCAAGCCAACAAAACCAACTGGCAAATCTACCGTCAAGAACCACACATGTAATTTGACCAAACGGATCTTGAAACCCTACTAGTCACAAAACATGACCAAAACAAGATCCAACACTAATCAAACACTTAGGGTTTGCCTTTATTTTATTTTTGAATAAATTTGGAATTAGGTTCAAAAATTAACTTGTTCCAAATGACCTCAAAAATTCATGTAAGCTTCCTTATGTCAAATTAGTGTACCAAAACAAATTTCATAATTTTTGGAATTATAAAGTGGCCTACAAAAATCATGGAAATTGCATTTATTAATTAATGGACTGAATATTTGAACATTAAAAATTTATTCAAATTTCAAGTTTCAAAATTTTAAACCATACTAGAGCATGTACAGAGGCTACACACAAAATTTTAGAATTTTTGGAGCTATGATTATTTTCCTACAAATTTCGAAAGATTCAGCACTATTCAAAATCAGAAAATAACAAAAGTCACTATTCTCTCTCTTGCTCTCACTGACAGCCGACCCCCACCTGTCATCCCCAACCTCGGGCATTGACTGTAGCTGCGACGGCGCTGACCGGCGCAAACTCGCCGACGGTGAGCCTAACAGCGACGGCCAAAGCACTAACATGTTCACAAGAGCTAGGCGCATCGATTAGTGGCACTTTGGAGGTCGATTACGACATGGAACAAGGCTAACACCGGCCATGGCGAACGCGGTGGCACGACAACGTTATGCCTGCGAAACAAGACCAGTAATGGTGAAATAGAGAGTTCAGGAAGCATCAGTGGCTCACCCCGATCGTGTTGAAGCAACAGGCGAGACCGGAGAAGCTACGGTGACACGTTTCGATGGTGACCGGGATCATGGTGGAGCGGACCTCGTCGACGACAGCGTTCCAGCGACTGCAGTGGGCAAAACGAGTAGGCAAGAGTGGAATGAGCACTACAGCATCGTGACAAAACCAGAGAGCCAACAATCGAGGGCAACGACTCACCGGATGAGGCTGGCCACGATGAATCGACATTTTCGTTGAGGTCACCGGCCGCGAGGAAGATGAACGTGGACAGCGAGCTCTCGGCGAAATTAGGCGGTAGCAACAGCTCGGTCAGATGCGCAAGGAGCAGGTGAAACTAGAACACGGCTTTTCCGGGGCTAACTTGCGCAGAGGGGACGAGAGAAGCTCGCCGGAGTTGAGACGGCGGCGTCAGGAAAACAGAGTGAAGGAAGAAAAATGAATGGCGTCATCAGGGTCTTATAGCTCGGCCAGGAGCGCACGGACTCGACACGCAGAGTGCTCCCCGTGCCAGCGCAAAGCCAAGGGCGGTCGCAGACGCGCTTGGAAGGCCGGAGAAAGGACGCCGGCGGTGAGGCGGTGGTGCCCTGTAGTTATCTGATTTTTTGAAATAATTACAGATTTGCCACTGAGTTCATTTTACAAATTACTCCCAATTTTTCTAAAGAAGTTGAAAATCTCCAAAAATGAAAGTTGCTCAATTTTTAAAACTCTACAACTTTGCTTCTAGGAACATTTTCAAATTCTATCTCCATTTTGAAATTTGAATTTGGGGTGCATTTGAGTATTTGAATCATTCCAAAATTACTCCAAATTTTATATGTAAACTTGAAAAACTTTGATTACCAAAGTTGATCCACATAAAATAATCTTCAACTTTGCATTTTGCCTCAACCCCAAATTCCAAATGGATTTTGATTTAGACAAAAGGGGCAAAAAGGACTTTTGGGATTTGAATTTGAATTCAAATTTGATTTGTTTTCCTTTTACTTTAACTTTGATTTTTGACCAGTAACATGGCCCATTAGGGTTATTTGAGTCAAATGACACATGGCCTCACATGATCACATGAAATTTGACCCTTGTGGTCATGATCTTTATTTAGGGTTTTGAAACACATCACATGAAATAACAACATTATGAAATAAAGCTTATTTAGTGAATGCATTCAAAATTTTCTACTTGATGAATGCTTTGCAATGCATATGATGACATGTCAAATTTTAGTGCTAGGTCAAAACACCAGAGGTGTTACAACCCTTCCCCCTTAAAGAAATCTCGTCCCGAGATTTAAAACTTAGGATTAAGTAATGGAAAAGGAAATGTGTCAAGCTAACACATCATAACTTTATTCAAAAGACTAGTGAGGGGGTTTTCCATTCTTTTGACAAAAGAAACAAGTTACAATATAGACAAGGTATTGCAACTAGAGAGAAGCAAAGAAGTCAGGAAAGTTTTCTTCTAAGTAATCCTTGGACTCCCAAGTAGCTTCTTCTTCAGTGTGCTGGTTCCATTGTACTTTGTAGAACTTGATTGTACGCCTTCGAGTGACTCGATCTTTCTGATCTAAGACTCTAATGGGGCACTCGGCATAAGTCAAATCAGGTGCTAGTTCTACATCACCAAAGTCAATCACTTGGTCAGGTACTTGAAGACACTTCTTCAACTGGGATACATGGAAAATATCATGCATAGCTGACATGTGATCTGGTAGCTTGATGCGATAGGCGACTGGTCCACATCGTTGTTGGATTTGAAAAGGGCCGACATAACGGGGCGCCAACTTTCTTTCAATCCCAAAATGATGAACTCCTTTCATTGGTGATACCTTGAGGTAGACATGATCTCCCACTATGAATTCTAGCGGTCGCCTCCTCTTATCAGCATAGCTTTTCTATCGGGATTGAGCTACCTTCATATTAGCTTGTATGAGTTTAACTTTCTCTTCTGCTTCCTTGACCACATCCGGTCCAAAGAACCAACGTTCTCCAACATCTTACCAATGTAAAGGTGTCTGGCATCTACGACCATACAATGCTTCAAATGGTGCCATTTTAATGCTCTCTTGATAGCTATTGTTATATGAGAATTCAGCTAAGGGAAGGCATTCATCCCATATAGCACCATAGGAGAGAACACATGCTCTTAACATATCTTCAAGAATTTGATTTACCCTTTCCGTCTGTCCATCTGTTTGCGGATGATAAGCAGAACTACGGATAAGTTTAGTTCCCAAAGACTCATGTAGACTTTTCCAAAACTTGGATATGAGCAATGCCCCTCTGTCAGAGACAATGGTCTTGGGTGCCCCATGCAGACTGAAGATTCTATCAAGATAAAGCTTTGCATACTGCTCCGCTCGATATTTATCTTTGACTGGTAAGAAATGAGCTATCTTGGTTAGGTGATCAACAATAACCCATATTGAATTGTAGCCTGCAGATATCCTAGGCAACCCTACTATGAAGTCCATACAGAGATCTTCCCACTTCCAAGATGGAACTGGCAAGGAATGTAATGGACCCGCAGTCTTCATGTGAATCGCTTTGACTCTCTGACAAGTATCACATTTGGCCACATATTGAGCTATTTAAATTTTCATTTTGGTCCACCAATATCTCGTTCTCAGATCATGATACATTTTGTTGCTACCTGGATGAATGGAGTATCTTGTAGAATGAACTTCATAAAGAATCTGCTTTTGCAGCTCCAGATTTTTGGGTACTACCAATCTATCCTTGAACCATACGACATCTGATTCATCAATCTTGAAACATGTTGATCTTCTAGATCTGACTTTATCCTTGATATGGGCTATGCCCTTACTTTTCTGTTGAGCAGCCATGATCTGATCTTTGATAGTGGACTCAACTGTAATATTGGACAGGGAACCTTGTTCTATGATTTGTAAATTCAGATGCTCCATCTCTTGACACAATGTTCGTTGCATAGGTTTCACAGTCAGACAATGGCAATGACTCTTGCGACTCAGGGCATCGGCAACCACATTAGCCTTGCCCGGATGATAATGCACTTCTAAGTCATAATCTTTGATAAGTTCTAACCATCTTCTTTGCCTCATATTCAACTCTGACTGAGTGAAGATATATTTCAAACTTTTGTGATCCGTATAGATATGACATATATTGCCTAATAAATAATGTCACCAAATCTTGAGTGCATGAACAACAGCAGCTAATTCAAGGTCATGGGTGGGATAATATTCTTCATGCTTCTTGAGTTGTCTGGAAGCGTATGCTATGTCTCTGCCTTCTTGCATAAGAACACAGCCAATACCAATTCCAGACGCATCACAATAGATATCAAATGGCCTCTCGATATCAGGTTGTGCTAATACTGGTGCAGTTGTCAGCAACTTCTTCAATGTCTGAAAGGCCTCCTCACATCTAGTTGACCATACAAACTTAGTTTGATTTTTCAGCAATCCAGTAATTGGCTTCGCAATTCTGGAGAAGTTAGGGATGAACCGACGGTAATAACCTGCCAACCCCAGAAAACTATGAACTTGATGAACAGTGATAGGTGCTTTCCAGTTAAGGACTTCTTCTACCTTGCTCGGATCAACATCTATACCTTCAGCAGATAACACATGACCCAGAAATTGTACTTCCTCCAACCAAAATGCACATTTGCTGAATTTGGCATATAGTTGGTGATCTCTTAATCTTTGTAGAACAATATGGAGATGTTCCGCATGTTCCTCTTTACTCTTAGAATAGATAAGAATGTCGTCAATGAACACCACTACAAACTTATCCAACTCAGGCATGAAAACTAAGTTCATCAGGTACATGAAGTGAGCCGGGGCATTGGTCAGCCCAAAAGACATGACTAGATACTCATATAGACCATATCGGGTAGTAAACGCTATCTTCGACACATCTTCCAGTCTGATCTTAATCTGGTGATAGCCTGATCTTAAGTCTATCTTTGAGAACACCTTAGCTCCCGCAAGTTGATCAAAAAGCAAATCAATTCAGGGTAAGGGGTATTTGTTCTTTATGGTGACTTCATTTAACGGTCGATAGTCAACACATAACCTTAAGGTTTGATCCTTCTTCTTCACGAAGATAGCAGGGCATCCCCAAGGTGATGAACTGGGTTGAATGAAACCCTTGTCTAACAACTCTTGTAGTTGCATTTTTAATTCTGTTAGTTCTTTGGGTGGCATCCTATATGCTCTTCTGGACACAGGTGCCATTCCTGGTTTCAGGTCAATTCTAAATTCCACATCTCGGTCTGGTGGTCGTCCAGGCAGATCACTGGGAAAAACATTCGTAAATTCATATACCACATGAATGTTCTCGGCTTCTTCAACCGTAGTTGCACAGACTGTTCCAACTGTACTCTTAGGAAAGGGAAGTTGGATGAGAAGTTGGGTTTTGCTGCCAGGTACATTTACTCTTATGGTTCTACGCAGGACATCTATGACAGCCCCGTGTTGAGTTAACCAGTTCATACCAAGGATCATATCTATATCTTGATCCTTTAATATCAGCATGCTGGTAGGGAACTCATGTCCTCCCAAATCAATAGGTACATGCTGAACTATCTCCCTTGTACAGAGTCGTCCCCCGGGCGACTGTATATGATAGGGTTCTTTTGTTTCCCCAATAGCTATCCCATGCTTCACAACAAATGTACGATTGATGAATGTATGGGATGCACCGGAATCAAATAAGGTAATTGCAGGGTGCTTAGCAATGGGAAACATACCAATCATTACTGGTTCTCCTTCGGGAATAGATTCCACCTGAGTATAGAAGACCCTTCTAGATTTCTTCTCAGCCTGACCTTTCTGACTGTTCTGAGCATTGCCCTTGTACTGATTCTGAGCTTGAGTAACAGGGGCTTTAGGTACATTAGGATTACTCTTCCTGGGATACGGACATTCTCGGGAAAAGTGTCCGGTTTTACCACAATTATAACATGGATAATTGTGATTCTGGGAAGTAGTAGTGCGGTTTGTATTGTTTGTATTATTTTGCAGCTGCGGTGCTTGATTAGGATAAGGCATATTAGTTGCAGGACGAATAAAGATTTGCTGCCTGCTTTGGCTTTGTTGTGGGCGGAATGGTGCACGACCATGATTCTGAGGATGGTAGACCACCTTTTGACGCTTTCCACTCGACGATCCGGAAGCAAATGCTCTCTTTTTCTTCGCCACCTTGTGTCGGCGGTAATTCTCCTCTGAAGCGATATCAATGTTGATAGTCTCATGATAAGTTGCGTTGCCACAAGTTGTCATCATGGTCTGAAGTTTGGTGTTCAGACCTCTCATGAAATGATTCTTCTTCTTCCTGTCAGTATTCACATACTCTATATCATACTGTGACAGGTGATTGAAACGCCCAACATAGTGCATCACCGGGTGCTCCCCTTGCTTAAGAGCCAGAAACTCTTCTAACTTCATGGTCATCACACCATCTAGAATATAGTGTGCCCTGAAGACATCCTTAAACTCCATCCAGATGATTTGGTGACCAGCGGGCTGTACAGCTACTAGATTTGCCCACCAGGCACCAGCAGCTCCTCGGAGTTGCTGTGCCGCAAACCTTGGTTTCTGTATCTCGGTACAGCGAATCAGCTCAAACTTTTGCTCCATTGTCCGGAGCCAATCGTCAGCTTCTAAAGGCTCTTCTGCCTTAGAGAACACAGGCGGACGTGTGTCAGTAAAATCAATATAGGTTGTCTCATCATTTCCATTATTACGGCGGCCATGATTAGGGTGTGGTGCTTGTTGGTTCTTAGCCATTTCCCTTAACAACCTAGCATTCTCGATCATTGCATAGACGAGTGCAGTTATGGCATCTTCCATACTCGGAGGCATTGGTGGAGGATTTGGGACTTCATCATTGTCTTGCGAAGTACTTGCACTAGTTCGGGTGTTAATACGAGGCATCTGTCAAAGAGACATGTTTATTTACATTATTATTTTTATTGAAAGCAGTTAAAAGGTTTCATGCTACAAAGGGTTTCTTATTTATGTTACATGTCTTGTATCCCACAAGACAACCCTGGTTTACTAGAAAAGCAGTAAAGGAACTATTTCTACTCCAAACTCTCAGTCATCGGCGTCCGTGTCCATATCGAACTCAACCTCATCTTCATCGGAAAAGTACACTAACTCCTCAGGATCCTCCTCCTCTTCTTCATTCTCGACTTCTCCTGGATCTACAATCATTTCTTCATCTGTAACTTCACCATCCCCATGAGGAGGATGAAGTTGAGCGTACATAATGTGGACATTCTCGTGAAGAATGGCGTTGTCCATCTCCAGGTCCTCTACGTAGAACTCCAACTCATGGACGCGTTCATTGGCCGCATCCTCTTGTGTCCAGGCTTCATTCCTCAACTCGGTATTCTTGGTGATGTCCCTTTCCATTTCCGCCAGCTTCTCTTGATCTTTGGCATGGGCTCGATGAAGAGTGTTGAGCTCCTTGGTAAGGTTCTTGATGTTGGCGGGATTGCTTGAAGATCCTTCATCTACTAGGGTCTTGGAACTTCCTTCACCAATCTCACGGTTACGCGGTACCAACTGGTGACGAGGAACTCCGTGAGGTCCAGTGGACTTGCGTGCGGTTATCTTGGTCTTTGCCATAGCCTGTAGAAGTTAGGGTAGGACTATAAGGATAGCTTGAGGATAATAGAGGTTAGCAAGAATGGGATTGACATTACTTACCCAACCACTTTTAAGGGGAATTATTATGCAAGGTGTTCAAGCATGATGCATGAATCGATCTTACGAATCCGAGTACAAAAGATTTATACAATCAAAAGTACTAGATTTTTTTATACATAGGACAAACCTAATCATATTATCCGCCACAAACTTTCAAAAAAGATAATATTGAGGCTAGATCAGAGGTAAGAAGAAAGAAATTTGAACTTTAAAATATCAAGTTTACTTTCTTTGATCCAAATCAATTTGAAGGTTTTCCAAAGTAACCTACAATGATCTTAGATAGCACCTGCTCTGATACCAGCTGTAGCAGAACCTCCTAAGAAATTGGGCCCACGTGCACCTATCGATGTCTCAATAGACCTCAGATAGCGTACATAAGTTCCCAACAACTTAACAGATCTGTCGGGTGTCCTCGGGAAACCCGAATCATCCACGAATCTTTTCCAAACAGGATCCCAATCACAGTCATTACAGATTACAACAGTTTTCAATATACATACCAGAGATTATAAAGCGGAAGACTTAAGTTTTGATATTACAAACCAGTTGTTTCAAACTTACAAAACAATAAGTGTCATACAACCATAGTAGCGGGATAATATTACATTAACATTATTTATTTCACACAAACTAGTGCCTTGTCCAAAGGCCATTCATCATTCCTCACCGTCATCGACTTCAAACACTGACATGCAGAAGGACCAAAACAAGCCTGCGCATGCGACTCACCTGTAATAAGGGGTAACAAACCCTGAGTACAAAAGTACTCAACAAGACTGACTCGACGAAAAAGGGCGAAGGTCTTAGGGATGCAGGTTTAGGTCAAGGTAAGGATGTAGAAAGATTCAAAAGTTCCTTGCCAAAAGCTTACTATTCTTGATCCTAGTTTCAAGTTTTACCCCTAATTACTTTAGTTCATTATCTCAAACTAAGTGTTCATATCCCATATTCCAATCCTTCTCATTCCATTCCTTTTTCTCATGTTTTAGTAATTCACCAGTCCTGCATTGCTTCTATAATGAATTGAGTCTCCATATCCGTGGAGCACCGACAATTCGAATTGATTCAAGTCCCAGCTGGGGATTCCTTATCACACGACATATGTAGAACTTAATCTTGCATAAATCAACCTCGCTACCGGATCCTCCCATACTAAGCCGTCTCCACGCCACCCGAGAGCACAGCACGCCTCAAATCCGGCCACCTTCAAGCCACGAGGGTACACGCTACTCCCGCAATCTCACCACTCCCAGTGCATGGGCATTCATCTTAGTATCGGATTAGCCGAAGTAGGCTTACCGGAGTATGTGACCAATACTACAAAGTGTCTCGTTCAGAAGATCCACAATGAGTGGCCTTTAAGCGACATTGTCGGCAACATTACCCAACATTCAAGATAAGCCACCCAACTAGTCTCTAGTTCATTCTATCTTCTTTCTTTCTTTCTTTGGCCAGTATGCCATCTTTGATTGTATCGAAACTTTTACTTTGAAAGCCTACCATAAAGCATACTAAGCAATTCTACGCCTTTGTAAATGAAATCATCTTCAAGGATGGTAAACAATTAACAAGGTAGGCAATGCATCAAGTAGGTAACATTTGAATTAATCAACTTAATGCAATAAGTAACATAGGTGATAAACTTTTCAAAGTAAACAAGGTAATGGTTTAATGCATAAACCGGGGCTTGCCTTCGTTGATGATCTCGGGTTCCGGATCAGTACCACAATTATCGAATCCCGTGACAACCGGGGATTCTTCTAGGACTTGCTCAACTAGAATCATTTCACTCTCGGGTTCTACACGAAATGATAACATATGCTTTAACATGATGATATTGTAAACATGATGCTTTCATGGTACATGAAATGTAAAAACACCTCGAAAATGATTTTTCCTTCACGGTATAGTTGCAAGCCAACAAAACCATCTGGCAAATCTACCATCACGAACCACACATGTAATTTGACCAAATGGATCTTGAAACCCTACTAGTCACAAAACATGACCAAAACAAGATCCAACACTAATCAAACACTTAGGGTTTGCCTTTATTTTATTTTTGAATAAATTTGGAATTAAGTCCAAAAATGAACTTGTTCCAAATGACCTCAAAAATTTATGTAAGCTTCCTTATGTCAAATTAGTGTACCAAAACAAATTTCATAATTTTTGGAATTATACAGTGGCCTACAAAAATCATGGAAATTGCATTTATTAATTAATGGACTGAATATTTGAACATTAAAAATTTATTCAAATTTCAAGTTTCAAATTTTTAAACCATACTAGAGCATGTACAGAGGCTACACACAAAATTTTAGAATTTTTGGAGCTATGATTATTTTCCTACAAATTTCCAAAGATTTAGCACTATTCAAAATCAGAAAATAACAAAAGTCACTATTCTCTCTCTTGCTCTCACTGACAGCCGACCCCCACCTGTCATCCCCAACCTCGGGCATTGGCTGTGGCTGCGACGGCGCTGACCGGCGCAAACTCGCCGATGGTGAGCCCAACAGCGACGGCCAAAGCACTAACATGTTCACAAGAGCTGGGCGCATCGATTAGTGGCACTTTGGAGGTCGATTACGACATGGAACAAGGCTAACACCGGCCATGGCGGACGCGGTGGCACGGCAATGTTACGCCGGCGAAACAAGACCAGTAACGATGAAATAAAGAGTTTAGGAAGCATCAGTGGCTCACCCCGATCGTGTTGAAGCAACATGCGAGACCGGAGAAGCTACGGTGATGCGTTTCGACGGTGACCGGGATCACGGCGGAGTGGACCTCATCGATGACAGCGTTCCGGTGACTGTAGTGGGCAAAACGAGCAGGCAAGAGTGGAATGAGCACTACAGCATCGCGACGAAACCAAAGAGCCAACAATCGAGGGCAACGGCTCACCGGATGAGGCTGGCCACGGTGAATCGACGTTTCCGTTGAGGTCGCCTGCCGTGAGGAAGATGAACGTGGACAGCGAGCTCTCGGCAAAATCAGGCGATAGCAACAGCTCGGTCAGATGCGCAAGGAGCTGGCGAAACTGGAACATGGCTTTTTCAGGGCTAACTTGCACTGAGGGGACGAGAGAAGCTCGCCGGAGTTGAGACGGTGGCGTCGGGAAAACAGAGTGAAGGAAGAAAAATGAACGGCGTCATCAGGGTCTTATAGCTCGGCTAGGAGTGCGCGGACTCGACACGCAGAGTGCTCCCCATGCCAACGTGAAGCCAAGGGCGGTCGCAGACGCACCTGGAAGGCCGGAGAAAGGACGCCGGCGGTGAGGCGGTGGCGCCCTGTAGTTATCTGAATTTTTGAAATAATTACAGATTTGCCACTGAGTTCATTTTACAAATTACTCCCAATTTTTCTAAAGAAGTTGAAAATCTCCAAAAATGAAAGTTGCTCAATTTTTCAAACTCTACAACTTTGCTTCTAGGAACATTTTCAAATTCTGCCTCCATTTTGAAATTTGAATTTGGGGTGCATTTGAGTATTTGAATCATTCCAAAATTACTCCAAATTTTATATGTAAACTTGAAAAACTTTGAATACCAAAGTTGATCCACATAAAATAATCTTCAACTTTGCTTTTTGCCTCAACCCCAAATTCCAAATGGATTTTGATTTAGACAAAAGGGGCAAAAAGGACTTTTGTGATTTGAATTTGAATTCAAATTTGATTTGTTTTCCTTTTACTTTAACTTTGATTTTTGACCAGTAACATGGCCCATTAGGGTTATTTGAGTCAAATGACACATGGCCTCACATGATCACTTGAAATTTGACCCTTGTGGTCATGATCTTTATTTAGGGTTTTGAAACACATCACATGAAATAACAACATTATGAAATAAAGCTTATTTAGTGAATGCATTCAAAATTTTCTACTTCATGAATGCTTTGCAATGCATATGATGACATGTCAAATTTTAGTGCTAGGTCAAAACACCAGAGGTGTTACAGTAACTGGTTGTCCCTGATCGTGTGGTGCTGGGTGAACCCGCAAAATGTGGACCTGAGTTGTACTAAAGGTGACCTAAGGTGACCGTTGATCAAGTCTGCCTGGGTTTATGTTAGGAATAAATTCCCAGCTGGTTGAAAATGATTCGAATCACCGTCTCTCCCAGACAGTGAGAAACTTGGCTAGCTCTAATATCGTAGTAACTGTGTTATGAAATGATGGTTATAATGAACATGGAATTACTACACTGTCTATGGTTACTATTGTATGCCACTAAATGATATACCACATGTTTGGCACAGGTTAGTTGCTAATCTATAGATGAATAGTGTCGGTGCAGAAAGTGACCAACATGTAAATATTTGTAGTTTTGTCATACGTTGTGATCGGAGGTGGCCTAGTACTCAATGACATAGGGTTTATACTGGTTCAGGCAACGTGCCCTATGTCCAGTTTGAGTCGGTCGGTGACTTTATTCCTGAGCCCAGGTGCTCGAAATTTGCAGTGGGGTTACAAAACGAGAAGGAGAAAGATGGGGGTACAAGAGGCCCGGTCGGGCTCTGGTCAGAGGGGCCGAGAGCGACAGGAGCTCAGCTATGTGCTATGTGTTCGAGTGTGTGCTCGAGGTTTGAACCTGGGGGTTCTATTGTTGTGTACTAGTAAACTGATCGATCTGAATCAACTTAGTTGTGTCGGAGAGAGTGCATCCCCATTTATAGATGAAGGGGATGGCCTTTACAAGTTAGAGGGAGGGAGTGCATATGTTTACTAAGTCTTATTGCCTACGCCGATGGGTACGAGATGATGGTAGGCGCCCACAATACTGTTGAATGTCAGATGCACATGGGAGGTTGTGTCGTCTTCTTCCAGTATGGCAGATGTCGGTGCCTGCCACACTATTGATACCTAGAGGCATGCAAGGGGTTTTACCATGTTCGCTTGGTACAGTAAATACCGGTGCCCACAACACTGTTGATGCCTCAGAGGCACGTGGGGGTAGCCTTACCGTATTTGTCTCGTATGGGAATTGATGGTGCCCACAACGCTGTAGGGGAAAATGTTGGCGCCTGCAACACTGCTTGCGTTCTATCATGCCAGGGAGGTCACAGGTTACTGTCCTGCAGGTGTATAGGGTACGGTCCTTGGTATTTGTGGTTGACTTGAGTGCGCTACCTTATCCTCTTCATCCATTTCCTGGTCCTTACCGAGCGGGCATCCTCGGTCGATTGGTCCTAGTTGGCTCTGATTGCGCCAGCCAGAGAGGAGTTGTAAGTAGGGGTTTGGTGCATCCATGGTCGGATTAGAGGGTCAGAGTCGGAAGTGGTGTTAGGCCAGGCCTTCCGGTCGAAGGGGCCATCCGGAGGCGGACTGGAGACCGAAGCGAGCGCTTTGGTCAGAGAGGCAGGCCAGAGTCGAAAGCGGGCACCGTTCCTCCTCGGCTAGGCCTTCCAGTCAGAGATTGGATCATCCTTCTGGCCTATCATTTAGGTACTTGGGCCGGCCCAAGAGCTTCGTGTTGTTCATAGCATTTGTCTGCTGGGCCAAGCCTTTGCAGTGAAGCCGGTCCACGAGGGACCCCGGGTTTATGAACCCGACCGGAGCCCCCGAGCGATTCGGGTAGAATCATTTGGGGGATTTTTGTTTTGACGGCGGGTGCGCGTGAGCGCACCCGTGGCTGTAGCCCCCGAGCCCTCGGGCGATTCGGGTAGAATCGTCTAGGGGGTTTTTCATGTTTGCCAGAGGGGGACGTTTTGTTTTGTCAGTGGGTGCGCACGAGCGCACCCGCGGGTGTAGCCCTCGAGCCCCTGGGTGATTCGGGCAGGATCGCCTAGGGGGGTTTTGTCAGCGGGTGTGTGTGCGTGCATTTTAGTTGAGACGGAGTTGTCAACCAAGGTGTTGTGCGTAGCCGAGGTAGTTTTTAGTAAGTTTTTAGGGATCGGGCGAGTCGGTGCTTGTGGATCCTTGCTTCGGTGCAGCCCACGCAGCCGAGGCAGTTATTTTAGGGATCGGGCGAGACGGAGCTCGCAGATCCTAGCTTCGGTGCAGCCCGCGCAGCTGAGGTAGTTAGTTAAGGGATCGGGCGAGTCGGTGCTCGTAGATCCTGGCCTCGGTGTAGCCCGTGCAGCCGAGGCAGTCAGTTTAGGGATCGGGCGAGATGGAGCTCGCGGATCCAGGCCTCGGTGCAGCCCACGTAGCCGAGGCAGTTAGTTTAGGGATCGAGCGAAATGGAGCTCACGGATCCTAGCCTCGGTGTAGCCCGTGTAGCCGAGGTATTTAGTTTTGGACCGGGCGAGGTGGAGCTCATGGATCCTGGCATTGGTGCAGCCCGCGCAGCTGAGGCAGTTAGTTTGGGACTGGACGAGGTGGAGCTCATGGATCCTAGCATCAGTGCAGCCCGTGCAGCTAAGGCAGTTAGTTTTGGGATCTTGAGCCCCTGAGCCCCGTTGGCCTTTGGCAGGGATTGGTCTAACTTTTGTGCGTTACCCCATCCTCGGTTTCTCACAATCGGAGGGGCTAAGCTTTGTCGCTTGCCTCAATCGCTTGGGCTCGAGGGACACGCTCGGTGAGTTCGCTAACGGGTATGATCAAGTGGAATCCGGGTCCGTCATTCATGATAGGGTCGACATAGCCCTCTTGTGACATTCCACTACTCCTTTACCTGCAACCCGGCAGATGCCTGGGTCATTTTGGAGACTGACCCGGGTGGCCTGCTGGCCTCCGCTTGATGGAGATTCTGTGGGTTTGGCATGAGGTTTAGGATCGAACGAGAAGGTTGAGATGACCTTATCTGCTTTGGGGCAGACTGGGCGAGGGCTGCACGGGGCTCATCTACGTTTTCTCCCCTGGCTCTGTTTGACGCGAGGCGGCCTCGAGCCCTTCATGGGCCGGCCTTCAAGCCCTAGTCGGTCGTTGCTCATGTTGAATGAGGCAACTGCCGCTTCGTGACGCAACACGGAGCGTTGTGATGCATTTAGCTGCATGTGCGATGCCTTAGTTCCCGAGCCCCCGGGCGATTCAGGGCCTGAATCGTCTGGGGGGCATGGGCATATGGAATGAATGTATGAATGATTATATAAAGAAATAGTGGGGGTCGGTAGTGTTACCTTGATGACTCGAGTGATGGGGTTTAAAGAGCTTCAATCGGAAATGTCCGACCGGGACCCGTGCTCATCATTCGTGATGGAGTCAACATGGCCCACATGGGGAGTCCCTTTGCTCCTTACCTATCTCTCAGCGTTTTCTTGAGCCGTTCGATTGACTTTAGGGAGCCCGATGGTCTCTCTTGGACGGAGATCCCGTAGCTGGGTCTTTCCAAGTCCCGCCTAGGAAGGCGGAGGGCCACCTGCGCATGGTGACGCTTTGGTTTTTGCACCCGGCGTGTGGTAGTGGTGGGACATACCTAGGCCATGTCCTATCTGACCAGGCATTGTTCTGTCAGTCAGTGTGCATCCCATCGTTTTCCATCCGCATTGAATGGGGGAAGGGAGAGAGTTTTTTTCGCTCTAATCCTTTGCCCCTCTTCAGCTATTGTGTTTCCTCCTTAAATACGGGGAGGGAGAGGGCTTCTCATCATAGTCCTTTGCCTATTCTCCAACTATTGCCTCTCCTCCTTCTTCCTCCTCACCGAGAGTGCCTATATGCCACGGCGGTTCCTAAGTGAGAGAGAGGGTAAGCGAGGGGGAGGACTCACAGATCCCCTCGTGAATCCGGAGCGTAATGTCGAGCTGGAGGCTGCCCGAGGTGGTGCTGGCCATCTTTGTCTGAGAAGGGGTAGCTTCCACTGAAGGAGGTGGCACGCTGGATTGGTCTACGAGGCCTTTTTCGGTATGGAGTCGTGCGCGAATTCTTTCCGGTGGATCTTCACCGGGCCAGCCTTGTCGATGGGGAAGTTGCCCAGGATCATGCTGGTGGAGGGTTCCGTGCCTATAGCTGCTCAGGTTGGTCAGTTCATAAAGTTGATGAGATCTCTTCCATCTAGGGTGGCCATACCTTGGTGGTAGCATCCTTGCCCAGGAGCTGCCTCGACTGCATAAGAAGGTCAAAGCTCCATGCTCTTCTACTGAGCATCGATGGGTGCGATGCCCTTGAGGTACCCATTGCACTCGCTGAAGTCGAGGGAGTGGAACCAGGCAGGGCCCCTGTGGCGGTGGTTATGTCTGGCAGCGTGTGCCGTGGCCTCTCCTTTGATGTCCGGCGATGTGATCAAACGACCGTAGTGGTATTTGGAGTAGAAGTAGTTAGAAAATTTAATAGTTGAGTTCGTGGGTGAGCCCCCATGTGAACAGTTTTTGTATCAATGAATACATCAGTTCTGTTTTTGTAATAGAATCACTATCCGTTCCTTGTTTTTTATCCTAGCATAGCTTTTGTTTTTATCCTTTCTTTTTCGCACCTGCCCGTTAGTTCCGTAGGCTGCCGCTTTTTAAGAACCTAGACTTGGCCCACGGGGCTCGGCTGCTTGTAACCGTAGGTCGTGGCAGGGTGCGTTCGGTTAGGAGTAAGAACAAAGTCATGTAGGGCAATCAAAGGAATGGAATGCGCTTCTGTTCGGGGACAAAGTTGTTACCATGTGATAGTAAAAAAGAGGGGTAGTATTTAGCATTGTACCCTCATGGAGCCCCCAAGCGACCCGGGCTAAAAGTGTTTGGGCTAGGGTGCTTTACAGGAGCAAGTGTTTGACTAAAAAGCGGTAAGACCAAATTTAGGGGAAAAATGATGTAGCTGTTCAATGTTTCAAGTGTTGGTGAGAATGTTGCCGTTGTCGTCCTCCAGTCGGTAGGTGCCTGATCGGATCACTTCAGTTACCGTATAGGGTCCTTCCCATGATGGAGAGAGTTTGTGCTTTTCCTTCGTTGATTGGGTCCTCCTGAGTACGAGATCGCCGACTTCGAGGATCCTCCCCCTGATCTTCCTTTCGTGGTACCTATGGAGAGTTTGCTGGTAGCGAGCAGAGCGGATGATGGTCGTCTTGTGGGCCTCCTCGAGCAGGTCGACTATGTCTTGCGAAGCCTTCGTGGCTCGGTCGTGATCGAAAGCCTTCACTCTTAGGGCGTCATGGTCGAGGTCAGAGGGAAGCACTACTTTAGCTCCGTAGGCTAGGAAGAAGGGTGTGAACCCTATGGATCGATTCGGGGTCATTCTCAGGCTCCAAAGGATCGTTGGAACCTCTGCAACCCATCGTCCAGCATGCTTGTTGAGTCGGTCGAAGATGCATGGCTTAAGTCCCTGGAGGACCATGCCATTGGCACGCTCGACCTGACCGTTAGTACGTGGGTGTCCGACCGAGGCCCAGTCGATCCTGATGCCGTATCCATCAGTGAAGTCTAGGAACTTCTTTCTGGTGAAGTTAGTCCCGTGGTCAGTGATGATACAGTTAGGAACGCCGAATCGGTAGATGATGTCGAGGAAGAATTTGACCGCCTCTTCCGAGCGGATGTTGGAGATGGGCTTGGCCTCTATCCACTTGGTGAACTTGTCGACTTCTACGAGTAGGTGAGTGAAGCCACCCAAGCCCTTTTTGAGGGGTCCTACCATGTCAAGGCCCCAAACCATGAATGGCCAGGTGATGGGGATGGTTTGAAGTTCCTGTGTCGCAAATGAGTTTGCTGAGCTTAGAATTGGCATCCCTCACACCTGCGAACGACCTCCTCTGCATCTCGTAGTGCGGTGGGCCAGTAAAAACCTTAGCAAAAGGATTTTTGGACCAGCGACCTCAGGGCCGCATGATATTCGTAGATCTCGGCATGGACCTCGAGGAGGAGCTGCTTCCCCTAGTTGGTGGGGATGCACTTCATGAGCACCCCCGATGGACTCTGTTTGTAGAGTTCGCCACCGAGCGCGACGAAGGTCTTGGCACGTCGAGTGATTCGTCGGGCTTTAGTCCTTTCAGGCAGGAGAACCTCCTCGAGGAGGTAGGCAAGTAGCGGTGCTCGCTAGTCAGTTTGATCGAGTGCCAATACGGCGATGTCAGCGGGTGACGTCGTCATAGAGGCACTAGGGTCAGAGCCCCCAAGTGCTGGCTTGGCGTCGGGGTTGGAGCCCCCGGGTGCCGGTTTGGCATCAGGGTGTGTCTGGATCAGACCTTCCAGGACGCGAGCAGACGGCTCGTGGAGATTGTTGATGAAGATCCTGCTTGGAGACGGATCCCGCTTGGTGGCCAATTTTGCGAGAAAATCGGCGACATCGTTGTCCCTTCGGGGGACGTGATGCAGTTCGATTTCCTAGAATTTGTCCTTGAGCTTGCGCACCTTGTGGTAGTATGCTGTCATGAGGGGCCTTTTGTAGGAGGACTCCTTCATGACTTGGTCAACGACCAACTCTGAGTCGCCATGGACATAGAGTCATGTTGCGCCGAGCTCGATGGTGATGCGGAGTCCGTTGATCAAGGCCTCATACTCTGGGCATTGTTTGAGGTAGAAAAGTGGAGGCGGATGGCGTAGCAGAGCCTACTCCCGTCTGGAGAGATCAGAACCACTCCAGCCCCTAAGCTGGGCATCATGATGGACCTGTCAAAGTACATTGTCCAGTACTCATGGGTGACGTCTAGGGTTGGTAGCTGGACCTCCATCTATTCGGCAACAAAATCCATGAGAGCTTGACACTTAATGGCAGTATGGGGGATATACCTGATGTCATGGCCCATGAGTTCGAGTGCCCACTTGGAGATCCATCCCGCAGTGTCGCAGTTGCAGATGATGTCCCCGAGCGGGTACAAAGTGACGACCGCAACTTCATGGTCGGTGAAGTAGTGCAGGAGCTTCCGGGTCGCCATCAGCACGACGTATAGGAGTTTCTATACCTAGGGGTACCAGACCTTGGGGTCAGTGAGTACCTCCACGATGAAGCATACGGGCCGCTGGACCTTAAGGTGGTGTCCCGGTTCCTCCCTTTCGACGACCAGGGCAGCGCTTACCACATGGTTGCTGGCCACGACATAGAGGAGGAGGGGTTCTCCCAGTTCGGGAGCGACGAGGATTGGGACCGACGTCAGGGATGCTTTGAGGCTCTCTAGAGCCTACTAAGCTTCCTCAGTCCAGACAAAGGCATCCGTATTTTTGAGGAGCTTGTAGAGTGGCATCCCTCGTTCGCTGAGCCGAGAGATGAACTGGCTCAGAGCGGCCAGACACCGGTGAGCCTTTGCACGCCCTTGACATTGAGTATGGGGCCCATGTTGGAAATGGCAGTGATCTTTTCGGGGTTGGCCTCGATGCCACGCTCGGACACAATGTATCCTAGCAGCTTCCCCTTTGGAACCCCGAAAACACATTTCTCAGGATTCAATCTGATGTTGAACCTTCAGAGGTTTGCGAACATTGCGGCCAAGTTTGCGATCAGGTCGCAAGCTTGAGCCGTTTTGACCACTATGTCATCAACATAGACGGCGATCGTTGGTCTCGGCCGCTCGGTTTGATCAGGCTGATTGAGTGGGTCGATTTGGTCGGCGAAGCATTGCTGCATGCACCTTTGGTAGGTGGCGCTAGCGTTCTTTAGGCCGAAAGGCATGGTTACATAGCAGTACAAACCATATGGGGTGATGAATGAGGTTGCGAGCTGATCGGACTCTTTCATCGCGATCTGGTGATAGCCCGAGTAGGCATCCAGAAAGGAGAGGATCTCACAACCCGAGGTGGAATCAACTATCTGGTCTACACACAGCAAGGGAAAGTGATCCATTAGACACGCTTTGTTGAGGCCAGTATAATCAACGCACATTCTTCAGGCTGATTGAATGGGTGCTACAGTGACTGACCGCCATCAGACAACAGACGCCGCATGTGAGCCACCCGTCGCTGGACTTCTGCTCGCGCTACCACGCGCCACGAGCATCCTGGCGCTGCTGGCCGTGACTTGAGCAACCCACGCGCCTGCCCGACGCACTCGCCAGCTCCATTTGCCTCTTTTTCGCCTCCACCGCACGCAGCGCTGAGCCGCTGCAGCTCCGCCATTACCGACTAGGCATCGCCATCGCCTAGCTCACGCGCCTTTGCAAAAACGCGTTGCCCAGTTCGCCCAGAGCCTCGCCGTGATCTCCTCTACCACCTCCATCTCTCAGTCGGTTCGTTTGAGTCTTGGTAAGCGCGAATTCATCTTTTCCTCCACCGCCGCCATGGCGGGACCTCGCCGGAGTTGGCGCTCCACGTGGCCAACCGTCATCGCGCCCCTTGCCATCCCTTCTCTCCCTTGCGATAGCTGCTATGTGTGCTACTGATGCTCGGAGAGCGGGCCATTACGGCCGAGACGCCGTCGTCTCGCCAGAGCCGGCCATGCCGTGGCCGTGCGCCGCCATGGCCGTCGCCATTGCCTTTAGCAGCGACTATCGCTTCAATAGATGGGTCCAATAGATGCGCATGGGTGAGGTGAACGTCGTAGCACCGATGGCCTTGCCGGAGGAGCCACAGGCGACGAGCTTCGCCGCCGCCCTTTTCTTCCTCCCCTGTTCTCTCGCTGACCCGCGGGACCCCGTTGTCAGTCGCTGAAGCAAGCGGGAGCCGTTGTGGGCTGCGCCGTTTCTGGACCACGCCAGCGCCTGCGTACGCGCGCACGTTGTGGGCCGCCGTTCTTCCGGGCCGGCCCAGTACTTGAGATAGGTTTTCTTATTTGTGTTTTGTTTTATTCTTTTCACTGATTTATGTATATATTCAAAAATATGTATCTCCTAGTTGGTAGATCCAAATGATGTGGTTCCAATTTTGTGGAGTTCATGATATTGTCTAGTTTATATTAAAAATATGATTTATGCCATGTTCTGTTATGAAAATGGGAGTTTCTATTTATCTCTTTTAATCATGGAGGAAATATGGATAATTATATCTTTTTCTATGTAGCTCCAAACGGCATGAAATTTTTATGGTGTACTGCTCATATCATGAATAGCTTGTAGTTAAATTTTCATATATTTTGGACACTGTATGTAGGAGATAGAAAATTATCTTGTTTGCATGGATGGATCTTGTGTGAATTTTCATAATTTTTCTATAGATCCAGTAAAGGTAAAATTTGGTGAGTGCTATTCTTATGTTAGAATGATGCTAGGAAAAATGAGAAATCTGTTGCTTGACACTTTTCAATAGGGTTTCCTAATTATACTAAAAATAGACATGCCACCTGTTATTTTAGATACAACAAGTTCTGGTTGCCCAATGACTTTGAAATTTTTATGGTAGTCCATGTGAAGCATGAGATAGCTACTGTAATTTTTGTAGATTTTTCTGAATAGTTTTACTATATATTGCTTTAATCACCTAATTAACTAAATAAATTAGAAAAGGGCGTTAAATAATTTATTTAGAGGTTGGCACTATACTTTCTGCTGTTCCTCTGGTATGTGCAACAAGTTGGTAAACTTGGTTTGGTCCAATTATGCTTTTGCATCATCATTAAATAATTAAGTTAGTAACCCTATCATTTCTGGACAGATTCTAGGTTTACTGGAATTCGATTTGGTTAACATAAGAATCATGCTTTGATGTTTACAAATGATTTGTAGAGAATTTCATAAGCTTTCCAGAATGTCCTCTTGCAAGTCATTTGAATTTATAGAACTCTGGTTATGATTGAATTAAGGAAGTACCCGTGTGCATATGAAACTTTAACTGTTGTTTTAAGTATGCTTTTACTATTTCTAAGTTTGTGGTAATGTTCCTAGGTGTTAGGCCTTTAACTGAGGATGAGCATCTTTATCTTAGGTTATGCAAGTTAGGTAAGTTGATCTTGTTCTTCAAGTTAATTTAGATACATGTTTTAAAGTGATTTGAATAGAGCTATTCTTAATCGGTAAACCATTGTCCAGTGATGTTTTCGTTAAACACTTACTATGATTCATTCATCATGAGCATCATGTCATTCCTTATGCATCCATGATATTTATCTTGTGCATCGGCATGCAATAGTTGTACCGGAAGGAGTGACCCTATTGGAATTCGAGGAACCGAGCGAGCAGCAGCAGCCGACACCGGAGATTCAGAAGGAGCAGCCTTCAGGAGAAGTGCTAGACGAGGTCGCCGTTGAGTGCCCGGATCATCGTCCGTGCAACTTTGTGAAAGGCAAGCCCCGGAGCATATTAAGCCTCCTAATTTCCAAAATGCAGTTAAAGTATTATTGTTACATATATATATTGTTACATTAAGTTTAGGTGTTGGATGCAAACACTTGCTGCATTGATTATCCAATCCTTGTCCAGATATTGATACCCTGAATCCTATGTAGCTTAGACTCGTGTAGTGCTTAGCCCTGCTTAAACACGGTAGAAGTCAGGTGATTTCCTGTCACCTGCGAGATATAGGAAGATACATATGGCATGGTTGGCTATATTTGCTATCATGGAAAAGAACCAGTCTTAATTTGAAATGAAGACCGGACGGAGGCTTGCCGGTTTGCAGTGACTCCGTCTGTGTCGCTTAAGGACTGAATCTTGGAGCCTTTCCTGTTCATGTTGAACGCATGCCTCTCTCTTAGTTGGCCTTGTTCGAAGACCGACCACGAAGCCGAGTAGCTCACCTCAGGCCAGGAGTCGATAAGTATAAAGTGCGCCTCAGAAGGGAGCCGTAGGCGTGAGTCCAAGGGCAGGTGATTTAAAAGTCCTAATCATCCTGGCAGAAGGGTAATCCCTGAGAGTGCTAGCGCTGATCGAACCCACGAATTTGGTTCCTGAGTTGTTCCAAAGGTGACCCACGGCTACCCTTACAAAGTATGCCAGGGTGAGAGTTAGGAATACCCCCTCAGCTGAGTTGTAATTCGATTCGAGTCGCCATCTCTCCTGGTTAGTGAGAACTTGATGGGCTTATCTCCAATGTAGACGCACTAAATAACATAATGGTTCGGAAATGAAGATATGATGATGACAGTCTTATTATACCTGCTATGGTTAATATTGATTGCTCCTAATAAGTGAGTGCTCTAGTACAGGTGCTAATCTAGTGGACAGGTAAATGATGATAAGCTTGATGCTAAGTTTAAATTGGTCACTATATTCATAAGCTCTTTTATGCAAATGTGTCAAGCTAGCCCACCTCATAAGCCTTGCATGATCCTTGGTGTCTTTTATTTCTGGTTTTGACGGGTAAGTCTAGCTGAGTACCTTCTCGTACTCAGGGTTTATCTCCCACCTGTTGCAGATGACCAGTTCTACTTTGGTTGCTGCAAGTATTGCCTTCTCCCGGCTGGGGATGAAGACTAGACCGTTGGGCACGGTCTCTACTAGTTCTCGTACCTGATGATGCTTTTGTGGGACATGACTAAGATCTGGCAATGTATTTGAAACTATGAAGTTATGTACTAAACTATGTTGCTTCCGTAGATTTGAACTTGGTTTGTAATATTTTATTTGAACTCTGATGGATGTAATCTGAATGCTACTTGTGAAATGTTGTAACGGATGATGTGTTGTGTTGAATCACTACGGTCTTGGTTTGTATGTCGAGAGTTGGTTGAAATCCTTCGTGATTTCTAGACTACCGGGATTATGGGAGCTTAAGTACATGAATTTGATCGCTTCGGTGATTGTTTTTGTAGTTACGTTCTTATAATTTGGTCGGTTCTGTTACAGCTGGCATCAGAGCAAGATTCGACACTAAACATGTCATTTGTGTATTTAAAACAAAAGTATTTGTGAAAATTCTAAATTAAATACTAAGTATTGCCAGTGATCATATCCCTTATGCCCAAATAAGGACTCTTAGGTGGCTTATTAAAGTACTAACTTGGGGGTTCCTGCTTGTTTCTGTTTCATCGTCCATACGGTGTGCTATTGTATGGATGCCATCCGCTTGGGTGGTAATATATGGATCAAAGTACCTCTACGCTCTGGTAAGTGGGAGTTGTGAGAGCATGACCGTCCAACCGTCAGTCTAGGGGAGAGTAGTTGTGGTTGCTCGCATACTTACATGTTTGATCATGTATCTATGAGAGTGCTTAAATGTGGGTATCTCTGACGGGTAGCTGTGATACTAGAGTATATGCATCGGGGGATGTATGTATGAAAGTATTTAGTTTATTGCTTACTTTACATGCCTTTTTGGGAAATTATTGGGCTGAAATGAAGTTTTCTGTAGGTACACTAACAACGTATCGTTGTAGATCGACTAGATACCGTATACGAGAGAACGTATGTATGCCACCGTATATTCGCTAGCCTTTAAATTTTTCTAGGGTCGTGAGGACGTACGGATCGTGCATGCATCATGTTCAAGCATACATAGCATTTTTGCATTATTCCCTCCTTTAAAATATGATTGTCCCGACTAATTAAATTTCGTATCCCTTAAATGATTCTCCCCTTACGTTGCAACTTTTTGCTACAGATGGCGGCGCGCACGAAACTCACTTTGCTCGCAGTAAGTCCGGCTGGAGGCAGGGTGCCTCGTCACCGGTTAGCTCCTCGTGAGCCCCGTGGCCCTGAGCCTACTGAGGAGGAAAGGCTGAGGCAGAGCTGGCCCGGTGACTGCTGAGAGGAATGCGGCTCTGCCTTTGCTTTGGAGCAAGTAACACAGAACGGGATCAAGAGACCCTAGAGGTTCAAGGTTGACAGCTTGCTCACCGCAATCGCGTGAACGTATGTTGATTCACGTCTTTGAACCAATGGAATGAAGCCTGGCACGAAGAGAATGTGTTGAGAGCGCGACAGGTTGAGCTAGAGCAGCAGTTGGCAGTTGCCAAGAGTACAATGATCATCTCCATGAGGAGGTTCACCTGTTACACAATCGAGCTTCACCCTCTCCCCCTCGATGATGAGGATGAGATGGGCTCTGGTGTCATCATGGTGAAGGTGATGATGACATGGAGGTCAATGGACCTGAGGATGTTACACCTGAAGAGGAGGAGAATGAGGAGTTAGAGCCTGCTAGTGATGAAGATGGAGTAGAGATCTTCGACACTGACTCCGAGGATGATGCGTAGTTAGCTTACTACTTAGCTAATGCGCTAGAGCTAGTCTTTTGTTGATCCCCATGCATGAACGAGTAGCTTTGTAATAAGTTAATCGTTGGGATGTAATATCGAACCTTAAGTTATCTTTGGATGTAAGTTTGGAACCACTATGGCTTGGATGTAACCTATCAAACGTGTTATGCTCCACATATGTGAGCCTTTGTTAAATTCCGTCTTTGCGGTCTATAGATCTCGTTGTTGGTTAAGTTCATCGCATTTATGTGTCAATTGATGCGCTTGATGAGTTGTGTGGTTGTGATGAATGATTGTGCCTCTGTTGATTATAAAAATGCATTCCCTCCAATGGACTCAGTTTGGCATAATTATACAATTCATCTACCAAAAATTTCCACATCATCAGTGCTCATTGGCTATACATTTTGTTGATGGCTTATAACCTTCGTCGCGATTGTAGCATGGGAGATGAGGAACAACCACCTCCTCCACCGCCCACACCAGCTGAGCTAATGTAGACAGTTGTCGAAAGTCAGCGCATGCTAGCTGAGGCTATGCGCCAAATGGCTAACCGCGAGGATCGACATGTCCACCAGGGACTCGAGCCGAACCAGTACAGAAGCTTTAAGGACTTCATGGACACAAAGCCTCCTATCTTTAGAGAGGCAGAAGAACCATTACAAGCTGATGAATGGTTGAGCACGATAGAGCAAAGGTTTGGATTGCTCCGTTTGACTGAAGGTATGAAGGCCACATATGCAGGACACCAGCTCCAAGGCCCTGCAGGCATCTGGTGGACCCATCACAGGACCACCTTCCCTGCGAACGTCGAGATAGTTTGGGGCTAGTTTCAGGCAGCTTTCAGGGGACATTTTATCCCTCCTGGTCTCATGGCCATTAAGCATACCGAGTTTATGAAGCTAACCCAAGGCAACAAGAGTCTTAATGAATACCTCCAGGCATTCAACAACCTGGCGAGGTATGCTCCTGAGTTCGTTGATACTGATGCCAAAAAGATAGCTAGTTTCAAGAGGGGACTTTCCCCTAAACTGATGAAGTCTATGGGCAACTGCAAGTGTGTCACCTTCAATGAGTTTATCAGTGACACCCTGACTCAAGAGAATAATGATAAGGTATATGCTGCTTCCAAGAACCATAAAAGAAACTTTGAGGCAGGTGCTTCTTAGTCTAAGGCACCAGTGGTATCCAAGACCCAGTGCCATCCACACAATGCTAATGTCCGGTACCACCCACCTCAGAAGAAGAATCAAGCAAAAACTGGTTTCCACAAGGGGTACACAATTTCCTTGCCAAAGAATACCTCTGGGCAGGGCAGCTCCAATGTCCCACCAGCTAACAGGCCGTGTTGGAACTATAACCAGCCTGGTCACTGGGCTAATAAGTGCCCCTATCCTTCCAAGCAGAATGCTCAGGGAAACGTCTGTTAGGGGCGTGTTCACTACACTACTGTGGAGGAAATTCCTGCTGGTGAAGTGGTCACCGCTGGTAAGTTTCTTGTTAATGATCACCCTGCAGTTGTGCTCTTTGATTCGGGTGCTTCACATTCCTTTGTGAGTTCTACTTTTGCATCTAAGCATAAGATGAATGTGATTACAATTGTCAAGGGTGGTTATTGTATTAGTGCTGCTGGGAATAATATCATGACTAACCAAGTAGTTCAAGATGTAAAGATTGAGATTGGGGATCAAGAGTTCCTTGCAGATCTTGTAGTTCTGCCGAGGGTAGGAATCGATGTAATCCTAGGGATGAAGTGGATGAGTGGGAATGGAGTGTTGATCGATACATCAACCCGTGTGGTAATGTTGAGGGATCCTATGGATAAGAAGGGTTTTCTAGTGCAGTTACCTCGTGATATCGCTATCCACAATATAGCCAATGCTACCCTAGCCAAAGCCATTGAGGAGATACCGGTTGTTTGTGAGTTTCCAGATGTCTTCCCTGATCACTTGCTTGGATTGCCTCCGGACCGTGATGTAGAATTCAAGATAGAACTCATTCCGGGTACGGCTCCTATTTCTCGAAGGCCCTATAGAATGCCGCCCAATGAGTTGGCCGAGCTAAAGAATCAGTTGAATGAGCTACTAAAGAAAGGTTTGATTCGGCCTAGTTCTTCTCCTTGGGGTTGTCCGGCTATCTTTGTGAAGAAGAAGGACGAGTCTCTACGCATGTGCGTGGATTATTGCCCCCTTAATGCTGTTACTATCAAGAACAAATACCCTCTTCCTCGCATCGATATTCTATTTGATCAGCTCTCCAAAGCTAAGGTATTCTCCAAGATCGATTTGAGGTCTGGCTACCATCAGATCAAAATTCGTCCTGAAGATATACCTAAGACAACCTTCTCTACTCGTTATGGCTTGTTCGAATATCTTGTCATGTCCTTTGGGTTGACAAATGCTCCGGCACACTTTATGTACCTGATGAATTCGGTATTCATGCCGGAACTGGACAAATTCGTCGTCATGTTCATTGATGATATCCTTGTATATTCTCAGAATGAAGAAGAGCATGCTGAACATCTGAGAATTGTTTTAACTCGATTATGTGACAACCAGCTTTATGCTAAGTTCAACAAGTGCGAATTCTGGTTGAACAAGATACCTTTTCTAGGTCATGTGTTATCTGGAGATGGAATTTTGGTTGACCCTACTAAGGTGCAAGAAGTCCTAGAATGGAAGGCACCTACTACGGTCACAGAAGTCCGAAGTTTCCTGGGTTTGGCTGGCTACTATCGTCGCTTTATCCTAGATTTCTCTAAAATCGCCAAGCCCATGACTCGACTACTTCAAAAGGATGAGAAGTTTGTGTGGACTTCGAAGTGTGAAGAGGCTTTCCACACTTTGCGGACCTTACTAACTTCGGCTCCTGTATTGGCACAACCTGACATCGAGAAGCCTTTTGATGTCTATTGTGATGCATGTGGCACCGGTTTGGGGTGTGTTCTTATGCAGGAAGGCCGAGTAATTGCTTATGCTTCGTGCCAGCTTCGAAAACATGAAGTCAATTATCCTACCCATGACTTAGAGCTAGCCGCGGTTGTTCATGCCCTGAAGATTTGGAGACATTACTTGCTAGGTAATGTGTGCAACATCTATATGGACCATAAAAGTCTCAAGTACATATTTACTCAACCCGAGTTGAACATACGTCAACGACGATGGTTAGAATTGATCAAGGACTACAACCTTCAAGTACACTACCATCCTGGCAAGGCCAATGTGGTTGTTGATGCCTTAAGCAGAAAGGCCCATTGCAATTCCTTAGTTTGTGAAGACTTTCATCTGGCACACCTCCTTCATCCTGCAGTACTCCACAATATCACTGTGGATTGCTCTCTTAGAAGTCGAATTATCGAACTCCAGAAAACTGATGTGGGTGTGTTTCACATCAAGCGGAAGATGAAAGAGCATGAGACCAAACACTTTAGGGTCAATGACAAAGGAATTCTCTGGTTTAATGATAGGCTTGTAGTACCCAAAGACAAAGAACTTAGAAATCAAATTATGGCTGAAGCCCATTCTTCTAAGTTGTCCATCCATCCTGGTAGCAGTAAAATGTATCAAGATCTCAAGCTGTATTATTGGTGGACCAAGATGAAGAAAGAAATCGCAGCCTACGTGGCAAGGTGCGATAACTGTTGCAGAGTCAAGGCTATTCACATGAGGCCCGGATTATTGCAGCCACTCTCTATTGCTGGCTGGAAGTGGGAAGAAATTAGCATGGATTTTATTGTTGGATTACTCACTACCAAAAAGGGTTGTGATTCCATCTGGGTTATCGTAGATCGTCTAACTAAATCCGCTCACTTTATTCCGGTCAAGTCTACCTATCACCCTCACAATTATGCTGAGATTTACTTTCAACAAGTGGTACGTCTCCATGGGGTACCCAAATCCATTATTTCTGATAGAGGACCGCAATTCACGGCTCGCTTTTGGGAGTGCTTACATCAGAATCTTGGCACTCATCTAATCCGCAGTTCTGCCTATCATCCACAAACATTAGGACAGACTGAGCGTGTTAATCAAATTCTTGAAGACATGCTTAGAGCTTGTCTTATCTCTTACAAAGGCTCTTGGGAAGATTGGTTGCCTCTTGCTGAATTCTCTTATAACAACAGTTATCAAGAGAGTATCAAAATGGCTCCTTTTGAAGCTCTTTATGGCCGCAAGTGTAGAACTCCTTTGAACTAGGTGGAACCCGAAGAAAGAAGATTCTATGGTATTGATTTTGTAAAAGAAGCCGAAGAGCAAGTCCGAACTATACAGAAGAATATGACTACCGCTCAGGCTAGACAAAAGAGCTATGCTGACAAAAGAAGAAAACCTATTGAGTTTGAAGTAGGTGACCATGTTTATCTGAAGGTATCCCCTATGAAAGAAGTAAACCGTTTTGGAATCAAAAGGAAGCTTGAGCCTCGGTATGTTGGACCTTACCGCATTATGGAGAAAAGTGGAAGAGTAGCCTATAAACTCGATCTACCACATGAGATGGGAGCTATATTCCCGGTATTCCATGTGTCCCAACTGAAGAAGTGTCTCCGTATTCCCGAGGAAAGAGTAGCAATGAGGAGAGTCAACTTGAAATCTGATATTTCTTATGAGGAGAAGCCCGTGCAGGTTCTGGATACTCAAGAAAGAGTGACTCGTAGGCGAGTAGTTAAGTTGTACAAGGTAGTTTGGAGTAATCATAGTGATCGGGATGCAACATGGGAGCAGGAAGATTATTTAAAGGAAAATTATCCGGCTTTCTATACTGATTGGTACGCTTTCCAAATCTCGGGACAAGATTTTTTTCTAAGGGGGAGGGCTGTAACACCCTAGGTGTTTGGCTTCTACAAAATTGCATTTCAATTCTTAAGCATGTGCATCATCTATCTCATCATGCCATTGTCCCTGAAACATGCATATGCAACATTCGCAATTATGTTTGTTTCATACTTGATTTCTTGTGAATGGTAGTAGTGCAACATGTGAATGCAACATGAGTTTCTTATACCTTGAAACACGGCAATATGGTAGTAATGTGACAAGTGTAAAATAACAACAAAGTCATGAAACATGTGAAACATTGCATTGCAACATTTGGGTGAATTGCTTGTTTTGTTGTTTCATCACATGTGATCATTTGACATGGGTATAGCACTTGTGTAAAGTGGTTGATTATGGTCTAATACACCTTAACTACACTTAGGGTAATTGTTTGGACACTGTTCATGTGGACCAAAATGACCAAATTGCCCTTTTGGAGAGGTTTGACTTGAATTGACCCTTAGAGTGCCACTGTTTGACTGATTCAAAAGACTAACTTAGAGACCTTGCATGGCTGTGCACTCTTTACCAAAGTTGTAGCTAAATTATCAAGGAACAAAAGTTGTTTTATGATCAACTCATGAAAATGTGTGGAACATCCTCAAACATGGCCCACAAGTCATTATTGATGGTGGATTCAACACTGAAAAAGATTCTAAGTCCCAACTGTATTTTCAGTTTGATTGAGCCACCTTTGGCTTGATACAACTCAGGATACAGGATGAATTAGTTCTTGATGTCTAAATCAAAGTTGTAGCCCTACCATAGCTCTACAACTTTCGTATACATTATTTCCACTAAATCATCATGGTTTAGGAGATCCATCACTGCTAAGTTCGCCTATCAGTCGGTTTCCGTTGTCTGAATGGGTGCTACAGTGACTGACCGCCATCAGACAATAGACGCCGCGTGTGAGCCACCCGTCGCTGGACTTCTGCTCACGCTGCCACGCGCCACAAGCATCCTGGCGCTGCTGGCTGCGACTTGAGCACCCCGCGCGCCTGCCCGACGCACTCGCTAGCTCCATTTGCCTCTTTTTCGCCTCCACCGCGCGCAGCGCCGAGCCGCTGCAGCTCCGCCATTGCCGACCGGGCATCACCATCGCCTAGCTCACGCGCCTTTGCAAAAACACGTTGCCCAGTTCGCCCAGAGCCTCGTCGTGATCTCCTCTACCACCTCCATCTCTCAGTCGGTTCGTTTGAGTCTTGGTAAGCGCGAATTCGTCTTTTCCTCCACCGCCGCCATGGCGGGACCTCGCCGGAGTTGGCGCTCCACGCGGCCAACCGTCATCGCGCCCCTTGCCATCCCTTCTCTCCCTTGCGCTAGCTGCTGCGTGTGCTACTGATGCTCGAAGAGCGGGCCATTAGGGCCGAGACGCCGTCGTCTCACCGGAGCCGGCCATGCCGTGGCCGTGCGCCGCCATGGCCGTCGCCATTGCCTTTAGCCACGACTATTGCTTCAATAGATGGGTCCAATAGATGCACACGGGTGAGGTGAACGTCGTAGCACCGTTGGCCTTGCCGGAGGAGCCACCGGCGACGAGCTTCGTCGCCGCCCTTTTCTTCCTCCCCTGTTCTCTCGCTGACCCGCGGGACCCCATTGTCAGTCGCTGAAGCAGGCGGGAGCCGTTGTGGGCTACGCCGTTTCTGGACCACGCCAGCGCCTGCGTACGCGCGCACGTTGTGGGCCGCCGTTCTTCCGGGCCGGCCCAGTAGGTGAGATAGGTTTTCTTATTTGTGTTTTGTTTTATTCTTTTCACTGATTTATGTATATATTCAAAAATATGTATCTCCTAGTTGGTAGATCCAAATGATGTGGTTCCAATTTTGTGGAGTTCATGATATTGTCTAGTTTATATTAAAAATATGATTTATGCCATGTTCTGTTATGAAAATGGGAGTTTCTATTTATCTCTTTTAATCATGGAGGAAATATGGATAATTATATCTTTTTCTATGTAGCTCCAAATGGCATGAAATTTTTATGGTGTACTGCTCATATCATGAATAGCTTGTAGTTAAATTTTCATATATTTTGGACACTATATGTAGGAGATAGAAAATTATCTTGTTTGCATGGATGGATCTTGTGTGAATTTTCATAATTTTTCTATAGATCCAGTAAAGGTAAAATTTGGTGAGTGCTATTCTTATGTTAGAATGATGCTAGGAAAAATGAGAAATCTGTTGCTTGACACTTTTCAATAGGGTTTCCTAATTATACTAAAAATAGACATGCCACCTGTTATTTTAGATACAGCAAGTTCTGGTTGCCCAATGACTTTGAAATTTTTATGGTAGTCCATGTGAAGCATGAGATAGCTACTGTAATTTTTGTAGATTTTTCTGAACAGTTTTACTATATATTGCTTTAATCACCTAATTAACTAAATAAATTAGAAAAGGGCGTTAAATAATTTATTTAGAGGTTGGCACTATACTTTCTGTTGTTCCTCTGGTATGTGCAACAAGTTGGTAAACTTGGTTTGGTCCAATTATGCTTTTGCATCATCATTAAATAATTAAGTTAGTAACCCTATCATTTCTGGACAGATTCTAGGTTTACTGGAATTCGATTTGGTTAACATAAGAATCATGCTTTGATGTTTACAAATGATTTGTAGAGAATTTCATAAGCTTTCCAGAATGTCCTCTTGCAAGTCATTTGAATTTATAGAACTTTGGTTATGATTGAATTAAGTAACTACCCGTGTGCATATGAAACTTTAACTGTTGTTTTAAGTATGCTTTTACTATTTCTAAGTTTGTGGTAATGTTCCTAGGTGTTAGGCCTTTAACTGAGGATGAGCATCTTTTATCTTAGGTTATGCAAGTTAGGTAAGTTGATCTTGTTCTTCAAGTTAATTTAGATACATGTTTTAAAGTGATTTGAATAGAGCTATTCTTAATCGGTAAACGAGTGTCCAGTGATGTTTTCGTTAAACACTTACTATGATTCATTCATCATGAGCATCATGTCATTCCTTATGCATCCATGATATTTATCTTGTGCATCGGCATGCAATAGTTGTACCGGAAGGAGTGACCCTATTGGAATTCGAGGAACCGAGCGAGCAGCAGTAGCCGACACCGGAGATTCAGGAGGAGCAGCCTTCAGGAGAAATGCTAGACGAGGTCGCCGTTGAGTGCCCGGATCACCGTCCGTGCAACTTTGTGAAAGGCAAGCCCTGGAGCATATTAAGCCTCCTAATTTCCAAAATGCAGTTAAAGTATTATTGTTACATATATATATTGTTACATTAAGTTTAGGTGTTGGATGCAAACACTTGCTGCATTGATTATCCAATCCTTGTCCAGATATTGATACCCTGAATCCTATGTAGCTCAGACTCGTGTAGTGCTTAGCCCTGCTTAAACACGGTAGAAGTCAGGTGATTTCCTGTCACCTGCGAGATATAGGAAGATACATATGGCACGGTTGGCTATATTTGCTATCATGGAAAAGAAACGGTCTTAATTTGAAATGAAGACCGGACGGAGGCTTGTCGGTTTGCAGTGACTCCGTCTGTGTCGCTTACGGACTGAATCTTGGAGCCTTTCCTGTTCATGTTGAACACATGCCTCTCTCTTAGTTGGCCGTGTCCGAAGACCGACCACGAAGCCGAGTAGCTCACCTCAGGCCGGGAGTCGATAGGTATAAAGTGCGCCTCGGAAGGGAGCCGTAGGCGTGAGTCCAAGGGCAGATGATTTAAAAGTCCTGATCGTCCTAGCAGAAGGGTAATCCCTAAGAGTGCTGGCACTGATCGAACCCGCGAATTTGGTTCCTGAGTTGTTCCAAAGGTGACCGACGGCTACCCTTGCAAAGTATGCTAGGGTGAGAGTTAGGAATACCCCCTCAGCTGAGTTGTAATTCAATTTGAGTCGCCGTCTCTCCCGGTTAGTGAGAACTTGACGGGCTTATCTCCAATGTAGACGCACTAAATAACATAATGGTTCAGAAATGATGATATGATGATGACAATCTTATTATACCTGCTATGGTTAATATTGATTGCTCCTAATAAGTGAGTGCTCTAGTACAAGTGCTAATCTAGTGGACAGGTAAATGATGATAAGCTTGATGCTAAGTTTAAATTGGTCAATATATTCATAAGCTCTTTTATGCAAATGTGTCAAGCTAGCCCACCTCATAAGCCTTGCATGATCCTTGATGTCTTTTATTTCTGGTTTTGACGGGTAAGTCTAGCTGAGTACCTTCTCATACTCAGGGTTTATCTCCCACCTGTTGCAGATGACCAGTTCTACTTTGGTTGCTACAAGTATTGCCTTCTCCCGGCTGGGGATGAAGACTAGACCGTTGGGCGCGGTCTCTACTAGTTCTCGTACCTGATGATGCTTTTGTGGGACATGACTAAGATCTGGCAATGTATTTGAAACTATAAAGTTATGTACTAAAATATGTTGCTTCCGTAGATTTGAACTTGGTTTGTAATATTTTATTTGAACTCTGATGGATGTAATTCGAATGCTACTTGTGAAATGTTGTAACGGATGATGTGTTGTGTTGAATCACTACGGTCTTGGTTTGTATGTCGAGAGTTGGTTGAAATCCTTCGTGATTTCTGGACTACCGGGATTATGGGAGCTTAAGTACAGGAATTTGATCGCTTCGGTGATTGTTTTTGTAGTTACGTTCTTATAATTTGGTCGGTTCTATTACAAGTCGTATCGCTTGAGCCCTCCATGGTGAAGGTGGCAGAAAAGTGGGCCATCCGATGACCAAAAAGTGTTGAACGTACAGCGTCTTCCCCACGAACGGCGCCAACTGTCGGTGCAGAAAGTGACCAACACGTAAATATTTATAGTTTTGTCGCGCGTTGTGATCGGAGGTGGCTTATACTGGTTTAGGCAACATGCCCTACGTCCAGTTTGAGTCGGTCGGTGACTTTATTCCTGAGCCCAGGTGCTCGAAGTTTGCAGTGGGGTTACAAACGAGAAGGAGAAAGATGGGGGGTACAAGAGGTCCGGTCGGACTTTGGTCAGAGGGGCCAAGAGCGATGAGATCTCCACTATGTGCTATGTGTTCGAGCGTGTGCTCGAGGTTTGAACCTGGGGGTTCTATTGTTGTGTACTAGTGAACTGATCGATCTGAATCAACTTAGTTGTGTCGGAGAGAGTGCATCCCCTTTTATAGATAAAGGGGATGGCCTTTACAAGTGAGAGGGAGGGAGTGCATATGTTTACTAAGTCTTGTTGCCTATGCCGGCGGGTACAAGATGATGGTAGACGCCCACAATTCTGTTGAATGTCAGATGCACGTGGGAGGTTGCGTCGTCTTCTTTCGGTATGGCAGATGTCGGTGCCTGCCACACTGTTGATACCTAGAGGCATGCAAGGGGTTTTACCATGTTCGCCTGGTACAGTAAATACCGGTGCCCACAACACTATTGATGCCTCAGAGGCACGTGGGGGAGCCTAACCGTATTTGTCTGGTATGGGAGTTGATGGCTCCCACAACACTGTAGGGGAAAATATCAGCGCCTACAACACAGCTTGCATTCTGTCATGCCAGGGAGGTCACAGGGTACTGTCCTAAACGTGTACAGGGTACGGTCCTCGGTATTTGTGGTTGACTTGAGTGCGCTACCTTATCCTCTTCGTCCATTTCCTGGTCCTTACCGAGCGGGCGTCCCCGGTCGGTCGGTCCCAGTCGGCTCTGATTCCGCCAGCCGGAGAGGAGTTGTAAGCAGGGGTTCGATGCATCCCCGGTCGAAGAAGCAGGTCGAAGTCAGAAGTGGTGTTTGGCCAGGCCTTCCGGTCGGAGAGGCCGTCCGGAGGTAGGCTGGAGACCGAAGCGAGCGCTCCGGTCGGAGAGGCGGGCCGAAGTCAGAAGCGGGCGCCGTTCCTCCTCGGCCAGGCCTTCTGGTCAGAGATTGGATCGTCGTTATGTCCTATCGTTTAGGTACTTGGGCCAGCCCAAGAGCCGCGCGTTGTTCACAGCATTCGTCTGCTAGGCTGAGTCTTTGCAGGGAAGCCGGTCCACGAGGGACCCCGGGTTTATGAACCCGACAAATAGCTATAGTTAACTTGATGACCGAATTATAACTGTATACTTGAATTGGTAAGCTTTTTATGCAAATTGTTGTCAAGCTAGCTCCACTTATAAAGCCTTGCATAATCCTTGGAGTCACTTGATTTTTGGTTTGTGACGGGTAAGTCAAGCTGAGTACCTTATCGTACTTAGGTTTTTATTCCCATTGTTGCAGATGGTACAGTTTATCATGGCTATTGCAAGAACTGCTTTTGTACCACCGTGGACGAGGAGTGAGCCCTGGGTAGGCATCTCTTATTAATACTTCTCATATGCTTTTGTGGAGGTGATCATGAGCTGGCACTGTATATGAACTATGAGGGTAGACGTTAGTTTCAAACTTTAATTTGCTTTCGCTACTATTTTACTGAACTTGGTTTGTAATAACCTTAATTCGTACTCTGATGGTGAACTGTATTTGTGAACTTTATATAACGTGTGACATGTATGTTGAATCATGTACGATCTTGGTTGTATGTTGATGGTTAATCGAGACCCTTCGTGGTACTCGACGGACTATCGGGTTTATATGGGCTCAAGTATGACAGTGCGACCGCTTGCGGGCTGCCATTGTACTTGTGCTCTTATAAATTGGTCGGTTCTGCTACAGCTGGCATCAAAGCAAGATTCAACATTAATTGCCACAGTGTATTTAAAACAAAGGTCTTTGTTTTCCAAAACCAGTTTTTAGCAACTTATAGCTATATATATAGGTGTTAAAACCTAGAGTTGAATCTAAAGTTTGCTAGTGATCACTTTCCTTTATGCCCAGTTAAGGACTTCAGGTGGCTAATTAAGTACTAACTTGGGGATTTTCCATTTCGTCATCCATATGGCGTGCTATTGTATGGATGTCATTCACTTGAGTGGTAATGTATGGATCAATGCCTCTATGCACAAGGTAAGATGCCCATCATCATCATAGTGGCATGACCACAAGATGTGAGCATGTGGTCTATGGGAGAGTTAGCTTTGATACTGAAGTATATATATGTCTCATATATATACGGAGGTATTTAATTATGGGTTAGCTTTGATACAACTGTATATGCATATTTATGTGTATATATGGGACGTATTTACTTTTGGGTAGCTTTGATACAGAAGTATATATATATATATATATATATATATGGGAATATATATATATATGTGGAAGTATTTAGCTTGCAACCTAGAGCCCAGATTTACATTCTGCATATATAATTGTGGGGTTGGGCTAAAATGAAATTCTTGTGCAGGTACACTAATAGCGAAACATGTAGCCCGACTAGTTACGTTATATATGAGAAAACGTATGTATGCCACCGTGTATGCTGTTAGAAGTTTTAATTTTTCCTAAGTTTGTGAGGACGTACGGAACGTGCATGCATCATGATAAATCATTATTTCATACTTGCATTGTTCCTCCCCTAATAAATCTCTCACTCAGTTATGTAACTCTTATCCATTATGACCTTGTCATACGAGAGTTGCACCATGTTGTTGGTACAGATGGCAGCACCGGCTAGAAGTGAGAATTTCCTATTGATGTTTGGTACCCCTACCCTACTTTGGAGAGTCTTGCATTATGCGAGGTACTACGAACCGCCCCTCTATTACTGGAATGAAGTATACCTAGAGGGACAACCATGGTATGAAGTACAGTTGACCATACCAGCTCGTAACCAAGCACCCTTCTAGCAGGAATGGAAGGCAGAATCTGAAGGAAGAACTCCTTGGGAGGATACCCAAGTAGTGGCCTTTGAGGTGCTGAGTCAGAATTGTCAGTAGCACGGGGATGAGCTTACCGGCAGTGCCGCTGGTACTTTTCCTCTGGTGGATCGATCCACAATAGTATGGACATAGCGCAACAGCAATGCGTTGATCCGAGACCAGGATGAGCGGGCAGACAGTTGTAGTCCTGCTATGAGTGCAATGTTTGTAGTGATGAAGATGTTTTATATTCGTTAGGACACGAGGGACTTCTGGCAGGAGTCCTATACCACTTGCATGGATAAGCTCATGAGAGCCGAAGCAGCACAGCATAAGCTAAAGAAGCGTGTGCACAAGCACAAGAAGGTAGCAAGTGTGGCTCGATGGGAAACTGATCAAGCTTATGTAGCATTGGGAAATCTCCACACTCAAATGGAGCAAGTTGATCAGCAGAGAGCTACCGCCCAAAAGGCAAGAGCGGATGATCAGGCAGTGTTAGCGGGACTGTGGGAGCAGCAGGAGGCCGCCCGTGCCGAGGCGCTCATAGCTATACGCCAGCGGATCCTAGAAAACAACCGTGCAGCTATGGCAGAAGCGGAACTTGATAGGACCTAATCCTTAAGCATACAGCAGGACCATGTCGAGAGGGGCTTCTGCTAGTAGCTTGCACAGACCTAGAACGTAGTAGTTGATCTTTAGCATGAGGTGCATTTTCTGAACAACCAACTACACCCGATCCTTGATGAGGAAGAAGAAGATCCAAAGATGTTAGTTGAAGATGACAGTTGGGAGGAAGAATAAGTGGAGCTAGAGGATGAGGACGATCCTATCTCCGACCTTGACAATGAGCACGTGGAAGATTAGAGTCGCCTAGTGACTAGTTAAAACGCTAGATGTATCCCTATTATTTATGTAATGGACTTGTAGCTTGAGGTTCGGTATTCGTGAATTGACTTCAGTATAATATTGGCACCTTGCATGTCATTTCACTATAGGTTGAACTTTAATGAAATTCTAGTTTCATTTTACTGATGGATTATGACATGCATGTTAACGCGCTGCGAGCACAATAAGTGATCAAATTGGTGACATCATGTTGCGAGAATGAATTATTATGTCTCTGTTTTATTGTATGAATTTAAGATTCTCTCTAGTAATTTCAGTTTGGCATGATTATACAATTCATCTGTAATCTCCTGACATCATCCAATAATCACTTATTGTTGTAACTTTGCAGATGACTCGCACTCGCGCTAGAGTAGGCAACAGCCAAGGTGGCAACGATGGTGACTTACCACCACGCTGTCACCATCTATGAATGAATTCTTCGCACAGTTCTTGGGTAGTCAGAGAACAATGGAGGAAACACTGTGCCTCATTGCGCAGAACATTGCTCACAGCCGTCAGCAACAACAAGGGCCTAAGCCAAACCAATACAGCTCTTTCAAGGATTTCCTAGACACCAAGCCTCCTATCTTCAAGGTGGCCGAACAACCGCTCTAGGCAGATGAATGGCTAAACACTATTGAGCAAAAGTTCCATCTATTAAGGGTTACTGAGCATCAGAAGGCAGAATATGCGTCCCATCAACTACAGGGACCGGTTGGAATATGGTGGACCCATTTCCTGTCCTCTCTACCTGCCAACTCTCAGGTCATATGGGAGCAATTTAAGTTAGCCTTTAGGGGACATCACATTCCCGTGGGGCTAATGCGCATGAAAGCAGCCGAGTTCATGTGACTCACACAAGGGACCAAGATCCTTACGGAGTACATGCATGCCTTCAACAATTTGTCCCATTATGCCCTAGGGTTCATCGATATAGAGGAAAAGAAGATTAAAAGCTTTAAGAGAGGCCTTGGCACTAAGCTAATGAAAACTATGGCCAACTCGAGGTGTACCACCTACAATGAGTTCATTAGTGATGCCTTGACCCAAGAGAACTAGAACAATTTGCACACAGCGGTGAAGGGCCACAAAAGAGTAGCTGAGGCAGGCGCCTCAGGATCTTCCTAGTCTAGAGCTCCAGTGGCGGCTAGGCCATAGTTTCGTCCACCAGTGCCTAAGTTTAGGCCTCCTCTGCTAAAAGCCTAGCCAACTGACCTCAGAAGGTGTTTCGTAAGGCGTTCACCATTGCCCTACCCAAGGGAAACAGAGGGCAAGGAAGCTCAGTAGGATCGAGGGGCAATCAGCCATGCTTCAACTGTAATCAGTTGGGTCATTGGGCCAAGGAATGCCCCCATCCTAAGAAGAACAGCAATCAAAACCAGGGCAATCAAAGACAGGCAAATCCTAAAGCACGTCCTAGATACGTGCATTACACCGCTATTGAAGAAGTTTCTATGGGAGAAGTTGTCACCGCCGATATGTTCCTTGTTAACAAACATCCTGCCATTGTTTTATTTGATTTGGGAGCTTCTCATTCATTTATGAGCCAAGCATTTGCATCTAAGTATGATTAAAAAGTAATTGAGGTAAACAAGGGTGGTTATAGTATAAGTTTGGTTGGGGCTACTTTCTCTACAAATCATATAGTCAGGGATGTGCTCATCACTATACAAAGAGAGGGAGTACACGATGGATCTGATAGTATTGCCTGTATTAGCCATAGATGTGATCTTAGGCATGAGTTGGATGAGTGACCATGGTGTTCTCATTGACACATCCACTCGGACAATTATGTTGAGAGAACCAAAGGGAGGTAATGCTTTTCTAGTACCAGTTCCCTGAAGTTTTGATCTCCAAAACCTCTCTTGTGCTATCCAAGCCACTACCCTTTGTGATATTCCAGTGGTTTGTGAGTTTCCTGATGTATTTCCAAATGAGTTGCCGGGTTTACCGACTGATAGGGATGTGGAATTTTAGATTGAGTTAGTGCCAGGTATGGCACCTATCTCCAGAAAACCCTATAGGATGCCACCAAATGAGTTAGCTAAACTTAAAATTCAGTTACAAGAACTATTGGACAAAGGTATCATTCAACCTAGTTCATCTCCATGGAGATGTCCAGCTTTCTTTGTAAAGAAGAAGGACGAGTCCTTGAGAATGTGTGTGGATTATAGGCCGCTTAATGTTGTGAGCATTAAGAACAAGTATCCTTTGTCTCGTATCGATATCTTGTTTGATCAACTGGCAAAAGCAAAGGTATTCTCTAACATTGACTTGAGGTCAGGCTATCATCAGATTAAGATCAGGCCAGAGGATATACCTAAAACAACTTTCTCCACTAGGTATGGCTAGTACGAGTATTTGGTCATGTCTTTTGGACTGACAAATGCTCTTGCCTACTTCATGTACTTGATGAATTCGGTATTCATGCCCGAGCTCGACAAGTTCGTGGTTGTGTTTATCAATGATATCTTGATTTACACGGAGAATGAGGTAGACCATGCAGAGCATCTGAGAGTTATTTTGTCCATATTGAGGGAGCATAAGTTATATGTCAAGTTCAGCAAGTGTGAATTTGGTTGAGCAAAGTACCTTTCTTGGGTCACATCTTATCTAAAGATGGAATTTCTATAGACCCATCCAAAGTACAAGAGGTCATGGATTGGAAGGCCCCGACTTCGGTTCATGAAGTTCAGAGTTTTCTAGGGTTAGCAGGCTACTATCATCGTTTCATTCATGATTTCTCCAAGATAGCTAAGCCCATGACCAGACTACTCCAGAAAGACAAAAAGTACAATTGGACGCTAGTGTGTGAAGCTGCTTTTCACACCCTAAGGACCTTGTTAACTACAGCTCCTGTTTTAGCACAACCCGATATTGAAAAGCATTTCGATGTGTTCTGTGATGCATCGGGTATAGGTTTGGGGTGTGTGCTCATGCAAGAAGGAAGAGTTATTGCCTACGCTTCTTGGCAATTGAAAAAGCATGAAGTCAATTACCCTACACATGATTTAGAGCTTACAACAGTTGTTCATGCGTTGAAGATCTAGAGACACTACTTGTTGGGAAACGTGTGTCACATATATACTAACCACAAAAATCTCAAATATATCTTCACCCAACCTGAGCTGAACATAAGGCAGCGAAGATGGTTAGAGCTGATTGAGGACTACAATTTGGAAGCGCACTCCCATCCAGGAAAAACCAATGTTGTAGTAGATGAACTTAGTCGGAAATCTCATTACAACACTTTGGAAGCCTTGTTGGAAGATGAATTTAATTTGTTACATTGTGTTGTGCTGCACAATATCACTGTCAGTTGCTCACTTTAGAGCAAAATCATAGATCTATGGGCTTGGCAGAATCAGCGGGGAAAGAAGACCCTGTTGAACTTGACTCTAGTTCGACTTTGTGAAATGACAGAAGACAGATGTAGGTGTATTTCACATCAAGAGAAAGATAAAAGAACAAGAAACCAAGCATTTTAGGTTGGATGAAAGATGTGTGCTATGGTTTCAAGACCGACTTGTGGTACCGAAAGACCGTGTGCTTAGAAATCAAATTTTAGATGAAGCTCATTCATCTAATTTGTGTATCTATCCAGGTAGTAGCAAAATGTATCAAGATTTAAAAACCCATTTTTGTGGACCAAGATGAAGAAAGAGATCGCCGCCTATGTCGCTAGGTGTGATAACTGCAGTAGAGTCAAGGCCATTCATCTAAAATCTGCTGGATTACTTCAGTCGTTGCCTATTCTAGGCTAGAAATGGGAGGAAATAAGTATGGACTTTATTACTGGCCTTCCGATGACACAAGGTCACGATTCCATATGGGTCATTGTAGATCGCCTCACCAAGTCAGCACATTTTATACCGGTTAACACAGCATATCACGCAGGGAAGTACGCTGAGCTATATGTTTCTCAGATCATGAGACTACATGGAGTACCAAGGACCATAATCTCAGATCAGGGACCATAGTTTATAGCTCATTTTTGGGAACACTTGCACCAGGCTTTGGGAACTAAACTAATCAGAAGTTCAGCATATCATCCACAAACTTTGGGACAGACTGAGCGAGTGAATCAAATCCTAGAAGACATGTTGAGAGCTTGTATAATATCTTCCAAGGGTTCATGGAAGAAATGGTTACCTTTAGCCGAGTTCTCCTACAACAATAGTTATCAAGCGAGTCTCAAGATGGCTCCTTTTGAAGCCTTGTACGGTCGGAAATGTGGAACTCCCTTGAATTGGATTGAGCCCGGGGAAAGAAGATATTTTGGCATTGACTTTGTCACCAAAGCTGAAGAGTAGGTACGCATTATCCAACAGCATATGAAAGCAGCTCAATCAAGACAAAAGAGTTATGCTGATAAAAGAAGAAGACCACTAACTTTTGAAGTGGGAGATTATATGTACTTAAAAGTGTCACCTATGAAAGGAGTGTAGAGATTTGGAGTAAAAAGGAAGCTTGCACCTAGATATGTAGGGCCATACAAGATTATTGAACGGAAAGGAAAGGTTGCCTATAGGTTACAACTTCCTCTTGAGATGAGTGTGATATTCAATGTCTTCCATGTTTCTCAGTTGAAAAGATGCCTTCGCATACCTGAGGAAGCCATTGCACCCACCAACATTAAGCTCCAATCGGATTTAACTTATGGAGAGAAACCAATCCGAGTGCTAGAAGAAATGGAAAGAGTAACATGAAGCAAGGTCATTAAGTTCTACAAAGTGGTGTGGAATAACCACAGTGAACAAGATGCCACATGGGAACGGGAGGATTATTTACGTGAGGTTTATATCGCCTTTTACGAAGAATGGTAGGTCTTTTAAATTTTGGGGCGAGATTTCTACAAGGGGGAGGGGCTGTAACACCCCAGTGTTAAGCTTTGCATTTGGCATCTGCATTTCATGAGCACAAGCATCATCCAAGCCTTCATGAACATGAGCATATGAAATTTCATCTCATTCTATACATTGTCACATGAAATGTTGATTTATATATATGCTTATGCTTGCAATCATGTATGACCTATGTATGAGATGGTTGTGAGGTCATGAAAACACCTTAGACACATCTAGGATGGTAAACGGAACAATGTTTGTATCCATGACATAGGCCAAATTTGCTTCTAAGTGTTGGTTTCATTTGAAATGCCATTTTCATGATACTAGTTTGACCAAAGTTGAACAGTAACTTAGAGTGTTTGCATGGCTATGTGACCTAAATAAAAGTTGTAGTACTTGACTAGGGTAACAACTTTTATTTTTGGGTCAAGGTCTAATTCAGTGCATAGCATGCTCAAAAATAGATCACAATTAGTAAGGAAATACTGGTTTGAGACTTGCAAAATTTTCAAGTCCTAATGCTGTTTTTAGTTTTGATGTACCCCACTTGGGAGCATTGTAACTAGATAACCATTGTGAATTAGGGGATGCTTCCTAAAGCAAAGTTGTAGATGGCATGTAGCTCTACAACTTTCATTAATGGAGTTTTTGCAATGGACGAACGGATTAGGAGATATATAGGGTCAAAATCACACTGTCAGTCGACTTCGCGGCGTCTGAACCCGCATCCGCACGCACGGCAGTGGCCGACCAGGTGGCGACGGCACGCCGGCGTTGGCCTGGCCGGTCAGGCCATAGCGAACACTTAAGCGTCACGCTCGTGGCTCACCATGGCCCGACCGTTCCACCGCACCACATACCTCCATCTTCTCTGGTCTAGCACCACGCTAGAGTCTAGATGCTTAGGCCGGAGCTAGGAATGATGCCACCGCTTGACGGCGCCGGAATGAGTCATCGCTCCGCTCGCGTCCGCCATGGCCACCGTGGCACTCGAGCTCGCCGCCACTGAGTTGGTTCACCGTCTCCTTCCTTTCTCCCGCGTCTTATGTCGAGTAACCCTAGACCTAGCTAGTGGCATGACGGAGACCCACCTTTCACAGCCGTCTTACTGGAACAGTGTGAGCTCCACTGTGCTTCGTGCGCCGCCACATGGCCATGCACGAGGCCAAGCTCACCGACGCCACTTTGAGCCCTCACCTACACCGTGTAGCTTTGCTAGGTCACCAGGATGGAGTAGCCGTCCTCGCCTAAGTGTGCCATAACAGGAGATGGCCGGCATACCGTCGCCCGACCTCCGTCGTCCGCCATGGCCACCGTTGAGCTTGCTCCGGTGAGCCACCGAGCCAACTAAGCCTACCAGTTGATGCACGGGGGTGAGAAGAGTGCGGTGGTGAAGACGTCACCACCGGAGACCTCATCGTCGGCGAGTTCTCGCCGATCAGCGCCGTCCCCTGTCTTGGTCTCGCTAATGGGTGGGTCCCGTTGACCGCGGGCCCCAGCTATCAACCTGTCTGATGTTTTGATTTTCTGATTTATTTTTCTAGATTTGAATGCATGTTTCAAAAATTCATATCTCAAGCTAGGAGTGTCTAATTTTGGTGAACCAAATTTTGTTGGATTCCTCATGAAGTGTAGTATTTGATAAAAATATGAAATCTACTGTCGAGGGTATTTTTCTAGGAGAATTAAATTGAGCAATATAAGTGCTTTTAAAGTAGTGTATATCTTGTAAAATGCATAACTTGAGCTAGAAAGGTGATAAAATTGTGATTTCAATTTTGTCGGTCTTGTGCTGACATGCTCTAGCTAGGAAAAATACTAAACCTACAATAAGTAGAATTGAAATATGGTCTTCATATTTAATACTAATTAATTGCTAGTTTCTAGTGAAATTAATTAGGGTAAAAATACATTACATATGATCATGCAAATTTTTATACAGTATTCTTATGCTTGTAGGAATGTAAGAAAAATAGTAAATCTATTGTTTGACACTTTTCACTATGCTAAACTATTTTTTTGCTAAAATAAGCCTATATAACTTGTCCATTTTATAGAGGTAGTTGTACTTATCCAAATCGCATGAAATTTCTACAGTAGATTATTAAGGTCATATGTGAGCTATTGTAATTTTCTTAGGATTTATCCTTTAAGGTCATATGTGATCTTTGGAAATATTTATCCTTTAAATCACCTTATTATCTATGAAAATTAATAAATGGATATAAATAATTTAGTTATGTTTAACCATGATGTTTTCTATGGTGCTTGTGATGCATATGGTCTGTTGATGTTATTAGTTAAGTTTAGAAGTAATTGGTTGTATGCAACTAGTTAATTATCGCTTTATAATTCAACTAGATGGCTGCATGTATAGTTTTTGTTGTGGTAATGATTTCACGATGATAATGATCTTTTCTGTAAAGATGGTTAATAACAAAGTTGTAGATAACTTACTGATCTATCTTGTGTTAAATTTCTATAGTCATAGGCCTTATGGATTAAGAATTATGGCTATTAGAAGTCTACTGTCAGAAATGCTTGCTCTCTGGATAGATCTGAAGGATTGATTTGTTTGACCAAGATAACTGCTGAATCACATTAAGATGATTAAAAGAAACTTGTAGGAAATTTCATAAGATTTCCAGAATATCGACAACTATATTATTTTGATATGTATAACTCCAGTAATGGTCAAAACGTGTGGTTGCTGTCTTGTAGTTCAGAAAAGTGCTTAGATGAGGATTTGTTTAGTTACTAGAGAAGAGATATGCACCTACTCAGTAAAAGAAAATATAACTTGTTATCCCTTAATGCAATGCTGTTGAAAACACTTGTGAGGATGCATTCATCACATCATATCATATTATACATGTCATCATGTATGCATTCATGATATCTTATTTCATGCTCATGCATATAGGATCGTCCGAAGAGATAACTCTTTTGGAGTTCAACAAGGAAGAAGAGGAGGATCAGCAGGAGACACCTTAGGCTATAGCTCTACGAGAAGAGGGGCAAACTCTCGAGGACCTCCCTGAGTGCTCGGATCATCGGCCAACCTCTTTCCTCAATAACAAGCCCTGGAGCATTCTAAGTCTCCCATGTTTTACAAAATACCACTTGAGTCCTTTATGTTTGATGCATTAGGTTATAAGAGTTGATTAGAAACACTTGATGCATAGAACTACCTTGTCTAGTTAAATATACCATTAACCCTGTGTAGGTCTAAGATCGAATATATGCTTACCCATGCTTAGACCGGTAGAAGTCGGGTGATTTCCTGTCACCTGCGAGATATAGTTGGATACCGAAGCACGGTTGGCTATATTTGCTATCGTGGAAAAGAACCATGGGGTAATGTAAATGGTGGCTGGGCAGAGTCTATGTGTAGGTGGACTCATGTGAGTCCATCTGTGCTGGTTAAGAACCGTACCATTGTTGGCACTTCTGATAAGATTGAACGCATGCCTCTCACTTAGCTGGCCGGATAACTCATTCCGACCGTAAAGCCGAGTAGCTCAACTCAGGTCGGGCCCCGTTCTGTTAGAGTGTGCACTCTAGATGGTAGTAAGGATGTGCGGGGAGCTAGATATGAGCCCAAGGGCAGGCCGGGCCAGAACGACTTGGTAGCTGGTTGTCCCTGATTGTGCAACACTGGGCGAACTCACAAAATGTGGACCTGAGTTGTACCAAAGGTGACCTAAGGTGACCGTTGATCTGGTCAGCCTGGGTTTGTGTTAGGAATAAATTCCCAGCTGGTTAAAAATGATTCGAATCGCCGTCTCTCGGGGACAATGAGAAACTTGGCTAGCTTCAACATCGTAGTAACTGTGTTATGAAATGATGGTTATGATGAACATGGAATTACTACACCAGCTATGGTTACTATTGTATGCTACTAAATGATATACCACATGTTTAGCACATGTTAGTTGCTAATCTAGAGATGAATAGCTATAATTAAGTTGATGACCGAATTATAACTGTATACTTGAATTGGTAAGCTTTTTATCCAAATTATTGTCAAGGTAGCTCCACTTATAAAGCCTTGCATAATCCTTGGAGTCACTTGATTTTTGGTTTATGACGAGTAAGTCTAGCTGAGTACCTTCTCGTACTCAGGGTTTTATTCCCATTGTTGCAGATGGTACAATTTATCATGGCTATTGCAAGAACTGCTTCTATCCCGTTGTGGACGAGGAGTGAGCCCTAGGCAGGCATCTCTTATTAATACTTCTCATATGCTTTTGTGGATGTGATCATGAGCTGACACTATATTTGAACTATGAGGGCAGATGTTAGTTTCAAACTTTAATTTGCTTCCGCAACTATTTTACTGAACTTGGTTTGTAATAACCTTAATTTGTACTCTGATGGTGAACTGTATTTGTGAACTTTATATAACATGTGACATGTATGTTGAATCATGTACGATCTTGGTTATATGTTGATGGTTAATCGAGACCCTTCATGGTACTCGACGGACTACCAGGTTTATATGGGCTCAAGTATGACAGTGCGACCATTTGCGGGCTGCCATTGTACTTGTGCTCTTATAAATTGGTCGGTTCTGCTACACTGTTCTTTGGCAAAAATATTTCTAAGTTTCAAGAGAGAGATATGTTTTCAAGGAGCAAAGTAGAATTAGCTTAGCCACCACATATATCCACCTCATATATCCACCTCATATATCCACACACATGCACATCTTGATTTTATTGTATGACTCAACTCTCTTTGGATCCGTTGTTTGACTATATAATATATGCATTGCAAGTATGCTCTAGCTTTCTCCCTACCTATGAACTCCACATAAGTTGTAGTTGTAGGAAAGAAAAAGGCATAACATCATTATTTCCTTGGTGAGGATCCACAAATACCATATATATTGAGAGACTTGAGAGTGTCATACAATGGAATCTTTGAGTTTTATTTGAAAATTTATAAAAACTCCAGAACAATGGTGAAATGAAGAACTTGAAACATAGTGCTTGACTGGATCGTTCTGTCTTTCAATTGCTCAAGACCCAAGTGAAGGCTAAGAAACCCCATGGTTGAAGGTAATATGGGTCAGTTTGAAAGTTGGATCAGTTTATTCTAATCCAGAGGAGAATTTTTTATTGAACACATGTGTACTTTGGAGGCGTGAAAACATTAATGCAACTCCCAATCCATTGCTAAGTTTAGCTTTGCCCAGGGACGAGCAAAGGTTAAGTGTGGGGGAGCTTGTTGACGGTCGTTAACATCAATCATAAACTGTCAATATAACCTGCATATATACTTAATTCCATCACCAAACATAGGTACAGGGGTTTAAACTAACAAATTCCATGAGTTTTGGTGAATCTATGTTTTCAGTGGGGTTTATCCAGAAAACCATCAAGGTGGACCTATTCGTCAAAGTAAATCACGTTTATCTGCAACGAAACTGACATTGGAAGACTCTAGAACCATCCAGAAGGCAACCCACCGAAGATCGAGTCGAGATGCTAACAGGAGGGGCTGGCCGACCCCACCCCTAGGGCAGCTGGCCTGTGGGCCCCATATGTCAAGGTCTCCTTTGTAGGTTAGTTTTCCATCACCTTAAAGATCGCATCTACGCCGTTTATTCAAGTTGGTTTGATCCGAGGGTCCAGAATTGACACTACCTCCTATATATACAGCCCTGTACTCCCCACCCTAAGACCATCCTAAAACCCTAATTCATATCCTCATCTCAAGATCAGGGCATCGCATTCAAGAGAGATTAGTCCTCTATTTAGGATCTATTCTTTGTACACAAATAGAGAGAGAGTAAGGGAAGAGTTTGGGGGAAGTACTGGCCTATCGGTACTACCTCTATGGCTTGTACTTTGGCGGATCTAGGCTTCTCCAAGTCTACATCTAAGATACCTCTAGTAATTGATTTCTGTTTAAAGTAAGTTTTGTGCTCTCTTGTTCACGGGTTCATAGTTCTTTTGAGTGCTCTAGTCCTTGTTAGGTCTCTAGATTAGAGTAGTAATTGTTAGCATAAGCATGGTGCTTAGGCTATCAGCTACCTGTGTTTGCTCCCTATTTCTTGGTTGTGTGGTAGCAGCAGGAGGTGACAGCCCCATCTATCCTTTGTAGTCCACATCGAATTGAGCAGGTTCTTAAATTAGTAGGACCGTAGTCGTGTCGGTAGAGTTATCTATTAGCGGTGCTTTACCGTCTAAGCGGCGTCCCGAAGTGAACACTAGAATCACAAGTCTTTTTTGCATAGGGTCATAACCATAGGAATCATCTCTACTCATACCTTAAACCTTCACTGCTATCCCTGGGCAAACTAGAGTTTAGACAGCACACATGTTTTCCTGTGGATACGATACTCAATAATACTATGAGTGAAAACTACTTTGATACCCGTGCGCTTGCGGATTTTGTCTCTGTGTGCCACCACAGGTGTCAACAACTGAAAAGTAGAACAATAAGCGAATAGTGGATGAGCAAGATGAAATAACAGACTTTATTGATATTGTTTCTCCTCTTCCTTTTACATTCCCCTAATGGGGGCTATTTATACATGCCCGTAGGCCTTTCATTGGACAAGAATGCCCTTACAACTACTATGCATTCAAAGAGTATTCCTCGACACTCGAGGCTTGGTCACCATTTGGAGTCACCGCCCATCTCAGGTAGCGCTAGTCCAGTGGGAACCGACCGACCCCACCTTATGTTGCCTCTTCACCGACCATGTGGTCCCCGTCGAGTAGAGGCTGTCGGTCCGGCGAGGACGGTTAACTCCTCCCCTGGCGAAACCGGCAAAACCGACTAGATGGATCATCAACAACCATTCGCCCCGGCAAATAGCTCAAGATAAAGCGACATCATAGGTCGTTCTAATCCTGACCAGGCTGCTCTCTTCGCCGCTGTGAAATGCCTGATCTTTGCTCGACTGCATTGCCACCCTATTCGCCGATGCGAAAGAGGTTGAGCCGACCATGGATCACAGTTGGCCCAGCGGTAGGGGGAGTCCATCAATTCACATGGGCGAAATGAGCTCGAGCCTACATGTCACGGGATGATGCAGCTACCGCCGCCGTTTCTTCACTTTGGCGAAATAAGCCCTACGGCGCAGGTTCATACCCCTTGCTTCTGTGCGCCCACCATTTTGTTATAGCAAAATGGCGGACACGCTATCACATGCGATATGGGGCAGCGTCTGGGGCCCTGGGGGCACCCAAGGGTCGGCCCTGCCCCCAACACTTTTGCATAGCCTTTCTGTCTCTTTTACTAGAAATATGCTAGGGAGATCATATTTAGAGCATGGAATCTTTTTTTGTCTGGTGATGGAAGCATGTTTTAGCGTATTCCTAGTGTAAGAATAGCAGTGATATGTGGTGTGTACGTGAGTTTTGACCTTGGGAGCATGAAAAATCTCTCAAAAGGGGTCACAAAACTTGACAAAACTCAACACAAAGTAAGAGGCAAATGTAGAAGGCTTTTGTCAAGAATGAACATATATGGCTCTAGTAGGTATTTTGCTATCATTCAAGGAACATGCCATTTGAATTTTGTTTTTCAAAGATAAAACCCCAAGCACTTTGCAAGAAATAGTAAGTTTCATGTCATCCTACTATATCTCATTCGTCAAATACTTAGATAAAATGGGGTCCCTATGATAAGTGTTCACAAGTTTTCGGAATATTAGCAAGGAATAAGAAGTATACAAACTTTTTAATCATAGTAAGATATGGAGATGGAGCATCACTCTTTTTTAGTTTTGCATTTTTAAATATAAGGAGTGAGGATGCACAAACCAAAATTTGATCATGCTGACCTCTTGTGCATCTTTTGGAGGAGTATTTGAGCATGCCTTCTCCCCCACACTTGTTTTGGTACCTATTTTATTTGAAAACAAAAGAAAACACAAAAACAAGTGTAGACAACAATTCTACTAATATAAGTAATCTTTATTGAGTTTTAGGTATGCTTAAATTGAGTTAGGAAATTTATTAAAAGCAATTAGTTTTATTACATCTATTTTTTCTTTGGGTTGTATGAAGGCTCCAAGAAAACTTTTAATCGTTGACCGTTTACCTTAAAACCATTACCTTCGTCGTCTTGAATCGTGATTGCGCCATGTGATGACGTGTTGATGGTTGTGTGCGATCCTTTCCATTTGCTTCGGAGTTTTCCTTCACCAAATAGCTTGACTTTGGAGTTGAATAGTAGTACCTTATCTCCTTCCTTGAACTCTTTTTGCTTGATTCGGTGATCGTGCCATCTTTTGGTTTCTGCTTGACCGCTTGTTTGAGGATGATATGGTGTGCCTATGTTGTACTTTGATCCAAGCTCCTTTAGAAAGTTTCGGAAGGACTTATCAATGAAATGAGATCCTCCGTCACTTATGACCATCTTGGGTGTTCCAAAGCGAGGAAAGATCACTTCATGGAACATCCTTCGGGCATGTGGGCATCGGTAGCTCTGCATGGTAAGGCCTCCACCCATTTTGATACATAGTCAACGGCTATCAAGATGTATTCGCTATCATGGGATTTTGAGAATGGTCCCATGAAGTCAATGCCACAAACGTCAAATATCTCTATTTTAAGGTTGTAGTGCAGGGGCATTGCATTGCGAGTGGTGATGCTCCCATGCAGCTGGCATTTCCAACACCTTCGGATGAATTCTTTGGTGTCTTCATACATCGTAGGCTAGAAGAAACCGCACTACCAGATTTTGGCTTGTGTGCGGAATACTCCGTAATGGCCTCCATACGGTGCTTCATGGTACTTTTCTATGATTTGTATCCCTTTTGTCGTTGGTACGCACCTCCTCAATAGACTGTTAGAACACACCCTATACAGGTATGGGTCGTCCCAAAGGTGACATCTACTCTCAGCTTGCAGCTTTTCCTTATTTTCCCCCGGCGGTACATATCCTACGACCATGAAATTCACTATGTTCGCGTACCACGGGTTGGAGTCCATCACCTTTAGTAGCATGTTGTCGCATAGGAAGTCATTTATTGGTAGTTCCTACATGTTAGTGACTTGCATACGTGACAAATGATCCGCAACAGTATTTTCTACTCCTTTTTATCTTTTATTTTAAGGTCAAATTCTTGGAGTAGAAGTACCCATCTTATTAGTCTAGGTTTAGCGTCTTTCTTAGTGAGCAAGTATTTTAGTGCAGCATGATCAGTGTAAACAATAATTTTTGCTCCTACTAAGTAAGACCTAAACTTGTCAATAGCAAAAACAACTGCTAGAAGCTCTTTTTTAGTGGTAGCATAATTAAGCTGAGCTCCTATTAGCGTTTTGCTAGCATGAGCGATCGCGTGATGCTTCTTTTCTTTGGTTTGGCCAAGGACTGCCCCAACAGCGTAGTCACTAGCATCACACATGATCTCAAAAGGCAGCGACCAATCGGGAGGTTGGATGATTGGTGCTGAGATGAGTGCTTTCTTAAGGGTATGGAAAGCATTTAGGCACTCGTTAGTGAACTCAAAAGGCGCATCCTTAGCTAAAAGGTTTGTGAGGGGTCTAGAGACTTGTGAGAAGTCTTTGATAAAACAACTATAGAACCCTGCATGTCCTAAGAAGCTATGGATTCCTTTTATGTTCACAGGGGGTGGTAGCTGCTCGATAACCTCAATGTTGGCCTTGTCTACCTCAATCCCCCTCTTGGACACAAGGTGTCGAAGGACGATGCCTTCTCGGACCATGAAGTGGCACTTTTCCCAGTTAAGTACCAGGTCCTTCTCTTGGCATCGTTGCAAGACTTTGTCTAAATTCTCAAGACAATGATCGAAAGTTTTCCCATAGACTAAAAAATTGTCCATGAAAACTTTTATGATTTCTTCAATCATGTCTGAGAAAATAGATATCATACACGGTTGGAACGAAGCGGGTGCATTGCACAACCCGAATGACATCCATCTGTATGCATACGTTCCATATGGGCAAGTGAATGTGGTCTTGCTTTGATCATTGGGGTGAATAGGAATCTGATGATACCCTGAATACCCATCAAGGAAACAGAAGAAATAGTGCTTTGTCAACCGCTCTAACATTTCATCAATGAAAGGCAATGGGAAGTGATCTTTCTTTATAGCCGAGTTGAGTTTTCGGAGATCTATACACATCCTCCACCCTATGACAATTTCTTGTGGGATCAACTCATTTTTATTATTTTCAACGACCGTCATGCCCCCTTTCTTGGGCACCACTTGGATGGGACTAACCTAGTCACTATGTGGTATGGGATAAATAATCCCAGCGTGAAGAAGTTTTAGGACTTCCTTCTTCACGACTTCCTGCATTGCATTATTGAGCCTATGTTGTGGTTCTCATGATGGTGTGCATGCAGGATCAATTGGAATGCGATGGGTGCAAAGCATTCGACTTATCCCCTTAAGGTCTTGAAGTGAATACCCAAAAATAGGCCTATGTTTCTCAAGAACGGCAATGAGTTTGGCTGTCTCCTCATCAGTAAGCTTGTCGCTTATGATTACAATAGTTTTGGTGTTGCCTTTAAGAAAAGCATAACGTAGGCCAGCGGGTAGGGGTTTAAGTTCAACCAGAGGACGTGCTGGTACTTCCTCCTTGGAAAGATCTATGGTCTCACCTAAGTCGTCCTCCTCTTCAATGAAGAGTTTGGCATCTTTCTCTAAGGCTGACTTGGGAGATTCAAAGGGTGAAACGAACATGACATCCTAGGGCATCTGTGGATAGGGGAGAGATTCTGCCACCGAGTTTTTGGCTTGAGTGATAGGAATGGAAAAAGTGTCCCTCTTTAGCTTTATGTTTAGGTCCCTGGATGTGGGTAGCCCTATGAAGAGTTTTTCTAGGGGATGCCCTATCATGATGTCAAAATCTTGGAAGTCAAAGATATGGAAATCAAGGGCCATTTTGACATTATCATGATGCACTGATACGTTGTGCAGGATCCCACGTCCCTTTATGCTGTACCCTGGGGCAACCCTAAGAGATTTGTTTCTCGGAGCAAGGGGTTCAACACCTAAGTAGGTGTGTGCGAAAGATGTGGACAAGAGGTTTGGTCCAATAGTAGGATTGTAAAGCACGTCCATTGTGGTTCTATAGATTTGGCATTGGATGGTTAAAGGAGTGCAAATCTAAATTTCTTCAGAAGAAAGCTCCGCTTCTTCTACCCATTCGCTGCTTAGGATAGAAGTTAACTCCCTAATGGATTCCCTGAGGACTTCTTTGTCTAGCGGGTTGAGGGGAGTGACAGGAACTGGTGGTCTTTTTTGTATGAGTATTTCAAGATATTTCTGAAATCTTCATGAAATTCGTCCTCAAAAAATGGAAATTCCAAAGGTTGGAAACTTTCCTTCGGAGTTTCCAGTTCGGGTGAGGAACTCTAAATGGGAGGTATTGGTTCGGCCTTGGCCGAAGAGACTTCCTCATGGCTTGACTCGGGCTCTACACAGAGGGGTTCTAGGGGAGGAGTGTTCTCTAGAATGCGGTCTAGTTTTCCGCTATGGTTTTATGGTTGAACGAACCTTCAGCAGTGATATCAAGCTATAGGGCAGATTCCTTGCTAAGACCTAACCAAAAATGATGTAATAGCACATGGTTTGGTATAGACAAGTCTGGGCTAGACTGTGCTAGGAGTTAAAATCTAGCCCAAGTGGCACCTATGGTTTCCTTCTCTTTTTCTTCGAAATTGAGAATCTCCTATCGTAGGGAAGAAATTCGAGATATAGGGAAGAACGCGAGACAGAATATGTTCCTCAATTCTTCCCAATCTCCTTTTACCTTCCCTACGTTATGGGGTACCATTATTTTGCCCTCTCATCAAGAGAGAAGGGAAACAACTTCCACCGAAGAGTTTCATGTGACATGCCCGAAATGGTTAGGCATGCACAGAGCTGCTCAAATTCCCGTAGGTGATGATATGGGTTTTCGTAATCTAACCCCGAGAAGGTTTGTTCCTGAACCATGGCTATAAAAGCCAGGGCGGAGTTCATAGCTAGAAGTTGTGATTGGCTTCGAGGATTGTGGTGGCTCTAAGAACTCGCCCTTGAAAGCAGAAAGTTGATGAATTGTTTTGTGCTCCATTGGAAAAGAAAGAAAAAAGGTAAAAAAAGGATACACAGGCGAACTAGGTTCAAAGATAATTACGACAACCGCTCCCCAGCAACGGTGCCAGAAATAATTGTTGGTATTTCTTAGCGTAAGCGAAAGAATCCGCAAGTGCACGGATATACCATCGTAGCACTTCACCCGAAAGTATTCAGGGTATCGTATTTTCCCAAAGGAACAGATGTGTAAATCCTCTTAGCTAGTTCGCCCAAGATAACAAGAAGAAGGATAGCTCAGGTAGTGAGATTTTTCTAAGGATAGAGATCCTCAGTTAAGATAGCTTTGCCACTATAGACTTGCTTCGGGCACCGGATAACACTTGGTTTGCCAAGCATTGCCGGCCTATAGCTCTATGCTGTACCCGGACGTGGGGGATTACAAGGGATGGACAGGGCTATCACCACCTGCCTCCTACCCCTCAACCATGGAGTATGAGGCAAACGAAGGTAGCCGCTAGCCTAGACACCACGTCTATACTGTAAACTACTACTCTAGAGCGCATGCAAGGGTTATCTGTCTTTATTAGGGCCCTTCTACTAGAGTATCCGCCATAAGGACGAACGATGAACCCGCAAGTAAATAATGAACAAAGGTAACATTCTTAAGATATCAATTCCAAAGGAGAACACGAACTTCTTACTTCAAATAGTAAGACGATCGTAGCGGTACAAGTGGTGGAGTCGCTAGCTCCAACACTCCTTCAGCTAGGCATAGCGAGTACACTAGGGGAGGTTGCCGATAGCCCCGGCACTTCTCCAACTCTTGCCTCTCTCACTACCTATATTATTCTAGCTAAAGCCTACGTTCGAATGAAGCTCTTCTTCTCATCTTGCCCTCTTGTTGTGTCTTGTAGAGGGGGGTTTCCCCTCTATTAATACAAGGTTTGAGGTAGTGTAGAAGCTAATTTTGGAGCGAAGCCTGGTCTTCACCGCCTTTGCATGGCGCCATGTGACCGCCATTCGAAGGAGCGGCAGAGAGGTTGAAAGCATCTAGGCCCCTAGTTGGGTTTCGGTGATTAATGACAATACGAGATTACTGTGACTAACGTGTATTTTGTAGATGCAATTAAGTTAGGTCATGGTAATGGCAATTGATTGGGCAATCATGGTTGTCATGCCCCTACGATGGAAATCATTTCGGTTTTCAAAGGATGGACGACAAGGTTAAGGATGGACTAGTTCTAAGTGTCATTTGGTATTGAAGAGACACTTAGAGTAGTTTAGGACTTTGTTTTTCCTTTAGCCGTACTATTAAGGGGGTATGGACTAGTAGCTTGACCTAGGTGAGTCTAGTGGGTTAGGTGTGGTGCACACTTGTCAAATCTAGCACTAGGTAGATCCTATGTAGCCCTTAGATCAATTGGAGCAAACTTCATTAACATATGATTGCGAGTTGGAAGTGAATGGAGGGTCAAATGTTGATCGGACGCTGGTTCCGGTGTGACCAGACGCTGGCGCAGAGTCCGGTCAGTTCATTTGATTAAGGTGAAGTCGTCTGGTTGCGACCGAACGCTGAGTGAAATGTGACCGGACGCTAGGTGCCAGAGTCTGGTCAACTCCAGTAAGGTTCTAGAGAGGGAGAATCCTGATCGAACGCGTCCAGTCAGTGCTGACCGGACGCTGGTCAGGCTCTGGCTACTGACCGAACGCTGAGCAGCAAAGTAACCGGACGCTGGGTGCCAGAGTCCGGTCAACATCAGTAAGGTTTCAGAGAGCAGTTTTTGTGACCGGACACGTCCGGTCAGTGCTGACCGAACCTTGGTCAGTGTCCGGACACAACTTAACTGCTTGGTGGCGGGGGGGAACTGATCGGAGCGTTCGGTCACCGTGACCGGAGCGTCCGGTCACCCCGTAGAGGCACATAACGGTTCATTTTGAATGAGGGGTTATAAATACTTTCACTATTCACTCAAGGGATCACTTTTGCTCATTTCAACAGCTGAGAAACACCCTTGAGAGTGCCAAGGAGAGCAAGGACCTAGTGAGGTGATTGAGATTTGAGAATCCAAGAGAGAGGCCTCATTAGTGAAAAGAGAGTAGCAAGTGTGCATCCACCCTTCTCATTAGGCTTATTGTGGTCAAGTGAGAGTTCTTGCTTGTTACTCTTGGTGATCGCCATCACCTAGACGGCTTGGTGGTGATTGGGAGTTTGGTGATCATCCGGCGGAGCTTGTGGATGACCCAACTCAAGTTGTGAGCGGTTGTGGGTGATTCACCACGATGGAGTGTCGAAGAGTAAACCCATAGAGAGCACTTGATCCTTGCGCGGATCAAGGGGGAGCTACACCCTTGCGTGGGTGCTCCAACGAGGACTAGTGGGGAGTGGCAACTCTCTGATACCTCAGCAAAACATCGCCGTGTTCCTCCTTCTCCCTTTACTTTAAGCATTTACTTTGAGCAATTCAATTCTTTTCTTTACATTCATAGAATTGCCATGCTAGAGTAGGATTGGAACTTAGGGTGCTACACTTTTGTGCGGTAGAACATTAGAAACACATTCTAGGCATAAGGGGTGAAGTGGGCTAAGTGTAGGGTTTATTTATTGCAAAGAATTTTAGAATTAGCCCAATTCACCCCCCCCCCTCTCTTGGGCATCTTGATCCTTTCAATTGGTATCAGAGCCTCATGCTCACATATTTAGGCTTAACCGCCTAGAGAAAGATGTCTCACGGGGATAGTCCTCCTCCTATCTTTAAGGGAGATGATTTTCCTTATTAGAAAATCCACATGGAGGCGTATTTAGAAGCTCTAGATGTTGGAATACTTAGAGCCGCCTCACAAGGATTCCCAAAACCTCAGGATCCCACACACCTTCAAGGCGATGAAGTAAACTATGAAAAATAGAATGCAAAGGCTAGAAACACCATCTTTAGAGGCCTTTGCAAAGATGTGTTTAACTGGGTGAGGAACCACAAGGACGCCCATGCACTATGGTCGGACATTTGTGCGCTCCATGAGGAAACTAAGAGCGAGCGTGAGGAACGCTATCATCTCATAATGAAAAAGCTTAATTCTTTTGAGATGCTTCCTAAAGAGAGTGCTAATGAAATGTACTCACGCTTGAATGTTCTTGTAGATGAAGTCAATGGGCTTGGACTCAAATGCAGCCATCCGATGTTGTAAGAAAAATCTTGAGTGTCCTCCCCATTGATAAATATGGGCATATTGTGACCGTGCTTCATCAAGGTGATCTTTCCACCACTACACCGACTCAAATCTTGGAAAAGATCAACGCCCATGAGATGTACATACACATCACGCCACAAGATGGCTCATCCTCTACCAAGAAGAAAGACAAAGACTTGGCATTCAAGGCTAGCCAAGAGAAGGGCAAAGCAAGAATTGAGTATGAAAGCTCAAGTGATGATGAAATTGATGATGCAAGTCTTGCTCTCATGGTGAGAAGAACCGCCAAGATGCTAAAGAAGTTCAACAAGAATGGCATCAAGTTTGATGGCAAGAAAAAGAAGTTCTTCACTAGCACTAGAAGGAAGCCAATCTCTGAGATGGATTGCTTCAATTATGGAGAACTTGGTCATCTAGCACATCAATGCACCAAGCCCAAGAAAGACAAGTACAAGAAGAAGAACAAGGGCAAGAAAGATGACTCAAGTGATGAAAATGAAGATGAGAAGAAGAAAAACAAGCCATACAAGAAGAAGGATGGCAAAAAGGACTTCCACAAGAAGAAGAAAAATGGCAAGGCATACATTGTCGGTGATTGGCTCACAGACATTGATTCATCAAGTTGCTCATCCGATGATGATAGTGACAACGAGAAGGTGGCCGCCATTGTGATTGACTCTTCATCATCTTCACCGACACCACTGCCATCATCCTCTACACACCTATGCCTTATGGCCAAGGGTGAACGAAAGGTATCAAATGATGATGGTAGTAGTGGTGATGAACATGCTAGCAATGATGAAAGTGATAGTGATGATGATGAATTTGAATCACCTTCATATGATGATCTTGTTAAATTGCTAAATCAATACACTAAGATCATTAAAAAGACAAGAGCTAAGAATGAAAGCTTGAAATTAAGAATGACTCTCTTTTAGGTAAATGTGACATAATGGAAAAGGATAGTGTTGAGCTTAGAGAAGCAAATGATGTTATGTCTTCCAAACTCAAGGAGCTCAAATCTTCTAAGAAAGAGCTTAAAGAAAAACATGATAAACTTGAGGGAATACATAATGAGCTCATCACTATAACATGCTAAAAGAAGAGTATACAAATATTAAGATCAATCATGATAATCTTGTTATCTCTCAAGAGTTTTTATCTAATAAGCCACATGATGCTACTAACCATGTTGTTAAGATTGATATACGTACATCATGTGATGATTTGATTATTGAGAGCATTGAGCAAGGTTCTAGTAGCAAAGGCAAGCAAGTGGTTGAGTCCGATGACTATGATGAGTATGTCAAGATCAAGAATGAGAATGAGAAGCTAAAGAAAGATCTTGAGAAGCTATCAACCACCAACTCTATTGTGTTAGAGAACCTTGATCATGATTAAGATGTAGAGCTCAAGGAAGAGAACGAGAAACTCAGAGAAGAGAACAAGAAACTAAAGATGGAGGAAAAATCATGATGAGCTAAAAGAAGAGAACAAGAAGCTCAAGTTGGAGAAAGAACATCTCAAGATTGGCTTGAGCAAGTTCACAAGAGGCAAGCATCTTCAAAGTGAGCTACTCATGAACACCATCATGAAGATGGATAGAAGTGGAATTAGATATTTGGCAAATCAAGAGAAGAAGGCTCAAGCTCAACAACAACAAAAGTCAAAGCCAAAGCCAAAGAGATATTTTGAGTGTGGACAAGAAGGTCACTTTGCCCATGAGTGTCAAACTCCACCACCACAACCTTTGCCCAAGCATGCTAGACCCTTTGCTTTCAATGCTCATTACATGCTTAGAAAGGACTCTAGTGAAAAGATGAAAGCTATGTTCTTAGAACCTCCCAACAAGAATAGGCCTAAAAAACTTTGGGTAGAAAAGTCACTTGTTGAGAAAGTCAAGGGCCCTCAATAAGTTTGGGTCCCTAAAGCTTGATCTCTTGTGCATAGGTGAACTACAAGACCGGTGGAAGTCATTGGGTAATTGATAGTGGTTGTACACAACATATGACCGGTGATCCTCGTATGTTCACCTCACTAAATGAAGAAGTAGATGGCCAAGAAAGAATTATATTTGGAGATAATTCAAAGGGCAAAGTCAAAGGATTGGGCAAAGTGGCAATATCAAATGATTATTCTATCTCAAATGTGCTATATGTTGCTTCCTTGAGTTTCAACTAGCTATCCGTTGGACAATTGTGTGATCTTGGCTTCCAATGCTTGTTTACCGAGAAGAAAGTTGTTGTATCTAAGAAGGATGATGATCAAGTGATATTCAAAGGATTTAGATACAACAACCTATATCTAGTGGATTTCACCTCCGAAGATGCTAACTTGAAGACATGCCTATTCACCAAAACATCACTTGGGTGGCTATGGCATAGAAGACTTGCTCATGTTGGAATGAGTTCACTCAAGAAGCTTATGAAGAATGAATTGGTGAGAGGGTTGAAGGATGTGAAATTTGAGAAGGACAAGCTTTGTAGTACATGTCAAGCCGACAAGCAAGTTGCAAACACTCACCCTACAAAAGCTTTCATGTCAACCACAAGAGTGCTAGAGCTCCTTCACATGGACTTATTTGGACCAACAACTTACAAGAGTTTGGGAGGAAATCTTTATTGTCTTGTGATTGTTGATGACTACTGAGGATATACATGGGTGTTCTTCCTTCATGACAAGACTGAAGTTGCATCATGCTTCAAGAAATTTGCCAAGAGAGCACAAAATGAGTTTGAAGTGAAGCTCAAGAAGATTAGAAGTGACAATCGTAAAGAGTTCGACAACATAAACATTGAAGCCTATTGTGATGAAGTTGGAATCAAGCATGAAGTCTTCGCAACCTACACTCCTTAACAAAATGGTATAGTTGAGAGAAAGAACCAGACACTAATCACACTTGCAAGAACAATGCTTGATGAGTACAACACACCTGAAGCTCTATGGGCGGAAGCTATCAACACCGCGTGTTATGCATCCAACCACATATTCCTTCAAAAGTTTCTTGGCAAGACACCTTATGAGTTGCTTAATGGGAAGAAGCCGGACGTCTCCTTCTTTAGGGTGTTTGGTTGCAAATGTTACATCTACAAGAAGCGACAACACCTAGGGAAGTTTCAAAGACGTTGTGATATTGGTTTTCTTGTTGGTTACTCATCAAAGTCCAAAGCATATAGAGTATTTAATCATGCCACCGGCTTGGTTGAAGAAACATATGATGTGGAATTTGATGAATCTAACGGCTCCCAAGGAGCACATGAGAATCTTGATGATGTAGGTGATGAACCATTGAGGGAGGCCATCAAGAACATTCCGGTTGGAGACATCAAGCCACAAGATGATGAAGATGATGTACAAGTGATTAATCCACATTCTTCATCAAATGTGCCACAAGATGGTGATAAAGATGGGAGAGTAGAAAATAAAGACACTCATGTCTCCTATGATCAAATGGTGGCACAAGCACAAGATGTTGATGCTCCACAACCTCCCCCTCAAGTGGTTGATAGAAGAAATTCACCTCTACTACAAGCTCATCCACAAGATCTTATCATAGGGAGTCCATCAAATGGTGTAATGACTCGATCTCAAAGGCTTGCTTCATTTATTGAACATCACTCTTTTGTCTCTTGTGTTGAACCTAAGAATGTAGAAGAAGCTCTTCAAGATTCCGATTGGATAAATGCCATGCATGAAGAGTTGAACAACTTCGCTCGCAATGAAGTTTGGACTATTAAAGAGCGACTACAAGGTGCAAGAGTTATTGGAACAAAGTGGGTGTTCCGCAACAAGCAAGAAGATCAAGGCGTTGTTGTGAGGAACAAGGCAAGACTAGTTGCAAAGGGGTTCTCTCAAGTTGAAGGGTTGGATTTTGGAGAGACCTTTGCACGGGTTGCAAGACTTGAAGCCATTCGTATCCTCCTTGCATATGCATCGCATCATGAAATGAAATTATATCAAATGGATGTTAAAAGTGCATTTTTAAATGGCTTTATTAATGAACTAGTCTATGTTGATCAACCTCCCGGGTTTGAAGACCCTAAATATCCTAATCATGTTTATAGGTTGTCCAAGGCGCTATATGGGCTTAAGCAAGCCCCAAGAGCTTAGTATGAGCGCCTTCGAGATTTCCTCATTGAGAAGGGCTTCATCATTGGGAAGGTTGACACCACACTATTCACCAAGAAGCTTGATGGAGAGATCTTCATTTGTCAAGTATATGTTGATGATATCATCTTTGGATCATCAAATGAAGATTCTTGCAAAGAGTTTGGTAAATTGATGTCGAAGGAGTTCGAGATGTCTATGATTGGAGAGCTTACATTCTTTCTTGGTTTTCAAGTCAAGCAAATGAGAGAAGGGATTTTCATCTCTCAAGAAAAATATACCAAGGATCTTCTCAAGAGGTTCAATATGGATGAAAGTAAGCCAATCAAGACACCAATGCCATCTAATGGACATCTCGACCTAGATGACGGAGGTAAAATAGTTTATCAAACTCTCTACCGCTCTATGATTGGTAGCTTGTTATATTTAACCGCATCTAGGCCCGACATCATGTTTAGTGTGTGTATGTGTGCTAGATTTCAAGCTAATCCTAAGGAAGCTCATTTAATTATCATTAAAAAATCCTTAGGTATCTCAAGCACACACCAAACATTGGCCTTTGGTATCCCAAAGGAGCTAGATTTGAATTAGTTGGCTATTCCGATTCAGATTATGCCGGTTGTAAAGTTGATAGGAAAAGCACATTCGGAGGGTGCCATTTGCTTGGTAGATCACTTATGTCTTGGTCCTCCAAGAAGCAAAAAAATGTGGCTTTATCCACCGCCGAAGCAGAATACATTGCCGTGGGTGCTTGTTGTGCACAAATACTTTACATGAAGCAAACTTTGCTAGACTATGGTGTAGTTTTAGAAAAGGTACCTCTTTTGTGTGACAATGAGAGTACGGTAAAATTTGCTAATAATCCGGTTCAACACTCTCGCACCAAGCACATAGATATCCGCCATCACTTTCTTAGAGATCATGTTGCTAGAATGATATTTCACTAGAAGGTGTAAGGACCGAGGATCAATTGGCGGATATCTTCACTAAACCGTTAGATGAGGCTACATTTTATCGGTTGAGGAATGAGCTCAATGTGCTTGATTTTAGCAACTTCACTAGAAAATGAGCTCGTGTTGTCCCTTGCATTGCATTGTAATATACAACATGTTTAACTTTTGATAATGCACTTAGGGCTTGTCTAACATGGTTAAGATAGCCGCCGAAAAGCATGTGAAGAAGCTTAACCTTGGATCAAACTTGACAAGCAACTAGAATTACTTTCAAGTATTGCATTGTATATACATGTATGTTGTTTTGTCATTTCTCTTCAATCACCCTTTTATTGTCTATTTTCTTAAAAAGAATTATAGCCTAAGAAAAAATACTTTGAAAATTTTGAGGATTTGAGAGAGGTCACTCACATCAGTCCCAATTGGTGTTTATTTGGGTCTTATTGAAGTTGGGACTAGATTGGGAACAGGCAGCGCGAACGAACTTTGAAGATTTGCTAAAAAAAGAGTGACCAGACGCTGCACCGGACTCTGATGTCCAGCGTCTGGTCAGTTCATAGGAGGTGAACCGTTGCTGCGAAGGAGTGACCGGACGCTGAAACAGTTCTTTCCCTATGTCCGGTCAGATGACGTCCCTGCGTCCGGTCAAGCGAAGAAGATCTAAGGATCGATCAGACTCTAGCTGCGTCCGGTCAGTGGTGATCAGACGCGTCCGGTCACGACTCGAGAGGTTTTGGACCTCTCTGGAGTCGACCGGACTCTAGATGGCAGTATTCGGTCGTTACCACCGGAGCGTCCGGTCAGTAGAAAACGTACAGGTTTCGAACTCTTTCTTCTTTCCTTATCCCTTACGTCAGGGGGCCACCATATAACGTCGCGCCTTGACCTAATCCAGTCATCCGCGCCGACTTCATCGTTCCCAAGCCACTGCGCCACGCCCAAGTCGCATCCGCCGTGCCCTAACCCTCGCGTCACCGCGCTTGCCTCCACCGCCGCACAGCCGTGCCTCCCCACGCCCACGCACCACCGCTCGCTCCGCGCAACCGCTCCGCGCCGCTCCGGCGCCATCTGCCCACGCACGCGCCTCGCTCCCATGGCGCCATGTCCGCGCCTCTGCTCCACGCCGTCGCCTAAGCCACGTGGGAGTCCCTGCTGCCTTCACCAGCGTCTCCAGTGCCTACATTACACCTCCACGACCAATCCACGCCGCATTGCTGCAACCCTAACCCTAGACGTCAAGTTGCCGACTCGGTGGTTCCCTGTTTCATACCTCTACTCTTCGGTTCGCCGGTTCGTTAGGTAGCAAACCCTCGATTCTAATTTTATACCTATTGCTTGCTTCTTAGGGTTTCGTATCTCTAGATGTATATTGAAATTATTCATATATCTAATCTATTCTAACATGGAGCGAGTCGGTGTTTCTAAGGTTACTTTGGCAGTTGACAGAGAACTCGAGGCCAAGCTCGCGAGTATGGATCAAGGCCAAGCCTTGAAAGTGACAGTTGGCTGTTGATTCTTGTCAGTGACAATTGTTCTTTGCAACTCCAGCAATGGCACGTGTGAAGAATGCCGATGATGGTCCAGGTGATGAGGATTCGAGGCCTCCGCCTCGCTTGCCTGCTGATGTGAAAGGCAAGGCGACGAAGAAGATCACATTGAAGAAGCGAAAGTCTGCAGATGCTGATACAGCGAGAGCAGCAGCAGTGGCAACCACCGTAGAGCGTGCAGAGAGAGGAGGTGCTCGGAGTGGAGTCCAGATTGTAGATCAGCTTTCACCAGCACAGAGGGCAACCATTGAACAGGTTGAGCGTCGTCATGGTAGTCTAGCTAGAACTGTCATGCTTGAGGGACGGTGTGTTACTTTGGAGGAGACTCAGCCTCAGGGGGAGCCACAGCAGCAGACACAGCCACCCGTGAAGTCAGAGGGTGCTGAGCAGACTCAGGAGGAAGAGCAGACAGAGGAGACAGAGCAGGCACCTTAGCCACAGTTATGCCGCTCTGATCGTACTCGTACTCAGGTGATACCGAGGCCAGAGACACAGAGAAGGGGTTCTCGTCCGCCTCCTAGACCATAGGGTCCGCCTCCAGTGACTCATCTGGATTTGAGGGCCACCATGGCCAAGCAGGTGTGGCAGCTTAGATTTGTTCAGTTCGAGGACTGGTTCCTGCCGAGGAGGGACGAGCGTGCTTCAGAGGGTTTCTATACACCACTGCAGGAGGATTTCTATAATGCATATCTTAATAGTGGGGTTGCTTTTAGATCTCAGAGAGTATGCTCTATTGAGGCTATTGTAGCAGCTGCAGGAGAGCAGATCCGTCCTCACCTTTCTTACCTGCCAGGGTTGACAGACCTACTTGGGTGAACAGGCATATATGTACCATCATGGGTCCGTGAGTTCTATGCTACACTTTGGATTGACCTAGGCCACAGATTTATTCACTTTGCATTCAGAGGCCGTGACTACAGGCTAATGAGCTTCAGGGTCAGAGAGATCCTCATATTATAGGAGTCACCCATCTGCATTCATGAGGCTTGCTATGGTCACACAGAGCCTCTGAGACGCCCTCACGGCGATCTTGTGCCTCCCACAGATCTCATCCGACCTTGCTTCTCAGAGCCATTCGGCGAGGGGTCGAGCAGGACACCTAGAGATCTTACTCCTATAGCCAGACTGCTTGATGCTATCATGAGGAGGACCCTGCTACCGAGGATGGGATATCACGAGGGATTGACTCACATTCAGTTGTGGCTACTGAACGCTCTGATGCAGCAGACAGTCTCTGATGTATGGGATGTCATTCTTTCTGAGATAGAGGATACACTTGCAGAGGGATTCAAAGGTCACAGGCAGCTACCATATGCTCACTGGATTACTTTTCTGATTCACTGGGCAGTCACAGTGAGGCTTCCTGAGATGTTGGCAGAGTATTCTGGTGCTACTACAGAGTTTCCAGCATATAACATGACTCAGATGCTCCACCACAGTGCAGCGAGGACACCTAGCCAGACGCGTCGTCGCCTAGAGGTGCCAGAGACTGTAGCCCAGTAGGATAAGACTATCAGGGGCATTGCAGCGATAGAGGAGAAGCAGCTAGATGCTCAGTAGGAGGATATGGTCGAGAGCGACCCCAGTGACAGTTTGGATGACGACTACAAGGACATCCCTTAGATGCCTCCACGACGACATGACGGTGAGCCAGTGGCTCCAGCTCAGCTTCATCGGCACCATAGACAGACCCCACTTTACTTACTATACTTGAGCGGATGAGGCAGGATCAGGCTTGTCAGGCCCAGGAGACAGCAGCTGCTCTAGCACAGGTTCAGGCTAGACAGGACGAGTTCCAGCGACAGCAACAGGCTATCCAGCAGCAGCAGCAGGCCATGCAGCAGGCCATGCAGCAACAATAGCTCCTCATGCAGCAGCAGTTACTTAGATTCATGCAGCATGTTGTTATTGCCATTGGGGCTCCACCACCACAGCTTACACCTCAGCTCGGCCAGCCTGCCACCACTTCACAAACTCCAGTTGTATAGCCCAGTGGGCTTCAGAGTCAGGGACAACAGCTACTCAATTTGCTTCACCTACAGAGCAGGTGTCCCAGTGGTTTGCCTCGCCAGTGATAGCCCAGGGTCCGCAGTTGACACCGTTACATATTGGATAAACTTAAGTTGATGGGCTTCTCTTATTATTTCTCTCATTTAAGCCTCGAATAGGTGTTATTCTATTTCTAAAATAAAGTATTTAATGTTTATCTAAAAATAAAGAAATGATTTGAAAAGCAAGTTTTGTTTAAAAAGAATTTTAATTTGAACTACAAATGAATTTACAAAAATAAAAAGGGCTAAACTCCCTCTCTCTCGCTCCCTGGGCCGAATCCAGACGACCCACCACCATCCGCAGCCCTTCCCTCCTTCTCCTCTTGGGCTCGGCTTGTTCCCCGCCAGCGCCCCTAACTTCCCTCTCGCCTGGGCCTTGGCCCGCTGGCTCAGCTGCAACAGCCCTACTGCTCTCTCTCTCTCTCTCGCTGGCGCAGTGGCCCCACCCGTCGGCTTCACCCCTCACCTCCGTCCGCAGGTGCAGGACGACGCCGTCACCACCCCCGATCAGCTCCGTGCGCGTGACCGAGCCCCTCCCCGCGTCCATAGCGCCCGCACGGACCGAGCCTACGCCGCCAGCCGTAGCTGCCGCGTCTTCCCCAGCGACCGCATCAGGCGGAGGCGGACCAAGCCACCGCCGCTCCCTTTCCCTGCGCGGTTGAGCTCTGCGCCCGAGCCCTCCCGAGCGCCTCCTCTACGCACCGCTGCCACCTCTCCTCCCTCTGCGCCCCCTCCCTGCTCCAATGCCGCTATCCAGCGCTGCCGCCGCCATTGCCGGGCTCCGCCCCGAGCTCTCGATCTCCCTCATCCGAGCATCTCCCCCGCCTCCGTTGAGTCCTACGGCTTCACAAGGACACGACAAACCCGTACCTCAACCTCTACTCGTCGATCCATGGCCCCAACCTCGTCTCTGACCTCGTCGCGCCTCCATGGCCACCGAACTTCGCTCCTCGCTGTGAACCCGTATCTGGCTCCTCCCCGCCATTGAGGTCACCACTGGCAAGCTCGCTGCACCATCCTCATCGACTTCCTCCATTCGCCGTGGCCTCCTCTCCATCCTCCGCCGCTTGCCGACGACTGCCGCCCGCCGAAGTGCCGTCCCGGCCGACGCCGGCAAGCCACCGCCGTCGGGCGCTCTGTTTTGCCCCGCCGTGCAGAAGAAGAGAAGGGTGCTCCTCCCTGCACCGTTTGATCGGCAACGTGTGGCCCTGATGCATCGTTGACCGTCGGTCAACCAGCTCCGTCCCAATCAGCACGCTCCATCCAATCATCTTCCGCCGCGTCATCGGTCACGCCATGTCAGCAAGGTCAAAACTCCAGTCTGCATCCTTTTGCGATCTAGCCCCAGATCATTTGCTTAATATAGATACTGTTTTCTGAGTCTATGTAGTCTTACGATCTAGCCCCTGATGTCTACACATAATTGTGTTCTGACCCAAACAGAAGTGATTTTACATAAAAATGAGTTTATCTTTGTTTTAAAAATGGTTAATGATGTTATTATTTCTATTAATAATAGTGTTAATCCGTTTTGTTGGTAAAAATAAATATAAAATATTTTTGTTTTTATAAAATTAATTAATGATGCCATAAATTATATTATAATGTCATTAATGTGTTTTAGTTAATAAAAGAATTACTAAAAATGAAAAAATTTGCAAATCAATCTTGAGGATTTTATAAAATGATTTGGTGGTCCAAATGTTTTAAATTTTTGCCCTTGCCTTTGAAAAGTATTTATAAATAAATCCTTTTATTTACAAAATTTACAAAAACTTCAAAAGCCCATATCTTTTTAACTGTAGCCCCGTTTTTAATGGTTTTTGCGCTCACGTGATCGTAGAAACAAGCCCTACGCGTTAGTAACCTTTTTAGTACGTTTTCTGCATTGATTGGTGTATTGTTCTTAGGTATCTTTGGTATGATCGTTCCCGTTGTTGCTGTCTTTCGAAGAAGAGTTGATCAAGGTTGATCCCCAAGGAAAGCTTTTGTGTTTGAACAGCGTTTTGAAGGCAAGTGTCTTTGACCATCTTGCACCTATATTTGTTTTATTTTGAGTTAGTAGTTAGACTATTAGCTGCATGTTGAGTCTAAATTGAATCCCATGTTAGGGTTTACTAGAACTTACTTTATCATCCTTTAAAACCTGGGTTGGATGGATAGAAGTCAATGCTTAGCCTTGCAGTCTTGGGATGGGAAGGTTATAATTTAATCCTGATTAATGATATATGCAACATGTGGGATGGTAATCCTTTTAGTGACATGGTGATTAGGAAATCCGGTAGGATAGATGGTCTTGGTGGTGGTATGTGCCAAATTTTGGGGTAAATGTTTTCTGGTGGAAAGTTAAGATTGGTGAAATGGGTTTGTGCTAGTTATCATGCCTGGATTTGTAAGGACCGGTTCTTGGACATGTAACCTGGCAAAACAGCGCAACCATGAGACCTACAACATGGGCTATGGGCCTGGCTAATTAATTAGTTCCTCCAAGTTATGCTACATCAGGTTGGTTTTTGTGGCTCAAGAGGGGACTTCTGTAGTGGTGGTGGTACCCACTGTTAACGGTGAAACCTTAGAGAAGGTTTAAAACAGGCTTGGAGCGGCTTTGTAAAGGCCTTGTAGTGTGACCCCACTAAGCACCTAGGTAGTGTGAAGCGTGATGGAAAAAACATGACTCATGGTGAAAGTGTGCAACCTCTGCAGAGTGTAAAACAAATATATCAGTCGTGCTCACGATAAAGAACAGGCTTGGACTTCTTCGTGATTAGATGGCTCTAGTTCTGATGGTGAGTGGTTCCCTTGGTAAGGGAATGGTTGGTTCAATTGGGAGCTTGGATGGAATCCAAGTGTCGGTTCTTTGAGAAGGCAGAATTTCACGTAGTAATTAGGTGCTAAGGATTTAAGAAAAATAGGGTGTATCGCTTAAATGCTTGTGTCGAACTTTCTAAGCCTTTCCTTGTGTTGGCCCTCATGTCAAACTTTTCCTACACTTGCGGAGTACATTTCAATGTACTCACCCTTCCTCTTTGTTCCCCTTCTACCCTACCCAGTTGTTCAGACTAGAAGACATAATCCCTAGAAGACAGTGTTGCCTCGAAGACGATGTCGATGCTAGGTTGGTGTACTCCGGTCGGCTGCCTGTGGGGATGGAGACCCTGCTCAACTGGAACTCTGATGTATTTTTGCTCTAGACCCTCTGGTCATTTTGTAATAAATTACGCTTTTGTAATAAACACTACTATGTATCACTGTAATTATCATTACATGTATGAATAAACAGATCCTGGCATAAATGTGTTGTGCATTCGGTTTTGTTTTATAAAACCGGGTGCGACACATACTTACTATTATTTCAAGCACTATCAAAAATCAGTAAAGCAGCAATACCACGGCACCGCAAACCTTAATAAATTACGAGGGAGCACCAAGGTAAGAAGATAGACGCAGTATGTCGCTGAAGACGCCTCCTGCAGTAACTTCTGCACCAGCCCCCGGACCTCGTACGATCAGTGGTTGCTCCTTGTACCTCGAGGTGGTAAAGGCTATGATGTTGTCAGAACCAGATAACTGCGCAAATGGGTGGTCCCTCTTGTAGCGTCGCAACTCTACCTGCCCCTTCTTGTTGACTACATCCACAACTCCAACATACCGCAAAACCTAAATACAGAAATGGATCAGTGAATTCTTATATAATCAGATTTTGGAAACATATCTGGAAATGTGACATGTGCTAGAGAAATTGACAAAGGTCAGTTCAATAGTTGCTGAAAGATTAGCATTAAGTGGTCACATGTTAACGGTAATACTTTATATTTGCTGCTTGAATTTGCAAATGCTTTCCAAGAAAAAAAAACCTACACCGTCATTGTATGTACCAACCGCTAACAGCACTTGCCTTGATTGGCCTGTAGTGAGTGATGTGCAAGTGGAAACATGATATAAGCACATTTTCCTAAAGCATAATCTTGACCATTTCATAAAAAGAATAAGAGAGTACTCACTTCTCCTGCAGCTTCAGCATCTTTCCTCTCTCTTGCCCAGTCCTGGTCAAAAGATGGTAATTTTTGCATGTATTCATCGGCTGATGTACATGACTGCATTAAAAAGAACAGTAAGAAGTATTTGTATAAAAAAACGTACTCCCACTGTTCTAGATTATAGTTCATTTCAGCTTTCTCCTACGTCAAAATTCTCTAATTTTGACTAAGCTTATAGAAAAATACATCAACATCTAAAATATCAACTAGTTTCATTAAATTCTCTATCGAATGTCTTTATAGTGCATTTATTTGAACTTCTAGATGTTAATATATTTTTTTCTACAAATTTGGTCAAAATTAGGGAGTTTGACTTAGAACAAAGATAAAGTGAGTTATAATTTGGAAAGAGGGAGTAGCTATTACTCACTTCGATCTAAATTATAAGTCTGTCTTGGGGTGTTTTTGGTTTGGTGGATATCTCTGTATGGGAGATGACAGTCCATGGACGAGATGTTTGGTTCGCCGGCGACTTGGACAAGGATATCCACCACAAAGGAATATTCTCTATATGTATGCTGGATAAGCTCGCTCCTAAAAATCTGCTAGACAAGCTTGTCCATGTTTTCTAATATTTGTCATTATTAATAAATAAATTAAGCATTATAAGTATGTTATATTATTACTTAGTGATTATGATGCCAAGATTAATTTCGATAAGTGCTAATATATTAATTAGTACACGTTAAGTACCTAAGTGTGCTAATTAGGGTAGTAGTAGTGCTAGTTACCATATTTTATTTTAATTAGTGATTATCACGAAAAAATTAGTGTTAGTGCATGTTTATTAGTGGATAACTAGTTGTTATTATATTTAACAGCAGATATAATTTGTTGGAGCCTACCCTGCTGCGTAGAGAGTATGAGTGGGAGGTGGATGGGCGAGCTTGAACGCCCGGCGGCGAGATGGCGGCGCCGTGCTCGGCGCCGAGAGCGAGGATTGCAGAGTGGGAGAGCGCGTGCACAATAGGGCCAGGGAGCGAGAGAGATTAACTCAGTCTCTGGCTAACCTTCTCATTAACAAATGTTCCAAACTTATATAAAAATCCTAACAACTCATTAGCTAACTTTAAGGGATAACAAATCCAACTATCTAACACTTCCTAATCTCTTGGATCCTGAACGGAGACGCGAACTTCCTGGCGGCGTAGCTGGCGCGACTGCGTGGTGACCGCGCTCTGGTGCTGCCCGTCGCGGCCCCATCCTTCAGCCACTTGTCTTGGCGCGACAACGATAGACATTTCCCACCATAACATCTCTCGCCCCCTCAACGAACAGCTCGTCCTCGAGCTGGAAATCGAGGAAGAGGGCCTTGAACGCTTCAACGTGCCGACAGCTTGTTCTTATCACTTATCACAGCGACACTACGCCGTTGAGCTCCTTCAACGTGCCGGCATGGCTGAGTCACTCTACAACGTGCCCCTGTTGCTGATCCATCCGCGTACCGGAGCCTTGCTGGCGCACTCCAGTACCTCACGCTGACTCGTCCTGACTTGGCATACGTCGTCCAACAGGTGTGCCTCTTCATGCATGATCCCTGCGAGCCGCACCTCTCGATGATCAAGCGGATTCTATGCTACCTGAAGGGCACTCTCCTCCGGCCTCCACATTGGTGTCGGCCTTGTTCAGTCATTGGTCGCCTACTCCGATGCCGACTGGGCTGGCTGCCCCGATTCTCGGCGCTCCACCTCCGGCTATTGTGTCTACCTCGGCGACAATCTGATTTCTTGGTCCTCCAAGCGTCAGACCACGGTCTCCCGCTCCAGTGCAGAAGCAGAGTACCGTGCTGTTGCTCATGTGGTGGCCAAGTGCTGCTGGTTGCACCAGCTCCTGCAAGAGCTCCACGTCTCCATTGCTTCGGCGACGGTTGTCTACTGCGACAATGTCAGCGCTGTCTACATGACAACCAACCCCGTTCATCATCGTCACACGAAGCACATTGAGATTGATATTCACTTCGTCCATGAGAAGGTCGCCTTGGGACAAGTTTGGGTTCTTCATGTGCCGTCCTCTCACCAATTCGTAGACATCATGACCAAGGGCCTTCCTGTACAGCTATTTACTGAATTCAGGTCCAGTCTATGCGTCCGGGATCCTCCCGCTTAGACTGCGGGCGGGTATTAGGCAGGCCTACGTGTGATTAGCTATAATTAACACCTACTATGTATACTTGCACCTACTATGTATACTTGATTGTATTCCTTGTATACCCAGCCATATTGGTTATATATATATGAAGGTCACCCCCCATATTGGGTGTGAGGTGTATCTCTACAGTATGGTCGGGGCGGAGGCCTAGATGGACGGCATAAGCGGTGGCGTGGAGATCTCCGAAATGACAGGGCCCGTGGTGGGGAGCTGCGGAATGCCTCCGTAGCCCGGGAGACCGTACGACAGGAATTGTGGCGCAGAGGCAGACGGACGACCCTCGACGGTTGCCATGCGCGCGGAGATGTAGCCCATCTGGCACTGCAGGCCATAGATGGCCGCGGTGAGTGCGTTGAGGGTGTCGGTCGGGATAGCGGTGAGCGGGGGCTGCGGAGTGGCGGGTGGCGCGGAAGTGACGATGGCGGTGGTGGTGACCATGGGCGCAGAAGGATTCATGGGTGGAACGGCGGAGGTGGTTGGTGGTGGTGGGAACGACGGCGGTGGCAAAAACTCTAGAACCGGACATGGCTGATACCAGATTGTTGGAGCCTACCCTACTGCGTAGAGAGTATGAGTGTGAGGTGGATGGGTGAGGCTTGAACGCCCGGCGGCGAGGTGGCGGCGCCGTGCTCGGCGCCGAGAGCGAGGATTGCAGAGCGAGAGAGCGCGTGCGCAATAGGGCCAGGGAGCGAGAGAGATTAACTCAATCTCTAGCTAACCTTCTTATTAACAAATGTTCCAAACTTATATGAAAATCCTAACAACTCATTAGCTAACTTTAAGGGATAACAAATCCAACTAACACTTCCTAATATCTTGGATCCTGAAAGGAGACGCGAATTTCCTTGCGGCGTAGCTGACACGACTGCGTGGTGCTGCCCATTGTGGCCCCATCCTTCAACCACTTGTCTTGGCGCGACGACGATAGACATTTCCCACCATAACATAATTAGTCAGCTATTCAAACCCCATCCACTCATCCATCTAACAAAAGAGAAATGGCTCGTCCCATCCATCCAACCAAACAGGCAGTATGGATAAGTCCATCACGAAATCCATGGATAGCTATATCCCATCCAACATTGCCCTTAAACCAAACGCACCTTTAGCTTTTCTAGGCACATAGCTTTTGCTATGTCCCTAGATAGCGCATATATCTAGGTACATAGCGCGTATATCAAGCTATGTACCTAGAAAAGCCAACACGACTTATAATTTGGAACGCAGGGGGCGCTAGTCAAGAAGTGCCAAAACTTACCCTAAGTGCCTCTGGCACAAGACTTCGTACTGGAATATCAGAAAGCTCAAGCCTCAAACCAGATTCCCTTGCAAGGATTATGACCTGTCCCAACAGTACCAATTAACTGCCACAAATAATAGTAAACAATTTTGACAAAGAAAATTGTGCCTCATTCTCCACACAACTATATATAAACATTGATCATTTTGAATTTTTTGTTGATCAAATTGAAAAAGATACAGCAGTACTCTTAGAACATCCAATGGACAACTTAAAAATAATTCATGTTGTGTCATCTAGAGAAGTGATACATTAGCTTCACAAGAGGAAATGGTAATGAAATTGCTTCCCTATATAATGAACATAAAAGCTCAAGTCAGACATTTATTTTGGGGTAATGAAAGCACGGCAAGACTAAAGTTCCCCCATTGACTTGGATAATGAGGAAGAAATGTGGAGCCTAGAAGAAGGTTTTAGAAAGAACAAATGTCTAATCTAAATCAGAAAATTGTAGCCCAGTCCTTCCCATACCAAGACCTCCAAATCATAATGTTATTCTAACAGAAATTGTACCCAAAACCATATAGATCTAACAGTAACAAGTACAAGTTGTACAGTTTACAAATTTAGTAGAAAACAATCAGTACCTTCCTGGCAACATCAGTACCAGACAGATCATCTCTTGGATCTGGTTCCGTGTATCCGGCTTCTTTTGCTTCAGCAACAACATCACTAAAGGTTCTTGCTCCTTCAAAGTTGTTAAAAATATAACTTAACGTTCCACTGCAATTAAATAAACAGTTAAAACATATTAATGGCAATAAACTTAATAATGAACAAAAATGTACGAAGCACAGTCTACAGGTTCAACAGGGACTGTATAAACAGTGAAAATATGGTATCAGAAAAAATCAATGTGAATCCAATAAAAAACCTGTACTCTAAAATTACTCCCTTGTGCTCGTACTTATCTAAGGATCTGGTACATCCCTCATACAAAACATGTGCTATAAAATTACTCCCTTGTGCTCACACTTATCCAAGGATCTGGTATATCCCCTTGTGCTCATACATAACAAAGGATCTGGTATATCACATAAAAATACTAATATGCTCATGCCATCATTTAATCTGAAACTATACTGACCTGAAAATCCCTTCAATACGCAACATCTTGTCACCTGTCTCTAGGAGACCACGCAGAGTGCTAATAATAGGGAGGCCAGCACCAACAGTGGCTTCATAGAAGTAATGAGTATATGATGCACGCTGAAGAGTTCTAAGTTTCAGATACTGCAGGTCCGGGAGAATACAATAGTTAGTCAAAGAAAGCAACAGAATAGAGTCTAGCAAAATATTGGTTCATTCTATTTAATGTTCAGATAGCCTGTAACCATTTAACAGCCAAACCAAAACTACTATCAAAGAAATGCAAAAACAGAGAACATTCTCAGCAAAAAGACATGGTCAACAAAATTATTACCCTGTCAAGTGGCCCTGAATTTGCTTTCTTGTTTGGAGTGATGACATGGATTCCTTTCTTTAGCCAATCATAATAGTGAGATGCAACATTTGTGTCTGCTGTACAATCTACCAAAACTCTGTTAGGGAATAAGTGATTCTCAGACAAATGATGAACAAATTTATCAAGATTGGCAGGTTCTGCTTCAGTTTGTAGCTTCTCTTTCCACTGGGTCAAATCTATTCCTCTACACACAAAAAAAAAAAAACCTGAATAAGCAACATACAGAGAAATACCATATATCCATATATCAGTATCGTTATCATTACCACAACAGTAAATGAAAGGGGCTGTTTGACAAGCCAAGGCAACCAAGCATAGCAATTGTGTATGTTATTGTGATAAAATAAGAATTCTGTAACAGCATAATTTGACTACAGAAGAACTTATGGCCACACTACCCTAGTTAGTAAAATTACCACTAGAGAGAATAATCACCAACTTAATAAATCTACTCAGTTCAGATAAAAGTATAGTTGCAGATGTAAAATGCCGAGGGGAAAAACTACCACTTTTTTACTTACATATCACTTAAAAGCATTGTCCTAGAACCAGTTATTCCCATGACACGCAAATCAATGTTCAAATTTTCCTTGAGGGAAGCAGCCTGCACAATAGTTTAGATGAAATGTAAATTACAATATAAAATCCCGATCTAAGAGGAATTACAATATACAACCCTGATCAAAGAGGAATTACAATATAAAACCCCAATCAAAGAGGAATTGGCAACTTGTTCACAAAAGAGAGTAAATGGTCTAGTAAAACATTTTTAATGGTTCACTGTGAATTTAGTATGTTAGACAGCTGTTAGGTTTAGTGGGCTGCGCCCTTTGGGCCCGTGGCCACAGGCCCTGAGCCTCTTGAACATCTTGATAGATGATTAGTCATAGGCAAGGATCTCCGATGATTGGTCATACTTCTATAAACAAAACCCTAGGAATCCTTTCCTATATATTCATGTACCGTATACCTCTCTAATATATCTATTATTCAAGAGCCATATCCTGACTTAAATCATATGAAAGGGTCGATCCTCTACCTAAATGCTTCCGCCCAACCCTTACCTCTTCCCATGGACGCACCATCAGCCAAAGACAAGGCTGCCCTGTACCCCACTGGTGCTGCTGCAGCCGCCACCAAATCAAAGGCCGACGCCGAGGAAGGCGAGCGCCTCGCCGTCGCCAGTCGTGAGGCCAAGGAGAGGCACGCGCAAGCCACCAACGCTGCTGGCGAAAGCTGCTCACCCGCGCCCAGGACGCCAAGAACGAAGCCGTCGCCGCAGCCCAGGAGCATGACACCACCACCAACGCCCATCACACAACGCCCTAGCCCACGCCACTGCTGCAGATCAAACCCTGGAAGATGATGAGGCCGAGTCCCCATGCGTCCATGACAGTTTCCACCAGCCCGTCCAAGATGCCATGCTTCTCCATGAATCCGCAGCCATCAACCTCCAATCGCAGGTTGTTGCCGTACAGAACATTCAGATGTTGGTCCCGACTGTTCTTGGCCTTGCTGCCAGCAATTACACACACTGGCGCGGTGAACTCCTAGTTCTCGGCAAGTATTCTCTCCAGGAGCACGTCCTTGCAAACGTCAGTGGTCGCTCCTTCCCGGACTGCACACATGGATTTTGTTGTCCTGTTCTGAATTTGCAGCACCATCTACAGCGACCTCGAAGAGACCGTGATGTCCACCACGCACCAGGTCTGGCTTGCCCTTGAGAATCAGTACATTGGCAACGACGAGAACTGCGCGCTGTACCTTGACGCTGAGTGCCACAACTTCGTTCAGGGCGACCTCTCACCTCGGACTACTACACATCATTCAAGGCCTCAACGAGAAGCACAGCTCCATTGGTATGCACCTCAAGCGTGGCCGGCCCTTCCTAGCATTCCTCGAGGCCCACCCTGATCTGCTTCTTGAGAAGCTCACCCTCGCCAACCGATCGTCCACTCTGGTCACCGCTTTCACCGCCTCCAGAGGGACGGCCACCACCCCACCTACTGGAGCCCTTTCATGCCCCGGCACCACAGCAGCCCTCCGCTTCCGGGGGCACGTTGTCCGGGGGCAGGACAAAGCCCCCTGGCCACAAGCAAGCACGGCAAACGTAGTGCCTGCAATGGGCAGGGCGGCGTCCAGCAGCCTGGCACTGCAACTCCCAGCACTCTGGCTGGCGCTGGCCCAGCTACTCTTGGGCCCTGGGCATCCTTCTTCAACATGGTTATGGTCCATTCAGATGTGGCCCGGCAACCGCCGCCGCTAACTCCTATTCCTGAAGTCCATCAACCTAGGCCGGTCCAGCAGCCGCTGACTCCTCCGGCCCAGCAGACTCACACTTGTTAGGGAATTGGATACGGCAAATCAGTGGGATGTGGTATTCTTAAAACTAATATCTTTATTCTCTTCTCACACACACACATATACAGTTCAAGGCTATCTGAAGCTAGTCTTTCTAGCTTTCTAACTAGCTTCAATATACATACAGCTCAAGGCTATCTGAAGCTAGCAATCCTTATACAATCTAATTTAATAACTTACCTACAAAGGAGCATGCCCTTGCCATTTGGGGCGGTTTGCTACAGTAACCACCCTTACGTTGCAGTGCATGATACACAAAAAACTACTCCCTCAGTCCCATAATAAGTGCACTGCTGCAGAGCCGAGCACAGAGCGTAGGCACGCGGGGCGATACAGAGTAGCGCGGAGTCAACGGCTGCGAGCACATGGCTGGTCACCATGCCGGCTAGCACGACGGTGGGGTCCGGGAGACACTTGGCATCCGCGTGCTCTCCCTCGCCTGCCGGGGACGAGAGCAAGGACACGGGTGTCGGGCCCAGAGTTCATAATTTCGGCCGATTTTCACCGAAATTTGCAGAAAATCGTTTCTACCGGCAAGGCCCGGTGAAAGCCCATACTGGCCTTCTAATCTTGGCCTGATTTGATTTTTTTTAAGCCCAATCGTGATAGTTATAAGTCTTGTGCCTATCTATTAGGAGTAGCTGGTGCCTGTGTCAGCACCCTTATCATTTTATCTTGCTTTACTTTAGCATGTACTGTTTACTTTAGCATTTACTAGTTGGAATATGCTGTAATCCTTTCTTAAGGACCAAGTATGCTGTCCTATATGTATCCCCAACCTGCCATGTTTATGGTAAGGCTAATGAAATCAGAAATCTAGCTCCAAAACCTGTGCTTTTGTTCCAACAAATGGTACCAGAGCCTAAGTTCATCTGGGTTCCACCCTTACCCATCCCAATCCCGTAGCCATGTCCTATCCTCCCAGTAACCATTCCTACGCCGTCTACACCCGGTGTGGCCGGTCGGCTGGCGTTGGCGGCGCTGCAGAGTCTTCACGGGTGGAGGACGAGCGCACAGCAGCCCAAGCCGCAGCAGATCGGCGAGAGGAGGCGGTGGTGCGAGCCTAGGTGGTTGCGCAGGCGGCGCGGCTGGCGGTGGCAGAGCTCGCAGCGGCGCGTGCTGCTGAGGCAGTGGTAGCAGAAGCTGTTGCCTTGCGCTGTGAGGACCCACGGGGATTGGGCGGCGATGCGACGCGGGAGCGGCAGGGCGCGTATGCGCGCCTGGGCGCTGGCACGGGTAGAGCGGGCGCTGCTGACGACGAGCGGGCGCGGGATGCACGTGCGGACAGCGAAGCAGAGGCCGAGCAAGTGGAAGCGACCCTGCGCGGCGCGGGTGCGGGCCCAGGCGGACCGCGTGGACGCGTTGCGGTCGCCGAGCGGGCCCAGGACGCACGGGCGGCTCACGACGCCGATGCGTGGCTCGCGCGGGAGGAGGAGCGCGACGCACGGGCGGACCAAGACCTGGGCGCACGCGAACGGGACTTCGGCACCCCAGGCAGACGCGGCTTCGGCCTCGACCTCGACGGATGCGGACGGGACTTTGGCGCCCCAGGCGGACGCGGCTTCGACAGCGGCCTGGCTGGACGCTGTCGCGACGGCCTCAACCGTGACGCGGGTGCACGTGATGCCCGGATCGATCGCGGCCCGGAGGTGCAGCGCCAGCGTGAGCTCGCGGAGCTAGAGCAGGCTCTGCGGGACTTCAACACACGCAACCCCGGCGGACGCGGCCCCGGCGGGCGTGAGCAGAGCGGACGGGACACTGGCGCGTGGAGCCCTCACAGGCGGCATGCCTCCCCTTCCCCAAACCAGCGCCGTGGTCGCTGTGGCCAGCGCGACTCCCCTCTCGTCATCCAGACCGTCTTCAAGGACGCCGGTGCCGGCGGCGGGTGGCCCATACTCACCAAGACCAATTGCGCCGAGTGGTCCATGGTGATGAAGGTGAAGATGCAGGCGCGGCGCATGTGGGACACGGTACGGTACGGCGACGCCGACTTCGACGAGGATCGGCGGGCACCGGAGGCGCTTCTTGCTGCTGTTCCGCCGGAGATGCACTCCTCTCTCGCGTACAAGGAGACCGACAAGGACGCCTGGGACGCCATCGCTGCGGCACGCATCGGCAGCGACCGCGCCCGCAGATCCACGCTGTAGAAGCTAAACCTGGCTTTCAAGCCAGGTGAGGACGTCGGCGACTTCGCTCTCCGCCTCAACACCCTGATGCAGCAGTTGGCGTGGTACGGCGACGACGATGACATCGACAAGGAGAGAGCTGTCGAGAAGTTCCTCCGCGTCGTCCCCAAGAAGTACTTGCAGGTCACCATAGCGATCGAGATGCTATGAGACTTCTCCGAGCTGTCGATCGAGGAGGTAACAGGTCGCCTCAAGGCCGTCGACAACCGCGAGCAACTACCTCCCTCAGAGCCGGTCACCATCAGTGGCAAGCTTCTCTTCACCTAGTGGCTCGCCCGCCAGCAGGAGCGGAAGAAGGGGGAGGCCTCGGGTTCTTCGGCTTTGGGTTCATCGAGCAGCCCAAGCGTCGGCCGCACAAGCGGGACAAGGCGCCTGGTGGCGCTCCTGACAGCACCGGTGGCAAGCGCAAGGCTACCCACGACGACACCTGCAAGAACTGCGTCAGGAGCGACCATTGGGCCAAGGACTACCGGCAGGCGAAGCGTGGCAGTCAGGCACACGTCGCGCAAGCGCAGGAGGGTGACGAGCCAACTCTGTTCCTCGTACTCGGAGCTTCGGGCTGCACTCCTCTCCCGCGTCGGCCGCCGCTGCGCTCCTTTACCTCGACGAGCCGCGGGCCCATGTCTTCCTCGGCAACAGGTCCAACGGCGACAAGATCAACGGATGGTACCTAGATACCGGCGCGACCCAACACATGACGGGGCGGCAGGAGTACTTCACCGAGCTTGACTCCGAGGTTCGAGGCTCCATCAAGTTCGGGGCAATGTTTTCCTAAACGGTAAACGGTCTTTACACGGTCGCCCTTCGTTTAGCGTTTAGGCTGTTTACACGGTGTTTAAACGAAGTTAAACGGTCTAAACGGTTTTGTACTTTTAAAAAAAAATACATATAATTATATATGTGCATGTAAAAAATCAAGTATTCTAGCATTTATACATATTTATCCGAGTAAAAATCAATTATTTTGGTATGTATATATATTTATGCATGTGAAAAGAACCGAATATAGATATTTATGCATGTAACATATCAAGTGTACACATTTATAAATATAATAAACTTAAGTATACAAATTTATCCATACAAAACTGAACTAGATTTACCTCGTGTTCGCCTAAACGGACGTTTAAACAGCTGTTTAGCCCGTTTAATGATGTTTATCTCCGTTCCGTTTAGGCCGTTTTTTCCGTTTTTTGACCGTTTAAACGATCAACCGTTTAATTTCCGTTTACCCCATAAACAAAACAGTTTACCACCATTTACCGTTTACTGGCCGTTTAATCCGTTTAGGCGAACATTGGTTCGGGGTCACCTCCGCCATGGAGATCAAGGGCGTCGGCTCCGTCGTCTTCACTGCCAAGACCGGCGAGCACTAGCTGCTCAGCGGCGTCTACTACATCGCCGCGTTGAGGAACTCCATCATCAGCTTGGGATAGCTAGATGAGAACGGCTCGCGCGTGGAGATCGAGAACGGGGTACTACGCATCTGGGATCGGCGTCGCCGACTTCTCGCCAAGGTGAACAGAGGCACCAATCGCATCTATGTTCTCCACATGCAGGTGGCGCAGCCCGTGTGTCTTCCAGCCCGCCGTGATGACGGCGCCTAGCGGTGGCACGAGCGATTTGGGCACCTCAACTTCGAGGCCCTGAAGCAGCTCGGCAACATGGAGATTGTGCAGGGCATGCCGCGAGTCGAGCACGTTGAGCAGTTCTGCGACAACTGCGCCCTCACCAAGCAGCAGCGGCTCCCCTTCCCCCGCCAGGCGAGCTTTCACGCCAAGGAGAAGCTGGAGCTTGCGCACGGCGACCTCTGCGGCCCCGTGACACCAGCTACACCTGGAGGACGGCGCTTTTTCCTCCTCATCGACAACGTGTCCCGCTACATGTGGGCGGTCCTGCTCGACACCAAGGCGGCAGCTGCAGACGCCATCAAGCTGATGCGGAGGAGTGCGGCCGCAACGCACCGACAACAGCAGCGAGTTCACGACGATTGAGTTCGCGGCGTACTACGCCGCCGAGGGGATCCGGCACCACTTCTCCGCGCCGTACATCCCATAGCAGAACGGCGTCGTTGAGCGCCGCAACCAGAGGGTGGTGGCCACCGCCCACGCCCTCCTCGAGCAGAGAGGGATGCCGGCAATCTACTGGGGTGAGGCGGTGATGACCGCCGTTCACCTGCTCAACCGCTCGCCCACCAAGGCCCTCTACGGCAGGACACGATACGACGCTTGGCACGGGCGCAAACCGGTGGTGAGCCACCTCCGCGTCTTCGGCTGTCTCGCCTTCACCAAGGAGCCCAACCACATCGGCAAGATCGACGACCGGAGCACGCCTGGGGTCTTCATCAGCTATGCTGAGGGCGTCAAGTCCTACTGCATCCACGACCCTACGAAACATCGCATCCGCATCTCCCGTGACATCGTGTTCAACGAAGAGCGAGGTTGCGCCAGGGACAAGGCGGTCGAAGACGGCTCAACTTCGACTCTCAGAGACTTCGTTGTCGACTACGTCCACTTCGAGGGAGACAGGGAAGCTAGCAGCTCATCTTCACCGAGCTCGTCTACCTCAACACCCGGCTCGCCATCAGCTCCGGCGAGTCCACCGCCTACACCACCAGCGAGTCCTCCACCTACACCACTGTCTACGCCCTGCTCTCTTACACCGACTCCCCAATCTCCTGCATCGGCGCCCACAACTCCGAGATCGGCACCAGCAGTTTTGGTCTGTGACAAGCAGCGTACGATGGAGTTCGCCACTCCGCTGTCCATCAACAAGGACCGCGTCGATGCCGACCACGACGACGAGCCTCTGCGCTACCACACCTTGGACAACATCTTCGGCGATCAGCCCGTCCCTGGACTGGCGATGCACAACTTCAAGGCGGAGCTGCACCTAGCGCACGAGGACGGCGAGCCCCGCTCATTCAAAGCGGAGGGAGACGCGGCATGGCGCGCCGCGATGCAGCAAGAGATGGACGCGGTTGAGCGGAACCGGACGTGGGAGCTAGCGGATCTTCCTGCCAGCCACCGCGCCATCACCCTTAAGTGGGTCTTCAAGCTCAAAAAGGATGAGGCCAGGGCGGTGATCAAGCACAAGGCGCGTCTCATGGCGCGCGGGTTCGTTCCGCAGGAGGGAGTCGACTTTGACGACGCTTTCGCGCCCGTTGCGCGGATGGAGTCCGTCCGTTTCCTCGTGCTGGCGGCCCAAGAGGGCTGGCGTGTGCACCACATGGACATCAAGTCCGCCTTCCTCAACGATGACCTGAAGGAGGAGGTCTACGTCCACCAGCTGCCGGGATTCATCATCCCCGGCAAGGAGAACAAGGTTCTCCGCCTGCGCAAGCCCCTCTATGGTTTGCGACAGACACCACGAGCTTGGAACCCTCAGGCAAATGGGGTTCCAGCAGAGTCCTCAGGAGGCTGCTGTCTACCGACAGGGCAAGGGAGGCAATGCTCTGTTGGTAGGCGTCGACGTCGATGACTTGGTGATCACTGGCACCAAGGAGGCCGAGGTGGAGGCGTTCAAGGAGGAGATGAAGGCAACCTTCCAGATGAGCGACTTGGGCCTTCTCTCCATCTACCTGGGGATCGATGTCCATCAGGGCAGCTCCAGCATCTCCCTTCGCCAACCGCCTACGCCAAGGGCAGCGTCGAGTTGGGCGCGCTCACCGGCTGCAGCCTAGCCCACACTCCCATGGAGGAGAGGCTGAAGCAGAGCCGCGACAGCACGGCGAAGGAGGTCGACGCCACGCAGTACCGGCGCATTGTGGGAAGCCTTCGCTACCTCGTCCACACGCGGCCAGATCTGGCGTTCGCCATTGGCTACGTCAGTCGGTTCATGGAGCAACCGACGACAGAGCATCAGCATGCCATCAAGAGGATCCTCCGCCACGTCGCGGGCACCAACGACTACGGCTTGTGCTACCCGAGGTGCCCCGACGCAAAGGACTTCATCGGGTACAGCGACAACGACCTCGTCGGCGACATCGACACAAGCAAGAGCACCAGCGGGACGCTGTTCTTCCTTGGCAAGTGTCTGGTCAGCTGGCAGTCGGTCAAGCAGTAGGTGGTGGCTCTGTCCAGTTGCGAGGCGGAGTACATCACAGCCACTACCGCTTCGACTCAGCACTGTGGCTGGCTCGGCTACTGGGCGATCTCCTTGGCAAAGACGCAGAACCAGTGGAGCTCAGGGTGGACAGCAAGTCCGCCTTGGCCTTGGCGAAGAGCCCCGTCTTCCATGAGTGCAGCAAGCATATCCGCATCAAGTACCACCTCATCAGGAGCTGCTTGGATGAGGGGATCATCAAGGCCGGCTACATCAGGAGCTTTGTCGACTTTCTCACCAAGTCCCTTGGGCGAGTCAAGTTCTAGGAGCTTCGCGCCAGGATTAAGATGGCTCAAATTCCCCAGAAGTCGCCACACAAGAAACCGAACCTATGTGGCCCATATATCTAAGCCCATGTATATACCCCGCTTGTTGAAGCCCTAGGCGAAGGAAATCCATTTCTCTCCTCAGCCGCCGCCTCCTCTCTGCTCTCAGTCACCTGATGCTCGTTTCCTTTGGGGGCGACCTCCAGGGGTCCAGCTCTTTGCGGTGCGGTGCAGCAGGCAAAGCGCGAAGGACAGCGGGTGCCCGTTGCGCTGCTGGGAAGGGGGCCGACGGAAGCGTACGTGTGAGCTTGTTGTGGCGAGTTCCGGTCCGCTGCCTGCAACCTCTCTGTTCCCATTCGATTGCCCGCACTAGTGTCTCCGGCCAAGGCAACGACACGTACTGCAGCAATACAACGTGATTTCTTTGATTCAACATTCAGCGAGTTTAATTTGTTTGCTTTGTTTCTTCTAGATTCAGCTACTGATTTTGCTTCTGAAACCAACTATGTTTTATTATTGGCTAATGAAGTCAGCTATCTGTTGTAGATTGAAAATTCTAGGCTTTTTCGTTCAAAAATTTCATAAATTTCGTCCAATCTCAGAGAGACTTTCAAATAGATTTGACCAATTTTTGCATCGAAATTTTCTAAAAATCGCGAAATCCGTTTCTACCCAGTAATTTTTCACCAAACGACAGCGTGCACATGACGCGGGGCGCACGCAGCAGGGCAGAGCTAAGGCGTGGGGTCGCGCGGCACTCGCGTGAAGAACGGAGACGGTGGAGCCTGCTCCCGTTCGGTCAGAGGAATAAGAGAATGGGGGTGGGAAAGGCTGACGGGGCCAGGCTACGCATCAGCAAGAGGGAGGGAGCTAACGAGTACCCCTTCTGCAGCATCCTGTACAGCAGCCCGGACGGACTTGGATGGCGTCGGCCGACGAGGCAGGTGGATGGCCAGCGGCTTGGAATGATGCAACACGGCTGACAAGGCAAGCGGCGGCAAACGGGTGCCTCGAGGATCTTGGAGAAGTGGTGTACAACCTTGGCAGGGAGGCCGGTGTCCAGCGCGGCCATGGCAGCCGCGTGGTGCCAGAGCAGGAGTTTCACGTGCGTCCATCGCCCGGATTATGAACGTCAAGCCAGACTTGGATGTTTTGCTGGACGAAGGGAGCCACGGCGGCAGCGGCGAACAACGAGAAGCTATCATCCGACCAGCATACGCTTGTTAAGTGTATGAAGGCCCTTATATCTATAGGCCCATATAGCCCATGAGGCTCTCTATATATAGTCCTCTCCACTTGTGGAGTGATTGTCTTCTGAGATCCCAAAGGTTCATAACATGGTACCAAAGCCATGGATTAGGGTTAGGACTAGATTAGTCTGATTCACCCACGATCCATTTTTTTCTCCTTGGGATCCTTTCTCTGATTCGCGCGGCCCGTCGTCGCGCTGGTCATCCGTGCGGCCCGTCGTCGCGCAGCCGATCCATCCTTGACCATCAGCGGTGCGTGCCCGTCGCCGCGCGTGTCTGCTGTGGTGTGGCCCGTCGCCACGTCCGTGCGCCGATTCCGCCCGTCGCGACCCCGACTCCGCCCGTAGCGGACTTCTTCGGTCACCCATCGCAGACTTCTTTCCGCGCCCATCCAGGCGCGCGTCCACGTGTGCGGTGCCGGTTCTTCCTAACCCTTCCCGCCTTTGCACCGTCCGCACATCGCCCGTCGCCCGTGGCTCATCACTCGCGAGGGTCTTTGTCAGCTCATCGCCTCCTCAATCTCCGACTGCCCTGCTCTGCCCGCCTGTTGTTGGATAGAGCAGAGGAGGTCCTGCATGTCCAGAAAACATAGGGGGTCGTCTGCTTCTTATACCACTGTGGTAACAGATCGCTGCTTCCCTCTTCCTTGGACAACTGTTAGCAGCCCTTTCAATCATGTCTTAGCTTAATGCAATTGTCATCAGGATCACTTTAGAGGGTCCAAATTATCCTGAATGGGCTTTCTGTGTGGAAACTACATTAAGGGGTCATGGTTTACTTTTTCATCTAACTGATAATGCCCCTAAGCTTAAGGAGGATGGTAGTAATGCTACTGCAGTAAAAGATTGGGGTATCAATGATGGCAAAGTGATGGCTGCCATGGTCAACAGTACTAAACAATCCTTGATTATGAGTCTTGGTCATCTTTGTGGATCTCGTTTGTCCTCTATGATAAATAAAGGTTATTTAGGTCATACATCTATTGAGTCTAGCTTTCATTGTAAGGGTTGTAAGCTTGGCAAACAAATACAACTTCTTTATCCTTCTAGTGTTTCTCATTCTGCTAGACCTTTTGATCTTATTCATTCTGATGTATGGGGTCCTGCACCTTTTGTGACAAAAGGTGGCCACAAATATTATGTCATTTTTATTGATGACTATTCTCGCTATACATGGATTTATTTCATGAAACATCATTCGCAATTGTGTTCCATTTATCAGTCTTTTGCTCGAATGGTTCACACAATTTCTACTCCCATTAAAGTTCTTCGTTCTGACTCTGGGGGTGAATATTTGTCTACTGCCTTTCGCCAATTTCTATTGTCTGAGGGTACCCTTGCACAGCTCTCTTGTCCAGGTGCTCATGCTCAGAATGGTGTTGTTGAACGAAAACATCGTCATCTCATTGAGACAGCTCGCACACTTCTGATTTCATCATTTGTCCCTTCTCATTTTTGGGGTGAAGCTGTTACCACTGTTGTCTATCTCATCAATAGGCAACCTTCATCCAAATTGTCTGGTCAATGTCCTGGTGAAGTACTTTATGGTACTCCTCCTAGCTATGATCATCTCTGAGTTTTTGGATGCACTTGCTATGTTTTGCTTGCACCTTGTGAGCGCACAAAATTGACTGCACAATCTGTTGAATGTGTTTTTCTAGGGTATAGTCCTGAGCATAAAGGTTACCGATGTTATGACCCTTCTTCTCGTCGCATACGTACCTCTCATGACGTTACCTTTGATGAGGATCGACCCTTCTTTTATAACCCTTCCACCAAGCCTTCATATTATCCCACAGAGTCCACCTCCTTTTTGAGTCTTCCTCCAATTTCATCCAGCGATGATGCCTCTGCACCATCTGATCCTCCTATTTCCATCACCCCACTTGTACCTCCTCCTACAACATTCTCGCCTCCATCTCATTCTTTTTCCAAACCACCTATTATACATGTATTCAGCCATCGTCCTAGAAATCCCTCCCAGCTTTCGTCCAGTTCTACCACCTTGGCTAGTCCTGATGAGCCCGCTGTTGACGCTTCTAATAATAATATTGATGATTCACATGCTGATGAGTTACAAGTTGCTCCACGATATAATCTTCGAGACCGCAGTACCATTCACCCTGTAGAGAAGTATGGTTTTCCCCATGTGCATGCTATTGTTGATGAGCCATCCAATTATCAGGAAGCTTCTCGTATTCCAGAATGACAGCTAGCTATGTCTGAGGAACTTACTGCCCTTGATCGTCAAGGCACTTGGGATCTTGTTCCATTGCCATCGCACACAGTACCTATTACATCTAAGTGGGTATTCAAAGTTAAGACCAAGTCAGATGGCTCTATAGAGAGATATAAGGCCCGTCTTGTTGACAGAGGTTTTCAACAGACTCATGGTCTAGATTATGATGAGACATTTGCCCCTGTTGCTCATATAACAACGGTTCGTACATTAATTGCAGTGGCTGCTTCTTCTTTGCCTATATCTCAAATGGATATCAAGAATACTTTTCTTCATGGTGATTTGACTGAAGAAGTTTTTATGCAACCGCCCCCAGGTGTTGTCGCTCTGTCGTCTTCGTCGTCCTTTATATGGCCTTAAACAGGCTCCTCGTGCTTGGCATGAGCGTTTTGTCTCAGTAATACGGGCTGCTGGTTTTTCACCTAGTGATCATGATCCGGCTTTATTTGTTCATTTGTCACCACGTGGTCGTACGTTGCTTCTTCTATATGTTGATGATATGCTGATTATGGGTGATGATGAGGATCACATTTCCCAAGTGAAACAACAGCTCAGTGCTGAATTTCAGATGTCTGATTTGGGTCCTCTCAGTTATTTCTTAGGCATTGAGGTCAAGCAATCTACTAAGGGATACCATCTTTCTCGCCTAAGTACATACAAGATCTTATTGCTCGCTCAGCATCATCGATAATCGAATCGCCGCAAAACCTATGGATCTTCACTTGCGACTTTGTCCCACCGATGGGGTACTTCTTGAGGATCCTCTTGATATCAACATATTGTGGGCAGCCTTGTTTACCTCAACATCACCACCGGCCTCGATATTGCGCATGCAATCCATATTTTGAGTCAGTTTGTTTGTGCCCCAACTTCAGTTCATTTTGGACATTTACTTCGCGTGCTACGCTACTTACGGGGGACATCATCTCAAAGTTTATTCTATGCGCATGATAGTCCGCTTCAGCTTCATGCTTACTCGGACTCCACTTGGGTGAGTGACCCAACAGATCGATGTTCCATCACTGGATATTGCATTCTTCTTGGCTCTTCTCCTATTGCATGGAAGTCCAAGAAGCAAGCAGTTGTATCTCGCTCTAGTACGGAGGCCGAACTTCGAGCCCTGGCTACTACTACTGTAGAGATTGTATGGCTTCGATGGTTGTTGGCTGATTTAGGCATTTCTTGTGGTGCTGCCACACCTCTTCTCTATGATAATACAGGAGCCATACAAATTGCTAATGATCCTGTGTAGCATGAACTTACAAAGCATATTGGTGTGGATGCCTTCTTTACTCGGTCTCATTGTCATCAGAAAACTATCTCTCCAGTATGTGCCTTCGGAATTGCAATTGGCTAACTTTTTCACTAAAGCACAAACTCGAGAGCAGCATCGGCTTCACTTGATCAAACTCAATGCTTCAAATCCTCCGCTTTCACCTTGAGTTTGAAGGGGGGTGTTAAGTGTATGAAGGCCCTTATATCTATAGGCCCATATAGCCCATGAGGCTCTCTATATATAGTCCTCTCCACCTATGGAGTGATTGTCTTCTGAGATCCCAAAGGTTCGTAACAACACTCTCGCGGTGGAACGGCACCGAAGCGAGGCGGTGGCCGGCAAGGACGTGGCACTTGAGCTCCGAGATGTCGAAGCAGCGGAAGGAGCGGACAGGTGCCTATGTGGCAAGGCCACGTCATATGCTGGTGCTGGCGTGGCGGGTTTTGGACCATTGGTGTGCGACGGCAATAGATTAGGAACCTTTATGGTAGCTTTTTTAGTTTGAGGACCTAGATGAGAATGCCCCAAAAGTTTAAGGACCCACCCTGCATTTTACTCGTAAATTAAACTAGTGGAAACAAGGCTCAAATGTTAAGTGGCATGCAACTATAACTAGAACGTTATGCTGCATGTTGGGAACCAAACACTATTACTCATCCTATGATATGAGCGTCTTCATGCCATACCATTCCCAAAGTCCGATAGCATAAGTCTTGTGCACATTTAATCTGTTCGCTGCGGCTTCGCCACAGCCACAGCCGCGGCTCCTACATGAGAGGAATGAGCAGCCAAAGCAGCTGCAACAGCAGCTGTAAAAAAGTGGTACCGAACCAGCTTTGTTTAGTCCCTATGTTTGACCACCCCCACCCCCCCTGCTGTTGTTCCTGCGTGTTGATTGTTGACATCAGGGGAGTAGTTGGTATGCAGCCATGCTGCAAGTTGTAGCACAGTAGCTTACTAGGGCTCCTCACCTTGTTTCTATATCAATGTAAAGGTGAGGCTAGCTGTGGAGATCATCCCAGCAGCACTACACCATTGTGTTCGTGCCTTGTTTGTGTGACAAAATCAAGATCTAGCAGTGCCAGTTATCCATCAGTAACACCACTCATTGAGTAAGTCAATAATGGCCCAGAATAGAGGCAACGGTGCACAGTGGAGACGAGCATCACAAGTGACCAAGAGGAAGCCATGGAGTGGGGTGACAGTTCTTAATTCTCACTAGGTTTCACTAGTCAATACATGATGACTAGCTGCTCTAAATTCTAATTGAACATTGAAAATGAGCATGGAGCATACAACATAATGCTAGAAAACTTTTGAAAGTAACCCAAAGATATTGACATCAAGATAATAGTTCTAAAAGATCATACTTTCACATTCTCTAATAATCCACTTCTTCATGCAGTACGGAAACACAAGGCTTGCTTTGGTTTTATATACCTGATCCTTCAACTGATTAAGTAGTGTGCGACCAATCAACCCAGGTCCAATGATTCCAACAGCCAGTGTGGTTTTGGAGAGGAAGAACCTTGAGTGGGCAGCCCTCAGAGCCCGCACGCAGTCTTCTTGCTTCAGTACAACAGTAATGTTGTACTCACTGCAACCTTGAGCTATTGCCCTTACATTAATATTTGCCTGGATCCATCATTTTCATGGGATATTAGCACCGCTACCATGAAAAATATCTCAAGTACCAAATTTAGAGTGCAGAATACCTTAGCTAGTGCATCAAAAAGGGTCGCGCTGACTCCAGGTGTACTTGCCATCCTCAGGCCGACAGCAGCAAGGATGCTACAATTATGAATGACTTCAACCTGAGAAATAGAACCAAAGCAAGTCAAGATTGTACTCACATATTGAGATGTTATCCAACTCTATATATACAGATGTTCATATATGATAATATGAACAAAAAAAGAAAAAAGAACAAAGCAGCTACAGTCAGTAAACTCCAAACAACTTGGCCTCCTGCCCTTTTTAGTGTTAGAACCAAAACAAAGGTTTGGGGCTGAATTTCAGATTTCATTAGCCATGCCACAACTATGGCAGGTTGGGGATACATATAAGATAGCTTGCTTAAGCCTTAAGAAAGCTACAACATATTCTAGAGATGCTAAAGTAGATGCTAGGGATAAATATAAGGGCTGACACAGCCACCAACTACTCTAGATAATTATCCTAAGTAGAAAAGGACAAGACTTATAGCTGTCATTCTCCCCCTAAGTCTTGTGTGGCGCCTTCTGGGGAATTTGAACCATCCCAATCCTGGCGCGAAGCTCATGGAACTTGACCCGCCCAAGGGACTTGGTGAGAAGGTCGGCGAGCTGATCCTGGGTGTTGATGTAGCCGGCCTTGATGCTCCCCTCATCCAAGCAGCTCCTAATGAAGTGGTTCTTGATTCGGATATGCTTGCTGCGCTCATGGAAGACGGGGTTCTTCGCCATGGCCTGAGCTCCACTGCTTCTGCGTCTCTGCCCAGGAAATCGCCTAGCAGCCGAGCCAACCAGAGAGCTTGAGTCGAAGCGGTTGTGGCAGCGATGTACTCCGACTGCCAGCTGATTAGACACTTGCCGAGGAAGAATAGCGTCCCGCTGGAGCTCTTGCTTGTGTCGATGTCACCGGCGACATCGCTGTCGCTGTACCCGATGAAGTGCTCCGCACTGGGACACCTCGGGTAGTGCAAGCCGTAGTCGGAAGTGCCCGCGAGGTAGCGGAGGATCCTCTTGACGGCCTACTCGTGCTCCGTCGTCGGTCGCTGCATGAACCGACTGACGTAGCCAACGGCGAACGTGACAGTTAAAAGTCTTGTCCTTATCTACTTAGGATAATTATCTAGAGTAGTTGGCGGCTGTGTCAGCCCTTATCTTTATCCCTAACATCTACTTTAGCATCTCTAGAATATGCTGTAGCTTTCTTAAGGCTCAAGGAAGCTATCCTATATGTATCCCCAACCAACCATAGTTGTGGCATGGCTAATGAAATCTGAAATTCAGCCCCAAACCTATGTTTTGGTTCTAACAAATGATATCTAGAGCCTAAGTTCATCTGGGTTATACCTTTACCCCATCCCAATCCGTCGCCATGTCTCTCCACTCCTCGTCCTCTTCCTCCAACCGTTCCACCACCTCCAGCATACGTGCTACAGCAGCTGCAGTAGCCAGGCAGGAGGAGGCGGCCAAGCGTGCAACAGCAGCGAAGCGGGCGGCTCGCATCGCCCAGGCGGAGCTTGCTGCGGCGCGTGCGGCTGAAGCCGCCCACCAGGCAGCAGCGGAGGCGCGGGAGGTTGCAGCAGCAGCGGAGGCGCTCCATGCAGAGGCGGACGCGGGCGAGCAGGAGGACTACGGCGCCCGGGCGGGCGCGTCGGATCCAGGAGCGGCGGCGACTGCGGCTCTGAGCCGCGAAGCGGACGCCGAGCGGGCCTGGCCCGACGTTGGCGGCCTGGGCAGACGTGGTGGACGTGAGGCTGGCGACCGCGACGGCTTCAACAACCGACGCCGACGCGACGCGGGCCGCTTCGACGGACGACGCCGCGACTTCGACCGAGACGAGCTGGCGGCACGCGACGCCAATGCCTGGCTGGAGCGGGAGGAGCGGCGTGAGGCGCGGGACCTGGGCGGACGGGACACTGGCACGCGGAGCCCTCACAGGCAGCGCGCCTCCCCTTCCCCAGACCGGCGACGTGGTCGCCGTGGCCGGCCCAGCTCCCCTCCCGTCGTGCAAACCGTCGTCAAGGACGCCGGCGGCGGATGGCCCTTGCTCACCAAGACCAACTACGCCGAGTGGTCCATGGTGATGAAGGTGAAGATGCAGGCACGGCGCATGTGGGATGCGGTACGGTACGGCGACGCCGACTTCGACGAGGATCGGCGGGCACTGGAGGCGCGTCTTGCTACTGTTCCGACGGAGATGCACTCCTCCCTCGCGAACAAGCGGACCGCCAAGGACGCCTGGGATGCCATCGTCGCGCATTGGCAGCGACCGAGCTCGCAGGTCCACGCTTCAGAAGCTGCGTCAGGACTGGGAGAACCTGGTTTCAAGCCAGGTGAGGACGTCGATGACTTCGCCCTCCGCCTCAACACCCTGATGCAGTAGTTGGCGCGTTACGGCGACAACGACATCGACGAGGAGAGAGCTGTCGAGAAGTTCCTCCGCGTCGTCCCCAAGAAGTACTCGCAGGTCGCCATCGCGATCGAGATGTTGTTGGACTTCTCCGAGCAGTCGATCGAGGAGGTGACGGGTCGCCTCAAGGCCGTCGACAACCACGAGCAGCTACCTCCCTCAGAGCGGGTCACCATCGGTGGCAAGCTTCTCTTCACCGAGGAGCAATGGCTCGCCCGCCAGCAGGAGCGGAAGAAGGGGGAGGCCTCGGGTTCTTCAACTTTGGGTTCGTTGAGCAGCCGCAAGCGTCGGCCGCGCAAGTGGGATAAGGCGCGTGGTGGCGCTCCTGGCGGCGCCGACGGCGAGCGCAAGGCTACCCGTCGACGACACCTGCAACAATTGCGGGAGGACCAGACACTGGGCCAAGGACTACCGGCAGGCGAAGCGCAGCGGTCAGGCACACGTCACGCAAGCGCAGGAGGGTGACAAGCCGGCTCTGTTCTTGGTACACGGGAGCTTTGAGCCGCACTCCTCTCCCGCGCCGGCCGCCGTCGCGCTCCTCCACCTCGACGAGCCGCGGGCTCACGTCTTCCTCGGCAACAGGTCCGGCGGCGACAAGATCGACGGGTGGTACCACGACACCGGCGCCACCCACCACATGACCGGGCGGCGGGAGTTCTCTGAGCTCGACTCCGGCGTTCGAGGCTCCGTCAAGTTCGGGGACGCCTCCATGGAGATCAAGGGCGTCGGCTCCGTCGTCTCAACCGCCAAGACCGGTGAGCACCGACTGCTCAACGGTGTCTACTACATCCCCGCGCTGAGGAACTCCATCATCAGCCTGGGACAACAGGATGAGAACGGCTCGCGCGTGGAGATCGAACACGAGGTCTTGCGTATCTGGGATCGCCATCGTCGCCTTCTCGTCAAGGTGAACAGAGGCCCCAACTGCCTTTACGTCCTCCACGTGCAGGTGGCGCAGCCCGTGTGTCCTGCAGCCCGCCGCGACGATGACTCCTGGCGGTGGCACGAGCGCTTTGGGCACCTCAACTTCGAGGCCCTGAAGCAGCTCGGCAACAAGGAGATGGTGCAGGGCATGCCGCGAGTCGAGCACGTGGAGCAGTTCTACGACACCTGCGTCCTCACCAAGCAGCGGCGGCTCCCCTTCCCCCGCCAGGCGAGCTTCCGCGCCAAGGAGAAGCTGGAGCTCGTGCACGGTGACCTCTGCGGCCCCATGACACCAGCCACACCTGGAGGCCGGCGCTTCTTCCTGCTCCTCGTCGACGACGTGTCCCGCTACATGTGGGTGGTCCTGCTCGACACCAAGGCGGCGACTGCGGACGCCATCAAACGCCATCAAGCTACTATGGAGTGCGGCCGCAAGCTTCGGGTGCTACGCACCGACAACGGTGGCGAGTTCACGGCGACTGAGTTCGCGACGTACTGCGCCGACAAGGGGATCCAGCGCCACTTCTCCGCGCCCGTCGCGAACCCAGCCGCCATAAACTCGCCGCCGTTATCGGTGCGTAACACCCGAAGCTTGCGGCCGCACTCCACAGCAGCTTGATGGCACTTGATGGCGTCCGCAGCCGCTGCCTTGGTGTCGAGCAGGACCGCCCACATGTAGCGGGACACTACGTCGACGAGGAGCAAGAAGTAGCGCCGGCCTCCAGGTGTGGCCGGTGTCACGATGCCACAGAGGTCACCGTGCATGAGCTCCCGGCTTTCTCCTGACGCGAAGCTCGCTTTGGCGGGGAAGCGGGCCGCCGCCACTGGGAGGACGCAGTGTCGCAGAATCGCTCCACGTGCTCGACTCACAAAGATGCCCTCGCACCATCTCCTTGTTGCCGAGCTGCTTCAGGGCCTCGAAGTTGAGGTGCCCAAAGCGCTCGTGCCACCGCCAGGAGTCGTCGTCGCGGCGGGCTGCAAGACACACGGGATGCGCCACCAGGAGCGCCACCACACGCCTTATCCCGCTTGCGCGGCCGACGCTTGCGGCTACTCGACGAACCCGAAGCTGAAGAACCCGAGGCCTCCCCCTTCTTCCGCTCCCGCTGGCGGGCGAGCCACTGCTCCACGGTGAAGAGAAGCTTGCCACTGATGGTGACCGGATCTGTGGGAGGTAGCTGCTCGCGGTTGTCAACAGCCTTGAGGCGACGTGTCACCTCCTCGATTGACAGCTCGGAGAAGTCCAGCAACATCTCGATCGCGATGGCGACCTGCGAGTACTTCTTGGGGACGACGCGGAGGAACTTCTCGACAGCTCTATCCTCATCGATGTCGTTGTCGCCATACCGCGCCAACTGCTGCATCAGGGTGTTGAGGCGGAGAGCGAAGTCGTCGACGTCCTCAGCCGGCTTAAAAGCCAGGTTCTCCCACTCCTGACGCAGCTTCTGAAGCGTAGACCTACGGGCGCAGTCGCTGCCAATGCGTGCCGCGGAGATGGCGTCCCAAACGTCCTTGGCGGTCCGCATGTTCATGAGGGAGGAGTACATCTCCGTCGGAACAGCAGCAAGAAGCGCATCCAGTGCCCGCTGGTCCTCGTCGAAGTCGGTGTCGCCGTACCGTACCGCATCCCACATGCGTCGCACCTGCATCTTCACCTTCATCACCATGGACCACTCAGCATAGTTGGTCTTCGTGAGCATGGGCCATCCGCCGCCGGCGTCCTTGACGATGGTCTGCACGACGGGAGGGGAGCCGGGCCGGCCACGGCTACTATGGCGCCGGTCAGGGGAAGGGGAGGCGCGCTGCCTGTGAGGGCTCCGCGTGCCAGCATCCCATCCGCCCAGGTCCCGCGCCTCGCGACGCTCCTCCCGCTCTAGCCAGTCGTTGGCGTCGCGTGCCGCCCGCTCGTCCCGGTCGAAGTCGCGGCGTCGTCCGTCGATGCGACCCGCGTCACGTCCGCGTCGGTTGTCGAAGCCGTCACGGTCGCCAGCCTCACGTCCACCACGTCCGCCTAGGCCGCCCGCGTCGGACCAGGCCCGCTCGGCGTCCGCTCCACGGCGCAGAGCCGCAGCCAACGCCGCTCTTGCATCCGACGCGCCCGCCTGGGCGCTGTAGTCCTCCTGCTCGCCCGTGTCTGCCTCCGCACAGAGCGCAGTCGCTGCTGCTACAGCCTCCCGCGCCTCCGTTGCTGCCTGGTGGGCGGCTTCAGCCGCAGCAAGCTCCGCCTGGGCGATGCGAGCCGCGCAGCTCCGCTGCTGCAGCACACTCGGCCGCCGCCGCCTCGCACCTGGCTGTTGCAGCCGCTGCAGCACGTATGCTGGAGGTGGTGGAACGGTTGGAGGAAGAGGATGAGGAGTGGAGAGACATGGCAACGGATTGGGATGGGGTAAAGGTAGAACCCAGATGAACTTAGGCTCTAGATACCATTTGTTAGAACCAAAACACAGGTTTGGGGCTGAATTTCATATTTCATTAGCCATGCCACAACTATGGCAGGTTAGGGATACATATAGGATAGCTTGCTTGAGCCTTAAGAAAGCTTGCTTGAGCCTTAAGAAAGCTACAACATATTCTAGAGATACTAAAGTAGATGCTAAGGTTAAAGATAAGGGCTGACACAGCCTCCAACTATTCTAGATAATTATCCTAAGTAGATAAGGACAAGACTTATAGCTGTCATCTACAATATGACCATAGAATCTTCTGAGCCTATATTCCAGTGTATACTGTATAGCATTCCTGATTTCTCAAAAACGTTACTTCTAGCATGACTTTTAAGTCCTTATAATATAAAGTGTCCATGAAGACTCACTACAGTGAAGGTCACAGAAAATAAATATTTTGCACAGCTGACACTATAAAGCTAAGTTGTCTCTGAAGTATAAACCAGAAAACTGCAATATGTATCATCATGCTTCCCTGACATTCATGCTTACTATTAATATGCTTACTATTCATTCTAAAATCATATGGTACCAAGGTACTAAAAATTGCAGACTTAAGTATAGTTTATTTAGGCTAGTGTAGCATATGTATGTTGATCTCAAGGATATCTAAATTCTATTCAGGGTAAATATTATTTTAAAGATTAACAAAAAAATTACAATCGGCATTATTTGTTTGTCACAACTAGTGCAAAAAAAGGGCGTACCCAGTGCAGAGAGCTCCCGCTCTGTGCGGGGTTTGGGGAAGGGTGTCAGTGGCAAGCCTTACCCTCGCCTGTGCAATGCGAGGAGACTACGACTCGAACCCAGGACCTTCCGGTCACAGGCGGTAAGACTCTACCGCTTGCACCAGGCCCGCCCTTCTTGTCACAACTAGTGCAACAACCCAAAAAACAAATCTTAGATGGTAAATATTAGATAATCTTAGATGGACAAAACTAGTGCAACAACCCAAAAAACAACATCATGATTCATGAATATACCTTAGATAACCTCCCTGCTGCCAATGCTTCACGAAACCTAGCATGCAAGACTGCAGAAACTGATGCAACTTCCTTTTCTGGTACAGCAAAGCACACAGAGTGTTCACTGCTAGCCTGCAGATATGTTGCAGTCAGGAAGAAGCTTCCTCGTTGGCAGATAAAAATATGATGACAACACAGTACTCCCTCCTTCCCAGTTTACAAGGATCAGTTTGACTTAGCATGGTCTCTTAAGTTACAATTTGACCATTCATTTATCTTATATTGTTTATAAACATCAAATTAAAATTACAAGAAAGTATGTTTTATTATAAATCTAATAATAAGTTTGATTACAAATCTAATAATATCAATTTTGTATAATAAAATTTGTAGATTGTTAAGCAAATTATTGATCAAAGGTTATAATATATGAATCTTGATATACATGCACGCCTTATGAACTAAGGGTCTGATTTGTCGTTTGCATTAGCCTTAGCCTGCAGCATAACTTAAGCCAGCATAAACGTATGCAGTATCTTGGTGGTTGTTTGCAATAGCTTTAGCCTGCAGCCTATCTTAAGCCAGCGTAAATGTATGTAGTATCTTGGTGTTTGTTGTTCTGCATAGGCAAACAGCATTTAATAAAATTGTGTTTAGTTGTTTATATTTTGTTGTATGTAGTCATCTCCATGTTCTAGTTGAGAGGTCTCATATTTCCAATAAGAGGTATGGGGATGAAAATATTTCATTTTTGTGTGTATCAGCTTGTGCAAACCTGCATTGTCTAATACAACCTAATTTGGCATACAAGCTAATTCAGCATTGGGCTGCTTTGAGCACTGTGCAACCATGCATGACAGTCTATGTAGACAGCCAAACACAAGCAAATTGTACTGCATAAGTCTAGATACAGGCTAATACAGGCAACAATCAGACCCTCTGAGTGGAGGGAGTATATACCTGCGATATCATGATAACATTTGCTCCAACATCCTTCACAGCACCAAATATGGCATTTGCCGTACCTGGGACACCAGCCATTCCCGTCCTGAATCAGAGATTAAGGTAATGTTAAGGAAATATAAGAAATTAGTCCAGATAATTACAAATCTGGAGCATCTGGCGGTGCTTCATGACCATTCTATTATCCACATGCTAAGCGCTAACCTGTTAAGGTCTTCCCATATCCACATTCATTTGTTATTAGAAAATTACTGCATCTCGAAGTAAGAAAAAGTACAAAAAATTCTTCATTACAGATCATCACAGATAGTTATGGCTTACATTTATCAGACTTACCCTTCGACATTAACCAAAGCCAATTTATCTATAGTTGCAAAAGCTTTGACACAAGCCTCCAAATCACCGTTTTCATTAGCAGGCTGTTGACAGATCATAGTTCCAGGAGCAGAAGTATTGAATATGTTCCTTATAACAATAGGGATATTATATTTCATCACAGGTATAATAGTACGTGGATGCAAGACGTTTGCCCCAAAATATGACTGCATAAGAAAAGAAATTCAGGTTAGTTACGAGATACTAAAGCCAGCACAGATCCAATAACAACAAGCATAACAGTAGTTTGAGCACCAACGCTTCCCACGATTGCTAGGCCAGTGTAGTAAGCACCAAAAAAAGCCTAGCTCCATGGCAGCGTTTAAGCTGATGAACCATTGTTATCAAGGAAAAGCCAAGCGTGCAACATTCAGCTTCACTCATGTACAATGGCTCTTTAATTAAATAATTAATCATACAAATGCCAACGGAAGAAGCCTAACAGTAGAGAAATTACCATTTCCCAGGCCTCCTGATATGACAATGTGCTTAAAATCACAGCCTCACTAACTGCATTAATAAGATACTCATCAGATAGATACTCAAAATGGACATATTGTACCAACAATAACAAGATTATATAAACTTGTATAGACAGAAAAATGAAATCTAAGGGTCTGTATTTGATTAAATAAGATATACATGGGAATCTTTGTGCAGTGGTAGGCCGACTATGTTTTTTCTTGTCACATGCTAGACCCCCAATTGGTTCCCAAACTTGGAAAAAAGGAAAAACTAATAGAATAATACAGCAGCCTTTCCAAGTGGTTCCCAATTCTCTTCCACTTTACTGGGATGTAACCAGACTACTAGATAGATTTGATTTGGTAGATTTCTTTTGGGAAAAAAAAAACTACCTGTTTTTGGCATATGCATAAAAAGAAACATTTAAGGGCATGAATCATAAAAGTATATATTTCAGGATACACATTTTAAAAACTACAGGTTTTAGAATTTCCATCACCTCTGACCCATCATAGCAAAGGTAGCCCACATGTCAGCATTACATTATGGCTTCAGTTATGTTGTGTTCTGTTGAGTTGACAAGCGGGCCATCCTGTCAGATGGGGTTGCAAATGACAAAAAACTCTAAAATCTGTAGGGTTTTCTTATAATGTGTAGACTTAAGTAAATATTAGTTAACCTGTCATGATCGGCAAGACATACACCAGGAGGAGACACCCGAATAAGGCAACAGGCTAATTGTTTAGTGAAGAGCAGAAGCCTAGCTGTAATAGATTCAATTTAGATGAATAGCAAGGTTCATGGGCCAAGCCCATTAGCAATTGTAAACCCCCTTATATATATGAGGGAGAACAGTAATGAGAAGGCAAGCAAGTATAGGGTTTAACCCTTATCTCTTTCCCCTCTCTCCTCTCTCTTCTCAGCCGCCTTACCCCCATCTCTCTGCGTGCTCGCGACCGCCGCCGCCGACTGCAGCCCCGCTGCCTTCAGTCCCCTGCCAGCCACGGCCGGCCTCCCCGACGCCGCGGCCTGGGCGCGGCCTTCCCTCAGCCGGCCGCCGATCACCCCCAGACGGCCACCTGCAGCCCGGGGCGCCCTGAGGGCTACCACGACGCGTCAGGAGATAAGACGCGTGACAACTTGGTATCCAGAGCCATGTTGTGATCAAATCCCATGGAGGATATTCGCAACGTCACCGATCGCTGGTTGAAAAGGTTCGAAATTTTTTTTGAGGAACGCAACAAGTCTTCAGCCTCAACCCAAGCAAATCAGGAGGGACAGATATATGTTACCCCTCCAAAGAGAACACTACTGCCGACTGAACAACCAAGAGTCCACGCACTCAACTCACCAGAAACAATGGACAACCTACTGAACAGTTTTGTGCACCTCTTCCAGGATCCCCAAGGGCTACCACCACAGAGGAGGTATGACAACCGCATCCATTTAAAAGATCCAACCAAACCAACGGCTGTTCGACCCTACTGATATCCACAACTTCAGAAAGACGAATTTGAAAAGCAGTGCCACAGCATGCTGGCACAGGAAATCATAAGGTACAGCACATCGCCTTTTTCATCACCAGTATTGCTGGTCAAAAAGCACGATGGATCATGGCGCTTCTGTGTGGATTACCGGGCCCTCAACGATAACACCTTGAAAGACAAGTTCCCAATCCCTGTCATCGATGAATTATTGGATGAACTCGAAGGAGCTAAATTCTTTACCAAACTAGATCTGAGATCAGGATATCATCAGGTACGCATGCATCCGGATGACATTGAAAAAATAGCATTCAGACCCATCACGGCCATTGAGTTCCTAGTAATACCGTTCGGCCTATGCAACGCCCCCTCAACTTTTCAAGCTCTTATGAATGACATACTTAGCCCCTACCTTCGGAAATTTGTGCTGGTTTTCTTCAACGATATATTGATTTTTACAGCAAAACATGGGATCATCATCTCCAGCATATTCGGCAAGTCCTCACCATCTTACAATCGATTGCAGTTTTTCTGAGAAAATCCGAATGCTTGTCTGGCCAAACTACAGTCGGTTACTTGGGCCACATTATATCGGATAAAGGCATTGCTGTGGATCCAGAAAAGATCAACGCTATTACCTCCTGGCCACAACCTGCCACAATAAAACAACTCAGAGGTTTCTTGGGACTTGCAGGATACTACAGGAAATTCATCAAAGATTTTGGCACCATAGCCAGACCCCTAACACAGTTGTTAAAGGACAACTTCCTGTGGTCAGCATCAGCATTCACGTCCTTCCAACAACTGAAACTGTTCTGTCCACAGCCCCGGTTTTGCAACTCCCTGACTTTAACAGACCATTCATTATGGAATGTGATGCATCATCCACAGGTTTCAGCGCAGTGTTACATCAAGGTGCAGGACCAATAGCTTTCTTTAGCCGTATGATTACTCCGCGACACTCTAAACTGGCAGCCTATGAAAGGGAGTTGATCGGTTTGGTCACCGCAGTTAAACATTGGAGGCCATACCTATGGGGGCGCACCTTCACCATTCGATCAGACCACTACAGCTTGAAATATATCTTGGACCAAAGCCTCTCAACAATACCACAGCACCAATGGGTAAGCAAGCTACTGGGATATGACTTCACAGTTGAATTTAAACCAGGCAAACAGAACACGGTGGCAGACACTCTATCCAGACGAGATGCAACAGAACCATCACTGCTAGCACTCTCAGAAGTCACCTTCCCAATTTTTTAGCAACTAAAAGCTGAGATAGCGGACACTGAAGACAACAGCAAACTAGTGACAGCTATCATCAATGGACATGCATCTCCGACATGGAGCTTCGAGGACGGTCTCATCCTCTACAAAAAAGCAGGTACATATTCCCTCAACATCTCCAATTTTGCAAGATATACTCTATGCCATCCATGATGCTACACATGAGGGATTGAAGAAAACACTACACCGATTTCGTCAAACCTTCCACACTTACAAAGCCAAACAGACGATTCAACAGTTTGTCAACGACTATGGTATGCCAACGCAACAAAACAAAACGCCTACACCCCGCATGATTACTTCGACACATGCCAATTCCAGAGCAAATTTGGGAGGACATATCTATGGATTTTATTGAGGCATTACCAAAGGTGGGAGGTAAATCTGTTTTCCTCACAGTGGTGGACCGCTTATCTAAATATGCCCACTTCATTCCTCTGACACATCCATATTCAGCAACGACAGTGGCCCAAAGCTTCTTCTCTGAAATTGTGAAATTGCATGGACTGTCCCGTTCAATTGTCAGTGACAGGGATGTGGTATTTACTAGTAGATTCTGGAAAGAACTATTCCGACTCTCAGCAGTAAAACTACAAATGACATCAGCCTACCACCCTCAATCAGATGGATAATCAGAGGTGGTCAACAAAGTAATCACTATGTATCTCAGATGTTTAAAAGGAGAAAAACCAAGGGAGTGGATCAGATGGCTACCATGGGCGAAATTTTGCTACAACACATCCTATCAAACGCCAATCCGTACAACACCATTTAAATTGGTTTATGGGCGAGACCCACCACAATGGAAAACCTACAGCCCAGGGGAGACAACAATTCAGTCAGTGGATGACATGTTAACTGAACGGGACAACATTCTGGTAAAAACCAAACTTCGCTTACAGCAATCTCAGGATTACTACACCAAACACTATACGGAAACATGTTCACCAGACCTTCCAGATAGGAGACTGGGTGTGGCTCAAATTAATGGCCCAATCGGCAGTAGCCATCTCCACCCTCCAAAAAGGCAAGTTGGCTCCCAGATACTTCGGCCCATATCAAATCAGTGAACGAAATAGGTTCAGTCGCCTGCCGATTGGATTTACCCTCAGACACATGCATCCATAATGCCTTTCATGTGAGCGTGCTCAAAAAGTACATCGGATCACCACCATCAACACCACCGCAAATGCCAACAATTCACAATGGGGCTGCAGTTCCAGAACCAGAACTTATGCTGAAATCTAGACTACATAGAGGACACCTCCAGGTCTTAATCAAGTGGAAACATCAACCATCTGCAGAATCATCATGGGAAGACGCCGAGCTCTTCCAGAAACTTTATCCAACGTTTCAGCTCGAGGACGAGCTGATTCTCCAGGCGGGGAGAGATGTCATGATCGGCAAGACATACACCAGGAGGAGACACCCGAATAAGGCAACAGGCTAATTGTTTAGTGTGGGGCATAAGCCCAGCTGTTATAGATTCAATTTAGATGAATAGCAAGGTTCATGGGCCAAGCACATTAGCAATGTAAACCCCCTTATATATATGAGGGAGAACAGTAATGAGAAGGTAAGCAAGTTTAGGGTTTAACCCTTATCTCTTTCCCCTCTCTCCTCTCTCTCTCTCAGCCGCCTTTACCCAACCTCTCTGCGCGCTCGCGACCGCCGCCGCTGACTGCAGCCCCGCTGCTGCCACTCCCCTGCCAGCCACAGCCGGCCTCCCAAACGCCGCGGCCTAGGCCCGGCCTTCCCTCAGTCAGCCACCGATCACCCCCAGCCGGCCGTCCGCCTGCAGCGGCCCTGCCCAGCCGGCCACCTGCAGCCTGAGGCGCCCTGAGGGCTACCACGACGCTTCAGGAGATAAGACGTGTGACATAACTTATAGTTTTTTAAAAATATTATTTTAGAAATAATGCCATGATGTCAAATCATCTCTGTGTAGCCCGATAGCCTCCTGAATATGCAGATTTCTAGTTGCAGGATCATTCGGTGTTCCTTCAATGTACTGCAAATAGACAGATGTTGGAGAAATTCTAGCTGGCAGCATAGAACTGGAAATGGATTGAACATGTCATGTATGTGTATCATCTATGCTAGCATCTAACATGACAAGCAAGCAAAAAATCATTGAATAGTTTCAAACTGAAGAAGAAATTATCCGGGATGAGTACCTTTTCTGGGGTCTGCACTAAATACCCCATCAACATCAGTCCAGATGGTCACCTGGCGAGCCTTAACAAGGGAACCAATTATGGCTGCAGAGAAATCACTTCCATCTCTTTTTAAGGTTGTTGGGATGTTTTCAGGTGTACTCGCAATAAACCCAGTAGCAATTATTGTCTCAGCCGGACATTGAGAAAACCATTGTTCAAGTCGTTTTTCTGATTCCAAATAGTCAGGATCTACCTGGTTGGCTCCTGACGGGTTCACAACTAGAACTTCCCTTGTATCCATCCAACTGCATGGTGTTCCAGACTGCACATGGTAAGACATTTCGTCATAAGTCACTAATTTTGAAGTAAAACTTCTGTATTACATATTTGTGCACATCTAATACATTGCAGAGGTAAAGTTATAATTTGAATATGAAACTTATATAGCTCCACGACCATGCTACTTGTACTTTGGAGCAAGAAAATAACAGCCGAGGTCTCCTCTTTTAGAACAAATGTTTGCTAGGTGGTCGACATGATTTTACTATTAAAAATCATAAAAAGGTCAGTAAGCATAACGTACAGGCTCTGAAATGATGCATTTATCAAGATTTGTATAAACAGTGGCATAGCTTCGTAGAGACCTCAAAGACACCTCATCTTAAGAACATATACTTAGTTGGCCAAAGCTCAGCCCTTAAGAGGGTAACAGAATTACTTGGTCGATAACAATGCCCAGGATAGCTTTGTTTTCTCGAACTACGCAGGAGAGTTGTGTGTCGTTTTTTTTTTTCATGAACAACGCATGAGAGTTGTGTGTCATTTCATTAAGATAGGAAAAAACACAGGTACAACGAGTAGAGCAGAAAGCCCAACCCAAGCACAAACACACCCCCACAACCAAACACTCCCCCACCCCCACCCACACACACACTGGTTTAAAGACGCACCACAGGAAATAAAACAAGGCTTCACCAAAGACCACCCAAAAGCCTAAATGGAGCTGGGAAGCACCAGCCCAGCACTAAATGGTGCTTTCAAAAGGCACTGTCTGAAGGAGAGCCTGAAGGTTTGGTTGCATCTCCTTAGGCACTCCTCTGATCATTATGATCATCCCACCCCCCACCCCCCAAACAGCACCCCACACGGTTTAGCCAAAAACGGCACTCTAGAAAATAAAAAAGGAAAACACGACCAGCAGCCTCAAACAACTAAAGACCTAAGGGTCCAGGAACAGCGACCTAGCAAGGAACTCATGTAATGCCCAGGATAGCTTAAATAAGCCCTATTGAGCCTTTGACGTACTTAAATACTTTATATTTCAATTTCTTCAATCGCGCTAATGCTCAAGAAAGAATATGATACAGTAATATCCCAGGAGAGAAGGTGCATATATTACCAAAACTTTGAAAACTACGAACATGACTTGCTCTTTCAAGTACAAATGAAGACTCAGCTCATTAATAATCTACGAGCGACCTAGCCAGAAGCCTATGCCATGCGGATGCCCCTGCCAAGCACCACAGAGCACCCTCATTGGCAACCGAATGAAGCTGCATCTCTATGTTAGGCCTAGCACCCTCAAACACACAAGCATTTCGGTGCTTCCATATTTCCCAAGCCACTAGTATGATAAGAGTATTAAGGCCGTTATGCTCAACTCTGGGAACAGCCTTTATAGTACAACCTACAACACCACCAGCTGAAGAAATGATTGTTCATTCCCGGTGGAGCAAAAGCTAGCAGGTCCAGTCTCTGCAAAATTAAAGCCCAAGCTAGCCTACAAGAGGTAAGTTATAGATACATGTGCCATGACTAAACTACGAACGTGATTTGGTCCTTCCAGTACAAATGAAGCTACAAGCGGTAAAAGTTATACATACATGTGTTAAACTTTAGTAAGCTATATAGGCACAATGTTCTACAGAAGAATAGTAATTCATTGCCATGTAATTTCCCCAATTCTTTTGTCCAAATTTCAGTTTGTACCTTCTGTATTGCATATGATAACATTTGAGCAGACCATAACTCTCCATGACCAACAACAAAATCAGAGAAAGACTCTGTTGCATGCCCAGCTGCAAAAAAGAAAAGTAATATCAGCTAAGAAGCTATCTCTACTATCAATCATCATCTTAACAAAAATGAAGTAAATAGGTACTGAATTTGCATGTAGCACAATTGTACTAAGTACTAACACATGAGCTGTTCATATGTGAAAATATTGTGGAAACCGACTTTACTTGCAAAGCAGGGCATATCACAATAAGAAAAGTTAAGAACATGAAGGATATTGATTCAATAGCTTGAACCTATATATATGGCCCGAAGCATCGCTTTTAGGTTACTGATGTCTGCATGCAACTGAGACAGGAATCTTGCAAGGTCTTCTCCAGCAAACAAATCCTTTGCTGTTGCCATATGCTTAACAAAAACTTCATCCAGTGCAGCAATGTAAGAATCATCCCTTGATTGAGCCTTGTTTACAAGATTGTACATCATGTCGGTAACCTTAGACATTGCAGATACAACTACCAGTTTCCTCTCAGAAGGATCACGAAGGACTATATCAGCAACATTGTGAATTCTCTCAGAGGTCCCCATGCATGTGCCACCAAACTTGTGCACCGACCACATGTCACCTTTTGGAAGGTCAGCAATAGTTTCAGCTTGCTCAACTGAAACAGCTGGGAAGAAATAACGTAACATAGATGCATATATGTCAGGATAAAGAAAGACACAAAAATGTTTTATAAGAAAAAAAATAATGGCGCCAGATAGTAACATATATAAAATTGGAACCTTGGGATTCAATACTTATACAAACAAAAAATAGTTGATCATATACAAACAAAACAAAATCTGGAAGACTAAAGCATAACAGCCTAATCAAAATAATACTTCCAACCTCCAAACGAGATGAAGGTGAACCATGCTGCAACTAGTATTTATCATAACATAGGCAGCAGGTTTCTATATGATTAAATATGACTGAGCAGCAAGAATGAACAACATGAATGTAATGTAATATGCTATGTAACTCCTGAGAGGAATATCTAAAGGTTGTGTTTCCATTTCAGGATCATTGCTATGTTTAGTTTGGTCAATCTTCTGTTACAAGATTGCAACCCCAGCATTTAACCTTTTTCTTCAACTGCATATGGCTTGTTGACTTTCAAAACCAGGAAGTGCCCCATTGGCCCTTTCATTGACAAAATCTTCAACTAAGATTAGTGCTCAACAAATAGTAGCTCTGACTGCTAGCATCTACACTCACGCGATGGGGAAATCAAAATAATGGCCATGCAGGATAGATGTAATACCACCAGCAGTTGGTGCGAGCAAATTCTTCGAAATATCTCTGTGCACAGTTCTTGGAAGGCGGCTGATCCTGAATAGCATAACAGTAGAATTATGTACATCGCTAAAAGTTTGACAATTCCTAGATCCTAACAGCTAACAGATATAACATTATTAAGCTGAAAATAACAAGAGGTGGTATATTGAAAATTGACTACAGGTCCCACATAGTCTCATTGGAGCAAATCATTGAAATGAATATTTCTGTGTACAAGTGTCGGGATACCAAACACATCAATCAATTCCATTCACAACTGGAGCCTACCAACCTTAGTGAGCTCCCACAGGAGCTGTCCTGAGTTTTCTCGCATCGCCAGCACCCCTGGAAGGTCGAGTCCCTGCATTGCTACCAATCAACACCGCAATTTTTAAGGAAAAAAAAAGGTGGACAGAATACAGAGAAAGTGACAAATTCAGCATCTCAAGCCGGAAAAAAAAAAGGTGACAAATTGGAAACTGCGCTCTGAACAGTAGACGACCCATCGGCACCAACAACTCAAGCATCCGCACATCTCCACAAGACACGCAAGTAGAAAACGGAGGCGGGATTGAAGTTGGGGACCCCAGCAGCGAGAAGATGCGAGGACTCTGATCAGATTCTGCCTAGTGGAGGCAAGAGAGGGAGAGGGACATGAGGTTCAGAGGAGAGGAAGGACCTTCCGGCTGCGGCGGGGTGAAGAAGGGGGCGGCGGCGGGCAGAGAAAGCGGCGCCCGGGTGGAGGCTTGCCGCGGCGAGGCTCCTCATGATGACAACGAAAGCGAGCGGGCGCCGGGCGGAAGGGGAGGCGTAGTAGCAGGATTAGAATGGACCCGTGACGTTGGCCTGGTGGCAGTGGCACGCTCATAAACCCTGCTTAACCCTACTTACTGTTTTCTGCTGTGGCCCCTCTCCTTCTCCGTTTTCGCTGATAAATTGCACTGACTTTGTTGGAAAGTTGTGTACTCCCTCCACGTTGTTTTATATCTGTATATCTTATCATATATTCTTATAAAATTAAACCTCGCTACATGTTATATCTCTTTGTGCAAATGTACACATTATTTCCCACTAAATTACCGCACTAGATATCCTATCTCTTGTGAGAGGTGTCCACATCATTTTTGCATTAATAAGTGTCCCACTAAATTGCAACGTATCATCCCATATTAATTAAACAAATATACACATCACCATCTCGTACTTTATTTATATTCTATTAGTTTTTCTTCTATTAGCTTACTAATTATATAAAACAACATGCGAGTCAAATTTATATATATAACAGATTTATTTTAAAGAAAATCCCGCAGCAATGTACAGGGTATACTTCTAGTTTTATATAAGAGCAAGGCTAATAATACAGACGGCTGCTGGCTGTAAGAATCTTTGCAGCTCATCTCTCAGCTGTCCTGTTAGGGCATATAACCGGGGTACCCTAAGGCACGCCTAACAAATCACTCAGGGCAGCCCAGCTGGCCACGGCCTAGCTCCCGTGGCCCATCTCGACCACTCTTCCTCCCCCCCCAAACTGTACGATATATGGCCTGCCTCGACGACCCTCGTCTCTCGACCATGCGGCGCGCGGTTGCCTCGACCACCTCTAGCTCCGACCACCTAGGAAGGACAGGGGGTGGTTGGCAGATTAAATGCACCTGCCTGGACAGGACGCACATGCACCCGCACACTCCTCCAGGAACAGAGAAGGACGGCCGCCCTTCAGACCGCTAGGTCCTAGGGCAGAGCATCACCCCTCGGGTCACACCCTTCTTATGGATAAGACCACTCCTGACCAGGCTACGTCAGGGACGTGGCTTAGCGCCACCTAATCCTTGCTCGATTCGACGGATAGGCGTACGGGCGTACCAATCACGGATATGGATCGCACGATCGGGATCCACGCCACTCCACACTAACCAGATCGGAGAGCCCTCGATCCGACCCTACATGGTCGAGGACAGCGCTCCCACAACCAGGAAGGTAGGCAGTCCGCAGGGGGCAGCCACCCTCTCCATATACCAGCGATGTGACACTCCCACCGGATAACGGGCGCCAGGATGAAGACCATGACACCCACTATACGCCCATGCTACACAGGGCAATAGGTGAACAGCCATGACCCGCACAGTGCCGCAATTGCGCACCATGCCTTGACGTGAGGAACAAGAAGCCCGTGACCATACCTAGACATGCAAGCAGGAGCAAGGACAAGACATGAAGGGCCCACAGACCAAGATCACCAACTTCTCCCTTCCTTCAGGCTCTCGAATTGTCACCCGGCCTCTAGGACTATATAAGGGGAGCCGGTGTAAGGTCGAGATGGCGGACTAGTGGGGGGTAAATAGTCCTTTTCTAAAATTAATCGTGTCGGCTAACCAAAACAAATGCGAAATTAAAACTATCGGTCTAGCCAAGACTACATCCCTCTATCTAAGTTCTCAAGCACATTATAAAAGATCCTAATTTGGCAACAAAGGTGCCGAGCTAGTTAGAGCTCACCTAATCAATTTTAGTAGCAAGGTCACACAAACCTATACAACTAGTACTTTAAGCATCAAGGGAGCTCCTATCCAAACTAGTAAGCAAAAGCACAAAGCTCCTAAGCTCACTAGCAATGCTCAATAACAAAAGGCTACACAAGCCAAATTAGAGAGCGCAAAATACTTAGCTACAGAAACTAAGCAATGTAACTAACAAGGCTACTCAAGCCAAATTAGTTACGCAAGGGAGCTACTTCTATGCTACACAAGCAAGAAGATAACTAGCAAGCTACACAAGCTAACTAATTATAAGAGCAACTAAACAAGCACAATATATGAATAAGTAAACACAAGCTTGTGTAAGGGAAATACAAACCAATGGGATGAACAAGGTTAACACGATGATTTTTATCCCGAGGTTCACTTGGTTGCCACCAAGCTAGTTCTCGTTATGTCGACGGCTCACTTAGTGGTTCGACGGCTAATAGGTGCTTCACAAACCTAGACCACACGTTGGGCGCCTCAAGAACCTACCCACAAGTGAGGGTAGGTCAAAGACACGCTTTACTAGACTTGCTCTTCATGGCTCCCGTGGGACAAGCACAATGCCCCTCATAATCATGTCTCCGGAGCTCCGTGCAATCTTCTCGCGGGCTTCACGATGGAGAGCTCAATCCACTAAGGCATCTAGATGATGGCAATCACCAAGAGTAACAAGAAATCCCTAAATCACAAAGATTTACTAGTGCCACCAAATGCAAATCCCTAATGCACACACTAGGCTATCAATCTCACTCAAATTTGCACCAAGCTTGAGAGGGAGAGAATGGGGAAGAGGTGGATCTTCAATCTCTCATGCATGCCCTCAAAAGGCACTCAATCTCTCATAGAAATCTTAGCTCAAATCACGGGGGAGAGAGGGGAGAGAAGTGTAACACCCCAGTGTTAAGCATTGCATTGGGCATCTGCATTTCATGAGCACAAGTATCATCCAAGCATTCATGAACATGAGCATATAAAATTTCATCTCATTCTTATACATTATCACATGAAATGTTAATTTTATATATATGCTTATGCTTGCAATCATGTATGACCAATGTAAAAAAATGGTTGGGAGGTCATAAAAACACCTTAGACACATCTAGAATGATAAATGGAACAATACTTGTATTCATGACATAGGCCAAATTTGCTTCTAAGTGTTGGTTTCATTTGAAATGTCATTTTCATGATACTAGTTTGACCAAAGTTGAACAGTAGCTTAGAGTATTTGCATGGCTATGTGACCTAAATAAAAGTTGTAGTACTTAACTAGGGTAACAACTTTTATTTTTGGGTCAAGGTCTAATTCAGTGCATAGCATGCTCAAAAATAGCTCACAAGTATCAACAAAATGTTGTTTTGTGACAAGAAATTTTCTAAGTGTTGAAACGGTTTTCAGTTTTAAAGTACCTCACTTTGGAGCAATGTAGTTTGTAAACTAGTGAGAATTAGATTATGGTTCCTAAAATAAAGTTGGAGATCTCACATAGCTCTAAATTTGTTATTAAGGAAGTTTTTGCTAATTCGCCATGGATTAGGAGTTATAGAATCGCTAAGTCACGCTGTCAGACATATTCAAAGGCACCTAAATCGGCGCTACACGCACGCGTCGTGGCCGACCGATCAGATCTCACATAGCTCACACCGGTGTTGGCTTGGCCGGCCAGGCTAGAACGGGCACAAAAGTGCCACGCACTCGTCGCTCGCTCCACTCACTCGCTCTCGCCTTCTCCCGCTCGCTCTGCCTCGCCAAAGCACCGAGCCGAGCTCGTTGTGTGCCACCACAGCTCCGTCGTAGCCGCTCGCTGTCGATGTATCCTCACCGACCGATTCATCTCGGCCACAGCTGCTCTGCCATTACCTCCACCTCCTCGAGCCACCAACATCACCTATCAACCCTAGGTATAGCAGCATTTAGTCTCGTCATAGCCGCCGTCGTCACTGGAGCGTCACCGCATGCCTCCATCTTTCTTGGTCCAGCACCACGCTAGAGTCTACATGCTTAGGCCGAATCTAAGAATGATGCCACCGCTTGACTGTGCCGGAACTAGTCGCCGCTCCACGCGCGGCCACCATGGCCGCCGTGGCACTCAAGCTCGCCGCCACCGAGTTGGTTCACCGTCTCCCTCCTTTCTCTCGTGTCTTAGGTCGAGTAACCCTAGACCTAGCTAGTGGCATGATGGAGACCCACCTTTCGCCGCCATCTAGCCAGAACAGTGAGAGCACCACTGTGCCTTGTGCGTCACCACACGACCATGCACGCGGCCAAGCTCACCGGCGCCACTTCGAACCCTAACCTGCGCCTTGTAGCTTCGCTAGGTCATCACGTGGATGTAGCGAGTCTTGTCTGAGTTCGTCATGGACGAAGCTCATCGGAGCACCACCGCGCATCTCTACCGTCCACCATGGCCACTGTCCAGCCCACTCCGGTGAGTCTCTAGACCAACCAAGCGCACCCATCGATGCGGGACGTCGAGGTGAAGTCGTCGGTGGTGACATCACCGCCGGTGACCTCGCCGGCGATGAGCTATGGCCGGTCAACCACCGTGCTCTATTCTGTGTGACTGACATGTGGGGCCACACTGACCGTGGGGTCCAGTTGTTAGTGTCTCTAGGTGCATGGATCGGGTGCACTTAGCCGTGAAGTCAAATTGAAATGTGATATTCTTGATTTAGTTTTCCAGATTTACATGCAAACTTCAAAATTTCATATCTCGAGCTAGAAGTGTCTAATTTTGGTGAACCAAATTTTGTTGGGTTTCTCATGAAGTGTAGTATTTGATAAGAATATGAAATCTACTGTTTAGGGTATTTTTTTGAGAGAATTAAATTGAGCAAGATAAGTGCTTTTAAAGTAGTTTATATCTTGTAAAATGCATAACTTGAGCTAGAAAGGTGATAAAATTGTGATTCCAATTTTTCTGATCTTGTGTTGACATGCTCTAGCTAGGAAAAATACTAAATCTACAGTAAACATACTTGAAATATGATCTTCCTATTTAATTCTAATTAACTACTAGTTTCTAGTGAATTTAATTAGGGTAATAATACATAACATATGATCATGCAAATTTTTACACAATATTCTTATGCTTGGAGAAATGTAAGAAAAATATTAAATCTATTGTTTGGCACTTTTCACTATACCAAACTATTTTTGCTAAAATAAGCCTATGTAACTTGTCATTTTTGTAGAGGTAGTTATACTTATCCAAATAGCATGAAATTTGTACAATAGACTATTAAGGTCATTTGTAGGTTACTGTAATTTTCTCAGAATTTATTAAGCACTAAAAATATTTATCCTTTAAATCACCTTATTATCTAAGGAAATTAATAAATGGATATAAATAATTTAGTTATATTTAATCATGATGTTTTTCTATGGTTCTTGTGATGCATATGATATGTTTATATTATTAGTTAGGCTTAGAAGTAATTGGTTGTATGCAACTAGTTAATTATTGCTTTATAATTCAACTAGATGGCTGCATATATAGTTTCTATTGTAGTGATGATTTCATGATGATAATAATCTTTTTTGTAAAGATTGTTAATAACAAAGTTGTAGATAACTTAATGATCTACCTTGTATTATATTTTCATAGTCATAGACCTTATGGTTTAAGAATTATAGCTGTTAGAAGTTTACTGCCAGAAATGCTTGCTCTCTAGACAGATCTGAATGTTTGAATTGTTTGACCTAGATAACTGCTGAATCACATTAAGATAATTAAAAGAAAGTTGTAGACAATTTCATAAGCTTTCCATAATGTCCAACAACCATATTATTTTGATGTATATAACTCCAGTTATGGTCAAAACAAGTGGCTATTGTCTTGTAGTCCAGAAAATAATTTACATAAGTGTTCGCTTAAGTTACTAGAGAAGAGATATGCACCTACTCAATAAAATAAGATGCAACTTGTTATCACTTTAATGCAGTGTTGTTGAAAACACTTATGAGGATGCATTCATCACATCATATCATATTATACATGTCATCATATATGCATTCGTGATATCTTATTTCATGCTCATGCATATAGGATCGTCCGAAGAGATAACTCTGTTGGAGTTCAATGAGGAAGAAGAGGAGGATCAGGAGGAGACGCCCCAGGCCATAGCTCTAGGAGAATAGGAGCAAACTCTCAAGGACCTCCCTAAGTGTCTGGATCATAGGCCAACCTCTTTTCTCAAAGGCAAGCCCCGAAGCATTCTAAGTCTCCCATGTTTTACAAAATATCACTTGAGTCCTTTTACATTTGATGCATTAGGTTATAAGAGTTGATTGGAAACACTTGATGCATAGAACTACCTTGTCCAGTTACATATACCTTTAACCCTGTAGGTCCAGGATCAAATATATGCTTAGCCATGCTTAGACCGGTAGAAGTCGGGTGATTTTCTGTCACCTACGAGATATAGGTGGATACCGAAACACGGTTGGCTATATTTGCTATCATGGAAAAGAACTATGGGGTAATGTAAATGGAGGCCGGGCAGAGTCTATGTGTAGGTTAACTCATGTGATTCTGTCTGTGCCAGTTAAGGACTGTAACGTTGTTGGTGCTTCTGACAAGATTGAACGCATGCCTCTCACTTTGCTAGATGGATAACTCGTTTCGACCGTGAAGCCGAGTAGCTCAACTCAGGCCGGGTCCCGTTCTGTAAAAGTGCACACTCTGAATGGTAGTAAGGATGTGCGGGAAGCCAGACGTGAGCCCAAGGGCAGGCTGGGCCTGAACGTCCTGGCAGCTGGTTGTCCCTGATTGTGCGGCGCTGGGTGAACCCGCCAAATGTGGACCTGAGTTGTACCAAAGGTGACCTAAGGTGACCGTTGATCTGGTCTGTCTAGGTTTGTGTTAGGAATAAATTCCCAGCTGATGGAAATCGATTTGAATCGTCGTCTCTCCCGGACAGTGAGAAACTTGGCTAGTCCCAACATTGTAGTAACTGTGTTATAGAATATGATGGTTTGGATGAACATGGAATTACTACACTGGCTATGGTTACTATTGTATGCTACTAAATGATATACCACATGTTTAGCACAGGTTAGTTGCTAATCTAGAGATGAATAGCTATAATTAACTTAATGACCGAATTATAATTATATAACTGAATTAGTCACTTTTTACACAAAATGTTGTCAATCTACCTCCACTTATAAAGCCTTGCATGATCCTTGGAGTCACCTTATTTTTTATTTATGACGGGTAAGTCTAGCTGAGTACCTTCTCGTACTCGAGTTTTTATTCCCATTGTTGCAGATGGTACAGTTTATCATGGCTATTGTAAAAACTGCTTCTGTCTCGCCGTGGATGAGGAGTGAGCCCTAGGCAGGCATCTCTTATTAATACTTCTCATATGCTTTTGTGGATGTGATCATGAGCTAGCACTACATTTGAACTATAATGGTAGATGTTCGTTTCAAACTTTAATTTGCTTCCGCTACTATTTTACTCGAACTTGGTTTATAATAAACTTAATTTGTACTCTGATGAATGAACTGTATTTGTGAACCTTATGTAACGTGTGACATGTATGTTGAATCATGTATGATTTTGGTTGTATGTTGATGGTTAATCGAGACCCTTCGTGGTACTCGACGGACTACCGGGTTTATATGAGCTTAAGTATGACAGTGCGACCGCTTGCGGGCTGCCATTGTACTTGTGCTCTTATAAATTGGTCGGTTCTGCTATAAGAAGAACCCTAACTTGCTTGCTTTCAAAAGTGAGAAATGTGGGAGAGAAGTAAGGAGGAAGGGGGCTACAACCCCCAAAATACCCTCAACTCACGCTCCTGGCCGTTGGGGCGTCAGATCTAAGCTGAACTAGAATATCTAGGTCGGGCCTCTTGCAAGCTCCTTTGGCTGTACGCACAACCATTGGAATACCCGGGTCGGGCAGGGAAAAATCCGAGCGATCCCTCTCTGTTTGGGCGTGACTAGCAGCTCCTTTTCCAACTTTTAACCCTTTTTAAGGTGCTAACTCTCCCACAAAGTACCAAAACATTTTTAGCACTTAAGTTAGCATTTTCATAAAGAATTTTTTAGGGCATTCTCGTACATCTCACCACGTCACTAAGCGCAATGCATATGCAAATGAGACACACTTTATGGCACTAGATAATCATTGCAATTAAAGATTCCCCTCTATAGTATGACTATCTATCCTAAGCCCAGTCAAGTACTTCTCTACTCAACTTAGACCGGTGAAATAAAATGCCCTACAAATATACCTTTGCCTTACGTATTCCATTTCATCTCTTCCAATGTTGATGCCACACAAGCACCAATCCTTCATCAAGCCTTTTGATCATCATCATGAGTCAACACTTGGCTTGATCTTTCTTGAATGATATGATCCACTTCATATCATCATGTGATCTTTGGTTCATCGATCTTGATCTTACTTCCTCTTCACCGTTGCTTCGGTCCATCAGTGCTAATGTAACACCCTAGTGTTAAGCATTGCATTTAGCACTTGCATTTCATGAGCACAAGCATCATCCAAGCATTCATGAGCATGAGCATATGGAATTTCATCTTATTCTTTACATATTATCATATGTGATGTTGATTATATACATGCATATGCTTGTGATCATGTGTGACCAATGTAAGACATGGTTGTGGGGTCACAAAAACACCTTAGGCATATCTAGGATGGTAAATGGAACAATGTTTGTATTCATGACTTGGTCCAACTATGCTTCTATGTGTTGGTTTGCTCAAAATGTTATTTTTCATGATCCTACTTTGACCAAAGTTGAACTATAGCATAGAGGGTTTGCATGGCAGTGCACCCTTAATAAAAGTTGTAGTTATTGACATGGGTAACAAACTTTGTTTAAGGGTCACTAGTATAGTGCCCGTGCTAATGTTACGGCTTTATTCAGGGATGTACATGGAAACAACCAAACAATGATTTTTTTCTAGAGTTCAACTTTCACACAATTGTATATGACCATGTATATATAATCCGGGAAACACTTACACGTAACAAGGCATAATAAAGTTATTTCTCGCATTAACCATATAATTTACAATATGTCTAAGTCCTTAAACATGTCTTGGAGATCTTCATGGCCACTTCATGCAAACTTCATCCCAAATAATCAAAGATGTCGTACCAAGCTTCTTAAAGTAACTCTATAATTCACTTTTGATAAATGAAAGAAAAAATTGTATTTGATCTTTTTTAAAATTAAATAGTAGATATAGTCGTAAATATATGTGCGCAACCGCGATAGATATTTATCTGACTGTTCCTCGGTTTCTCCCTCTCTCCCATCTGGTTTTTCTTTCTTCAGATGATTTTCGGGTATTAGATAGCTAACTAATGAAAATTATTGGACAAAAGAAAAAAAACATTTCTTCTTGGCATAATCAACTGATTTATCAAGTAAGTTTTAAGTACTCCATCTGTTTTAAATTATAAGTCGTTCTAGCTTTTCTAGATACATACTCCCTCCATTCCAAATTATAAGTCGCTTTGACTTTTTTGTTCATCTATTTTGCTATGTATCTAGACATATTATTATATCTAGATGCATAACAAAATAGATGTACCAAAAAAATCAAAGCGACTTATAATTTGGAATGGACGAAGTAGTTTTTACTATGTATATAGACATAATGTATATTTAGGTGCATAGCAAAAGCTATATATCTAAAAATTAGAACAAAACTAATTGTATTTGGCTTGCGTGTTCTATTTCATAATGGCCTTTTATTTTCATAATCATGTGTCAAGTTGGTTCGTTTATTTTGTAAACTCGGTCGGGGTGTGTAGTGTGTTTCTTTTATAACAAAGTGGTCTTACTCCTCTCTTTGTAACACTGTGGTCTAACTCCTCTCTTTGATACCAAATGTGCTAAACCTCTTCATCGATCTCCTCTCTGTGGGCCCGGACTGTAAGTGACCTGTTTTGCTTCCTTGTCCAGGGTGCCGTCGTTGGTATTTTATGAGAAGAAAGGGGTAGACCTTTCTAGGTTTAGCGACGCTGCAGATGCTCCACTGCTCCTACTGACGTGTGGGGTCACTAAATCAGGTCCCACGTGTTCTTGATGGAATCATGCGAGTGGGTATGTTGGCATGTCTGTCGCCATTCCTTATTGACGCAATACCAGAATGGCATGGAGAGTTTTGGAAGGGGCGTGTCAGATGGGGCTAGGCTCGGCGTGGGTTTTTCCATTATAATGACAATTCTGGAAATTGCCTGATCGGAGTCACGGATCCCTCCATCCTATTTGCCTTGATTGACTTCCATATTTGCCTTGATTGACTTCCATTGGTTTCCATTTTACCGTAGCCTACGGGATGTGTGAGGCGTGCGTTGAAGCCTGGGCGGGGGAGATCCAAATAACGTTGGCCATCGGATCAAGCTGAAGCCTGTGAGAAAGGATTAGGAGCCATAGATTTTAATGATACGGTAATCCTGGGTACAATTTCATTGGTGCACAATGGTTGTAGTCTCTCAGCGGGGGACTTTTTTTTGGGAGACTTAGTATAGTTTTGATTGGTCCCTTATAGTAGAGATAAGCTAATGCAATGCCTAACAGGGTCAAATAGGGCCCACAAGTAGCAAAGAAATGCTATTTCTAGACTTAGGAAAATTTGCTAAGTCACAAGCTGATTTCGGTTTCAATGTGCACCACTTTGGAGCACTATAACTTATAAACCAGCTTGAATTAGGCCAAACTCATTTAAGCAAAGTTGTAGATCTCTGATAGCTATACAATTCATATAGGGAAGTTTTCGCTGAATCGAGCTCGTTTGGGAGTTACATGTACACAAACCGGCCGGGGCAGCGCGGCATCGTGGCTGACCGGCCACAAGCCGCATCCACCGCATGGATGCCGTACGCCGATGTTGAGCTCATGCGTCAGGCCGGGGCAAACAGCAAAGGGAGCCGCATCCTCACTAGATCTCCATGCGCGCTCACTCTCTCTACCTCACCTTACCTCGCTCTCTCGCTCGAAGTTGAGCGGAGCAAGCCGCCATCGCCGCCGCGCGCCTCAGCTACGCTCACACGCCAACCACACCGCACCACCATCCAATCCATCTCGCCCATAGCTCCACATTGACGTGCTCCACCTCACCGAGTCACTAGCACCGCCATTCGAGCAAGGGTAAGGCCACATTGCGTGTCGCCATCGCAGCCATGGCCACGGAGCTCCGTCGAGCTCTGAGCTCACCATGGCTAGCCCTATCCGCTGCTCCTCCTACCTCTTCTCCCCTGGTCTATTGTCGTCTTAGGTCCCAATAGCTCACGTCGTAGTCGGTTTAACCACTGCTGCCACTGCCGCACAGGAACGTGCGATCGCACTGCGCGCGCCCGCCATGGCCATGAGCTCAAGCTCGCCGAGTCTAGCACCGACTAGACCCCGTCGTGCCCCTCTAGAGTGTGTTTCCGCATCGCTTTGAACCCTAGCACCATCACCAAAGATGGAGACCCACCACCAACCACCATCTCATTGGAACGACAAGCGCCACCATGTACACAGTGCACCGTTGTGCCACCATGCATGTGGCCAGAGCTCATCGCCGCTTCACCGTGGCTCGATCCGCATCATAGACCTCCGCTAGGGTTTGTAGAAGCTATAGCCGCACTCGCCTAGCTGTGCCATCACTGGAGACGGTGAGTCCACCACCGCGCATCATCGTTGAGCCACCATGCTCGCCGACGAGGTTGCTCCAGTGATGCGCTGAGCTAACTGAGGGTACCCCTCAATGCGGCTTGATGAGGCGAGTGTAGTGGTGAAGACCTCATCACCGGTGACCTCGCCGTCGGTGTGATAGGGCTGGTAAACCGCCGCGCCCCTGCTCTGTCTCTCTATCTTGTGGGGTCCTTTGACCCGTGAGACCCAGCAGCCAGCCATAGTGGGTCATGGACCGGGTGCACTTAGCTGCTAGACCCGATTTGAAATTTGATTTTCTTTATTTATTTTCTAGATTTTGTATCAAACTTAAAAAATCCATATCTTTAGCTAGGAGTGTCCAAATGTAACACCTCGGGTGTTAGCCTTGCATAACTTGACTTGCATAACATGAGCATGATCATCAAGCATTCATAAACAAGCATTTACAACTGAAACATTGGATTGAAACCTCTGCAACGTTTGCTTGTTATTGTATGTTTCTTAAACATATGCAACTTTTCTCGTTATTTCATGTCTCCATGTGCCTATGCATATGATCATGAGTGGACACATGTACTTGGTGGATGTGAGTCACACAAACATATAGCCACACCTAGGTTAGCAAATAGGACTTTGTTCTTGGTCACATTTCATGAACCAACACTTAAGCTTCATGTGATTACACTAAATAGCTCTATGAGTGCCTAATACATGAAATGATTGAATGACCTTGCAAATTGCTTAAACATGTTTAGAGTATCATTATGGACAACTTTGATATTCATGGTTAAGGGTAATTAGGTCATTAAGCCATGAATTGAAGTGTACCATCATTTAAAAGTGACATGGTTAAGGGTTATAACATAAGTTCAGCAGGGGCACTGTTACTACCAAAAAGATAGTCAAAAATGTACTCATCTCTATACAAGGGAGGGAGTACACAATAGATTTGATAATATTGCCCGGGCTATCGATAAGTGTAATCTTAGGCATGAATTGGATGAAGGATCATGGTGTTCTTATTGACACTAGCACCCGCACTATTATGTTGAGAGAACCCACTGGAGGGAATGCTTTTCTAGTACCACTCTCCCACAATTTCAAACTCCAACATTTAGCTTGTGCTATCCAAACCACCACACTTTGTGATATCCCCGTAGTTTGTGAGTTTCCGGATGTATTTTCAGAGGAATTACCAGGCTTACCACCTGATAGGGAGGTGGAATTTAAGATTGAATTAGTGCCAGGTACGTCACCCATATCCAGAAGGCCCTATAGAATGCCACCCAACGAGTTAGCGGAACTTAAGGTTCAATTGCAAGATCTATTGGACAAGGGTCTTATTCAACCTAGCTCATCTCCATGGGGATGTCCGACATTGTTTGTGAAAAAGAAGGACAAGTCACTGAGAATGTGTGTAGATTACAGACCACTCATTGCTGTGACCATCAAGAACAAATACCCGTTGCCTCGCATCGACATCTTGTTCGATCAGCTAGCGAAGGCAAATGTATTCTCCAAAATTGACTTGAGGTCAAGCTACCATCAAATAAAGATCAGGCCAGAGGACATACCTAAAACTGCTTTTTCTACTAGGTATGGCTTATATAAGTATTTGGTTATGTCTTTCGGACTAACAAATGCTCCAGCCTACTTCATGTACCTAATGAATTCGGTATTCATGCCCGAGCTTGACAAGTTCGTGGTCGTGTTTATCGATGATATATTGATTTATTCAGAAAATGAGTCAGATCATGAAGATCATCTGAGGATTGTCCTATCCAGATTGAGGGAGCATAAGTTATATGCAAAGTTTAGTAAATGTGAATTTTGGTTGAGCAAAGTTCCTTTCTTAGGTCATATCTTATCAAGGGATGGAATCTCTATAGACCCATCAAAAGTACAAGAGGTCATGGATTGGAAAGCCCCAACTTTGGTTCATGAAGTTCGGAGTTTTCTAGGGTTAGCAGGATATTATTGTCGTTTCATTCTAGATTTCTCAAAGATAGCTAAGCCCATGACCAGACTACTTCAGAAAGATGAGAAGTACAAATGGACACCAGAATGTGAAGCAGCTTTTCACACCCTCAGAACTCTGTTGACTACAGCACCTGTGCTGGCACAACCAGACATTGAAAAGCCTTTAGATGTATTCTGTGATGCATCAGGCATAGGTTTGGGATGTGTGCTTATGCAAGAAGGAAGAGTTATTGCATATGCTTCTCGGTAGTTGAGAAAGCATGAAGTCAACTACCCCACTCATGATTTAGAACTTGCAGCAGTGGTTCACGCATTAAAGATATGGAGACATTACTTGTTGGGCAATGTATGCCATATATATACTGACCACAAAAGTCTCAAGTATATCTTTACCCAACCAGAGCTGAACATGAGACAACGAAGATGGTTAGAGCTAATTAAGGATTATAATTTAGAAGTGCACTACCATCCAGGAAAAGCTAATGTAGTAGCAGATGCACTCAGTCAAAAGTCTCATTGCAACACTATGGAAGCATTATTGGAAGATGGATTCAACTTGTTACATCCTACTGTACTACATAATATCATGATCAGTTATTCACTTGAGAGCAAAATCATAGAGCTACAACAGACAGATGTAGGAATAAGTCACATCAAGAGAAAAATGCAAGAGCAAGAAACCAAACATTTCAGATTGGATGAAAGAGGTGTATTATGGTTTGAGGACCGACTTGTGGTACCAAAAGACCGTGAGCTAAGGAATCAAATTTTAGATGAAGCTCACTCGTCCAAATTGTCCATCCATCCGGGTAGTAGTAAAATGTATCAAGATTTGAAAACCCATTTTTGGTGGACTAAGATGAAGAAAGAGATCGCAGCCTATGTTGCTAGGTGTGATAACTGCAGTAGAGTAAAAGTTGTCCATATGAAATCTGCCGGACTACTTCAGCCATTGCCTATTCCAGGTTGGAAATTGGAGGAAATCAGTATGGACTTTATCACAGGCCTTCCAATGACGCCACAAGATCATGATTCCATATGGGTTATTGTTGATCGTCTCCTAAGTCAGCACACTTTATACCCGTGAACACACGGTATATAGTTGGAAAGTACGCTGAGATATATGTTTCCCAGATCGTGAGACTGCATGGAGTACCTAGGACTATAATCTCAGATCGAGGACCACAGTTCATAGCTCATTTCTGGGAGCACTTACACTAGGCATTGGGGACCAAGCTAATCAGAAGTTCGGCATACCATCCACAAACTTCAGGACAGACAGAGCGAGTGAACCAAATCCTAGAAGATTTACTTAGAGCTTGTGTTATATCTTCAAAGGGTTCATGGGAAAAATGGTTACCTTTAGCTGAATTCTCCTATAACAACAGTTATCAAGCGAGTATCAAGATGGCTCCATTTGAAGCCTTGTATGGTAGAAAATGTAGAACTCCATTGAATTGGATTGAGCCCGGTGAAAGGAGATACTTTGGTATTGACTTTGTCAATGAAGCCGAAGAGCAAGTACGTATTATCCAACAACATATGAAGGCAGCTCAATCAAGACAAAAGAGTTATGCCGATAGAAGAAGAAGACCACTGAATTTTGAAGTGGTTGACTATGTGTACTTGAAAGTATCACCCATGAAAGGGGTGAAGAGATTTGGGATGAAAAAGAAGCTTTCACCAAGATATATGGGACCATACAAGATTGTGGAACGGAAAGGGAATGTTGCTTATAAGTTACAACTTCCACCAGAAATGAGTGTAATATTTGATGTGTTCCATGTTTCTCAGTTGAAGAAATGTCTTCGAGTACCTGAAGAAGCTATTGCACCTACCAACGTGCAGCTTCAATCGGATTTGACCTATGAAGAAAAGCCAATTCGAGTTTTAGAGGAGTTGGAAAGAGTAACACGGAGTAAGATTATTAAGTTCTATAAGGTGGTGTGGAACAATCATAGTGAACAAGATGCTACGTGGGAAAGAGAAGATTATCTACGAGAAGTTTATCCCGTCTTTTTCCAAGAATGGTAGGTCTTGCAAATCTCGGGACGAGATTTTTATAAGGGGGAGGGGCTGTAACACCTCGGGTGTTAGCCTTGCATAACTTGACTTGCATAACATGAGCATGATCATCAAGCATTCATAAACAAGCATTTACAACTGAAACATTGGATTGAAACCTCTGCAACGTTTGCTTGTTATCGTATGTTTCTTAAACATATGCAACTTTTCTCGTTATTTCATGTCTCCATGTGCCTATGCATATGATCATGAGTGGACACATGTACTTGGTGGATGTGAGTCACACAAACATATAGCCACACCTAGGTTAGCAAATAGGACTTTGTTCTTGGTCACATTTCATGAACCAACACTTAAGCTTCATGTGATTACACTAAATAGCTCTATGAGTGCCTAATACATGAAATGATTGAATGACCTTGAAAATTGCTTAAACATGTTTAGAGTATGATTATGAACAACTTTGATATTCATGGTTAAGGGTAATTAGGTCATTAAGCCATGAATTGAAGTGTACCATCATTTAAAAGTGACATGGTTAAGGGTTATAACATAAGTTCAGCAGGGGCACTGTTACTACCAAAAAGATAGTCAAAAATGTACTCATCTCTATACAAGGGAGGGAGTACACAATAGATTTGATAATATTGCCCGGGCTATCGATAAGTGTAATCTTAGGCATGAATTGGATGAAGGATCATGGTGTTCTTATTGACACTAGCACCCGCACTATTATGTTGAGAGAACCCACTGGAGGGAATGCTTTTCTAGTACCACTCTCCCACAATTTCAAACTCCAACATTTAGCTTGTGCTATCCAAACCACCACACTTTGTGATATCCCCGTAGTTTGTGAGTTTCCGGATGTATTTCCAGAGGAATTACCAGGCTTACCACCTGATAGGGAGGTGGAATTTAAGATTGAATTAGTGCCAGGTACGTCACCCATATCCAGAAGGCCCTATAGAATGCCACCCAACGAGTTAGCGGAACTTAAGGTTCAATTGCAAGATCTATTGGACAAGGGTCTTATTCAACCTAGCTCATCTCCATGGGGATGTCCGACATTGTTTGTGAAAAAGAAGGACAAGTCACTGAGAATGTGTGTAGATTACAGACCACTCATTGCTGTGACCATCAAGAACAAATACCCGTTGCCTCGCATCGACATCTTGTTCGATCAGCTAGCGAAGGCAAATGTATTCTCCAAAATTGACTTGAGGTCAAGCTACCATCAAATAAAGATCAGGCCAGAGGACATACCTAAAACTGCTTTTTCTACTAGGTATGGCTTATATAAGTATTTGGTTATGTCTTTCGGACTAACAAATGCTCCAGCCTACTTCATGTACCTAATGAATTCGGTATTCATGCCCGAGCTTGACAAGTTCGTGGTCGTGTTTATCGATGATATATTGATTTATTCAGAAAATGAGTCAGATCATGAAGATCATCTGAGGATTGTCCTATCCAGATTGAGGGAGCATAAGTTATATGCAAAGTTTAGTAAATGTGAATTTTGGTTGAGCAAAGTTCCTTTCTTAGGTCATATCTTATCAAGGGATGGAATCTCTATAGACCCATCAAAAGTACAAGAGGTCATGGATTGGAAAGCCCCAACTTTGGTTCATGAAGTTCGGAGTTTTCTAGGGTTAGCAGGATATTATTGTCGTTTCATTCTAGATTTCTCAAAGATAGCTAAGCCCATGACCAGACTACTTCAGAAAGATGAGAAGTACAAATGGACACCAGAATGTGAAGCAGCTTTTCACACCCTCAGAACTCTGTTGACTACAGCACCTGTGCTGGCACAACCAGACATTGAAAAGCCTTTAGATGTATTCTGTGATGCATCAGGCATAGGTTTGGGATGTGTGCTTATGCAAGAAGGAAGAGTTATTGCATATGCTTCTCGGTAGTTGAGAAAGCATGAAGTCAACTACCCCACTCATGATTTAGAACTTGCAGCAGTGGTTCACGCATTAAAGATATGGAGACATTACTTGTTGGGCAATGTATGCCATATATATACTGACCACAAAAGTCTCAAGTATATCTTTACCCAACCAGAGCTGAACATGAGACAACGAAGATGGTTAGAGCTAATTAAGGATTATAATTTAGAAGTGCACTACCATCCAGGAAAAGCTAATGTAGTAGCAGATGCACTCAGTCAAAAGTCTCATTGCAACACTATGGAAGCATTATTGGAAGATGGATTCAACTTGTTACATCCTACTGTACTACATAATATCATGATCAGTTATTCACTTGAGAGCAAAATCATAGAGCTACAACAGATAGATGTAGGAATAAGTCACATCAAGAGAAAAATGCAAGAGCAAGAAACCAAACATTTCAGATTGGATGAAAGAGGTGTATTATGGTTTGAGGACCGACTTGTGGTACCAAAAGACCGTGAGCTAAGGAATCAAATTTTAGATGAAGCTCACTCGTCCAAATTGTCCATCCATCCGGGTAGTAGTAAAATGTATCAAGATTTGAAAACCCATTTTTGGTGGACTAAGATGAAGAAAGAGATCGCAGCCTATGTTGCTAGGTGTGATAACTGCAGTAGAGTAAAAGTTGTCCATATGAAATCTGCCGGACTACTTCAGCCATTGCCTATTCCAGGTTGGAAATTGGAGGAAATCAGTATGGACTTTATCACAGGCCTTCCAATGACGCCACAAGGTCATGATTCCATATGGGTTATTGTTGATCGTCTCCTAAGTCAGCACACTTTATACCCGTGAACACACGGTATATAGTTGGAAAGTACGCTGAGATATATGTTTCCCAGATCGTGAGACTTGCATGGAGTACCTAGGACTATAATCTCAGATCGAGGACCACAGTTCATAGCTCATTTCTGGGAGCACTTACACTAGGCATTGGGGACCAAGCTAATCAGAAGTTCGGCATACCATCCACAAACTTCAGGACAGACAGAGCGAGTGAACCAAATCCTAGAAGATTTACTTAGAGCTTGTGTTATATCTTCAAAGGGTTCATGGGAAAAATGGTTACCTTTAGCTGAATTCTCCTATAACAACAGTTATCAAGCGAGTATCAAGATGGCTCCATTTGAAGCCTTGTATGGTAGAAAATGTAGAACTCCATTGAATTGGATTGAGCCCGGTGAAAGGAGATACTTTGGTATTGACTTTGTCAATGAAGCCGAAGAGCAAGTACGTATTATCCAACAACATATGAAGGCAGCTCAATCAAGACAAAAGAGTTATGCCGATAGAAGAAGAAGACCACTGAATTTTGAAGTGGTTGACTATGTGTACTTGAAAGTATCACCCATGAAAGGGGTGAAGAGATTTGGGATGAAAAAGAAGCTTTCACCAAGATATATGGGACCATACAAGATTGTGGAACGGAAAGGGAATGTTGCTTATAAGTTACAACTTCCACCAGAAATGAGTGTAATATTTGATGTGTTCCATGTTTCTCAGTTGAAGAAATGTCTTCGAGTACCTGAAGAAGCTATTGCACCTACCAACGTGCAGCTTCAATCGGATTTGACCTATGAAGAAAAGCCAATTCGAGTTTTAGAGGAGTTGGAAAGAGTAACACGGAGTAAGATTATTAAGTTCTATAAGGTGGTGTGGAACAATCATAGTGAACAAGATGCTACGTGGGAAAGAGAAGATTATCTACGAGAAGTTTATCCCGTCTTTTTCCAAGAATGGTAGGTCTTGCAAATCTCGGGACGAGATTTTTATAAGGGGGAGGGGCTGTAACACCTCGGGTGTTAGCCTTGCATAACTTGACTTGCATAACATGAGCATGATCATCAAGCATTCATAAACAAGCATTTACAACTGAAACATTGGATTGAAACCTCTGCAACGTTTGCTTGTTATCGTATGTTTCTTAAACATATGCAACTTTTCTCGTTATTTCATGTCTCCATGTGCCTATGCATATGATCATGAGTGGACACATGTACTTGGTGGATGTGAGTCACACAAACATATAGCCACACCTAGGTTAGCAAATAGGACTTTGTTCTTGGTCACATTTCATGAACCAACACTTAAGCTTCATGTGATTACACTAAATAGCTCTATGAGTGCCTAATACATGAAATGATTGAATGACCTTGCAAATTGCTTAAACATGTTTAGAGTATCATTATGGACAACTTTGATATTCATGGTTAAGGGTAATTAGGTCATTAAGCCATGAATTGAAGTGTACCATCATTTAAAAGTGACATGGTTAAGGGTTATAACATAAGTTCAGCAGGGGCACTGTTACTACCAAAAAGATAGTCAAAAATGTACTCATCTCTATACAAGGGAGGGAGTACACAATAGATTTGATAATATTGCCCGGGCTATCGATAAGTGTAATCTTAGGCATGAATTGGATGAAGGATCATGGTGTTCTTATTGACACTAGCACCCGCACTATTATGTTGAGAGAACCCACTGGAGGGAATGCTTTTCTAGTACCACTCTCCCACAATTTCAAACTCCAACATTTAGCTTGTGCTATCCAAACCACCACACTTTGTGATATCCCCGTAGTTTGTGAGTTTCCGGATGTATTTTCAGAGGAATTACCAGGCTTACCACCTGATAGGGAGGTGGAATTTAAGATTGAATTAGTGCCAGGTACGTCACCCATATCCAGAAGGCCCTATAGAATGCCACCCAACGAGTTAGCGGAACTTAAGGTTCAATTGCAAGATCTATTGGACAAGGGTCTTATTCAACCTAGCTCATCTCCATGGGGATGTCCGACATTGTTTGTGAAAAAGAAGGACAAGTCACTGAGAATGTGTGTAGATTACAGACCACTCATTGCTGTGACCATCAAGAACAAATACCCGTTGCCTCGCATCGACATCTTGTTCGATCAGCTAGCGAAGGCAAATGTATTCTCCAAAATTGACTTGAGGTCAAGCTACCATCAAATAAAGATCAGGCCAGAGGACATACCTAAAACTGCTTTTTCTACTAGGTATGGCTTATATAAGTATTTGGTTATGTCTTTCGGACTAACAAATGCTCCAGCCTACTTCATGTACCTAATGAATTCGGTATTCATGCCCGAGCTTGACAAGTTCGTGGTCGTGTTTATCGATGATATATTGATTTATTCAGAAAATGAGTCAGATCATGAAGATCATCTGAGGATTGTCCTATCCAGATTGAGGGAGCATAAGTTATATGCAAAGTTTAGTAAATGTGAATTTTGGTTGAGCAAAGTTCCTTTCTTAGGTCATATCTTATCAAGGGATGGAATCTCTATAGACCCATCAAAAGTACAAGAGGTCATGGATTGGAAAGCCCCAACTTTGGTTCATGAAGTTCGGAGTTTTCTAGGGTTAGCAGGATATTATTGTCGTTTCATTCTAGATTTCTCAAAGATAGCTAAGCCCATGACCAGACTACTTCAGAAAGATGAGAAGTACAAATGGACACCAGAATGTGAAGCAGCTTTTCACACCCTCAGAACTCTGTTGACTACAGCACCTGTGCTGGCACAACCAGACATTGAAAAGCCTTTAGATGTATTCTGTGATGCATCAGGCATAGGTTTGGGATGTGTGCTTATGCAAGAAGGAAGAGTTATTGCATATGCTTCTCGGTAGTTGAGAAAGCATGAAGTCAACTACCCCACTCATGATTTAGAACTTGCAGCAGTGGTTCACGCATTAAAGATATGGAGACATTACTTGTTGGGCAATGTATGCCATATATATACTGACCACAAAAGTCTCAAGTATATCTTTACCCAACCAGAGCTGAACATGAGACAACGAAGATGGTTAGAGCTAATTAAGGATTATAATTTAGAAGTGCACTACCATCCAGGAAAAGCTAATGTAGTAGCAGATGCACTCAGTCAAAAGTCTCATTGCAACACTATGGAAGCATTATTGGAAGATGGATTCAACTTGTTACATCCTACTGTACTACACAATATCATGATCAGTTATTCACTTGAGAGCAAAATCATAGAGCTACAACAGACAGATGTAGGAATAAGTCACATCAAGAGAAAAATGCAAGAGCAAGAAACCAAACATTTCAGATTGGATGAAAGAGGTGTATTATGGTTTGAGGACCGACTTGTGGTACCAAAAGACCGTGAGCTAAGGAATCAAATTTTAGATGAAGCTCACTCGTCCAAATTGTCCATCCATCCGGGTAGTAGTAAAATGTATCAAGATTTGAAAACCCATTTTTGGTGGACTAAGATGAAGAAAGAGATCGCAGCCTATGTTGCTAGGTGTGATAACTGCAGTAGAGTAAAAGTTGTCCATATGAAATCTGCCGGACTACTTCAGCCATTGCCTATTCCAGGTTGGAAATTGGAGGAAATCAGTATGGACTTTATCACAGGCCTTCCAATGACGCCACAAGGTCACGATTCCATATGGGTTATTGTTGATCGTCTCCTAAGTCAGCACACTTTATACCCGTGAACACACGGTATATAGTTGGAAAGTACGCTGAGATATATGTTTCCCAGATCGTGAGACTGCATGGAGTACCTAGGACTATAATCTCAGATCGAGGACCACAGTTCATAGCTCATTTCTGGGAGCACTTACACTAGGCATTGGGGACCAAGCTAATCAGAAGTTCGGCATACCATCCACAAACTTCAGGACAGACAGAGCGAGTGAACCAAATCCTAGAAGATTTACTTAGAGCTTGTGTTATATCTTCAAAGGGTTCATGGGAAAAATGGTTACCTTTAGCTGAATTCTCCTATAACAACAGTTATCAAGCGAGTATCAAGATGGCTCCATTTGAAGCCTTGTATGGTAGAAAATGTAGAACTCCATTGAATTGGATTGAGCCCGGTGAAAGGAGATACTTTGGTATTGACTTTGTCAATGAAGCCGAAGAGCAAGTACGTATTATCCAACAACATATGAAGGCAGCTCAATCAAGACAAAAGAGTTATGCCGATAGAAGAAGAAGACCACTGAATTTTGAAGTGGTTGACTATGTGTACTTGAAAGTATCACCCATGAAAGGGGTGAAGAGATTTGGGATGAAAAAGAAGCTTTCACCAAGATATATGGGACCATACAAGATTGTGGAACGGAAAGGGAATGTTGCTTATAAGTTACAACTTCCACCAAGAAATGAGTGTAATATTTGATGTGTTCCATGTTTCTCAGTTGAAGAAATGTCTTCGAGTACCTGAAGAAGCTATTGCACCTACCAACGTGCAGCTTCAATCGGATTTGACCTATGAAGAAAAGCCAATTCGAGTTTTAGAGGAGTTGGAAAGAGTAACACGGAGTAAGATTATTAAGTTCTATAAGGTGGTGTGGAACAATCATAGTGAACAAGATGCTACGTGGGAAAGAGAAGATTATCTACGAGAAGTTTATCCCGTCTTTTTCCAAGAATGGTAGGTCTTGCAAATCTCGGGACGAGATTTTTATAAGGGGGAGGGGCTGTAACACCTCGGGTGTTAGCCTTGCATAACTTGACTTGCATAACATGAGCATGATCATCAAGCATTCATAAACAAGCATTTACAACTGAAACATTGGATTGAAACCTCTGCAACGTTTGCTTGTTATCGTATGTTTCTTAAACATATGCAACTTTTCTCGTTATTTCATGTCTCCATGTGCCTATGCATATGATCATGAGTGGACACATGTACTTGGTGGATGTGAGTCACACAAACATATAGCCACACCTAGGTTAGCAAATAGGACTTTGTTCTTGGTCACATTTCATGAACCAACACTTAAGCTTCATGTGATTACACAAAATAGCTCTATGAGTGCCTAATACATGAAATGATTGAATGACCTTGAAAATTGCTTAAACATGTTTAGAGTATGATTATGAACAACTTTGATATTCATGGTTAAGGGTAATTAGGTCATTAAGCCATGAATTGAAGTGTACCATCATTTAAAAGTGACATGTTTGACCAAATTTGAACTAGGTGTTAGAGACCTTGCATGGAGGAGATCACTAAAGCAAAGTTGTAGTATTTGACATAAGGAACAACTTTTATTTTTGGGTCATTGACTGATTTAGATTCTAACATGATTGAATTAGTATCACAAGAATCAGAAAAATCAACATCTCATGACTTAACAAAAATTTTCTAAGTCATGTTCACTGACCGACTGACAGGCTGACTTTGGGGGTGATTTTACTCAGTCTCGGTCGCGTTCTAGCACGAGTTCACTGAATGAAAATTTTAGCTGGTACATAGGGCTATTATTGTTGTTAAGACGGTTTACGAGTTGGAGCCTCGGATTAGCAGCTGCATCGTCAAGAAAACCGGCTGTCAGGCATCCCGTTCGGGTTCTGAACGAACTGAATCGGTGGATTCAGTGGCCGACCGGCTCAGAGCCGAGCCGCCGCATGGAGCGGGATTTGGCCGCGCGTCGCCGGCGTTCTGCCCAGCGCGGCAGCAACGAGTCAGAGAGCGGCCTTAACACCGCCAGCGCCCGCCCGATCCATCCCGTGCCTCATTTCCAATTTCTGCTCCTCCTTCCTCGCCGCAGCGACAGCCGAGCTCGGCCCGCACCTCCGCCGTCGCCATAGCCAGCTCCAGCCAGCGCTGAGCCGCCCATTCGCCACCACAACAGCATCAACGTCTTCCCAGCAACTCCCTACGTCCCCTATTGCCCGCTGTTCCAGCTTGGTAAGCCACCGCAACGCACAACGCCTCGCCGGAGCTCCGCCGCTAGCCCCGTCACCGTGGCCACGTCGCCTCCGTCCACCATTGGCTGTGATAGCTTGTGATATAGGTTAGCCATGGTCTAGAGATGCTCGTCCAAGCCTTAGTTGGAGCCACCGTAGCTTCCACCGACGTCTCGCCGTCGGCCCGCACCTCCGTTCTGCCATGAGCGCCACCGCCGTTGCTAACACCGATGAGAGGTTCCACCATGTAGCTCAACCGGTGCGCTAGGTCACGTAGGTCGCGCGGTGAAGACCTCACCGTCGGCGATCTCGCCATCGACGAGCCGTGGCCGCGCAAGCTTGCGCAAGCGCCGCTGCTCTGTTTTCGCGTCGCTGACGCGTGGGTCCAACTGACGCGTGGGTCCCTGCTGTCAGCGACCCTTTATTCTAAAGCTAGTTCAAAAATTTCACAGTTGAGTGTGTTTTGTAATTTTTAGATCTCTAGTTTGGTAGCTTCAAAAATTGTGAAATAAATTTGGTAGTGTTCCTTAGGAAGTTTAGTATTTAGGAAAAATATAGTCTTGACATTTACAGTAGAAATTTTTGGAGATTTAAATAGAGATTTGAAATGTGTTTTTGAATTTATGCAAATTTGTTTATTTTATATCTAGAGTTCCTGTGCTCCAAAAATTATGAAATTTTTGTGGTCAGCTATTCTTGTCATGTATGAACTCTGGTAAAAATTTGAAGATCAGTGCATGTGTAGATTTATAGTTATAGATTTTTCTTTTATAAATAGTTAATCCTTGTATGAATTTTTATAAATTAATTATGAATCTAAAATTCATGAAATTTGTTGGAGGTAGTCCTAGTAGTATATGGATGCTAAGAAAAATAGGAAATCTGTTGCTTGACACTTTTCAATAGGGTTTTCTATTTATGCTATTTCAAGCCTTGATGCCTTGTCATTTTTGTATAGGATGTTTTACTTGGCAAAATGGCATGAAATTTTTACAGTAGTCTATTGGTAGCACTAGTAAGCCACTGTAATTTTCTGAGAATTTATGATGGACATCTGGTATGTGTTTATTATTTAACCTAAATATCTAAATAAAATAATAAAGGCATTTAAATAAATAGTTTGGGCTTCACCATTATGTTTTCTTGGATGTATTTGGTATGCTTAAACTGTTGGTAGACTTTTGGTTGTAAAAATTTGAATACTTATATGAAGTAGAAGTATTGTTACTTTATAATGCGAATTGGAATAGTTTCCGGACATATTCTGGAGTTTGCTAAGTTGCATGATAGGGATGATGTTTGCTGTAAAAATGGTTAATAATAAAGTTGTAGATAATTTGATAAGCTTTCCAGAAAGTCCAGGATCACTGCATTTGGATTAGTAGAACTCCAGTTATGAGTAAAACAAGTAGCTACTGTTTTGTGATATAGTAGATGCATTGTGGAAGTAGTTAATTAAATAATCGAGAAGAGATATGCACCTACTCAATAAACATGATGCACTTGTTAACACCATGCGGTTATGAATACTTATATGAATGCATTCATCCTGTGTCACCATGCTTTACTTGTACGCATGTATGCATTCGCAATATCTTATGCCATATTCATGCATCTAGGATCGGAGGAAGAAATAACGTTGCTGGAATTCGACGAAGCAGAGGAAGGGGACCAGCAGGAGAATCCTCAAGTCACAGCTCCCGAAGGCGAGGAGCAGAATCCTGAAGAGCTTCTGAAGTGTCCTGATCACCGCCCTACTTCCTTTCTGCGAGGCAAGCCCCGGAGCATTCTAAGTCTCCCAGTATTTTACAAATGTTTACTTAAGTACTTATGATTGATGCATTAGGTTATAAGAGTTGAATGGAACCACTTGATGCATATAAATTCCTTGTCCAGATATTACACCTTTAACCGGTATGGGTCCAGGATCAAATATATGCTTAACCATGCTTAAACCGGTAGAAGTCGGGTGATTTCCTGTCACCTACGAGATATAAGTGGATACCGAAGCACGGTTGGCTATATTTGCTATCATGGAAAAGAACCATGGGGTAATGTAAATGGAGACCAGGCGGATGTCGATAGAGAAGCAACAAGACATGGAGGTCTTGGGTGTGGATCTATCCCCGTCTGTGTCGATTAAGGACCGTACCGTTGTTGGCGCTTCTGACAAGATTGAACGCATGCCTCTCACTTAGCTGGCCGGATAACTCGTTCCGACCGCGAAGCCGAGTAATTCAACTCAGGCCGGGACCCATTCTGTTGTGTGCTCCTTCCAAGGAACGATCAGACTGAGCCCGAGGGCAGGCTAGGCCTGAACGTCCTGGCATCTGGTGTTCTAGATTGTGTGGCGCGGTACGGACCCGCGAAATGTGTACCTGAGTTGTACCAAAGGTGACCTAAGGCTATCATGGCTGGTAGACCTGGGTTTGTGTTAGGAATAAATTCCCAGCTGGTCGAAATCGATTCGAATCGCCATCTCTCCCGGATAGTGAGAAACTTGGCTAGTCCCAACATCGTAGTAACTGTGTTATGAAACATGATGGTTCGGATGAATATGGAATTGCAATACCTGCTATGGTTACTATTGTATGCTTTTAAATGGATATACCACATGTTTGGCACAGGATAGTTGCTAATCTAGAGATGGATAGTTATAATTAACCTGATATTGGAACCATAATTGTATAGCTAAGTTAATCGCTTTTATGCAAAATGTTGTCAAGCTATCCCCACTTATACAGCCTTGCATAATCCTTGGAGTCATTTTTATTTCTAGTTTATGATGGGTAAGTCTAGCTGAGTACCTTCTCGTACTCAGGGTTTTATTTCCCATGTTGCAGATGGCACTGTGTATCATGGTTATTGCAAGAGTTGCTTCTATCCCGTCGTGGATGAGGAGTAAGCCTTGGGCAGACTTCTTTATTAATCCCTGTCTTTGCTTTTGTGGACCATGATCCTACTTGGCACTGTATCAAACTATGTTGGAAACTTTATTTTCGAACTTAATTGCTTTCGCTTTATCTATCAAACTCGGTTTGTAATAACTTTTATTCATACTCTGATGGAGAAATGTATCTATAAACTTTATATAATATGTGGCATGTATGTTGAATCATGTACGATCTTGGTTGTTGTAAATCGTTTATCGAGACCCGGCGTGGTACTCGACGGACTACCGGGTTTATATGGGTTCAAGTATGACAGTGCGATAGCTTACGGGCTGCCATTGTACTTGTACTCTTATAAATTGGTCGGTTCTGCGACACTAAATAGGGTGATCCAAATTTTGTTGGACTCATCCTAAAGTGTACTATTTGATAAAAAGATGAAACCTACTGCTGGAGTATTTTTCTAGGGGAATTAAATTAAGCTAGTAAAGTGCTCTTAAATTAGTTGCTATCTTGTAAAATGCATAACTTGAGCTATAGAAGTGCTAAAAATATGATTCCAATTTTGTTGGTCTTGTATTGACATGCTCTAGATAGAAAAAACACTAAACTTACAGTAGGCATACTTGAAATATGGCCTTTCTATTTAATCTTAAATAAATGCTAGTTTCTAATGAAATTAATTGGGGTAAAAATACCTAACATATGATCATGCAAATTTTTGCACAGGATTCTTGTGCTAGGATGAGAGTAAGAGAAATATGAAATATGTTGTTTGACACATTTTACTATGCTAAACTATTTTCATGAAAATAAGCCTATGCAACTTGTCATTTTTGTAGAGATGGCTATACTTATCAAATTGGCATGAAATTTGTACAGTAGACTTTTCGGGTCATATGTAAAATACTGTAGTGTTGTCAGAATTTATTGTGCACTGGAAGTATTTATCTTCTAAATCGCCCTATTATATAAGGAAATTAATAAATGTATATAAATAAATTAGTTGGGCTTAACCATGATGTTTTCTATGGTTCTTGTGATGCATATGATCTATTGATATTAGTAGTTGTACTTGGAATTGATTGGTTATAGGCAGCTACTTAATCATTGCTTTATAATTCAACTAGATGGCTGCAAGAGTAGTTTCTGTTGTGTTGACAAATTCATGATGATAGTGACTCTTCTTGTTAAACTTGTTAATAACAAAGTTGTAGATAACGTAACCATCTATGTTGTCCTAAAATTTCATAGTTATAGGCTAAATGCTTTAAGATTTATAGCTTCTAGAAGTTTGCTTTCAGATTTGCTTAGTCTCTGGACAGATCTGGAACATGTAATTGTTTGACCTAGTTAACTATGGAATCCTCTTAAGATGATTATAAGAAAGTTGTAGATAATTTTATAATCTTTCTAGAAAGTCTAAGATCATATTATGTGGATGTGTAAAACTCTAGTTAGGGTCAAAACAAGTGGCTGTTATCTTGAAGTCTAGAAAATGTTTTAAATAGGTGTTTGTTTAATTACTAAAGAAGAGATATGCACCTACTCAGTAAAAAGAAAGTTAATTTTGTTATCACCTTAATAACTTACTGCCATGAACATTTAGGAAATATACATTTCATCATATCATACCATCCATGTCATTATCTATGCATCCTTGATATCTTATTTCAAGATCATGCATATAGGCTCGCCCGAAGGAGTAACCCTACTGGAATTCGAAGAAGAGGCGAAGGACAATCAAGGGACACCCCAACCCGTAGCTCCTAAATTAGAGGAGCCATCCACTGATGAACTTTTGGAGTGCCCTAATCATCGACCCAAATCTTTCCTAAAAGACAAGTGCCGGAGCATTCTAAGCCTCATATGTTTTATAAAATATCACTTGAGTCCTTTATGTTTGATGCATTAGGTTATAAGAGTTGATTTGGAAACACTTGATGCATAGAACTACCTTGTTCAGATATATACTTTAAACCTTATGTAGGACCAGGATCGAATACATGCTTAGCTATGCTTAGACCGATAGAAGTCGGGTGATTTCCTGTCACCTGCGAGAAATAGGTGGATACCGGAGCATGGTTGGCTATATTTTCTATCGTGGAAAAGAACCATCGGATAATGTAACTGGAGGCCAGGCAGAGTCTATGTGTAGGTTGACTCTTGTGATTTTGTCTATGCTGATTAAGGAACGCATCGTTGGAGGCCCTCTTGTCATTTTGAACGCATGCCTCTCACTTAGCTGGCCGGATAACTTGTTCCAACCACGAAGCCGAGTAGCTCAACTCAGGCTGGGCCTCGTTCTGTCAAAGTGCACACATTGGAGGTAGTAAGGATGTGTGGGGAGCCGATGTGAGGCCAAGGGTAGGTTTGAGTCCTAATCGACCTAGCATCCGATAGTGTCCTTAAGGGTACGACGCTGATCGAACCCATGAAATATGTACCTGAGTTGTACCAAAGGTGACCTAAGGCTACCATGGCTAGTAGACCTAGGTTTGTGTTAGGAATAACTGCCCAGTTGGTTGCAATCGATTTGAATCGCCGTCTCTCTCGGATAGTGAGAAACTTGGCAGAGCCCCTTCATCGTAGTAATTGGACTATGGAATGTGATGGTTATGATGAACATGGAAAATATTACACCGGCTATGGTTTTTATTGTATGTTACTAATGATATCCCACATGTTTGGCATAGGTTAGTTGCTAATCTAGAGATGAATAGCTATAATCAACTTGGTTACCGAATTACAAAATGTATAGCTCAACTAGTGGCTTTTATGCAAAATGTTGTCAAGCTAGCTCCACTTATAAAGCCTTACATGATCTTTAGAGTCACTTTATTTTTGGTTTATGACTGGTAAGTCTAGCTGAGTACCTTCTTGTACTTAGGGTTTATTTCCCACTTGTTGCAGATAACAAAGTGTATCATGGATATTGCAACCGGTCCATCAATCCAAGCCTCATCTTGATCTTCTCTACCTAGTCACATGACTCCATGTCATGTCTCATATGCAATGAGCTCTTTCATCACATGTGTGAGCTTTGCAACAAAACTAACCCATTTCCACCTCCATGGTTCAAGTTGCTCACACAAGTGTACCTGTGGACTAACCACCTATGTATCTCACATAAATACATATTAGTCCACCTAGGTTGTCACTCAATTACCAAAACCAAACTAGGGAGCTTTCAATCTCCCCCTTTTTCACTACTAAAGAAAGCTAAACACCGCCAGCTCCCCATTACTGATGGTTTTGGCCCCCGTTGGTGTATGTCGGCGGTGATCGGTGACCTTTATCTCCACTGGTTGCGCGCCGATAGTGATGGTGTTTTACCACCGTCGGCCCGACGTGCCATACGGCGGTGACGGTATCTTACCACCGCAAGCTCAGAGTACCATCCGGCTGTGATTATGTGTCCTTCGACGCTGGTCCTATGTACCATCCAGCAGTGATGATGCGTCCATTGACGCTGGCCTAGCGTATCGTCTAGCGGTGATGATGTAACCATAGACACTGGCTTGGCATACGAACCGACAGTGATGATGTAACCATTGACGCCGGCCTAGCGTACGAACCGACGGTGATGATGTAACCATCGACGCCGGCCCGACGTACCATCCGGCGATGATGATGCAGCCATCGACGCTAGGCCGACGTACCATCCGGTGGTGATGATGTAGGCATCGACGTCGGGCTGGCACGCCATCCGATGGTGATGATTTGCCTATCATCACCGGGTCAGCGTACCAATCGGCGGTGGTGATGGACCTATCGATGCCAGACCTGACGTACCATCCGGCTGTGATGATGAGAACATCAACGCCGGTCTGGCGTACCTTCGGCGGTGATGTAGGTGCGATCACACGTGGCTGGTGTTCCCTCTAGCGGTATTGAGGGGCAGCGTCACCGCCGCCGTTGTGTTTGTTCCGGCAGTAATGTTTTGTCCATTACTGTCAGCATTATCACTGTGCATCATTATTGTTCACAATACATTATTGCACTAACAATACATAAATTTCATGGCTTACGCATCGACAACAACATATATATTTTTCATAACACCACCAACACAAATATCCATACAAAACGACAACAACATACATAGTTTTCAACCACAGCGACATAACGTCCAGATCCAACCACAGCGAATATATATTTTCAGAACACAAACAGATGTCCAAAATGAAACTGGCATAACAAGGTCAGGAACTATAGCACCTTAATTAGATAAGGTGATGGTCTCCATAATGAAACCGCCAAGATCTTCTTGTAGCCTAGATATCTCCAAAATGGTCAGCTCCACTAAAGATGACACTACTGTCTGCAACACAAGAAGAAAGGTGAAACACAGTTAAGACAAGCTTTGCTGCACAGTCTAAGTAGGTCGCTAGGTTGTCAATTGACTGAAGGGCTTCAGGGGCCAACCTCTGAGGTAGAGGAGAGGTCATAGATGAGGATGCATGCACATTAGATTTATCCCATTCATGAAATCACTCCAATACTCTTGCTGATGTGGGCATTCACTCCATTCTGGCTCGATGCCCTTCGTTACATATTGGGAGTTCAGGTAGTACCTAAAATACTTGAATGAGTTGCCCATGATAAAGAATGCCTGATCCTTTACCACCTCTTCATCAAACCCATAAGGCAAAACAAACAGGTCTTTTAGCTTCTACAAGCAAAGATTCTTCAGACTAGATGGAACCGCCCATGCACTGCCCGGTTGTTTCTAGTACCTATACTTGATGGGTATGTTGTCCTTCACTAACATCCCGATGGCCGTCTTGTAAGGCCCCATGACACCAAATGTCACCACAAGTTCTTTGGCCGGATCCAACTCGGTGATAAACTATTTACAGGTGCGCAACTTGCTTCGCCGTCGCTTAGCCTGGTGTCTAGGAGGCCTATCTGATGTGGTTGTGTTACTCTTGGTGGGAGCTTGCTCCTGCACATATTGATCAAATACTCAGGCTGTAAGATTGTTCTGCATATAATAGAGTAATTGAATCAGCTACGGATATACGTATATGGATTACCCCACCGATTCCCCCAAGGTCGAGGTACCATGAAGGGGATGGCTCCATAGGTTCTCTAGACGGATCCAACTCGATGATACCCCGGCGCCTAGCAGGCCTATCTGTTGTGGTTGTGTCATTCTTGGTGGGAGCTTGCTCCTGCACATACCGATCAAATACTTAGGCTATAAGATTGTACTATATATAATAGAGTAATTGTCTCAGCTATAGAAATACGTAGATGGATTACCCCATCGATTCCCCCAAGGTTGACGTATGAGGAAGGGGATGGCGGGCAGACACCCTCAGGCGCTGGCACTTCATGAGCAATGAGCCTTGCTTTTTTCTGCGTAAAACAGGAGGGGTTCGCCCTTAATGGGATTTTTTAAAACGAGCTGTGCATATACTCCCACCTTCCTTGTACAAGTCCAAATAGAACACAATGTTGTCAAGCCATTCAATTCAAAAGTCAAAACATAGCAAAAAAATGACTTGATGCTAACTAGCAAGCTCCCATAGAGAACATTCAAATATGTGTACACATAGCCAAATCAAGGACTTCATAGACCTTGCGATGAAGGTGTTGTACAAGTCATTTTGGACCTGCACAAATAAAGAAAGCCTTGTTCAACACCAGATGCATACCCAAGCTCTAGATGAGTACATATTAATGCTGTGAACTCAATAAAATATGAGCAAACCGAGTGTTCTGGCCATGCCTGACACTCGGTTGCATTTACAATGTCTTTTTACATATTCATAATGCCTTATTACTACATTTACAATGAATTCTTCACAGATATTACTGGACATAGTGATGTAATTTGGGGATAACACAACTTCTATTTCTATGGATTGCAGATCTCAGATAAATATATGCTAAATTGTTCAGAAAAAATTACAAATTATTTCTATGGATTGCAGATCTCAGAGAAATATATGCCAAATTGTTCAAAAAAAATTATAAATTATTTTTATGGATTGCAGATCTTAGAGAAATATATGCCAAATTGTTCACAAATGTGAGAGATAGAACATACCAAAACACAGATGCAAACGGGTGCAATGGATCGAAAGCTAAAAGAACAAACACCGATAGTATCTGACAATCATAAAATCATGTGCTGGGGATGTCCAAAACAACTGAATGCTAGCTAGCTTTTCTCTAAAAGGTACTGAATGAAAACTAAAAGCTACGACAGATGTACTCATATGATAGTTCTACTTCCAAATAGAGGCCTACAAAATGTTATCTTCAACTATTGGTCCTAAATGGAATGCAAACACAATGAACAAAAAGAGTTGTTGTTCTGCAATAGGGTGGAGGATAGGTTAGACTCAAAGGGGACCAGGGCCAATCCAAAGTTTGTTTACCTCAGATGTGCGGGAAACGACAGCTGGAGAGATAGAATTGGATGGCCAGCAAAATGGATAGCAGGCTCGACTGCTGCCGGCTAACAGTGGAGCGGGGTGTGTGGAGCCAGCGAATAGTGGAGAGGGGTGGGGGGAGTCGGTGAACGGCTGTGGCAGAACCTCCTAAATTATAGGGCCCACATGCACCTGTCACTGTCCAACGACCTTTGACATTTATGCATATGTTACCGATAACTTAAGAAGACTGCGTCGGTGTCCTCGGAGAACCCCGAATCATCCACGATTTCCGGCAGGATCACATTACGAGTCATTGCAAGATATTACAACATTTATCCAAATATCAACACAGAGTAAATCGTGGAAGTCTTACAATAACTTAGTTTACAAAACATTTATTTCAAACCTTACAAACTAAGTTCGATTATTATTACAAAACGTAGTAGTGGAGTGGCATTATAATATATACAAAACACACAAATATCATCGCTTCGCCTTAAGGGCCACACATTACTTATCAACATCGCTTCAACAACAAATCATGCAAAGACGATCCAAAACAGATCTGCTCATGAGCCTCACCGCAACAAGGGTCAACAAACCCCGAGTAATGAAAGTACTCAACAAGACTTAACCAAATAAAAAACGATAAGACTCGTGAATGCAGCTCGTGGATTCAAGGTATGGCTTTAGCAATAATCAAAGTTCTTTTGCTTAAAAGCATTTTAACAAAATTCTTTGTATCAATATTTAAAATCTCATCGATCATATACAAAGTCGACACGATCCATATTAAGATCATGAAACTTCATATCCAACACTTTCTCGAACCATTCTCGAGTTCCAGATTATTAATACTACGATGATGAACAGAGAAGCGAGTCTCCATAACCGAGGAGCAACGACGATTCGAATCGATTATAAACCCACCGGGACTTCCAGACCACCACGACATATGTAGGTCCCGACCTACATATACCAACCTACCCTTGGATCCTCTAAACAAGAACGGGTCCGCGCCACCCGAGAGCACACAACACACCTCAAATCCGGCCACATTCCACCACGAGGGTACACGCTACTCCCGCCATCTCTCCACTCCCAAGGCTTGTGAGTAGCCATTCTCGTAATAGAATAGCCAAGTTAAGGCTTACCGGAGTATGTGGTTAGTACTACAAAGTCTCACCGCAAGCGCTTCACCAACGATACGGACCTTAATCGACACAAAGGAAGAACCCGCTCACAAGACATTACGAGTCTTGTGGCTCACACACACCGAGTCCGCCTTTGTCTAGATTTATTACTCCACATTGCCATATCACATGATAACATAAGTAACCAAAGTTCCATTTAAAACTCGCAGTGACAGTAATCACCCAACTCGATCGGTCTAAGCAGAGCTAAGCATAACTAGGCATATACGATTTTAAACGGGTAACAAGGTAGATATGGAACAACAAGGTGATAATGCAACAATTAGGTTTCCACTTGACTTCTAATCACTTAATGCAAGATTGAAAAGCAAAAGCGAAATCAATTTGTAAAATACAAGGTAGGGTTATATGCATCCGGGCTTGCCTTCGTTGACGGAAAAAAGTCCGCTCTCTGCGACGCTTCACAAGTCTTCGATCCGACCTCAACGACATGATCAACCTCCTCCGCAACTTGATTAACTACCACGTGCTCACCTTCGTTTACTACACGTAGTAACATTGCCATGCTTAACATGATGTGGAATATGAAACATGATGCTCGATGATGGATACAAAAATAAATAAATTGGATACAATTTTTCTTCGCAGATCTGATTACAAACCAAATTAACCAAACCATATTCAGAATCGATGTGACCACGCTTAGCACCGATCACTTTGGTGAACTCTCCGACCACTATGGTGAACTATCCGACCACTATGGTGAACTATCCAAACCACTATGGTGAACTATCCGACCACTACGGTGAACTATCCGACCACTATGGTGAACTATCCGACCACTACGGTGAACTATCCGACCACTACGATGAACTATGCGAAGCAAAGATCGCGGGTAAGGAGAGAACCGGCGATACGCAGCGATCAAAATGGGTAAACAACAACCGATTTAAAGACTACACATCGAAACGAAACCGTAAGTACACCGATTACGGATAACGGCTCACCAAAAACTCGCCACGATGACACGCCAAGCATGGCGGTGAAGTTCTTGACCTCGAGGAAGAAAAAAACGTGGACAAATGAAGTTCTCGGCAATTTCAGCGATCAAGGCTAGCCGGCTGGATTCGCAAGGAAAAGACGGAACTAGGACGGCCTTTACCGAGATGGCAACAGCTAGCTAGGGAGACGATGCGAGCTTGTTGGAGCGATGACAACGACGGTGGTGAAAACAAAGGAAGAAAAAAACGCGATGACGACGTCTTGGTACTTATAGCGCGCGCAGAAGCTCAAGGAAGCCACGACGGAGCTATTTCCGTGCAAATACGACATCAAAGACGGCCACGACACGCTCGAACGCCAAGAAGGAACGACGGCAATGTAAGCTTAGGCGGTGAACACTGCTCACAAAATTACAAAATTGCCATACGCCAAAAATTCACAATTTACTCTCAAATTTTTCATAACAACTCAAAAATCTCCAAAAACAAAAGTTGTTCAAAATTGAAAGTTCTACAACTTTGCTTCTATAACCATCTCCTAATTCTGTCTAGATTTTGAAATGGATTTTCAAAGTAGGATTTAAATGCTGAAAAGCGGGGTTTTCTCGAAAAATTCAAAATCCAAACAAACTTTGAATTTAAGTCAAACAATACAATTCAACACATACCACATGAATATAAACTTGTTTTCGTGTATGCATCTCAAAGTTTTCACCAAATGCCAAATGCTTTGCAATGCATATGATGACATGTCAGGTTTTAGTATTTTAAACACCCGAGGTGTTACAATCCTTCCTCCTAAAAGAAATCTCGCCCCGAGATTCAAAGCCATAGAGTAAGTAATGGAAAAGGAAATGTGTTAATCCAAAAACATCCCGAACTCTTCCATAAAACAAGTGAGGTTTCTTTACAAAACACTATTTGTAGCAACCGAGCTCAACTAACATTATCTATTCTATATTGACGCTAGAAACTCTAGAATTTTTTTTTTCTAACAAGTAATCTTCTGATTCCCAGGTAGCTTCCTCTTCGGAATGTTGATTCCATTGTATTTTATAGAACTTTATTGTCCTCCTTCGAGTAACACGATCTTTCTGAGCCAACACTCGGATAGGATATTCTGAATAAGTCAAATCTGATTCAAGTCCTACCCCCTCAATCTCAACATTCTGCTCAGGCACTCGGAGACACTTCTTCAATTGAGAAACATGGAATACATCATGCACTGCTGATAGATGTTCTGGTAATTTCAAGCGATAGGCCACTTTTCCATACCTCTCCAAAATTTGAAATGGTCCAATATATCGAGGTGCTAACTTGCCTTTAACACCAAAACGAGTAACTCCCTTCATTGGTGATACTTTAAGATACACAAAGTCCCCTTTGTTAAACGTCAATGGTCGACGCCGTTTATCTGCATAACTCTTTTGTCGGGACTGAGCTATCTTCAAATTACTTTGTATTTGCCTAACCTTGTCTTCTGTTTCTTTCACAAGATCAACTCCAAAGAATCTTCTTTCTCCGGGCTCAGACCAACTCAACGATGTTCTGCATCTACGACCATAGAGTGCTTCAAATGGAGCCATTCTAATGCTTTCCTGATAACTATTGTTATATGAGAACTCAGCCAAAGGCAAACATTCATCCCACTTCTTGGAATAGTTAAGGACACAACACCTTAACATATCTTCAAGTACTTGATTGACTCTTTCATCATCCATCGATGCACTGTGGGTGATAGGTCAGTACTAAATGTAAGCTTGGTTCCCAACGAAGAATGTAATTGTTTCCAAAATCGGAGACAAACTGTGTGTACCCTATCGACACTATGGTCTTTGGTACTCCATGTAGGCTCATAATTCTTGCTAAATATATCTTGGCATATTGGACGAGAGAATATGTATTCCGACCGGAATAAAATGTCTTGACTTGGTTAGTCGATCCACAATCACCCATCTTGAGTCAAATCCTTTGATGTCTTGGGTAGACCAACAATAAAGTCCATACTTATATCCTCCCACTTCCAAGTTGGAATAGGTAATGGTTGTAATTCTCCAAAGCAGACCTCAAATGTATAGCTTTCACTTTCCCGACAAGTATCACACTTTGCTATATACCTTGCAATTTCTATCTTCATTTTGGTCCACCAAAACCTTTGTTTTAAGTCATGGTACATCTTGTTGCTTCCCTGGATGGATAGATAACCTAGTAGCATGTGCCTCATCTAGAATTGATCGCCGTAAATCGTGAACTTTTGGTACCACCAAAGCGATCCTTGAACCATAACACATCTTCATCATCTATGTTAAAGAATTCCGCTTTTCCATTCTTGATTTTTTCCTTGATATGGGCTATACCCTTATTTTCCTTCCGAAAGCAAACAAATAACTTGATCTCGAATAGTGGCTTCAACAATTATGTTGGTCAAATTGCCCTGTTGAATTACATCTACATTCAACTTCTCCATCTCTTGACATAAGGTCAAACCCATTGTTCTTACTTTCGGTAATTGCAATAACTTTTTGCGACTTAGAGCGTCTGCAACCACATTTGCTTTTCCGGGATGATAATGCACTTCTAAGTTATAATCTTTAATCAGCTCTAACCATCTTCTTTGTCGCATATTCAATTACGATTGAGTAAAGATATACTTTAAGCTCTTATGGTCTCAGATATATATGGCATGTATTACCAAGTAGGTAATGTCGCCAAATCTTCAAAGAATGGACCACAGCTGCTAACTCCAAATCATGAGTCGGATAGTGCTCTTCATGTTGCTTAAGTTGCCTAGATGCATAAGCAATGACTCGGCCTTCTTGCATCAACACACATCCAATACCAATACCCGACGCATCACAATAGACGTCAAATGACTTCTCGATGTCGTTGGGCTATCTTGGTGCGATGGTCAACAATCTCTTCAAAGTCCGAAAAGCCTTTTCACAAATCGACGACCAAACAAACTTGACTTGGTTCTTCAACAACTCAAGAATGGACTTTGACACTTTAGAGAAATCTGGAATAAACCGACGGTAATACCCCGCCAATCCCAGAAAACTCCTAACTTCATGAACTGTGGTTGGCGGTTTCCAATCAAGAACATCCTTCACTTTGCTTGGATCAACAGAAACTCCTTCCGCTGACAAGACATGTCCAAGAAATTGTACTTCCTTAAGCCAAAACTCACACTTGCTGAACTTTGCATATAGTTGATGTTCTCTCAAACGAGTCAGAACAATTCTGAGATGTTCCGCATGTTCTTCCTTGCTCTTGGAATATACTAGAATGTCATCAATAAACACCACTACAAATTTGTCTAGCTCAGGCATGAATACTGAATTCATCAAATACATGAAATGAGCTGGAGCATTGGTCAAACCAAAAGACATGACCAAATATTCATATAATCCATATCTTGTGGTAAATGCCGTTTTGGGAATATCTTCAGGCTTTATCTTGATTTGGTGATATCCTGACCTCAAATCTATCTTGGAGAAAACTTTGGCTCCGGCCAGTTGATCAAAAAGCAAATCTATCCGAGGTAATGGATACTTATTCTTGATGGTCACTTCATTCAGCACGGACGGTAGTCACACACATAACCTCAAGGTCTCATCTTTCTTTTTCACAAAATTGCTTAGGACATCCCCAAGGTGATGAACTAGGTTGGATAAATCCCTTATCAATCAATTCTTGCAACCGAGTCTTCAACTCGGCTAACTCCTTAGGTGGCATCCTATAAGCTCTCCGAGAAATAGGAGCTGTTCTGTGTTTCAATTCTATGTTAAACCGGACATCTCTATCCGTGGTAGACCGGGTAATTCTTTAGGAAACACATCAGGAAATTCACATACTACCGAGATATCTCTAATCTCTTCGACGACAGTTGCACAAACTTTGCCTTGATCTTCTTAAGGTTGGAAGTTGGATAAGAAGTTGAGAAGCACTAGTGGCAAACTTACCCTTATAGTTCTATTCAAAGCATTTATAACAAACCTTATCTTCGATACATCCAATTCATTCCCAAAATTACATCTATATCCTGGTCCTTTAGGATAATCATGGTAGTGGGAAAATATGCCCACCCAAGTTTATGGGTACTGGTATACCATTTCCTTAGTACACGACGCGTCCCAGGCGATTGATAAAGAAATTTTCCTTTGTTGTCCCAATTGAAATTTCATACTTCACAACAAATGCTCTATTGATGAAGGAATGCGATGCGCCGAATCAAAAAGTATAATCTACAGGATGATTGGCAACAGAAACATACCCATCATCACCTCTCTCCTTCGGGAATTTCCCGGCTTGAATATAGAAAACCCTTCCTGTCTTCCTCTCATCTTTGCCCTTCTGAGCATTCTGATTGTGGTTCTTGTTTGGTGCTTGACCCTGTTGTTGATTGGCAGGGGCCTTCTGATAATTTTGATTAGCCTGCCTAGGATATGGACATTCCCTAGAGAAATGACCAGTCCTCCCACAATTGTAACACGGATAGTTGTGACCCTGTGATGTTGGAGCATTACCACTAGGAACATTGGTTGACTGTGAGTTCGGATAGGTTATAGCAGGACGGACATTTGACTGTTGCCCGGCTTGGAACTGCGGCGGACGATAAGGAGGACGATAATGGTTTACTGGATGATAAATCACTCTCTTCTTTTGGGTTCCACCAAAAGGTCCAGACAACACATTCTTTTTCTTCTTGAGCTCCTTATGCTACCGATACTTTTGCCTCTGAAGCAAGTGCAATATTTATCGCCTCATGATAAGTGATATTGGTACAGTTTGTCATCATTGTCTGCAGTTTGGTACTCGGACCTCTCATGAACCATTTCTTTTTCTTGGCATCCGTATTGACATGTTCTGGTGCATATTGTGACAGGTGATTGAATCTTCCTACATACTGCATCACAGTTTGATCTCCTTGCTTCAAGGCAAGGAACTCTTCTAACTTCATAGCCATCACTCCTTCAGGGATATAATAGGCTCTAAAAGCAGTACGAAACTCTATCCAAGTTAATGGAACACCTGCGGGTTGCATGGCCATAAGGTTTGCATACCAAGCACCGGCTGCACCTCTAAGTTGCTGGGCGGCAAACACTGGCTTCTGAAACTCCGTGCAATGAATAAGATCAAATTTCATTCCATGGTCCTAAGCCACCATCGACCTCCAATGGTTCATCACCTTTAGTGAACACCGGGGTTTTGTATCTGTGAAGTCAACATATGTAGCCTCATGCCCGTTAGGATTAAGTCCCCCGATTTCTATGCATCCGATTTTGATTACTTTGAGCCATCTCATGAAGCAAACGAGAATTTTCCACAGTCACATTGACTAATGCAAATGATAGCATCAGCCAAATTGGTCGGCATTGGTGGCGGGTTGGGGATATCATCATCGTCTTGTGAAGTACCGTGAATATGCGATCCTCGCGCATTTGACGCATCTGCTCATAACAAACCAAACTTTATTCACGGCCTTTATTCAAAGATCCTAAAGCTTACTACAACGCATTACATCGGTGCCACTTATTTAAACACAAGACCACATCTAAACAAGACTACTTAACTTAACTAGAAGTAATTATTTCACAACTCTACTCCTTTTTGCGATTACATCAAACTTCAGGCTCAGTATCCATTCCGAATTATTACCGCCTTCATTATCACTTTCATCAATCATTACTAATTCTTCGGGATCTTCTTCTTCTTCCGATTCACTTTCATCGGCAAGGATGACACCGGATCCAATGCATCAACTTGGGGTTCATGATTTGGATCTAGGAGATTGCTTAGCCTATGAACTTCCTCATCTTGATATGTATTATGCTCTTCTAAGTCTTCTACATAAAATTCTAACTCATGAGTTCTAACTCTAGCTACATTTTCCCTATGCCAAGCTTCATTCCTTCCTTCCACTGTACGAACTAACATACGTTCGCAGTTCCTGTGAGCTGTGGTAAGACGCCTTAATTGTTCCTGTAATCTGCCCACCTGAATGGCGTCCATAGCCCTATCTCTAGTAGCTTGGGCTAACTCTGCAGAAATCCTCTGTATCTCCGCCTGAGGATCAGGCCTAGCGCTGCTACTGCTAGCACCATCATTCCTAGGGGCAAGTTGGTGACGAGGAACTCCTTTGGGTCCAGTGGACTTACGGGGCGTCATCTTGGCACGAGCCATACTGAAGGAAACCAATTTAATCCAAGTAAGACCACTTGATCAAAGACTAAAGAGCAGCTATGATGGATTACATTCCTCAAATCAGACTCATTACTCAACTCCAGACTAAGAGGTGAAGGAAGTAACGAGTGAATTATTCATGATGCATGAATCGTTCTTACGAACAAAAAAAAAACATCAAAGTTTATAATGCACACAAACAACATTTATTTTTATATAGGGCATAGTAAAATTACTACTCCACCACACAAGACCCTTTTAATCAAATAAGGAATGGTGAGAAAGAAATAAGATAAGTCAGAAGCAATTTGGACCAAACTATCAAGTTAAATTTAGTCATCCAAATCATTTTGAAGTTTTTGTAAAACAATACAACAAAAACCTTGTAACGATCGCTCTGATACCATTCTGTGGCAGAACCTCCTAAATTATAGGGCCCACATGCACCTGTCACTGTCCAACGACCTTTGACATTTATGCATATGTTACCGATAACTTAAGAAGACTGTCGGGTGTCCTCGGAGAACCCCGAATCATCCACGATTTCCGAGCAGGATCACATTACAGAGTCATTGCAGTATTACAACATTTATCCAAATATCAACACAGAGTAAATCAGCGGAAGTCTTACAATAACTTAGTTTACAAAACATTTATTTCAAACCTTACAAACTAAGTTCGATTATTATTACAAAACGTAGTAGTGGGTGGCATTATAATATATACAAAACACACAAATATCAACGCTTACGCCTAAGGGCCACACATTACTTATCAACATCGCATCAACAACAATCATGCAAAGACGATCCAAAACAGATCGCTCATGAGCCTCACCAACAAGGGTCAATAAACCCGAGTGCGAAAGTACTCAACAAGACTTAACCGAAATAAAAAAAGCGATAAGACTCGTGAATGCGAGGCTCGAGGATTCAAGGTATGGCTTTAGCAATAATCAAAGTTCTTTTGCTTAAAAGCATTTTAACAAAATTCTTTGTATCAATATTTAAAATCTCATCGGATCATATACAAAGTGACACGATCCGTATTAAGATCATGAAACTTCATATCCAACACTTTCTCGAACCATTCTCGAGTTCCGATTATTAATACTACGATGATGAACGAGAAGCGAGTCTCCATAACCGAGGAGCAACGACGATTCAATCGATTATAAACCCAAATGGGACTTCCAGACCACACGACATATGTAGGTCCCCGACCTACATATACCAACCTACCCTTGGATCCTCTAAACAAGAACGGGTCCATACACCCGAGAGCACAAAGACACACCTCAAATCGCCACATTCCATTGAGGGTACACGCTACTCCGCCATCTCTCCACTCCCAAAGTCTTGAGTAGCCATTCTCGTAATAGAATAGCCAAGTTAAGGCTTACCGGAGTATGTGGTTAGTACTACAAAGTCTCACCGCAAGCGGTTCACCAACGGTACGGACCTTAATCGACACAAAGGAAAGAACCCGCTCACAAGACATTACCAGGTCTTGTGGCTCACACACACCGAGTCCGCCCGGGTCTAGATTTATTACTCCACATTGCCATATCACATGATAACATAAGTAACCAAAGTTCCATTTAAAACTCGCAGGTGACAGTAATCACCCAACTCGATCGGTCTAAGCGAGCTAAGCATAACTAGGCATATACGATTTTAAACGGGTAACAAGGTAGATATGGAACAACAAGGTGATAATGCAACAATTAGGTTTCCACTTGACTTCTAATCACTTAATGCAGTATTGAAAAGCAAAAGCGAAATCAATTTGTAAAATACAAGGTAGGGTTATATGCATCCGGGCTTGCCTTCGTTGACGGAAAAAATGCGGCTCTGCGACGTTTCACAAGTCTTCGATCCGACCTCAATGCAGACAGATCAACCTCCTCCGCAACTTGATTAACTACCACGTGCTCACCTTCGTTTACTACACGTAGTAACATTGCCATGCTTAACATGATGTGGAATATGAAACATGATGCTCGATGATGGATACAAAAATAAATAAATTGGATACAATTTTTCTTAGCGATCGATTACAAACCAAATTAACCAAACCATATTCAGAATCGATGTGACCACGCTAGCACCGATCACTTTGGTGAACTCTCCGACCACTATGGTGAACTATCCGACCACTATGGTGAACTATCCGACCACTATGGTGAACTATCCGACCACTACGGTGAACTATCCGACCACTATGGTGAACTATCCGACCACTACGGTGAACTATCCGACCACTACGATGAACTATGCGAAGCAAAGATCGTCGGTAAGGGAGAACCGGCGACTGCAGTGATCAAAATGGGTAAACAACAACTGACGAAAGACTACAGCATCGAAACGAAACCGTAAGTACACTGATTACGGACAACGGCTCACCGAAAAACTCGCCACGATGACACGCCCATAGCGGCGGTGAAGTTCTTGCGACCTCGAGGAAGAAAAAACGTGGACAAATGCGAGTTCTCGGCAATTTCAAAGTATCAAGGCTAGCCGGCTGGATTCGCAAGGAAAAGACGGAACTAGGACGGCCTTTACCGAGATGGCAAACAGCGCTAGGGGAGACGATCACGAGCTTGTTGGAGCGATGACAACGACGGTGGTGAAAACAAAGGAAGAAAACGACGATGACGACGTCTTGGTACTTATAGCGCCGCGCAGCAGCTCAAGGAAGCCACGACGGAGCTATTTCCGTGCTGCCGGCGACATCAAAGACGGCCACGACACGCTGGAACGCCAAGAAGGAACGACGGCAATGTAGCTTAGGCGGTGAACACTTTGTTCACAAAAATTACAAAATTGCGATACGCCAAAAATTCACAATTTACTCTCAAATTTTTCATAACAACTCAAAAATCTCCAAAAACAAAAGTTGTTCAAAATTGAAAGTTCTACAACTTTGCTTCTATAACCATCTCCTAATTCATCTAGATTTTGAAATGGATTTTCAAAGTAGGATTTAAATCTTTGAAAAGCGGGGTTTTCTCGAAAATTCAAAATCCAAACAAACTTTGAATTTAAGTCAAACAATACAATTCAACACATACCACATGAATATAAACTTGTTTTCGTGTATGCATCTCAAAGTTTTCACCAAATGCCAAATGCTTTGCAATGCATATGATGACATGTCAGGTTTTAGTATTTTAAACACCCGAGGTGTTACAACGGCGCTATGAACTGGATTTATGGAGGAGAGTTGGCGGAACAGCAGGGCGATGGCGAGAGGGAAGCGGCTCCGGTGAACGGTGGAGCGGGGTGGGGGGAGCCGGCAAACGGCGCTGTGAACTAGATTTATTGCAGAGAGCGGGCGAATGGTAGCAACGGGCAGGGCAACGGTGAGCAGGGAGTGGCTCCATTCTAAGTGGGGCGAGAATGAAAAATTTGGGGAAAAGTTTTTGCCTCGCGCTATATACCGGTTCATTTGACACTGCCGGTCGGAACCATAGGATGGCGGTGCTACGTCAAACATCACCGTCAATCCCACCGTGGACTACGAACAAACAAATGGAAGCGGACACTCAGCCAGAACCAGCAGTGATGTTTTCCACTTAGCCAGATTAGGGAGAGAAACGTCCATATCAAACGCTGATACCCAATTGCCATGTTTTCAAGGCACTTTAGAAACTCTAATTTTGGTTGCGAAATCAACCTAATTGGTTGATACTTGATACCCAAAATTGCCATTACGAAATATATTGGTTGTGGCCAAAATTTGTGAATGCCTAATTGGTTTGTTGCCAAAATTTGCATTCTAATGTAGGAACCAGCAACTCAAACATTGTACTTTAGGATAGTTAATATCATTAATATAACATGACTTCTATTACATTATAAGAGTGGTGCCATCCCACTGCTCGAAGTCATTTCATACATCCTACTTCTACATGACTTAACAATATAAGATCAATGCCATCCCACTGATCGAAGTCATGATTGCTAATCTAGATATAGCTCCCATGTGAATTGGCACACGTCGAGCGGGTACATAGAACTCCTGGCGATGATGCATGGCACCCTCATTACTCGCCAGATTCCTCCTTGTCAGCAATGGACAGTAGCGGCACCGGCGAGGGCATTAGAACCGATGAGGGAGCTAAGACCGGTGGTGCGGGCGGGGGCGAACTGGAGCGCGCTAAGACCGTCTGTGCCATCGAGGGCGAACTGGAGCGCGCCGGGACCGTCGGTGCCGGCAAGGTCGATGGTGTCGGAGAGGCCGAAGATCCACAGAGCATACGGGAGGGTGATGGAGGGAGCTGTGAGAAGGGAGAGCGGGAGGGCAATGGAGGGAGCTGCGAGCAGGGAGAGTGGGAGGGCGATGGAGGGAGCTGCGAGCAAGGAGAGTGGGAGGGCGACGGAGGCATCGGAGAACAACGCGGATGGGTGGGAGGCAAATGAGAATAGGAGCAGGAGGTCGACATGGCAACACGATGGGGATGGCGTGGGTGGTGGAGTTGTAGTTGAGAATGGGGTTTCTCAATAGGCTAGGCATGTATGGGTGGGGAAACGGGTACTGGGTGTTTTAATAACAGAAGCGACCCTTTGCTTCAATGTGAAATGACAGGTAGCGTTGGAGCGGTGCCTTGAGAACCATAACCGGCCAGCATGGCCTCGGTGTGGGTCCCACCAGGAACCGAACCACGTTGTTTAGGGCTAAGCCGTCCAGATCATGTGCAACGTCCAAGATGAAGTGCCACAATGCAATTCATGACCGGATGATATGCCTCCCACTAGATACCCGCACTGCATCACTATGACAAGTCAATCTGAGGTAGTACGACACATGCACCGAATTGTATGGAATGAACAGTGTATGAAATGGTGAATACAACATAGGGGAGGCGTATGCCTAGATCACGCATCTTAAGAGCGAGTACAATAATGGGCTTATAGCGAAGCTTAGGCTAATGTGGAGGAGAGAAGAGAGGAGAGAGATCATAGCTTGGCTCTCATGCAAGCACCAAGCTAGGCATGAATGCATATGCAGTGGTGGACCCAAATAGCAAGTGTTGTGAGGGGGAATAGGAAAGAGAATTTTTTTATAGACAAATAGGAAACAAGTATTGTATAATTGGCTCTTGTAACTTATAAGCTTATAGCCAAGCACTGAAGAGCAAGGCTAATAATATAGCCTGCTATTATAATTGCTCTTAGCTCTATTAGTGACCTTGCTCTATCTGCTCCTTTCCGCTTCTCCATCTTCATGGTTGGCCTATTTATTAAGCCGGGTCTGGGTGCACCTCATAGCCTTATTCCATACACTCTTCATCCTTTAATCTTTTAGAGTAGATAAACTCTTCCTCGTCCTTGCTCTCCTAGGTTGTGGCCTAGTACTGGTGGTGCAAGGTGCTGAACAGAAGAGCACCTGGATGATTGCACATATTCTTTCCAGATCTTCTGTTAACAGATGATGTGCAATCATCCGGATGCTCTTTTGTTCAGCACCTCCATACTCTAGAACGGTGTTGGGAGAAGTACTTCAAGATTGGGTGCTTTATATTCCATCTTGAATCTTTCAAGCAGTCAAGAAGTAGATCTGCATCCCTGGACTACGTGAGGGTTGCAAGATGGAAGGTAGAGCACCTCACTAAGGGTTAAGTTTTTTGCGAGGTGCTGCGTCATTCTTGGCCTTCAAAATTAGGTGCTTTATGTTTCATCTCGCTCCTATCATGGTCGAGATGCAGATCTACAACCATTGACCATGAGAGCTGCGAGATGGAAGGTAAAGCACCTATGCTAGCGCAAGTTTGTGAGGTGCTCCTTCTCCATTTCCTCCGGCGGTAGCAAAGCGGCGTTGGGAGAAGTACTTCAAGGTTGGGTGCTTTATATTCCATCTTGGATCTCCCATAGTTAAGAAGCATATCTGTATCCCTTGACCATGAGGGTTCCAAGATGGAAGGTAGAGCACCTCACTGAGGGTGAAGTTTTACGAGGTGCTGCGTTGTTCTTGGCCTTCAATGGAAGAACGGAGAGATTCATGCGTCGATACAGTTTTGGGCACACATAGAGGAAAACTAAAATGATAATAAAGCATGATAATGAAGCAATTTGTCACTGTCATAATAATGAACATAACATTAATTATATATTTTACATGTCTGCTACTGTGGTGGAGTAAATTTTCTCCATCGAACTTCCAATGCCGCTTTAATGTGAAATGATAGGGAGCGTTTGGGCAATGCCTCGGGAACCACAACCGGGCCAACGTGGCCTTGCTGTGGGTTGCCTTGGGAATAGAGCCGCATTGTTTTGCGATGAGTTGTCCACATCGTGTGCAATGTCCAAGATCAAGTGCCACAGTGTAATTCATGGCTAGATGATACACCTCCCACTAGATACCACATCGTATTGTATGCATATCCTTCTATAAAAGTAGAGGCTAAGAAGGGGAAGCAAGTAGGATTCCTTTCTAAACTCATTATAGTTACCTTCCTTCTTGTTATCTTCTAATTCATTCGGCACTCCACCGAGAAACCCTATCTTCCAAATCTCCAATGGCGGAGCGATAGAAGCGCCCAAGGGAAGACTCAACAGAGGAGCGAGTGTTCAGAGGTCCTCCCCTCCTTCATGAATTGATGTGATGGTAGTATGGGTAAATACGGATCTTGCATTTCATCTTACTCTGGTGGTCTTGATGCTTCCCCTTTGTACAGTGCTATCTCCATGGTGCATCCGGCGCTGCGCTTCCCCGCTGATGTGGTAGGCACCTCGATGTCACCGCAACTGATGCCTCGATCCACACTCAGGGAGGAGAGCCGAGAGGCAGACCAACTAAAGCTGTGCCTCAACGCCATGTAGATGGCACTTTTCGTGTTGGAACACGAAATGGCCGCGACGGAGGCTACGGCCGCTGAGGCCCAGGCACGGCTTGCAGGTAAGGCATTGGCCATGATCTTGCTCTTTGACTTTGTGCAATGTCATGTGCTCAATTGTAGGGTTTTCTTATCACCTTTTTCAGGCGCCGAGGAGCAGCTAAACGCCGCGTAGGCCAAGGCGGCAAAGTTGCATCGGGTCAATGATGACCTGGTCCAGTAGATGGTGGAGTTGCATCGGGCCAATGATGACCTGGTCTGGTAGATGGCAGAGGCAATCCTCCTTCGTTGGGATGCCGATGACAATGCCCACGTCGCTGCCTGGCTGTCAGTGGAAAATAGGCGCCGCTTCGACGACCTTAACGAGGCAGCAGTCGTTGCCGTCCGCGCGGTGGTGCCTAAGGGGGCGATCATGGAGTAGTGTCTCCGCGCCTTGCCAGTGTGGGTCATGGAGGTGACCAACTATGGCATTCACCAAGGGGCTGCTGCCCAGCTTCAGCGTGGGGCATGCATGGGCTGGTGCCAGAGTTCCCACCATGGTCGTCCTTTCCTGAGCGAGAGGAGCTCATTGTCTACTTTTAGCCCACGGGCGAGGTTGTCTCGGCATAATGGATCTACATGACATCATTCTTAACACTCCCTATGAGTTGTTGGATTATAACCTACCTTTGCATCGTCCTATACAAAAAGTGTTCATACTACTATAGATAAGTACTTTAAGTTTGAACTTTGAACATCTTTGTTTTTACTATTGCCTAGAATGTTCCATTTGTGCGCCTTTGACACGTATGACCGCATGACACGTCGTAGTTAGGTGCCAACATCTTTGTTATGACAAGTCAGTCTGAGGCATCATGGCACGTGCACCTAATCGTATGAGTGTACAAAATTTGAAACGGTGAATACAAAAGAGTAATTAGACAACAACCATTACATGCATGCGATCCATGTCATCTACTATCCCACTAACTATTCTTGTCATCTCTCATTAATAGCCACGTCATCCTACTAATTTCCAACTTCTTAATACAAGCTATTCAAGTCATCTCCACTAATAAACATAATTAATATCAATATAAGAAATATAGAAGGCGTATGGACACCAACATGGAGGATATGGTGGAGCGCCAGCAAGAGGGCATCCATGTACCACTGATCTTATTGCGCACATGTATACCGTATCATGCGCCTATGGTACTAAATAGTTAACCTTTATTTATATTGGCAACCCTTGCCACTTGATGAAATAGCACACATGTACACCGTATCATCCGAACTCAAACAAGGCAAACATTACACAATAATAAAGTGATGCAAGCAACTCTTTATTGATAAACTCCATTACATTAAATAGTAATAATAAAGACCTATCAAACAATAGATGTACAATAACAAAGACCAAATGAGTATGGGGCTAACCCATACCCGAATGTGGCTTGCTCTTATGCACGAGGAACTGGTCACTTGTACCAAGCAGACACCAGAATCCCTTCAAGTGCTCTCTGCCACGTACCCGATGAAATCCGGTGCGGAGAAGGAGCCCCACGAGGAGAAGGAGCCCCAAGAGGAGGAGGAGCCCTGTGAGGAGACCAACCCACACAAGAAACCATAGGGAAGAGAGGAACACCATTACAAAATACCCCAATCGTCGAGGTCCACTGCCGGTGCTCTAGCTGTAATGCTAGAACCGGTGTCCCGGCAGAGGGCCGTTCGATGGCTGTTGACGGTAGTTAACACTCATCACAAACCATCAATGTAACTTGTAAAAATGGCTAAAATAGATCACCAACATAGACTTAGGGGTTTAAACTGACAAATTCCATGACTTTTGGTGAATATGTGTTTTCAGCAGGATTTAATCAGAAAACCATCAAGGGGGACCTATTCATCAAAGGAAATCATGAAATTCCATCGTGGGATCAATGTGGGAAGGTTCCAGAAGACTCTAGGAGGCTCTCTACCTAGAGGCCACCCGGCCCCTATGGGCCTCACTTGTCATCCTCTTTGTTATGTCGGTTCTTCACCGCCTCCTAGGATGCATCTCAGCTGTTATTTTAAGTCAGTTTGATCCAAGGGCTGAGGATTGACGCTTCAGGCTATATATACCTGCCTGCACCTCCCCCTTGAAACCCTAATTCATTACCATGTTCAAATCCAAAGAGCTGAGAAGCCAAAAACCCTAATTCATATGTTCACTAGGATTAGGGCTAGCAATCAAGAGAAGATTAGTCCTCGATAGGATCTAGTCTTGTTTTAGAGATAGAGAAATAGAGTGAGAAGGAAGAGTTTTGGAGGAGTCTCGGCCTGTTGGTGCTCTATCTACAGCTTGTACCCTAGCGAAATCAAGTTCTTCTTGACCTTGCTTCTAACATTTCTCTGGTAATCAACTTCTAATTCAAGTAAGCATCTTGTTCATATTATTCTTTAGGTTTGTGACTCTCTTTTGAGTACTTTAATCCTTGTAGCTCCTGGGTTAAAGTAGTATTCATAGTGTAAGCATGGTGCTTAGACTTGGTACTCGTGGATGTACCCTATTTTTTGGATCGGTGGTAGCTCGAGAGGGTGACTCTTATAGCCTTGTTGAATCCTCTGTAGTCCACCTCCAGTTAGTAGGCTTAGAAGGACTTTTTAACTATAGGAAACATACTCTGCTTGTGTTTTCTCTAATAATATCCTTAGAATTGAATAATAGAAGACAAAGCTTACCGAAGTTAGAACTAGAAGACCTTAGTAGTGTCCTCTACACTCCTATTATCTAGTCTTGATTGTGAAATTGGGTTAAGTTAGAATTGGATATTCTCACCTTCATTCCTTTGGGTTCGATATAAAACTAGGTTACTCTCGGTGAAGTGCCATAATGGTATAATATCTGTGCACTTGCAGATTATTCTGTGTGCATTAATTTATACCAACAAGCATTTCTGGCGCCGTTGCCGGGGAACGGTTGTGGAGTTAACTTTGAGTCTAGCTTAACCTTGTATTATACTTTTATCCTTTTATCTTTTCTTTCCTTTTGACCATGGATCTAGAATTCACCCCTATCTATCAATATGGTGCACCCACGGGCACAAGCCTACAACCACAAGAATCTTCAAAGCCTATCCTAACACCTGGCTATGAGCTGCTCCCATGGTTAATCAATATGGTTCAGGATCAACCCTTTTCAGGCGAAGTTGATGAAAACCCCTATTCTCACTTAAATGAGTTTGAGCAAACCTATGCATGCCTACGCATTGAGGGCATGTCAGATGAAACCTTACAATGGAAGCTCTTTCCCTTCTCTTTGACGGGAAAAGCTAAACGTTGGTACAATCTCACCATTGAGAGTAGACAAGGAGATTGGGAAGCTCTATGCTCTAGCTTTTGCTTGCAATTCTTTCTCATCTTTAGGGTAGTCAGACTTTGTTTAGAGGTTCTATCTTTTAGATAAAAGAAAAAAGAATCTCTAGGCATGGCATGGGAACGTTTTAATACTCTCATTAAAACTTGCCCTAACCTTGCCATTCAAGACCCTATTCTTCTTCAACACTTTTATATGGGTCTTAATAGGAAAACCTAAAGACGTCTTAATACGGCCTCAGGAGGCTTGTTCTTGCATGTCTCTGCCAATACGGGGAGAAGCATTCTTTCTAACATCTTAGAGGATGCCCCTGAAGAAGTAAAAGAGAAGCCATTAGAGGAGGAATCCCAGACAACTGAATCTGAATTCATAGAAAACCCATCACCAACTTCAGCTATCTTAGATCCTGAACCACCAGAAAAGGAGGAAACTCCAATTTTGGATTTTATGCTTGAATTCGAGGATGAACTTTTTGATGAATATGGAAATACCTAGAATTTTTATACTATGAGGAGACCCCAAAAGTCTAGGAAATCATCATCTCATGTATAACCTTTAGACCCTTCTGAGGAAGCTTTCCTTAAAAAGACTACGAAAGAGCTAGTGTCTATTATAAGTGATGAATGGTTAGAAGAATCAGAGCTTTCCTCTGATGTGATTCACTTAGATTCACCTTCTATATCCGTTCATTGCCAAATTAATAGAGCTCCTTTCGATGCTCTTTACAATCTAGTTGTGGGTGTTAATAAAATGTCTGCATCTTTTGCTCATAATTTATTGAAACACATGCCATTAACCCCAACAACAAAGTTATTAAAAGGTCTTTCAGGATACATTCTCCAAGTTTGGGAATATTTTATGTCCTTCCTATCCAAGTAAAAGGAACTAAGGTTCATCTAAGCTTCTATATCTTTGATATTATGGAATTCGACTTGTTGATAGGACAACCAATTGAAAGACTTATCCAAGAAGGACAAACATGGAAGTTGAATATAAGACTTGGAGAAAACTTTAAGCTTTCTATACCCATTACTCATTCTCTAAATACTGAGACTAAGCCAATTCCTTGATGACTTGATCGAATCCAACCTTGAAGATGATGCCTAGTTCTTTATCGAGGAAGAAGACGAAAATCCTATAGACCCTGAACCTCTAGATGAATTGCTGGAACCACCTAAGCCTACCATTGAGCTTAAACCCTTGCCTTCTGGTTTTAGATATGCTTTTCTCAATAATGATCAGAATTCTCTTATGATCATAAGTGATAAACTCTCTCAGAAAGAATACCACTGCTTGCTAACCATCTTGGAAAAGCATCGTTCTGCTTTTGGCTACTCACTCCAAGACCTTAAGGGAATTAGCCCTGTTATTTGCACCCATCGCATCCCTACAACTCTATACCTTCTAGGGAGCCCCAATGTAGGCTTAATAATGCGATGAGAGAGGTTGTTAAGAAAGAGGTTTTGAAACTCCTGCATGCCGGGATCATCTATCTAGTGCCACATAGTGAGTGGGTAAGCCCTGTTCAAGTTGTGCCTAAAAAGGGAGGCATGACTGTTGTTAAAAATAAAAAGAATGAATTAATCCTCCAAAGTACCATCACTAGATGGCGGATGTGTATAGATTACCAAAAACTTAACAAGGCAACAAAGAAGGATCACTTTCTATTGCCCTTGATTGATGAAATGTTAGAGCGACTGGCGAACCAATCTTTCTTCTGTTTCCTTGATGGGTATTCAGGTTATCACCAGATTTCAATTCATCCAGATGACCAAAGCAAAACCACCTTTATATGTCCATATGGAACTTATGCTTATCATAGAATGTCTTTTGGATTATGTAATGCTCCAGCTTCTTTTCAAAGATGCATGATGTCTATATTTTCTGATATGATTGAAGAAATCATGGAAGTTTTCATGGATGACTTTTCTGTTTATGGAAAAACTTTTGATGATTGTTTTGAAAAATTTAGACACGGTTTTGTAAAGATGTGAAGAAAAGCACTTAGTCCTTAATTGGGAAAAATGTCATTTTATGGTTAGAGAAGGCATAGTGCTTGGACACTTGGTGTCCGAACGAGGGATTGAGGTAGATAGAGCTAAAATTAAAGTAATCGAACAGTTACCGCCTCCCATAAATATCAAAGGGATCCATTGTTTTTTTGGTCATGCTAGTTTTTATCGCCGCTTCATAAAAGATTTTTTACATGTTGCTAGATCACTAACAAATCTTTTAGCTAAGGATGTTCCCTTTGAATTTGATGATGCGTGCTTAAAATCTTTTAATATTCTTAAAAAAGCACTTATCTCTACACCAATCATTCAACCCCCTGATTTGTTGCTACCTTTTGAAATTATGTGTGATGCTAGTGATTATGCTGTGGGGGCAGTTTTGGGACAAACTAAAGATAAAAAGCATCATGCAATTGCTTATTCTAGCAAAACTTTAACAGGACCTCAACATAATTATGCAACAACTGAAAAAAGCTCCTGGCTGTTGTTTTTGCTTTTGATAAGTTTAGATCTTACTTAGTAGGAGCTAAGGTGATTGTTTATATTGATCATGCTACTTTGAAATACCTGCTCACTAAGAAAGATGCTAAACCTCGATTGGTAAGATGGATTTTGTTACTCCAAGAATTTGATTTAGAAATAAAAGATAAAAAGGGAGTAGAAAATTCTGTTGCCGATCACTTGTCTAGAATGCAGTTTGAGAATTCGCAGGGACTGCCCATCCATGATTCGCTACGGGATGGCATGATCTACAAGGTCTCCAAATCCGACCCCTGGTACGCAAATATTGTCAATTTTATGGTTGCAGGTTATGTACCACCAGGGGAGAACAAAATAAAGCTCATCTATGAAAGTCGTCTCCACATATGGGATGAACCGTACCTATTCATAGTCTGCTGTGACAGCCTACTCAGAAGATGTGTACTGGCAGAGGAAGGCATCAAGATTATCGAACGATGCTACTCATCACCATATAGAGGACATTATGGGACATTCCACACTCATTCAAAGATCTAGCAAAGCGGATTCTTTTGGCCAACCATGTATGAAGACATGAAAGACTTCATTAGGAGATGTGGAGCGTGTCAGAGGCACGGGAATATCAATTCAAGAGATGCCATGCCACTCACCAACAACCTCTAGATTGAGCTCTTCGGTGTCTGGGGAATCGACTACATGGGACCATTTCCAAAGTCAAAAGGCTATGAATACATCTTGGTGGTAGTTGACTATGTCTCCAAGTGTTTTGAAGCCATGCCATGTAGAGCTGCTAATGCAAAGAACTCCAAGAAGATGTTTGAAGAAATAATATTTCCAAGATTTAGAGTTCCGAGGATGGTGATTAGTGATGGATGCACTCACTTCACTGACAAGAACTTTCACATCTACTTGTCAAGACATGGGATCCATCACAATGTTGCTACTCCATATCACCCTCAGACAAGTGGCCAAGCAGAAACATCAAATAAACAAATCAAGAATATTCTACAGAAGACGGTCAATGAGATGGGAACTGCATGGAAGGATAGACACCCGATGCACTATGGGCCTACAGAACGGCCTATAAAACACCATTGGGGATGTCACCATATCAGTTGGTCTATGGAAATACCTACCATCTACCTGTTGAGCTAGAATTCAAAGCTCACTGGGCCATCAGGCGATGGAACACGGACTTTGAAGCCACAGGAACCAAGAGGAAGATGCAACTCTCTGAGTTGGATGAATGGCGTGAAAAAGCATATCATAACGCCAAGATATACAAGGAGAGAACCAAGAGATGGCATGACAAGAGGATCAAGAAGGAGTTCGTCTCAGGAGATAAGGTATTACTTTTTAATTCTAGGGTTAAATTATTTGGGCATAGAAAACTTTGAAGCAAATGGGAAGGGCCATTCAAGGTGATAAGCACTTTGTCGCATGGAGCGATAGTACATCAAAATGATGAAGGTACGTTATTTAAGGTAAATGACCACCATCTCAAGATCTGTCTAGAACCTGAAAAAACACCTGAGGATTTGGATGAGGTAGATTTTTTTATTTTACTATAAATTACACCACTGCCATCCTCTGTAACATTTCGTAACACGAAAATATACTTTTCGGGATTAGATAGGAGTTAGAAACCACCACAAGAAAAATCACCCTGAGACCCCGACATGTGGGGCCGGCTGGCCCAACCTAGAGGCCGCCCGACCCATTGTCAGTGCCTCTCGCATCCCATCAACTCTCTCATGGCTTCTAGATCCTTCCTCTTCATAATCCCATAGTTTTTCGATGCATTATGTTTTTCCTCGTTACGAGACCTCATATGGATAGATCTTGACCCTTGTTGCAAGTTGAACCCCCTATATAAATAAGCCCCTGCCTGTCTCCATAGCCATCCCATCAAAGCTTTCTCCTCCAACAGCAACAAAGCTCTTCTTCTCTCTAGTTCCCATGGCTGGCAAGCAAATCATCCCCTATGGAGCTGACCTAAACGAGAAGCCTGACACGCTTGCGCTTATCATCGTTCCACCAGAGGTCCCCCCCATTTGCTCAAATCAATCCTACTACACCAAATCCATTCATCGCCCGCTAATCGCTCCACCACCACCGCTGCTATGTCTTGAAGGAAAGCCTCTCCAACAAGAGCCGAAGCTAGATGCCCAGAAGCTTTTCAAGGTGATGAAGGAGATCAACTGTCTTTCACCAAAGGATCATGAGGTGTTGATTGGACTAAAGACCAACAAATTTGGAGATGTTACTTGTGCAAAGTATAAGTCGGTCACCCCTCGTACCACCATTGATGGAGTCTGGGCTATGCCAGAGTAGATCATGGTTGTTCCTCCCAAGAGGAAGGCAACATCACCACCTATTCCAAAGGTTGAGAAGCGTCCAAGGATGACCATTGCCCTCTTAGAAAAGAAGAATGAAGATCTGAGCGATGTTATCTATACCTTAGAGCAAAGGATCGACGAGGAACATGTCTACCGCAAGAGTCTACAACACGATTTAAACACTTTGAATCATTTTGTTGCTAAAATGGAGAAGTGAGAATTAGGTAGTCATTTTGATAAGGCACGAGTGTTAGGTTAAAGTGTGTGATATCGTGTGTTTAGGTTTGTCACTTAGCTCAGATGGTTAAAAGATTATGTTAGGTTAGTATAAGTTTGTGCTTGTGTAATAAAGTGCCTTATTAAAGTTAATGGAGTCGTATTATTATCTACTCTCTATTTCTTTTGGATATGTGTTTATCTCCACATGTTGTGCAGAAAGTTATACAGGGAAACAAGTGTGGGGGAGACACACCGCAACAACAAGACGTAATTTAATTGCGAAAATCATGAAATTCAGAAAAGTAATAGTCAAGAACCACGTACAATGAAGCGGGCCTTGAGCAGACCCTAGAGTGGGCCGCCCATCCTCCTCTATGGGACACCCGGCCCATCACTGCACTGCCTTGCCTTACGCTTTGTCCACGGTCAGGTTTGAGCTCAATACAGTCTATTTTCATATGTTTTGCTTTCCGTTTCGAACCTAATTGAAAATCACTTGATAAAACAACTTAAAACATGAGGAAAGGTTATTTCTATCATGACTTAAGGATAGACTCACATAATACTTTTCCTGGAAGTCATGCTACTATTGGGAACTTATTATTAGGGACCCCATGTTACTTAAGTTGTTGTGGAATGAGATATAGTAGAATAATGAGAACTTGATTCTTGATGTCTCGTTATTGGAGAATTTTATTTCAAAAAGTAAAAAGAATACCTACACATCTCCTTTGTGGTAAGCAACATCCTACCAAAGCCAAATATGATAGATTAGGAAAACTTTCTACATATACTACGCGTATTTGTATTGAGTTTGGTCAAACCTTGTGACCCTTGTTGAGAAACTTATCATGCTCTCAAAATCAAGATCACGATCACGTACACTCCACATATATCTGCTACTCCTACATTGGGAGTACGCAGCAACATGTTTTCCATCCACCCAAAAATGTTTTACTCCTACACTAGGAATAGACACAAAAATATGCCTGATAGGATAAATGCTCCAAGTTCTTGTAAATGTCTCTTTTGAAAAGTTTCAATTGCAGAAAAAGAGGCATGGACTATGCAAAAGTTATTCATAAAACAAAAAAAGAGAGTATTGAAAAAATGGATAAGTGTCTGAGATATTGAAAACAATGGGTACTTAGATGCTCGCCTGAAAAAAAGAGAGATGAATAAGATAGCCCATGTTTTCTTGCAAAAGTGTCTCAAAGTTTTAATCAAGAGAGATGTGTTTTAAGGAGCATAGTAGAATTAGGTTAGACACCATATACATATTCCACACACATGCACATCTTGATCTAAGAGTATGACATCTTTCTCCTTGGATCCTTGTTTTGACTATACAATATATGCAATGCAAGTATGTTCTGATATTCATCCCTACTTGAGCTCCATATAAGCTTTAAAAAGTAGGTAAAAAGAAGGCAAAATTATTATTGCCTTGGTGAGGATTCAAAAATACTACATATACAGAGTGATTTGAGAGTACTACAAAAGGAGAAGGTAAGCTATGTTTTGTTTTCAAAAATCTTAAATGTTTCTCCAATCGACTTGACTGAAGGAAGATGGTGATCTATTTTAAGCTGTTCCATTCTTCAACCGCCTAAAGTTTCATAGTAGACTAGGAATGGTTTTATGTTGATATCTATTTGAATCCTACAGTGCATGTATGACTGGGAATGGTTTTATGTTGATATCTTGTCCTAAGGTTTTGTCTTGAGTAATCCATCCTTTTATCGAGGATGAGTAAAAGTCTAAGTGTGGGGGAGCTTATTGATCGTAGTTAACACTCATCACAATCCATCAATGTAACTTGCATAAATGGCTAAAATAGATCATCAACATAGACTTAGGGGTTTAAACTGACAAATTCCATAAGTTTTGGTGAATCTGTATTTTCAGCAGGATTTAATCAGAAAACTATCAAGGCGGACCTATTCGTCAAAGGAAATCACGGAATTCCATCGTGGGATCAATGTGGTAAGGTTCTAGAAGACTCCAGGAGGCTCTCCACCGAGGAAAACCACAAGTCTTTGACATATCAGGCCACCTGGCCCCACCTAGAGGCTGCCCAGCCCCTATGTGCCCCACCTGTCATCCTCTTTGTTATGTCGGTTCTCCACTACCTCCTAGGATGCATCTCAACCGTTATTTCAAGTCGATTTGATCCAAGGGCTGAGGATTGACGCTCTGGGCTATATATACCTACCTGCACCTCCCCCAAGAAACCCTAATTCATTACCATGTTTAGATCCTGAGAGCTGCAAAGCTAGAAACCCTAATTCATATGTCCACCAGGATCAGGGCTGGTAATCAAGAGAAGATTAGTCCTCAATAGGATCTAGTCTTGTATTAGAGATAGAGAGATAGAGTGAGAAGGAAGAGTTTTGGAGGAGTCCCGCCCTGTCGGTGCTCTCTCTACGGCTTGTACCCTGGCAAAATCAAGTTCTTCTTGAGCTTGCTTCTGAGATTTCTCTGGTAATCGACTTCTAATTTAAGTAAGCGTCTTGTTCATATTATTCTTCAGGTTTGTGACTCTCTTTTGAGTACTTGAATCCTTGTAGCTCTTGGGTTAAAGTAGTATTCGTAGTGTAAGCATGGTGCTTATACTCGGTTACTTGTGGATGTACCCTATTTTCTAGATCGGTGGTAGCTCGCGAGGGTGACTCTTATAGCCTCGTTGAATCCTCTGTAGTCCACCTCCTAGTAGTAGGCTTAGCAGGACTTTGTTACTATAGGAAACATGCTCTACTTGTGTTTTCTCTAATAATATCCCAAGAATTAAATAATAGAAGACAAAGCTTACCGAAGTTAGAACTAGAAGACGTTAGCAGTCTCCTCTACGCTCCTATTATTTAGTCTTGATTATGAAGTTGGGTTAAGTTAGAATTTAATATTCTCACCTTCGTTCCTTTGGGTTTGATATAAAACTGGGTTACTCTCGGTGAAGTGCTACAACAGTATAATATCTGTGCGCTTACGGATTATTCTGTGTGCATTAATTTATACCAACAATGGTTGCGTTCCTCTCAATCTTTGCAAAACTTCCACTAACACCTAGGATGAATGGACACATAGCCGCATGCAGGTGGTGGTGGAAGCTGATCTTGAAGGCCTTGTCCCTGCGGTGCTAGAGATGATACAGGACGAGGTAGGCCATGGCGACATGAGAATACGTGCAACTCTAGGTTTTCTCTAGTTTTTCCGGGAGGCACAAGGATTTGAGTTTGCTAGAGAGGATCCCCTTACCATTGCTTAAATAGCCCAACCCCCAACTCAAGGCACGAGCAGGGAAGGAAACAATCAAGGTGGGTGACTTCCGTGGCCACCCTCGCGAGTCACGGGCGACTCGGCGCAGAACATGATGCGGTCTAGATTCCCTGGCACATTTGATTCCCTACCACATTTTATCCTCATCTTAAACAGGATTTAATGATGCACAATACCTAGCAGACCAAACGACGAATGCATGCGTACATGGGAAATCAGAGTCCATGGGGAAGATTCAAATACCCTCACATGATACAACGAGCTTTCAAATCAAATTACAGTTATTTACTATGGGAACTAGTGTCATTTGACCTAATAGCGTGCATGTACCATATTATACGCCCGTGTATATAAACTGCGCAAAGTCAAGGAGGAAACTAGTGCCATAAAGTAGTACGACAATACATTACTAAGCAATTGAACACATAGTGCCACAAAGTAGCATGACAATTAAGCAGTCTCACTTTGTCTCATTATTCACCATTGACACAAGTCATTGAACAAATAATAAATAACAAATAACCTCTACTCCTCATCATCAGAATCACCATCCTCGTCCTCATCCTCATCGTTGGGATCAACGTCATCATCCTTGTCAGTGGCGATGCGGTTGGCCACCTGCTCATCATCGGCACAAACCAGGTTGTGCCAGTGCTTCTCGATGTTGCCGATAGTGCTGATTCCCTGCATCGCAATGCTAGTGTCGAAGCCATCTATTTGGCTCTGGTAGTAGGCGAGGATATACTCTGCATTGTTCATGCGACTCTTGTTCAGGTAGGTTGATAGTTCTTCCAAGACATCGGTGAGTTGGTGAAAAATGAAGACATAACTGCTCACCTTTTCCTCCTGAGGTGGGTTGAGGGTGCCCAGACTAGTGTTCTATAGCACATGCCTAATCTTCAAGAAAGCCTTACTCATGATGCCAATGGCCCAATCATCTCTATCTCAGAAGGGATCCATCGGAGCTTCATCTTGATTCAGCACGGGCACAATGTCATCCTCCTTCACCACGGGCACAGCTTCATCCCCCTCCCATACATGCTTCGTAGAAGGCTCGCCCTTCACTATGGCTGTGGCTAAGAGAGAAGTAGGTTTGAAGAAGGCAGTCGCATGCTCCTGGCATTTTTAGATCTGCTGTGCGAGTGGGGAGAGCTTCGAGAAGGAAGAAATACAAGCGGAGTTGCGTACGAGATCAGATGTTCAATAAATAACAGATTTCAACACATTGAGCTATCTATCTTCAATTTGAACCAAACTTGAAATAGGCTTGTTTGAATACTTTCACAAGACATATATCCATTCAATCCACTTACTAAAAGTCATCTTGTAAATTTATCCATTCAAACCAACTCAACTTTGATCACTAATCATTTAATCCATTCAAACATCTCATAGCAAGCAACATATGCATATTTGTCCAATTCAATCAACTTATATGCAAGCAATATGTGTATATCCAATTCAAAAGTATTATACACACCTAAATGAATTGATCAACAAAGAATGTACCTTTATAGTTCGTGACCATCCAATAACAAGCTTCAACTCATATATTTGCATGCCACTAAATATTTCTAGTAAATCACCACAACTTGAATTATAGCACTTGTATGTTGTAGCACATTTGGACTTCACTAACTTGATCTAGCATTGGGATAGAATAGCACTAAGCTTCAATACTTGACTCAATATATAATGAACAATACAAAACCAATTGAATCAAGTCTCCAATGCCATGGTACCTACACACAATCATCCATGTTTTGATGGTACCCAAACTTGTTTGGGTTCTCTCAAGTTAGGTGCAACATACTTAGGTGTAGCCTTAGTATGGATAGCAGGATGTTTTGCAATAGTAACCGTAGAGGTACCATTACCATCCTTTCTAAGCACATTATTATCATCAATTGAAATGGGCCTAGAAGTGTTACCTAGGGTTCATGAATTAGCCATGTGTTCCCTTTCCCGGCATGAGTAGCAATTTCTCTTGGTTAGTGCCTTCTCTTACTTGCTCATATATTGCTTCTTTTCGCCTTGCCTCTTGATAGTTCCTTGAGCCTTCTTCTCAAGCTTGGTAGGACACTTCGACGCAAAGTGTCCCATATCTTCATATTCATAGCATTTGATGTGAGCATAGTATTTCTTCTCACTTTGATTCTTGCTCATCATCTTGGCATCTTGAATAGGCTTTGGATGCCTTGCTCTTCCACCCCTTCTTGTCTCTTCTTCTTTATCCCTGAATCACTACCAACTTCATGGTTGGTCTTGTCTTATACTTGGGGCTTGTTTTCTTGCTCAACTTGTGGCTTTGGTTGAGGCTTCACTTATTGCTCCACCAATTGCTTGGTTGGGCACATAGAGGTGAGATGACCCTATGTGCATGTGGTAGAACCACCGAAATTATATGGCCCACGTGTGCCTGTCATTGTCTTACAGACTTCTGACTGCTGCACACGGAAGCTAGATAACTCCGGTAGTCTATCAGGTGTCCTCGGGAAACCCGAATCATCCACTTTTCTTTTCGAGCAGGATACATTACAGAAGACATTGCAGTATTACAACATTTTATATAAACATATTACATCGGAATAAACAGTGGAAGTCTTACAAACCATAAGTTTATAAATCAATTATTAAGTTATTACAAACTATAAGCTTTAGCCAACTAGGCAGTAGGGTAGCATGATAGGTACCACTTTAAATAACACACAAAGGAGGTTCACCCTGCCCAAAGGTGCACATCAAACTCTTCTACTGCTGGCTCTCCTCCTACAACAAGGGTTTAATAAACCCTGAGTACAAAGGTACTCAACAAGACTTAACCGACGAAAAGGAAAGACTCCAAGGACATGTAGGCTTACGAGAATCAAGGTAAGTCTGTAGCAAGAATCAAGATTAACTTTTTGCAAAAAAGCTTACTAATAGTTGATCCTTACTTTCAATGTTTTAGCCCAAGTTAAATCATTATAAGTCTCCAGTTTGCTCCTGATCTACAGCAACCACTTCTCTAATCATCACATCTCATGATCATAAGTACCATTGTCTCATTTATTAACTATGATGATGGTGCGAGTATCAAGTCTCCTATTACCATAGAGCAAACGACGATTCGAACCTATTAAACCTAGCTGGGGGTTCCCAACCACACGACATATGTAGGTCCGGGACTTGCATATACCAACCTTCACCGGTCTGCGCTACCCGAGAGCACAATACTCCACCTCCCTATGCCGCTCCTGGCGGATACACAGGATGTGTACACGCTATTCTCACCATCTCCCACGCCCAGTGCGCAGTTGTCTTTTCACTTAAAGGAATAGCCGAGGTATTAGGCTTATCGGAGTATGTGGCCAGTACTACAAATTCTTGATCCAAGGTCCAACAACGAATGGTCCTTAATCGACATAGGTGGGGCACTACGTCAAGACTCCATTCTTGACGCAAGCAAAGAGTCCGCTCGGTCTCAAATTAAATTCATAAACATCATTAAACCTTAGGATCAACCCTGAGTATAGAATCATTAACTCATTTCTCAAACCTTAGCAACTAGGCATGGCTAAGCCTCATTAACTACCATAATTGATAGGGTAACAAGGATGGTTTTGATAAGTCAATGTAGGCATGCATCAAAAGGGTATCTAACCAAATCCTATTTACTTAAATGCAACAAGTATAAGACTTATGTGAATAATATTTGTAAAATACAAGGAAATGGTTATGCTCCGGGGCTTTGCCTGAGATGATGGGGTTGCCAGTCTCTTCAGAAATCCACAGAAAAGATGACCAATGCCCACTGACAGAAAACCTTCCTCTTGCCCACCTATAGAATCACCACTCTCGTTCACTAAACATAAATAAAGATGCATGCTTTAGAATAATGATGTACTAAACATGGATTATCATGATCTAACCAGATTAAATAACTTGAGTACAGCTTTCCTTCACTTAACAATTAGTGTATCTAATCACCAAGCAATTTAATTATTATTATTAACAAGTTAAATATGGGTACAATAATCATTTGAAGTAGTTGAGAAGGAACAACAAAGGGATTAGTGTTCCAAGGTCCACAATCAAGTCCAAAATCACATCCAAGTGATTTAAGAATGTATATAAATCATTTTGGTAATTTTATTAATCTAGAAAAGGCATTTAAAATAAGTGGACATTTTATTTTTATCCATACAGCACCAAATTTTTTTTGAGGATAGTTCTACGCATATTAAGTACACACAAAAAATTTCATGATTATAGGATAATTATTTGAGCTTATAAAAATCATGGAAGGTCCATTTATTAATTCAAATATGTAATTTTTAAACCAAGAAAAAGTACTGAATTTGGCAAACTCATATTTTTCCAAGATTAAGCATAAGGTAACAAGCTTACACAAAAAAATCATAATTTTATCAGCTCTAATTATTTAATTATGAATTAAACAAAAATCAGCATTATTTAGCATCTTCTGAAAATTGAAAAGGAATAAATCCTTTTCTCACCCTCTCTCCTTGTACCCACAGCAGCGGACAGCCGGGCCCGGGGTCACGCCCACACTGACCGCAACGCGGCGGCCATTGACCGGCGAGTACTCACCGACAACGACCTCGCCGGCGATGAGACTAACCCTGATAGACTCGCCTCTTCCTTGCGCGCCTACTCGTGGTACCGGTTGAGCGAAAAGAGCACGATAGCAACCTCGCCGGCGACCATGGCGGCCCGGCGGCAACGATCGACAGCGATGACTCCGGTGATAGGGTTAGCTCCTACGTACTCCTCTCGACCTCGTGAACCCGCCTGAGGGGTTAGTTGGGCAAATTAGGGTTTGGGATGAGCTTGCCCGCGGCCATGGCGGCACAACAGAGCAAAGCTCGCCGGCACGACAGTGCTCCGGCCAAACCCGAGCCTAATCGGCCTAACTAACTACGGATCTAGGAAGCATCAGGGACTCACCACAAAGCTGATGCGCCTGCTGGTTGAGACAAAGGTGAGGCAGTGCTGCACGGTCGGCATCGAGGATGACGGCGGCAGCGTGAACTCACGGCGAAGGCTTGTTCCAGTGGGTTCTACATGGTAGAGGTAAAACAGTTGAGCCAATGAGCAACCAGGCATCACGGTGGAGCTAAAACATGAAGGATGAGGGAACCAAGTTAACCTGAGTGGCCTAGCCATGGTGAGGTGGTCACGATGGCGCTCAGTGAACATCGAGGAGAAAGATGGCGTCGTGCTGGCAGATCTGACTGTTAGAGCTAGCGCTAGGAGGTTGAGCAAACGCGCAACACAGTGGCGAAGCGATGGGTGAGGCGAATTGGGCAGGGGTGAAATGGTGGCGGGGAAATCACCGGCATAGCGAGAGCACGACGGCGGCATGGGAAAAGGAGAAAGAAGAGACGACGACCGGCTCGACGAGGGCGAGGCGTGAGCGAGCGACAATAGCTGTTTGAGCTTGCCACCATGAAGCAGCTACATGCCAAACGTTGTGGAGGCGGCGGGCGGCCATCGACGGCAAGCAGCTCAAGACGAGCACTGTAGCTCCTAAAGGTCGATCTTCTTCTTCCTTTGTCTCCCAATTGCAAACATCAGCTTGTCGATGTTTTACCACCAATAGCCTGCCACGGGGGTACCCGGAACAGTTGTTCGGTGATGAGGACATCAACACCGATCATACATCCACGCCGTCCACGCCGACACCTGCTGGTCCTATTACCCGTGCTCGTGCTCGAACACTTAATCATCAAGTGAGTTCCTTCTTAAGCTCTTGTCCATCCTGTTTAGATCTTGGAGACACGTGCACTCTTGTTTTGATTAGGAATCAAGGAGAAGACCGAAAGGGAAAAGGACTCGCGTAGGCTGGATTCGGACTGCAGCACACCTCCAACTTGCGACGGTCGCCACGGTTACATACGGAGTCGGATTGGGGTGATTCTGGACTTGTTGGAAAGCTAATAAAGTCTACTTTCATACGGATCTGACCTCATACTCATACCTGCTCAGAAACGGCGTCAACAGTCCAAAAATCACCGAGAGGTCTATTCTGTCCAGGGTGCTGCGCCACCTTAAGTTAGCCCAATGGGCTTGTATCGTTTAGAGTCCAGTAGGGATGCGTCCTAGGGTTGGAGCACGACCCAAACTCTCTTGTGGTCGTCCTCCACACATCATATACCCCTTAGCCGCCACCAGGAACACTTGGGTTTTGTTTAGATCAAGTTTAGCCTTTGCTACTTGCTTGTAGGCGCGCGTGCTGATCCAGCCGCCCGTCTCCTTGTCTTCGGAACCCCACTCATCATAAGATTCAGTTTGAGGCTTTCAATTTCATCTTGCAAATTCAGTGCTTGTTTCCTTGTTCTTGCTAGTTCTTCGATTGCTTGCAGGACGGGAGCCCTAGTGGCTGGTTGTCGCGCTCCACAAGATCGTGACGGCCTTTGGAGGTGGTGTATCGGTTGCTAAGGCATGGTCTTGAAAGGTTGTAGTCGGGCCGTGAACGTCATCTCCATCCACCAAATCGAGTGATCTCACGCCTCTCATCGAAAGATCATCCATAAACCCTAGCGGGTTCATATCATTCGGGCTTCGATGAATAGTGGAACTCGGCGGTTACGCAAAGAGACTCACGATTTATACTGGTTCGGGCCATTGACTTGGTCGAGTAATAACCTTACGTCTAGTTTGGCGTTAGCCTATTTGCGTTGTGTTGCTTTGAGTATTGGGTGTGTTCAGTTGTTTACAAGGGATATCCTCACCAGCCCTTTATAGTCCAGGTGCTGAGAGGAGTTATTTGTGTTCTACTCGGATACAAGGTCAGAGTCCTAAGCTATGCTTCGGGCGCCTTTCCTTGTATAGTCCGAATTGGAGTTTTGGTCTTGCATGTTGCTTTGCTCCGTGTTCTTCTTGGCGATTGGGCTGTGGGCCTTGTTACCAAGGCCCACTTCCCTATAGTATGGTCTATGGGGGGCCCATAGGGTTCCCCATTGACAAGCCCCTGAGCGTTTCATGATTGAGCTTCAAGGGCTGAGTTGTTGTAGACTTGATCCGGGTTCTTCTTGAAGTGAAATCTTGAGATGGTCTTCTTTGATTCTTCTTCTGACTGATGTGCACTTTTGCTGAAAAAAGTGCACTCAGTGAGTGCATCCCCCGAGCCTCTAGCTATTTGGCAGAAAAAGCTAGAGGGTCTTTCTGTCTTGATGTCCTCCGAGTTCTTTTCCTTTCAGTGCAGCGAGTGCTTGCACTCATTGAGTGTAGCCCCCGAGCCTCTTGTTTTTTGGTACAAAAAGCTGGAGGGTCAAAAAATTAAAAATGTACTTTTCTATGGTGGGTACTTGCAGCCCCTGAGCCTTCTCTAGGTTCTTCTCTGTTGAGAAGAAGCCGGTAGAAGGTTCTTGATTTGTACTCCTTTGGTCTTTGTCATTTGCTGGTCACGGATGGGTTCTGTATACCCATTATTGAGCTTTTTTTCAGTGATCTTGCTTTTGAGCACTATTTGCCTTTGTTGCTTTGCTTTTTTGTTCTTTTCCTCTTTCTTTCTTGTGATCTTTAGCCTTGCTTGCCTCTGGCTTGCTATAAATACCTTCTTTGTTGGTTGTGGTTCCGCCTGGAGTAGGAAATTCTTTCTTCAATTCTTTCCTCATTTGTAGATATGCTGCTGTGTGAGGTTGAGCAGCCCTTGGGCTTTTGTATACTTGATAACTTTCGCGTTGGCAGTTAGAAGAGTTCTTGTGATGTGGCTTCCATGCTTGCTCTATCTGCCTTTCAATTTTCGGGTTGTCGCTATTGCTGGTCTTGGGTTGGAGGTAACTATATCAGTGTGCTCGTCCAGAACGTGGTTGTCCCCTGTTCATAACCCAGGATTTGCTTCATCCTCTGTAGTTGTGATGTATCTAGGTTGTGTTTATTCTGCTAGTTATATCGAATCTTGGTGCGGAGGGTTGCAACCTAGAATTCCACTGGGTTCTTTGCTGCCACTCTAGAATGATCTCCTTTGCTTTCTTTGTTGAATTTATCAGATCTTGTACTCCGTTGTAATCTCAATGTTCTTCGAGTTAAAGAAATAATGAATAAGATGGTTTCTGCTGGAGGCTGAGTTGTCTATTACTGTATCCGAGTTCTTCTCTGTATCTGCATGCTTTGGCTATAGTGTAGTATTGTTGCCGACTTGTTGTATCCTTTTTCTGCGTTGCTTCCTTGTGAACGATTTTGGCATCTAACCGTTGAGATCTGAATGGACCGTTGCTTTCTTTTTCCGTTGTGCATGTCATTGATTGCGGAACGGTAATTTTTGGTGACCGTTTTCACTTGGGTCGCGTGGGCCGTGTATTTTTCCCTTTATAAAAATGACTGCCCTGTTACTATTGCTCCACTTGCCTTTGCGGTGAAAAATTCCTCAATCCTTGTTGCTAAGAAAACTCTAGCATTTATCCACCGCCTCAAATCTCTTGCTGCTGCTGCTACTGCATCTGGCCCTTGCTTTTGATTGATGGTGAAGAAGAACAAGGGCAAGGGTGAGTTTGTTGACGAGGAGAAAACTCTTAAGAAAATTGACAATCCTGAGTTCATGGCCATGAGACGGATGCAAAGGCAGTTCCCGAAGCCGTCGACATAGGAGGCGGAGCTGGATCTGCTTGTTGCGCATGGGCTCATTCAGGAGAAGTTTCTTTCCAATTACTTGCTGCTTGGTGAGCATGTGATTCCATCCCCTTCTCCCGATCAATCTGTTTTGTTCATTCCTTTTGTGCGAGCGGGGCTCTGTTTTCCCCGTCTGATTTCTTGTTAGAATTTCTTGGATCTTATCAGATTCAGCTTCATCATCTTACCCCGAACAGGGGTTCTTCTCCTTTCTGCCTTCGCACATCTTTGCGAAACTTTTATTGGAATCTCGCCTCCTCTTCTCCTTTTTCGTTATTTCTTTAGTATGCGGCTGTCTGATTCTAAAAATCCTCCTTTCTTTGGCTATTGTCTCCTTCAATCTCGTCAGTGACGTAAAGAAACTTTCCCTTCTCTTACTCTTTCTGATTCTATAAGAGATTGGGCCGAGAAGTGGTTCTACGTCTCGAAACCGGTCCCTTCTTTTTCTTCCAATCTCTCTCTCACTCCTACTTCTCTTCCTATTTGGAAGGATAAACTTTCTTTGGTTGAGCTCATGGCACTTAAGCCTTTGCTTACTCGAATTAGCCTACTGAAGCAGGCTAGTTTGACTGGCAATGGCATAGTTGCCAATTTTCTGCGTCGCCGGGTGCAACCTCTCATGCAGAGGGTGCACTTTGGTTTTGAGTACACTGGTTCCCTAGATCCTTCTCGGCTTATTATGGACGCCGAGTTGTCTGAAGAAATCATCCTTGAATGGTTGGGGTGGATTCTTAGTGGTGTTTCGGTGATGCCCGCCTGTGTGGATGAGTATGATGCTGCTCATCCTCCTCCTGAGGTATGTGTATGCCTTCCCGAGTTCTTTTGTATCGGGTCTTTTTGATCTTATACTGATTTTGTCTCTTTTATGCAGGACTATGGCCGGGCTTTTAAGCTCATTGTCCCTACTGCTGCTGCTGATGATGTGGCCGAGGAGGAGGCTGAAGAAGATGAAGATGATGTTGTCGCTGCTGCTGGCAATGTGGTTGAAACCGTTGTTTCAGGGCCGGGTTCTTCTTCTGCCAGGTTGTCTATTGGCTTATTTGATGGTCAACACTCCTATGTTGAGTATGTTCCTGATCCTCGGACTGCTCAATATATCCTGTTATCTAGGAAGCGGTAGACTGAGGCTGCTTCTAAGCAGTCTTTGCCCAAGAGGCGACGTTCAGCTCGTCAACACCCTCCAACAAGTAATATTCTCGTAGGTGAGCTTGCGCTGAGCCTTTCCCGAGTTGTTTTCCTGGCTTTGTCTTGATTTGACCTGCTTTTGTGTATTCATCTGAGTTCTTCTTGTCTTTTGATAGATGGTCAGTCTGTCGCTATTGATGAGGAGGTGACTGATGATGAAGTCCCCCTTAATCTTCGTTCTTAAGTTTTTACTTCTCGAGTGCCCTTGTATTTTGTAAGATTTGCTCTGACTGAGTTCTTTTTTCTGTAGTCGTGCACATGCTCCTTGTGTCCCAAATGTAACAATTGCTTCTGCTTCTATCCCGGAGGCCATCCCAATCCCCTCCTTTGAGGTGGTTGAGGATGATTTGTTTTCCATGCCACTTCCCGACTTCATTTTCTCAGAGGTGGCTTGTGATTTTAAGAAGGTCATCAAGTAAGTTTTTCTCCTGGTTGTTCTGATTTTGATATCTTATTCTATTTTTGATAGACCCAAGTTCTTTTTCATTGTAGGCCTTCTGAGGATGCCTCATCTTCTCTAGCCCTTGGGGCTAAAAAAGCTTTACAAGAATCTGCTGTTGGTGAGCTCTTGTTCTGCCTTGCCTTTCTATCTCTTGTATAATTTATGTATTCTATATCCTTGTAGACTTATAATTCTGCTTTTTATAGCTTCTCCTCCTCGTGTTGCTCCTCTTGAGCCACATGTTGAGGAACAGAATGTTGGGGCCCTGGTGTCCTTTCAGGAGGAGCACCGGGTTGTGGATAGTCCCTTGGGCATTTTTGCTGCTGCTCGTCTGCCACTTGGGTCGTCTCTGTTGTATTCCCTCGAGGCTGCTTCTTGAGTTGATGAGGTAGTGGGTGAGGCTTCTGATAACTACCCTCCCCCTGCTTCTGCTGCTGATGCTGGTCGGCCGTCAACATCTAGGCCGAATACTCTTCTGCTAACTCGTTCAGGAGAGGAAATGGCTCAGCTTGGCCGAGTTGAACGGTTGGCCAAGTTGGTTTCTTCTTGGGAAACCTTTTCTGGTGCTTATGGCGCTGAGCTCAAGGTGTCTGAGTTCTTTTTTGACTTTCGATATTGGTTTCTTCTGCTTCTGTCTCACATATTTTTGTTTTGCAGTTTTTACTTCAAGATCAGGATGTCTTGTTCGGTCCTCATGAGGTGCAATTTAATGCCATTGCTGAGGCTAATTTGAAAAGAAATGAAGATGAGCTGGCTCAGGCTCAAGTTGTCCTGACTTATGAGAAGGAGCAGCGTGCTCTAACGGAGGCCGCCCTCAATGCCAAGGTGCTTGAGGCTGAGAAGGTGCGTGACTCTGCTCAGGCTGAGAATTCTGACTTGAAGGAGAAACTAGCTGGTAAGTTGATCTTTTTGTTGATCTACTGCTTTTACCTTGGTTTTGATCTTTTTTTTCTTTTTCTTCTAAGTTGTTGATTTGCTACTTTTAGTTCTTGCTCATGAAAAAGAAACCTGGTTGAAGGATAGGGAGGCAATGATTGACACCCTCCGTACTTCACAAAATCAGGCTAAGTCTGTAAGTACCCTTACTGATTCGAAGTTGAAAGAAACCCAAGATATTCTTGCTCAGGCAAAATTGATACGATCTGGCGCTGACCGAGATCTTGTTCAGGCCATAAAATCTGTTTGAGATCTGCAGACGAAGTTGAAGGCTACCCATGAGCAATTCTGGGCTCTTTATGCTGTAGTCGCTCCAATCATTGCTTCAGTTTGTCGGCGAGAAGACAGAGATCTGGTCCTTGGAGGCATAATACCGGTGCTTTCTTCCCAGTTTTATGATTTTGTAAGGGGTGGCTTTCACCGATGCATCAACAATGTGGTTTCATATGTCCGGGTTGTTGCTCCTGATGCCCCTCTTGAGTGGATTACTGAAGCTTCTGTAACAGCTGAGTTTTCAAGACAGTGGGAGGAGGCCAAAGTAGAGCTTTGTGGTCTATCAGACCAAATCTTGGAAACAGATGAATGTGCTTCCTACTATGCCTCCAGCTCCTTAGACATTTTGTGTAATGAACTTGGGGTTTCTTGTAATATATACTTGTTTTTGTGAATATGATCAGGCTTTGCCCTGCTTTTGAATCTATCTTTGACTGCTATGAGCAGGCTTTGACCTGTCTTTCTTTTACTACATTTGTGTAATTTCTGAGTAGTCCTTCCACTTTGTGTGACTGGTTTTGTCGCTCTTCGGATAACAGTAAATTTGTAGATGCCGCTTGCTGGGCGAAGTAGTTGATCGTATCGCTCTTGAGGTAGGCGACCGAGTTGTTGGAGTGATTGTGCCGCTCTTGGGGCGAAGTAGTCGATTGTACTGCTCTTGGGGTAGGCGACCGAGTTGTTGGAGTGATTGTACCGCTCTTGGGGTGAAGTAGTCGATTGTACCGCTCTTGGGGTAGGCGACCGAGTTTTCTTTGTTGATTGTGCCGCTTGTTGGGCGAAGTTTTTGATCATACCGCTCTTGGGGTAGGCGACCGAGTTGTATATTTGTAGATGCCTTCTTGTTGGGCGAGGTAGTCGATCGTACCGCTCTTGGGGTAGGCGACCGAGTTGTTTTTGTAGATTGCGCCGCTTGTTGGGCATAGTAAACGATCGTACCAGCTCTTGGGGTAAGCGATCGGACCCGTATAGCACAACTGTTTCCGAGTTGGCTGTTTGCAGGGTAAGTAAGCAATCGTACCAGCTCTTGGGGTAAGCGATTACGCCCGTATAGCAACAACCGTTTCTGGGTTGAGCTGTCTACAGGGCTGCCCCTTTTTCCCCAACCTGGTTACAGGTTGGTTCTGTCTGTTGGACAGGGCTGTCAGTCATACCATCTCTTTTTATGGTAGAGTGACAAATGCTAGCTTGGGTCTCCTAACCCAAGAAGCTATTTGGCCGTTGGCCGTCAGTCAAACCATCTCCATATGGTTGAGTGACAAAATTGCCCATGTAGCGCAACCGTTTCCGGGTTGACTGTTAACAGGGATGCCCCTTTTATCCCCAACCTGATTACAGGTTGGTTTGTCGGTTCAACAGGGCTTATATCTGAAGTCGTTCTTCTTGAAGAATTTCTGCTTTATTTCTCTTGAAGCTTGAGTACAATATGTTGTACTAATTGTAGAATCTTTTGAGTTGGCTGATATGCCAAGTATTCTTCACTGGTATTTCATCTGGAGTCATCAACTCGTATGTGCCGGGTCCTGTTGCGTTTTTCACGATGAAGGGTCCTTCCCATGGACTGAGTAGTTTGTGTCGTCCATCTTTCTTCTGGATTAGTCGTAATACTGAGTCCCCTGGCTTTAGTGATCGGGGCTGAGTACTTTTGTCATAATGTCTTCGTAGTCCTTGCTGATATTTTGCATTTTGGATTATTGCACTGTCTCTTATTTCTTCTATTGAATTAATTTCTAACCACCTTGTTCCTTCGGCTTCGCCTTTTTCGTATTGTTCTATTCTTGGAGATAGCCATATCAAGTCGGCTGGTAGTACTGCTTCTGATCCATAGACCAGAAAGAAAGATGAGTAGCCGGTGGCTCTGCTGATCTGGGTTCTTAAACCCCATACTACTTTTGGTAGTTCGTTGATCCATTTTCCACCATAATCTTTCAAATCTTCATATAATCTTGGTTTTAAGCCTTGTAATATGAGTCCATTTGCTCTTTCGACTTGTCCATTGTCCTGTGGGTGTACTACTGATGCAAAGTTGATTTCTATCCCATAATCTTTTGCCCAGTATTGAAATTCTCTTGCTGTAAATGGTGAACCAAGATCCGTGATTATTCTGTTGGGCATGCCAAACCTGCGCATGATGTCTTGTATGAATTCTACTGCTTTTTCTACACTGTATTTGACTAAGGGTTTGTATTCAATCCACTTTGTAAATTTGTCGATTGCCACAAATATGTATTCAAAGCCTCCTTTTGCTTTTTTGAGTGGTCCGACTTGATCTAGCCCCCAGCATGAGAACGGCCAAGTTGGTGGTATGCATATCAAATTATGAGCGGGCACATGTGATTGCCTGGCAAACATTTGGCAATTCTTGCATGTTTTGACGAGCCCTTCTGCATCTTTGAGTGTTGTTGGCCAATAGAACCCGGTTCTGAATGCTTTGCCGACCAGTGTCCTAGAGGCTGCATGATTTCCACAACATCCTGAATGGATTTCATCCAAGATTTCCTTTCCTTTATCTATTGGAACACATTTAAGTAGTACTCCAGATGATGCTGCTCTTTTGTATAGTTTGTCTCCCACCAGAACATAGTTTTTGCTTCTTCGTATAACCCGGGTTGCTTCTACTTTGTCTTCGGGTAGTTTCTTCTCTTTGATAAAATCAATGTATGTTTGTCTCTAATCATTTTGTATGACCATGATCTGTCTTGATTGGTCTGGTTCTTCTGCTTGATCTATTTCCATTGGATCTGTTGTCTCCTTCTCCTTTTCTGTGTTCCTGGGTTGTTTGATAGATGGGGTTGTGAGCTCTTCTACAAATATACCAGGGGGTACTTTTGGTCTATCTGATCCTAGTTTGGCTAGCACATCTGCTGCGATGTTGGAATCCCTTAGTACATGATGGATTTCGAGCCCTTGGAAAATTTTCTCCAATTTTCTGACTTCTGCACAGTATGCATCCATATTGTCTTTTGTACAATCCCAATCCTTGTTGACTTGATTGATTACTACAGCTGAATCACCGTAGACATGTAGCCTTTTGATCCCAAGTGAGCTTGCAACTCTTAGACCATGTATTAATGCTTCATATTCTGCTTCATTGTTAGTTGCCTGCCAAAGTATTTGTAGCACATATTTTAACTGTCTCCCTTCTGGTGATATGAATAGCACTCCTGCTCTGGCTCCTCCTAACTTTAGGGATCCGTCAAAATACATTTTCCAATGATCAAGTATTGGTTTGGACTCTTTTTGACTTATTTCTGTCCATTCAGCAATGAAGTCGGATAGTGCTTGAGATTTGATTGCTGTTCTTAGTTTGAAGTCTAGGTTGAGAGCACCGAGTTCTACTGCCCATTTTGATATCCGACCTGTTGCATCTTTGTTGCATAGAATGTATTGGAGTGGAAAGTTGGTTACCACTGTAATCTTGTGTTCATGGAAATAATGTCTCAGCTTTCTTGATGATATCAACACTGCATAAAGTAGCTTTTGCACGTGTGGGTATCTCACTTTTGATTCTGTTAATACTTCGCTTATGTAATGGACTGGTCTCTGCACTTTGTATGCGTGTCTGGGTTCTTCCCTCTCAACCACAATTGCTGTGCTGACAACATTCTTGGTTGCTGTAATGTATAGCATCATGTCTTCTTTGCCTTTTGGTGGTGTCATTACTGGTGATGATGCCAAGTACTCTTTTAACTTTTGGAATGCTTCTTCTGCCTCTTCTGTCCATTCAAAATTTCCTACCTTTTTCAATTATCTAAAAAAGGTAGCCCTTTTTCTCCTAGTCGGGAGATGAATCTGTTGAGTGCTGCCATGCATCCTGTAAGCTTCTGTATGTCTTTAACTTTCTTTGGAAGTTTCATATCCATGATGGCTTTAACCTGCTTTGTACTTGCTTCAATTCCTCGGTTGCTGACTAGAAATCTGAGTAGTTGTCCTGATGGGACCCCAAAAACACACTTTGTGGGGTTTAGCTTCCACTGCCATGCTTTTAGATTCTTGAAAGTCTCCTCGAGGTCTTCTATCAATGATCCGGGTTCTTTTGTCTTGATTACTACATCATCAATGTATGCTTCTGCGTTTCTTCCGACTTGACTCCCCAAACAAGTTTGAATTGCTCTTTGATATGTTGCCCCTACATTTTTTAGCCCAAAAGGCATTGATTTGTAGCAATATGCCCCAAAGGGTGTAATGAACGATGTCTTGCTTTGGTCTTCTTCTCTTAAGGATATTTGATGATAGCCTGGATAGCAATCTAGAAAGGATAATAGAGCTGATCCTGCTGTTGAGTCGATGATTTGATCAATCCTTGGTGGGACATATGGATCTTTTGAGTAATGTTTGTTGAGGTCTGTGTAGTTGATGCACATGCGCCATTCTTTTGAATTCTTCTTCTCTACTAGGACCGGGTTGGCAAGCCAATCCGGGTTGATTATTTCTCTGATGAATCCTACTGCCATGAGCTTGGTGATCTCTTTTTTGATTGCTGCTTTTCTGCCTGGAGCGAATCTTTGTAGCTTCTGCTTAACAGGTTTGGACCCTTTGTTCACATCAATTATGTGCTCAGCCAACTCCCTTGGGACCCCTGGCATGTCAGCTGGCTTCCAAGCAAAGATGTCTTTGTTGTCCCGAAGAAAGTTGGTGAGCGCGAGTTCCTATTTGGGATCGAGATTTGCACTAATGATTGCTGTCTTCTCCGAATCACCAGTCAATAAGTCAATAGTCTTGGTAGCGGCTTCTTTTGGTGGTGCAAAGTTGCTTGGCTTCTTAGCCGGTATTTGAATCTCATCCGGGTTCATTTCGCTGGCTAGCGTTGCAATCTCTTTTCCTTCCTTTATGTCTTATAATCTTTCAGATATTTGTACTGCTTGTACGTCGCAATCATGTGCTTTCTTTAGATCTCCCTTCAATGATAATACTCCCTTTGTTGTTGGCATCTTGAGTAGTAGATATGGATAGTGTGGTATTGCCATGTATTTTGTTAAAGCTGGTCTCCCAAGTATTGCGTGGCAGCATGATTCAAAGTCTGCAACTTCGAATTTGATAAATTCTGTCCGGTATTTGTCTGGTGTGCCAAAGGTGACTGGTAGGGTTATCTGCCCGAGTGGCATGGCTGCTTTGCCGGGTACTATTCCATAGAATGGTGTGCTTGTTGGTGTCATTAGTCCTTCACAATCCAGATTCATCCTTCTGAGAGTATCTGCGAAAATTATGTTAAGCCCGGCTCCTCCGTCGATGAGTACTTTAGTTACTGCCACTCCTACGATAGTTGGACCCAGTACCAATGGGTAGCATCCTGCGTTTGCTGCACTGGTCCATTGGTCTTCTCTTGTGAAGTGGATGGGGTACTCTGACCAATCTAGATACCTTGGGGTGGCTGGTTCAACTGCCATGATGGCTCTGTGAGCTAATTTCTCTTGCCTTTTACTTCGTGTGTTAGGAACACCTGAGAATATTATTGCTAATTGGCGTTGGGGTTCTTGATAATCTCCTTCAGCTTTCTTTTCTTCCTTCTTAGAATCTTCTTGCTTTTGCTCTGAGTTGTTTTGATTTTTGTTTTCTCTCTTCATGAATTGCCGCTGAAAAGTGCTACATTCAACTAACTTGTGTCTGGCCCCTGGGTGTATGTGACATGGCATGTTCTCTATGTTCTCTGGCACTCTTCCTCGGTAGTTGTTGCTCTGATAGTTGTTATTACTGTTGTAACCGCTGTTTCTATGGTTGTTGCTATTGTTGTAGTTGCTATTGTAATTACCACCGTTGTTATCGTTGCTGTTGCCATTGTATCTTCTCTTGTTATCTGTGGTTGCTACCATGTTGTCCTGCCTTGGCCTTTTGTCTTGTTGTCTGTAATCGGGTCTTCCTCTATTCTCCGGGTTGTCCCTAGCAAACCGATGTCGGGTTCTTTCTTCTGATGAAATCAGCTTTTCAACAACCCTCTTGAAGTCTTCATTTGTCCTTGGGTTCTCATTGAAATAGTCTTTGTATTGCCAATTTGCTAAGATTCCTTCCGCAAAGGCCGCTATCACCTCTCTATCGGTAATGTCGTGGACTTGAGCCCTGAACTCTCCAAATTTTCTATAGCATTCTCTTAGACTTTCTCCTCTCCTTTGCCTTACTCCTTTCAACTCGGCTGCGGTCATTGGATGGGTAATAATGCCTGCAAAGTTGTTGCAAAAAGCTTCTTGCAAGTCTTCCCAATATCTGATTGATCTTGGTCTCAATTTGTCAAACCATTGTAGTGGCATTGCTTCGAGGGCCATTGGAAAAAATAGAGCCTTGATGTCATCATCTCCTCCGGCTAACTCAATAGATTGGGAATAAATTCTTAGCCATTGTCTTGGTTCTACTTTGCCATCGTACTTGGAATGATTTGCTGGTTTAAATTTGTGTGGTAGCTTCAATGTTTGTAGTCTTCCTATGAAACAAGGGAATCTGTCGTATGGTTCCGTTCTTCCGTAGTCTGGCGATCTTGCCCTTCTGTAATAAGACCTGTCTTCTTTTAACTCGGATTCTCCGTAGTCATCTTCTTTGTTAAATCTTCTTGATATTTCTTGGTAGCGTTGGCTCAATTCTGGTTTGCCTCTTTCTTGTTGCTTTGAGTAATGTTCCTGCCTTCCATTAGCATCAGCACTTTCTGTTGGTCCTAGCCTTTGAAAAATTGATTTTTTGGGTGGTTGCTCTCCTTGTGGCTCTTGTGGAACTTCCTCGCAGGGTTGTTTTTATGGTCCCCCGACTTCTTTCTTCTGGTCTTCCTCTGACTTTCCGTTATTCGTGAGGGTGTGCAATTCTTTTGTTAATTCTTCAATTCTTTCCCTTTTTGTACTTTTTGCGGCTTCTCTTTCCGCCTTCTTTCTGTTGTATTCTGTTAGTTCCGCCTTGTATTTATTCCAGATTTGCTTCCTTTGTTTAGCCCTGTTCCTTCTTCCAGCCTTCAATTTATTCTTCTTTAGTCTTGCTAGCCTTTGCTCATCATTTTCGTTGCTGTCGCTTTTCTCATCCGGCGAGATGTTGCCTTCTGATTCGTCTGAAGATTTTATATCTGGTATCTATGGTGGTTCCAGAGGTTGCTCTAGCTGTTCCGCCATGTATACAGTGTACCTCTTCCAAGCTCTTCTTGTACGGTATTTCATCCTTTGTTTGGTTGAGCTGTCGGTAGTTTCTGAGCTGGATCCGAGTTCTTTTCCCTCTTGATAAGGTAGTTCTTCAATGCACGTGCTAGTCTGGGCTTTGCTTGAGGCGAAAGAACCTAGCCAATGCACCACACAGTCTTGCGAGGTAACTGTCATGATCATCCCTTCTTGCACTCCCTCTAGGAATATTTTTCTTGCTGAATTCATCTTGTCTTGGGTAAAGTGTTGGTAGATTGATGCTGTGTTGTACAGTCCGTACGCCCCTGAGTTCTTCTTGGAGTTGTACGGGTTGTATTCCTTCACGATCGTTGTTGTGTCTCTGAGTCCGATTAGGCTTGGCTCTTGTGCTGTGAAGATTGTCTTGGAGCCGGGTTGTATCTCTTTCTCAGAATCAATTTCGTATCCGCTTTCTTCCTCATTCCGAGTTGGATCCGAAGTTGAGAGTTTCGTCATCTTCTCGGCGAGTTCGTATCCAACTTTGTCATCGAATTCTTTTTCTTCTCAGAGACGGGCATGTTGCTTGTCGTAGCCGTCTGTTTCGCAGATCTAGTATCCGAAGACGAAGGTTGTTCCCACCGAAAAAGTCATCTTGAGGTCGAGGTCCGCCGAGCTCTCGAGAAAAAATTCATCGAAAGCCCCTACCTGGCGCGCCAGCTGTCGATGTTTTACCACCGATAGCCTGCCACGGGGGTACCTAGGACAGTTGTTCAGGTTTCGATGAATAGTGGAACTCGGCGGTTACGCAAAGAGACTCACGATTTATACTGGTTTGGGCCCTTGACTTGGTCGAGTAATAACCTTACGTCCAGTTTGGCGTTAGCCTGTTTGCGTTGTGTTGCTTTGAGTATTGGGTGTGTTCAGTTGTTTACAAGGGATATCCTCACCAGCCCTTTATAGTCCAGGTGCTGAGAGGAGTTGTTTGTGTTCTACTCGGATACAAGGTCAGAGTCCTAAGCTATGCTTCGGGCGCCTTTCCTTGTATAGTCCGAATTGGAGTTTTGGTCTTGCACGTTGCTTTGCTCCATGTTCTTCTTGGCGATTGGGCTGTGGGCCTTGTTACCAAGGCCCACTTCCCTATAGTATGGTCTATGGGGGGCCCGTAGGGTTTCCCAACGACACAGTTCGATGATCACCAAAAATAAAAGTTGTTCATCTTCATGTGATCTCAATCTTTGCTTAAAGAATCAAGCTCTACTTCTCAATGGTTTGAGAGATCTATGCTATAAAACAAGGGTAGATTGAAACTGGACTCAACATCTTCAGTTAGGGTTTGCAAAACAGTGAGATTAGCAACATTGGTGAATTAATTAGTGACTAATTAATAGTCAAACACTTCAACCAATAGCACCATTGCACATTACAAACTTTATACTAACAAATGATACTAATGTTTGAACAAGTTTATTTATGAAATCCATTGTAATAATTACCACAAAATTGAATTCATTACTGATTTCTAAGACAACCAAATATGACTGTGTTGAATTTCAATTCTGAATTCAAATTTGGATGTCAAATTTTAATGGGTTGGACTTGAATTCATACTCCATACTTGGCACTAGTGTAAAGCACCTACTTTACACCTCAAAGTTTATTAGAGCATAATTTCAAGTATTTTGGTGAAATTTAAAAATAGAAGGTCACAAAGTACCTTAAAAGTATTTTTAGTGTCAACACATTACATCACACATGCATTGCATTGTTAACAAATAAATATTGATTTTAGTGAATGCAAGGCATGGTGAACTACTATGGATGACTAACATGCATGATGATGACATGGTCAAGTTTTAGTGATGCTTAACACCAGGGGTGTTACAGCTCCTCCCCCTTACAGAAATCTAGCCCTGAGATTAAGCAATGCTTAAAGCCTAGGTTAAGTAATGGAAAAGGAAATGTGTCAAACACATATTACAAGCAAGTTTTCCATAAAACAACAAGGGAGATTACAAGATTACATCAACTTTCAAATGAAAGGTTACAACTGTAGAGGAGTTAGCAACCTTCGTAGAGGCTAGGAAATCTGGATGATTCTCCATCAGATAATCCTTTGATTCCCAAGTAGCTTCCTCTTCTGAATGTTTATTCCACTGAACTTTATAGAACTTGATCGTTCTCTTTCGAGTGACTTGATCTTTCTGATCCAAAATTCTAACATGATATTCTGCATAAGTCAGATCAAATTCAAGTTCAACTCCTTCAATTTCAATGGCCTGCTCTAGCACTCGAAGACACTTTTTCAACTGAGATATATGAAATACATTGTGTACAGCTGATAGTTGTTCAGGTAGCTTCAGACGATATGCTACTGGTCCACACTGCTCTATAATTTGAAAAGGAACAATGTAGCGGGGTGCTAATTTTCCTCTAAGTCCAAAACGATTAACTCCCTTCATGGGTGATACTTTCAGATAGACATGATCTCCCACCCTGAACACCAAGGGTCGATGCCTTTTGTCAGCATAACTTTTCTGACGAGACTATGCTGCTTTCATATTTGCCTCTATAAGTCGAACCTTCTATTCCGCTTCCTTCACTATGTCTAGTCCAAAGAACCATCTTTCTTCAGGCTCTGACCAATTTAGTGGAGTTTTACACCTTCGACCATAAAGAGCTTCGAAGGGTGCCATCTTAATACTTTCCTGATAACTGTTGTTGTAAGAGAACTCTGCTAAAGGTAGACATTCATCCCACTTAGCTAAATAAGTGAGAACACATGATGTCAACATATCCTCTAGAATCTGGTTGACTCTTTTAGTCTGCCCTTCAGTCTAAGGGTGATAAGCTGAATTGTGGATGAGTTTAGTACCTAGTGATTTATGCAAGTGCTCCCAAAATTTGAAGACAAACTGTGTACCTCTATCAGAAACAATAGTCTTCGGTGCTCCGTGAAGACTCATGATTCTTGTCGGTGCAGGGCCCTAGGGGTACCTCGCAAGGAATGGAGAAGATCTAGTCTGACTAGGATTCTCTACATGTAATCCTAATAACATTGCTATCATGTAATCCTATTATGACTCTTACATTGTAACCGTTTCGGGGACCTAATACCAGGGTACCCCAGAAGGTGGAACCAATAACCATCGAACGTTAAAAACTTCTGGACAGACAAGGGCGCCGCTGCGTTCCTTGCCCAAATGATGAAAGTTAGGTTCCATCTCGCCCGACGCCTTTGGGCCAGCCCTGCCTCGCCCGAGGACAAAGGGCTGGATTCCGTCTCGCCCGACGCCTTTGGGCCAGCCCCGCCTCACCCGAGGGCAAAGGGCTGGCCTCCGTTCCGCCCGACGCCTTTGGGACAACTCCGCCTCACCCGAGGGCTAAAGGCTAGTCTCCGCCCCGCCCGAGGGCTGCGGGATACACTCCGCCTCGCCCGACCCCCGAGGGGTGGGCTCGGTCATGCCCAAGGGATAAGGACTGGGCTCCACCTCGCCCGACGACCGAGGACGAACCTCGCCCCGTTCGATGTCCAAAGGTTGGTTTTATCTTACCTGATAACTTCTCTCCCGTTCCCTCATCATGATGGGTACAGAGCAAGACAAGACATTCGGGTCAACCACGGCTTCAAGGACCATACCCTGTGCCCTGGTAGGAAAGGTACTGCCAGGGAACGACTGGACAGGTGCTTTAGACCCTCCTGGGCACCGTAGAGCCCAAAAGGTATTGCAGGCGCATACTCCTCGCCCTATAGAGTTGTAGGCGCCGCCTTCAGCTCTGGGACACGGAACCCAATGAAGATACACGACAACCACTACACTCCAGAAAAGGATTTGTGATCTCCACGAATGACAGACATGCCATCACCACATTATGGACCCAAGGGAGTGGCGCTCGCTTCCCGACCCCTCGGGTCCACCAAATCAAAGGACCTTGCCCACAGCGCTACTCCGGACCTTGACTCCGCGTCCCTCCGATAGAGACTCATAGGATCCAGAAGGCGTGCGGAGCAAGGCTGGACGAGGTCCATAAGTCAAAACCACTGTACTCCAGCCCATACCCTGCGCAGGGCACTATTCTGTAACCATCCTGACATTCTACAGAAGCATTGACAATATTGTAGGCGCTTATCATCCTTTCGCACCCATCAGAATGGGTAATGAGGCTGGGTAGAAGTAAGCCACAAGGCTAGGTAGAGCAGAGATCCTAAGCCCTGACCCTTGTAAAGTCGTCCCCTTCATCTATAAAAGGGGATGCGCTTCCTCCAGCAGGGGGACCGAAACAACGCAACACACACATAGTCAAGCTACTACCAAGCTCTTAGCTCCCTTTCGACCCTTCCATCAGAGACTTGGGACCTGTCCCTCTCTCAATCATTTGTATCCCCTACTACGAACGATTCACGGTGCTAATAACACAAGCAGCAACAAACTGGACGTAGGGATATTCAGCCCGAACCAGTATAAATCTTGTGTCCTTTAGCGCACCATCCGAGCCTAACGTGCATTACTATAAATTTACTTGCCGGTGCTTGAACGAAACATCGATAGTTGGCGCGCCAGGTAGGGGGCTTGCGCATTCCAAATTAGGCCTCGGATGGCCACCCACGCAATCAGCTGGGCCCCGGGCGCACATGTGCGTTTCGGTGAACTAGATTTCATCGTCACACTAGGAGGAGAACTGGCGCTGACCGACACGGCCGCACAACCTCTCCCTTCCATCAACCTTAGTCATTTGAGGCTTGAGGGCCCGCGGGGTGACTCCCTTGGACCCTAGTTATCCAGGGATCCCCCGCGCAGCATCACCCTATTTCCGGAAGGCCCCGTACGAAGCACCCCGACAGCGTTTCCATTCGGTCTCCGCAACGCCGCGGCGACCACCGGCCACCTTCTGTCACTACGCATGGTTTAGCCGCCTACGGACAGCGAGTTCATGGGGGTAGTCGAACACGATCCGGAGACACTCTACAAGCTCCTTGCGGAGGAACCAGAGTTGTCCTCCAGCTCTGACTCCAGCAAGGGGAGCCATCACCCTTCCCGGGAATGCTTCATGACGCAAACCCCCGAGGGACACATCCAAAGCGTCTCCGGAGAAGAAACGACCCCAACAGGAAACCCCGATGCCAGGATCAAGGCGGAGATGGCGGCTCCATCTCACATAAGGATGGAGCAGCTAAGAGCACGAAAGCTGGAGATCGATGACGCCGGGCAACAGCTTGTCCGGGAATACCGAAACATCGAGGAGGAGATCAAGCGTCACAGAAACGGTGGGCACGCATGCACCTCGGCCCGTGATGTGCATCAGAGGATCCTCACCGATGATGGGACTCTCCCTCACTTCGCTCGGGCAAGCCAGAACATCGCCGCAGCGACGGCCTTGCTGCACGGCCTTCCAGAGGCCGCGACGTCCGAGGATTGCCGCGCCTGTTGAGAAATTCGCACGTTGCTCGAGCGTGCGACGGTGGAGCAGGCGGAAAGCTCGTTGTCTCGACGACATGAACCCGACACCAGCCAGCACACGCCCTCGGTACGTCCCGCCAAGGACACGTCTGTTCACCAGACACCGCCAGGCAACAGGCAGCGCTCCGCTATCCCGGTACATCAACGTCTCGGCCACAGCCGTGACATGCGCAGCACCATCGACGCCCGCAGGCGCACCCACGGCGACAAAAGAGAAGAAGCCCGTCGCGGCTATCATCCTCGATGCGGCGGACGCTACGACAGTGGTGAGGACCGGAGCCCGAGTCCCAGCCTGCCAGGCCCTCGGGCCTTCGGCCGACACATCCTCAACGCTGCGTTCCCCCCGAGGTATCGACCGCCCACCAATATCCTAAAATATTCTGGAGAATCGAACCCCAGGCTTTGGCTCAAAGACTATCGGCTTGCCTATCAAGCCGGTGGTGCGAGTGATGACAATTTCATTATTCGTAATCTCCCGCTATTCTTGGCCGATTCGGCACGAGCGTGGTTGGAACACCTACCATCCAACACCATTCAGAGTTGGGCGGATCTCATGGAGATCTTTGTGGGAACTTCCAGGGCACGTATAAACGCCGTGGAAACCCATGGGACCTCAAGAACTACAGCCAGAAGGCCAATGAAACCCTCCGCGGGTACATTCGGCGCTTCTCCCAGCAGTGCAACGAGCTCCCTAACGTTGTCGACGCCGACGTGATAGGAGCCTTCCTATCTGGGACAACCTGCGAATCCTTGGTCCACAAGCTAGGACGCAGGGGCCCGCGGACCACCAAGGAACTCCTAGACATCGCCACCAGCCATGCCTTAGGAGAGAAGGCGCTCGGAGCCATCTTTGACCGCACCGACAGCAAGGCAAGGCGGGACGAGGCCGCCGACGAAGGCGCCTCCGACCGTCCCGCTAAGAGAAAGAATAAGAAGCAACGGCGCGACAACTCGCTCGTGGCCGCCGCCAACCGTAAAGGTGGACGAAAGCCCGCGGAAGGCACTCCGAACCACTTTGAAAAAATGCTCGAGGGGCCATGCCCAAACCACGCCTTCCCAGCCAAACATCTATACAAGGAATGTGGCCTCATGCGCAAATACTTGTCCGGGGGCCTCAAAGGGGAGCAGGGGAAGGAACCTGCCCCCAGGACAGACGATGTCGAGGAGAAGGATGACACCTTCCCGTCTCCAAACTGTGCCCTCATGATCTTCGGAGGATCAGCGGCCTATGACTCCAAACGCCGCCAAAAGGTCGCACGCCGCGAGGTCTATACGGCCGAACCGGCCACGCCTGCCTTCCTCCGATGGTTAGAATCCTCCATAACCTTCGACCGGGCCGACCACCCGGGCGCCGTCCCACACCCAGGAAGGTACCCGCTTGTCGTCGACCCGATCGTCGGCCCAAAATGGCTCACAAAGGTACTGATGGACGGAGGCAGCGGCCTCAACATCATGTACACCAAAACGCTCGACCAGATGGGCATCGATCGAACGAACCTCCGTCCCATCCGAGCACCTTTCCATGGCGTCGTACCTGGTAGGCAGGCCATGCCACTGGGGCAGATCGATCTGCCCGTCACTTTCGGGGATCCGTCACTTTCTGCCCATCTGGTAGGACCTTTTCCGCCACTCATGCTACCAAGGTAACGCTACCGACCCCGCCTTTATTTCGATTAAATTATGCATTCAAACATTACATATGCAAAATGTTGCATCCCAACGCTTCGTGTCGTGTCACAAAACGGCCATTGCCTCATTCGATATAGGTGACAGCAGGCCGAGGTTCGAAGGCCGGCCTACGAAGGGCTCGAGGCCACCTCGTACCGAACAGAGCCAAGGAGAAATAACTGAGACGAGCCCCAGCGGCCTTGCCCGACCCCGCTCAGAAACGAACAGGGACATCTCAACCTTTTCTCGTTCGATTCTAACCCCGAGCCAAACCCACAGAATCTCCATCGAGGAGAGGCCATCGGGCCGCCTGAGCCTATCGAACGGCTCGGGCATCTACCAGGAGGCGGGTTAAGAAGTTGTGGAGTGCCACCAGAGGGCTCTGCCGACCCCATCAGCAAATGATGGACCCGGATTCCACACGAACGTACCCGTTAGCGAGCTCATTGAGCGCGATACTCGAGCCGTCGAGGCAAGTGTCGTTTATTCAGCCCCTCCGATTGCGAAAATCGAGGACGGGGTAACACGCAAATTACGGCCGACCCCTATCAGACCCTGACATGGCCCGGGGGCTCGAGCCGCTCAATACAGGGACATAGGTTCGAAGGCCCTACCTTACTGAGCCCATAGAGTCCCCATCTGGGGAATTCTGTTGGAAGACAGGGCGGGGAATATTGCAATGCCATCCAAGGACTTCGCCGACCCTGTCACAAAAACCACGGAATGGGATTCCATCCAAACGTTCTGGTCTCCAGTAACACCCAACCCTAGCAAATGCAAGGGGTCGGACCTTACTCGGGGGCTGGTTAAGGTACGGCTACCTCCCTTCCTTTTTTCGAAACAATCTCCTCGCATCAAGACCAGCGGCAAGATTCGGGGGAACAGATTGGTAAGATCGCAAAAAATCAAACAAAACAAAATTACAAAGCAAAATCACGAAACTACGTCCAGACTCGAAAATACCGACACTTGTTCACATATTACATATAAGTTGTGCTCAAAATTATTCGACTAACTACTCCCACGAAGGGAGAACCATTTCTTTTAGATTATCCGCCAGGTTTTTCGCAAGGGGAGCCACCATCTTCTCAATTGCCTCCAGCTCATCATCCTCATAGGTAGGCGGGAAACCTTCGCTCATCACCTTCAGGTTGATCTCCTTCTCGTAATGAGCATGGGCGACGGTGAAGGCCTGGGTGATCCCGGCATGAAAAGCACTCTCCTCAAGCTGGCCCACCAGAGCCGTGATACCTACGGCACAATCCGCGAGTGGGCTGGTCTCCACCGGCTCCACCACCTTCAGGGCATCAAGGACCACCCCGACCGCAGCTTGCAGAAGATCGTGCTCGTCGCTCTTAGTCTGAAGGGTCCTTCGTACATGGGCAAGCTCCTTTTCCAGCCTGACAGAGACGTTTTCGGCGCTCAACCTTCGGCTCACCGTGTCACTGAGATTCGCCCGAAGGGAGCGGACCACCTCGATGTCCTCGTCCACCTTCTGCTGAAGGGCCGTGGCCCTACTCTCGGCCTTCCGTCTGAGGTCCCGCTCCATCTCCAGCTCCTTCAGGACCTCGCCGGCCTTCTCATTAGCCACGGCATTCCTCTACAGCAGCTCGTCTCGCTCCTTTCGGAGCCTGGCGATCTCCTCCTTATCTAGCTTTGACCTCGCCGACAAATCCTCAAACATCCCGTGGGCCTCCTCCGCGTCCTCACGCGCCTGGGCCTCCCGCTCCTAGGCGGCAGCAAGCTGTGCGTCCATATCTGCTCATAGTCGGGCCTCCTTGGAAAGGCAATCCCACTTCAAGTTCTGCTCGTGGAGGAATTGGGATTTATTTTGGCTACGAGCAACAAGAGTCTGAAGAGGAAGAAGACTGGTATTAGAAATACGAAAGTACAAAAACATGCGAAGAAAGAAGAAAACCAAGCAAGTACCTAGGTAGTAGGAACAACGATTTCACATAGGCCTCCTCTGGCCTGCTCCAGGGCAACCAGCATGGTCGAAATCCCGACGTCAAGACCCTCCCGCTCCATGCTCTCGGCATGATCATCGAGCAAGAAAAGAGCCGACGTTGGATCCTGGGCGGCCATCCACTGGAGCGGCGGCTCCCCCCGCACGGGGGAGCGGCTTCCTCCCGACAAAGGGGCCGGGGGCGGCTCCCTCCTGACCCTATGCGGCACCACCGCCACGCTCGAGGACCCTCCAACCAGACCCTCCTCCACCTGGGCCGCTTCAAGCATCATGGGCGGATCCACCTAGGCCCCTGGTGGCACGGACTGCACTGTGCCCTCAAGCACCACCGTGGCGGCGTCTGGCTGAGCCTGACTCTGCTCGGCAACCACCGAGGGCGCGAGCGCCACCACAGGCGCCGTCCGATCGGCTAACGTAGCCCCAACATCGGCACCGCTTTTGCCCGAAATAGGGGCGACGCCAGGCAGCGCCATCCGTCCCGCCTGAATGGCGAGGTTCTTTTTGGGCGCCAGCCCCAGGGGGTGACCCGTCCGCAAGAACCTACACAAAGGTAATAGCCATTAGGTCAAAATAGAAAAGGAAAAATGATGAAAATAGGGGAATCAGCAGCTTACGTTGACGCCCTCGGCCAGCGGAAGCGTTTTGGGGACAGATCCCCAGATCCCTGCCTCGACTCGTCTGGGCGGGACTGTTTCGAGCCTGCCCCCTGCTCCGTGGCAGGGGGGCTCATCTCCCTCACCTCGTGGGGCGCGGCACCAGTGCTGCCCCTCTCGACCATCACCTCGGGGTCAGCGGCGGCAGACCCGCTTTCCCCCATCCACCGATCCTCGGCCGGCACGCCATGCGAAGCGGCGGACTCTCCGGCCTCCACCGACCTCACCGACTCACTTCCCTCCACGTGGAACGGGAAGGGTCCCTGCACGGACAGGTGGGCACTTGTCAGCGTGTCCTCATCCTCTAGGACGCCCCAATCCATGTCGATGACTACCTCATCGTCATCATCATCATCGTCATCGTCAACATCACTGCTCACGTCCTCTCCCCGATCCCGTGCTTCCTGCTTCAGTCGTCTCTCCTTCTTCATCTGCTCCCTTGCCTTCTTGTCCCGCTCAGCCGTGAGGCGATTCACCGCCGCCACGGCCTTGTCCTTTGGTGGCAGAACCAGACTGTCTTTGAAGACTAGCCCCCCCGGCTGGTCCCAACGTCGCAAAAGCAAGTATCAAAAAAGATGAAGATTTAGGAAAAAGAAAGAGCACGGGAGAAGAAGGCTTACAAATTCGAAGAACCCAGGTTCCGGCCGCATTGGGGGATGTCCGGGCACCGGATACACAATGTCGAGGATGCCGCCTTTGGAATCCTTCGTCGGCTCCGTCGCCTCCTTAATGCGCTGCGCCACTTCCGAGAAAGGAAGCGCCTCGTCAACAAGCACCGTCCCCTTGAATGATATCCCGGGCATCATCCGGTAAAGGGGAAGCATGCGCATCATCAGCGGTGCCACCCTCCTCGCATGATAGGCACCGATAATTCCCGTCCCCTTTACGCCCCGTTCCTTCAGAGCTTGGAGGGCGGAAAGAAGGTCGGAAAGGTGTTTCTTGTCTTTGGACTGGACGCCCCAAGCCCACGACCCCGGAGCCTCTTCGATAAGGCGCCCGGTGTACCTCGGCAGGGTGGCACTCACATCATCCCTGACATAAAACCACTGCGAGTGCCATCCCTTGTTAGACGTCGCCAGATGCATGAACGGGTAACCCCTCAACCGGGTATGGCGTAGATGAACACTAGCGCATCCCATCGGCATGCTCACATCCTTCCCCCCAATCTTCCTCTTCGACAAACTGACGGTAAATAAGTACCGCCACAGATGAAAATGGGGATCGATCCCTAGGAAACCCTCACATAGGGCAACAAACGCCGCCATATGTTGAACCCCGTTGGGAGTAAGATGCTGCAGCTCCACCTCATAGTAATCCAGTAGCCCCCGAAGGAATCTATGCGCGGGTACTGCAAATCCCCACTCATGAAAGATGGTGAAAGATACGACATACCCTTCGGGCGGCGTTGGCTCACCCTCGTCACCAGGTATCAGCCACTCCTGGACGGCGGACAATGGACGGAGAAGGCCACGGCGGACGAGGCCCTCCAAACACCGAGATGTGATGCTAGATCTGCCCCACAACTCCATTAAAGCGATTGGGGAGAATTTGGGCGCAAGCTCGACGGTGGCTACAGGACAGGCGCAAGCTTGATGGTGGCTGCAACATGGACGCAAGCCGGTCGACGGTGGCAGTGCGAGCATAGGAGGCTGGGGCGATTGGCGGCGGATGTCTCAGACGCAAAGGCAAGGGGGTGAAATACGGAACCTTGGGGGCGAACCCCATGGTTTTATAGGGGCGACGGGCGTGAGAAGGGCAACCGTCCGCCTCGATCTCCAGGCCTGCCACGCGCACCGCCACGTCACGTCGCGGGACACGCGCCCGCAGTCCCTATCCTTTCCCATCGAAAATCACGGTGGACGGTTTGCCTTCCCCAGGCTAATTCGTACTCTCTTCCCACCTGGGGAAGGTAGGTCACAAAGATTTTTTCTATTCGGCCCACCTAGGGCCCAGAAGCTCAGCGACCGGCCCAACTGAGGGCGGGTCCGCGAACGATCCGAAATCAAGGGCACAAGCATTACTAGAGTCTCGATCCATGGTCAAGCCCCAATTAGGTTAGCCCTGAATGAGATCCCCGCGAACGGGATACCACGACCCCCTCGAAAAAATATCCAGTTGACAAAAAAACCAAGTCCTTTAGCCTTACCCACGAAGGGTCCGAAACAACCCCCCAGGTGGTTCTATTCGAATCACATGGAGGCTCGGGGGCTACACCCATTGGGTGCGCTCGCGCGCACCCTCTGGCAAAATGACTCCGACGAAATGGAAAAACACCCTCTAGGCGGTTCTATCCGAATCACCTGAAGGCTCGGGGGCTACTGTCGGGGACCTAATACCAGGGTACCCTAGAAGGTGGAACCAATAATCATCGAACATTAAAAACTTCTAGACAGACAAGGGCGCCGCTGCGTTCCTTGCCCGAATGACGAAAGTTAGGTTTCATCTAGCCCGACGCCTTTGGGAGAGCCCCGCCTCGCCCGAGGACAAAGGGCTGGCCTCCGTCTCGCCCGACGCCTTTGGGCCAGCCCCGCCTCACCCGAGGGCAAAGGGCTGGCCTCCATTCTGCCCGATGCCTTCGGGACAACTCCGCCTCACCCGAGGGCTGAAGGCTAGTCTCCGCCTCGCCTGAGGGCTGAGGGATACACTCCGCCTCGCCCGACCCCCGAGGGGTGCGCTCGGTCGTGACCAAGGGATAAGGACTAGGCTCCGCCTCGCCCGACGACCGAGGACGAACCTCGCCCCGTTCGATGTCCAAAGGCTGGTTTTATCTTACCTGATAACTTCTCTCCCGTTCCCTCATCATGATGGGTACAGAGCAAGACAAGATGTTCGGGTCAACCACGGCTTCAAGGACCATACCTTGCCCCCCGGTAGGAAAGGTACTGCCAGGGAACGACTGGACAGGTGCTTTAGACCCTCCCGGGCTCCACAGAGCCCAAAAGGTATTGCAGGCGCGTACTCCTCGCCCTGTAGAGTTGTAGGCGTCGCCTTCAGCTCTGGGACCCGGAACCCGATGAAGATACACGACAACCACTACACTCCAAAAAACGATTTGTGATCTCCACGAATGACGGACATGCCGTCACCACATTATGGACCCAAGGGAGCGGCGCCCGCTTCCCGACCCTTCGGGTCCACCAAATCAAAGGACCTTGCCCACAGCGCTACTCCGGACCTCGACTCCGCGTCCCTCCGACAGAGACTCATAGGAGCTAGAAGGCGTGCGGAGCAAGGCTGGACGAGGTCCATAAGTCAAAACCGCTGTACGCCAGCCCATACCCTACGCAGGGCACTATTCTGTAACCATCCTGACATTCTACAGAAGCATCGATAGTATTGTAGGCGCTTATCATCCTTTCGCACCCATCAGAATGGGTAATGAGGCTGGGTAGAAGTAAAACACAAGGCTAGATAGAGCAGAGATCCTAAGCCCTGACCCTTGTAAAGTCGTCCTCTTCATCCATAAAAGGGGATGCGCTTCCTCTAGCAGGGGGGACCGAAACAACGCAACACACACACATAGTCAAGCTGCTACCAAGCTCTTGGCTTCCTTTCAACCCTTCCATCAGAGACTTGGGACCTGTCCCTCTCTCGATCGTTTGTATCCCCTACTACGAACCATTCACGGTGCTAATAACACGAGCAGCAACAAACTGGACGTAGGGATATTCAGCCCGAACCAGTATAAATCTTGTATCCTTTAGCGCACCATCCGAGCCTAACGCGCATTACTATAAATTTACTTGCCGGTGCTTGAACGAAACACCGACAAACCGACTAGAAGACTTGCCTTCTGGGCTATATAAAGGAGGGCAGGCCTCCCTAGATCAGCAGACCATGACACACAATCATACCAATCAATCCAACGCAAACGACTATACACCGACTGGACGTAAAGGCTATTACTCGATCACGAGGGCCCGAACCAGTATAAATCGTTCATCTCTTAGCATTTACTGTCGAGTTCTGCGTATACCGAAGCCCTTCGAACATCGTCCCCGGTAACCCCATGACGAGTTGCTGGTCATCAAACACCGACAGCTGGCACGCCAGGTAGAGACTTTCGGCGACTTTGCGATCGAGAGCTCGACGGATCTCGACAACATGCAGCCTGTTCGTTTCGTTATAAACGATCGTGGATTATTTACTGCTGACTGGTTTGGTGTGATAGAAAAATACTATTCCAGCTTATAATCCACTATCGTATACGCGCAAGCGAATGATTTTTCTGGTGGAATAAACATGTATCTTCCACGCCGGCTGTGACAGCTGTCTTTCTCCATGCTGATCCCCGTCGTTCTACATGGTCAATTCGTCGGCCACATCAAGTCGACATCAACTCAGATTCCTGAGACGGCGTCCCATCAACGGCCCACTAATTTGGCAGCAACGTGCGCCCGTATGCACTGGACAGGACTAGCGTCATCTACTCCAGCATGATGATTAAGAAATTACTTTGGGAGAATTTAATCAAGAAGTGATTCGGCGAAGAAAACTTCAGCCGTAGGTGTGTTTCAAGATCCGATCTTAATCCACACGGCAGTGTCGGAAGACAAGTCTAACACGCATCGACCACTAGAGGCATACGGTTGGCCATGCGAGACATCCAAAAAAAAAAAAGAAAGAAGCTGCAAGAGATTTGCATGCACATATACGTGCATTGAGATTTCCTCAACCTGGCTCATCAGTGTTTCCGACGGACATGCTAGCGGCCATCCGACTACTAGCCTCTGCCGTTTGCGCCCGACTCGAGCTGCTAACTCCCGTCCTCCGATGCCTCGCTTGGATTGGCCCCATTCCGCCTGGCTCAAGGCACCGAGTCCCAGGCTTCGACAGCACGCTGTGCTGCACCCGCACGGAAGTCCTACTCCGACACAATCAGACATGCACAGGAGTCCAACTCCAATTCGATCGAACGTGCATAATGATTGGTTACCACCACATGCACCTGGGCCACGAACCGATCTGCTGCTGCGTACTCGGCACCAAGTTACTCGCCCACGACGGCCGACATCACGCTCAATCGACGCTGGATATTTCGACTCCGACTCCTAGAGTAGCGGATCCATCAGCAGCAGCATATCGAACTCAAGTTGGATCCCCAGGCTTCTTCATCAACAGCATGATGCATCGTCTAAACCTCAAGCATGATGACGCAAGCAAGACAGTTACTGGAGCTTTCACACGTACACGTCTCTATCGATACGAGATACACGTACGTACACGGACGGCCGTTTCGACTCAAACACGAGTTCCACCTCGTCCGACTACAACTCTTTACTCCTGTCCGACTGCACCGTCCGCGTCCTTGAGGTGAAGTCGGATCCGACTAGAGCCATGCAAGCACATACTGAGACGTGCACGCGTCCGCATGCAAGACAATTCCAAGAACTAACGTGTCCATGCGACATGCACATATCATCAACACGGAGTCAGATACAAGGTCGGCTGCTGCTGCTGCTGTGCTCATCTACGTTTCCAACACGAGACAAAAGCACCTCATCTGACTGCGGCGAGCCGACTACTCCACTCAGCCATCGATCAAGCTAAGGAATCAGATCTGGGTGAGGTACACGTGTGCCTCCGCGGACTGCCTCGCGTCGACAACTCGCCGCTGCTGACCACCTCGGCTCTCGTAAGCTCTTGTCGACAACTCACCGCTGCCGCTGCCTCGGCCCTCATCGTCAATGGCTCTGATCATCGTTGTTAGCATACACGGTGGTTATCACTGTCAGCATGCAATGGCCCAGTCGTTCCTTCTCACTACATGGAGGAGTGGCCACGCCGCTACCTTACGCCCGCTACATAGATATGCCGTTGACGGCGCACATCTCTGCGACTAATGTTGCATTTATTTTACAAGGCACACAACCTAGCGGTTGTTCACACCTTACCCAGGTAGTCATGCTACCCTTCCACAAGATATGCCGGCTACCCACGCTGGTATACATCTCTGACTTATAAAGTCACCTAATAGGGATACGCCGACTATTCAGTTGGCTCACATCTCTGCGACTAAATATTCTGTCACACCCACGACATTTAGCCCTGAGCTAACACATGTCATCCCGGAATGGATTCCTTCGGAAGCGAGGCGACTGACTTGTCCTTCTGGCGCGTGAGCCACAAAGAAGACAGTCGCGCCACAAAGAAGACAATCATCAAGGTCCCTTGAACACAAGTGCTGAACACTTTACGCCGACTAAAAGTTGCACATGGTTTTTTACAATCGTCCTGACTACGTCGACTAAACCTACTCGGATAAAATCGTCTTACGTCCCTATGTGGCCTATCAAGACGACATAGTTCATATCCGACAAACTCAAGACTAAGTCCTAACCGACTATCAGTCTTCATATTATAACCGCGCCCTCTACTCGGGAGCACGTCATTTTTCAGTCAGACTCCCGAACGAAGGCCCTCGGCTCATCAAAGACTAACACAATCCATCAAGGATTCAAACAGTCTTTCGAGCCACTGTCAAGACTCTGGATGCGTCCTTCCTTGGTAAGCACAGGGCTCCAGTTGAACAGATTGCTACACCAGATCTGCTAGCAACCACTGGGATACGAGTTCATCGCGACTCCGCATGGTTATGAACTCCAGCCTCTGCATGGCTAACTCAAGCTGACTTTGCAGCCACGCCGGAATATTCTAATTCAAGTTTCAGCATTCAGATATCCTACATGCTATCGAGTACGTGCTGACAAGCAACGACGCCCTGCTCCAACAAGCAAGCTCGGGAGCCGTCCAAGTTGAGGAAGCAAGCAAGGCCAAAGCATATGTGTATGTGCATGCACGAACAGGTCTTGCATACCACGTCCGACTATTAGACTAATCTCAAGAAATACGTGGACTTTGCCACCAACAGGCTCGACGTTCTCACAAACAACCTCCTCGCCGCGCCCGCGCTCGTCTTGGTTGCATCACGACTCCCAAGTAAGCAAGGTCACGGCGATCGACCACATGCAGTGCCAATAAGCTAGCAGCGACCTTCCTGGAAGCAAATAAAAGAAGATGCACGACATTCAGAGCTCTACCACGCGGAGAATAAGATTTCGGGATTAGACTCCAACATGAGGTCGACACATCTCTATCTACTCGGGCAATAAGCTCGGGGGCTCGGTTATGTCACAGCTTAGTCGGCGACACTCCGACTATGCTCGGGGGCTCAGATTCAGGGATGGAAGATCAAATTTACAAGCACAAAACCACTTTCGGCGATATTCATTGTTACACCTACTTTCTGACAACTAGTCGGACAATTACTCCTACATCCCTGGGTACATTCTTTATAGATCCTAGTGCCGACAAGTACTTGGACACAAGCTCAGGGGCTGTGGGATACATATCCTCAAATAATGCATTTAAAGTTCTTCGATAAGAAATTGTAGAAAACACTCTCCAACTCTTTGTTCCAAACAATAAGAGGCTCGGGAGCTACACTCAGTCAGTGAGTGCACTTTTTCTGGAAAGTGTACACCACTCGAAGATCTCAAGAAACGCTACATGGTTTCTCTCAAGAAAGCACTCGGACGAAGCTTGTTTCTACTCGGCAAGACCTAGAGAAACAAGAAGGCTTCCAAGTTCAACCATACAGTGCTCAGGGGCTTGTCGGTGTAGGGCCCTAGGGATACCTCGCAAGGAAGGAAGAAGATCTAGTCCGACTAGGATTCTTCACATATAATCCTAGTAACATTGGTATCCTGTAATCCTATTAGAACTCTTACATTATAACCGAATATGATACTTGCGTCCTAGGCTATATATGGATGCTAGGGCTCCCTAGATCGGCAGACCATGACACACAATCATACTAATCAATCCAATGCAAAAGGCTACACGTCGACTGGACGTAATGGCTATTAGTTGATCACGATGGCTCGAACCAGTATAAATCGTTCGTCTCTTTGCGTTTACTGTCAAGTTCTGCGTACGCCGAAGCCCTTTGAACATCATCCCGAGTAACCCCGTGACGATTTGCCGGTCATCAAACACCAACAATTCTACTGATATACAATTCGGCATACTTTTTAGCTCTGTAGTAAATGGTCACAGGTAAGAAATGAGCTGACTTAGTAAGGCGATCAACAATGACCCAAATGGAATCAAAACCCTTAGATGTGTTGGGCAGACCAACAATAAAGTCCATACTGATGTCATCCCACTTCTAGGATAGAACAAGTAAGGGTTGCAATGGTCCAGCAGATTTCAGATGTACAACCTTCACTCGCTGACAAGTATCACACTCAGCCACATACCGAGCAATCTTTATCTTCATTTTGGTCCACCAGAATCTCTGTTTCAGGTCTTGATATATCTTGTTACTTCCTGGATGAAGAGAGAATCTAGACAAGTGAGCTTTATCGAGGATCTTTTGATGTAACTCTAGGACTTTTGGTATTACCAGTCGATTCTTGAGCCACAAAACACCTTTATCATCAATCTGGAAACATGAGACCTTCCCAGTTACAACTCCCTCTTTGATATGAACTATTCCTTTGTTCTCTTTCTGAGCAGCAACAATCTGACTCTGAATAGTGGATTCAACAGTGATATTGGCTAAGCTTCCTTATGAAACAATCTCTAGATTTAGCTTCTCCATCTCCTGACACAAGGTTATATCCATTGGCTTTGCTGTAAGACAGTTGCAGTGAGACTTCTGACTGAGAGCATCTACAACCACATTTGCTTTGCCCAGATGATAATGAACTTCCAAATCATAATCTTTGATCAATTCTAACCATCTCCTCTGACATATATTCAATTCTGATGGGGTAAACATGTACTTTAAGCTCTTGTGATCAGTGTAGATATTGCAAGTACTACCGAATAAATAATGACACCATATCTTAAGTGCAAGAACAACAACAGCTAATTCCTAATCATGAGTAGGATAGTGCTCTTCATTACATTTGAGTTGTTTAGAAGTATAAGCAATCACTCGACCTTCTTGCATTAGAACACACCCAATACCAATACTGGAAGTGTCGGATTATTTTGCTCCAGTAATATCTAGCAACATGATCGCATAGACGGAATCAGATGGTAGCACATGAGACACAGAGATTTATACTGGTTCAGAGCACGGGGCGCGCTAATCCCTACTCCAGTGGTGCGGCTGCTCTTGTATTCGTATGGCCAATTACAGGGGCTATTGCTCCTAGGTATGAGGTAGGTGGAATAGGTGGAAGATGGATGATGTCGATCCCGTGCTAGAGGTCCCAAACCTCCTTTATATAGGTAGGAGAGGTAGGGTTACAGGGAGGGTGATCGGGCAAACAGATTGTGTTCCTAGTTTGTTACAACAGATTAATCCTAGATATCGTCCAGATACGCCCACCTTGGTTTGAATTGATCTCCACATTGGTCGACCATGTCAGCCCTTGCGGGCCTCCTCCTTGATGGCTGCTGGGCCGATAGCTTGATGATAGTCAAATATACGGGCGATGCAAGTACCCCTGGCCCATATCTCTGACAGTAGCTCTCGTAGGACTTAATGATAAGCTAGCACGTAGCCTCAAGCCCTTGGGACGTCGCAGTCTCCCCTGTAAGTTCTGTGTACTGTGAGTACATAGTGAGCATCTTTGAGTGCCGAAGCTCTAAGTAGTGCGCTTAGATATTCCCAAGTATTAGGGAGCCAGTATGTTGCCGTTCGAGTACCAAGAGCATTTCTTGGGTAGCGAGAATTTCCTTCAAGCATCGAGTGAGGCGGTGGTACACCGTACATCAAGGAACGTTGTTCCCTGGCAGCTGTAAGTGCCTGGCTCGGGTGGTGCACCCCATATCAGGAAAAGTAGTTTCCTGGGTGTGGCCCTTGGGATGTTGTTAACGTCACATTCGGGTGGTGTACCTAACAACCGGAAGCGTAGCCTCCAGGACATCGTAGATGCCATGTTAGGGTAAAAATACCGCTGTACTCGAGAAGTTGGTTCCCGACGTATTGCAGTGTGTAAATAGTGGTTGCACATCAGTCCTACACGTAGAACAATAATGAGGATGGGTTAGGTGTACCTCCATCGCCCACGCGTCAGTAAGCCAGTTGATTTTTAGAGTGACCTATTGTAGGTCTAACACTAAGGGTGCATGTTTTTCTTCGAGATCCGCCAAGTGACATGATTCAAATTTTCATGAGCCTCATTAGTGGAAGAGCGAGGACATTGTCTTGGAGCCCTGAGGCCAATATAATAGTGTCCTGGGCCGGGCACTGTTGACGGTCACTAACACCCGTTTTGACCATCAACATTCCACCCAAAAGCATGGTAAAGTGAGGTAAATCATCATCACATGTGAAGAATTATGTTTAAATTTCACCTAGTTTCACATGTGCTTGTAGAATTATTTGTATGCAAGAAATATACCAAAGTTTGGCCAAAAAGGTCACAAATATGTACATATGGAGCAAGTGGACGTGGCAGGAGGCCTTAGGCCCACTAGGGCCCACCGCCAGGCCCCCCAGGTGGCCCTGCCACATCACCAATCCCTAGGATCTGCTCCTAAGCCAATCACAAGCTTCTATTCAAGGCGGTTTGATCAATAGACAAGATTTGATGCCGGTGGATTCAAGGCCCATTGTTAGACTTGGGAGCTCTCCACTGACTTACCAACCACCATACCTGTCGAATTTTGACATGTGCTACTTCCACAACTGACTTGGAGGAGCAACCACGGCGCTATGATGCAGAGGTGGTGCATCCAAGGGCCGTCCGGCACCCCCTTGCGCCACCCGCCACCCTAGGTGCTCCACCGACCTTGCCACTGCCTACAAATACCCCTCCCCTCACTATACACTATAAATAGTGGGTGTGGAGCTCAGTGGAGAAGTGCCCCCATTCATTTCCAAGCTCTCCAAGCTTCTCTTAGCTTTCAAGCTTAGCATTAGCTATAGAGTAGTAGTCTAGTAGTGGAGTAGAGCAAGAGAGGAGCTGTTCTTGGAGTTCGGAAGAGCCTTGAGTCTGGTATAGCTCCTTTGTATTTCTTTCATTTCGGCATTACTTTATTCAATATTTATTTTAGTACTTTATTCTAGTATTGCTTGCTTTACTTTAAGTACTTAGTCATTAGTGTTCATCATTAGTGAGCTTAGGTGCTTATTGTTTGGCATGAGTAGCATAGGCTATCCTATCATTAGTAGTCTTTCGTCAGTACCAGTTCCACCATCTGGTTTGGGTGCTTTGATCTTATTTCATCGGAGCTCGGATCAAAGTAGTAAGCTTGTAGATTAAGCGTGGTGCTTAGGCTATAGATTACCTATGGATACGGCTAGGCCTCCGGATAGATTGTGGTAGGTGGCAAGTGGTGACAACCTTGTCCAACCTCTGTATTCCACCATGATAGGTCTAGTTATTAAATCGTAGGGCTCGTGGCAGACCTTGTCTATTTAACTCTCCTAGTTGGTAGGCGGGCTATGCCCCGAAGTACTATCGCACTTCTCCTAGTTATTTGTTTACCCTTAGTTGCTAAAAAGATATATCGCTTGCTCTCCCACCTAGCTATCCCTGGTTAGCTTGTATTTAGTAGTTAGTTTAGGTAGTTCACACCCATCCTTCACTATCGTTCACCTACCTAGGATCAACTTAAGGCCTTCCTCTAGCAAATCCTAGTCCTATATAAATTCTAGTCTTCCGCCTTCCTGTGTGAAAAAATATAAATTCAACACTTGGTACTCACCAAGCGAAGTGCTATGTGAGAGTTCTATGCGCTTGCAGAATCCTCCAATAGTCGTTAAGAAATATCAACAAGCATTTCTAGCACCGTTGCTGGGAACAGCAACTGGCATCAAATTTATAAGGCTGAATTTGTTAGCTAGGTTGTTTTTAGTTATCCTAAGTAGTTTATTCTTTTTTCCTTTGGTGGTACCGGCGTAGCCGATAAAGCAAAAACCGTAGAATTAGGAGGTAAAATGCTAGCCGGGTTTTTGGTGTAAGCCGGTGCTCTGGGGACCAGGGCAAGCATCAGGGCATTCCCGAACCTGCCTCCTATTTGTCCTTATCAGCGTGTTTTGGCTCATTCAGAATCAGATCCCATTGGGCCTATTCTATAGCCAGCCTCTCGCACTCGTATGCATCTTGAAAGCTACCTGCGATGGTGATGAGGCCATGGGGGCCTGGCATTTTGAGTTTGAGGTAGGCATAACTAGGGATTGCCATGAATTTGGCGTAGCAGGGTCTCCTGAGGATGGCGTGGTAAGGACCCTCGAAGTCTATGACTTCAAAGGAGAGTGTATCCTTGTGGTAGTGTACCTAGTCACCAAACGTGATAGATAGAGTGATCGTGCCGAGGGGCATAATCCGTCGTCCGAGGACAATCCCATGGAACAAAGAATGCGAGGGACATAGTTTGCTTGCCTCGATGTTTAGCTTCTTGAACGTACCCTTCTAAAGGATGTTTATGCCGCTTCCTCCGTCCATAAGGACTTTGGTCATTTTTACGCCTCCCATGACTGCACTGACACCAAAGGGAACTATCCGGCCTCGATGACATGATCGGGGTGGTCGTCCCTATTGAAGGTGATCGGGCGCTCTGACCATCTTAAATAAACAGGAACTGCAGGTGCAGTGTCAAAGATGAGACGTCGGGTTACCTTTTTGCGACGGCAGTCCTCGTAGGCTCGTGGGCCCCTGAAAATGATCATGACGCCCTCGATGTTGGGGTATCCATCTTTGTCATCCTCATTGGTGCCATCCTTCCCCTTCTTCGGGAGGCTGCCCTTCACCTTACCCTTGCTAGCTTCAATGATCTCACATTTGTAAGTATGGCAGTCCCTGGCCAAGTGATTCAGCAAGAAGCCATGGTTCTGACACGTCTAGTTCAAGATCTCATCAAATTTTGCACGGCTTCCGTGGCTTTGTTCTGATTTATTGCCTTCTTGTTTCTCAGCATTGGCCACGAGCTTGCCTCTACGCTTATGATCCTTCTTTGTTAGTGAGGATAGGTCCACATCATCAGTGAGTTGTGATTTATATTTGTCGTTACTAGCATTAAAGCAATCTTCGCTGTCGGTGTGCTTGTTGGCTAGGGCAAACCTGTCACAAAGACTGATGTTCTTCCTTCACCCAATCTCCCAAATAAGGGGTTCACTATCGATGCCAGCGGTGAAGGTGGTGATGATGCTAGCATCGGGGACATCCTCGAGTTTATTCTTGCGCTGAATAAAGTGCTTTATGTAATCACGGAGACTCTCATAGGTCTTGCGTTTGCACCCCAAGAGGTCCCATGAGGTGCCTGGCTTAGTGTAAGCCCCCTCAAAGTGAATATAGAATGCCTTTTCGAGGTTAGTTCATCGGTTGATCGTGCCTTCCTGAAGGTTGTTTAGCCAGTTTCTGGCAGAGTCAGTGAGGTAGGTAGGAAGATATTGAATCATGAAAAACGTGTCCGGTGCAGATGCGCTTTCATGGCGAGTTGGTAGTTTACCAGCCAAATCTTCGATTCTGTCTCACCGTCGTATTTCTCAATGTTTGGAGCACGAAACCTACGGGGCATTGAGGCCGACCGAATCTGATATCCGATTGCAGGGGGTCCTACCAAATCATAGGGATCGCCCCCGGTGGCACGTGGCGTCGACTTGGGTCGGTTCCTAGAATTTCTCCCATCGTGATGGGTATCGCCCTCACCATCGGAGCAATAGCTACTCCTAGAATCATCGTTAGCCCCGTCGTCTTCGTGACTTCCTCCATTGGCAGAGTGCCCTCTACCGCCACCTCCTCACCCACCACCTCCCTGTCTACCACCATTGTCGGGTTCATAAACCCAGGGTCCCTCGAGGACTGGCTTCTATGCCAGGGCTCGGCCTAGGAAAACAGCATGTAGATTGTGGGCTGGCCCAAGAGCCTAAGACACGAAGGGCCGGAGGGACAGTCCGGTCGCCGACCGGAAGGTCTACCCAAAAATAGGCGCTCGCTCATCAACCTCTCCGGTCCACCTCTCCGACCGGAGCATTCGCTTTGGGCACCAGTCACCTCCGGGCGGTCTCCCCGATCGGAAAGGCCTGGCCCAAAGCACCGCTTCCTACTCCGACCCCGCGTCTCCGACCGGGGACCCCATAGGAAGCCTGCTTACCACTCTTCTCCGACTGGCGCGGCCAGGGCCAATTGGGGCCATCCGACCGGGGACACCTGCTCAAAAGGGACCAGGGGCAAACGGAGAAGGCAGTGCACAAAGTCAAACCTCGATCCGGGACCATACCCTGTACACCTGCGGGAACAGTGCTCCTCAACTGCCCTGACACAAACAGTATTGTAGGGGCCGACGTTTGTGTCTACAGTATTGTAGGCGCCATCGGGCTCCCATACGGCAAAAAGCCTCCCACATACCTCTGGGCATTGATAGTGGGCGCCAGGGTTCACCATACCTGGTACACGGGGTAGGGCTCCTCACACACCAATAGTATTTTGCAGGTACCAACATCCACCCTTCCTAAAGAAGCCAACACAACCTCCCATGTGCACCTGACATTCTACAGTGACATCAACAGTATTGTGGGTGCCTACCATCATCACTGTAACACCTCGGGTGTTAGCCTTGCATAACTTGACTTGCATAACATAAGCATGAGCATCAAGCATTCATAAATCATCATTTACAATTGAAACATTCGATCGAAACATATGAAACATTGCTTGTTATCTCGTATTTCTTGGAACATATGCATATGATCATGTGCAAATAAATGCTAGTGTGTAATGTTGGTCACTATAACACTTTAGCTACACTTAGGTTAACAAAAGAAACATTGTTCATGAAGGCCACATTTCATGATCAAGCACTTAAGTGATATTTCGTGTGTTGACCTGAATAGCTATATGAGTGACTACTACATGAAATGCTTAAATGACCTTGCAAATTGTTTAAACATGCTTAGGATATCATTAGGAACAACTTTGGTATTTAGTGCTAAGGCTAGTTTGGTCATTTAGCCATGGTTTGTGTATGTATCATGATTTCAAAGTGACATGTTTGACTAAAGTTGAACTAGGTGTTAGAGACCTTGCATGGAGGAGTTCACTAAAGCAAAGTTGTAGTGTTTGACATAAGGAACAACTTTTATTTTTGGGTCATCACATGGTTCAGCTCCTAACATGTTTGAAATTGGATCACAAGAATCATCAAAATCTGATTTCAACACTTAACGAAATTTGCTAAGTCGTGAAACCCCGACGACACTGACAAGTCGACCTTCGGGCATTATAACTTGAGTTCGGGTGAGAATTAGAATGCGATCCTTGAACAACATTTGAAGCTGGTACATGGGTCTACAAATTCTATTCAAGAAGTTTGCACGAAGGAGCCACCGATTAGCCGGTAAATCAAGTTGAAAACGCTACCGTCGAGCTCGGCCATCGTGTTTACGATTTAAACCGAACGACGCGCGTCAATGGCCGACCGACGGCAGAGAGTTCACGCACCAGCGTGTCCCGGCGACGACGGCAGCGTCGCCAGCGCCCGACCACAGAGAGCACGCCGCGCCCGAAGCCGCTTTTAACGTCGCCAGCCACCCCCGAGCCATTCCGCACTCCCATTTCGCTCCGGCGCCTTCTCTTCCTCACACAAGAAGCCGCCGCCGAAGCCCCACCGCTCGCCGCCGTCGCCATAGCAGCCTTGCAGCTCGTGCTCGCCACTCCCGCACCACCGTGATAGCTCCACCGTCTCCCCAGCACCCCATTGTTTCTCCCCGTGCCCGCTGACAAAGCCCGGTAAGCCACCGCAGCGCGTGTAGGCTCGCCGGAGTTCCGCCGTGAGCCCCGTCGTCGTGGCCACGCCGCCACAGTACTCCTCCCGCTCCGGTAGCTAGCGCGCTAGGTCCCCCAGCGTTCATAGATGCTTGTCCACGCGTTGATTTGAACCACCGTAGCCCACACCGGCGTTTCACCGTCGACCCGCACCTCCACCCCGCCATGGCCGCCGCCGTAGCCGCTAGCTCCGATGAGAAAGCCACCCAAGTAGCTCAATCGATGCGCGAAGTCGAGTAGATCATCGTGTGATGATGTCACCGCCGGCGAGTTCGCCGTCGGCGAAGCTCTCGCAGCCAAAGACCACATGGCAGCGCCCTGCTGCCTCTCTCCGTGTCACTGACGCGTGGGGTCCCCGACCAGCGGGTCCCACCTCATGAATGACAGTAAGTAGTGTAGGCTAACTCATTTTGAATCCAGTTTTTGATTTGTTTTGTGAAATTTGTATCTTCAGTTTGGTAGCTCCAAAATTGTGAAATAAATATGGTTGTGTTCCTTAGGAAATGTAGTTTTTAAGAAAAATATGTTCTTGGGTTCAACAGTAGAATTTTCTGGAGATTTAAATAGGGATTTGAAATGTGCTTTTGAATACATTCAAATTTGTTTATTTTATATCTAGAGTCCCTGTGCTCCAAAAATTATGAAATTTTTGTGGTGAACTAATCTTAGCATGTGTGAACTCTGGTAAAAATTTGAGGACCAGTGCATGGGTAGATTTAAAGTTATAGATTTTTCTTTTATGACTAGTTAATCCTTGCATGAATTTTCATAAATTAAGTATGAGTCCAAAATTCATGAAATTTGTTGGAGGTAATCCTAGTACCATATGGATGCTAAGAAAAATATGAAATCTGTTGCTTGACACTTTTCAATAGGATTTTCCATTTATGCTATTTCAAGCCTTGCTGCCTTGTCATTTTGTATAGAATGTTCTACTTGGTAAAATGACATGAAATTTTTACAGTAGTCTCTTGATAGCATTAGTAAAGCTCTGTAAATTTTTGAGAATTTATTAAGCACATCTGATATATATTTATTATTTAACCTAGATATCTAAATAAAATAATAAAGGCAATTTAATAAATAGTTTGGGCTTTACCATTATATCATCTTAACTGTATTTGGTATGCTTAAACTATTGGTAGGTTCTAGGTTGTCAAATTTTGAATGATTACCTGAAGTAGAAGTATTCTTACTTTATGTTGCATGTCAAGTCATTTCCGGACTGATTCTAGAATGTGAGGATTTGCATGTTGAAACTGATGTGTACTGTAAAAATGGTTAATAACAAAGTTGTAGAGAATTGGATAAGCTTTCCAGAAAGTCCTAGATCACTAGATTTGGAATTGTAGAACTCCGGTTATGAGTGAAACAAGTAGCTTACGTTTGTGGCATAGTCGATGCATTATAGAAGTAGTTAAGTAATAATCGAGAAGAGATATGCACCTACTCAAACAACGTGATGCACTTGTTAACATATATGCATTCGTAATACTTATACCATACTCATGCATCTAGGATCGGAGGAAGAGATCACGTTGCTGGAATTCGACGAAGCAGAGGAAGGGAACCCGCAGGAGGATCCGCAAGCCGCAGCTCCCGAAGGCGTGGAGCAGAACCCTGAAGAGCTTCCGGAGTGCCCTGACCATCGCCCTACTTCCTTTCTGCGAGGCAAGCCCCGGAGCATTATAAGTCTCCCAGTAATTTATAAATGTTTATTTAAGTACTTATGATTGCTGCATTAGGTTATAAGAGTTGAATGAAACCACTTGATGCATGTACATTCCTTGTCCAGATATTACACCTTTAACCGGTATAGGTCCGGATCGAATATATGCTTAGCCATGCTTAGACCGGTAGAAGTCGGGTGATTTCGTCACCGCGAGATATAGGTGGGTACCGAGCACGGTTGGTTATAATTGCTATCGTGGAAAAGAACCATGGTTAATGTAAATGGAGACCGGGGCGGGATGTCGATAGAAAAGCAACAAGGCATGGAGGTCTTGGGTGTGGATCTATCCCGTCTGTGTCGATCAAGGACCGTCACTGTTGTTGGAACTTCCGACAAGATTGAACGCATGCCTCTCACTTAGCTGGCCGGATAATTCGTTCCGACCGCGGTAGAGTAATTCAACTCGGTAGGAATCGTTTCATTGTGCGCCCCTTCCGGGAACGATCGATTGAGCCCAAGGGCGGGCTTGGCTCGAGCATCCCGGCATCTGGTGTTCCAGATTGTGCGGCGCTGTACGGACCCACGAAATGTGTACATGAGTTGTACCAAAGGTGACCTAAGGTGACCGTTGATCTGGTCTGCCTGGGTTTGTGTTAGGAATAAATTCCCAACTGGTTGAAATCGATTCGAATCGCCGTCTCTCCCGGATAGTGAGAAACTTGGCTAGCTCCAACATCGTAGTAACTGTATTATGGAACATGATGGTTCGGATGAAAATGGAATTTCAATACCTGCTATGGTTACTATTGTATGCTTCTAAATGATACCACATGTTTGGCACAGGATAGTTGCTAATCTAGAAATGGATAGTTATAATTAACTTGGTAAAGGAATCATAATTGTACAACGGATCAATTGCCTCTTTCGCAAAATGTTGTCAAGTTACGTCCACTTATACAGCCTTGCATACTCCTTGGAGTCATTTTATTTCTGGTTCATGACGGGTAAGTCTAGCTGAGTACCTTCTCGTACTCAGGGTTTATTTTCCCATTGTTGCAGATGGCACTGTGTATCATGGTTATTGCAAGAGTTGCTTCTATCCCGTTGTGGATGAGGAGTAAGCCTTGGGCAGGCTTCTTTAGTAATTCCTATCCTTGCTTTTGTGGACCGTGATCTAGCTTGGCACTGTATCAAACTATGTTGGAAACTTTATCTTCGAACTTATTTGCTTCCGCTTTATTTATCAAACTCGGTTTGTAATAACTTTTATTCGTACTCTGATGATGAAAAGTATCTGTGAACTTTATGTAATATGTGGCATGTATGTTGAATCCTGTACGATCTTGGTTGTTGTAAATCGTTTATCGAGACCCGTCGTGGTACTCGACGGACTACCGGGTTTATATGGGTTCAAGTATGATAGTGCGACCGCTTGCGGATTGCCATTGTACTTGTATTCTTATAAATTGGTCGGTTCTGCGACAGCTGGTATCAGAGCAAGATTCAACGTTAATTGTCACAAGTGTATTTAAAACAAAAGTTTTTGTTTCCGAAAACCCTTCTCTAGCAACTAATAGTTATATAATAGGTATTTGAAATCTAAAGTGTGCCAATGATCACTTTCCTTATGCCCAAATTAAGGACTATTAGGTGGCTATTTAAGTACTAACATGGGGGTTTTTACTTCGTCGTCCATACGGCGTGCTATTGTATGGATGCCATTCACTTGAATGGTAATGTATGGATCAAATGCCTCTACGCCAAGGTAAGATGAGTGTAGGACCGCAAGATGTGAGCATGCGGTCGGGAAGAGTAGCTTTGGTACGGCTATGTATGCATGCTTGCATGTGTATATGGTACGTATTTAATTGTGGGTTAAATTATTGTTGGGTAGATTGATACGGAAGTATATGTATGGGTATACATATATGGAAGTATTTACGATTACATTCTGCATATTCATTATGGGTTTGGGGCTGAAATGAGATCTTATGCGGGTGCACTAACAAATGAACGTGTAGCTCGACTAGTTACGCTATTTATGAGAAAACGTATGTATGCCACCGTGTCTACCGCTAGAAACAAATTTTTCCTAAGTTTGTGAGGACGTGCTTAACGAGCATGCATCATGATAATTACCATTCACATAATTACATTGTTCCTCCCCTTATAAAATTCTTACTCGGTTATGTAACTCTTATCCATTATGGCATGGTCTCACCAAGGGGTACATGTTAATGGTGCAGATGGCACGCACGCACAAAGCAGACCGCTCGCATGCAAGTCCACCGGGAGGCGAGAGCTCCCGCCGTCGGCTTGCTCCCACGTGCCCGCCAACGTCCACACGTTCCTTGGAGAGTTTGGGATGCCTACACTCTTGTGGAGAGTGCTCGATTATGTAGGCTATCCCGATGGAATGGAACCTCGCTACTTCGGGCGAATGAGCGGTTGGGGAAGGTCTCTTAATTCTTTGGAGGCCGTTGTTCGTCCCCGAGGTGATGATTCTGAGTGGACAGCTGGTGTTATGAGTCAACTGGCAGGACTGCTGAAGAAGCAGCTGGCAGGGCAGCCTTTGGGATCCTGAGGGACATCATGGATCGTTTTCCTCGTGAGTCGGCAGCCGCTTTGGTTGGAGTCTTTCCAAGAGGTAACCCTCCACCGACTCATGGCAGCGAGGCAAGAGGAAAATCTTTGGAGATTGGTGCAGCGAGAAAAGGCAAAACAGTGATAACCCTTCCATGAGCGCCATGTTCGCAAATAATGAGAGTGTTGGATGGAGTTGAAGGTAGCCTCGGACGTGTGTCTGGTGCTCTTGGTCATGCCGCATGGACCGACGCCGCCTTCGGAGAGGGAGCACGACGCCGAGATTGAAAGGCTCATCAAGAGATGACTCGGTTAACTCATCAAATAAATGCAGCTTGGACAAGGGAAAATGTCCTAAGAGCTCGACAGTTTGAGCTAGGACAGCAGTTGGCTAATGCAGAAGAGTACAACGATAATCTACATGAAGAGGTTCATCTTCTGAACAATCAGCTCCACCCTTATGTTCCACCTGGAGCCGCAGAAATGGATCTAGAAGGGTACGAGGAAGAAGAAGAAGAAGTGGAGCCTGAAGAAGAAGTAGAACCTGAGGAAGGAGATGATCTTGCGTCTGACCTTGATAGTGATCATGATGAGGATTAGATCGCTTAGCATTTAGTGGAAGGACTAATGTATCACCTGTATTCATGTAATGGACCTGTAGCTCGAATTTGGCCTTAGTAACCAGACTATCATGTAATGTCAATCGCATGTTTGGATGAACGTCAATGCAATTCCGTTCCTTGTTGGTGATCACGATTTAACTTTGCATACATTATGAGCGCGATAAGTGGTCAAATTGGGGATGCCATGTTGCGAGAATGAATTGTTATGCCTCTGCTTTTATTGTGAATTTGAGAATTTCTCCGAGTAATTTCAGTCCGGCATGATTATGATTCATCTGCAATCTCTTGACATCAACCAATAATCGCTTATTGTTGCAACTTCAGAGATGACGCGCACCGTCTTTGGAGTGGTAGCGATCCGATGGCAATGGTGATGACTTACCACCACCACCACCGCCGCCCCCGCTCGGGAGTTCTTTGCTCGATTCTTGGGAAGCCAAAGGACAATGGAAGAAGCTTTGCACCTAATCGCGCAAAACACCGCTCGTGGCCACCCACAACAACCGTAGGCCGAGCCAAATCAGCATAGTACATTCAAGGAGTTTCGGACACGAAGCCTCCAATCTTCAAGGTGGTGAGGAACCACTGCAGAGCCGATGAGTGGCTGAATACCATTGAGCGTAAATTCCGTCTGTTGAGGGTCACGGAGCATCATCTGAAAGCGTAGTATGCTTCCCATCAATTGCAAGGACCAAAGAGGAATCGGTGGGCGCACTTCTGTCGTCTCTCTGCACGCTAATGCGAGAGTGACTGGGATCAATTCAAGCTGGCTTTTAGGGACATCATATTCCCCGGCCGATGCGCGTAAGATGAAAGCAACCAATTTATGAGGCTCACTCGAGAACAAAGTCACTCACAGAGTATATGCACGCATTCAACAACTTGTCAAGATATGCTCCCGGTTTTGTGGATACCAAGAGAAAAAGATAGAGAGTTTCAAGCGAGGGTTGGGTACCAAACCGATGAAGACTATGGCAAATTCTCGATGTACCACGTACAATGAGTTTATTAGTGATGCCTTGACCCAAGAAAACCACAACAACATGCATGCAGTTGCTAAAAGGTCGCAAGAGGGCCTATGAGGCCGATGCATCCGGATCTTTCGATCAAAAGCGCCTATCGCAGCTAGGCCACAATTCCGTCCACACTGCACCCAAGTTTAGGCCTCCACCACCGAAAGCTCGAATAACAGCCACGAGAAACCGTTCCGTATATGCGTTCACTATTGCCTTACCAAAAGGAAATGGTAATCGTGACAGCTCCACAGATTCGAAGTAATCAACCATGTTTCAACTGCAACCAACTGGGTCATTGGTCCAAGGAATGTCCCCACCCCAAGAGGAATGGCAACCCAAATCGTAACAATCGAGGGCGGGTGAATGCTAGGGCACGTCAAGGACAAGTGCATTATACCGCTGTGGAGGAAGTGCCCGCCGGAGAAGTTGTCACGGCTGGTATGTTTCTTGTCAACAAGCATCCCGCTGTTGTTTTATTTGATTCAGGAGCTTCTCATTCATTTATGAGTCAAGCATTTGCATCTAGACATGGTCAAGAAATAATTGAAGTAAACAAAGGGGGTTTTAACATAAGTTCAAATAGGGGTACTGTTATTACCAAAAGATAGTCAAAATGTACTCATCGTGATACAAGGGAGGAGTACACCACAGATTTGATAATATTGCGGGGTTGTCAATAAGTGTAATCTTAGGCATGAATTGGATGAAGTATCATGGTGCTCTTATTGACACTAGCACCCGCACTATTATGTTGAGAGAACCCACGGGAGGGAATGCTTTTCTAGTCCCACTCTCCCGCGATTTCAAACCCCAACATTTAGCTTTGTGCTATCCAAACCACCACAATATGTGATATCCCAAAGGGTTTGTGAGTTTCCTGATGTATTTCCGGAGGAATTACCAGTCTACCACCGGATAGGGACGTGGAATTTAAGATTGAATTAGTGCCGTCTCGCACCCATATCCGTAAGGCCCTATAGAATGCCACCCAATGAGTTAGCGTAACTCAAGGTTCAATTGCAAGATCTATTGGACAAGGGTCTTATCCAACCTAGCTCATCTCCGTGGGGATGTCCAGCCTTGTTTGTGAAAAAAGAAGGATAAGTCACCGAGAATGTGTGTAGATTACGAGACCACTCAATGTCAGTGACCATCAAAAACAAATATCCATTGCCCCGCATCGACATCTTGTTCGATCAGTTAGCGAAGGCAAAGGTATTCTCCAAAATTGATTTGAGATCAGGTTATCATCAGATAAAGATTAGACCGGAGGATATACCTAAAACTGCTTTCTCTACGAGGTACGGCTTATACGAGTATTTGGTTATGTCTTTCGGACTAACAAATGCTCCAGCCTATTTCATGTACCTGATGAACTCGGTATTTATGCCCGAACTTGACAAGTTCGTGGTCGTGTTTATCGATGACATATTGATTTATTCAGAAAGTGAGTCAGATCACGAAGAGCATTTGAGGATTGTCCTATCCAGACTGAGGGAGCATAAGCTATATGCCAAGTTTAGCAAATGTGAATTTTGGATGAGCAAAGTACCTTTCTTAGGTCACATTTTATCAAGAGATGGAATCTCAGTAGACCCATCCAAAGTACAAGAGGTCATGGATTGGAAAGCCCCAACTTCGGTTCATGAAGTTCGGAGTTTTCTAGGGTTAGCAGGATACTATCGTCGGTTTATTCCAGATTTTTCAAAGATAGCTAAGCCTATGACCAGACTACTTCAGAAAGATGAGAAGTACAAATGGACACCAGAATGTGAAACAGCTTTTCACACCCTCAGAACTTTGTTGACTACAGCACCTGTGTTAGCACAACCAAACATTGAAAAGCCTTTTGATGTATTTTGTGATGCATCCAGAATAGGTTTGGGATGTGTGCTTATGCAAGAAGGAGAGTAATTGCATATGCCTCACGGCAATTGAGAAAACATGAAGTCAACTACCCTACACATGATTTGGAACTTGCAAATTGTTGTCCATGCACTAAAGATATGGAGACATTACTTGTTGGGCAAATGTATGTCATATCTTTATCGACCACAAAAGTCTCAAGTATATCTTTACCCAGCCAGAGCTGAACATGAGACAACGAAGATGGTTAGAATTGATTAAGGACTACAATTTAGAAGTGCATTACCATCCGGTAAAAGCAAATGTAGTAGCCGATGCACTTAGTCGGAAATCCCATTGCAACAATCAGTAGAAAGCATTGCTTTGGAAGATGGATTCAACTTGTTACATCCTCGCTATACTACACAATATCACAATCGATTGTTCACTTGAGGGCAAAATCATAGAGCTACAAAGAGATGATATATGGGAATAAGTCACATCAAGAGAAAAATGCAAGAGCAAGAAACCAAACATTTTAGATTGGACGAAAGAGGTGTATTATGGTTCGAGGACCGACTAGTGGTGCCAAAAGACCGTGAGCTAAGGACTCAAATTTTAGAAGAAGCTCACTCGTCCAAATTGTCTATCCATCCGGGTAGTAGTAAAATGTATCAAGATTTAAGAACCCGTTTTTGGTGGACTAAGATGAAGAAAGAGATCGCAGCCTACGTTGCTAGGTGTGATAACTGTAGTAGAGTAAAAGCTGTCCATATGAAAACTGCTGGATTACTTCAGCCATTGCCTATTCCAGGATGGAAATGGGAGGAAATCAGCATGGACTTTATCACAGGCCTTCCAACGACACCACAAGGTCATGATTCAATATGGGTTATTATTGATCGTCTCACCAAATCAGCACATTTTGTACCAGTTCACACCACATATCACGTGGGGAAATACTCTGAGTTATATGTTTCCCAGATCGTGAGATTGCATGGAATACCCCGGACTATAATCTCAGATCGAGGACCACAGTTCATAGCTCGTTTACGGGAGCACTTACACCAGCTTTGGGAACCAAGCTAATCGAAGTTCACTTATCATCCGCAAAACTTCGTGACGACAGAGCGAGTGAACCAAATCCTAGAAGATTTACTTAGAGCTTGTGTTATATCTTCAAAAGGTTCATGGGAAAAATGGTTACCTTTAGCTGAATTCTCCTATAACAACAGCTTATCAAGCGAGTATCAAAATGGCTCCATTTGAAGCCTTGTATGGCGAAAAGTGCAGAACTCCTTTGAACTGGATTGAGCCCGGTGAAAGGAGATACTTTGGTATTGATTTTGTAAATGAAGCCAAGAGCAAGTACGTATCATCCAACACCACATGAAGACAGCTCAATCAAGACAGTAAAAGTTATGCCGATGCGAAGAAGAAGACCACTAACTTTTGAAGTGGGTGATTATGTATACTTGAGAGTATCACCCATGAAAGGCGTGAAAAGATTTGGGATGAAAAAGAAGCTTTCACCAAGATATGTAGGGCCATACAAAATTTTGGAACGAAAAGGGAAGGTTGCATATAAGTTACAACTTCCTCCGTAGATGAGTGCAATCTTTGATGTGTTCCATGTTTCTCAAATTAAAGAAATGTCTTGAGTACCGTAAGAAGCTATTGCACCCACCAACGTGCAGCTTCAATCGGATTTGACCTATGAAGAAAAACCAATTCGGGTATTAGAAGAGATGGAGAGAGTGACAAGGAGTAAGATTATCAAGTTCTATAAGGTGGTGTGGAACAATCATAGTGAACAAGATGCTACGTGGGAAAGAGAAGATTATCTACTTAGAAGTTTATCCCGCCTTTTTCCAAGAATGGTAGGTCTTGCAAATCTCGGGACGAGATTTTTATAAGGGGAGGGCTGTAACACCTCGGTGTTAGCCTTGCATAACTTGACTTGCATAACATAAGCATGAGCATCAAGCATTCATAAATCATCATTTACAATTGAAACATTCGATCAAAACATATGAAACATTGCTTGTTATCTCGTATTTCTTGGAACATATGCATATGATCATGTGCAAATAAATGCTAGTGTGTAATGTTGGTCACTATAACACTTTAGCTACACTTAGGTTAACAAAAGAAACATTGTTCATGAAGGCCACATTTCATGATCAAGCACTTAAGTGATATTTCGTGTGTTGACCTGAATAGCTATATGAGTGACTACTACATGAAATGCTTAAATGACCTTGCAAATTGTTTAAACATGCTTAGGATATCATTAGGAACAACTTTGGTATTTAGTGCTAAGGCTAGTTTGGTCATTTAGCCATGGTTTGTGTATGTATCATGATTTCAAAGTGACATGTTTGACTAAAGTTGAACTAGGTGTTAGAGACCTTGCATGGAGGAGTTCACTAAAGCAAAGTTGTAGTGTTTGACATAAGGAACAACTTTTATTTTTGGGTCATCACATGGTTCAGCTCCTAACATGTTTGAAATTGGATCACAAGAATCATCAAAATCCTGATTTCAACACTTAACGAAATTTGCTAAGTCGTGAAACCCTGACAGCCTGACAAGCTGACCTTCAGGGCATTATAACTTGAGTTCGGGTGAGAATTAGAATGCGATCCTTGAACAACATTTGAAGCTGGTACATGGGTCTACAAATTCTATTCAGTAAGTTTGCACGAAGGAGCCACCGATTAGCCGGTAAATCAAGTTGAAAACGCGCTGTCAGGCTCGGCCATCGTGTTTCTGACGAAACTGAACGACGCGTTCAGTGGCCGACCGACGGCAGAGTTCGCGCGCCGCGTGTCCCGGCGACGACGGCATCGCCGCCAGCGCCGACCGACCACAAGCCACGCCACGCCGCGCCGAAGCGCTATTAACGCCGCCAAATACCGCCCGAGCCATTCCGCACTCCCATTTTCGCTCCCCGGCGCCTTCTCTTCCTCACAAGCAGCGGCGGCGCCGAAGCGCCCACCGCCCGCCGCCGTCGCCATAGCAGCGCAGCAGCTCGTGCTCGCCACTCCCGCACCACCGTGATAGCTCCACCGTCTCCCCAAAGACCCCATTGTTTCTCCCGTGCCCGCCGACAAAGCCCGGTAAGCCACCGCGCAGCGTGTAGGCTCGCCGGAGTTCCGCCGTGAGCCCCGTCGTCGTGGCCACGCCGCCACAAGATTCTCCTCGCTCCGTAGCTAGCGCTAGGTCCCCAGCGTTCATAGATGCTTGTCCACGCGTTGATTTGAACCACCGTAGCCCACACCGGCGTTTCACCGTCGACCCGCACTCCACCCCCCGCCATGGCATGCCAGCCGTGGCCGCTAGCTCCGATGAGAAAGCCACCCAAGTAGCTCAATCGATGCGCTAAGTCGAGTAGATCATCGTGTGATGATGTCACCACCAATGAGTTCGCCGTCGGCGAAGCGAGCTGGCAGCGCCAGCAGACACTGCAGCGCGCCGCTGCCCTGCTCCGTGTCACTGACGCGTGGGGTCCCCCGACCAGCGGGTCCCACCTGTCAACGATGTAAGTAGTGTAGGCTAACTCATTTTGAATCCAGCTTTTGATTTGTTTTGTGAAATTTGTATCTTCAGTTTGGTAGCTCCAAAATTGTGAAATAAATATGGTTGTGTTCCTTAGGAAATGTAGTTTTTAAGAAAAATATGTGTTCTTGGGTTCAACAGTAGAATTTTCTGGAGATTTAAATAGGGATTTGAAATGTGCTTTTGAATACATTCAAATTTGTTTATTTTATATCTAGAGTCCCTGTGCTCCAAAAAATTATGAAATTTTTGTGGTGAACTAATCTTAGCATGTGTGAACTCTGGTAAAAATTTGAGGACCAGTGCATGGGTAGATTTAAAGTTATAGATTTTTCTTTTATGACTAGTTAATCCTTGCATGAATTTTCATAAATTAAGTATGAGTCCAAAATTCATGAAATTTGTTGGAGGTAATCCTAGTACCATATGGATGCTAAGAAAAATATGAAATCTGTTGCTTGACACTTTTCAATAGGATTTTCCATTTATGCTATTTCAAGCCTTGCTGCCTTGTCATTTTTGTATAGAATGTTCTACTTGGTAAAATGACATGAAATTTTTACAGTAGTCTCTTGATAGCATTAGTAAAGCTCTGTAAATTTTTGAGAATTTATTAAGCACATCTGATATATATTTATTATTTAACCTAGATATCTAAATAAAATAATAAAGGCAATTTAATAAATAGTTTGGGCTTTACCATTATATCATCTTAACTGTATTTGGTATGCTTAAACTATTGGTAGGTTCTAGGTTGTCAAATTTTGAATGATTACCTGAAGTAGAAGTATTCTTACTTTATGTTGCATGTCAAGTCATTTCCGGACTGATTCTAGAATGTGAGGATTTGCATGTTGAAACTGATGTGTACTGTAAAAATGGTTAATAACAAAGTTGTAGAGAATTGGATAAGCTTTCCAGAAAGTCCTAGATCACTAGATTTGGAATTGTAGAACTCCGGTTATGAGTGAAACAAGTAGCTACAGTTTGTGGCATAGTCGATGCATTATAGAAGTAGTTAAGTAATAATCGAGAAGAGATATGCACCTACTCAAACAACGTGATGCACTTGTTAACATATATGCATTCGTAATACTTATACCATACTCATGCATCTAGGATCGGAGGAAGAGATCACGTTGCTGGAATTCGAAGAAGCAGAGGAAGGGAACCCGCAGGAGGATCCGCAAGCCGCAGCTCCCGAAGGCGTGGAGCAGAACCCTGAAGAGCTTCCGGAGTGCCCTGACCATCGCCCTACTTCCTTTCTGCGAGGCAAGCCCCGGAGCATTATAAGTCTCCCAGTAATTTATAAATGTTTATTTAAGTACTTATGATTGCTGCATTAGGTTATAAGAGTTGAATGAAACCACTTGATGCATGTACATTCCTTGTCCAGATATTACACCTTTAACCGGTATAGGTCCAGGATCGAATATATGCTTAGCCATGCTTAGACCGGTAGAAGTCGGGTGATTTCCTGTCACCTGCGAGATATAGGTGGGTACCGGAGCACGGTTGGTTATAATTGCTATCGTGGAAAAGAACCATGGTTAATGTAAATGGAGACCGGGCGGGATGTCGATAGAAAAGCAACAAGGCATGGAGGTCTTGGGTGTGGATCTATCCCCGTCTGTGTCGATCAAGGACCGTACCGTTGTTGGAACTTCTGACAAGATTGAACGCATGCCTCTCACTTAGCTGGCCGGATAATTCGTTCCGACCGCGAAGCCGAGTAATTCAACTCAGGCCGGGAATCGTTCTGTTGTGCGCCCCTTCCGGGGAACGATCAGACTGAGCCCAAGGGCAGGCTTGGCCTGAGCATCCTGGCATCTGGTGTTCCAGATTGTGCGGCGCAGTACGGACCCGCGAAATGTGTACCGGAGTTGTACCAAAGGTGACCTAAGGTGACCGTTGATCTGGTCTGCCTGGGTTTGTGTTAGGAATAAATTCCCAGCTGGTTGAAATCGATTCGAATCGCCGTCTCTCCCGGATAGTGAGAAACTTGGCTAGCTCCAACATCGTAGTAACTGTATTATGGAACATGATGGTTCGGATGAAAATGGAATTTCAATACCTGCTATGGTTACTATTGTATGCTTCTAAATGATACCACATGTTTGGCACAGGATAGTTGCTAATCTAGAAATGGATAGTTATAATTAACTTGGTAAAGGAATCATAATTGTACAACGGATCAATTGCCTCTTTCGCAAAATGTTGTCAAGTTACGTCCCACTTATACAAACCTTGCATACTCCTTGGAGTCATTTTATTTCTGGTTCATGACGGGTAAGTCTAGCTGAGTACCTTCTCGTACTCAGGGTTTATTTTCCCATTGTTGCAGATGGCACTGTGTATCATGGTTATTGCAAGAGTTGCTTCTATCCCACTGTGGATGAGGAGTAAGCCTTGGGCAGGCTTCTTTAGTAATTCCTATCCTTGCTTTTGTGGACCGTGATCTAGCTTGGCACTGTATCAAACTATGTTGGAAACTTTATCTTCGAACTTATTTGCTTCCGCTTTATTTATCAAACTCGGTTTGTAATAACTTTTATTCGTACTCTGATGATGAAAAGTATCTGTGAACTTTATGTAATATGTGGCATGTATGTTGAATCTCGCATGACGATCTTGGTTGTTGTAAATCGTTTATCGAGACCCGTCGTGGTACTCGACGGACTACCGGGTTTATATGGGTTCAAGTATGACAGTGCGACCGCTTGCGGATTGCCATTGTACTTGTATTCTTATAAATTGGTCGGTTCTGCGACAGCTGGTATCAGAGCAAGATTCAACGTTAATTGTCACAAGTGTATTTAAAACAAAAGTTTTTGTTTTCTGAAAACCCTTCTCTAGCAACTAATAGTTATATAATAGGTATTTGAAATCTAAAGTGTGCCAATGATCACTTTCCTTATGCCCAAATTAAGGACTATTAGGTGGCTATTTAAGTACTAACATGGGGTTTTTACTTAAATCGTCCATACGGCGTGCTATTGTATGGATGCCATTCACTTGAATGGTAATGTATGGATCAAATGCCTCTCGCCAAGGTAAGATGAGTGTAGGACCGCAAGATGTGAGCATGCGGTCGGGAAGAGTAGCTTTGGTATGGCTATGTATGCATGCTTGCATGTGTATATGGTACGTATTTAATTGTGGGTTAAATTATTGTCGGGTAGATTGGTACGGAAGTATATGTATGGGTATACATATATGGAAGTATTTACGATTACATTCTCGCATATTCATTATGGGTTTGGGGCTGAAATGAGATCTTATGCAGGTGCACTAACAAATAAACGTGTAGCTCGACTAATTAGTTACGCTATTTATGAGAAAAACGTATGTATGCCACCGTGTCTCACCGCTAGAAACAAATTTTTCCTAAGTTTGTGAGGACGTCGGAACGAGCATGCATCATGATAATTACCATTCACATAATTACATTGTTCCTCCCCTTATAAAATTTTACTCGGTTATGTAACTCTTATCCATTATGGCATGGTCTCACCAAGGGGTACATGTTAATGGTGCAGATGGCACGCACAAAGCGCACCGCCGCAAGTCCACCGGAGGCGAGCTCCCCGCCATCGCTTGCTCCACGTGCACCGCCAACGTCACACGTTCCTTGGAGAGTTTGGGATGCCTACACTCTTGTGGAGAGTGCTCGATTATGTAGGCTATCCCGATGGAATGGAACCTCGCTACTTCGGGCGAATGAGCGATTGGGGAAGGTCTCTTAGTTTCTTTGGAGGCTGTTGTTCGTCCCCGAGGTGACGATTCTGAGTGGACAGTGGTGTTATGAGTCAACTGGCAGGATCTGCTTGAAGAAGCAAATGGCAGGGCAGCCTTTGGGATCCCGAGGGACATCATGGATCGCTTTTCCTCAAGAGCCGGCAGCCGCTTTGGTTGGAGTCTTTCCAAGAGGTAACCCTCCACCGACTCATGGCAGCGAGGCAAGAGGAAAATCTTTGGAGATTGGTGCAGCGAGAAAGGCAAAACAAAGATAACCCTTCCATGAGCGCCATGTTCGCAATAATGAGAGTGTTGGATGGAGTTGAAGGTAGCCTCGGACGTGTGTCCGGTGCTCTTGGTCATGCCCATGAGACCGACCCGACGCCGACTTCAGAGGGAGCACGACGCGAGAGATTGAAAGGCTCACCAAGAGATGACTCGGTTAACTCATCAAATAAATGCAGCTTGGACAAGGAAAATGTCCTAAGAGCTCGACAGCTTGAGCTAGGACAGCGAGTTGGCTAATGCGGAAGAGTACAACGATAATCTACATGAAGAGGTTCATCTTCTGAACAATCAGCTCCACCCTTATGTTCCACCTGGAGCCGCAGAAATGGATCTAGAAGGGTACGAGGAAGAAGAAGAAGTGGAGCCCGAAGAAGAAGAAGTAGAACCCGAGGAAGGAGATGATCTTGCGTCGACCTTGATAGTGATCATGATGAGGATTAGATCGCTTAGCATTTAGTGGAAGGACTAATGTATCACCTGTATTCATGTAATGGACCTGTAGCTCGAATTTGGCCTTAGTAACCAGACTATCATGTAATGTCAATCGCATGTTTGGATGAACGTCAATGCAATTCCGTTCCTTGTTGGTGATCACGATTTAACTTTGCATACATTATGAGCGCGATAAGTGGTCAAATTGGGGATGCCATGTTGCGAGAATGAATTGTTATGCCTCTGTTTTTATTGTGAATTTGAGAATTTCTCCAGTAATTTCAGTCTGGCATGATTATGATTCATCTGCAATCTCTTGACATCAACCAATAATCGCTTATTGTTGCAACTTCGCAGATGACGCGCACCCGTGCTGGAGCTGGTAGCAGTCACGATGGCAATGGTGATGACTTACCACCACCACCGCCGCCGTCTGCTCAGGAGTTCTTTGCTCAGTTCTTGGGAAGCCAAAGGACAATGGAAGAAGCTTTGCACCTAATCGCGCAAAACACCGCTCGTGGCCACCCACAGCAACCAGGGGCCGAGCCAAATCAGCATAGTACATTCAAGGAGTTTCTGGACACGAAGCCTCCAATCTTCAAGGTGGCTGAGGAACCACTGCAGGCCGATGAGTGGCTGAATACCATTGAGCAGAAATTCCGTCTGTTGAGGGTCACGGAGCATCTGAAAGCAGAGTATGCTTCCCATCAATTGCAAGGACCAGCAGGAATCTGGTGGACGCACTTCCTGTCGTCTCTGCCTGCTAATGCGAGAGTGACCTGGGATCAATTCAAGCTGGCTTTTAGGGGACATCATATTCCCCCGGGCCTGATGCGCATGAAAGCAGCCGAATTTATGAGGCTCACTCAAGGAACAAAGTCACTCACAGAGTATATGCACGCATTCAACAACTTGTCAAGATATGCTCCCGGTTTTGTGGATACCGAAGAGAAAAAGATAGAGAGTTTCAAGCGAGGGTTGGGTACCAAACTGATGAAGACTATGGCAAATTCTCGATGTACCACGTACAATGAGTTTATTAGTGATGCCTTGACCCAAGAAAACCACAACAACATGCATGCAGTTGCTAAAAAAGTCGCAAGAGGGCCTATGAGGCCGGTGCATCCGGATCTTTCCAAATCAAAAGCGCCTATCGCAGCTAGGCCACAATTCCGTCCACCGCACCCAAGTTTAGGCCTCCACCACCGAAAGCTCGTAATAACAGCCACGAAAAACCGTTCCGTATATGCGTTCACTATTGCCTTACCAAAAGGAAATGGTAATCGTGACAGCTCCACAGATTCGTAGTAATCAACCATGTTTCAACTGCAACCAATCGGGTCATTGGTCCAAGGAATGTCCCCACCCCAAGAGGAATGGCAACCCAAATCGTAACAATCGAGAGGTGTGAATGCTAGGGCACGTCAAGGACAAGTGCATTATACATTGGGAGGAAGTGCCCACGGAGAAGTTGTCACGGCTGGTATGTTTCTTGTCAACAAGCATCCCATTGTTGTTTTATTTGATTCGGGAGCTTCTCATTCATTTATGAGTCAAGCATTTGCATCTAGACATGGTCAAGAAATAATTGAAGTAAACAAAGGGGTTTTAACATAAGTTCAAATAGGGGTACTCTTTATTACCAAAAGATAGTCAAAATGTACTCATCGTGATACAAGGGAGGAGTACACCACCACATTTGATAATATTGCCGGGGTTGTCAATAAGTGTAATCTTAGGCATGAATTGGATGAAGTATCATGGTGCTCTTATTGACACTAGCACCCGCTACTATTATGTTGAGAGAACCCACGGGAGGGAATGCTTTTCTAGTCCCACTCTCCCGCGATTTCAAACCCCAACATTTAGCTCAGCTATCCAAACCACCACAATATGTGATATCCCATTGGTTTGTGAGTTTCCTGATGTATTTCCAGAGGAATTACCAGGTCTACCACCGGATAGGGACGTGGAATTTAAGATTGAATTAGTGCCGTGCATCGCACCCATATCCGAAGGCCCTATAGAATGCCACCCAATGAGTTAGCGAACTCAAGGTTCAATTGCAAGATCTATTGGACAAGGGTCTTATCCAACCTAGCTCATCTCCGTGGGGGATGTCCAAATTTGTTTGTGAAAAAGAAGGATAAGTCACACCGAGAATGTGTGTAGATTACGACCACTCAATGTCAGTGACCATCAAAAACAAATATCCATTGCCCCGCATCGACATCTTGTTCGATCGGTTAGCGAAGGCAAAGGTATTCTCCAAAATTGATTTGAGATCGAGTTATCATCGAGATAAAGATTAGACCGGAGGATATACCTAAAATCGCTTTCTCTCAGTACGGCTTATACGAGTATTTGGTTATGTCTTTCGGACTAACAAATGCTCCACCTATTTCATGTACCGATGAACTCGGTATTTATGCCCGAACTTGACAAGTTCGTGGTCGTGTTTATCGATGACATATTGATTTATTCGTAAAGTGAGTCGATCACGAAGAGCATTTGAGGATTGTCCTATCCAGATCGAGGGAGCATAAGCTATATGCCAAGTTTAGCAAATGTGAATTTTGGATGAGCAAAGTACCTTTCTTAGGTCACATTTTATCAAGAGATGGAATCTCAGAGACCCATCCAAAGTACAAGAGGTCATGGATTGGAAAGCCCCAACTTCGGTTCATGAAGTTCGGAGTTTTCTAGGGTTAGCGAGGATACTATCGTCGGTTTATTCCAGATTTTTCAAAGATAGCTAAGCCTATGACCGACTACTTCGAAAAGATGAGAAGTACAAATGGACACCGTAATGTGAAACACTTTTCACACCCTCGAACTTTGTTGACTACAAAGACTGTGTTAGCACAACCAAACATTGAAAAGCCTTTTGATGTATTTTGTGATGCATCGTGAATAGGTTTGGGATGTGTGCTTATGCAAGAAGGAGAGTAATTGCATATGCCTCACGGCAATTGAGAAAACATGAAGTCAACTACCCTACACATGATTTGGAACTTGCAGCCGTTGTCCATGCACTAAAGATATGGAGACATTACTTGTTGGGCAATGTATGTCATATCTTTATCTTGACCACAAAAGTCTCAAGTATATCTTTACCCAAACCAGAGCTGAACATGAGACAACGAAGATGGTTAGAATTGATTAAGGACTACAATTTAGAAGTGCATTACCATCCGGTAAAGCAAATGTAGTAGCCGATGCACACTAGTCGGAAATCCCATTGCAACAATCAGAGAAGCATTGCTTTGGAAGATGGATTCAACTTGTTACATCCTGCTATACTACACAATATCACAATCGGTTGTTCACTTGAGGGCAAAATCATAGAGCTACAAAGAGATGATATGGGAATAAGTCACATCAAGAGAAAAATGCAAGAGCAAGAAACCAAACATTTTAGATTGGACGAAAGAGGTGTATTATGGTTCGAGGACCGACTAGTGGTGCCAAAAGACCGTGAGCTAAGGACTCAAATTTTAGAAGAAGCTCACTCGTCCAAATTGTCTATCCATCCGGGTAGTAGTAAAATGTATCAAGATTTAAGAACCCGTTTTGGTGGACTAAGATGAAGAAAGAGATCGCAGCCTCACGTTGCTAGGTGTGATAACTGCAGAGAGTAAAAGTGTCCATATGAAAACTGCTGGATTACTTCAGCCATTGCCTATTCCAGATGGAAATGGGAGGAAATCAGCATGGACTTTATCACGTGCCTTCCAACGACACCACAAGGTCATGATTCAATATGGGTTATTATTGATCGTCTCACCAAATCAGCACATTTTGTACCAGTTCACACCACATATCACGTGGGGAAATACTCTGAGTTATATGTTTCCCAGATCGTGAGATTGCATGGAATACCCCGGACTATAATCTCGGATCGAGGACCACAGCTCATAGCTCGTTTCGGGAGCACTTACACCAGTGCTTTGGGAACCAAGCTAATCGGAAGTTCAAATTATCATCCGCAAACTTCGTGACGACACAGAGAGCGAGTGAACCAAATCCTAGAAGATTTACTTAGAGCTTGTGTTATATCTTCAAAAGGTTCATGGGAAAAATGGTTACCTTTAGCTGAATTCTCCTATAACAACAGTTATCAAGCGAGTATCAAAATGGCTCCATTTGAAGCCTTGTATGGCGAAAAGTGCGTAACTCCTTTGAACTGGATTGAGCCCGGTGAAAGGAGATACTTTGGTATTGATTTTGTAAATGAAGCCAAGAGCAAGTACGTATCATCCAACACCACATGAAGGCAGCTCAATCAAGACAGAAAAGTTATGCCGATGTAAGAAGAAGACCACTAACTTTTGAAGTGGGTGATTATGTATACTTGAGAGTATCACCCATGAAAGGCGTGAAAAGATTTGGGATGAAAAAGAAGCTTTCACCAAGATATGTAGGGCCATACAAAATTTTGGAACGAAAAGGAAGGTTGCATATAAGTTACAACTTCCTCCAGAGATGAGTGCAATCTTTGATGTGTTCCATGTTTCTCACCTAAAAGAAATGTCTTGAGTACCGTAAGAAGCTATTGCACCCACCAACGTGCAGCTTCAATCGGATTTGACCTATGAAGAAAAACCAATTCGGGTATTAGAAGAGATGGAGAGAGTGACAAGGAGTAAGATTATCAAGTTCTATAAGGTGGTGTGGAACAATCATAGTGAACAAGATGCTACGGGGAAAGAGAAGATTATCTACGAGAAGTTTATCCCGCCTTTTTCCAAGAATGGTAGGTCTTGCAAATCTCGGGACGAGATTTTTATATAGGGGAGGGGCTGTAACACCTCGGTGTTAGCCTTGCATAACTTGACTTGCATAACATAAGCATGAGCATCAAGCATTCATAAATCATCATTTACAATTGAAACATTCGATCGAAACATATGAAACATTGCTTGTTATCTCGTATTTCTTGGAACATATGCATATGATCATGTGCAAATAAATGCTAGTGTGTAATGTTGGTCACTATAACACTTTAGCTACACTTAGGTTAACAAAAGAAACATTGTTCATGAAGGCCACATTTCATGATCAAGCACTTAAGTGATATTTCGTGTGTTGACCTGAATAGCTATATGAGTGACTACTACATGAAATGCTTAAATGACCTTGCAAATTGTTTAAACATGCTTAGGATATCATTAGGAACAACTTTGGTATTTAGTGCTAAGGCTAGTTTGGTCATTTAGCCATGGTTTGTGTATGTATCATGATTTCAAAGTGACATGTTTGACTAAAGTTGAACTAGGTGTTAGAGACCTTGCATGGAGGAGTTCACTAAAGCAAAGTTGTAGTGTTTGACATAAGGAACAACTTTTATTTTTGGGTCATCACATGGTTCAGCTCCTAACATGTTTGAAATTGGATCACAAGAATCATCAAAATCCTGATTTCAACACTTAACGAAATTTGCTAAGTCGTGAAACCCCGACAACTGACAAAAGTCGACCTTGAGGCATTATAACTTGAGTTCGGGTGAGAATTAGAATGCGATCCTTGAACAACATTTGAAGCTGGTACATGGGTCTACAAATTCTATTCAGTAAGTTTGCACGAAGGAGCCACCGATTAGCCGGTAAATCAAGTTGAAAACGCTACCGTCGAGCTCGGCCATCGTGTTTTCGATTTAAACCGAACGACGCGTTCGATGGGTCGACCGACGGCGAGAGTTCACATGGGCGCGTGTCCCCCCGCGACGGCAAGCAAGGCCGCCAGCGCCCTGACCACAGAGAGCCACGCCACGCCGAAGCGCCGCTTTAACGTCGCCAGCGCTTGCCGAGCCATTCCGCGCTCCCATTTCGCTCCCCGGCGCCTTCTCTTCTTCCTCACAAAGAAGAACATTGAAGCGCCCACCGCCCGCCGCCGCCATAGCAGCGCCAGCAGCTGCGTGCTCGCCACTCCCGCACCACCGTGATAGCTCCACCGTCTCCCCAAAGACCCCATTGTTTCTCCCGTGCCCGGCCGACAAAGCCCGATAAGCCACCGCAGCGCGTAGGCTCGCCGGAGTTCCGCCGTGAGCCCGTCGTCGTGGCCACGCCGCCACAATACTCCTCCCGCCTCCGTGAGCTAGCGCCGCTAGGTCCCCAGCGTTCATAGATGCTTGTCCACGCGTTGATTTGAACCACCGTAGCCCACACCGGCGTTTCACCGTCGACCCGCACCTCCACCCCCCATGGCCGCCGCCAGTGGCCGCTAGCTCCGATGAGAAAGCCACCCAAGTAGCTCAATCGATGCGCTGAAGTCGAGTAGATCATCGTGTGATGATGTCACCACCGGCGAGTTCCGCCGTCGTGACTCTCTCGGCAGCGCCAAAGACCACCAGCAGCGCTGCTGCCCTGCTCTGCTCCAGTCACTGACGCGCAGTGGGGTCCCCGACCAGCGGGTCCCACCTCGTCAAATGATGTAGTAGTGTAGGCTAACTCATTTTGAATCCAGTTTTTGATTTGTTTTGTGAAATTTGTATCTTCAGTTTGGTAGCTCCAAAAATTGTGAAATAAATATGGTTGTGTTCCTTAGGAAATGTAGTTTTTAAGAAAAATATGTTCTTGGGTTCAACAGTAGAATTTTCTAGAGATTTAAATAGGGATTTGAAATGTGCTTTTGAATACATTCAAATTTGTTTATTTTATATCTAGAGTCCCTGTGCTCCAAAAATTATGAAATTTTTGTGGTGAACTAATCTTAGCATGTGTGAACTCTGGTAAAAATTTGAGGACCAGTGCATGGGTAGATTTAAAGTTATAGATTTTTCTTTTATGACTAGTTAATCCTTGCATGAATTTTCATAAATTAAGTATGAGTCCAAAATTCATGAAATTTGTTGGAGGTAATCCTAGTACCATATGGATGCTAAGAAAAATATGAAATCTGTTGCTTGACACTTTTCAATAGGATTTTCCATTTATGCTATTTCAAGCCTTGCTGCCTTGTCATTTTTGTATAGAATGTTCTACTTGGTAAAATGACATGAAATTTTTACAGTAGTCTCTTGATAGCATTAGTAAAGCTCTGTAAATTTTTGAGAATTTATTAAGCACATCTGATATATATTTATTATTTAACCTAGATATCTAAATAAAATAATAAAGGCAATTTAATAAATAGTTTGGGCTTTACCATTATATCATCTTAACTGTATTTGGTATGCTTAAACTATTGGTAGGTTCTAGGTTGTCAAATTTTGAATGATTACCTGAAGTAGAAGTATTCTTACTTTATGTTGCATGTCAAGTCATTTCCGGACTGATTCTAGAATGTGAGGATTTGCATGTTGAAACTGATGTGTACTGTAAAAATGGTTAATAACAAAGTTGTAGAGAATTGGATAAGCTTTCCAGAAAGTCCTAGATCACTAGATTTGGAATTGTAGAACTCCGGTTATGAGTGAAACAAGTAGCTACAGTTTGTGGCATAGTCGATGCATTATAGAAGTAGTTAAGTAATAATCGAGAAGAGATATGCACCTACTCAAACAACGTGATGCACTTGTTAACATATATGCATTCGTAATACTTATACCATACTCATGCATCTAGGATCGGAGGAAGAGATCACGTTGCTGGAATTCGACGAAGCAGAGGAAGGGACCCAGCAGGAGGATCCGCAAGCCGCAGCTCCCGAAGGCGTGGAGCAGAACCCTGAAGAGCTTCCGGAGTGCCCTGACCATCGCCTCTACTTCCTTTCTCTCATGAGGCAAGCCCCGGAGCATTATAAGTCTCCCAATGAATTTATAAATGTTTATTTAAGTACTTATGATTGCTGCATTAGGTTATAAGAGTTGAATGAAACCACTTGATGCATGTACATTCCTTGTCCGGATATTACACCTTTAACCGTATAGGTCCGTGGATCGAATATATGCTTAGCCATGCTTAGACCGGTAGAAGTCGGGTGATTTCTGTCACCGCGAGATATAGGTGGGTACCGAGAGCACGGTTGGTTATAATTGCTATCGTGGAAAAGAACCATGGTTAATGTAAATGGAGACCGGGCGGGATGTCGATAGAAAAGCAACAAGGCATGGAGGTCTTGGGTGTGGATCTATCCCGTCAGTGTCGATCAAGGACCGTACTGCTTGTTGGAACTTCGACAAGATTGAACGCATGCCTCTCACTTAGCTGGCCGGATAATTCGTTCCGACCGCTGGCCGAGTAATTCAACTCAGGCCGGGAATCGTTTCATTGTCGCCTTCCGGGGAACGATCGATCGAGCCCAAGGGCGGCTTGGCTCGAGCATCCCGGCATCCGGTGTTCCAGACAGCGGCGCAATCGGACCCGCGAAATGTGTACCGGAGTTGTACCAAAGGTGACCTAAGGTGACCGTTGATCCGGTCTGCTGGGTTTGTGTTAGGAATAAATTCCCAATTGGTTGAAATCGATTCAATCGCCGTCTCTCCCGGATAGTGAGAAACTTGGCTAGCTCCAACATCGTAGTAATCAGATTATGGAACATGATGGTTCGGATGAAAATGGAATTTCAATACCTGCTATGGTTACTATTGTATGCTTCTAAATGATACCACATGTTTGGCACAGGATAGTTGCTAATCTAGAAATGGATAGTTATAATTAACTTGGTAAAGGAATCATAATTGTACAACGGATCAATTGCCTCTTTCGCAAAAATGTTGTCAAGTTACGTCCACTTATACAACCTTGCATACTCCTTGGAGTCATTTTATTTCTGTTCATGACGGGTAAGTCTAGCTGAGTACCTTCTCGTACTCAGGGTTTATTTTCCCATTGTTGCAGATGGCACTGTGTATCATGGTTATTGCAAGAGTTGCTTCTATCCCACTGTGGATGAGGAGTAAGCCTTGGGCAGGCTTCTTTAGTAATTCCTATCCTTGCTTTTGTGGACCGTGATCTAGCTTGGCAATCAGATCAAACTATGTTGGAAACTTTATCTTCGAACTTATTTGCTTCCGCTTTATTTATCAAACTCGGTTTGTAATAACTTTTATTCAGTACTCGATGATGAAAAGTATCTGTGAACTTTATGTAATATGTGGCATGTATGTTGAATCCTCAGATTTATCTTGGTTGTTGTAAATCGTTTATCGAGACCCGTCGTGGTACTCGACGGACTACCGGTTTATATGGGTTCAAGTATGACAAAGCGACCGCTTGCTATGGATTGCCATTGTACTTGTATTCTTATAAATTGGTCGGTTCTGCGACAAACCGGTATCGAGCAAGATTCAACGTTAATTGTCACAAGTGTATTTAAAACAAAAGTTTTTGTTTCCGAAAACCCTTCTCTAGCAACTAATAGTTATATAATAGGTATTTGAAATCTAAAGTGTGCCAATGATCACTTTCCTTATGCCCAAATTAAGGACTATTAGGTGGCTATTTAAGTACTAACATGGGGGTTTTTACTTAAATCAGTCATACTGCGTGCTATTGTATGGATGCCATTCACTTGAATGGTAATGTATGGATCAAATGCCTCTACGCCAAGGTAAGATGAGTGTAGGACCGCAAGATGTGAGCATGCGGTCGGGAAGAGTAGCTTTGGTATGCGCTATATATATGCATGCTTGCATGTGTATATGGTACGTATTTAATTGTGGGTTAAATTATTGTCGGGTAGATTGGTACGGAAGTATATGTATGGGTATACATATATGGAAGTATTTACGATTACATTCTGCATATTCATTATGGGTTTGGGGCTGAAATGAGATCTTATGCAGGTGCACTAACAAATAAACGTGTAGCTCGACTAGTTACGCTATTTATGAGAAAACGTATGTATGCCACCGTGTCTACCGCTAGAAACAAATTTTTCCTAAGTTTGTGAGGACGTACGGAACGAGCATGCATCATGATAATTACCATTCACATAATTACATTGTTCCTCCCTTATAAAATTCTTACTCGGTTATGTAACTCTTATCCATTATGGCATGGTCTCACCAAGGGGTACATGTTAATGGTGCAGATGGCACGCACAAAGCGCACCGCTCATAAGTCCACCGGGAGGCGAGCTCCCCGCCATCGCCTTGCTCCACGTGCCCGTCAACGTCACACGTTCCTTGGAGAGTTTGGGATGCCTACACTCTTGTGGAGAGTGCTCAGTTATGTAGGCTATCCTGATGGAATGGAACCTCGCTACTTCTGGGCGAATGAGCAGTTGGGGGAAGGTCTCTTAGTTCTTGTGGAGGCCGTTGTTCGTCCCCGAGGTGGCGATTCTGAGTGGACAGCCGGTGTTATGAGTCAACTGGCGGGGATCACTGAAGAAGCACCGGCGGCGCAGCCTTTGGGATCCCGAGGGACATCATGGATCGTTTTCCTCAAGAGCCGGCAGCCGCTTTGGTTGGAGTCTTTCCAAGAGGTAACCCTCCACCGACTCATGGCAGCGAGCAAGAGGAAAATCTTTGGAGATTGGTGCGGCAGAAAAGGCAAAACAAAGTGATAACCCTTCCATGAGCGCCATGTTCGCAATAATGAGAGTGTTGGATGGAGTTGAAGGTAGCCTCGGACGTGTGTCTGGTGCTCTTGGTCATGCCGCATGAGGACCGACGTCGCCTTCGAGAGGAGCACGACGCCGAGATTGAAAGGCTCATCAAGAGATGACTCGGTTAACTCATCAAAAATGCAGCTTGGACAAGGGAAAATGTCCTAAGAGCTCGACAGTTTGAGCTAGGACAAGAGCTAGCTAATGCGGAAGAGTACAACGATAATCTACATGAAGAGGTTCATCTTCTGAACAATCAGCTCCACCCTTATGTTCCACCTGGAGCCGCAGAAATGGATCTAGAAGGGTACGAGGAAGAAGAAGAAGTGGAGCCTGAAGAAGAAGTAGAACCTGAGGAAGGAGATGATCTTAAGGTCCGACCTTGATAGTGATCATGATGAGGATTAGATCGCTTAGCATTTAGTGGAAGGACTAATGTATCACCAGTATTCATGTAATGGACCCAGTAGCTCGAATTTGGCCTTAGTAACCAGACTATCATGTAATGTCAATCGCATGTTTGGATGAACGTCAATGCAATTCCGTTCCTTGTTGGTGATCACGATTTAACTTTGCATACATTATGAGCGCGATAAGTGGTCAAATTGGGGATGCCATGTTGCGAGAATGAATTGTTATGCCTCTGTTTTTATTGTGAATTTGAGAATTTCTCCAGTAATTTCAGTCTGGCATGATTATGATTCATCTGCAATCTCTTGACATCAACCAATAATCGCTTATTGTTGCAACTTCGCAGATGACGCGCACCCGTGCTGGAGCTGGTAGCAGTCACGATGGCAATGGTGATGACTTACCACCACCACCGCCGCCGTCTGCTCAGGAGTTCTTTGCTCAGTTCTTGGGAAGCCAAAGGACAATGGAAGAAGCTTTGCACCTAATCGCGCAAAACACCGCTCGTGGCCACCCACAGCAACCAGGGGCCGAGCCAAATCAGCATAGTACATTCAAGGAGTTTCTGGACACGAAGCCTCCAATCTTCAAGGTGGCTGAGGAACCACTGCAGGCCGATGAGTGGCTGAATACCATTGAGCAGAAATTCCGTCTGTTGAGGGTCACGGAGCATCTGAAAGCAGAGTATGCTTCCCATCAATTGCAAGGACCAGCAGGAATCTGGTGGACGCACTTCCTGTCGTCTCTGCCTGCTAATGCGAGAGTGACCTGGGATCAATTCAAGCTGGCTTTTAGGGGACATCATATTCCCCCGGGCCTGATGCGCATGAAAGCAGCCGAATTTATGAGGCTCACTCAGGGAACAAAGTCACTCACAGAGTATATGCACGCATTCAACAACTTGTCAAGATATGCTCCCGGTTTTGTGGATACCGAAGAGAAAAAGATAGAGAGTTTCAAGCGAGGGTTGGGTACCAAACTGATGAAGACTATGGCAAATTCTCGATGTACCACGTACAATGAGTTTATTAGTGATGCCTTGACCCAAGAAAACCACAACAACATGCATGCAGTTGCTAAAGGTCGCAAGAGGGCCTATGAGGCCGGTGCATCCGGATCTTTCCAAATCAAAAGCGCCTATCGCAGCTAGGCCACAATTCCGTCCACACTGCACCCAAGTTTAGGCCTCCACCACCGAAAGCTCGTAATAACAGCCCACGAAAACCGTTCCGTATATGCGTTCACTATTGCCTTACCAAAAGGAAATGGTAATCGTGACAGCTCCATAGGATTCGAGTAATCAACCATGTTTCAACTGCAACCAACTCGGGTCATTGGTCCAAGGAATGTCCCCACCCCAAGAGGAATGGCAACCCAAATCGAAAACAATCGAGGCGGTGAATGCTAGGGCACGTCAAGGACAAGTGCATTATACCATTGTGGAGGAAGTGCCCACGAGAAGTTGTCACGGCTGGTATGTTTCTTGTCAACAAGCATCCCACTGTTGTTTTATTTGATTCGGGAGCTTCTCATTCATTTATGAGTCAGGCATTTGCATCTAGACATGGTCAAGAAATAATTGAAGTAAACAAAGGGGTTTTAACATATAAGTTCAAAGAGGGGTCATATTACCAAAAGATAGTCAAAAATGTACTCATCGTGATACAAGGGAGGGAGTACACCACAGATTTGATAATATTGCCGGGGTTGTCAATAAGTGTAATCTTAGGCATGAATTGGATGAAGTATCATGGTGCTCTTATTGACACTAGCACCCGCACTATTATGTTGAGAGAACCCACGGGAGGGAATGCTTTTCTAGTCCCACTCTCCCGCGATTTCAAACCCCAACATTTAGCCTGTGCTATCCAAACCACCACAATATGTGATATCCCATGGTTTGTGAGTTTCCTTGATGTATTTCCAGAGGAATTACCAGTCTCTACCACCGGATAGGGACGTGGAATTTAAGATTGAATTAGTGCCGTGTCTCGCACCCATATCCGAAGGCCCTATAGAATGCCACCCAATGAGTTAGCGTAACTCAAGGTTCAATTGCAAGATCTATTGGACAAGGGTCTTATCCAACCTAGCTCATCTCCGTGGGGATGTCCAAATTTGTTTGTGAAAAAGAAGGATAAGTCACCGAGAATGTGTGTAGATTACAGACCACTCAATGTCAGACCATCAAAACAAATATCCATTGCCCCGCATCGACATCTTGTTCGATCGATTAGCGAAGGCAAAGGTATTCTCCAAAATTGATTTGAGATCGGTTATCATCGAGATAAAGATTAGACCGGAGGATATACCTAAAACTGCTTTCTCTCGAGGTACGGCTTATACGAGTATTTGGTTATGTCTTTCGGACTAACAAATGCTCCACCTTTATTTCATGTACCGATGAACTCGGTATTTATGCCCGAACTTGACAAGTTCGTGGTCGTGTTTATCGATGACATATTGATTTATTCGTAAAGTGAGTCGATCACGAAGAGCATTTGAGGATTGTCCTATCCAGATGAGGGAGCATAAGCTATATGCCAAGTTTAGCAAATGTGAATTTTGGATGAGCAAAGTACCTTTCTTAGGTCACATTTTATCAAGAGATGGAATCTCAGTAGACCCATCCAAAGTACAAGAGGTCATGGATTGGAAAGCCCCAACTTCGGTTCATGAAGTTCGGAGTTTTCTAGGGTTAGCAGGATACTATCGTCGGTTTATTCCAGATTTTTCAAAGATAGCTAAGCCTATGACCAGACTACTTCAGAAAGATGAGAAGTACAAATGGACACCAGAATGTGAAACAGCTTTTCACACCCTCAGAACTTTGTTGACTACAAAGACTGTGTGTTAGCACAACCAAACATTGAAAAGCCTTTTGATGTATTTTGTGATGCATCAGGAATAGGTTTGGGATGTGTGCTTATGCAAGAAGGGAGAGTAATTGCATATGCCTCACGGCAATTGAGAAAACATGAAGTCAACTACCCTACACATGATTTGGAACTTGCAGCCGTTGTCCATGCACTAAAGATATGGAGACATTACTTGTTGGGCAATGTATGTCATATCTTTACTGACCACAAAAGTCTCAAGTATATCTTTACCCAGCCAGAGCTGAACATGAGACAACGAAGATGGTTAGAATTGATTAAGGACTACAATTTAGAAGTGCATTACCATCCGGGTAAAGCAAATGTAGTAGCCGATGCACTTAGTCGGAAATCCCATTGCAACACTGTAGAAGCATTGCTGGAAGATGGATTCAACTTGTTACATCCTGCTGTACTACACAATATCACAATCAGTTGTTCACTTGAGGGCAAAATCATAGAGCTACAGCAGACAGATATGGGAATAAGTCACATCAAGAGAAAAATGCAAGAGCAAGAAACCAAACATTTTAGATTGGACGAAAGAGGTGTATTATGGTTCGAGGACCGACTAGTGGTGCCAAAAGACCGTGAGCTAAGGACTCAAATTTTAGAAGAAGCTCACTCGTCCAAATTGTCTATCCATCCGGGTAGTAGTAAAATGTATCAAGATTTAAGAACCCGTTTTTGGTGGACTAAGATGAAGAAAGAGATCGCAGCCTACGTTGCTAGGTGTGATAACTGCAGTAGAGTAAAAGTCATCCATATGAAAACTCGCCGGATTACTTCACCATTGCCTATTCCAGGATGGAAATGGGAGGAAATCAAAGATGGACTTTATCACAGTGCCTTCCAACGACACCACAAGGTCATGATTCAATATGGGTTATTATTGATCGTCTCACCAAATCAAGCACATTTTGTACCAGTTCACACCACATATCACGTGGGGAAATACTCGAGTTATATGTTTCCCGGATCGTGAGATTGCATGGAATACCCCGACTATAATCTCGGATCGAGGACCACAGTTCATAGCTCGTTTCGGGAGCACTTACACCAGGCTTTGGGAACCAAGCTAATCGGAAGTTCACTTATCATCCGCAAACTTCGAGATGAGACAGAGCGAGTGAACCAAATCCTAGAAGATTTACTTAGAGCTTGTGTTATATCTTCAAAAGGTTCATGGGAAAAATGGTTACCTTTAGCTGAATTCTCCTATAACAACAGTTATCAGCGAGTATCAAAATGGCTCCATTTGAAGCCTTGTATGGCGTAAAGTGCGAAACTCCTTTGAACTGGATTGAGCCCGGTGAAAGGAGATACTTTGGTATTGATTTTGTAAATGAAGCCAAGAGCAAGTACGTATCATCCAACACCACATGAAGACAAACTCAATCAAGACGTAAAAGTTATGCCGATGTAAGAAGAAGACCACTAACTTTTGAAGTGGGTGATTATGTATACTTGAGAGTATCACCCATGAAAGGCGTGAAAAGATTTGGGATGAAAAAAGCTTTCACCAAGATATGTAGGGCCATACAAAATTTTGGAACGAAAAGGAAGGTTGCATATAAGTTACAACTTCCTCCGAGATGAGTGCAATCTTTGATGTGTTCCATGTTTCTCAGCTAAAGAAATGTCTTCGAGTACCAGAAGAAGCTATTGCACCCACCAACGTGCAGCTTCAATCGGATTTGACCTATGAAGAAAAACCAATTCGGGTATTAGAAGAGATGGAGAGAGTGACAAGGAGTAAGATTATCAAGTTCTATAAGGTGGTGTGGAACAATCATAGTGAACAAGATGCTACGTGGGAAAGAGAAGATTATCTACGAGAAGTTTATCCCGCCTTTTTCCAAGAATGGTAGGTCTTGCAAATCTCGGACGAGATTTTTATAAGGGGGAGGGGCTGTAACACCTCGGGTGTTAGCCTTGCATAACTTGACTTGCATAACATAAGCATGAGCATCAAGCATTCATAAATCATCATTTACAATTGAAACATTCGATCGAAACATATGAAACATTGCTTGTTATCTCGTATTTCTTGGAACATATGCATATGATCATGTGCAAATAAATGCTAGTGTGTAATGTTGGTCACTATAACACTTTAGCTACACTTAGGTTAACAAAAGAAACATTGTTCATGAAGGCCACATTTCATGATCAAGCACTTAAGTGATATTTCGTGTGTTGACCTGAATAGCTATATGAGTGACTACTACATGAAATGCTTAAATGACCTTGCAAATTGTTTAAACATGCTTAGGATATCATTAGGAACAACTTTGGTATTTAGTGCTAAGGCTAGTTTGGTCATTTAGCCATGGTTTGTGTATGTATCATGATTTCAAAGTGACATGTTTGACTAAAGTTGAACTAGGTGTTAGAGACCTTGCATGGAGGAGTTCACTAAAGCAAAGTTGTAGTGTTTGACATAAGGAACAACTTTTATTTTGGGTCATCACATGGTTCAGCTCCTAACATGTTTGAAATTGGATCACAAGAATCATCAAAATCCTGATTTCAACACTTAACGAAATTTGCTAAGTCGTGAAACCACATACACTGACAAAAGCTGACCTTCGAGGCATTATAACTTGAGTTCGGGTGAGAATTAGAATGCGATCCTTGAACAACATTTGAAGCTGGTACATGGGTCTACAAATTCTATTCAGTAAGTTTGCACGAAGGAGCCACCGATTAGCCGGTAAATCAAGTTGAAAACGCTACCGTGTCGAGCTCGGCCATCGTGTTTCGATGGAAACCGAACGACGCGTTCGATGGCCGACCGACGGCGAGAGTTCGCGCCGCAGCGTGTCCCGCGACGACAACAGCGCGTCGCCAGCCGCCCTGACCACGCAGAGCCACGCCCGCCCTTGGCCGCCTTATACGCCGCCAAATACCTTGCCCGAGCCATTCCGCACTCCCATTTCGCTCCGGCGCCTTCTCTTCCTCACAAAGGCGCCGCCGAAGCGCCCACCGCTCCGCCCGTCGCCATAGCAGCCTTGCACTGTGCCTCGCCACTCCCGCACCACCGTGATAGCTCCACCGTCTCCCCAGCACCCCATTGTTTCTCCCGTGCCCGTGACAAAGCCCGTAAGCCACCGCGCAGCGTGTAGGCTCGCCGGAGTTCCGCCGTGAGCCCCGTCGTCGTGGCCACGCCGCCACAGTACTCCTCCCGCTCCGGTAGCTAGCGCGCTAGGTCCCCCAGCGTTCATAGATGCTTGTCCACGCGTTGATTTGAACCACCGTAGCCCACACCGGCGTTTCACCGTCGACCCGCACCTCCACCCCGCCATGGCCGCCGCCGTAGCCGCTAGCTCCGATGAGAAAGCCACCCAAGTAGCTCAATCGATGCGCGAAGTCGAGTAGATCATCGTGTGATGATGTCACCGCCGGCGAGTTCGCCGTCGGCGAGCTCTGGCCGCGCCAGCACCGCGCAGCGCCGCTGCCCTGCTCCGTGTCACTGACGCGTGGGGGGTCCCCCGACCAGCGGGTCCCACCAGTCAGCGACAGAAGTAGTGTGTAGGCTAACTCATTTTGAATCCAGTTTTTGATTTGTTTTGTGAAATTTGTATCTTCAGTTTGGTAGCTCCAAAAATTGTGAAATAAATATGGTTGTGTTCCTTAGGAAATGTAGTTTTTAAGAAAAATATGTTCTTGGGTTCAACAGTAGAATTTTCTGGAGATTTAAATAGGGATTTGAAATGTGCTTTTGAATACATTCAAATTTGTTTATTTTATATCTAGAGTTCCTGTGCTCCAAAAATTATGAAATTTTTGTGGTGAACTAATCTTAGCATGTGTGAACTCTGGTAAAAATTTGAGGACCAGTGCATGGGTAGATTTAAAGTTATAGATTTTTCTTTTATGACTAGTTAATCCTTGCATGAATTTTCATAAATTAAGTATGAGTCCAAAATTCATGAAATTTGTTGGAGGTAATCCTAGTACCATATGGATGCTAAGAAAAATATGAAATCTGTTGCTTGACACTTTTCAATAGGATTTTCCATTTATGCTATTTCAAGCCTTGCTGCCTTGTCATTTTGTATAGAATGTTCTACTTGGTAAAATGACATGAAATTTTTACAGTAGTCTCTTGATAGCATTAGTAAAGCTCTGTAAATTTTTGAGAATTTATTAAGCACATCTGATATATATTTATTATTTAACCTAGATATCTAAATAAAATAATAAAGGCAATTTAATAAATAGTTTGGGCTTTACCATTATATCATCTTAACTGTATTTGGTATGCTTAAACTATTGGTAGGTTCTAGGTTGTCAAATTTTGAATGATTACCTGAAGTAGAAGTATTCTTACTTTATGTTGCATGTCAAGTCATTTCCGGACTGATTCTAGAATGTGAGGATTTGCATGTTGAAACTGATGTGTACTGTAAAAATGGTTAATAACAAAGTTGTAGAGAATTGGATAAGCTTTCCAGAAAGTCCTAGATCACTAGATTTGGAATTGTAGAACTCCGGTTATGAGTGAAACAAGTAGCTACTGATTTTGTGGCATAGTCGATGCATTATAGAAGTAGTTAAGTAATAATCGAGAAGAGATATGCACCTACTCAAACAACGTGATGCACTTGTTAACATATATGCATTCGTAATACTTATACCATACTCATGCATCTAGGATCGGAGGAAGAGATCACGTTGCTGGAATTCGACGAAGCGAGAGAAGGGAACCCGCAGGAGGATCCATAAGCCGCAGCTCCCCGGCGTGGAGCAGAACCCTCAAGAGCTTCCGAGTGCCCCGACCATCGCCCTACTTCCTTTCTGCGAGGCAGGCAAGCCCCGGAGCATTATAAGTCTCCCAATAATTTATAAATGTTTATTTAAGTACTTATGATTGCTGCATTAGGTTATAAGAGTTGAATGAAACCACTTGATGCATGTACATTCCTTGTCCGGATATTACCTTTAACCGGTATAGGTCCGTGGATCGAATATATGCTTAGCCATGCTTAGACCGGTAGAAGTCGGGTGATTTCCACCCACTGCGAGATATAGGTGGGTACCGAGCACGGTTGGTTATAATTGCTATCGTGGAAAAGAACCATGGTTAATGTAAATGGAGACCGGGTGGGATGTCGATAGAAAAGCAACAAGGCATGGAGGTCTTGGGTGTGGATCTATCCCGTCAGTGTCGATCAAGGACCGTACTGTTGTTGGAACTTCCGACAAGATTGAACGCATGCCTCTCACTTAGCTGGCGGATAATTCGTTCCGACCGCTGCCGAGAGTAATTCAACTCGGGCGGAATCGTTCATTGCGCCTTCCGGGAACGATCGACCGAGCCCAAGGGCGTGCTTGCTCGAGCATCCCGGCATCTGGTGTTCCAGATTGTGCGGGCGCAAAGATCGGACCCGTGAAATGTGTACATGAGTTGTACCAAAGGTGACCTAAGGTGACCGTTGATCTGGTCTGCCTGGGTTTGTGTTAGGAATAAATTCCCAGCTGGTTGAAATCGATTCGAATCGCCGTCTCTCCCGGATAGTGAGAAACTTGGCTAGCTCCAACATCGTAGTAACTGTATTATGGAACATGATGGTTCGGATGAAAATGGAATTTCAATACCTGCTATGGTTACTATTGTATGCTTCTAAATGATACCACATGTTTGGCACAGGATAGTTGCTAATCTAGAAATGGATAGTTATAATTAACTTGGTAAAGGAATCATAATTGTACAACGGATCAATTGCCTCTTTCGCAAAATGTTGTCAAGTTACGTCCACTTATACAGCCTTGCATACTCCTTGGAGTCATTTTATTTCTGGTTCATGACGGGTAAGTCTAGCTGAGTACCTTCTCGTACTCAGGGTTTATTTTCCCATTGTTGCGAGATGGCACTTTGTGTATCATGGTTATTGCAAGAGTTGCTTCTATCCCATTGTGGATGAGGAGTAAAGCCTTGGGCGAGCTTCTTTAGTAATTCCTATCCTTGCTTTTGTGGACCGTGATCTAGCTTGGCACCAGTATCAAACTATGTTGGAAACTTTATCTTGAACTTATTTGCTTCCGCTTTATTTATCAAACTCGGTTTGTAATAACTTTTATTCGTACTCGATGATGAAAAGTATCATGAACTTTATGTAATATGTGGCATGTATGTTGAATCCTGTACGATCTTGGTTGTTGTAAATCGTTTATCGAGACCCGTCGTGGTACTCGACGGACTACCGGGTTTATATGGGTTCAAGTATGACAGTGCGACCGCTTGCGGATTGCCATTGTACTTGTATTCTTATAAATTGGTCGGTTCTGCGACAATCACTACCCTCATTGGCGTGGGCAACAAGTCTTAGAAACATCCGCACTCTCTCCCTCTCACCTGTAAAGCCATCCCCTCTATCTATAAAAAGGGGATGTGCTCCCTCCAACGAAGGAGGTCCACTTCTTCAAGTTCAGGCTCACTAGATCGATAGCTCAAAAACCCCTCAAGCACACGCTTGAACACCTAGCTCATAGCGGAGTTCCGGTCGCCCTCGGCCCTTCCGATCGGACCCGACCGGGCCTCTCGTACACCCCTCCTTTCTCCTTCTCATTTGTAACCCCACTACAGACTTCGAGCACCTGGGCTCAGGAATAAAGTCACCGACCGACCCACTCTGGACGTAGGGCACGTTGCCTGAACCAGTATAAATCCTGTGTCATTGAGTGCTAGGCCACCTCCGATCACAACGTACAGCAAAACTACAAATATTCACTAGTTGGTCACTTTCTGTACCGACAGTTGGCGCCGTCCGTGGGGAAGACGCTGTACGTTCAACACTTTTTGGTCATTGGATGGCCCATTTTTCTGCCACCCCCACCATGGCGGGCTCGAACGATACGATTCACCTCGACTCACTGGAGTATCCCGCACTCTCGCCTACGGGGATGCGGGTTCCACTCGTTTTTGAGCCGTCCTAGGCCTTCCTCTTTGGAAGCCTGGACTTCATCGTCGACTGGCTCGGCGTACTCCACCTCCGCAAGGAGACTCGTGACCTGGCACCCATCGGAGAGACGTTCTCCATCGACTCCGGGACACGTGACCTCAATGGTGCGGCATCTGCGCTTCACTCCGAGCAAACTCTCTGCTCAAACCCCACTGTAAGTAATACGCGTACCTTTATTCACCCTTTATTTACTACCTCCCACCGATCATCCAGAGGGACTGCACCACCCACGCCACGAACACCATACGTTCGGTTCCCCTACGGCCTCACGTCCTCCGTAGACGCTTGCGCTCGGGGGCTCCGAAGAACGCTGGCACCATCCCCCCTCACGTCCGAATTCGTAGGAATGACAGGCTTCGCTCCTATCATTTCCCACGAACTCCTGGATAATGAGGGCGAGAGTGATGGTTCCAGCATCGGTGATGTGGCGTCCCACCACCATCCGTCCCGGGAATGCGCTATGGCGCATGGTCCAGCACAACCGTCAGTGGTTGCCAAGTCCGCGCAAACTCACACCCCTATGGACACATGTGCGGAGGCCCTCACGTCTGCGCAAGCACACGCCAAGGAACTATGACAACGACGGCAGAACCCGCCACCTGCGCTGGCACGATCAGTGCGGCACGTTGCGCCCCTTGTGCATGGCACGGCGGGTGGCGCCCGGGGTCATGCTCGTCAGGTCCAGCATGACATTGTGAACGAGGGGTATGATGTTCCACAATTCACCTAGGCCGGCCAGAATATCGTTGCTGCAGCAATGCTTCTGCGCGGTGTTCACGAGCCCATCGACCCTCAGGAGCGGGCAGTCTACCGGAACCTTCGGGTTCTAGTAGAGGCCACCGCCGTCCAACAGGTGGAAAGCTCCACATCATGACTCCGACCCATGCCCTCTCTCCCCACCGGGGGGATGGGGACGCGCCAGCCAGATCGCTCCGTTCGCTCGCCACTACAGCCGTCAGGCTCGGCTCGGGGTGCGGCAACCGCGCCACGGTCCGACCGGGCGCCTGCTCCACACCGACCGCTGGGACACGAGTGACCCGATACACACCAAGATGCTCGTAGCGTCATCAGCGACCGGCATCAGGCCCGACACAAAAACAACATCCGCCGTACGGCAGCAGACGACACGGATCCTGGCCGAACCATAGAGGGAAGCGGTGAAACGCGCCCTAGGCCGGCCGGACGACTGGAGCCCCAGCCCTGAGGGCCTGGGGCCATAGGCCTTCAGCTGGCGCATCCAGAGAGCACCGTTCCCACAGTGTTTCTGGCCTCCCTCCAACATCACCAAATACACTGGGGAGACTAACCCAGGCATTTGGCTCGAAGACTTCCGGCTCGCCTATCGAGCCGGAGGAGTGGATGATGACTATTTCATCATCCAATATCTTCCCATTTGCGTGGGGGAACATGTTCGGGCATGGCTTGAATTCCTTCCACACGACAGCATCCGCGACTGGGTGGACCTCAAGAGGGTCTTCGTCAGGAATTTCCAGGGGACGTACGTCTGCCCGGGGAACTCCTGGGACCTCAAGAGCTATCAGCAGGAGCCCAGCGAGTCCCTATGGGATTACATCCGTAGGTTCTCTCAATGATGCAACTCCCTCCCTGATGTTGTCGACGCAGACGTCATCAGCGCATTCCTTTCCGGGACAAACTGCGAGTCCCTGATCCACAAGCTTGGCTACCTAAAACCCCACACCACCCGCAATCTGCTCGACGTCACCACCAACCACACCTCTGGTGAGGAGGCGGTCGGAGCGGTCTTCAGCGGAGGCCGGGACCAAGGCAAACCCAAGTGCGCGGATCTAGACGAAGGCCCCTCCACTCAGAGGGGCAAGAAGAATAAAAAGGATCGACGCCGGTCGGACAACACTGCGTTGGTCACCATGGCTGATCGCGCGCCCAGGCAGCCCCAACAGGGACTGCCTGACCACTTCAACAAACTCATGGATGGTCCATGCCCCAACCACGCCTACCCTGTCAAACACCTCTACAAGGAGTGCGAGCTCCTCAAACATTTCCTCTGACAGATCGGTGGGTCAAAAGAGGGAGATGGCAAGGAGCCGGCAGCCAAGAGGGGAGGCGCGGGAGGCAAGGACGGAGACGGTTTCCCCGAACCCGAGGAGTGCATCATAATCTTCGGTGGGTCCGACGCCATCTGGACTAAACGCCAGCATAAGGTACACTATAGGGAGGCATGTGCCGCCGAGATGGCCGTCCCCTCCTTTCTCAGCTGGTCGGAGTCCCCGATCACCTTTGATCAGAGGGACCATCCCTCCTACGTAGCAAGACTGGGACACTACCCACTCGTCGTCGACCCCATCGTCCGCAAAAAGCACCTCACCAAGGTGCTAATGGACGGGGGGAGCGGCCTCAACATCCTGTACATCGACACCCTCGATGCCATGCGCATCCCCCGATCAGAGCTCTGCCCGGTGGGCTCCCCCTTCCACGAGGTAATCCCGAGAGCATAGGCATAACCGCTCGGACAGATTGACCTGCCCGTCACGTTCGGTAGCCGGACCAACTTCCGCTTGGAGGTCCTCACCTTTGAAGTGGTGGACTTTCTAGGGTCCTACCATGCCATCTTAGGACGGCCATGCTACACGAGATTCATGGCGATCCCCAACTACATCTACCTCAAGCTAAATATGCTGGGTCCAAACGACATCATCACCGTGAGTAGCGCCTTCTCGCACGCCTATGCGTGCGACCGCGAGCACTACGAGCTCGCCACTGCGATCGTCAACTCCTCTGAGCTCCTACAGCTCGGGGAGTCATCAACCCCAGTAGTCCCAGACTGCAACAAACCGACCTCCTTGATGGCCTTCCGCCCGCTCGAAGAAACCAAGGCGGTGGGTGTCGACCCCACCGACCCAGCCAAAACGGTGCAAATCGGGACCCAGCTCTCGGCCAAATAGGAATGCGAGCTCATCGACTTCCTGCGTGACAATCGCGATGTCTTCGCATGGCAGCCCTCTTACATGTCAGGGATACCACGGGGGGTCACCGAGCACGCACTATGCCTTATCCTGGGCTCGAAGCCCACCAAGCAATGCCTGCGTCGTTTCGATGACGAGAGGCATAGGGCCATAGGCGAAGAAATCGCCAAGCTCTTGGCAGCCGGATTCATCAGGGAGGTTTTCCACTATGACTGGCTCACCAATCCTGTCCTTGTCAGAAAAAAGACCGGGTAGTGGAGAATGTGCGTCGATTACACCGGACTTAAAAAAGCGTGTCCGAAGGATCACTTTCCTTTACCACGCATAGACCAGATAATCGACTCCACCTCGGGTTGTGAGATCCTCTCCTTTCTGGATGCCTACTAAGGCTATCACCAGATCGCGATGAAAGATTCCGATTAGCTCGCAACCTCGTTTATCACCCCATATGGTTTGTACTGCTACATGACCATGCCTTTCGGTATGAAGAACGCTGGCGCCACCTACCAAAGGTGCATGCAGCAATGCTTCGCCGACCAAATCGACCCGCCTGATCAACCCGATCAGACTGAACGGCCGAAATCAACAATCGCCGTCTATGTTGATGACATAGTGGTCAAAATGGCTCAAGCTTGCGACCTAGTTGCAAACTTGGCCACAACGTTCACGAACCTTCGAAGGTTCAACATGAAGCTAAATCCTGAAAAATGTGTTTTCAGGGTCCCAAAGGGGAAGCTGCTTGGATACATCGTGTCCGAGCGCAACATCGAGGTGAACCCCAAAATGATCGTAGCCATCTCCAACATGGGCCCCATACAAAGGGCATGCAAAGGCTCACCGGCTGCCTGGCGGCCCTTAGTCGCTTCATCTCCCAGCTCGGCGAATGGGGGACGCCACTCTATAAGCTCCTCAAAAAGATGGATACCTTCATCTGGACTGAGGAAGCCCAGCGGGCTCTCGAAAGCCTCAAAACATCCCTAACATCAGCCTCGATCCTCGTCGCTCCCGGACAGGGAGAACCCCTCCTCCTTTACGTCGCGGCAAGTAACCATGTGGTGAGTGCTGCCCTGGTCATCGAAAGGGAGGAACCGAGACACCAGCTCAAGGTATAGCGACCCATATACTTCGTCGAAGAAGTGCTTACCGACCCCAAGGTCTGGTACCCCTAGGTGTAGAAACTCCTATACGTCGTGCTAATGGCCACTAGGAAGCTCCTACACTACTTCACCGACCACGAAGTCACATTCATCACTTCATACCCACTCGGAGACATCATCCGCAACCATGACGTCGCGAGACGAATCTCTAAGTGGGCCCTTGAACTCATGGGCCATGACATTAGGTATACCCCCCGCACCGCAATTAAATCTCAAGCTCTCACGGATTTTGTCGCCGAATGGATGGAGGTCCAGCTACCGACCCCGGACGTCTCCCACGAGTACTGGACAATGTACTTCAACGGGTCCGTAATGGTGCCTGGCTCGGGGGCAGGAGTGTTCCTTATCTCTCTAGATGGGAGTAGGCTCCGCTACACCATCCGCCTCCACTTTTTAGCTTCAAACAACGCCACGGAATACGAGGCCCTTATCAACGGACTACGCATCACCATCGAGCTTGGTGCTACGTGACTCTACGTCCGTGGCGACTCGAGCTAGTCGTTGATCAGGTCTTGAAGGAGTCCTCCTTTAGAAGCCCCCTCATGATAGCATACTGCCAAGAGGTGCATAAGCTCAAGGACAAATTATAGGAAATCGAACTGCATCATGTCCCTCGAAGGGACAACGATGCCGCCGATTTCCTCACAAAACTAGCCGCCAGGCGGGATCCATCCTCGAGCGGGGTCTTCATCAACGACGTCCACAAACCGTCCGCCCACATCCTAGAAGATCCAACCCAGACACACTCCAATGGCTAGCCGGCGCTCGGGGGCTTCGACCCAACACCGGTCCGACACTCGGGGGCTCCAATCCTAGCACCTCTATAACGACGTCATCCGCGGACGTCGCTGTAGTGGCACACGATCAAACCGACTGGCGAATACCACTACTCGCCTACCTCCTCGAGGAGGTTCTCCCACCTGAAAGAACTAAAGTCCGACGAATCGCTCGATGCGCCAAGACCTTCGTCGTGCTCGATGATGAATTCTACAAACGGAGTCCATCAGGAGTACTCATGAGGTGTGTCCCCGCCAACCGGGGGAAGCAGATCCTCCTCGAGGTCCATGCCGGGATCTGTGGGCATCATGCAGCCCCAAGGTCCCTGGTCGGAAAAACCTTTCAGCAAGGTTTTTACTGGCCCACCACGCTACGAGATGCAGAAGAGGTCGTCCGCAAGTGCGAAGGATGCCAGTTCTACGCTCGGCAAACCCATTTACAGGCGCAAGAACTCCAAACCATCCCAATCACCTGGCCATTCGCGGTCTAGGGTCTCGACATGGTAGGACCCCTCAAGAAGGGCCTGGGTGGCTTCACTCATCTACTTGTAGTAGTCGACAAGTTTACCAAGTGGATAGAGGCCAAGCCCATCACCAATCTCCGCTCGGAAGAGGCAGTCAAATTCTTCCTCGACATCATCTACCGATTCGGCGTTCCTAACTATATTATCACTGACCACGGGACTAACTTCACTGGGAAGAAGTTCCTAGACTTCAGCAATGGATACGGCATCAGAATCGACTGGGCTTCGGTCGGACATCTATGAACTAACGGTCAGGACAAACGCCCCAACGGCATGGTCCTCCAAGGACTCAAGTCGTGCATCTTCGACCGACTCAACAAACACGCCGGGTGATGGGTTGCAGAGGTCCCAGCGATCCTCTAGAGCCTGAGAATGACCCCAAACTGATCCACAGGATTCACACCTTTCTTCCTGGCTTACGGAGCCGAGGCGGTATTGCCCTCTGACCTCAACCACGACGCACCAAGAGTGAAAGCTTTTGACCACGACCGAGCCGCGGAGGCTCAACAAGACACAGTCGACCTGCTCGAAGAGGCCCGTGAGACGACCGTCATCCACTCCGCTCGCTATCAACAAACCCTCTGCAGGTACCATGAAAGGAAGATCAATGGAAGGATACTCGAAGTCGGCGATCTCGTGCTCCGAAGGACCCAATCGACGAAGGAAAAACACAAGCTCTCTCCACCCTAGGAAGGACCCTATATGGTAACTAAAGTAATCCGACCGGGCACCTACCGACTGGAGGACAACAACGGCAATGTTCTCAACAACACTTGGAACATTGAACAGCTATGTTGTTTTCCCTTAAATTTGGTCTAAATACTTTCGGTTAAAACACATGCTCCTGTAAGAGCGCCCCCACCTGAACACTTTCAACCCGGGTCGCTCAGGGGCTCCATAAGTATACAAATATTGAGTATTACCTCTCTTTCTCTTTACTATCACATGGTATACAACTTTCTCCCCGAATGGAAACATATTCCATTCCTTTGATTACCCTACGTAACCCTGTTCTTACTCCCAAACTGAATGCACCCCGCCTTTCCCTATGGATACGAGCAACCGAGCCTCATGGGACATGCCCCGGGCTCCCAATATCGCACCCTACGGGACAAACGGGCAGGTATGAGAAAGAAAGGATAAAAACAAAGGTTATACTAGGACATAAACAAGGAAATAGATATGGTGGTATCGTCACAAGGGCAGTATGGTTGTATTCATTGATACAAAGAAACTATTTACACGGGGACTTACCCACAAAACTTAACTATTAAATTTTCTACTACTACAAATAATACTGCGGCCACTTGACAACTTCGCCTGAATGCCAGGAATCGCTCGGTTCCGCTCCTTCAAAACTTCAGCAAAATGCAACGGGTACCACAAGGGCATCGCACCTATTGGTGCTCAGCAGAAGAACATGGAGCTCCTGACCTTCTCATGCAGTCGAGGCAGCTCCTGGGTGGGGGCGCTGCTATCGAGGTACGGCTGCCATGGCTGGAAAAAATCTCATCAAACTTTATGAACTGGCCGACTTGAGCAGCTGTAGGCATGGAACCCTCCACTGGCACACTCATGAGTAACCTCCCCTCCGACGAAGCTCGCCCAAAAAAGATCCACCAGAGAAAATCTACCCACGGCTCCATCCCAAAGAAGGCCTCACAGATCAGATCCGGCATCACCTCCAGTCCGACATCACGCTCTAGGTTCACAAAAGGATTTGTAAGTCCTCCCCCTCGCTCACTCTCTCTCCCACTTAGGAACCGCCACGGCATACATGCACTCTTGGTGAGAAGGAAGGAGGAAGAGAGACAATAGTTGGAGAACAAGCAAAAGGACTGCGACAGAGAGCCCTCTCCCTCCCCCTATTTAAAGAAGAAAAGCAGACGATCAGAGCACAAAACTCTACCCCCGTTCAATGCGGATGGAAAACGACGGGACATGCCCTGGCCCAAGGGACGCACATTGACTGATGGATCAATGCTGGGTCAGACGGAATGTCGCCTAGCAAAATGAGACGTGGCCTAGGTATGGCCCACCACTATCGCACAACCGGGTGCAAAAACCGAAGCATCACCACACGCAGACAGGTCCTCGCTCCCCCAGGCCACGGGAGACCTAAAACGAAATCTCCACCAGGAGACCAACCGATCCCCTGAGCCGATCGAATCGCTCAGGATAAACACAAAGACACAGGCAGGAAGCGAAGGGACACCCCATGTGGGCCATGAAGACTCCGTCGTGACCGACGAGCGCGGGTCCCGGTCGGACGTTTCCGACTGAAGCTCTCCGAGCCCTGTCACTCCAGTTGTCAAGGTAAACGTCACCAAAACCCCCTCTATTTCTTTATAAATCATTCCTACATCCATACGCGCATTCATTTCATACGCCCGCAGCTCCCGGACGATTCGGGCCCTGAACCGCTCGGGGGCTCGGGAACTAAGCATCGCACGTGCAGCGAAATGCACCAGAACGCTCCGTGTTGCGTCACGAAGCGGTGGTTGCCTCATTCGACATAGGGCAACCAACAGAGCCAGGGGAGAAAACCATAGATGAGCATCGTGCGGCTATAGCCTGGTCTGGCAGACCAGGTCATCTCAACCTTCTCGGTCGATCCTAAGCCTCTCGCTAGGCCCATAGAATCTCCATCGAAGGGGAGGCTGTTAGGCCACCCGGGTCGGTCTCTAGAACGACCTAGGCATCTGTCGGGTTGCAGGTAAAGGAGTAGTGGAATGTCACAAGAGGGCTATGCCGACCCCATCATGAACGACGGACCTGGATTCCACTCGATCACACCCGTTAGCGAACTCACCGAGCTAGTCTTCAAGCCCGAGCGATCGGGACAGGTGATAAAACTCAGCCCCTCTGGTTGTGAGGAACTGAGGATGGGGTAACGCACAATACTCACATCGACCCCCACGAAAGGCCCGATAGGGCTCGGGGGCTCAAGATAAAATGCCAAGGACGACGACCTCGAACTCGCTAGATCCATGACTCCGACTCGCCCAATCCCGTGGCGCGCACCGACGCCAGGATCCATGAGCATCGCCTCGTCCGATCTTAACCAAACTAACTACACTTCGGCTTCAAAATGGCTTCACTTCCGACTGCGCTCCAAAAAACCTTGGGACCGCGACCCCGAACTCATGTCGACAGGATCTATGACATCCAGCTACGCCTCTTGGGACCGTGACCCCGAACTCACATCGATAGGATCTATGACATCCGGCTATGGCTCTTGGGACCGCGACCTCGAACTCACGTCGATAGGATCTATGACATCCGGCAACGGCTCCTTGGACCACGACTCCTAAACTCGCGTAACAGCTTCACTTTAGACTGCGCTCCAAATCAACCTGGGACCGCGACTCCTAAACTCGCATAACGGCTTCACCTAGGATCCATGAGCTCCAGCTCATCCGATTCCTGAACTAACTAAAACTAACTCCCGCGATCCACAGCACACACCGACGCCTAGGTCCGTTCGTGGTCCTACCTCGCTCGATCCCACGGCGCGCATCGGCGCCAAAGATCAGTGAGCTCTAACACGGCAAAACCGAGCTATCACCGTCCATGGCACACACCGATGCCAGCGGTTTCTCTGAACTAACCTTCTCACCCGATCCACGGCGCGCACCGATGCCGGGATCAGTAAGTTATGCCTCATCCACGCCTAAAAATCCCCTCAGCTGCACAACGACGTCGCGGTTAAACGAAAATCCATCTCAAACTAAATGCCCACAACACAACATAGAAAACCCCCCAGCCGGTTCTGCCCGAACCACCTGGGGGCTCGGGGGCTACACCCACGAGTGCGCTCGCGCACACCCGCCGACACAACATAGAAAACCCCCCAGCCGGTTCTACCCGAACTGCCCGGGGGCTCGGGGGCTACACCCATGGGTGCGCTCACGCGCACCCACCGACAGGACGAAAACCCCCCAGACGATTCTGCTCAAATCACCCGGGGGCTCGGGGGCTCCTGTCGGGTTCATAAACCTGGGGTCCCTCGAGGACTGGCTTCTACGGCGGGGGTCAGCCCAGGAAAACAGCATGTAGATCATGGGCGGACCCAAGAGCCTAAGACACGATGGGTCGAAGGGACAGTCCGGTCGCCGACCGGAAGGTCTACCCAAAAATAGGCGTTCGCTCGTCAACCTCTCTGGCCCACCTCTCCGATCGGAGCATTCGCTTTGGGCACCAGCCGCCTTCGGGCGGTCTCCCCGATCGGAAAGGCCTGGCCCAAAGCACCGCTTCCTATTCCGACCCCGCGTCTCCGACCGGGGACCCCGTAGGAAGCCTGCTTACCACTCTTCTCCGACTGGCGCGGCCAGGGCCAACTGGGGCCATCCGACCGAGGACACCCGCTCGGAAGGGACCAGGGGCAAACGGATAAGGCAGTGCACAAAGTCAAACCTCGATACCGGGACCATACCCTGTACGCCTGCAGGAACAGTGCTCCTCAACCGCCCTGACACAAACAGTATTGTAGGCGCCGACGTTTGTGTCTACAGTATTGTAGGCACCATCGGGCTCCCAAATGGCAAAAAGCCTCCCACATACCTCTGGGCATTGATAGTGGGCGCCAGGGTTCACCATACCTGGTACACGGGGTAGGGCTCCTCACACACCAATAGTATTTTGCAAGTACTGACATCCACCCTTCCTGAAGAAGCCAACGCAACCTCCCATGTGCACCTGACATTCTACAGTGACATCAATAGTATTGTGGGTGCCTACCATGATCGCTACCCTCATCGGTGTGGGCAATAAGGCTTAGAAACATCCGCACTCTCTCCCTCTCACCTATAAAGCCATCCCCTCTATCTATAAAAAGGGGATGCGCTCCCTCCAACGAAGGCAATCCACTTCTTCAAGTTCAGGCTCACTAGATCCCCTATAGGCCACAGTTGAGCAAAGAGATGGCACCGGGAGATAGCGTGGGAGACGATGACCTCACCTAGGGCCTCAAATTGGTCAGAAGCATGACAGAGATGGCGAGCAGCTTGATGAGGTGGAGAGCGGTGTGCTGCAAAGTTCGGCATCGGCGTGTAAGTGATAGAAAGCGAGAAAGATAAAAGGGTGGCACCCTCGGCTTAGTCACCTCACCACAAAGCTCGGCAGCGGGTTTTGGAAGGCAGAGAGGCAACCAACGAGGATCTCCACGGCGGTGGTAGCTAGGGCTCGCGGGGGTGCGGCATGCTCGATGCGAGGGGTGGCTGCTTTGGGTAGAGATGGAAAAAGATGGTGCGTGCCTAGGCTTGAACTTTATAGGGTGCAGGCACAAAGGGGCATGCAGGAAATCCCAAAGTAATTAGGATTTGGGTCGAGTTCCATCGCATGGGATGGTAGCTATATCCACCTCTAGCATGGCAGAGAGGTAGGAGCCGATAGAGGGAAGGAAGGAAGGGGGGCGCACCTGCAAGCTGCTTGGGCTACTCGGCTGCTGAGCTGGTTTCGGCCAGCAGCTGAGAAAGCTGTGCTGGGCCATGGCATGCTACGAAGAAGGCTAGGCCGACAACAAGGAGATGGCCATGGCTATGCGTAGAATGAATGCGCCGATAGCACTAGCAGGCCAAAAACCAAAGAGAGAGGGAGGGAGAAAACAAATCTTCTTTTCTTTTTCTGTAAACTCAGTTCTCAAAACCATTTTAAATGCAGTTTAAATTTAGTTTAGTTTCAGAGCAAAACCAGATAGAACAAAAACACCAATGCACCAACATGTATGCAACATCAGGTATCTAACCTTACGATTAATTTTAATGTAGCAAAAATTATTATTTCCCTATATTTCAATGCTCACATAATTGCATAAATAAATCAATTAGTGCTATTTCAAAAGAATGCAAATTTTAGGGTGTTACATAAAATCCGCACACCTTTTGGTTCAAGAATTAAACTAGACACCTCGTCTAATTTAACTCAGGAAAACAGTTTAAACTAAGTACCATGCCTAATTCAAAAAGGTGTAAGAAAATACTTCAAAACCTAAACATATACTATATCAAATAAAGGTAGCATGAAAGCATTATAGAGATTTATTCAAATAGAGATGAAGGAGCATGATTATTATCTAGCAAATTGAGCATGGCTTAAAGGTAGAGACAACCAAGATGAATTAGCAACATGGCATAAGATTTTTCAGAGAAGTTCATCCCCCACACTTCAATTTTTCAAGGCAGAATCATGTTTGGATGATAAACCTCTCATGTGCGAATCTGATTCAATGTTGCATGATAATTGGTTGGACATACCTTGCGTCATCATCCTTCATTCTTTTTGCTTCAAACCTAGAATGGTTAGTGACAAAAATATCTGAAGGAATATCTTCACAATTATATTCTATGCTCATTTCACAAGGGTATCACAGCAAAAGGTAAAAACTCATATTATCTCCTGAAAGTGCTTGTTTTATTACGGAAGCTTGTCCTTGGGAAACCTTCGAATTTTGTTTCAAATTGGTGAATTAGTTTTCCCCCCAACTCCAACCTTTGTGTGCCTATCTCAAGATTTATGCCAACGAGATTTGCAATATTTATGATAAACATATGCATCTACAACCACCCTTTCAACAATTTTATGAACAGGAAGCATGAGGGGGTTCAAGATCTTGTGTGTGGCAATGTTGGAGAGACATATTAATTCAGAGATTTCTCATGTGAGCATGGATTTGATGATGTGCTCATGAAATAACTTCCATGCTCGTCTATGTCGTCTTCCTTTTCAAGCTCCAAGGGTGTTTCTTCATGAATGTCTATAGGTGGAAACATTGTGTCCATAATTCTATGCCTATGGCATTCATTAGTCATTTTATTATCCAAGATTTCCCTTGGATCAGTGACTCTTGGGGTGATCTTATCTATGGCCTCCTCCAAACATGGATGAGTCATGTTTATTAAAGAGATTGGTTTAAGCTCACCGTTTGGATCTAAGCCAAGCTTGGATTCTACCCATAAGGCTTTGTCCTTGTCCATCCATTCTTTAGCAACGACATATGGGTTCTTTATGCATTCGAGCCATTGTCATTGCTCTTCTTGGTAATCCTTGTGGTCTTCATGACTCCTATGCTTTGGTTGTCTTAGTAGATTTCTAGGGTCATCATGAGACTTAGGAGAAAGAGCATAAGAGGGATCATCGGGGTAAAGGATAGGTTGAGAGATGGGTTCAGATAAGACATCTAATATGGTCATAGAAGGGGAGAAGATAGGATTAGTTAAATGACTTAGCCCTCCTTCTATAACATCACTTGACATGCCACCCTTGAGTTCTTCCCAATGTCCTATAGGAGAATAAGGACGTTATCTAAGAGATCCCTTCTTGAGAGGATTTGAATTATATTCCCTCGAAGGTCTCTTGTGAGGCTGGAAGTTTAAGCTTTTCCCACAATCAATATAAAAAATATCATCCTCACAAGAAAATTCAAAAGGTTGAATTTCTTCTTCTTTTAGAGGATTTAGATTCTGGGGTATTGATGGTTTGGGGTTGATAGCTAAATCTTGGGATTGAAGTGGTTGTGATTTGGGTATCAAAACTTGCTCTTCTTGTTTAGGAGATGATCCCTTCTCTTTCTCGAGGAGTTCATTATGAATGCTAGTGCAAGGAGTTTTTGCACTAATCTTATCAAGCATAGACCTTGCTTCACTAGCAAATAGATGAAGGAAAGCTCCTATAGAGGCTGCATCTAGGGATTCCATGGAATCCTTGCTAAGACCTATGTAAAAATGTTGAAGAAGTATAGGGTCTTGAATGGCAAGATCTAGGCCAGTGATGATGAGGTCATTAAAACGATCCCACGATGTGGCAAGAGATTCTTCTTCTAGATGTCTAGAATTTAGAACGTCTTTTCAAAGGCTAACCACTTAAGAGATGGGAAAAATGTAAACAAAATTTAGACCATAACGTTTCTCAATCTCCTTGCATACTTTCTACAGTTTGATTGTACCATTGTTTAGCTCTTCCCATCAAAGAGAATGGAAACAACTTCCATCTTAAGGTCTTGTCAGACATGCCAGCGATACGCAAGCATGCACAGGTTTGTTCAAACTCTTATAGGTGTGAGTATGGGTTTTCATCGCCTTCTCCCATGAAGGATTGATCCTAAATCAGTTGTATTAAACACGAGCACAGCTCATAGCCAGGTGTTAGGATAGGCTCTATAGATTTTGGTGGCTCTAGGTGCACGCTCATAGGTGCAACATATTGATAGATAGGAGTGGAATCCATAATAAAAAGGAAAAGAATAAAATAAAAGAAAGAAGATAAAAGATTAAGCTAGGCTCGTAGTTAATTCAGCAACCGTTTCCCCAGCAACGGCACTAGAAAGCTTGTTGGTATAAATTAATGCACACAGATAAATCTGCAAGCGCACAGATACCGCTGTAGCTTTTACCTGGAAGTATTCCAAGTATCGTATCCATATGGAAATGTGTGAGACTAACTACAGTCTAACCTAACTAAGGATAGCAACAAGGTTAGGATAAACAGGAGCGTAGAGATGATAACTAAGGTTCTCTTGTTCTGACTTCGGTAAGCTATGTCTTCTACTATTCAACTAGGGACATTACTAAGGAAAGACACCTGCAGAGGATGCTTTCCTTCGTAACCAGGTCCTACTTGTCCTACAGACGGGAGGTGGACTACAAAGGATTCAACGAGGCTATAAAAGTCACCCTCGCGAGCTACCATCGATGTAGAATGCAGGGTGCATCCATGATTAACCTAAGTCTAAGCACCATGCTTACACTTATGATTAATACTTTACTCCCCCTATGTAGAGAATAAAGCACTCAAAAGAGTCGCAAACCTGATGAACAATATAAACAAGATGCTTACTTGAATCTAAAGTTGATTACCAGAGAAATCTCAAAGGCAAGCTCAGATAGAACTTGGATCCACCAAGGTACAAGCCATAGAGAGAGCATAGATAGGCCGGCACCTCCTCCATACTCTTCGCTCACTCTCCATCTCACTATTTCTATTTATAAGACTAGATCCTATGGAGGACTAATCTTCTCTTGATAGCTGGCTTTGATCCTAACAAGGAGAATACGAATTAGGGTTTCAGGATGCCTCCTAGGAGGTGGGTAGGGGCAGCTATATATATGCCAAGGTGGAGTAGGAGGCAAGGAATCGAGGTGGAATAAGGGGCAAGGAATCGCCATGTCATCGATCCGCGTCAACTCCCTCAATCACAGTTGGATGAAACGACCTTGATCAATGACAGAGATGGACTCTCAAAGGCGGTGGGAAACCATCACAGAAAGGAGATGTTGACCGGTGGGACCTATAACACCCTAGTGTTAAGCATTGCATTTGTCACTTTCATTTCATGAGCACAAGCATCATCCAAGCATTCATGAGCCTGAGCATATGGAATTTCATCTTATTCTTTACATAGTACCACATGTGATGTTGATTATATACATGCATATCCTTGTGATCATGTGTGACCAATGCAAGAGATGGTTGTGAGGTCACAAAAACACCTTAGACATGTCTAGGATGGTAAATGGAACAATGTTTGTATTCATGATATGGGCCAATTTTGCTTCTAAGTTCTAGTTTACGCAAAATGTTATTTTTCATGATCCTACTTTGACCAAAGTTGAACTATAGCATAAAGTGTTTGCATGGCAGTGGAACCTTAAAAAAAGTTGTAGCTTATCTTATGTGGAACAAACTTTATTTAAGGGTCATGAGCTAATTCAGTGCCTAACACAGTCAAATAGGGCTCACGAGAATCAACAAAATGTTGTTTCTAGACTTAGAAATTTTGCTAAGTCCAAAATGCTGGTTTTAGTTTCAAGTGCACCACTTTGGAGCTTTGTAACTTGCTAAACATGACGAATTAGATGTTACTCCCTAAAGCAAAGTTGGACATCTCACATAGCTCTACAACTTTCACTAATATAGTTTCCACTGATTCACCACGGATTAGGAGTTATGGTGGTGAGAAAATCGAGTTTCAGGTGGTTTCATCTGAACTGAAACTAGCCTTGCCGTGCGCGTCGTGGCCGACAAGCATAGGCCACACGTAGTGCGTGGCGGCCATATGCTAGTGCCGGCCCACCCTGCCGTGCCACAACGGCGAGCACTCGGTTGCCCTCGCTCTCATGCGCTCATTCACTCTATCGCTCTCTCCATCTCGCTCACGCGCGGCTCTAGAGCAGTGCAAAGCGCAGCGCCGCCGCCACCGCGTTGTCGCTGGCCAAGCGCATCACCACCACCGCACCATCACCCAATCCACCTTGCGTGTAGCTCCGCTGTGAGGCGCTCCACCTTCCTGAGCAGCTGGCGCCGCTAGATGAGCACCGGTAAGGCCACATTGTCACGCCGCCGTAGTTGCCATGGCCGTGGTGCGTCGCCGAGCACGAGCTTGCCCGTGGCTAGCCACAACACGTGCATCTCTGCTCAGTCTCTCCCTCATTCGGTGTTCACCGTAGGTCCTTGAATCTAGAGCCACCATCTGTTTTACCGGTACCGCTTCATCGGTGATGGAACACACATCCGCACCATGCGAGCCTCCCATGGCCGCAAGCACACGCTCGCCGCGACCAACCCCAACCGGCCACCCTTAGTCCCCTCTGGTGCCTATTACCGAGTTGCCTTGAGCTATAAATCCATAGCCTATGATGGAGGCAGGTCGCCGATAGCCCCCTCGCCGGAATGGTAAGTGTTGCCGTCGTGCACCGGGAGCTGCCCAGCTCCGCGCACGTGGCCTGACCTCACCGCCGTTCCGTCGTGGATTAGACCTAACCCGAGAGCTCCGCTAGACTCCATGGAAGCCATAGCCATGCTTACCTGACCATGTTGTCACTGGAGATGGTGAGTCCACCACCGTGCGCCGCCACCGAGGCGCCATGCTCGCCGACGAGATAGCTCCGGCGAACTGCTAAGCCAACTAAGGCACCAGTCGACGCGGGATGTCGAGTAGGTCACGATGGTGAAGACGATACCGACGGTGAGCTCGTCGTCAGCGAGCTCCGGCCGGTCAGAGCTGTCCTCTACTCCTGTGTCACTAACAGGTGGGACCCATTGACCTACGGGCCCCCGCTGTCAGTCGTAGTGGGTGCACTGGACCGGGTGCACCTAACAGCTGAGCTCGATTTGAAATTCGATTTTCTTTATTTATTATTCTAGATTTTGTAGCAAACTTCAAAAATTCATATCTAGAGATAGGAGTGTCCAAATTGAGTGATTCAAATTTTGTTGGATTCTTTATAAAGTGTACTATTTGATAAAAATATGAAACCTAATGTTTGGGATATTATTCTTGGGGAATTAAATTGAGCTAAATAAGTGCTTTTAAATTTGTTTCTATCTTGTAAAATGGATATCTTGAGCTAGGGAAGTGGAAAAATTGCCATTCCAATTTTACTGGTCTTGTGTTGACATGCTCTAGCTAGGAAAAATGCTAAAACTATAGTAGGTATACTTGGAATATTGTTTTCCGATTTAACCTTGATTAATTGCTAGTTTCTAGTGAAAATAAATGGCGTAAAAATACATAACTTATGATCATGCAAATTTTTACACAGTGTTATGGTGCTAGTATGAAAGTAAGAAAAATATGAAATCTGTTGTTTCACACTTTTCACTAGGCTAAACTATTTTTGCTAAAATAAGCCTATGCTACTTGTCATTTTTGTAGAGATGGCTATGCTTATCCAAATGGAATGAAATTTGTACTATAGACTTTTGGTGTCACATGTAGGCTACTGTAATTTTCTCAGAATTGACTGTGCAATTTTGATATATGTTCCTTGTTTCACCTTAGTGTCCAAATAAATTAATAAAGGCATTTAAATAATTTATTTGGGGTTGACCATTATGTTTTCTAAAGTGTATATGATGTCTATGAACTGGTGGTATCATTGTTTGTGCCCAGATTTGATTGCTTGTATGCAGTGAAATATTAATTGCTCTATAATTCAATTATAGTGACTGTTTTGGACAATTTCTGTTGTTAAGTAAATTGCATGGGTAAAATGATGTTTGTTGTGAATATTATCAGTAACAAAGTTGTAGATAACTTACTTATCTTTCTTGTGTCAAATTTTCATGGCAATAGGCAAAAAGGTTTGAGAGTTATAGCTGTTGGAAGTTGGTCTCTAGAAATGCTTATTCACTGGAATTTCTAGACAAATCTAGGAAATTGCTTTTTTTACCTTTATAGCCATTGAATCATCTTGAGATGACTATAATAAAGTTGTAGGAAGTTTTATTAGCTTTCTAGAAAGTCTAAGATCATAGTATTTGGTTGAGTAGAACTCTAGATATGGCCAAAATAAGTAGCTGTTGTTTACAGTCCAAGAAATGACTAAGTCAAATTATAATTGTTTGTCTTATGTGATGCTTGTATAGATGCTTAGGCTAATTGAGATTAGTTGTTAGCTACAGGTTCTAAGCCTCTTATTGATGATGAACAACTTTATCTTAGTTTACTAGAACTTGGTGAGTGTATGTTTCTTGTACTATAGAAGAGACATGCACCTACTCAGTAAAGATCGACTAGAAGAAAGTTATATATCTACTTGGTCAACGAATGTTAAACTTATTATACATCTTGCGAATAACTATGCTCATGCGTATACACTTCATCACATCATCTCATCTCTTATGCATTCATGATACTCATTTGTGCATATGCATGCAATAGGTTCCCCGGAAGGAGTGACCCTACTTGAGTTCAAACCCGAGCGTCAGGAGGAGCAACAGGTAGCCTGGGAGCAAGATATTCAGGCAGAAGGAGGAGTCAATGTGGAAAATCTTCCTGAGTGTCCTGATCACCAACCTTCCTCATTTCTTAAAGGCAAGCCCCGGAACATTCTAAGCCTCCTATGTTTTCTAAATATCAACTTGAGTCCATTTATGTTGACGCATTAAGTACTAGGGGTTGATTGGAACCACTTGCCGCATATACTTTCCTTGTCGAGACAAATATATCTTGAATCCTTTGTAGGTCTAGGATCAAATATATGCTTAGCCATGCTTAGTCCGGTAGAAGTCGGGTGATTTACTGTCACCTACAAGATATCAGTAGATATCTGATCATGGTTGGCTATAATTGCTATCGTAGAAATAACCATGTGTTGATGAATAAAAGGAGACCAGGTGAGATTGTGATAGAGAAGCAACAAGGCATGGAGGTCTTGGTGCCTATTTATCCCCATCTGTGTCGGTTAAGGACCGATTCGCTATACGTCCTCATGTCATGTTGAACGCATGCCTAGCACTTAGTTGGCCAGATAAGCCGTTCTGACCACGAAGCCGAGTAGCTCAACTCAGGCCAAGACCCGGTAAGTGAAAGTGCGCACACTGGAGGAAGTAAGGATGTGCGGGGAGCCAGTGGCGTGATTCCAAGGGAAGGCCAGGCCTGAACTTCCTGGCAGACTGGTAGTATCCTTGAGGGTGCGACACTGATCGGACCCGCGACTGTACCTAAGTTGTACCAAAGGTAACCCGATGTGACTCCAACGGGGGAAGTATGGGTTTGTGTTAGGAATAACTTCCTAGCTGGTTGGAATACATTTGAGTCGCCGTCTCTCCTAGATAGTGAGAACTTGACTAAGCAGCGGCAATGTAGCATTAATTGATGGAACTTTATGGTTATGTTGATGCTCAAATTAATACACCGGATATGGTTACTAATGCTTGTTAGCTTAATCACATGATTGCTCTAGTACAGGTGCTAATCTCGAGATGCTTAATTGAATAGGTATTCAATTTGATGCTAAAGATATTAAATCTCCAAGTCATGTTACTTAAGCTTTTATGCAAAATGTTGTCAAGCTAACTGCACCGATAAAGCCTTGCATACTCCTTGGTGTCATATTATTTCTGGATTACGATGGTTAAGTCTATCTGAGTACATTCTCGTACTCAGGGTTTATTCCCTCTTGTTATAGATGATATGATGTATCATGGGTACTGTAAGAACTGCCTTCATCCTATCGTGGATGAGGACTAAACCGTGGGGCATGGTACTCCTAAGTTATCCTCTCTGTTATGCTTTTGCTAGAAATGACCGTAGTATTGGCATGTATTTGAACTAAGTGTGATGTTGATGTCAAACTACTATGCTTCTGCTATTTGAACTTCGTTTGTAATAACTATGTGAACTCTGATGTATGTGAGATACTTGTGGACCATTTGCGAACTGTGATGTAACATGTGACTTGTTATGTTGAATCATGTATGATCTTGGCTTGTATGTTGGTTGGTTTGAGATCCTTTGAGATTTCATCGGACTACCGGGTTTATATGGGCTCAAGTATGATAGTTTGATCGCTTCGGTGATTGCTATTGTACTTGTGCTCTTATAAATTGGATGGTTCTGTTATAGCTGGCATTGGAGCAAGGTTCAACACTAAACTTGTCATATGGGTATTTAAAACAAAGGTTTTGTTTTATAAAATCAGTTTGACAACTTATAGCTATATATAGGTGTGTTAAAATCTAAATTTTTAAATTTAGAGTGTGCAAGTGGTCACATCCTTTATGCCCAGTTAAGGACTATCAGGTGGCTAAATAAGTACTAACATGGGGGTTTTTACTTTCGTCGTCCATACGGCGTGCTATTGTATGGATGCCATTCACTTGAGTGGTAATGTATGGATCAATTGCTTCTACGCCCAAGGTATGAGTGGCAAGACCGCAAGGGTGAGCATGCAGTCTAAAGGGAGAGGTAACTTTGGTATTGCGGTATATATATGTTATATATATATACTAAGGTATTTAATTGTGGGTTAGCTTTGATATGGCTTTAGATGCATATTTATAGGTATGAATGGCACGTATTTACTTTCGGGTAGCTTTGATACAGAAGTATATGTATGGGTATATATATATGGAAGTATTTAGTTGCAACCTAGAGCTCAGATTTATATTTTGGCATATATAATTGTTGTGTTGGGCTGAAATGAAATTCTTGTGCAGGTACACTAACAGCGAAATGTGTAGCTTGATTAGTTACATATATGGAGGGAACGTATGTATGCCACCTTGTATGTTGTTAGAATTTTAAATTTTTCCTAAGATTCATGAGGACGTATGGAACATGCATTTATCATGTTCACTCATGCATTTACATTCTTGCATTCCTCCCTCCCTTATAATTGCTTACCCCATTCATTAAATTTTTTCTCATGTATGATATCCTCTCACAAGAGTTGCACACTTTGCTACAGATGGTAACATCAGGAGGCCCGCCTCATAGTGACACATTCCTGTCTATGTTTGGCACTCCTACCTTGCTGTGGAGGGTGCTAAACTTAGTTGGGTACGCTAAGCCACCCCACTACTTCTAGAGGGAAGTGGTAGCTGAGGGGCAGCCGTGGTATGATGTGCGGGTGACCATTCCAGCCCGTGCAGACAATCCACAGTGGCAAGGTTGGAGTATTCAGTTAGATGGGTAGTCTCCTTGGGAAGGTGCCCAAGTGGTAGCTTTGGAGGCACTGAGTGAGATCTGTCAGGAGTTTGGTGATGAGCTCATCAACGGTCTAGCCAGAACCTTTCTCCGGGTGGATCCGTCGGTGACCGCTTCGATGCAGTCGGGCGGCAATGCACTGGTGAGAGACCGTGATGAGTGAGCAGAGAGCTCTAGTGCTGCTATAAGCGCTATGTTCGCTGTCCTAAAGATGTTCTACTCCCACCAAGATAGCTACATCAGTTGCATGATAGAGCTCCAACGAGCATAGGCCGCGCAACGCCAACTACGAGGGCGTGTGCACAGGCATCAAAGGGTAGCTAGAGAGGCTCAGTAGGAAACCGATAATGCTATTATAGCTTTGGAAGCTCGCTGGGTTTAGTTGGTGAATGCTGTTGTAGAAAGAGATGTAGCTAGCGCAGAGATACAGGACATCCATGTTGTGAGGGACGAGGTCATTCACCTTGCTGAGGCTAGGGAGGTAGCTAGAATCTAGACTATGTTTTAGGTTGCTAGGCAGGCAATAGAGTTTGATCGTAGAGAGCAGGAACTCATACACCAGATTGAGGAGCTTCAGCTGGATGTTCATTGTCTCAACAACATGGTGAACCTAGTTCTTCCTCTAGCTCTAACGGTGGAAGAAGATCCCAATGTGTTGATTGCTGAGGATGATGGCATGGTGGTGGACGTCGAGGATGAGCCTGAGGAGGAGGAGGTCAAGCCTTTTGAGGACGACCATGATGATGATGTGTCTAACATCGACAGCGACCACTTCGAGGCATAGCTTAGCTATAGTACCTAGCTAGATGCGCTATCTCTCTATATTCGATCCTTTATGTAATGAACTCATAATTTAGGTTTTGATCTCATTATGTACTCCTTTGATGTAATCTCGGAACCTTGCATGTTTAATCCATGTCGTTGTTGAACCTTAATAAATGTCCAGTTTGTGTGCTGGCAAGCATTTGGCATGTACGGGAATGCATCGCATGATCGCTAAGTAATATAATTGGTGATGTTGTGTTGTGGAAATAAATTATTATGCCTCTGTTTTATTGTATGAATGTAAATTCTCTCTAGTAAATTTAGTTTGGCATAATTATATATTTCCTCTACAATTTTTCTGACATCATCAATAATTACTTGTGGTTGCAATTCTGTAGATGACGTGCAATCAAAGGGGAGCTAGTGGAGATGATGCGGGTGGTAGTGGTTCCCGTGGCAATGATATTGAGGACCTCCCACCACCACCGCATCCCACGCTAGCGGAGATGATGGCCCAACTCATGGAAACCGAATGTTCCATGGGAGAAGTGTTGCGCGGTCTTGCGTAGAATGCCGGCCATGGACGGGGAAGGGACCAATGTCAAGGGCCTGAACCTAACTAGTTCTACGATTTTAAGGACTTTCTTGACACCAAACCTCCTATCTTTAAAGAAGCAGAGGAGCCATTGCAGGCAGATGAATTGCTGAATACAATTGAACAGAAGTTCTATCTCTTAAGGGTCACGGAGCACATGAAGGCAGAGTATGCATCACACCAGCTGCAGGGGCTTGCAGGCATTTGGTGGAGTCATCATCGATCCACTTTTCTTGATAATGCTCAAATTACCTAGAACCAGTTTAAGGCCGCATTTAGGGGACATTATATTCCCCCCGGGTCTTATGAGCATGAAGCATATAGAATTCATGAAGCTGACATAGGGTACCAAGAGCCTAACTAAGTATCTGCATGCCTTTAACAATCTATCAAGGTATGCCATAGAGTTTGTTGACACTGATGCAAAGAAGATTGCTAGTTTCAAGAGGGGGCTTAGTCCGAAGCTGATGAAGACTCTAACTAATAGCAAGTGTGCCACTTTCAATGAGTTTGTTAGTGATGCTTTAACTCAGGAGAATCAGAACAACATCTATTCAGCATCTAAGAGTTGTAAGAGAGCTTATGAGCAGGTTTATCTCAGTCAAAAGCTCCTATTGCTATGATACCTTAGTTCCGCGCACCTGCTCCAAAGTATAGACCACCTCATAAGAAGGTACAGACTAGTCAGACCTAGAAAGTGTATCACAAGGCCTTTTCTTTTGCTCTACCAAAGGGTAGTACAGGACAAGGAAGCTCTAGCGTTCCACCTAGCAACATGCCATGCTAGAACTGCAACAAGCCTAGCAATTAGGGAAGAAATTGCCCCTATCCCAAGAAGAACAACAACTAGAAGTAGGCTAATCCAAATACATGATAGGGACACATGCACTATACCACTCTAGAAGAGATCCCTTCAGGTGAAGTTGTTACTGTGGGTACATTTCTTGTGAACGAACACCCTGCTGTTGTTTTGTTTGATTTGGGAGCTTCACATTCATTTATGAGTCAAACATTTGCATCCAAGCATGATCAGAGGTAGTTACTATAGATAAGGGTGGTTATTGCATAATTGCAGCCAAAAATAATATCTCTACCAAGCAAATAGTTAGAGATGTGCGCATCTCAATAAGCAACCGAGAGTATACCTTAGATATTGTAGTATTGCTAGGGTAGGGGATAGATGTAATCTTGGGTATGAAATGGATGAGTGGCCATGGAGTTCTCATTGACACTTTGACTAGAACCATCATGTTGAGGGAACCCCAGAGTAACAATGCTTTCCTAGTGCCACTTCCTTGGAGTTTTGATCTCCAAAACTTAGCCCGTGCTATTCAGACCACGACCCTCCTTGATATTCCGGTGGTATGTGAGTTTTTGGATGTGTTTCCAGATGAATTGTCCAGGTTGCCACCCGACAGGGATGTAGCGTTTAATATTGAGTTATTACCAGGTACAACACCCATCTCTCGGAGGCCATATAGAATGCCACCAAATGAGCTAGCCGAGCTTAAGGTTCAATTGCAAGAGCTTTTAGAGAAAGGTCTCATTCGACCTAGCTCATCTTTGTGGGGTTGTCTCGCCTTATTTGTGAAGAAGAAAGACAAATCCTTCTAGATGTGCGTGGACTATCGACCACTTAATACCATAACGGTCAAGAACAAGTATCCTTTGCCTCGAATTGATATCTTGTTTGATCAGTTGTTAAGGGCTAAGGTGTTCTCCAAGATCAATTTGAGATCTGGTTACCATCAGATTAAAATCAGGCCAGAAGATATACCTAAGACTGCTTTCTCCACGAGGTATGGCCTGTGTGAGTATTTGGTCATGTCCTTTGGGCTGACAAATGCTCCTGCATATTTCATGTATCTAATGAATTCGGTGTTCATGCCTGAGCTAGATAAATTCGTGGTTGTGTTCATCAATGACATTCTGGTCTATTCAGAAAACGAGGAGGTTCATGCAGGGCACCTGAGAGTTGTTCTAACCAGGCTAAGGAAACATAAGTTGTATGCTAAGTTTAGCAAGTGTGAATTTTGGCTTTGGAAGGTACCTTTTCTAGGGCATGTGCTATCAGAAAATGGTATCTTTGTAGAGCCCTCTAAGGTGCAAGAAATTATGGATTGGAAGGCCCTGACTTTAGTTCACGAAGTTCGGAGTTTTCTTGGTTTAGCAGGTTACTACCGTCGATTCATTCCGGACTTCTCTAGAATCGCCAAGCCAATGACAAGATTATTTTAGAAAGATGAGAAGTTTGTGTGGACTCTAGAGTGTGAAGCTGTTTTTCACACTTTACGAACTTTGTTGACTTCAGCTCCTATTTGGGCACAACCTGATATCAAGAAACCTTTTGATGTGTTTTGTGATGCATCAGATACCGGTTTGGGATGTGTTCTTATGTAGGAAGGCCTACTCATTGCTTATGCCTCAGGTCAGCTGAGGAAGAATGATGTCAATTACCCAACCCATGACTTAGGATTAGCAGTGGATGTCCATGCATTGAAAATTTAGAGACACTATTTGCTTAGCAATGTGTGTCATATTTACATAGATCATAAAAGTCTTAAGTATATCTTCACTCAACCCGAATTGAATATGAGACAGAGAAGATGGCTGGAATTGACCAAAGATTATAATTTAGAAGTACATTATCATCCTGGCAAAGCGAATGTTGTTGCAGACGCTTTAAGCAGAAAGTCTCATTGCAATTCTCTGTTAGAAGATGGCTTCAATTTGTTACATCCTGCTGTGCTGCACAATATTATGATCAGTTGTTCTCTTGAGAGCAAGATCATCGAGCTTCAGAAGACCGATCCAGGTGTGTTCCACATCAAAAGAAAAATGAAAGAGCAAGAAACTAAGCATTTCAGGATAGATGAGAACGGTATTGTTTACACCAAAATTTGGGAAGAACGTGGGAACTCGAAGTTTCTAGGATTGTGTCATCAAGGAATCGATTAGATGTGAATCGGTATCAGCTAATTTAGATGTGAGATCAGAATCGGCTATTTTATGGATGATGTCAGCAGACAGTGTCAATGGGCTATGCTTGAGTGGCGCTAGGAAGATGTGTTGGATTTTATAAATAAGGAAAATTATGGTCTAGGTTATTATTAAGTTAGGAAGATTTCTTTTATTCCAAGAATTGTAATGAGTCGTATTTAAGTAGGATTCATGTTTAGGTTTTGGGTATAAAAATTAGACCCTGGTTATTATCAAAGACGAACACTCAATCAATATAATCTTTTTGGCTTTCGCCATCGCATTAGGAGTTGGAGTACTGTAGATCTCGGTGAGTTCTTCAGCAAACAGGGCTACATTGACTGATCAACCTCCAGCTTGCTTGTGACTATCGTCAGGACTTGTATTATGCTTGTAAAGCTACATCGGCTGATTGATCTTTTATGGGCCATAATATAAGTTAGTTATCGATCTGTATTATAGTTTGTAAGGTTGCATCAGCTGATTGATCTCTTACGAATCATAATATAGATCAAAGTTATTGATCCTGTGTTAAATAACTTGTTGTTTAATACAATATCATTAGTTATCGAATCTGCTAAGGTTAGTAAGATTTTCCTTATTGTTTTTGGTTATTCACCAATTATCGATCTTGCTATAATTAATGTTTCATTAATTATAACAAAATCACCTGATTGAGATAGAGATAGATCGGTATCATATCATCTTAATTGGTCGTCCTTTGATCTGGTCATGCATCAAATCTTATAATTGATGGCTTAATTCTGCTAGATCGGTTGTTTTATCTTTATTCCAGTCAAACATAGTATGCATCCAAAGACATGTTTCAATCTTGAATAAATTATTTAGTTAATGAGATGTAATCTAATGACACCACCATAGTTGCATCGATCTGGTCGAACCTTACTAGTAAGACTTTAGATTAGAAATTATCGATTAGTGGTCTTGTTCATGATCAAGATATGTACTCTGTTTGTTTGCTATGACTGCATCGGCTATTTTAGCCGATTTGCCTATACTCTCACGCATATAGCGTGTTTTCATGAATCTGTCAACATATAGATGATTTTATAGATTCTTTGGCTTTAGTTTATTATCATTATCATAGCTGCATTGATCCGATCGAACCTCACTGTTGATGATAATAGATTAGACTTAAAGTTGTTTGTAGAATCATTTATATTATACAGTCAATTTGTTTGCATGTTATATTCTTTTCATCAAACTTATTGGCTCGACGCTTTATATCAATCATGTTCCATTTAGCCAAAGATGTTTTCTGATGTGCCATGAGCATCGGTTATTTTGATTTGTATCATCATCATTTAATATTAGCCGATAATCCTTGATTTAAAGATTCTCGTTTCATGGATACGCTGGATATCGACTATTTAGTCGATAGCCTCATTGAATCAGCTATCTAGCTATACATTTGGAACTGTTTGGTGCAACACCGACATGTTCCACCTTAAATTACTGATAAGATTTTCTCTCCTTGTCAATTGCAGGCCAAATTGACTCGCATGTCATTGGGTTTTTAGAATCGGTTGGTTCTATGTTGAAGCCAAGCAGATCTCTAGTCTCGTTCCACTTAGATCTTCTGGCTTGCTGTGTGTTGATCACATCGCCACATTTTTTGTCAACAGGTGTTCTATGGTTTAAAGATAGGCTGGTAGTGTTGAAGGATAAGGAACTTAGAAACCACATCTTAGGTGAGGCTCACTCTTCTAAACTGTCCATTCATCTAGGTAGTAGTAAAATATATCAGGACTTGAAGACCCATTTTTGGTGGACCAAAATGAAGAAGGAAATTGCAGCTTATGTTGCTAGATGTGATAATTGTTGTCAAGTCAAGGCTTTTCATTTGAAACCTGCTGGACAGCTCCAACCACTGTCTGTTCCAGGTTGGAAGTGGGAAGAAGTTAGTATGGATTTTATTGTTAGACTTCCACCTACTCATAAGAATTTTGATTCCATATGGGTGATTGTGGATTACCTAACCAAGTCTGCACATTTCATTCTAGTCAGAACCAACTACCGACCACATGAGTATGCTAAGTTGTATTTCTCCCACATAGTACGTCTACATGGCGTGCCAAGAACCATTGTGTCTGATAGAGGGCCTTAGTTCACTACTCGTTTTTAGGAACATTTCCACAAGATGTTAGGCACCAACTTAGTCAGAAGTTCTACCTATCACCCTTAGACCTCCGGGCAAACTGAACATGTAAATCAAATATTAAAAGACATGTTGAGAGCTTATGTCATCTCTTCAAAGGGTTCATGGGAAAAGTGGCTACCTTTAGCTTAGTTTCCTACAACAATAGTTATCAAGAGAGTATTAAGATGGCTCCTTTTGAAGCTTTGTATGGCCATAAATGTAGAACTCCTTTGAATTGGGTTGAACCCAGAGAGAGAAGATACTATGGTATTGATTTTGTCAAAGAGGCTGAAGAGTAGGTGAATATCATTCAACAACATATTGAAGCCGCTCAATCAAGGCAGAAGAATTATGCCGACAAGAGAAGAAGACCCATTGATTTTGAAGTAGATGATTATGTATACCTGAAAGTGTCACCAATGAAAAAGGTACAACGGTTTGGTGTGAAAAGAAAGCTTGCACCTAGATATGTAGGTCCATATCCAATCATTGAGAAAAGCAGAAGAGTAGCCTACAAGATCTAGTTACCTCTAGAAATGAGGGCTATCTTCAACATTTTTCATGTATCCCAATTAAAGAAATGCTTACGTGTTCCCGAAGAAAGATTGGAGGTTAGAGATATCAAGTTAAAATTGGATCTAGCCTATGAAGAGAAGCCGATGCAAATCATAGATAGCAAGGATAGAGTAACTCAAAACCATGTGATCAAGTTTCACAAAGTGATGTGGAGTAATCATGGAAGTGAAGTGGATGCAACATGGGAAAGGGAGGATTATCTACGAGAGGTTTATCCAACTTTCTATGAAAAATGGTAGGTCTTTCAAAACTTAGGATGAGATTTCTATAAGGGGAAGGGACTGCAACACCCTAGTGTTAAGCATTGCATTTGGCACTTGCATTTCATGAGCACAAGCATCATCCAAGCATTCATGAGCATGAGCATATGAAATTTCATCTTATTCTTTACATATTATCACATGTGATGTTGATTATATACATGCATATGCTTGTGATCATGTGTGACCAATGCAAGAGATGGTTGTGAGGTCACAAAAACACCTTAGACATGACTAGGATGGTAAATGGAACAATGTTTGTATTCATGACATGGGCCAATTTTGCTTCTAAGTCCTAGTTTGCTCAGAATGTCATTTTTCATGATTGTACTTTGACCAAAGTTGAACTATAACATAGAGTGTTTGCATGATAGTGCACCCTTAATAAAAGTTGTAGCCTATCTTTTGTGGAACAAACTTTATTCAAGGCTAATGAGTTAATGCAGTGCCTAACATGGTCAAATAGGGCTCACAAGAATCAACAAAATGCTATTTCTAGACTTAGAAATTTTGCTAAGTCCAAAATGCTGATTTCAGTTTCAAGTGCACCACTTTGGAGCTTTGTAACTTGCTAACCATGACGAATTAGAGGTTACTCCCTAAAGCAAAGATGGTCATCTCACATAGCTCTACAACTTTCACTAATATAGTTTCCACAGATTCACAATGGATTAGGAGTTATGGTGGAGAGAAAATCGAGTTTCAAGCGATTTCATCCGAACTCAAACCGGCCTTGCCACGCGCGTCATGGCTGACGGCGCAGGCCGCGCACACCATGTGGCACCATACGCCGGTGCCAACCCACCCTGCCATACCACAACGGTGAGCACTCGGTCATCCTCGCTCTCACGTGCTCATTCACTCTCTCGCCCTCTCCATCTGGTTCACGCGTGGCTCCAGAGCGGAGCAAAGCGCAGCGCCGCCGCCGCCACGTCGTAGTTGGCCAAGCGCGTCACCACCGCCACACCGTCACCCAATCCACCTCACACATAGCTCCACCATGAGCTGCTCCACCTTCCTGAGCAGCTAGCGCTACTAGACAAGCACTGGTAAGGCTACATTATCGCGCCGCCATCACTGCCATGGCCATGGTGCGCCACCGAGCACGAGCTCACCCATGGCCAGCCACAACCCGTGCATCTCCTCTCTCTCTATCCCTCATCTGATCTTCACCATAGGTCCTAGAAGCTAGAGACACCATCCATTTAACTGCTACCGCTTCGTCGGTGATGGAACACACATCGACACCATGCGCGCCCACCATGGCCGCAAGAATACGCTCGCCACGGCCAACCCCAACCGGTCACTGTTAGTCCCCTCTAGTGCTGATTACTGAGTCACCTTGAGCTCTAGATCCATAGCCTATGATGGAGGCAGGTCATCGATAGCCCCCTCGCTGGAATGGTAAGCGCCGCCGCCGTGCACCGGGCACCGCCCAGCTCCGCGCACGCAGCCGTACCTCACCGCTGCTCCACCGTGGCTTAGACCTAACCCGATAGCTCCACTAGAGTCCGTGGAAGCCATAGCCATGCGTACCTGGTCGTGTCATCACCGGAGACGGCGAGTCCACCACCGCGTGCCACCACCGAGCTGCCATGCTCACCGGCAAGATAGCTCCAGCGAACCGCTGAGCCAACCAATGGCACCAGTCCACATAGGATGTCGAGTAGGTCACGATGGTGAAGACGCTACCGTCGGCGAGCTTCGACCATTCAGCGTCGTCCTCTGCTCCTATGTCGCTGATGGGTGGGACCCATTGACCTACAGGCCCCCACTGTCAGTTGTAGTGGGTGCACTAGACTGGGTGCACCTAGCAGTTGAGCTCGATTTGAAATTCGATTTTCTATATTTATTATTCCAGATTTTATAGCAAAATTCAAAAATTCATATCTAGAGCTAGGAGTGTCCAAATTGAGTGATCCAAATTTTGTTGGATTCTTTATAAAGTGTACTATTTGATAAAAATATGAAACCTTGTGTTTGGGATATTTTTCTAGGGGAATTAAATTGAGCTAGATAAGTGCTTTTAAATTTGTTTCCATCATGTAAAATGCATATCTTGAGCTAGGGAAGTGCAAAAATTTTCATTTCAATTTTATTGGTCTTGTGTTGACATGATCTAGCTAGGAAAAATGCTAAACCTATAGTAGATATACTTGGAATATGGTCTTCCTATTTAACCTTGATTAATTGCTAGTTTCCAGTGAAAATAAATGGGGTAAAAATACATAACTTATGATCAGGCAAATTTTTACACAATGTTACGGTGCTAGGATGAAAGTAAGAAAAATATGAAATCTGTTGTTTGACACTTTTCACTAGGCTAAACTATTTTTGCTAAAATAAGCTTATGCAACTTGTCATTTTTGTAGAGATGGCTATTCTTATCCAAATGGCATGAAATTTGTACAGTAGACTTTTGGTGTCATATGTAGGCTACTGTAATTTTCTCAGAATTACTGTGCAATTTTGATATATGTTCCTTATTTCACCTTAGTGTCCAAATAAATTAATAAAGGCATTTAAATAATTTATTTGGGCTTGACCATTATGTTTTCTAAAGTGTATATGATATCTATGAACTATTGGTACCATTGGTTGTACCTAGAATTAATTGCTTGTTTGCAGTGAAATATTATTTTTTCTATAATTCAATTATAGTGACTGTTTTGGATAATTTCTGTTGTTAAGTAAATTGCATGGGTAAAATGATGTTTGCTGTGAATCTTGTCAATAACAAAGTTGTAGCTAACTTACTTGTGTCAAATTTTCATGGCAATATGCTAAATGGTTTGAGAGTTATAGCTATTGGAAGTTGGTCTTCAGAAATGCTTATTCTCTAGAATTTCTAGATAGATCTAGGAAATTGCTTTTTTGACCTTTATAGACGATGAATCATCTTGAGATTACTATAAGAAAATTGTAGGTAGTTTTATAAGCTTTCCAGAAAGTCCAAGATCATAGTATTTGGTTGAGTAGAACTCCATATATGGCCAAAATAATTAGCTGTTGTTTATAGTCTAGGAAATGACTAAGTCAATTTGTAGTTGTTTATCTTATGGGATGCTTGTGTAGATCCTTAGGCTAATTGAGATTAGTTGTTAGCTATAGGTTCTAAGACTCTTACTGATGATGAACAACTTTACCTTAGGTTACTAGAACTCGGTGGGTGTGTGTTTCTTGTACTATAGAAGAGATATGCACCTACTCAGTAAAGATCGACTAGAAGAAAGTTTTACATCTACTTGGTCAATGAATGTTAAACTTATCATACATCTTGTGGATAACCATGCTCATGTGTATACACTTCATCAGGTCATCTCGTCTCTTATGCATTTATGATACTCATTTGTGCATATGCATGCAATTGGTTCCCCGGAAGGAGTGACGCTACTCGAGTTTGAACCCGAGCGTTAGGAGGAGCAACAGGCTGCCCAGGAGTAGGAGGTTCAGGAAAAAGGAGGAGTCAATGTGGAAGATATTCCTGAGTGTGCTGATCACTAACCTTCCTCATTTTTGAAAGGAAAGCCCTAGAGCATTCTAAGCCTCCTATGGTTTCTAGATATCAACTTGAGTCCTTTTATGTTGATGCATTAAGTACTAGGGATTGATTGGAACCACTTGCTACATATACTTTCCTTGTCCAGACAAATATATCTTGAATCCTTTGTAGGTCCAGGATCAAATATATGCTTAACCATGCTTAGTCCGGAAGAAGTCGAGTGATTTCCTGTCACCTACAAGATATCGGTAGATATCTGATCACGGTTGGCTATAATTGCTATCGTGGAAATAACCATGTGTTGATGAATAAAAGGAGACCGGGCGGGATTGTGATAGAGAACCAACAAGGCATGGAGGTCTTGGTGCCTATTTATCCCTATTTGTGTCGATTAAGGACCGATTCGTTGTACGTCCTCTTGTCATGTTGAACGCATGCCTAGCACTTAGTTGGCCGGATAAGCCGTTCCGACCATGAAGCCGAGTAGCTCAACTCAGGCCGGGACCCGGTAAGTTAAAGTGCGCACACTGGAGGAAGTAAGGATGTGCGGGAAGCTAGTGGCATGAGTCTAAGGGCAGGCTGGGCCTGAACTTCCTGGCAGACTAGTAGTATCCCAAAGGGTGCGGCGTTGATCAGACCCACGATTGTACCTAAGTTGTACCAAAGGTGACCCGACATGACCCCGATGGGGGAAGTATGGGTTTGTGTTAGGAATAACTCCCTAGTTGGTTGGAATCAATTTGAGTCACCATCTCTCCTAGATAGTGAGAACTTGACTGAGCAGCAACAACGTAGCATTAATTGATGGAACTTGCTGGTTATGATGATGCTCAAATTAATACATCGGATATGGTTACTAATGCTTGTTAGCTAATCACATGATTGCTCTAGTATAGGTGCTAATCTGGAGATGCTTAATTGAATAGGTATTCAATTTGATGCTAAAGATATTAAATCTCCAAGTTATGTTACTTGAGCTTTTATGCAAAATGTTGTCAAGCTAACTCCACCAATAAAGCCTTGCATACTCTTTGGTATCATATTATTTTTGGTTTACGACGGGTAAGTCTAGCTGAGTATATTCTCGTACTCAGGGTTTATTCCCTCTTGTTACAGATGATATGATGTATCATGGGTACTGTAAGAACTGCCTTCATCCTATCGTGGATGAGGACTAAACCATGGGGCATGGTACTCCTAAGTTATCCTCTCTATTATGCTTTTGCTGGAAATGACCGTAGTACGGGCATGTATTTGAACTAAGTGTGATGTTGATGTCAAACTACTTTGCTTTCGCTATTTGAACTTTGTTTGTAATAACTATGTGAACTCCGATGTATGTGAGATACTTGTGGACCATTTGTTAACTGTGATGTAACATGTGACTTGTTATGTTGAATCATGTATGATCTTGGCTTGTATGTTAGTTGGTTTGAGATCCTTCGTGATTTCATTGGACTACCGGGTTTATATGGGCTCAAGTATGATAGTTTGATCGCTTCGGTGATTGCTATTGTACTTATGCTCTTATAAATTGGACAGTTCTGTTACAGGACCCATAGGCCGACCAGCCTACAGGTGGGGCTAGCCTATGTGTCTCTATGATAAGTGGGCCCCACCCTCTAGTGGAAGCTTCTAGACTCTGTCTTGAGTTGTTTTCTGTAGGTTTCACGAGCCAAATCTCTTTCTAATGTCAGTTTGCTTGTTTAGAGAGTATGACGGTGGTCCTAGGGGCTGTTTTCTGGATAGATCCTCCTGCATTCACATATTCACCAAAGCTCATGGAATTCATTAGTTTAAACCCCTAGACCTATGTTTGGTGATGGAATTAAGTATATATGTTGGTTATATTGATGGTTTATAAATGATGTTAATGACCACCAACAATAGGAAAACCTCAAGGTGTCTTAATATGACATCAGGAGGTTCGTTCTTGCATGTCTCCACCAATTCATGGAGAAGCATTCTTGCTAAAATATTAGAGAAGACCCCTGAAGAAGTAGGAAAGAAACCGTTAGAGGAGGAATCCCAAATAGCTGAACCAGAACCTTTGCATAACCCATCACCAACTTCAGCTATCCCAAATCCTAAACCACCGAAAAAGGAGGAAACTCTAATTTCGGATTTCATGCTAGAATTCGAGGATGAACATTTTGATGAATATGGAAACACATCGAATTACCATACCATGAGCAGACCCTAGAAGTCTAGGAAATCATCATTGCATGAAGAACCTTTATAGCCTTCTGAGGAAGCTTTCCTTAAAAAGACCACGAAAGAGCTAGTGTCTATTATAAGCAATGAATGGCTAGAAGAATCAAAGGTTTCCTCTGATATGATTCATTTAGACTCACCTTCTATTTCCATTCATTGCTAGATCAACAAAGCCCCTTCGATGCTCTTTATAATCTAGTTGTGGGTGTTAATATCATGTCTGCATCTTTTGCTCATGATTTATTGAAACACATGCCATTAACCCCAACAACAAAGTTATTGAAAAGTCTTTCAGGACACATTCTCCCAAGTTTGGGGATACTTTATGTCCTCCCTGTCTAGGTAAAAGGAACCAAAGTTCATTTGAGCTTCTATATCTATGATATCATGGAGTTCTACCTGTTGATAGGACAACCAATTGAAAGACTTATCCAAGAAGGACAGACGGGGAAGTTGAATATAAGACTCGAAAAAATCTTTAAACTCTCTATACCCATTACTCATTCTCTAAATGCTAAGACCAAGCCAATTTTTAAGGAAGACCCAATGGAAGAGGTTAAGGTTGCATCTCTTAATGATTTGATCGAACCCAACCTTGAAGGTGATGCCCAATTCTTCATCGAGGAGGAAGAAGAAAATCCTATGGAGACTGAACCTTTAGATGAATTGCTGGAACCACCTAAGCCCACCATTGAGCTTAAACCCCTGCCTTCTAGTCTTAGATATGCTTTTCTCAATAATGATCAGGATTCTCCTGTGATCATAAGTGATCTTAGAAATAAAAGATAAAAAGGGAGTAGAAAATTCTATTGTCGATCACTTGTCCAGAATGCAGTTTGAGAATTCATAGGAATTGCCCATTAAGGATTCGCTGCAGGACGACATGCTCTTCAAGATCACAAAATCCGACCCCTGGTATGCAAATATTGTTAATTTTATGGTTGCATGTTATATACCACCAGGGGAGAACAAAAGGAAACTCATCTACAAAAGTGATCTCCACATATGGGATGAACCGTACCTCTCTAGAGTCTGCTCTGATGGCCTGCTACGAAGATGTGTACCTGTCGGTGTTTCAAACAAACACCGGCTACTAAATTTGTAATTGTTGCGCGTTAGGCCCGGATGGTGCACTAAAGGACACGAGGTTTATACTGGTTCGAGCTGAATGTCCCTACGTCCAGTTTGCTGCTGCTCATGTTATTAGTACTGAAAATGGTTTGTAGTAGGGGGTATAAACGGTCGAGAGAGGGACGAGTTCTAGGTCTCCGATGGATTGGTCAAAAGATCGCCGAGAGCTTGGTCGCTACTCAGCTATGTGTGATGTGTGTTGTTGAGTCGTGTCGATTGATCTCTCTGTGAGCTTGTCATTCCCTTTAGTGGGGTGCCCTGCCCTCCCTTTTATAGACCAAGGGGGAGCAGGGGTTACATGTTGGAGAAAGAAGAAAAACCAGAGGCCAATAAGCCCCTCTGAAGGTGTTAGGTCCTCCTTTTCCGCTGAGCCAGCCTCGCTAACCCGGCCAGACGGTGTTAGGGATTGGCACGTTCGCCGGACGCCTGTGTGCTGACGACGCCATGCCCTTACCGGATCAGCAAGTGGTCACGTCCCGTCCCGCCCCTCCGGACGGCGTGTCAGACAAGGGTGTTGACCTGTAGCCCTATGGGGAGCAGATGGCGTGGTGACTGTACGTGCGTCACTATAGAGAGCGCGAGTGCCTTCTTGGACCGTAGTGGTTGTCGTATGTCTATGTCAGGTTCCGCGTCCGAGGGCTAAAGTTGGAGCCTACAACACTATTCGGACTCTGCCACACCCGAAATGGCCTAAAGCGCCCGTCCCGTCGTACCCTGATGGTACTTTCCTACAGCGGTGGAGGGCATGGTCCTTGGTACTGCATTTGACTTGAATGTGCTATCGTACCTTGTGCTCATCATTATGAAGGGGCAGGGTGTAATCGTCGGGCGAGGCGGACTCTGCCCCCGGCCGTCGGGCAAGGCAGAGCCTGTCCTCAGCCGTTGGGCAAGGCAGAGCCTGCCCTCGGACATCGAGCGAGGCAGAGCCTAGCCCATGGGGGTCGGGTGAGGCGGAGCCTAGCCCTCGGGGGTCGGGCGAGACAGAGCCAGCCCTTCACTGTCGGGCAAGGCAGAGCCTAGCCCTCGAGGGTCTGACAAGGCGGAACCAGTCTTCCGTCGTTCAAACAAGAGACGAAGTAGCGTTCCCGTCTGATCGGAAGTGTCAACGTTCGATGGTCATTAGTTCCATCTCATTAGGTACCCCGGTATTAGGTCCCCAACAGTAGCCCCCAAGCCCCCGGTTGATTCGGGCAGAATCACCCAGGGGTGTTTCGGTTCGCTAGAGGGTGCGTGCGAGTGCAACTGATGGGTGTAGCCCCCGAGCCCTCGGGTGATTTGGGTAGAATCGGCTGGTGGGTGTTTCGGTTCGCCAGAGGGTGCGCGCGAGCGCACCCGATGGGTGTAGCCCCCGAGCCCCTAGGTGATTCGGGCAGAATCGCTCGGGGGGTGTTTCGGACTTCGTGGGTAAGGCTATGAGACTCGGTTTTTGTCAACTAAAAAGTTTTAAGGGAACCCTGGTATCCCATTCATGGGGATTTCATCCAGGGTCTGCCTGGCTAGGGCTCGACCATGGAACGAGGCCCTACTAATGCTTGCGTACCTGCGTCTTAGTCGCTCACGGTCCTGTCCCTCGTTGGGATGGCCATCGAGATTGTTGGCCCGATCCTTGGGCTTTCTGGGCCCATACATGCTGGAGGGGAAATTTTCTGACCCGTGTCCCCTCTGTGGGAAAAGAGTCCGATCCGCTCAGGAAGACAAACTGTTCGATGTGATTTTGGTGGGAAAGGATAGGGATCACTGGCGTGTATCCCGCGACTTGACACGGTGGTGTGTCATGGTAGGCTCGAAGATCGAGGTGGACGGTTGCCCTTCTCGCATCCATCGCCCCTATAAAACCACGGGGTTCACCCCAGGGTTCTATACTGTGCCTTTTTGCCTTTGCATCGTCAACCTCCGCCGCCAATCGCTAGAGCCTCCCATACTCGCGTCGCGGCCACCGTCAAGCTCATGTCCGAATCGCAACCACCGTTGAACTCGCATCCACCCCCTTTCCTGTTGTTTCAATGGAGCCGTGGTGCAGATCCAACATTACCCCTCAGAGCGCCTAGAGCGCCTCGTCCGCCGCGGCCTCCTTCGCCCATTGTCCGCCGTCGGGGAGTGGCTGCTGCCTGGCGATGAGGACGAGCCATCGCTGCCCGAAGGATATGTCGTGTCCTTTGCTCTCTTCCATGAGCGGGAATTCGCCATACCTGCTCATAAGTTCCTTCGGGGGTTGTTGGATTACTACCAAGTGGAGTTGCAGCACCTTAATCCCAATGGGATCCTGCATATCGCAGCGTTCGTCGCCATGTGTGAGGGGTTCCTGGGGATTAGTCTCCACTTTGATCTGTGGTGGCACTTCTTCACCGTCAACCTATCGAAGAAGCGGGTCGGGAAGCAGGAGCTGAGCACGCCGATAGGATGCGCCAGCATTCATCTGCGTAACACCTGGGTGAACGACTACCCATTGATGTGCCTATCGACCTCCAACAAAGGGTGCCATTCGTAGTGGTTTTACATCAGGGATGATGTGACCACCCCCTTGCCGGTGTACACCGGGCGCCTCATCGACGAGGTCCTGGGGTCGTGGAAGTGGGGTGTCCCGGACAAGGATAAGAAGAGGATCCAGCACCACCTCACCGCCCTCCAAATTCTAAAGGATAGGGGCGTGAAGGGGTCAGGGATCATTGGCGCCTACCACATGTGGAGGGTGGCGCCGCTGATGAGCCATGCGCTCCCGCTATACCTGATGGCGCCTGGGGCGTCGCTTGAAGGGACGACGCTCGCCGACGGAGTGCTCCCCCCACCAAAGTGGCGCAACAAATCAAGGAGGCAATGGAGCATTCGAAGGACACCGCTGGCGTTGTCCTTGACTTCATATATCCGGTGCTGGGACATCCTCCGATGCGGCCGGAGCCGGGGTTCATCGATTTCATAAGTTCCCCTTTCCCGTGCCTTTTCCTTGCTTGAATTTCCGACCTCTTGACGCTGACCTCGGGGTAGCAGGACTAGCCAAGGAGACTTGTCCTCAGGGATAGCCTGGCTCCGCTACCGAAGGATCGGGTCCTGGCGATAGCGAATTGCATGGCGGCCGAGTGGGACAGAAGGACGAGGGAGCTCTAGAAGAAGAAGATGCTATGGAGGCAGCAAGCATGAGATCGAGGAGAGGAAACAGGCAGTGATGACAACGAAGATGACGACGACGACGATGAGGTAGCCGCTAGCGTTGGTTGGGACGTCCTGGAGGATGAGGATATGCTGACAGACGCTCACCAGCCCATGCAGGGACCCTTCCCATTCCATGCGGAGGGAAGTGAGTCCGCGTGGTTGGTGGAGGTGGGCTGAGCCATCGGCCCGTCCTTGGGGCCGGTGGGAGCCGGAGAATCTGTCGCCCCATCCGGGGTTCCATCGGAGGATCGGTGGATGGGGGGAGGCGGATTGGCCGATGCACCCAAGGTGTTGATGGAGGGGGTAGCACAGCTGTCGTGCCCCATAAGCCGACGGGGGTAGGTGGATCTGCCACCACGCCCGAGGCATCGAGGGAGAGGGGCGGCTCTGTTGTCGTGCCCTCGAAGATAAGGGAGGCGAGCCCCCCTACCCGGGAGCAGGGGGCAGGCTCAAAGTGGTCCTGCCCTGACGAGTCGGGGCAGGGGTCTAGGGGTTCATCCCTGAAATATTCCCACTGCCCAAAGGCGCCAGAGTAGGCGACTGATTCCCCTATTTTCCCCCTTTTTATTCTTTTGTTTCGACCTTATGCCTTTTTCCCTCTTGCAGATTCTTGCGACAGGACCACTCTCTAGGGCTGGTGCCCAAGAAGAGCCTTGCCCTTCAGACGGGACGGACAGTGCTGCCCGACATCACCCTTGTTTCGGGTAGGAGCGGCGCTGATGCTGCGGCCTCGTTGGCCAATCGGACGGCGCTCGCGCCCTCGGTGGTTGCCGAGTAGGCAGCATCTTCCATGGGAGGCATGACACTGCTAGCCGAGGGTCCGGTATCACCGGTGGAGGTGGCCGTGACCGCGCCAAGCCAGGAGCAGCCGGACGCTGCCACGGTGCTATCCGAGGGGGCGGTGCAACCGTGCCTCCGGCGGCCCAAGCGACGACGCCCGACGCGGGCTACACGGAGGAGGACACGACCGGATTGTCCCCAACCCTAACGAGCTAGGCGCAGTCGGACACAGCCGTGGTGGCGTCCGAGGGAGCAGCGCAGTCCGTGCCACCAGAGGCCCAGGCTGCGGCGCCCGAGGTGGGCCGGATGGAGGAGGACACGCCCGGAGGGTCTTTGGGCGTCATGGCGGTGGTGGAGAGGACTAGCAATAGGTCGCCCTCAGCCCTATTGTCGGGGGGCAGCTGCTCCCCCGTGCGGGGTGAGCCGCCGCTCTAGTGGATGGCCGCTGAGGACCCAACGTCGGCTCTTTTCTCGCTTGACGATGCTGCCGAGAGCATGGAGCGGGAGAATCTTGACATCGGGTTCTCAGCTATGATGGATGCCATTCCTACTGGCCAGGTATCCGCTTAATCTTCTCCCTCGTTTTCTTCTTTCTTCACATATTTTTGTGTTATTGTATTTTTGATACCGGTCTTCTTTTCAGTGTCTCGTTGCTCGTAGCTGAAACAAATCCTGGTTCCTCCGTGAGCAAAAGGCAGAAAGGGGCCGCCTTATCGAGGAGGCCTAGCTATGAGGAGATGTGGGCATGCAGCTCGCTGCCGCCCAGTAGCAGGAGGCCAAGGCACGTCGGGACATGGAGGAGATCCATGGGATGTTTGAGGACCTATCGGTGAGGGTGAAGCTGGACGAGGAGGCGGTCGCCAAGATCCGAAAGGAGCAGGATGAGCTGCTCCAGAAGGATGCTGAGGCCAGTCAGTGGGCCATCGACGTCCTGGCTAAGCTAGAGACGGAGCAGGATCTCAGGCAGAAGGCTGAGGAAAGGTCCGTGGCCCTATAGCAGGGGGCGAACTAGGATGCCGAGGTGATCTCCTGGCTACGCGGGGAGTGGGACAAGCTATGCCGGACCAAAGAAAGACTTCGCTCGGAGCGCAGCATGGCCCGCGAGGAGCGCGACTGGGCCATCCGAGAGTGCGGTGAGGTGCGTCAGGAGACCGTGGCCTTCCGAGCGGATCTTGGAGACGTGGTGGCCCGAAGGCAGGAGGCCGAGGAAGTTTCTGCCAGGCTAGGCACAGAACTCACCGAGGTGCGGGGGATCCTTTGGGCCAAAAGCGATCAGCACGATCTTCTACATGCCGCCGTCGTGGCGGTCTACGACAACCTACAGGTGGCTCAAGAAGAGGGGACCGGCTCCCTTCTGACTCGTGCCACTGGTAACACGGCGTGGGTGGGCCAGCTTGAGGAGGACACCTTTCACGCCGGGATCACCTAAGCTTTCGTTGTTGCCCGCTCTCATTATGATCGGGAGATCAACTTGGAGGTAATGAACCAAGGCTTCACGCCTATCTATGAAGACCCCGAGCTAGACGAGATTGAGAAGGTGGTGACTCCCCTTGCGCGGAACTTGGCGAACAGGCTGAGAGAAATGGTTCTCCCTCTACGGAAGTAGTTAGTTGAATAAGTTTGATAAACATTTATCCGTAATATGTGAACAAGTTTCGGTACTTTTGTGTCTGAAAACGGATTCGTGACTTTGTTTTGCAATTTCGTTTCGTTTGTTTGATCTTACCTTCTTCCTTTTTTGCAATGAGAAAAGATTTACGCGATCCGACCCTTCCGTTTATTAAGACTATAGGGCCCGAGGTGTTTAGGGGAAATATTGATTGTGTTGGTGAGCAAAATTACCATAGCCATCTGGGCGTGGGCTTTTTGCAGTCTTACCTATCTGTTCCCCAAACCTTGCCGCCAGTCTCGACGCGAGGAGAAGGTCTGATGTAATGACTATTTCGAAAAAAGAAAGGAGGTACTTGTACCTTTATTAGCCCCCAAGTGAGATCTGACCCCTTGCGGTCGCTGGGGTCGGATGTTACTGGAGACCAGAGCGAGGGTAGGGAACTTACATTTGTATTCGCACGTACCCCTTACTTAGGATTTTGGTGATCGCTGCGTGACCATGCATTTGGTCTTATCGCTGGTCCGGCCTTCCCCGAGCCCCACGCGTGGTGGGGATTTGGTCAAGGGCTGGCTCGTTTTGTGACTGTCGCCCCATCAGCGGTTTTTCGCAACTGGAGGGGTTAAGGCGACGTCACTTGCCTCGATGGCTCGAGGGATGTGCTTTATGAGCTCGCTAACGGGGATGTTAGGACAGAATCCGATCCCGTTTGCTTTGTGACAGGGTCGGCAAAGCCCTCGGGTGGCGTTCCGTTGCTCCTTGGCCTGCCTTCCAACAGATTCCCCCTCAATGGGGATTGTATGGGCTCGGCTAGAGGCTAGATTGAACTAGAAGGTTGAGATGACCCTATCCGCCTCAATGCGGGCTGGGCAAAGGCCGCTGAGGCTCATCTATGTTTTCTCCCCTGGCTCTTGTTCAACATGAGGTGGCCCCGGACCCTTCGCGGGTCCGCCTACGAACCTTGGTCTCTCGATCTTGGATCGAGCGGCTCGAGCCCCCGAGCCCCTTAGGGTCTGATAGGCGTCGGCCATGTTTCGCGCGTTACCCCGTCCTTGGTTTCCGTAGCCAGAGGGGTTGATTTGACGATACTTGCCTCGATGGCTCGAGTGTTGCGCTCAATGAGCTCGCTAATGGGTATGTTCGTGTGGAATCTAGATCCATCATTCACTGACGGGGTCGGCAGAAACCTTATGTGGCATTCCACTACTTCTTAACCCGCCTCTCAATAGATGCCCGAGCCATTCGTTGGGCTTAGGTGGCCCGTTGGTCTCTCCTTGACAGAGATTCTATGGGTTTGGCTCGGGGTTAGAATCGAACAAGAAAGGTCAAGGTGTCCCTATCCGCTTCTAAGTGGGGTCGAGCAAGGCTGCTGGGGCTCATCTTTGTTTTTCTCCCCTGGCTCTGTTTGATGTGAGGCGGCCTCGAGCCCTTCACGGGCTGGCCTTCGAACCTCAGTCAATCGCTGCTCATATTGAATGAGGCGGCTGCCGCTTCGTGACGCGACATGAAGTGTTGAGATGTAGGAATTTGCATATGCAATGTTTGGATGTATGGATTTAGTGTATCACTTAATTGAAACGAAAGTGGGGGTTGGTAACATTACCTTGGTGATATGAGCGATGGTAAGCTCCTACCGGACATGTCCGTGCGGGGTTTGGGCCCAATGTTTGTGATGAGGTCGGTGTGACCTGCATAAGCATCGCTATTTTTTGTTCTTGTCTCTCGGCGGCGATCCGAGCCGCTCGATTGATTTAGGCGTCCTAACAGCTTGTCGAAGGAGGTTCTGCAAGGGGACCCCTCCGACCCCTTCTTGGGAAGGCGGGAGCCAAGGCTTGCGGCGCGGGGAACTATGAGTTCAATTATGCTGGTGAACAAAAACACCATAGCCGTCGAGGCATAGGGTCTGATGATTCGTCCTGTCGTATTCAAAGTTTTATACCCACACACCGCGCTTCCAGTTTTAAACGTAAAGAGGGGTCGGGCGGAGAGGGTGTCTAAACAAATAGACACCCTCGGCAGCCCCGAGCAATGTCCGTGCCTGTGCTGTTGCTGGGGTCAGAGGCTCGGTAATGAAATTAACACCCAAAGTAAGTAAACAAAGGTGCTTATCTTTTAGTGGTCGTTCATTCGCTGTTTTACCTAGGCCACCCAATCGACCTAGGAGGCCCGTTGGGGTCCCCCTGGACGGGGGTTCCGTCGTTGGGTTATTCCATGGTCCTACCTGGGGAAGCGGAGAGTCGCCTGCATGCGGGTGTTCCCTGGTTCTTACGCCTGGGGTGGATTAGTGGTGGGCCACACCTAGGCAACATCCTATTTGACCAGGTGACGTCTCGTCGAATAGAGCGCATCCCATCGGTTCCGGTGCATCCCCTCGGATTTCTGTCAGCATTGATTTTGCATTTGCATTGAATAGGGGAAGACAGAGAGTTTTTTGTCCCACCCTTTTGCCTTTCCTTAGCTGCTGAGCCCCTTCTTTAAATAGGGAGGGGGAGGGGAGTTCTCGTCCCACTCCTTCGCCAGCCTCTGAGCCGCTACCTCTTCTCCTTCCTTTCCACCGAATGCAGCGGTTCCTAAGTAAGACAGGGTAATGCCAGGGAGAGAAGAACTCATAGATCCATTCGTGAATCTGGAGCATGATGTCATCCAATGTAGATGAGATGGTGCGGGCCGCCTTTGTTGAGGAGGGGCCGCTGCTGCCGAAGGAGGAGGGGCACTAGAGGGTGTTGAGCGTCGTCGGCTTTGCCGTCGTTCGTTGTGGCCTTCCTTCGGTGGGAGGCGCCCCCCACCTAGATGCCATTGTCGGGGTTGCAGCTGATGATGATGGCGTAGTCCCTGGACACCCCGGTGGAGGCGCCGTTGTCAAGGTTGTGGCTGATGACAATGGCGTAGTCCATGGACGCCCCGGCGGAGGCGCTGGTGTCAGGGTTGCGGCTGATGACGATGGCGTAGTCCTTGGATGCCCCGGCGGAGGGCACCATAGTCGCTGGCATGGTGTTCGACGTTGCAGATGATGGCGCCTTTGGGGATCCCACGAAGTGGTAGGACGTCGCCGATGGAGAGCGTGGCGCGGCGACCGTAGCAGTACCCGTAGTAGGGCTGGTCAGAAACTATACTTGAATAAATTTGTGGGGGAGCCCCCGAGTGAACAGTCCTTTGTATTTATGAGTACATTAGTCCTTTTCGTGATGAAATCACTTTGTAAGCAGTGAATTTGTGCAAAAATGAACGAATTTTCATCTTTTGTTACGGCAAACAGCTTTTTAGCTTCCTCTTTTTGTAGAAGAGGTTTTGGTGCCTTTCGACCCTTCCCATGGCTTAGGTTGTAAAAGCTAGGAATGCGGGTGAGTAAGTTCTAATCACGTTGGTGAGCAAGGAGGCCATAGCCGCTGGGGCATAGGTTTCCCGTAGTCCTACCAGTTGTACTCAGACTTGCCATGAGAAAAAGAGGGAAGACTTAGAGAATATTTGCAAAGGTGACACAGAGAGTGTTTTGTCAGATAAATGTACTTATATCAGCCCCCGAGTGAGGTCCGACCCCCTGCAAGTTGCAGGGGTCGAATGTCACTGAGATCAAGGATTTCTGAAGGAAAAAACTGATAAGAAAAGTATGCGTTTATTTAAGGGTAAAAATGGCGTAGCTGCTCAATGTTCTAGGTGTTGGTGAAGACCTCGCCGTTGATGGTTTTCAACTTATAGGCGCCTAGCCAAAGTACTTCCACGATGATGTACGGCCCCTCCCAGGGTGGGGAGAGCTTGTGGCGATCTTTGTTGCTCTGCACGAGGCAGAGAATAAGGTCCTCGACATCGAAGGCTTGGTCCCGCACCCGTCGGTCATGGTACCATCGCAACGCCTGCTGGTACTTGGCCGAACGGTGGAGGGCGATGTCGTGGGCTTCGTCTGGTTGGTCCATGGCGTCTTGGTGGGATGCCTTGGCTCCCTGTTCATCGTATGCTCTGATTCTTGGTGCTCCATAGTCGAGGTCCGTCAGGAGGACGGCCTCGGAACTGTAGACCATGAAGAAAGGTGTATAGCCGGTGGCCCGGCTAGGAGTTGTCCTCAGGCTCCAGAGCACCGCAGGGAGCTCGGTGACCTAGCGTGCGCTGAATTTGTTCAGCTGGCTAAAGATCCTAGGCTTGAGGCCCCATAGGAGCATGTCGTTTGCGCGCTCGACCTGCCCGTTCGTCCGGGGGTGCGCGATGGCCACCCAATGGACTCGGATGTGCTGTTCATCGCAGAATCGAATGAATTTCTTGTCGGTGAACTACGTGCCATTGTCTGTGATGATGGAGTTTGGTACTCCAAAGCGATGGCTGATGTCGAGGAAGAACAGCACAGCTTGCTCAGACTTGATTGCAGAGATCGGCCGAGCTTCGATCCATTTTGTGAACTTGTCTACGGTGACAAGCAGGTGGGTGTAGCCCCCGGGTGCCTTTTTGAGAGGCCCAACCAGGTCGAGCCCCCAGACCATGAAGGGCCATGTGATGGGGATCATTTGGAGTGCCTAGGCCGAGAGGTGAATCTGCCGAGCGTAGTACTGACACCCTTCGTAGGTGCGTATGATTTGCTCGGCGTCGGCTACTGCAGTGGGCCAGTAGAAGCCCTGTCGGAATGCATTCCCAACAAAGGCTCTCGGTGCGGCATGGTGACCACAGACCCCACCGTGGATGTCGCTTAGCAGAAGTCTTCCCTATTCGATGGGGATATAGAGCTGCAGGATCCCGATGTGGCTCCGTTTGTAGAGTTCTCCCTCTACAAGAACGAAGGATTTGGCGCGACGTGCGAGCCGTCGAGCCTCCATCTTGTCTGTTGGCAGCATGTTGTGGAGGAGGTAGTCGAGGTAGAGCGTTCTCCAGTCGTCCAGAGGGTCGGGCTCTATTGCTGGATCCTCTTCAAGTTCCATGACATCGGGACCAAGCGGAGCCATTGGTTGGTCAGCCCCTAGGGCTGGATGAGATGGGCCATCGTCGGCCCACTCTGACCCTTCATAGCGCACCGAGGGTTTGTGTTGGTCGCTGGCGAAGACGCCCATTGGCACCAGGTCTTGACCTGACACCGCCTTCGTGAGTGCGTCGGCCGCCTCATTGAGGTGCCTCGGGATGTGATTAAGTTCGAGGCCATTGAACTTGTCCTCCAGCCATCGGACTTCTTGGCAGTACGCAGCCATCTTGGCGTCGTGCAGCTTGACTCCTTCATGACTTGGTTAACGACTAGCTAAGAGTCACCCCGAATGTTGAGGCATTGGATGCCCAACTCGATGGCGATGTGTAGGCCATTGACGAGTGCTTCGTATTCGGCCACATTATTTGATGAGGGGAAATGGAGCCGAACCATGTACCTCATGTGGACCCCGAGGGGTGATACAAAGATCAGCCCCACGCCGGCGCCCTTCTTCATCAGCAATCCATCGAAGTACATCATCCAGTACTCTTGATTGATGACCGCCGGTGGCATCTAGACCTCGGTCCATTCCATGATGAAGTCAGCCAACACCTAGGACTTGATCATCGTTTAGGGGGCATACGCGATGCCTTGATCCATCAGCTCGAGTGCCCACTTTGCGGTTCTTCCCGTGGCGTCCTAGCTATGGATGACCTCACCGAGGGGGAATGATGTTACGACTGTCACAATGTGTGACTCGAAGTAATGGCATAGCTTCCTCTTGGTGACGAGGATGGCGTATAGGAGCTTCTGGATTTGGGAGTAGCGGGTTTTGGAGTCGGATAGTACCTCGCTGATGAAGTACACAGGGCGCTGCACCTTGAGGGCGTGTCCCTCTTCTCCCCGCTCTACTACCAGGGCGGCGCTGACCACTTGTGTGGTGGCTGCTATGTATAGCAGGAGGGATTCTCCGTCGCTTGGAGGAACTAGGACCGGGGGCTTTGTCAGAAGTAGTTTGACCATGTCAAGCACCTCCTGGGCCTCGGCTATCCACTCAAAGCGGTTGGCCTTCTTCAAGAGTCGATAAAGTGGGAGTCCTCATTCGCCAAGGCATGAGATGAATCAGTTGAGGGCGGTGAGGCACCCTGTGACTCGCTGAACCCCCTTTATGTTCTGGATTGGGCCCATCCTTGTGATGGCTGAGATTTTCTCTGGGTTGTCTTCGATGCCACGCTCAGAGATGATGAAACCGAGCAGCATGCCCCTCGGGACCCTGAAAACACACTTCTCGGGATTGAGTTTGATGCCATTTGCCTAGAGTTTCGCAAAGGTTTACTCAAGATCGACGACAAGGTGGCCAGCCTATTTGGACTTAACTACGATGTCATCGACGTAGGCCTCAATGGTCCACCCGATGAGATCCCCAAAGCAGTTGAGTATACAGCACTGGTAAGTAGCCCCAGCGTTCTTCAGACTGAATGGCATTGAGATGTAGCAGAATGATCCGAAGGGGGTGATAAAAGATGCCGCGAGCAGGTCGGACTCTCTCATTACGATTTGGTGGTAGCCGGAGTATGCATCAAGGAAGCAGAGGGTTTTGCACCCTGAGGTAGAATCGACTATTTGGTCTATGCGCGACAAAGGAAACGGGTCCTTTGGGCACGCCTTGTTGAGACCCGTGTAGTCGACACACATCCTCCATTTCCCACTCTTCTTTCGTACAAGAACGGGATTTGCTAACCACTCTAGGTGGTGTACTTCCCTGATGAATCCGGCGGCCAACAGTTTTGCTATCTCTTCACTGATGGCCCTGCGCTTTTCCTCGTTGAAGCGGCGCAGGCATTGTTTCACTAGCTTAGAGCCTAGGTGATTTTCAAGGTATGCTCAGCGACCTCCCTCGAGATGCCTGGCATATCCGAGGGTTTCCACGTAGAGATGTCTTTGTTGTCGCAGAGGAAATCAATGAGCGCGCTTTCCTATTCAGAGGAGAGCGTGGTACCAATGCATACCATTTTACCCTCAGAGCTGCTGGGATCTATGAGGACCTCCTTGGAGCCCTCTGCCGATTCGAACGACCCGATTGATTTCTTCGCGTCGGGCGCTTCTTCGGCGACCTCCTCCTTGAGGGCGGTGAGTTCCCCAGAGGCGACAATTGTGTGGCGTGGCCACAGCACTCTACCTTGCACTCGTAGGCCCGCTGGAAGGAGGTGCCGATGGTGATGACCCCTTGAGGGCCCGGCATCTTTAGCTTGAGGTATGTGTAGATGGGGACGACCATGAACTTTGTGTAGCATGGTCGTCCCAATGTGGCGTGGAAGGTTCCGGGGAACCCAACTACCTCGAAGGTGAGGGTCTCGGTCCTGTAATTGAATTGATCCCCGAAGGTGATGGGAAGATCGATCTGTCCCAGTGGCATGGCCAATTTCCTAGGCACAATGCCATGAAAAGGTGATCACGTTGGGCGGAGGTTCATCCGGTCGACGCCCATCTCGTCGAGCGTCTTGGCGTACATGATGTTGGGGCCGCTGCCTCTGTCCATCAGTACTTTGGTGAGCCGCTTTGGACCGATGATCGGGTCGACGACAAGTGGATACCTCCCTAGGTGCGGGATAGTATCCGAATGGTCGGTCTGGTCGAAGGTTATGGCGGACTCCGACAACCGGAGGAAGGGAGGTGTGGCTGGTTGGGCCGTGTAGACCTCACGGTGTGCGACCTTCTAATGACGTTTGGAGTCATAGGCCACCGACCCTCCGAAGATCATAAGGCAGCCGTTCGGCATTGGAAAGCCATCGTCCTTCTCCTCGGCGTCATCCGCAGCGGGGGCAGGTTCCTTCCCCTACTCCCCTTTGTTGGCGCTTTCGGCCAAGAACTTCCGCATGAGGCTGCAGTCCTTGAGCAGATGTTTTATGGGAAAGGCATGGTTCGGGCATAGCCCTTCGAGCATTTTTTTGAAGTGATTCGGAGTGCTCTCCGTGGGCTTCCGACTACCCATTGCTTCTTATTCTTCCTTTTGGTGGAACGATTGGAGGTGCCTTCACCGGTACCCTCGTCCCGCCTTGCCTTGCCTTCGAGGTGATCGAAGATCGCTCCGACCACCTCTTCGCCTGAGGCATGGCTGGTGGCGATGTCCAGGAGTTCCTTAGTAGTTCACAGGACCTTGCATCCTAGCTTATGAACTAGGGATTCATAGGTCCTCCCGGACAGGAAGGCTCCTATCATGTTGGCATCGGCGACGTTAGGGAGCTCGTTGCACTGCCGAGAGAAGCACCGGATGTACCTACAGAGGGTCTCACTGGCCTTCTGATGGCAGTTCTTGAGGTCCCATGGGTTCCTAGGGCGTTTGTACATGCCCTGGAAGTTGCCCACAAAGATCTCCTTTAGATCCACCTAACTCTGGATTGCGTTGGATGGCAGGTGTTCCAATCATGCCCAGGCCAAATCGGCCAAGAATAATGGAAGGTTGCGGATAATGAAGTCATCATTATCTGCACCACCGGCTTGATAGGCAAGCCGATAGTCCTCAAGCCAAAGTCCGGGGTTTGTCTCCCCAGAGTATTTAGGGATGTTGGTAGGTGGTCGATACCTTGGCAGGAATGCAGCATTGAGGATGTGCTGGCCAAAGGCCTAAGGGCCTGGAAGGCCAAGGCTTGGGCTCTAGTCCTCACTGCTGTCGTAGCATCCGCCGCATCGAGGATGATAGCCACGGCGGGCTCCTTCCCTCGGGTCATTGTGGGTGCGTCTGTGGGCATTGAGGGTGCTGCATGCGTCGCGGTTGTGGCCGAGACGTTGATGTACCGGGATTGCAGCGTGCCGCCAGCTGCCTTGCGGCGCTTGGTGGACCGATCCATCCCTGGTGGGGCACACCGAGGGGGTACGCTAGCTGGGGTCGGGCTCGCGTCACCGAGACAGTGAGCTCTCCGCCTGCTGCGCCGCTGCACGCTCATGTAGCGTGCGAATCTCGAGGTGGACCCGACGATCCTCGGGTGTCGTGGCCTCTGGAAGGCCATGAAGTAGGGCCATTGCGGAGGCGATGTTCTGGCTTGCCTGGACAAAGTGAGGAAGGGTTTCACCATCGGCGATGATCCTTCGATTTACGTCGCGGGCCACGGCGCGCGCGTGCCCACCATCTCCGCAGCGCTTGATCTCCTCGTCGACCTCCACGTACTCTTGAACAAGCTGTTGTCCGGCTTCGTCTATTTCTTGCTTTCAGGCTCTTAGCTGCCCCACCCCTACGTGAGGTGGGGCCCCTGCTCCCCCTTCGGTTCTGTCGCTGAGGTTGCCTGTCGGGGTGACCCCTTCTTGGAGGCGCTTTCGACGTGTCCCTCGGAGGTTTCCGCCATGAAGCATTCCCGGGAGGGATGATGGCTCCCCCTACCGGAGTCAGAGCTAGAGTTTGACCCCGGACCTTCTGCAAGGAGGCCATGGAGGGATTCTATGATGCTTTCGATCATCCCCATGAACTCATTGTTTGTGGGGGACGGGATCGCGCGCTGGGCCATAAGGTGGCTTACGGTCGCCGCGGCGTTGCGGAGACCAAATAGAAATGTCATCGAGGCGTGCCGTGTGGAGCCTTTTGGAGAGAGGGTGAGGTGGCGTGGGGCCTCCCTAGATGTCTAGGGTCCAAGGGAGAGGCCCGGCTGGCACTCAAGCCTCCAGGAGTTGGAGCCGATGGAAGGAGAGATTGGATGGTGAGACGGGCCAACGCCAACTCTGCTCCCACCGTGACGATGAAGTCCAGGTCACCAAAAAACACGTGTGTGCCCGTGACCCAGCTGATTGCATGGTTAGCCATCCGAGGCCTGATTTGGAACACGCAAAGGCCCCTATCGAGCACGCCAACTGTCGGTGTTTCGAACAAACACCGGCTAGTAAATTTGTAATTGTTGCGCGTTAGGCCCAGATGGTGCACTAAAGGACACAAGGTTTATACTAGTTCAGGCTAAACGTCCCTATGTCCAGTCTGCTACTGCTCGTGTTATTAGTACCGAAAATGGTTCATAGTAGGGGGTACAAATGGTTGAGAGGGACGAGTCCCAGGTCTCTGATGGATTGGTCAAAAGGTCGTCGAGAGCTTGGTCACTACTCAGCTGTGTGTGATGTGTGTTGTTGAGTCGTGTCGGTTGATCTCTCTATGAGCTTGTCCCTCCCTTTAGTGGGTGCCCTGCCCTCCCTTTTATAGACCAAGGGGGAGCAGGGGTTATGTAACAGAACCGACCAAATCATAAGAACGTAAGTACAAAAACAATCACCAAAGTGATCAAATTCCTGTACTTAAGCTCCCATAATCCTGGTAGTCCGGAAATCACGAAGGATTTCAACCAACTTTCGACATACAAACTAAGACTGTAGTGATTCAACACAACACATCATTCGTTACAACATTTCACAAGTGGCATCCGGATTACATCCATCAGAGTGCGAATAAAATATTACAAACCAAGTTCAAATTTGCGGAAGCAACATAGTTTAGTACATAACTTCATAGTTTCAAATACATTGCTAGATCTTAGTCATGTCCCACAAAAGCATTATCAGGTACGAGAACTAGGAGAGACTGCGCCCAATGGTCTAGTCTTCATCCCCAGCCGGGAGAAGGCAATACTTGCAGCAACCAAAGTAGAACTGGTCATCTGCAACAGGTGGGAGATAAACCCTGAGTACGAGAAGGTACTCAGCTAGACTTACCCGTCAAAACTAGAAATAAAATACACCAAGGGTCATGCAAGGCTTATAAGGTGGGCTAGCTTGACACAGTTGCATAAAAGAGCTTATGAATATAGTGACCAATTTAAACTTAGTATCAAGCTTATCATCATTTACCTGTCCACTAGATTAGCACCTGTACTAGAGCACTCACTTATTAGGAGCAATCAATATTAACCATAGCAGGTATAATAAGGCTGTCATCATCATATCATCATTTCTGAACCATTATGTTATTTAGTGTATCTACTTTGGAGATAAGCCCATCAAGTTCTCACTAACCGGGAGAGACGGCGACTCGAATCGAAATACAACTCAGCTGAGGGGGTATTCCTAACTCTCACCCTGGCATACTTTGCAAGGGTAGCCGTGGGTCACCTTTGGGACAACTCTGGAACCAAATTCGCGGGTTCGATCAGCGCCAGCACTCTCAGGGATTACCCTTCTGCTAGGACGATCAGGACTTTTAAATCACCTGCCCTTGGACTCACGCCTACGGCTCCCTTCCAAGGCGCACTTTATACTTATCGACTCCCGGCCTGAGGTGAGCTACTCGGCTTCGTGGTCGGTCTCTAGACCCGACCAACTAAGAGAGAGGCATGTGTTTAACATGAACAGGAAAGGCTCCAAGATTCAGTCCTTAAGCGACATAGACGGAGTCACTACAAACCGGCAAGCCTCCGCCCGGTCTTCATTTCAAATTAAGAGAGGTTCTTTTCCATGATAGCAAATATAGCCAACCGTGCCACATGTATATTCCTATATCTCACAGGTGACAGGAAATCACCTGACTTCTACCGTGTTTAAGCAGGGTTAAGCACTACACGAGCCTGAGCTACAGGATTCAGGGTATCAATATCTGGACAAGGATTGGATAACCAATGCAGCAAGTGTTTGCATCCAACACCTAAACTTAATGCAACAATATATATGTAACAATAATACTTTAACTGCATCTCGGAAATTAGGAGGCTTAATATGCTCCGGGGCTTGCCTTTCACAAAGTTGCACGGACGGTGATCTGGGCACTAGACGGCGACCTCGTCTGGCACTAATCCTGGGGGCTGCACCTCCAGAACCTCCGGTGTGAGCTGTTGCTGCTCCTCGCTCGGTTCCTCAAATTCCAGCAGTGTCACACCTTTCGGTACACCTATTGCATGCTGATGCACAAGATAAATATCATGGATGCATAAGGAATGACATGATGCTCATGATGAATGGATCACAGTAAGTGTTTAACGAAAACATCACTGGACACTCGTTTACCGATTAAGAATAGCTCTATTCAAATCACTTTAAGACATGTATCTAACTTCACTTGAAGAACAAGATCAACTTACCTAACTTGCATAACCTAAGATAAAGATGCTCATCTTCAGTTAAAGGCCTAACACCTAGGAACATTACCACAAGCTTAGGAATAGTAAAGGCATACTTAAATCAACAGTTAAGGTTTCATATGCAAACGAGCAGTTCCTTAATTCAATCACAACAAGAGTTCTATAAATTCAAATGACTTGCAAGAGGACATTCTGGAAAGTTTATGAAATTCTCTACAAATCATTTGTAAACATCAAAGCATGATTCTTATGTTAACCCAATCGAATTCAAGTAAACATAGAATCTGTCCAGAAATGACAGGTTTACTAATTTAATTATTTAGTGATGATGCAAAAGCATAATTGGACCAAACCAAGTTTACCAATTTGTTGTACATACCAGAGGAACATCAGAAAGTATAGTGCCAACTTCTAAATAAATTATTTAATGTCCTTTTCTAATTTATTTAGTTAATTAGGTGATTAAAGCAACATATAGTAAAACTGTACAGAAAAATCTACAAAAATTACAGTAGCTACCTCATGCTTCGCATAGACTACCATAAAAATTTCAAAGCAATTGGGCAAGCAGAACTTGTTGTATAAAAAATAACAGATGGCACGGCTATTTCTAGCATAATTAGGAAACCCTAATGAAAAGTGTCAAGCAATAGATTTCACATTTTTCCTAGCATCATTCTAGCATAAGAATAGCGCTCACCAAATTTTACCTTTACTGGATCTATAGAAAAATTATAAAAATTCACACAAGATCCATCCATGCAAACAAGAGAATTTCCTAACTCCTACATACAGTGTCCAAAATGTATGAAAATTTGACTATGAGCTATTCATGATATGAGAAGTACACTATAAAAATTTCATGCCATTTGGAGCTACATAGAAAAAGATATAATTACCCCTGTTTCCCTCATGATTAAAAGAGATAATTAGCAACTCCATTTTTCATAACAGAACATGGCATAAAATATATTTTTAATATAAACTAGACATTATCATGAACTCAACAAAATTGGAACCACATCATTTGGATCTACCAACTAGGAGATACACATTTTTGAATATATACACAAATTTGTGAAAAGAATAAAACAACCAGAAAATGGAAAACCTAATCCTATGGCTGGGCCGGCCCGGAAGAATACGGCGGCCCGCGAAGCACGCGCTGGCGTGGCCCAGAACTCGGCGCGGCCCAGGTCAGGCTCCCGCCTCAGCTCAGCGACTGACGCACGGGTCCCGCACGACAGAGAGACAGACAGGGGAGGAAGAAAGGACGGCGGCATGGCTTGTCGCCGGTAACAGCTCCGACGAGGCCATCAGTGCCAATGTGTTCACCTCACCCATGCGCACCTAGTGGTACCCTCAACCTCAGCTATTTCCACGAATAAAGGAAGTGACGATGGCCATGGCGGCGCACGGCCACGGGTTGGCCGGCTTCGGCGAGGCGACGGCGTTACGGCCCTAGTGGCCTACTCTCCGAGCATCAGTAGCACTCACAGGACCTAGCGCAAGGGAGAGAGGGGACGGTAAGAGGCTCGAGCAGCACGGCCACGTGCGAGCTCGGCCGGCGGCGGTCATGGTGACCCGGTGGAGCCGCGCTCATGGTGAGCTCTACCTGAGGCGAAAATGGGATGACGGTGGGGTCGCAGACGTGGAGGAGCTCACGGTGGTGCTGTGGTTCAGAGGAATCGGGCAATGGCGCTCGGTTTTGGTGGATTTTGGCTCGGTGGCTGCCATAGCTTCCCGGCCGCCGTGCTCACGGAGGAAGGAGATGGCAGGGGTGAAATGGCGAGGTGAAAGGCGAGTGAACGAAGCGCTGGATTTCATCTAGGGCACGGACATGCGACATGGAGGCGCTAGCAGAGCATGCGCGCCACGCGGTGATCAGCTCCTGAGCTGGTCGGCCACGGCGTGCTCTGTCAGTTTTCTGAAACGGACTGAATCGACACCCGATGACACGACTGACAGCATGATTTCGATGATCCATAACTCCCAAACGGTGGCGATCTGGTTCATGGTATAGTTAACAAAATTGAAGATCCAAGTGAGTACAACAACTTTGTCAATTGGAGCTCGAGTTGGTTTAGCCTGGTTAGGGAGATACAAGGCTCCAAACTATGACACCCGAAACTATAAATCGTCTTAAGGACTTAGAAAATTTCTTAAGTATGAACTCAGCAGGGAAAAATGACTTGTGGGCCTCGTTTGAACATGTTCTAGCCATTTTCATGAGATGGTCATATTGAGACTTTTGTTCCTTGATAAATTGGCTACAACTTTGGTAAAGGGTGCACAGCAATGCAAGGTCTCTAGGTTGGTCTTTAGAATAAGTCAAACAGTGGTACATTATAGGTCATTTTAAGTCAACCTCCACTAGAGGGCAATTTAGTCATTTTGGTCCACATGAACAATGTCCCATCAATTATCCTAAGTGTAGTTAAGGTGTATTAGACCCTAATTAACCACTCTACACAAGTGCTACACCAACTTCTAATGGTCACATGTGATGAAGCAACAAAACAATCAATTTCACTCTAATGTTGCAATTCCATGTTTCACATGTTTCATGACTTTGTTGTAAATTTAAACTTGTCATATTACTACCATGTTGCCCTATTTCAAGGTATGAGAAACTCATGTTGCATTCACATGTTTCACTACTACCATTCACAAGCAATCAAGTATGAAACAAACATAATTGAGAATGTTGCATATACATGTTTCAGTAACAATGGCATGATGAGATAGATGATGCACATGGTTATGAAATGAAATGCAATTTTGTGGGAGCCAAACACCTAGGGTGTTACATGTTACATGTTGGAGAAAGGAGAAAAACCAGAGGCCAAGAAGCCCCTCTGAAGGTGTTGAGCCCTCCTTTTCCGCTGAGCCAGCCTCGCTGACACGGCCAGACGGTGTCAGGGATTGGCACATTCGCGTGGACGCCTATGTGCTGACGACGCCATGCCCTTACCAGATCAGCAAGTGGTCACATCCCGTCCCGCCCCTCCAGACGGCGTGTCGGACAAGGGTGTTGACTTGTAGCCCTGTGGGGAGCGGACGATGCAGTGACTGTACGTGCGTCACTATAGAGGGCGCGAGTCCCTTCTTGGACCATACTGGTTGTCGTATGTCTATGTCAGGTTCCGCGTCCGAGGGCTGAAGGCGGTGGCTACTACACTATTCGGACTCTGCCATGCCCGAAATGGCCTAAAGCGCTCATCCTGTCGTACCCTGACGATACTTTCCTACAGCGGTGTAGGGCATGGTCCTTGGTACTACGTTTGACTTGAATGTCCTATCGTACCTTGTGCTCGTCATTATGAAGGGGCAGGGTGTAATCATCGGGTGAGGCGGACTCTGCCCCTGGTCGTTGGGCAAGGCGAAGCCTGTCCTTAGCCGTCGGGTGAGGCGGAGCCTACCCTCTGTCGTCGGGCGAGGCAGAGCCAGCCCTCAGACATCGGGTGAGGCGAAGCCTGCCCTCGGACGTTGGGCGAGGCAGAGCCTAGCCCTCGGGGGTCGGGCGAGGTGGAACCAATCTTTCGTAGTTCAGACAAGAGACGTAGTAGCGTTCCCGTCTGATCGGAAGTGTCAACGTTCGATGGTCATTAGTTCCATCTCATTAGGTACCCCGGTATTAGGTCCCCGATAGTACTGGTGGAAGAAGGCATCAAGATCATTGAACGATGCCACTCATCACCATATGGAGGGCACTATGGCGCATTCCACACTCATTCAAAGATCTAGCAAAGTGGATTCTTTTAGCCAACCATGTATGAAGATACGAAGGACTTCATCGGGAGGTGTGGTTGGTGTCAAAGGCACGGGAATATCAATTCAAGAGATGCCATGCCACTCACCAACAACCTCCAGATCGAGCTCTTTGATGTCTAGGAAATTGACTACATGGGACCATTTCCAAAGTCAAAGAACTGTGAATACATCTTGGTGGCAGCTGACTATGTCTCCAAGTGGGTTGAAGCCATGCCATGCAGAGCTGCTGATGCTAAGAACACCAAAAAGATGTTTGAAGAGACAATATTTCCATGATTCAGAGTTCCGAGAAAGGTGATTAGTGATGGAGGCACTCACTTCACTAACAAGGACTTCCACAACTACTTGTCAAAGCACGAGATCTGTCACAACGTCGCTACTTCGTACCACCCTCAGACAAGTAGGTAAGCAGAAATGTCAAACAAACAAATCAAGAACATTCTGCAGAAGAGGGTCAATGAGATGGGGACTGCATGGAAGGATAGGCTATAAAACACCACTTGGGATGTCAGCATATCAACTCATTTATGAAAAGACCTACCATCTACCTATTGAGCTTGAATTCAGGGCTCACTGGGCTATAAAGCGATGGAACATGGAGTTTGAAGTTGTCGAAACCAAGAGGAAGATGCAACTCTCTGAGCTTGATGAATGGTGTGAAAAAGCATATTGTCAGTGTTTCGGATCACCGGCTATTATGGTGTGCTCGGAGGACACAAGGATTATACTGGTTCGGGCAGAATGTGAACATTCATACATCTAGTTTGCTGCTGCTCGTGTTACTGGCACTATCTATAGCAGGGTTATAGATGGGTGAGAGAGGGAGCAGATCCTAGGTCTCTGGTTGAAGGATTGAAAAGTGCACAGAGTTTGTTTAGCTACTCAGTTGTGTGCTCATGCCTATCTCTTTTCATGGGGCATCCTGCTTCCCCTTTTATAAGTGAAGGGGAAGGCGCACAAAGAGAAAGAGAGAGAAAAGGAGAAAAGTGATGGAGAAGGTCTCCAAGGTCACGGCATCCTTCATTTCCTTTATGCAGGTCCCGCCAGTCCTGTAGATGATGACGAGGATGGCTCAGGAGGAGTAGCGGGTAGCCTAGGAGCAGGAAGTTCAAGCGGAAGGAGGAGTCAACGTGGAAGATCTCCCTGAGTGTTCTAACCACCAACCTTCCTCGTTCTTGAAAGGCAAGCCCTAGAGCATTATAAGCCTCCTATGTTTTTACAAATATCACTTGCGTCCTTTATGTTTGATGCATTAAGTTATAGGAGTTGATTGAAACACATGATGCATATATTCTCCTTGTCGAGACAAATATATCTCTTGAATCCTTGGTAGGTCCATGTCGATAGAATATCATCAGTAGTCCTTCGAGCAGGTGTGAACAAAGCCGATCAGTCAGACTCATGGTCCGACCACCATGATGAGTTGCCGAGCAGTTGTGAACCATCATCGAGCAGTTGTGAACCATCGCCGAGTAGTGTGAGCCATCGCCGAGTAGTGTATCCCAAGTAAGGCTTGGCATAAGGATGTAAGGAGCTCAAGTTCAAAATAAAAAATTTCCCCACAGCGGACCAAGTGTGCCCACTTAGAGTCTGACCACGATAAAGGGAGATGGTCTTCTTCAACTTCAAGAGGCACAGAGTCTTCTAGATTAAAGCAAACAGTCACCGCAAGGTGAAGTGTGCCCACTTAGTCCCCGAGCCTGACAGTAGGTGACGTGGTCACGTGGTGCCAGGGTCCAAAGTAGAAGAAAAGTAGAAGACCAGCCGAGTAGGTAGCCAGTCCTCGGGCGTAGCCCTGAAATGAGAAAAGCACATTCACCGCAAGGTGAAGTGCGCCCACTTAGTCCCCGAGCCTGACAGTACATGATGTGGTCACATGGTGCCAGGGTCAGAAACAATAGTCAATAGAAGAAAGTCCCTAGTGTGGTGAGGAACCAAGTCGTATTGATGACGTAGTCCCTGAGCCGCAAGTAGAAATCTTGGAGAAAACAAATCGTGGAGAAAAAATCGGAGTAACGGCTGTATAGTAGGAGTTACTGAGCCTTAATGGATTGTGAAGAACTCGGTGAATATTCAATGAGCGGTAACAAATTGCGATGAAAAATGGGCGATATGGGCCACAGTTGCGCGGAAGCCCAGGTAACAGCCCATTATACCACTTCAAAGAATTCGAAGAGGCATAAATCGTGGAGCGGTTTCCCAAAAACCTTTGAATGTGAAAGGTGGGGGAGTGCTTTATAACTACACTGCCACACTCCGCGCTCCCAACTTTGCCACTTTGCCACTTCGTCTTCCTCCTCAGCCCTCACGCTTCTAGATACCCATTCACACGCGCTTCTGCCGCAAGCCCAAACCAGATCTGAGAGATGGCACCAAAGAGGGGAGTTGGAAACCCAAAGAAGGCGGCCGCGCGGAGCCAGCCATGACAATGAGTGGGTGTCATCGCTCATGGGAGAGGCGGAGATCAACAGGACGGTGTCACCGCTGGATGGCGCCCGGCCAATGGGGAGCCCTACCCAATGCCTCATACCGACAAAGCTGTAGTTTTTTAGTATTACTTCTGGCGTGGATTGGGAGTTCCTGTTCATCCTTTCTTGAGGGATCTGCTATAGTTATGGGGAGTTAGTCTGTGCAATCTCCACCCAAACACCATCTTGCACATCTCTATTTTTATCCACTTCTATGAGGCGTATCTCGGAATTCTTCCCCACTTCAACCTCTTTCGGCACCTGTTCTGGCTGAAGAAGAAGGGCGGTGGCGGTTCTAGAGTAGTCAGCAGCATATATCTGCAACTCCGCCATGACATGGTAGGTGAGTACATCATTGTACCACTGAACACATTACTGAAGGGGTGGAATGTCAGGTGGTTCTACATGAAGCAGAGCCATCGTACCATCCATTGCGATGTTGACCACGTTCTGGAGAACCAGAAGAGCTAGTCGGAGAAGCCGAGTAGTGCCGATATGGAGCAGGTGACAGAGCTCCTTAGCCTGATAAAGGGCGTGAAGATGAATGGCACACTAGTGGCGGTGAGTTTCATAGTGCGCCGCGTCTAGCCCTGCAAGGAGGGGGCCCACGCGGGCTTTGACTTCAAGGGGGACACAGATAGCACCCGAGAGAGGACAGAGAGGCTGATGAGGGATGATGTGCTAGAGCGGGGCATAGAGCTATTCACTCCAAATGCCTCGTTTAGCGTGTCAGGGAAGACCAGGCCCTTCAACTATATGAACCCTCTCCTCAGGTAAACATCTCAATTGTTTGTTCCTGATTCTTTTTAATCCTGTACCATTGTCGAGCAGTGAACTAATTCACTTGTGTAAAGATCCATTCGTAGGAACGAGCGGCGTACTTCTCAGGCATGCCGAGGAGCGATTGGCCGAAGGCAGTGGACGCTCTGCCAACAACTTAGCCCGAGGAAGGTGCCATCAGCGCCTCATCGGAGTCTAGAGGCGCGGACGCTGGTCGGATGGGGAGTCCCCCCCGGTGTTAGAGAAAGTCTAGGGGAAGAGGGCAGTGGCAGATGAGCTAGCCTAGAAGAAGAGGAAGACGGTGGGTGCAGCTCCCCGCAAGCCGGGTAGCATCTCGCTTGGTGGTGACCAGACCACTCGGACATAGAGTGCGGCGATGTTCGAGTGGTCGAATGACGACGGGGCTCCAGTGGCTCCTCCTCCGAGCACTAAAGCGCCTCCGTGCATCACGTGTGCGGAGGTGTAATCGAAGGGAGGGGAGGGAGTCCCCAAGCAGCAGGCGAAGGGAGTCCCTGAGCAGTAGGCGAAAGGATTCCCCGAGCGATAGGCGGAGGAGAGGCCGACTATAACAGAACCGACCAAATTATAAGAATGTAAGTACAAAAACAATCACCGAAGTGATCAAATTCCTGTACTTAAGCTCCCATAATCCCGGTAGTCCGAAAATCACAAAGGATTTCAAACAACTCTCGACATACAAACCAAGATCGTAGTGATTCAACACAACACATCATTCGTTACAACATTTCACAAGTGGCATCCGGATTACATCCATCAGAGTGCGAATAAAATATTACAAACCAAGTTCAAATTTAAGGAATGCAACATAGTTTAGTACATAACTTCATAGTTTCAAATACATTGCCAGATCTTAGTCATGTCGTACAAAAGAATTATCAGGTACGAGAACTAGGAGAGACCACGCCCAATGGTCTAGTCTTCATCCCCACCGGAGAAGGCAATACTTGCAGCAACCGAAGTAGAACTGGTCACCTGCAACAGGTGGGAGATAAACCCTGAGTACGAGAAGGTACTCAGCTAGACTTACCTGACAAAACCAGAAATAAAAGACACCAAGGATCATACAAGACTTATGAGGTGGGCTAGCTTGACACATTTGCATAAAAGAGCTTATGAATATAGTGACCAATTTAAACTTAGCATCAAGCTTATCATCATTTACCTGTCCACTAGATTAGCACCTGTACTAGAGCACTCACTTATTAGGAGCAATCAATATTAACCATAGCAGGTATAATAAGGCTGTCATCATCATATCATCATTTCTGAACCATTAGGTTATTTAGTGTATCTACTTTGGACATAAGCCCGTCAAGTTCTCACTAACCGGGAGAGACGACGACTCGAATCGAATTACAACTCAGCTGAGGGGGTATTCCTAATTCTCACCCTGGCATACTTTGCAAGGGTAGCCGTGGGTCACCTTTGGGACAACTCAGGAACCAAATTCGTGGGTTCGATCAGCGCCAGCACTCTCAGGGATTACCCTTCTGCCAGGACGATCAGGACTTTTAAATCACCTGCCCTTGGACTCACGCCTATGGATCCCTTCCGAGGCGCACTTTATACTTATCGACTCCCGGTCTGAGGTGAGCTACTCGGCTTTGTGGTCGGTCTCCAGACCCGGCCAACTAAGAGAGAGGCATACGTTCAACATGAACAGGAAAGGCTCCAATATTCAGTCCTTAAGCGACACAGACGGAGTCACTACAAACCGGCAAGCCTCCGCCCGGTCTTCATTTCAAATTAAGACAGGTTCTTTTCCACGATAGCAAATATAGCCAACCGTGCCATATGTATATTCCTATATCTCGCAGGTGACAGGAAATCACCTGACTTCTACCGCGTTTAAGCAGGGCTAAGCACTACACGAGCCTAAGCTGCATAGGATTCAGGGTATCAATATCTGGACAAGGATTGGATAACCAATGCAGCAAGTGTTTGCATCCAACACCTAAACTTAATGCAACAATATATATATGTAACAATAATACTTTAACTGCATTTCGGAAATTAGGGGGCTTAATATGCTCCAGGGCTTGCCTAGGATCCAACACTAGGTTAGTGTTTGTTAGATGACACTCGCTAAGTGAGCATCTCCCGTCCTAGCACTTGTCCAGTCCTTCCACCTTCGGGATAGGTCCAACATACACTGTCTTTGGGTTCAGCTCCAATATCGCATCCTTCACGTGGTGCATCTAGCGTACTTAGATGAGATGCAATATACAAGTGCATAAATATGAAGAATAGTACCATGAGACGCATCACAAGATAGCAAGCAAGACAAGCATAGTTTACACTAACACACTTAAGTACTTTGCGATGCTTAACTTAAACATCACACAATCTATCATGCTAAGGTGGCAAATAAGACGACAACACAAAGCATGACACAAGTTTCCCAAGATCTCAGGTGCTCTAACTCAGTCATCATTCAAGGCATAAGTCACACTTAACAATATACATGCAAACACTATAATTGGAATCTACCAATTTCTGGACATGCAAACAGCAACTACAACATTTAGCTATAACTGGAGTTACACAAATCCAAATGACTTGCAAGAAGACATTTTGGAAAGCTTATGAAATTGTATACAATTAATTTTTAATCATCTTAGCATGATGCTCAAGTTAACTAAGTCAAATATACCCATTTACAGAAACTGGTCCACAATTGACAGAGAGCAATCAATTCTGTAACCCAACTTTAAACAGGCATAACTCACAAACCACAAAATCAAATACCACCAAATTTTAACAGCAGCTGTATACATGAATTATATACAACTTTATTATTATCACCAAAAGCTCATTCAAACCATAACTAGATCAAACACTAGCATCTTTCAGATCTGCTCAGAATACAATCAAAACCTGACAGAAGACTTAAAAGTCATGTAACTCCTACACTATCAGGCCTATGGCCTTATAAGTTGAACACAAGCAAGATCATGAAATTTTCTACAACTTTTGTATTCACTACAACCATAGCAAACATCATTTACACCACGAAAATAATTGCACAAGCAAAACTGCAAATGCAACCCAACAGCAGTGGTACAGAAAACTGATAGGAACTTCAGAGAAGCATAACTGGAGTTCTAGACCTCCAACAAACATGAACCATAACTTTTTGAAAAGCTTAGGAAGTTACCTACAACTTTCCTATTCTCATATTAAGATGATTCTACAGTTAGAAGGGTCAATTAATCCAATAATTGCATCTCTGTCCAAAACATAGACAGAAACTGACATGCCACTTTAAACAGCTATAAATGGAGTTATACATGTCCAATAAATGTGTTTCTAGAATTTGTAGAAAGCTTATCAAATTTTAAACAACTTTGTTGTAAACACCTAATGCTAATTCTACTATTAAGAAGGCCCCACAGTAAGAACAAGGAAACCCTCTCTGGGTTTGGGCTGAAACAGCCACAAAGATTTAAGCAAGTATAACTCAAGATCTACTTAACCAAAAATCATGATATTTAGCTTTTTGAAAAGCTTAATAAAAGTACTACAACTCATGTATTATCATAAAGTCATGATTCATAACTTAACTAAGCCAATTAATTCAAGCATGCAGGACTATTCAGAGTTGGAGCAAAGCAATACAGTACATTTGTTATTTTTATAACTCTTAAAATATAAATCCTACACTTCTGAAATTTTTACCAGACAACAACAATCACCTTATGAGCACTCCATAAAAAATTCAAATTTATTTGAGCAAAATAACTACAGTTATGAAAAAGACAAATACAACTAGCATTAAAAACCTAACTGCATAAATCTATTTTTACAGCTAAACATTTAAACTAAAACATGTAATATTATAGATCTAGTGCATAGATAATTTCACAAGGATTCCAAAAAGTACTCATTTACTATTTTATGATATTTCTACTAATTGCTACGATTTTCCAAAGTTCAGCACAAAAATCTGCCATTAAAAGATTAAACCGAAAAGAAAACGCTTTTGCATTGGGAACCCTGGACTTTACTCAAATCAACCAAGCCCGTAAATGTAACTTCTTGTGTCTGGCTATTTTACAAAGTGAACACGTTAAAAAGTTTCTATTTACGATCAGACCCTTCTTCTTCCTTTTGACGGGGCAGAGACGGGAGATGCGCCGTCGTGGCCGGTTCGGCCGACCGGCGAGGGGCTTCGGCCAGCCAGAGCCACGCCCGGCCCTAGGCTCGGCCGGCAGAGGCTGCAGGAGGGCCAGCTACGGCAGCAGGCAACGCCGGCGGCGGCGTGCTCTGCCGAGAGCAGGGAGGCGAGGGCGAGCGAGGGAGAGAGGGGAGTGAGAAGCTCGGGCGTCCGCTTTGGAGGGCTCTGAGGTACGGCAGGAGGCAGGCACACGGTTCAATGGAGTGGGGCAAGCTTTCGCATGGTTGCCACGCTCACGGACACGCGCCACCCATAGAGGCAATTCAGCGAACAGGTGGCGTGCGCCGGAGTGTCCGACGTGGGGCGCGCTTTTGGGCTAGATCTAGGCCGAATCAGCTATTAGGTCAAAAACGAAGTTTGCTCTACACGGCCTGCTCTATGTTTCTTATTTAATGTGCCTGATCATTTGAGCTCTGTAACAGCGGGTAACTAAGCCTCAAAGTGATAGTGTCAACACATTGATAACGGTCACGGAATTTCAATTTCAGAGGTCAAAACTCGGTCAAACTCAGTGCAACTTTTTTTTCATGCTCTTCTCCATAATATATCCTTCAACTTTTATTTTTGGACCAACTCAAGTTGCTTAACAAATTTTGGAGAACACGGAATGCCAACGTCGTTGCTTAGCGAAACTCCAGACTTAGAATAATTCCAAGTGCTGAAAACTACAGCAGAATCAATCTTGTGACCTTTGTTTGTCAAGCTTAGATATAGATTTAGACTTGGGTCCTTCAATAAAGTTTGTAGTACACAAACTATACTACAACTTTTATTTAAGGTCAAACCTTGTATCTTGAATATAAACCATTCTTTTACTTTGGTCAAAGCAGCATCTCGTTAACCCTAGAATTAGAGTTTTCGACCAATTGAGGCCTTTTCTTGACATGTGCTCAACACAAACCCTTCATGACTTTTGTTGTAGAGTTCAATTAGAGTCATTTAGGCAAGGTAGAAAGGTTTGGTTGATGGCCTATAATTCCCTTCACTTACTAGCGCAATTCAAGCAAGAATGTAACTCATCATTTCATGCGACTTCTTGATTCCGAACTTTATGAAACTTTTCCACGGGTCTAGATGGATGAATGTGGATGTAATGTACATGGAATAAGCATGTTTAACATTACTCTTGCATAATCTTAACAAGGGTCCATATGTAAGCAAATGTGCGTGGCCCAAGTTTAAGTTGGAGCTCCATCATGTAGATTTGATCTTGACACCTTCATTACCACTCAACATGTCATGTTTGAGCTCAAACCCATTGCTTAACTGGTGACAAACACCTGGGGTGTTACAGCCCTCCCCCCTTAAAGGAATCGCGTCCCGAGATTCGGTGCGAAAGACTTTTATGGGAAGATAAACTTGTCATCCAGTTTCCAACATCAGTGATAGCATTAGGCTACTTAACTTCGAAGTATTAGAGAGGCTAATTTGGTCACAACACTTTCTGATACTTGCTCTTCGTCGTAAGTTGTTGTCTAAAGACTTTCTTTCGTTGGTGTCCATAAAGCATTGTTACATTGGAAGGAATCCAAGATAGCACTGTCCTGTGTACTTCATCCACGATGTATGAAGAGTGATACAAGCGTAGACTAAATACTTGTAACATCTACTTCCTTAGTGGATAAAGCACAGAACTTATGGACTTTGCACTAGATTGCAGTCGGTTGACGGATATTCCTTGCAACGGTGCTATATTTGCTCCCAAGGTTTGAAAAGTAGTTCCCTACTAAAGTGGCTTGAGCACAACTTCTCATAAAGGATGTGATCATAGATGGGGTAAACATCCTTTTGAGGGTATGAGAAGCTAGCTAACCAATATCCAAACTGGTTGTAGCAGTGCACTCACTCATATGTTAATTGATGGAAAGCTACACAATGTTCCATGTGTGCAGTGCTCTTTCTCTGATAATAATACTGTATTACCTGAGTTAGTTGAGTGAGCGGTGAATGTGATAGCTGACTCTGTTGACTCAACGTTTTCGACGACCATTATTTAAAGGAATTCTCGTATCCAAGCGGCAACAGTTATCTGAGTTGTATCTGAGGCAACCCCTTGGGTAAAACACATGGAAGACACCTTAGGCATGTCAGCATTGGAGAACCATTGATGCAGAAGGATGTTAGCGAGGCTTGGAGGGCAACATAAGTTGCAAATCACAAAACTAGGGACTAGTTCATTACCAAGCAGGTTAAGTACAATTTGACTTCGTGGTGCAGTTGCACAGCAAGTTGGGTTTACTTGCATCGTAGCAAAACCAGCTTTCTTAAACTATATTTGACGTCGAGGCTTCCATTCTTAGGTCAATCAATATCTCAAAAACCACAATCCAAAAATCTATGGTTTGACACCTTTCCAATTACTTTCGAATTGCAAGGGCATAATTTGGCTTCTAGAACACCTTGACTGCTCACGCATTGCTGATCTAAGAGGGCAAAAGCAAGGCACATAGGGGTGCAATTAGTCTCCTCAAGGGTATGGAGGGTTGTCTAACAGCAATACACCTACAAGTTGTAATTTCTTGGTATGCATTACAAACACAACCGTCTAATGCAAAGGATTATCGCAGTCACAGCAAAATTGCAGATTCTGTACCCTTTTGTTTTCTATTCATATCTCACAAACTATTCCTCCAATATGCCCAAATTTTGGTGCGCATGTAGATCCATGGGTCTTCTAACTACTCACTAAAATTCAACTCAACCGGACACCATTTGACCATCCAAACAATTCATCTACCAAAACTGCTGTGTTCTAAAATGGCAGCAAACTGAGCCGACGAGATATCTCTCAAATTCGATGTTTTACTCAACCAATACTCAAACCAACTTAAGATATTGAAGGGTCCTAAGCAAGGAATGAGATCACCAAGTTTGGGGTCAATCCAACTTCGTTTGAGTCACTAATCGTTGGCTTGAAGATATTAAGTTTTGTACCCTAAAATCTGGACAGATTTTCTCGTTCTTCTCTTTCTTTGCTTCACACGTTGTGGTGTGTGTTCGATACTCTCGATCTCTTTGTATAGCAGCAGCAGCAGCTCCTTTCTCTAAGGATGTAGACTAAGATTTTCCATATATGATTCTCAGGAAACAACTTAATTCATTTGATTTAGACAGCAACTTGACTATGCACAAGCATTGAACTTGTGACTATGTTTTCGGAACACAAAGCATATTCTTCATGGAGGGACTGTCCTATAGAGATAAGGGAACATCTCTTATTATCCTTCTGTGCCTCATCCAATAGAATCTGGAACAATCCTTTGATAGCACCTTATACATAACGATGCTGACCGAAACTAAGAACGTGCTTTCTCTAGCTCTTTACTTAGCTGATATAGCATCCAGCACTATCTGTGTGATTGTCCAAGATGGACTTGACTTGACAACATAGGGCTTGGAGAAGGAAGCAGTACTAGCATCGATGACCGGCTTTGCTGTTTGTTTGCTTAACATTGTTTTGTGAGCTCTGGCCTTCATAATTAGCAAAAAGTTATCACCTAGCCGGAGGTTAAGCTTCCTACTAGTAACTAATCAGTTGACTCTCAACACTCAAAGTTCCAAATTCTTACTCTTGACCACAATAATAATTGTAATCGAGGCACAAACAGACGGTCGCCATCGAAGTCTGCAGATAAGGAGTCACACTAGAGATGTTGATCTCGACTGTGCGAGCAGCATGCACATAATAATCAAGACTTGGATAGCCAGGTCATACTCATAATGTGACGTTCGATTCTTATCTGACTAACAACTTGTCCAACATTAATTGTTGTGTGACTTTCTGATCCAATAGTGATGACATAAGTTGTTCACTAGGTGACAGACGTCAATACTGGGACAACCAAGTGGAGTCACTTGTCTATCACCTCTTGTAGTCGGTTAATGTTTATGTCGGTGACCAGTTCTTCAAAGGTTATCCTTTTTGTGACTTCAACATGAAGCTCTACTACTTTCGGTCTGATACAGGGATCTTCGATAAGATATGGAGAGATAACCAAGGAAGAGCTCATGTGAAAATAACACATCGGTACAGTTCGGCAATGGATCATGACTAGAAACCTCGATACCAGCGCGCACCCAGCAGCACAACCATGCGTCGGCCGCCCACAAGGAGGCCCTAGGTTCCGTCGCGGCACCGTAGATCGCTAATCGTGGCACCATTACTGAACATACAACCAAAGTGAAACTTCTAGTGGCACCAATTAGATTGTAAGAACAAGCATTGTGCAAAAGAGGGATAGCAAACAAGGATAGTCACAAGGTTAGGAATCAACAAGGAGGCGATCAGAAGATCAAAACACAGCGCAAAAGAACATAGCCTAATTGCCGAAGGCAACTAAGCAGGAGACTCTTGCTTAATTTCCATAAACGCCTCATGTCCACCAAAGTGATTACCAGATAAAGATTAACATGAGATTTGGTCTTGTCGAGCAGCAACATGAGATCAAGACTGATAAACAACCAGGGACTTGAACGGGTTGGAGGCAAAATAAACGAGATTCAAGGGTCAGAGCCAATGCACTAACTAGGGATTCAGTTGATAAAGCAATGACATGATCTACGCGGAAAAGGTTCCAAAGCCACGACAGATAGCGATTAGCGTTGCACTAGCTTATCCGTAGGAGAAAGAGCAATAAGGTCCAACAAGGATTTTTGAGCAAGGTCCTCCCACATAGGAGCGGGACAACCACGAAACATGCAAGCATTCAAGGGAACTAAGCTTGGACCTAAGGTCAAGCAAAGGCATAGATAAAGTCTTTGTAGCACAACGTTCAAGGCTAGCAACCACGTGTACAAGCTTGGGTTCCTAAGAGAGAACTTAATTGTAGATGACAACCCTGAGATTACCAAAACTTGGATGCTGCTCTAGGATAGCGCTGTTCCACCCTCATATGCTTACCGAGGACAAAAGGGTGACAACTACGGCACTACCAAGATAACGAGCATCCACACATATATCATGTTCTTAAGCGAGCATTTCGAAACACTAAATCTAATTAGCTTAAATGGCTATTACGAAGCACAAAGCTCGTACATAACAAGCAGTCACCTACAACAACACCACTACACATATCAGGCAAAACATGGTGGTAAGGCACTGTTATCTTTTATTTCCCTTTTTACTGAGTAGGTGGATATCTCTACAAAACAAGTTTTACTTACATTTAGCAATTTAGTTTTAGAAGGGGTGAGTTTTTGCCAATTAATAACTTGTCATCTATTTCCTTTGGAAGCAAACATACAAGACAAAACTAATCACACACTACCTTCAAGCATAGCTATTCAAGCAGCATGGGACAAGGCATTTTGTCTAGCTTCACACAGGGAAGATAGTAACATCACATTGATCACAAGTTACTTAGTATTAGAACAAGGTGAGGGAAGCATATTTATGCACAAGCACAATCATGATGCATGCTCGTCCTATTCGTCCTCACGAAATTGCCAGCCTAAGGTGGCAATCATGTTCTATGTCGGTGGCATAACACATACTCTCTCGATATATAGCTAGTCGTCAGCTATTTTCAATCTACGCATTCGTGGTTAGCGTACCTGCAGGCAAATTCATTGCAGCCCATCCCCACAAGAGATAAATAAGCACTCAATGAAAGCAGTAAACTAAGATACTCTGCATATATACATCCCCAAATGTATATACTTTGATATCCATAGCTTCCCGATAAATATACCCGCAATTAAGTACCTTCATATATACATGTGTGTGACATGTAAATATTCCAGTAACCACAGCTAACTCTCCCCTAGACCGACAGTTGGACGGTCATGCTCTCACAACTCCCACTTACCAGAGCGTAGAGGTATTTTGAGCCATACATTACCACCCAAGCAGATGGCATCCATACAATAGCACGCCGTATGGACAACGAAATGGAAACAAGTAGGAACCCCCAAGTTAGTACTTTAATAAGCCACCTAAGAGTCCTTATTTGGGCATAAAGGATATGACCACTGGCAACACTTAGTAATTAATTTAGGATTTTCACAAATACTTTTGTTTTAAATACACAAATGACATGTTTAGTGTCAAATCTTGCTCTGATGCTAGCTGTAACAGAACCGACCAAATTATAAGAACGTAAGTACAAAAACAATCACCGAAGTGATCAAATTCCTGTACTTAAGCTCCCATAATCCCGGTAGTCCAGAAATCACGAAGGATTTCAAACAACTCTCGATATACAAACCAAGACCGTAGTGATTCAACACAACACATCATTTGTTACAACATTTCACAAGTGGCATCCGGATTACATCCATCAGAGTGCGAATAAAATATTACAAACCAAGTTCAAATTTGCGGAATGCAACATAGTTTAGTACATAACTTCATAGTTTCAAATACATTGCCAGATCTTAGTCATGTCCTACAAAAGCATTATCAGGTACGAGAACAAGGAGAGACCGCGCCCAATGGTCTAGTCTTCATCCCCAGCCGGGAGAAGGCAATAATTGCAGCAACCGAAGTAGAACTGGTCACCTGCAACAGGGGGGAGATAAACCCTGAGTACGAGAAGATACTCAGCTAGACTTACCCGACAAAACCAGAAATAAAAGACACCAAGGATCATGCAAGGCTTATGAGGTGGGCTAGCTTGATACATTTGCATAAAAGAGCTTATGAATATAGTGACCAATTTAAACTTAGCATCAAGCTTATCATCGTTTACCTGTCCACTAGATTAGAACATGTACTAGAGCACTCACTTATTAGGAGCAATCAATATTAACCATAGCAGGTATAATAAGGCTATCATCATCATATCATCATTTCTGAACCATTAGGTTATTTAGTGTATCTACTTTAGAGATAAGCCCGTCAAGTTCTCACTAACCAGGAGAGACGGCGACTCGAATCGAATTACAACTCAGCTGAGGGGGTATTCCTAACTCTCACCCTGGCATACTTTGCAAGGGTAGCCGTGGGTCACCTTTGGGACAACTCAAGAACCAAATTCGCGGGTTCGATCAGCACCAGCACTCTCAGGGATTACCCTTCTGCCAGGACGATCAGGACTTTTAAATCACCTGCCCTTGGACTCACGCCTACGGCTCCCTTCTGAGGTGCACTTTATACTTATCGACTCCCGGCCTGAGGTGAGCTACTCGGCTTCATGGTCGGTCTCCAGACCCAGCCAACTAAGAGAGAGGCATGCGTTCAACATGAACAGGAAAGGCTCCAAGATTCAGTCCTTAAGCGACACAGACGGAGTCACTACAAACCGGCAAGCCTCCGCCCGGTCTTCATTTCAAATTAAGACAGGTTCTTTTCCACGATAGCAAATATAGCCAACCATGCCATATGTATATTCATATATCTCACAGGTGACAGGAAATCACCTGACTTCTACCGCGTTTAAGCAGGGCTAAGCACTACACGAGCCTGAGCTGCATAGGATTCAGGGTATCAATATCTGGACAAGGATTGGATAACCAATGCAGCAAGTGTTTGCATCCAACACCTAAACTTAATGCAACAATATATATATATGTAACAATAATACTTTAACTGCATTTCGGAAATTAGGGGGCTTAATATGCTCCGGGGCTTGCCTGGGATCCAACACTAGGTTAGTGTTTGTTAGATGACACTCGCTAAGTGAGCATCTCCCGTCCTAGCACTTGTCTAGTCCTTCCACCTTCGGGATAGGTCCACCATACACCGTCTTTGGGTTCGGCTCCAACATAGCATCCTTCACATGATGCATCTAGCGTACCTAGATGAGATGCAATATACAAGTGCATAAATATGAAGAATAGTACCATGAGACGCATCACAAGATAGCAAGCAAGACAAGCATAGTTTACACTAACACACTTAAGTACTTTGCGATGCTTAACTTAAACATCACACAATCTATCATGCTAAGGTGGCAAAGAAGACGACAACACCAAGCATGACACAAGTTTCCCAAGATCTCAGGTGCTCTAACTCAATCATCATTCAAGGCATAAGTCACACTTAACAATATACAAGCAAACACTATAATTGGAATCTGCCAATTTCTGGACATGCAAACAGCAGCTACAACATTTAGCTATAACTGGAGTTACACAAATCCAAATGACTTGCAAGAAGACATTTTGGAAGTCTTATGAAATTTTATACAATTCATTTTTAATCATCTTAGCATGATTCTCAAGTTAACTAAGTCAAATATACCCATTTACAGAAACTGGTCCACAATTGATAGAGAGCACTCAATTCTGTAACCCAACTTTAAACAGGCATAACTCACAAACCACAAAACCAAATACCACCAAATTGTAACAGAAGCTATATACATGAATTATCTACAACTTTGTTATTATCACCAAAAGCTCATTCAAACCCTAACTAGATCAAACACTAGCATCTTTCAGATCTGCTCAGAATACAATCAAAACCAGATAGAAGACTTAAAAGTCATGTAACTCCTACACTATCAGGCCTATGGCCTTATAAGTTGAACACAAGCAAGATCATGAAATTTTCTACAACTTTTGTATTCACTACAACCATAGAAAACATCATTTACACCACGAAAATAATTGCACAAGCAAAACTGCAAATGCAACCCAACAGCAGTGGTACAGAAAACTGATAGGAACTTTAGAGGAGAAGCATAACTGGAGTTCTAGACCTCCAACAAACATGAACCATAACTTTTTGAAAAGCTTAGGAAGTTACCTACAACTTTCCTATTCTCATATTAAGATGACTCTACAGTTAGAAGGGTCAATTAATCCAATAATTGCATCTCTATCCAAAACATAGACAGAAACTGACATGCCACTTTAAACAGCTATAAATGGAGTTATACATGTCCAATAAATGTGTTTCTAGACTTTGTAGAAATCTTATCAAATTATAAACAACTTTGTTGTAAACACCTAAAGCTAATTCTACAATTAAGAAGGCCCCACAGTAAGAACAAGGAAACCCTCTCTGGGTTTGGGCAGAAACAGCCACAGTAGTGGCATAAGCTTGTAGCCACTATGTGGGGTTCATTCATCCCTCGTAGGGCTCAACCCCGGTGATTTTGAAACCATGGGGCCACTGGAGTGTCTGGAGTGCCCTCGTGAATGCTCGGGGCCCTTCGGGATCATCGCCATCATGATCTACGGCATTGCCGGTGTTGAGTGGCTAGAGGGCTGAGTCTAGATTACTGAACTCTTGCTCGTAGTCTTGATGGCGGCGTACTTCTTCTTCATGGCAAGAGAAACAACGCTCATCGATATGACGTCACGCGTCTTGGAGATTGTTGATGTGCGTTCAGACGTTTTGGTCTACTTCCTAGTCGGGTTGGCAAGGGCAGTCGATGCGGTTGCCCCTAGCTCCACCCTAGAGAGGCTGTCCATCATGGCAATGCTGGTCGGTGAAACAACCTCAGCTGGAGCAGCGATTAGATCTTGGCGCGGCGGATCAGCGAATCAAGCTCGTCGAGTAGGAAGGTCTCTAATCTTGGCGGATCTCGTTGACCTGGCAGTGCAACACTTTAAGCATGGTGGCGACCTTGGCGACCTCTGGTGTCTGTGGGAGCCGGGCGAGCTCGTTGGCGGCCACGACCAAGTTGGCGCTTGGGGTCTTGTAGAAGTCGTGGCCATCAACATGGACAAATTCGTCGTCGAGGTTGCGTTGGAGTGGGCGTGGCCTTCCTTGCGAGTCGAGCTGATTGTTGTGAGCAGCCTCGGCTAGCACAAGGGCAGCATCATTTTCTTGGCACTACGCACGGTTAATGTTCTTGTTGACATCAGCGGCGTGGTCCTCCTTAATTTCCCCATCCTATGGGGGGTTGTCGATGCTGACATTGAAAATTCTGCCTCCATGGAAGGGAGGGAAAGGAGGTTGTATGGCAGTGGTTTCGGCGATAGTCTCCATAGAGCCCTAGGGCTCAGAGTCTGGATTTTCCTCCAGGATGGTTTGGAGGGATGCTTTGGGCCATCGGCTGATGTGTAGCATATTGACAGTCGGTGAGAGCTGGTTGGTGAGAGGATGGATATCTCCAACCTGGTCGATTAATTTGCCCCTTAGGGCATCTTGGTAGGTGGCGGCGACACTGGTGAGCCCAAAGGGTAGGGCCGGAACCCTTGGCGACACTAGTGAGCCTTCGATAGATCTAAGTCGGAAGGTGGTCGATGCTGAACCAGAGTGGTCAGAGCTGATTCCACGATGGAGAGGCAATCGGCGAGCTTCTGGCCAACCTGATCGATGGATGCAATGAGATCATCATTATTGATTTGCCTCCTCAGGTAGCGGGGGAGCGGGCAGTGAATAGTCGATGAAGACAACCTCGGAGGCAGTTCCGAGATGGATCTACAGTCGCATGTGTTGGGGTGATCGGCATAGAAACGATCTGCACCGGCTCGATGAGCTCTCCGACTCCATCAGCATTGATGATCTAGGAGATCAATCTAACCATGAAGATCTAGCCGGGCTATGGTAGTGCCGAAGATCCTGCAAAACATACCATCTTGTTTGACATGGAAACATCACACACACCCCTACCTAGCGCGCCAACAGTTGATAGAATATCGTCGGTAGTCCTCCGAGGGGTATCCCACGAAGGTAGATTGATCGACAGAGATGCGTGTAATCGAGAATAAGAAGGCAACAGAGACACAAGAGTTAGACAGGTTTAGGCCGTCAGCACGACATAATACCCTACTCCTATGGTCTGCTAGATTGTATTGGCTATCGTATGATATTGCGTGTGTTTGGAGGGGGGTCCCTGCCTGCCTTATATAGTCTGGGGGGTAGGGTTACAAGTCAGGTAGATCTAAGAGATAACCAGAAAGTAATAACAGATTACAGGAATCATGGGATCATACGTATCCTAATAGATCTCATAGTATCTTCAGGATATCTTCTCGGTGTCTTGCACGACGCGCCGAGTAGCGCCGTGCTCTGCAAGGCTTCATCTTGTGGGTTGGGCCACCCCTAGGGGCGCAGCTCATGTGGTCTGTCATGGGTATCTTGGGTCATACCCCCCACAGTCCAGGATCGAATATATGCTTAGCCTTGCTTAGTTCGGTAGAAGTCGGGTGATTTCCTATCACCTGCAGGATATAGGTAGGTATATGATCACGGTTGGCTATAATTGCTATCATGGAAATAACCATGTGTTGATGAGTAAAACAGAGACCAGGCAGGATTGCAATAGAGAAGCACAAGGCATGGAGGTCTTGGTGCCTATTTATCCCCGTCTGTGTCGGTTAAGGACCGATTCACTGTACGTCCTCATATCATGTTGAACGCATGCCTAGCACTTAGCTGGACGGATAAGTCGTTCTGACCGCGAAGCCTAGTAGCTCAATTTAGGCCAGGCCTCGTTAATTGAAAGTGCGCACACTGGAGGCAGAAAGGACATGCAAAGAGCTAGTGGCGTGAGTCCAAGGGCAGGCCAGGCCTAAACTTCCTAGTAGACTAGTAGAATCTCCGAGGGTGCGGCGTTGATCGGACCCACGAAGTTAGTTCTAGAGTTGTACCAAAGGTGACCTGATGCAACCCCGATGGGGGAAGTATGGGTTTGTGTTAGGAATAATTCCCCACCTGGGTTGGAATCGATTCGAATCGCTATCTCTCCCGGATAGTCAGAACTTGACTGAGCAGCGACAACGTAGCATTAATTGATGGAACTTGAAGGTTATGATGATGATAAAATTATTATTATACCAGATATGGTTACTAATGCTTGTTAGCTTCATCAAGTGATTGCTCTAGTATAGGTGCTAATCTAGAGATCCTTAATTGAATAGGTATTCAAATTGATGCTAGAGGTACTAAATCTCCAAGTTATGTTACTTAAGCTTTTATGCAAAATGTTGTCAAGCTAACTCCACCAATAAAGCTTTGCATACTCCTTCGTGTCATATTATTTCTGGTTTATGATGGGTAAGTCTAGCTGAGTACATTCTCGTACTCAGGGTTTATTCCTCTTGTTGCAGAAGACATGATGTATCATGGGTACTATAAGAACTACCTTCATCCTTCCATGGATGAGGACTAAACCATGGGGCATGGTACTCCTAAGTTATCCCCTCTGTTCTGCTTTTGCTAGAAATGACTGTGGTACTGGCATATATTTGAACTAAGTGTGATGTTGACATCAAACTACTTTGCTTCCGCTATTTGAACTTGGTTTGTAATAACTATGTGAACTCTGATGTATGTGCGATACTTGTGAACTATTTGTGAACTGTGATGTAACACGTGACTGGTTGTGTTTAATCATGTACGATCTTGGTTTGTATGTTGGTTTGTTTGAGATCCTTCATGATTCAAGTATGACGGTTTGATCGCTTCGGTGATTGCTATTATACTTGTGCTCTTATAAATTCGACGGTTCTATTACAGCTGGTATTGAAGCAAGATTCAACACTAAACTTGTCATATGAGTATTTAAAACAAAGGTTTTATTTTGTAAAATCAATTTGACAACTTATAGCTATATATATAGGTGTGTTAAAAAAATGAATTTTGAATTTAGAGTGTGCTAGTGGTCATATCCTTTATGCCCAGTTAAGGACTATTACGTGGCTAAATAAGTACTAACATGGGGGTTTTTACTTTCATCGTCCATACGGCGTGCTATTGTATGGATGACATTCACTTGAGTGGTAATGTATGGATCAATTGCTTCTACGCCCAAGGTAAGAGTGGCAAGACCGCAAGGGTGAGCGTGTGGTCTAAGGGGAGAGGTAGCTTTGGTACTGCGGTATATATATATGTCCCATATATATACTAAGGTATTTAATTGTGGGTTAGCTTTGATACGGCTGTAGATGCATATTTATATGTATGTATGGCACGTATTTACTTTCGGGTAGCTTGATACAGAAGTATATGTATGGGTATATATATATATGGAGGCATTTAGTTGCAACCTAGAGCCCAGATTTACATTTTTGCATATGTAATTGTTGGGTTGGGCTGAAATGAAATTCTTGTGCAGGTACACTAATAGCGAAATGTGTAGCCCAATTTGTTACGTATATTGAGAGAACGTATGTATGCCACCGTGTATGTCATTAGAATTTTAAATTTTTTCTAAGATTCGTGAGGACGTACCGAACGTGCATGCATCATGTTCACTCATGTATTTACATTTTTGCATTCCTCCCTCCCTTATAATTGCTTACCCCATTTATTAAATTTCTTCTCATGTATGATATCCTCTCACAAGAATTGCACACTTTGCTACAGATGGCAGCACCAGGAGCCCCACCTCACACTGACATGTTCCTGGCTGTGTTTGGCACTCCTAAATTGCTGTGGAGAGTGCTAAACTTAGTTGGGTACGCTGAGGGAAGTGGCAGCTGAGGGGCAGCCGTGGTATGATGTGTGGGTGACCATTCCGGCCCGTGCAGATAATCCACAGTGACAAGGCTAGAGTATTGAGTTAGATGGGCAGTCTCCTTGGGAAGGTGCCCAAGTGGTAGCTTTGGAAGCACTAAGTGAGATCTATCATGAATTTGGTGATGAGCTTGTCAACGGTCCAGCCAGAACCTTTCACCGGGTGGATCCGTCGGTGACCGCTTGGATGCAGTCGGGCGGCAATGCACTAGTAAGAGACCGTGATGAACGAGCAGAGAGCTCTAGTGTTGCTATGAGCTGTAACACCCTAAAAATTGCCTCTTTTAAAATAGATCTAAAATGATTTATTTATGAATTTTTGTGCACATGAAATATAGGAAAATAAAATTTTTCATTAAAATACATCATAAGGTAGCAACATGTTTGATCATACATGCCATTGCATTTCATTTTATTGGTTGAGTGGTTTTAATTGAAAAGTCAAAATGGTCAAAATGCTTTTGAAATGAAATTAAAAATGGCTTTGAAATAAAATAAAAGAAAATTTGAAAATAAGAGGATTTAAAAAAAATGGTAAAATTTATTTTTGGAAACTTACCAAAATTGCTCATTTATATTAGATGAAAAGTATATTGAAAACATATTCGGATTTGATATGATTTACATAGAATTTCGCTTTGATTTGGAAACTCAAAGTAGAAAAAGGATTTGGAAAAAAATAAAAAGAAGAAAACCTCCCCTCTCAAATTTTTGGCCCAAAGGCCCACTGTTCTTTTTGCCCGGCCCGCTCTTTTCCTCCTCTCCGCCGGCCCAGTCATTTCCTCTCTCCCTTGGCCTGCTTCGCGCCTACCCGCACGCGGCGTAGCTCGCTGCTCGGCCCGTTGTCCGCGCCTCCCTTTTTCCCTTCCAGCTCTGCACCGGCCCACCGCTCAGCGGCCCACTGCTCCGCGCCCGCCCTTCACGTCGCCCATGCGCGAACCTGCTGCATCACCCGCTCGGCCTAGCTAGGCGCGCTCGTCCGCTCGGCCTTCAGCGCCCACGACCGCAAGCCACCCTCCCTTCTCCCTCACTGCCCCACGGGTCCCGCCTGTCAGCACCGCCTCCTTCCCTTTCCTTTTCTTCCCAGCACGCTCTTTCCTTCCACCGTCCCGCCAATGGCGCTGCCCCTAAGGCAAGCTGCCAGCCCGCCGCACCCGCATGGAAGGCGACCGAATCACCACGCCCCTGCTCCCCTTCCTTCTACGCCGCACCCGTCCGGCCTATAAAGCTCCGAGCCGCACCCCTCCTTCTCCCCTTTCCTCTGCTCGCGTCCAAGCACTCCCCGCCGCTAGCAATCGACCCCTCCCGAGCGTTATCCTCGGTGCCGACGTGTCCCGAGGCTCCACCGTGTTCCCCCACGCCCGTAGGTATCACCAATTTCGTATTTTGGTCACGGTTTCCTCGGATTGATCCTCACCCGCACCTCTCTCTCTCCAGATCGCCGCCACCGTCGAACCACCGCTTCGGAGGCCTTCCTGACGCCGCAACCACCTCCATACGACTCGGGGTCAGCTCCTGTACCTCCTTGATCCCTTCACGTCGCATTTAGTGCCCTAGAACACCATAGAGTAGAACCTCAGTCGCCGCCGGCAATGGAAGGCTCGCCGTAGCCACTGTGCAGCCGCCGGAGTTCGTCCTGAGTGTCACACGCCGTTGGATTCACGTGAACGGCGAAGATTAGATTATAGCGGTTGGTTGTGTAACCGGTCCACAGCGAGCCATGGACCCCGCGCACCGTACCTACGTCAGTGCACGCCCATGCTGCGTGGTGCACCGTGCCAACCGGAGCGCGCCACGTGTCGGATGGGTTAGCAACGCGGTCAAACCGCAGTGAAGCCGCGCCCATTTTTGCAGAATAGCCCCCCTATTTTCGATGAATCAACCCGCAATCCAAATCAGTTCAAAATGATTTCTTTTAGGTCCTGTTTTCTTCTGTTTTAGTCCCTGTAGTTTCCATAAATAGTGCACGCAGTCCAAAATCCTTGAAAATTCAGATTTTAATTGTTTTAATTCAAAAATGAGTTCGAGTTATTTACAGAAATGCCACTAAACTTTATTTCATGCATAACTTTTGCGTTTTAAGTCCGATTTGACCCGTTCGAATTGCGTTAGGATCGTATTTATATTTTCTACATGTTTATACAACTGTTAGGCATGTTTTCAATATTTAAAATTCATGGGTAGATTTAATCTATTATTTAACTAAAGGAAAACTTGTTTAAATCATAACTTATTCATTTTAACACCGAAATAGTCCGTTCAAGTTGCGTTAGATTCATAGCGACAAGATATACGTGTTAGTAATAGTGTTTACTATATTGTTATTTCTGAAATAACATGGTTTAAATCATATCTTGATTAATTGTTATGCAACTAGGTTTCATAAATAAAATATGATTTGTTTACTTTAGTTTTATAATTCAAATCTAAAATTGACTTAATTTAATCTATATTATTTATAAAATATCTTTTATATATGAATTCTTATGGTTAACATAAATGAAGCCTATAGTTTTCTTTTCCACGTATTAAGCAAAATCTCTCGGTAGTTGTAACTTTTCAACCGTAGCTCCGATTAGCGTGCCTCTCGCGACTGTGATTGGTGTACTTATTTTTCTAACTCTTTTACTTATTTTTCAAACTCTTTTACTTATTTTTCTATGATTGGTGTACTATTCTGATATAGATGCAATTGTATGCTATGCATGTATGTGTATGGATGTTTGTGTGGTGTCCTACGATTACGTCCAGTCGGTGAGATATACGAGGTGATCCAGAAGAAGAAGAAGGACATTGAAGAATTAAGCTTACCGAAGGATCGGTGTGTAAGGCAAGTATAGCATGGGACCATCCTTGTTACCTATTCACATTTAATCACTTAATTCATATTGCACATGTCTACCTTGTTGCCAATATGGATATCCTAGATATTTGATATCTTGTACCTTGATACCTTTGGGTTATTGCATTGGGTAATTTTTGCTAGTGCTTAACTAAACCATGATCTTGTAACTTGACTAATGATATATGCAATAAACATTAAAACATGACTTTTTAGCAACATAGAAACAGGGGGCTGGAGTGTTTAGCTACTTTCTAAATGCTTCAGATTCCTCTCCCTAAGGACTTATCTATAAGCGGTTATCCGGGACTTACAGTACAGCTATGAGGGCTATATGGCTCTGGCTTTAGCTCAGTATGAGGACCTTTTCTAGCTTGTTTGTGGTTACCTTTATGGCGCACGAGGGTATGTTTCCTTTCCTGCTAGGATGTGTGTACCATGCTGCGTGCCCACATGTGCCACTCCTGGAGAAGGGCCACATACGCCTAGCGGCCCTAACTTGTTAGACGAACCTTTGAAAGGCTTCATAGTGAACCCTGCCGACCTTCCTTGGAAGTGGGTTAAGAGATTAGCTACCTCGGGCGAAAGGGTAAATCATGACTCACAGTGAAAGTGTACAACCTCTGTAGAGTTTAAAACTGTTATAACAGCCGTGCTCATGGTCACGAGCGGCCTTGGACCCTTATGGAATAGAGATGATCACTAATGGATAATGGTACTAATGATTAATTGTTTATGCTACACATTATTCATGTTTACCTGATCATGTGTTATGGGCTTATAGATAAACTTGTTGCCAACCAATTGCTAAAATTATGATAATCAAAGGCTAATCGCACTTAAACCAGTGTCAGCCTTTTTGAGCCTCATGAACCCCATGATATAATTGTTAAGTACGACATGTACTTACGCTTGCTTTACTTTTCTATACTTTGGATAAAAATCCCGGATGGGTACCAGATTGCTGGTTTAGAGGAGTTAGGATTGTGGTCAACCAGTCAGTCACCCCTGTGGATTTGGAGTCTTCGCCTGAAGATCAAAGTCGACTTTCCGCTATCTATACTCTAAGGTTATTTTCCTTTTACTAATACGTTATGTAATAAGTATTGTCTCTTGATGTTACCCTTATTTGTGGCTATATGTGAGATTTGACTTCCTGGGCTCATATATAGTGTGTATCTGGTTTTGTCTTTAAAACCGAGTGCTACAAAGTGGTATCAGAGCAATGCTGACTATAGGACGCAAGCCTAGATAGAACTGGACATTTTAGCATGCTTTCATCTTTACTTAGTTCTTGTTTTCTCTCTAACCTTGTTATTTGCTAAAAGTTATGCTCACTTCAGCCTCTATTTGTTATGAAAACTTTGTCTCTATTCTCAATCCTCTTTCTTCATTTGTATAGATGGGTCGTAATGAGGAGACCACCAGCATGAGATATCAGGAGGACCAAGCTATGTTGTCCTTAACTACATTCGACAAGGAGAAGCTTGTAGCTGTGCAACAACAAGCACCAGAAGGAATGACTCAACCTAGGAGTTTTCAACAGTGCTTGCCACAAGGTCAAACCAACATACCAAAGGGACCAGTGAAGAGACAAGTAGCAGAAGCTTGGAAGAATATGAAGTCCAACGAAGATGTTGGAAGGATGGCACATGAATGCCAGGATCAACCACAGCCGAAGCAAGAACAGAAGGTCCAGAAGAAACAGGAGCAAGGAAGTAAAGCAAAGAGAAACTACATCCAAGGAAGATTGAATAATGTGGATATGACTACCACTCATGGAGCTAAGGAGGTTGTGTATGGTTTCATTCTAGTAAACTCAACTTCTGCCATAGTGTTGTTTGATCCCAATGCATCACATTCATTTATCTCTAGTGCATACGTAAAAGAACATAGGATAACTATGCTTCCAATGAGGAAACTAGTGATAGTTAAGTCCCTAGGAGGAGAAATGAAGGCAAACCGCAAATGCCCAAGAGTTAGTCTTAACATAAAGGGGGTAAAATTTGAAGCAAACCTTATTGTATTAGAGTTAGTGGACATTGATGTCATTCTTGGAATGGGATGGATGTCAGCATGTAAAGGAGTGATCAAGTATGCCCAGCGTTCGGTGCTTCTAACCACACCGTCAGGAGAAAGAATTGAGTATGAAGGTATTCAGCCTATACCTGAGGACAATGTGGATAAGAAGAGAAAGGAGGTCTCACTAGAGTTAGAATCAGGAAGCAATCAACATTCGAGTTCTATTACATCGTCACATCCAGCTTCGATCCTTGGTTAGATAAACTCAGACTCTAAAGAATTAGAAGTTTCTCAAGCTAAGGTTACTCCACTCTTTCCACATGAGGTATGCATAGATGGGTGGACAATCACCTACAAGGAGTTTCAACCCTAAAAGAACAAGCGAGCTAAAAAGTGGTCTAGTCAAACAAAGTTGAACTTACAGAGTCAGCAAGCTGACAATACTCTAAGCAACAATTCTATGGAGTATGACATCACTAAAGATCTAGCTAAGAGAAAGTGTTATCATTGACAGCAGGAAGGACATTATGTTAAATCTTGCCCACCAAAGAATCAACAATTACACCAAGGAAGTAGCCAAAGTCAGATCACTACTGGACTGTTACTAGAAAGTGTTAGTGATACCCAACCCAAAAGAGACATTTGGTGAAATTAATGAATGAAGAAGTTATGCAAGACTATCCATGATCCTTAGTTAAGGATAGGAGTTGTGCCCCTTATGTAATAAAAACGATAGTATCGCAAGTTGAGTCAATGATTGACTTGTGCATCTTTATTGTCTTGTTGAATTGTCATTATGCTTATGATTGTTTTGCATCTTTGTAATGATTGCAATGATCTTGTTGGGTGTTCCCACAATTTCATTTAGTTCATAGGTTTAAGGTATAAGGATTAATGAAATAACTAGTTGGGTTATGATTTTCTTCTGTTTTTCCTATCCTATCTTCGGAGCTGCCTGTCTTTATCAGTTATATCTCTGATTTTGGACGATCAAAAATCCTGAGGAAATTCTGGACAACAGTAGACTTCAATCACAAGGCGATGCATCTATGCTGTTTGGAACCGGGAACAGTTTCTCTTGTGCACTGTTTTTGACCAAGTGAACTGCATAATTCGAAAAAGTGTCTATAAGGAAGTTGTGGAGAATTTTATAAGCTTTCCAACGATATAAGCTACAACTTGATTGGATTAACAGAATGAGAGTTACAGCTGTCTTACCACACTATTGTATTTCTGCTCACGAGGAAATTCAGATTTCTTGTCCTTGCCCATGTGCAAGAGTATCATTGGGATGATGGAACATATGTATACTATTAAGCTCATCTGAAGAAGATGCAAGCTATACTTTGGTGTCCCCTAGTTTATCTTTTCTTAAGGGGGGTAGCCAAGTTGAGGAATTTGCAAGATGAAGTGTCCTACGTTCTAGTTTGCGCAGTGGAAGCGTGGTGGTACTCAAGGATGTAAGAGAGAACTCAGAGTATTAAATAATGAGGTTTGGTTAGAGGGAAATTTATCCAAGACCAGCAAGATGTTGATAAATCTACCGGAGAAGCTTTTAAGTTAGTTTGGATCAAGAGACCTCAACCAAGTGTTTGAAGGAGTCCAAGAGGTCGAAGTAAAACCTAAGTATTAGCTTTGTCAGATTAGGACAAGAGCTTTGTATCTACAATAATGCATCTTATCAAGGTGTGGGATGTGTCCTTATATGAGAAGAAAAGTAGTGGCTTGCCCGTTAAGTCAACCAAGGAAGCGTGAGTTGAACTAACTAACATGTTATCTGGAGCTATCCATTGCGAAGCATGGAAGTACCATCTTTTTGAAAGCAAAAGTGACATCTAGGAGAATCACAAGAATATATAGGACATCTTCACTAAGTTGGTCTTGAGCTTGTGATATCCATGTTGGAATGAGATTGATTATGATTTGGAAAAGTGCTACCACTTCAAGAAGCGAAGTCATGGCTGATGCCCTTAGCAACAGAGAATTGTGCTAAGAAGGTTTGAGTAACACCAAGGATTAAGAGTTGTATTCCTAGTTCGAGCAACTTAACTAGGATCATTAATGTTTTGAAGATTGGTGGTAGATTCTCTTTTGGACCAAGAAGATAAGGAAGCTTTGTTGAAAGGTGAACATATGAGGAAAGAGAATTATGGCCTAGTGATTAGGGATACCTGAGAGTTGTTCAAGGTACCTGTCAAAACTTTAGAATTAGTTAGGCAAATTACTTGGAGTAAGGGCAATAGGTATGCAAAGTAAAGTGGATCTTTATCAAGACGATGGAACTACACGAGAAAGTAAAGAAGAATCCAAGGATGAAGTATTCCTATCTCTTAGTCGACGTCTTCCGAATCTCTAGGACGAGATTCATCTTAAGTGGGGTAGAATTATAACACCCTAAAAATTGCTTCTTTTGAAATAGAGCTAAAATGATTTATTTATGAATTTTTGTGCACATGAAATATAGGAAAATAAAAATTTTCATTAAAATACATCATAAGGTAGCAACATGTTTGAGCATACATGCCATTGCATTTCATTTTATTGGTTGAGTGGTTTTAATTGAAAAGTCAAAATGGTTAAAATGCTTTTGAAATGAAATTAAAAATGGCTTTGAAATAAAAGAAAAGAAAATTTGAAAATAAGAGGATTTTAAAAAAATGGTAAAATTTATTTTTGGAAACTTACCAAAATTGCTGATTTATATTTGATGAAAAGTATATTGAAAACATATCTGGATTTGATATGATTTACATAGAATTTGGCTTGGATTTGGAAACTCAAAGTAGAAAAAGGATTTGGAAAAAAATAAAAAGAAGAAAACCTCCCGTCTCTCATTTTTGGCCCGAAGGCCCACTGTTCTTTATCCCCGGCCCGCTCTTTTCCTCCTCTCTGCCGGTCCAATCATTTTCTCTCTCCCTTGGCCTGCTTCGTGCCTCCCCGCAGGCGGCCCAGCTCGCTGCTGGGCCCGTTGTTTGCGCCTCCGTTTTTCCCTTCTAGCTCCGCACCGGCCCACAGCTCGGCGACCCACTGCTTCACGCCTGCCCTTTGCGTCGCCCACGCGCAAACCTGCTGCATCGCCTACACGGCCTAGCTAGGCGCGTCCGTCCGCTCGGCCTTCAGCGCCCACTCCCGCAAGCTGCCCTCCCTTCTCCCTCACTGCCCCGTGGGTCCCGCCCATCAGCACCGCCTCCTTCCCTTTCCTTTTCTTGCCCGCACGCCCTTTCCTTCCTCTGTCCCGCCGATGGCGCTGCCCCTACGGCAAGCTGCCGGCCCGCCGCACCTGCATGGAAGGCGACCGAATCACCATGCCCCAGCTCCCCTTCCTTCTATGCCACGCCCGTCCGGCCTATAAAGCTTCGAGCCACACCCCTCCTTCTCCCTTTCCTCTGCTCACGTCCAAGCACTCCCCGCCACCGGCAATCCACCCCTCCCAAGCGCTATCCTCGACGCCGACGTGTCCCGAAGCTCCACCGTGTTCCCCCGCGCCCGTAGGTATCACCGATTTCATGTTTTGGTCACGGTTTCCTAGGATTCATCCTCACCCGCACCTCTTTCTCTCTCTAGATCGCCACCACCATCGAACCACCGCTTCAGAGGCCTTCTTGACGCCGCAACCACCTCCATACGACTCGGGGTGAGCTCCTGTACCTCCTCGATCCCTTCACGTCGCGTTTAGCGCCCTAGAACACCGTAGAGTAGAACCTTAGATGTCACCGGTAATGGAAGGCTCGCCGTAGCCACTGTGCAGCCACCGGAGTTCGTCCCGAGCGTCACACGCCGCCGGATTCACGTGAACGGCCAAGATTAGATTATGGTGGTTGGTTGTGTAACCGGTCCACAGCGAGCCATGGACCCGGCACACCGTGCCTGTGTCAGCGCATGCCCACGCCGCGTGGTGCACCGCGCCAACTGGAGCGCGCCACGTGTCGGATGGGTCAGCAGCGCGGTCAAACCACAGTCAAGCCGCGCCCATTTTTGTAGAATAGCCCCCTGTTTTCGGTGAATCAACACGCAATCCAAATCAGTTCAAAATGATTTCTTTTAGGTCATGTTTTCTTCTGTTTTAGTCCCTGTAGTTTTCATAAATAGTGCACGCAGTCCAAAATACTTGAAAATTCAGATTTTAATTGTTTTAATTCAAAAATGAGTTCAAGTTATTTACAGAAATGCCACTGAACCTTATTTCATGCGTAACTTTTGTGTTTTAAGTCCAATTTGACCCGTTCGTATTGCGTTAGGATCATATTTACGTTTTCTACATGTTTATACAACTGTTAGGCATGTTTTCAATATTTAAAATTCATGGGTAGATTTAATCTATTATTTAACTAAAGGAAAACTTGTTTAAATCATAACTTATTCATTTTAACTTCGAAATAGGCCGTTCAAGTTGTGTTAGATTCATAGCGACGAGATCTACGTGTTAGTAATAGTGTTTACTGTATTGTTATTTCTAAAATAATATGGTTTAAATCATATCTTGATTAATGATTATGCAACTAGGTCTCATAAATAAAATATGATTTGTTCACTTTAGTTTTATAATTCAAATCTAAAATTGACTTAATTTAATCTATATTATTTATAAAATATCTTTTATATATGAATTCTTATGGTTAACATAAATGAAGCCTATAGTTTTCTTTTCCACGTATTAAGCAAAATCTCTTGGTAGTAGTAACTTTTCAACTGTAGCTTCGATTAGCGTGCCTCTCGTGACTGTGTGTTCGTAGCGATGTGTAGAATCGTATTTCAAACTCTTTTACTTATTTTTCTATGATTGGTGTACTGTTCTGATATAGATGCAATTGTATGCTATGCATGTATGTGTATGGATGTTTGAGTGGTGTTCTACAATTACGTCCAGTCGGTGAGATATACGAGGTGATCTAGAAGAAGAAGAAGAAGGACATTGAAGAATTAAGCTTACCGAAGGATCGGTGTGTAAGGCAAGTATAGCATGGGACCATCCTTGTTACCTATTCACATTTAATCACTTAATTCATATTGCATGTGTCTACCTTGTTGCCAATAAGGATATCCTAGATATTTGATATCTTGTACCTTGATACCTTTGGGTTATTGCATTGGGTAGTTTTTGCTAGTGCTTAACTAAACCATGATCTTATAACTTGACTAATGATATATGCAATAAACATTAAAACATGACTTTTTAGCAACATGGAAACAGGGGGCTGGAGTGTTTAGCTACTTTCTAAATGCTTCAGATTCCTCTCCCTAAGGACTTATCTGTAAGCGATCATCCGGGACTTACAGTATAGTTGTGAGGTCTATATGGCTCTGGCTTTAGCTCAGTATGAGGACCTTTTCTAGCTTAATAGTGGTTACCTTTATGGCGCACGAGGGTATGTTTCCTTTCCTGCTAGGATGTGTGTACCATGATGCGTGCCCACGTGTGCCACTCCTGGAGAAGGGCCACATACGCCTAGCGGCCCTAACTTGTTAGACGAACCTTTGAAAGGCTTCATAGTGAACCCTGCCGACCTTCCTTAGAAGTGGGTCAAGAGATTAGCTACCTCGGGCGAAAGGGTAAATCACGACTCACAGTGAAAGTGTACAACCTCTACAGAGTGTAAAACTGTTATAACAGCCGTGCTCACAGTCACGAGCGACCTTGGACCCTTATGGAATAGAGATGATCACTAATGGATAATGGTACTAATGATTAACTGTTTATGCTATACATTATTCATGTTTACCTGATCATGTGTTATGGGCTTATGGATAAACTTGTTGCCAACCAATTGCTAAAATTATGATAATCAAAGGCTAATCGTAGTTAAACCAGTGTCAGCCTTTTTGAGCCTCATGAACCCCATGATATAATTGTTAAGTACGACATGTACTTACGCTTGCTTTACTTTTCTATACTTTAGATAAAAATCCTGGATGGGTACCAGATTGCTGGTTTGGAGGAGTTAGGCTTGTGGTCAACCAGTCAGTCGTCCCTATGGATTTGGAGTCTTCGCCTAAAGATCGGAGTTGACTTTCCGCTGTCCATACTATGAGGTTATTTTCCTTTTACTAATACATTATGTGATAAGTATTCTCTCTTGATGTTACCCTTATTTGTAGCTATATGTGAGATTTGACTTCCTGGACTCATATATAGTGTGTATCTGGTTTTGTCTTTAAAACTGGGTGCTACATGAGCGCTATGTTCGCCGTCTTGAAGATGTTCTACTCCCGCCAAGATAGCTACATCAGCTACATGCTAGAGCTCCAGCGAGCATAGGCCATGCAACACTAGCTGCAAGGGCATGTGCATAGGCATCGAAGGGCAGCTAGAGAGGCTCAGCGAGAAACCAATAATGCTATTACAGCTTGAGAAGCTCACTGAGTTCAGTAGGTAAATGCTATTGCAGAAAGAGATGCAACTAGGGCTGAGTTATAGGATGTCCATGCTGATAGGGACGAGGTCATTCACCTTGCTAAGACTAGGGAGGCAGCTAGAATCTAGACTATGTTTCAGGCTGCTAGGCAGGCAATAGAGTTTGATCGCAGAGAGCAGGAACTCATATGCCAGATTGAGGAGCTTTAGCTGGATGTTCATCGTCTCAACAACATGGTGAACCCAATTCTTCCTCTAGCTCCAACGATAGAAGAAGATCCCAATGTGTTGATTGCTGAGGACGATGGCATGGAGGTGGACGCTAAGGATGAGCCTGAGGAAGAGGTCGAGCCTTTTGAGGACGACCACGGTGATGATGTGTCCAACATCGACAGCGACCACCTCGAGGATTAGCTTAGCTATAGTATCTAGCTAGATGTGCTAGCTCTCTATCTTCGATCCTTTGTGTAATGAACTCATAATTTAGGTTTCGATCTCATGATATACTCCTTTGATGTAATCTCAGAACCTTGCATGTTTAATCTATGTTGTTGTTGAACCTTCATAAATGTCCAATTTATGTGCTGACAGGTATTTGGCATGTAGGGGAATGCATTGCATGATCGCTAAGTAATAAGATTGATGATGTTGTGTTGTGGAAATGAATTATTATGCCTCTGTTTTATTGTATGAATGTTAAATTCTCTCTAGTAAATTTAGTTTGGCATAATTATATAATTCCTCTATAATTTTTCTGACATCATAAATAATTACTTGTGGTTGCAATTCTACAGATGACGCGCACCCATAGGGGAGCTGGTGGAGATGAGGTGTGTGGTAGTGGTTCCGGTGGCAATGTCTATGAGGACATGCCACCACCACCGCATCCCACGCTAGCGGAGATGATGGCCCGACTCATGGAAACCCAATGTTCCATGGGAGAAGTGTTGTGCGGTCTTTACGCAGAATGCCAGCCATGGATGAGGAAGGGACCAACACCAAGGACCTAAACCTAACCAGTTCAACAATTTTAAGGACTTTCTTGACACCAATCCTCCTATCTTTAAGGAAGCAGAGGAGCCATTGTAGGTACATGAATGGCTGAATACAATTGAACAGAAGTTCCGTCTCTTAAGGGTCACAAAGCACCTGAAGGCAGAATACGCGTCACACCCGCTGCAGTGGCCTACAGGCATTTGGTGGAGTCATCATCGATCCACTTTGCCTGAGGATGCTCAAATTACCTGGAACCAGTTTAAGGCTGCATTTAGGGGACATTATATTCCCCAAGGTCTTATGAGCATGAAGCATACATAATTCATGAGGCTGACACAAGGTACCAAGAATCTAATTGAGTACCTGCATGCCTTTAACAATTTGTTAAGGTATGCCATAGAGTTTGTTGACACTAATGCAAAGAAGATTGCTAGTTTCAAGAGGGGGCTTAGTCCAAAGCTGATGAAGACTCTAGCTAACAGCAAATGTGCCACTTTCAATGAGTTTGTTAGCGATGCTTTAACTCAAGAGAACTAGAACAACATCTATTCAGCATCTAAAAGTCGTAAGAGAGCTTATGAAGTAGGTGCATCTTAGCCAAAAGCTCGTATTGCTGCGAGACCCCAGTTCCACCCACCTGCTCCAAAGTATAGGCCACCTCAGAAGAAGGTACAGACCAGTTAGGCCTAGAAAGTGTATCGCAAGGACTTTTTTGTTGCCCAACCAAAGGGTAGCACAGGGCAAGGAAGCTCCAGTGTTCCACCTAGCAACATGTCATGCTAGAACTGCAACAAGACTGGCCATTGGGCAAGAAATTGCCCCTATCCTCAGAAGAACAACAACCAGAAGCAGGGTAATCCAAATGCACGTCAGGGACACGTGTACTATACCACCCTAGAAGAGATCCCGATATGTGAAGTTGTTACTGTGGGTACGTTTCTTGTGAACCAACACCCCATAGTTGTTTTATTTGATTCTAGAGCTTCACATTCATTTATGAGTCAAATATTTGCATCCAAGCATGATCAAAGGGTAGTTACTAAAGATAAGGGTGGTTATTGCATAACTGCAGCCAAAAATAATATCTCTACCAACCAGATGGTCAGAGATGTGCGCATCTCAATAAGCAACCTAGAGTATACCTTAGATCTTGTAGTATTGCTAGGGTTGGGGATAGATGTAATCTTGAGTATGAAATGGATGAGTGGCCATGGAGTTCTCATTGATACTTTGACTAGAACTATCATGTTGAGAGAACCCTAGAGTAACGATGCTTTCCTAGTGCCACTTCCTAGAAATTTTGATCTCCAAAACTTCACTGGTGCTATTCAGACCACGACCCTCCTTGATATTCCAGTGGTATATGAGTTTCCGGATGTGTTTCCAGATGAATTGCTCGGGTTGCCACCCGATAGGGATGTAGAGTTTAAAATTGAGTTATTGCCGGGTACAACACCCATCTCTCGGAGGCCATATAGAATGCCACCAAATGAGCTAGCCGAGCTGAAGGTTCAATTGCAAGGGCTTTTAGAGAAAGGTCTCATTCGACCTTGCTCATCTCCGTGGGGTTGTCTCACCTTATTTGTGAAGAAGAAAGACAAATCCTTGTGGATGTGTGTGGACTACCGACCACTTAATACTGTAACGGTCAAGAACAAGTATCCTTTGCCTCGGATTAAAATCTTGTTTGATCAATTGTCAAGGGCTAAGGTGTTCTCCAAGATCAATTTGAGATCTGGTTACCATTAGATTAAAATTAGGCCAGAAGACGTACCTAAAACTGCTTTCTCCACTAGGTATGGCCTGTATGAGTATTTGGTCATGTCCTTTGGGCTAACAAATGCTCTTGAGATTTCATGTATCTGATGAATTCGGTGTTCATGCCCGAGCTGGATAAGTTCATGGTTGTGTTCATCGATAACATTCTGATCTATTCAGAAAATGAGGAGGATCACGCGAAGCACCTGAGAGTTGTTCTAACCAGGCTAAGAGAATATAAGTTGTATGCTAAGTTTAGCAAGTGTGAGTTTTGGCTTCAGAAGGTACCTTTTCTAGGGTACGTGCTGTCAGAAAATGGGATCTCCATAGACCCCTCTAAGGTGCAAGAAGTGATGGATTGGAAGGCCCCGACTTTAGTTCATGAAGTTTGGAGTTTTCTTGGTTTAGCAGGTTACTACCGTCGGTTCATTCTAGACTTCTCCAAAATTGCCAAGCCAATGACAAGATTGCTACAGAAAGATGAGAAGTTTGTATGGACTCCGGAGTGTGAAGCTGCTTTTCACACTTAACGGACATTGTTTACTTCAGCTCCTGTTTTGGCACAACCTGATATCGAGAAACCTTTTGATGTGTTTTGTGATGCATCAGGTACCGGTTGGGATGTGTTCTCATGCAGGAAGGCCGAGTCATTGCTTATGCATCATGTCAGCTGAAGAAGCATGAAGTCAATTACCCAACTCATGACTTGGAATTAGCAGTGGTTGTCCATGCATTGAAAATTTGGAGACACTATTTGCTTGGCAATGTGTGTCATATTTACACAGATCATAAGAGTCTTAAGTATATCTTCACTCAACCTAAATTGAATATGAGACAGAGAAGATGGCTAGAATTGATCAAAGATTACAATTTAGAAGTGCATTATCATCCTAGCAAAGCGAATGTTGTTGCAGACGCTTTGAGCAGAAAATCTCACTATAATTCTCTGTTAGAAGATGGCTTTAATTTGTTACATCCTGTTGTGCTGCATAATATTATGATCAGTTTTTCTCTTGAGAGCAAGATCATCGAGCTTTAGAAGACTGATCCGGGTGTGTTCCACATCAAAAGAAAGATGAAAGAGCAAGAGACTAAGCATTTCAGGATAGATGAGAATGGTGTTCTATGGTTTAAGGACAGACTAGTAGTCCCGAAGGATAAGGAACCTAGAAACTAGATCTTAGGAGAGGCTCACTCTTCTAAACTATCCATTCATCTGAGTAGTAGTAAAATGTATCAAGACTTGAAGAACCGTTTTTGGTGGACCAAAATGAAGAAGGAGATTGAAGCTTATGTTGCTAAATGTGATAATTGTTGCCGAGTTAAGGCTGTTCACTTGAAACCTGCTGGACTACTTCAACCACTGTCCGTTCCAGGTTGGAAGTGGGAAGAAGTTAGCATGGATTTTATTATTGGACTTCCACCTACTCATAAGAATTATGATTCCATATGGGTGATTGTGGATCGCCTAAATAAGTCTACGCATTTCATTCTAGTTAGAACCAACTATTGACTGCATGAGTATGTCGAGTTGTATATATCCCACATAGTACATCTACATGGCGTGCCAAGAACCATTGTGTCTGATAGAGGGCCTCAGTTCACTGCTTGTTTTTGAAAACATTTCACAAGATGTTAGGCGCCAACTTAGTCAGAAGTTTTGCCTATCACCCTCAGACCTCTGGGCAAACTGAATGTGTAAATCAAATATTGGAAGACATGTTGAGAGCTTGTGTCATCTCTTCAAAAGGTTCATGGGAAAATGGTTACCTTTAGCTGAGTTTTCCTACAACAATAGTTATCAAGAGAGTATTAAGATGGCTCCTTTTGAAGCTTTGTATGGCCGTAAATGTAGAACTCCTTTGAATTGGGTTGAACCCAGAGAAAGGAGATACTATGGTATTGATTTTGTTAAAGAGGCTGAAGAGCAGGTGCATATCATTCAACAACATATAGAAGCCGCTCAATCAAGGCAGAAGAGTTATGCAGACAAGAGAAGAAGATCCATTGAATTTGAAGTAGGTGATTATGTATACCTGAAAGTGTCACCAATGAAAAAGGTACAACGGTTTAGGGTAAAAAGAAAGCTTGCACCCAGATATGCAGGTCCATATCCAATCATTGAGAAAAGCAGAAGAGTAGCCTACAAGATTCAATTACCTCCTGAAATGAGGGCTATCTTCAACGTTTTCATGTATCCCAATTAAAGAAATGTTTACGTGTTCTAGAAGAAAGAGTGGAGGTTAGAGATATCAAGTTAGAATTGGATCTAGCTTATGAAGAGAAGCCGACGCAAATCATAGATAACAAGGATAGAGTAACTCGAAATTCTGTGATCAAGTTTCACAAAGTGATGTGGAATAATCAAAGTGAGCAAGATGCTACGTGGGAAAGGGAAGATTATTTACGTGAGGTTTATCCCGCTTTTTATGAAAAATGGTAGGTCTTTTGAATCTCGGGATGAGATTTCTATAAGGGGGAGGGGCTGTGTCACCCTAGTGTTAAGCATGCATTGGGCACTTGCATTTCATGAGCAGAAGCATCATCCAAGCATTCATGAGCATGAGTATAAGAAGTTCCATCTCATTCACTTTATCTTTATCACATGTGATGTTGCTTATATACATATATATATGCTTGCCATTGTGTGTGACCAATGCACAAAATGGTGGTGAGGTCACAAAAAACCTTAGACACACTTAGGATGGTACATGGAACAAGTTTGGTATTCATGACTTGGACCAAAACAGCCCCCAAGTCGTAGTTAATCTAGAAACTTCCATTTTCATGTTACTACATTGACCAAAGTTGAATTATAGCATAGAGTGTTTGCATGGCAGTGCACCCTTAAGCAAAGTTGTAGTACTTGACTAGAGTAACAACTTTTATTCTTGGGTCAAGAGCTAATTCAGTTCCTAACATGGTCAAATAGGGCTCACAAGAATCAACAAAACACTGTTTCCAACTTACAAAAATTTGCTAAGGCATGAACTGATTTTCAGTTTCAATGTACCATACTTTGAAGCTTTGCAATTTGAAAACCATGATGAATTAGATGTTACTCCCTAACGCAAAGTTGGAATTTACATGTAGCTCTACAACTTTTGTTAATGAAGTTTTTGTAAAGAACGAATGAATTAGGAGATAGAGGTGGATGAACTTGCACTATCAGTCGTTTCATTAGGGCAGATGGCCGTGAACGCCACGCCGTTAGTGGCCGACCAGCCACAGGCCATGCACGTGGTGTGGCATCCATACACCGGTGATGGCCCGACCGGTCAGGCCAGAGCGTGCACAAAGGCGTCCCCCCCCGCTGCTCACTCCACTCGCTCGGTCTCACTTCCTCCCTCTCACTCTACGTTGCCAAAGCGGAGCTCCGAGCTCACTACGTCATCACCGTAGCTCTGCCATAGCCGGTCACTGCCGACATAGCTCCACCGGTCAATTTGTCTTGGCCACAGCTGCTCCGCCATCACCTCCACCTCCTCGAGCCACCAGCACCACCTCTCGACCCAAGGTAAAGCGGTGTTTTGCTTCGCCGTAGCCGCCGTCGCCACCAGACCGCTGCCGTGCTCTTGGCTCAACGTGGCCTGGCCACTCTACCGCATCCCCTACCTTCCTCTTCTTCGGTCCAGCACAACTCTAGTCTCCAGATGCTCTGGCCGGATCTAGGGTAGACGCTACCGCCTAGCACTCGAGCTCACCATTGCCGAGCTGGCCCATCGCTTCCCTCCTCTCTCGTGCGCCTTAGGTTGAGTAACCCTAGACCTAGAGGATGGCATGATGGAGACCTGCCTTTTGCTGCCATCCAGCTGGAACGATGGGGGCACCACCATGCTCCATGCACCGCCGCGCGGCCATGCACGTGGTCAGAGCTCACCACCGCCTCATCCGAACCCTAACACACCCTAGATAGCTTCGTTAGGATTCCACGAAGCCGTAGCGCACCTCACCGGAGCACGTGATGGCTGCAGAATGCTGGCATACCGTTGTGCTACCTCCGCCGTCCGCCATCGCCACCGATGAGCCATCTTCGGTGAACCCTAGGTCACGTCTTCACCACCAACCGACGCGGCTTGATGAGGGGAACATGTTGGTGTCACCCTCGTCGCTGGTGATCTCACCGCCGGTGAGATAGGGCTGGCCGAAGCGCCTTCCCTGCCCCAGTATCACTGACGTGTGGGTCCTACTGACTAGCGGGTCCCAGCTGTCAGCGGCTACATTATGGATTTGAATTTATTCTTTTTTAGAAATATAGGCAAACTTTGAAAATTCATAAGTAGAGTTGTAGATGTCCAAATTGAGTGAACCAAATTTTGTGAATTCATCATGAAGTGTACTATTTTATACAAATGTGAAACCTATTGTTTAGGATGTTTTTTTAGGAGAATTAAATTGAGCTAGATAAGTGATTCCATTTTTGCTGATCTTGTGTTGACGTGCTCTGGCTAAGAAAAATACTAAACCTACAGTAAGCATACTTGGAATATGATCTTCCTATTTAATCTTAAATAATTGCTAATTTCTAGTGAAAATAAATGGGGTAAAAATACATAACTAATGATCATGCTAATTTTTACACAGTGTTATGGTGCTAGGATGAATGTAAGAAAAATATGAAATATGTTGTTTGACACTTTACACTAGGCTAAACTATTTTTGCTAAAATGAGCCTATGCAACTTGTCATTTTTGTAGAGATAGCTATACTTATCCAAATGGCATGAAATTTGTACAGTAGACTTTTGGGAACATATGTAGGCTACTGTAATTTTCTCCGAATTTATTGTGCACTTTTGATATATTTTCCTTATTTCACCTTAGTGTCCAAATAAATTAATAAATGCATTTAAATAATTTATTTGGGCTTGACCATTATGTTTTCTAGAGTGTGTATGATGCCTATGAACTTTTGGTACCATTGGTTGTACCCAAATTTGATTGCTTGTATGCAGTGAAATATTAATTGCTCTATAATTCAGTTTTAGTGATTGTTTGGACAGTTTTGGTTATTAAGTAAATTGCATGGGTAAGATGATGTTTGTTGTGAATCATATCAGTAACAAAGTTGTAGATAACTTACTTATCTTGCTTGTGTAAAATTTTCATGGAAATAGGCTAAATGATTTGAGAGTTATAGCTATTAGAAGTTGGTCTCCAGAAATGCTTATTCTCTGGAATTTCTGGACAGATCTGGGAAATTATTTTGTTTGACCTTGATAACCATTGAATCATGTTGATATGACTATAAGAAAGTTGTATGCAGTTTTATAATCTTTCCAGAAAGTCAAAGATCATAGTATTTGGTTGAGTAGAACACCGGGTATGGCCAAAATAAGTAGCTGCTGTTTACAGTAGGAAATGATTAAGTCAATTGTAGTTGTTTGTCTTATGTGATGCTTGTGTACATGCTTGGGCTAATTGAGATTAGTTGTTAGCTGCAGGTTCTAAGCCTCTTACTGATGATGAACAACTGTACCTTAGGTTACTAGAACTTTGTGAGTGTATGTTTCTTGTATTATAGAAGAGATATGCACCTACTTAGTAAAGATCAACTAAAAGAAAGTTATACATCTACTTGGTCAATGAATGTTAGAGTTATCATACCTCTTGCGGATAACCATGCTTAGGCATATACAATTTATCATATCATCTCATCTCTTATGCATTCATGATACTCATTTGTGCATATGCATGCAATAGGTTCCCCGAAAGGAGTGACGCTCCTCGAGTTCGAACCCGAGCATCAGGAGGAGGAGCAGGTAGCCCAGGAGCAGGAAGTTCAGGCGGAAGGAGGAGTCAACGTGGAAGATCTCCCCTGAGTGTCCTAACCACCAACCTTCCTCGTTCTTGAAAGGCAAGCCCCGGAGCATTATAAGCCTCTTATGTTTTTACAAATATCACTTGCATCCTTTATGTTTGATGCATTAAGTTATAGGAGTTGATTGGAAACACTTGCTGCATATATTCTCCTTGTCCAGACAAATATATCTTGAAACCTTGGTAGGTCCAGGATCGAATATATGCTTAGCCTTGCTTAGTCTGGTAGAAGTCGGGTGATTTCCTGTCACCTGCAAGATATAGGTAGATATATGATCACGGTTGGCTATAATTGCTATCGTGGAAATAACCATGTGTTGATGAGTAAAACTGAGAACGGGCAAGATTGCGATAGAGAAGCACAAGGCATGGAGGTCTTGGTGCCTATTTATCCCCGTCTGTGTCGATTAAGGACCAATTTGTTGTACGTCTTCATGTCATGTTGAACGCATGCCTAGCACTTAGTTGGCCGGATAAGTCATTTTGACCGCGAAGCCAAGTAGCTCAATTCAGGCCAGGCCCAGGTAAGTGAAAGTGTGCACAGTGGAGGCAGTAAGGATGTGCAGAGAGCCAGTGGTGTGTGTCCAAGGGCAGGCCGGGCCTAAACTTCCTGGTAGACTGGTAGAATCTCTGAGGGTGCGGCACTGATCGAATCCGCAAAGTTGGTTCCTGAGTTGTACCAAAGGTGACCCGATGCAACCCCGATGGGGGAAGTATGGGTTTGTGTTAGGAATAATTCCCCAGCTGGGTAGGAATTGATTCGAATCGCCATCTCTCCCGTATAGTGAGAACTTGACTGAGCAGTGGCAACATAGCATTAATTGATGGAACTTGATGGTTATGATGATTCTCAAATTATTATTATACCGGATATGGTTACTAATGCTTGTTAGCTTAACCAAGTGATTGCTCTAGTACAGGTGCTAATCTAGAGATGCTTAATTGAATAGGTATTCAAATTGATGCTAGAGGTACTAAATCTCCAAGTTATGTTACTTAATCTTTTATGGAAAATGTTGTCAAGCTAACTCCATCGTTAAAGCCTTGGATACTCCTTGGTGTCATATTATTTCTAGTTTATGACGGGTAAGTCTAGCTGAGTACATTCTAGTACTTAGGGTTTATTCCCTCTTGTTTAGATGACATGATGTATCATGGGTACTATAAGAACTGCCTTCATCCTGGCATGGATGACTAAACCATGGGGCATGGTACTCCTGAATTATCCCCTCTATTCTGCTCTTGCTGGAAATGACCGTGGTATTGACATGTATTTGAACTAAGTGTGATGTTGACATGAAACTACTTTGCTTCCGCTATTTGAACTTGGTTTGTAATAACTATGTGAACTCCGATATATGTGAGATACTTGTGAACTATTTGTGAACTATGATATAACATGTGACTGGTTGTGTTGAATCATGTACGATCTTGGTTTGTATGTTGGTTTGTTTGAGATCCTTCATGATTTCATCAGACTACCGGGTTTATATCGGCTCAAGTATGATGGTTTGATCGCTTCAGTGATTGCTATTATACTTGTGCTCTAACAAATTGGACGGTTCTGTTACAGCTAACTTATCTAGAAATATACCTTGAACCCTATGTGGGTCTAGGATCGAACGTATGCTTAGCCATGCATAGACCTATAGAAGTTGGGTGATTTCCTATCACCTGTGAGATATAGGTGGATACCAGAGCATGGTGAGCCATATATTGCTATCGTGGAAAATAACCATGGGGTGTTATTAAGTGGAGACCAGGTGGGAACTTATATGCAATGGTGTTGGGTTGGCTATATTGGTCCCGTCTGTGTCGATTAAGGATCGTACCGTTGTTGGCACTTTTGTCGAGATTGAATGCATGCCTCTCACTTAGCTAGCCGGATAACTCGTTTCGACCATGAAGCGGAGTAGCTCAACTCAAGCCGGGCCTCATTTTGTAAGAGTGCGCACACTGGAGGTTAGTAAGGATGTGCAGGAAGCCTGACATGAGCCCAAGGGCAGGGTAGTCCTGATTGTCCTGGCAACCGGTGGTCCCTGATTGTGCGGCGCTGATCAAACTCATGAAGTGTGTACCCGAGTTGTACGAAAGGTTACCTAAGGCTACCATGGCTGGTAGACCTGGGTTTGTGTTAGGAATAATGCCCAGCTAGTTGCAACCGATTCAAATCGCCGTCTCTCCTGGATATTGAGAAACTTGACTAGCTCCAACATCGTAGTAACTGGATTATGGAATATGATGGTTATGTTGAACATGGAATTATTACACCAGCTATGGTTACTATTGTTATGCTATTAAATGATATACCACATGTTTAGCATAGGTTAGTTGCTAATCAATAGATGAATAGCTATAATTAACTTGATGACTGAATTATAAAATGTATAGCTGAATTAGTGGCTTTTTATGCAAAATGTTGTTAAGCTAGCTCCACTTATAAAGCCTTACATGATCCTTGGAGTCACTTTATTTTTAGCTTATGATGGGTAAGTCTAGGTGAGTACCTTCTTGTACTCAGGGTTTATTTCCCACTTGTTGCAGATAACACCGTATATCATGGATATTGTAAGAGCTGCTTTTGTCCCGCCGTGGACGAGGAGTAGGCCATGGGCAAGGCGGTTCTATTTATATATGTAATCTATGATGCTTTTGTGCGATGTTATCACAAACTGACAAGTATTTGAACAATGGTGTGAGATGTTAGTTTCAAAACTACCTTTGCTTCCGCTACTACTACTTTATTTGAACTTGGGTTGTAATAACTTTTAATTGTACTCCGATGGATGGTAATGTAATTGTGAACTCTATGTAATATGTGGCATGTATGTTGAATCATGTACGATCTTGGTTGTTTGTTGGCGATGAATCAAGACCGTTCGTGGTACTCGACGGACTACCGGGTTTATATGGGCTCAAGTATGATAGTGCGACTGCTTGCGGGTTGCCATTGTACTTGTGCTCTTATAAATTGGACGGTTCTGTCACAGCTGGCATTGGAGCAAGATTTTACATTATTTGCCACATGTGTATTTAAAACAAAGGTTTTTATTTTCTAAAACCAGTTTTTAGCAACTTATAGTTATATATATAGGTGTTCAAATCTGAAATTTGAATCTAAGGTGTGCCAGTGATCATTTCCTTTATGCCCAGTTAAGGATTTATGTGGCCAAATAAGTACTAACATGGGGGTTTTCATTTTCATCCTCCATATGGCGTGCGATTGTATGGGTGCCATTCACTTGAGTGGTAATGTATGGATCAAATACCTCTACGCCCAAGGTAAGATGATGAGTAGCATGACCGCAAGATGTGAGTGTGCGGTCTAACGGGAGAGGTAGCTTTGATACTGGAGTATATATATGTCTCATATATGTATACTAAGGTATTTAATTGTGGGTTAGTTTTGATACGGCTATATATGCATATTTATATGTATATATATGACGTATTTACTTTTGGGTAGCTTTGATATGGAAGTATATATATATATATGGAAGTATTTAGTATTCAACCTAGAGAACAGATTTTAATTTCTGTATTTATATAATTGTGGGGCTGGGCTAAAATGAAATTCTTGTGCAGGTACGCTAACAACGAAACATGTAGCCCGACTAGTTACATTTATATATGAGAGAACGTATGTATGCCACCGTGTATGTCGCTAGAAGTTTCAATTTTCCTAAGTTTGTGAGGACGTATGGAACGTGCATGCATCATGATAAATCATTCATTACATACTTGCATTGTTCCTCCCCTTATAAGTTTCTTATTCAATTAAGTAACTATTTTCTATTATAACATTGTTCTCATGAGAGCTGCACCATTTTTTCTACAGATGGTAGCCTATTACCCACCGGAAGGGAATGAGGCATTCTTGGGTATCTTTGGCACCCCTGCCTTGATCTGGAGAGTGTTGCACTTTATGGGGTACACAGAGCTGCCCCAATACTTTTGGACACAGAGGCATGTGCAGGTGGAACCATGGTTTGAGGTGCAAGTGTCCATCCCAGCTTGTACATGGTCACCGCAGTACCAGGGCTGGAAAGCAGAGTCTAAGGGAAGAACCCCTTAGGAAGGCACTCAAGTGTCAGCCTTTGAGATCATGAGCCCACTTTGTCAGCAGCATGGTGATTCACTCACCAACAGTGCAGCGGGATCTATTCCTCAGGTGGATCCAGCTACGGCAGTTTGGAGTCAGCATGACCGCATTTCTATGATACAGGACCATGATGAGCAGGCACAGAGCTCAAGTCCTGCTATGAGTGCTATGTTTGCTATCATGCAGATGTTTTATGCCCAAGAGGACGCCCGCTATTTTTGGCAAGAGTCTTAAAACATCTGTGTGAACAAGCTCATGGAAGCTAGGGAAGTACAGCAGTTGAAGAAGCGTGTGTGTAAGCACAAGAAGATAGCTACGGAGGCTCTTTGGGACACTGCTGATGCTCATACAGCATTGGGAGCCCTCTAGACTCAGATGGAGAATGCTATTGCAAATAGGAATGCAGCATGGGCAGAGACAAGGGCCGCTAATGCTCAGAGGGTGTAGGCCATCCAGTAGAGGGATGAGGCCTACCGTCTTGTAGAGGCTAGAGAGGAGGCTAGGACTAGGACTATGGTTCTAGCTAGGGAGCTAGAGAATGACTACCATCAGAGGGAGGCGGAGTATCAGTGTCAGATTCAGGAGCACCAGAACACCATTGTGGAGCTTCTGCATGATGTTCATCGCCTCAACAACATCATTAATCCTATTCCTCCCTCGGTAGCTGTAGTGGAAGAAGATCCAAATATATTGGTTGCCGATGATGATGGCATGGAGGATGTCTAGGAGGAGTATGAGGAGGAGGTCGATCCCTGGGAGGACGACCATGGTGATTATATGTCCGGTGTTGACAGTGACCACTTTGAGCCCTGACTCTGCTATGGTGATTAGCTAGATGCGCTAGTTTCATATCTTTTTCAATCTTTTATGTAATGGACATGTAGCTTAAGTTTCGATCTTCAAATGTATCATTGATGTAACATTGGAACCTTGCATTTTGGTCCATGATGGTTGGAATTTTAATTAAGTCCTAGTTTCGTTTTGCTGGTGAAATGTGACATGCATGTTAACGCGTTGCGAGTACGATAAGTGATCAAATTGGTGATGTTATGTTGTGAGAATGAACTATTGTGCCTCTCTTTTATTGTATGAATTTAAGATTCTCTCTAGTAATACCAGTTTGGCATGATTATATAATTCTTCTGCAATCTCTTGACATCATCTAATAATCACTTATTGCTGCAATTTTGTAGATGCCTCGCACACGCGCTGGGGCCAGCGTCAGCCAAAATGGTGGCAATGATGGTGACCTCCCACCACCACCGCTGCCTTTCGTGGATGAATTTTTCATGCAGTTCTTGGGGAATCAAAGAGTGATGGAAGAAACACTACGCCTCATTGCGCAGAACACAGCCTATGCCGCCAGCAGAATCAGGGGTCAGAGCCAAATCAATATAGTACATTCAAGGACTTTCAAGAGACTAAGCCTCCTATCTTTAAAGAGGTAGAAGAACCGCTCTAGGCTGATGAGTGGTTGAACACTATTGAACAGAAGTTCTGTTTGTTGAGGGTCAATGAAATGATGAAGGCCGAGTATGCATCGCATCAACTGCAGGGGCTTGCAGGTATATAGTGGACTCATTATTTGTCTGCCTTACCTGCTGGAGCAAATGTTACCTAGGAGCAATTCAAGGCAGCCTTTAGGGGGCATCATATTCCCCCGAGGCTAAAGCATATGAAGGCAGACTCATTGGACTGAATACAGCTCACGCTCGCTAGCAAAACCAAGGGCCTAAACCAAACCAGTATAGCTCCTTCAAGGATTTTCAGGACACTAAGCCTTTGGTGTTCAAAGAGGCAGAAGAACTACTCCAAGCAGACGAGTGGTTGAATACCATTGAGAAAAAGTTCCACTTGCTGAGAGTCACTGAACCCATGAAGGCAGAGTATGCATCCCATCAGTTGCAGGGGCCAGCAGGAATCTGGTGGACCCATTATCTGTCTTCCCTACCTACAAATGCAAATTTCACCTGGGATCAATTCAAGGCAGCATTTAGGGGGCATCATATTCCCCCAAGGCTGATGCGCATGAAGGCAACTTAGTTCATGAAGCTCACCCAAGAGACCAAGACTCTTACAGAGTATATGCTTGGCTTCAATAACTTGTCCCGCTATGCCCTAGAATTTGTTGATACAGAGGCAAAGAAGATTGAAAGCTTCAAGGCAGGCCTTGGCACCAAGTTGATGAAAACCATGGCCAACTCTAGATGTGCTACATACAATGACTTCATCAGTGATGCCCTGACATAGGAAAACCAGAACAACCTACATGCGGTAGCAAAAGGCGGCAAACAGGTAGCTGAGGTAGGTGCCTCAGGGTCTTCTCACTCCAGAGCTCCAGTGGCAGCTAGGCCACAATTCCGTCCCCCAGCACCTAAGTTTAGGCCTCCCAAGAAGAACACCCAGGCTAGCCAACCTCAGAAGGTATTTCACAGGGCATTCACCATTGCCCTGCCCAAGGGTAACGCAGGCCAAGGAAGCTCAACAGAGCCAACAAGTAACCAGTCGTGCTTCAATTGCAATCAGACGGGTCACTAGTCCAACAAATGCCCCAATCCCAAGAAGAATGGGAATCAAAACTAGGGTAATCAGAAGCAAGCCAATCCCAAGGCACATCCTAGATACGTGCACTATACAGCCGTGGAGGAGATTCCCGCAGGAGAAGTCGTGACCGCTGGTATGTTCCTTGTAAACAAACACCCCTTAATTGTTTTATTTGATTTTGGAGCTTCACATTCATTTATGAGTCAGACATTTGCATCTATGCATGATTAGAAGATAGTGGTTGTAGACAAGGGTGGTTATAGTATAAGTTTAGCTGGGGCTACTATCTCTACAAACCAAATAGTCAGAGATGTGCTCATCTCCATACAAGAGAGGGAGTATACTATGGATCTCATAGTATTGCCAGGATTAGCCATAGATGTGATATTGGGCATGAATTGGATGAGTGGTCATGGAGTTCTTATTGACACTACCACTAGAACAATTATGTTGAGAGAACCAAAGGGAGGTAGTGCTTTTCTAGTACCGCTTCCCTAGGGTTTTGATCTTCAAAACTTGTCATGTGCTATCCAAGCCACTACTCTCTATGATATTCTAGTAGTCTGTGAATTTCTAGATGTATTCCCAGATGAGTTGTCGGGTTTGTCGCCTGATAGGGATGTGGAATTTAGGATTGAGTTAGTGCTAGGTACAACACCTATCTCCAGAAGATCCTATAGGATGCCACTAAATGAGTTAGCTGAACATAAAATTCAGCTACAAGAACTCTTAGACAAAGGTCTCATTCGACCTAGTTTGTCTACCTAGGGTTGTCCAGCTTTATTTGTAAAGAAGGACAAATCATTACGGATGTGTGTGGATTATAGGCCACTCAATGCCGTAACCATTAAGAACAAGTACCCTTTGCCTCGTATTGATATTTTGTTTGATCAATTGGCAAGAGCAAAGGTATTCTCTAAGGTCAATTTGAGACTAGGCTACCACCAGATTAAGATCAGGCCAGAGGATATACCTATGAAAGCTTTGTCCACTAGATATGGCTTGTAGGAGTATTTGGTCATGTCTTTTGGACCGACAAATGCTCCTTCCTATTTCATGTACCTAATGAATTCGGTATTCATGCCCAAGCTTGACAAGTTCATGGTTGTGTTTATCGATGATATCCTAATTTACTCTGAGGACAAGGCAGATCATGCAGAACATCTAAGGATTGTCTTGTCCAGATTGAGAGAGCATAAATTGTATGCAGAATTTAGCAAGTGTGAATTCTGGTTACGGAAAGTACCTTTCTTGGGTCATATATTATCTAAAAATGGAATCTCTGTAGACCCATCTAAAGTGCAAGAGGTCATGGATTGGAAGGCCCCGACTTCGGTTCATGAAGTTTGGAGTTTTCTAGGGCAAGCCGGCTATTATCATCGTTTCATTCCAGATTTTTCCAAGATAGCTAAGCCCATGACCAGATTTCTTTAGAAGGATGAAAAGTTTAATTAGACCCCCAAGTGTGAGGTTGCTTTTCACACTCACGAACCTTGCTAACCAATGCTCCTGTTCTGGCACAACCCAACATTGAAAAGCCTTTCGATGTGTTCTGTGATGCATTAGGTACATGTTTAGGGTGTGTGCTTATGCAAGAAGGTTGAGTTATTGCATATGCTTCTCGGTAGCTGAGAAGGCATGAAGTCAACTACCTACCCATGATTTAGAGCTTGCCGTAGTTATCCATGCATTGAGGATATGGAGACATTATTTGCTGAGAAATGTATGTCACATATACACTGATCACAAAAGTCCTCAAATACATCTTCACTCAACCTGAACTGAACATGAGATAGCAGAGATGGTTAGAGCTAATTAAGGACTATAATTTGGAAGTGCACTATCATCCAGGAAAAGCCAATGTTGTAGCAGATACACTTAGTCAGAAATCTCACTATAACACCTTAGAAGCCTTGTTGGAAGATGGGTTTAATCTATTGCATTCTATTGTGCTAGACAACATCACTGTCAGTTGCTCACTTGATAGCAAGATCATCGAACTACAAAAGACAGATGTAGGTGTGTCTCACATCAAGAGAAAGATGAAGGAATAGGAAACCAATCATTTTAGGTTAGATGAAAGAGGTGTGGTATGGTTCAAGGACCGACTTGTGGTACCAAAAGACCATGAACTTAGAAATCAAATTTTAGATGAAGCTCATTCATCCAAGTTGTCTATCCATCTGGGTAGTAGCAAAATGTATCAAGATTTGAAAACCATTTTTGGTGGACAAAGATGAAGAAAGAGATCGCCACCTATGTTGCTAGCTATGATGTCTATAGCCGAGTGAAGGCAGATCATCTAAAACCTGGTGGACCGCTCTAGCCGTTGTCCATTCCAGGCTAGAAATGGGAGGAAATAAGCATGGACTTTATTACAGGCCTCCCGCAGACACAACAAGGTCACGATTCTATATGGGTCATTGTAGATCGCCACACCAAGTCGGCACATTTTGTACCGGTTAACACAAAGTATCACGCTAGGAAGGATGCTGAGCTGTATGTTTCTTAGGTCGTGAGGCTACATGGGGTACCAAGGACCATAATCTCAGATTGCGGACCACAATTTATAGCTCACTTTTGGGAACACTTGCACAAGGCCTTGGGAACTAAACTAATTAGAAGCTCAGCATACCATCCACATACCTCTGGGCAGACCGAGCGATTGAACTAGATCTTGGAAGATATGTTGAGTGCTTGTGTTATATCCTCCAAGGGATCATGGGAGAAGTGGTTACCTCTCGCGGAATTCTCGTACAATAATAGTTATCAAGAGAGTATCAAGATGGCTACTTTTGAAGCACTTTATGGCCGAAAATGTAGAACTCCTTTGAACTAGGTTGAGCCAGGGGAAAGGAGGTACTACGGTATTGATTTTGTCAAAGAAGCTAAAGAACAAGTGCGTATTATCCAACAACACATTGAAGCAGCCCAAGCCCGACAAAAGAGTTATGCTGATAAAAGAAGAAGACCACTAACCTTTGAAGTGGGAGATTATGTGTACTTAAAAGTTTCACCCATAAAGTGTGTGCAGAGATTTGGAGTAAAAAGGAAGCTTGAACCCAGATCTGTAGGGCCGTATCAGATTATTGAATGAAAGGGAAAGCTCACCTACAAGTTACAACTTCCCCAGAGATGAGTACTATTTTCAATGTCTTTCATGTCTCTCAGCTGAGAAAATGTCTTCACATACCTGATGAAGCCATTGAACCCACCAATATTAAGCTCCAATCAGATTAGACTTATGAAGAGAAACCAATCTGAGTGCTGGAAGAAATGGAAAGAGTAACCTAAAGCAAAGTCATTAAGTTCTACAAGGTGGTGTAGAATAACCACAGTGAACAAGATGCCATGTGGGAACGGGAGGATTATTTACGTGAGGTTTATCCCACCTTTTATGAAAAATGGTAGGTCTTTCAAATCTCGGGACAAGATTTCTATAAGGGTGAGGGGCTGTAACACCCTAGTGTTAAGCATGCATTTGGCACTTGCATTTCATGAGCACAAGCATCATCCATTCATTCATGAGCATGAGCATATGAAATTTCATCTCATTCTTTATATGTTATCACATGTGATGTTGATTATATACATGCATATGCTTGTGATAATGTGTGACCAATGCAAGAGATGGTTGTGAGGTCACAAAAACACCTTAGACATATCTAGGATGGTAAATGGAACAATGTTTGTATTCATGACATGGGCCAATTTTGCCTCTAAGTCCTAGTTTACTCATGATGTCATTTTTTCATGATACTACTTTGACCAAAGTTGAACTATAGAATAGAGTGTTTGCATGGCAATGTACCCTTAATAAAAGTTGTAGTCCACGACATGGGGAACAAACTTTGTTTATGGGCGATGAGCTAATTCAGTGCCTAACATGGTCCAAAATAGCTCCCAAGAATCAACTAGATGTTGTTTTCACACTTAGGAAGTTTTCTAAGAACTGATTTACAGTTTCATGTACCATACTTTGAAGCTTTGCAATTTAAAAACCAGCTCAAATTAGACCAAGCTTATTTAAGCAAAGTTAGAGATCACGTGTAGCTCTACAATTCTTAGTAATGGAATTTTTGCTAACTCTCCATGGATTAGGGGTACTAATGGCTTGAACTCGCACTATCAGTCGACCTAATGGCCGAGTTTCAACCGGGCACCACACAGCCTCATGGTCGACCGGCATCAGCGCGTGCGCATCGCGTGTCGTAGCTCACCTGTCCTTGCGTTGCTGTGTAAAGAGGGAGAGTGAGCCGGCTGCTCCTCATTCCCATTGACTTGTGCTCACCCTTGCTCTTAATCGCTCTCTGTCTCGCTCGCACATGCAGAGCAAGCAGCAGCACCGCCATTGCCATCGCCGCGTGCCACCGCCGTGCTCGCACGCCACCACCGCAGCCCCGCTGTTCAATCCGTCATGCGCATAGCTCCGCCATGACTTGCTCCACTTCCCTGAGTCGCTAATGCCATCGTTCGTGCAAGGGGAAGGCCACATTGTGCGACCGCCATTACCGCCATGGCCGCGGCGCGCCGCCGAGCTTGAGCTCTTCGTGGTCGGCCCTAGCTGGTCCCTGTCTTCCCCCTTTTATGCTTGTTTCCGTGCCATCATGAACTCTAGTAGCACACCCTATGATGGAGACTTGCCACCGGTTGCCATCTCATCAGAACGGCAACTCACCGCCGCCGTGGTCGCACCGCTGTGCCGCCATGTACGTGGCCGGAGCACACCACCATAGCTTAGACCTAAACCTAGAGCTCCACTAGGACCCCCTGACGTTGTAGCCAAGCTCGCCTGGGCATGCCATCGCTGGAAACGATGAGCCTGCCACCACACACCCTTGCCGCGTCGCCATGGCCACCGGTGAGGTAGCTTCGGTGATCCACCAAGCTAACCAAGGGTATTAGTCGATGGGCAAGGGTGTGGGGAACACAATGCCGGTGACCTCGCCGCCGGTGACCTCACCATTAACGAGTTTGCCGTCGGTCAACCGCGTGCTCTGCTCTGTGTGTCTATTGGGTGGGGCTGAGTTGAGTGCGGGATCCATGCGTCAGTCACTGTGGGTGCACTCAACCAGGTGTATGTAGCGTATTTAGGGGTTTTTTGAAGTGTTTTCTTTATTTATTTTCACAGATTTGTATACAAACTTGCAAAAATCATATCTAGAGTTAGGAGTATCCAAATGGGATGATCCAAATTTTGTTGGATTCATCATGAAGTGTACTATTTGATAAAAATATGAAACCTACTATTGGGGGTCTTTTTCTAAGGGAATTAAATTAAGCTAGTAAAGTGCTTTTCAATTTGTTTTTATCTTATAAAATGCATAACTGTAGCTAGAGAAGTGCTAAAATTGTGATTGTACTTTTGTGGGTCTTGTGTTGGCATGCTCTAGCTAGGAAAAATACTAAACCTACAGTAGGAATACTTAGAATATGGTCTTCCTATTTAATCTTAAATAATTGCTAGTTTCTAGTAAAAATAAATGGGGTAAAAATACATGACGTTTGATCATGCAAATTTTTGCCGAGTGTTCTTATTCTAGTATGAAAGTAAGAAAAATATGAAATTTGTTGTTTGATACTTTTGACTAGGCTAAACTATTTTTGCTAAAATAGGCCTATGCAACTTGTCATTTTTGTAGAGGTGGCTATACTTATCCATATGTTATGAGATTTGTGCAGTAGACTATTAGGGTCGTTTTTAAGCTACTTTAATTTTCTCAGAATTTATTGAGCATTGGAAATTTTTATCCTTTAAATCACCTTATTATATAAGGAAATTAATAAGTGTATATAAATAAATTAGTTGGGCTTAACCATTATGTTTTATGTGATGCTTGTGATGCATATGATTTGTCGAGATATAGAAGTAATTGGTGATAGGCAGCTAGATAATTATTCCTTATAATTCAACTTGAAGGCTGCATGAGTAGTTTGTGTTGAGGTGACAATTTCATAAGGATAGTGACCTCTTATGTGAAACTTGTTAATAACAAAGTTGTAGGTAACTTACTCATCTTGCTTGTCCTAAAATTTTATTGTCATAGGCCTAATGGTTTAAGAGTTATAGCTGTTAGAAGTCTGCTGTCAGATTTGGTTGTTCTCTGGATAGATCTAAAAAATTGAATTGTTTGACCTAGATAGCTACTGAATCGCCTTAAGATGATTAAAAGAAAGTTGTATTCAATTTTATAAGCTTTCTAGAAAGTCCAAGATCATATTGTTTGGATGTGTATAACTCCATTTATGGTCAAAACAAGTGGCTGCTGTCTTGCAGCCCAGAAAATGTTTAAATAGGTGTTTGTTTAATTACTAGAGAACAGATATGCACCTACTCAGTAAAAAAAAGTTCTTGTTATCACCCTAATACCTTGTTGTTAAGGACACTTATGTTATGCATCATATCATATCATCCATATCATTACCTATGCATTCTTGTATCTTATTTTGTGCTCATGCATATAGGATCGCCCGAAGGAGTAACCCTACTGGAATTCGAAGAAGAGGCGGAGGACAATCAAGGGACACCCCAAACTATAGCTCCTGAAGGAGAGGAGCCAGCCACTAATGAACTTCTAGAGTGCCCTAACCACCAACCCACTTTGTTCCTAAAAGGCTAGCCCCAGAGCATTATAAGCCTCCTATCTTTTATAAAATATCACTTGAGTCATTTATGTTTGATGCATTAGGTTATAAGAGTTGATTGGAAACACCTGATGCATAGAACTACGTTGTCCAGAAATATACCTTGAACCCTATGTAGGTCCAGGATCGAACATATGAATAGCCATGTTTAGAATGGTAGAAGTCGGGTGATTTCCTGTCACCTGCGAGATATAGGTGGATACCGAAGCACAGTTGGCTATATATTGCTATCGTGGAAAATAACCATGGGGTGTTATTAAGTGGAGACTAGGTGGGAACTTATATGCAATGGTGTTTGGTTGGCTATGTTGGTCCTGTCCGTGTCGATTAAGGACCATACTGTTGTTGGCACTTCTGTCAAGATTGAATGCATGCCTCTCACTTAGCTAGCCGGATAACTCATTCCGACCGCAAAGCCGAGAGCTCAACTCAGATTGGGCCTCAATCTGTAAGAGTGCACACACTAGAGGTAGTAAGGATGTGCGGGGAGTCGGACATGAGCCCAAGGGTAGGGTAGTCCTGATCATCCTGGCAACCGGTAGAGTTCTTAATTGTGCTGCGCTGATCAAACCCATGAAATGTGTACCAGAGTTCTACCAAAGATGACCTAAGGCTACCATGGCAGGTAGACTAGGGTTTGTGTTAGGAATACTGCCATCTGGTTGCAACCGATTCGAATTGCCGTCTCTCCCGGATAGTGAGAAACTTGACTATCTCCAACATCGTAGCAACTGGATTATGGAATATGATGGTTATGCTGAACATGGAATTATTACACCGGCTATGGTTACTATTGTTATGCTACTAAATGATATACCACATGTTTGGCATAGGTTAGTTGCTAATCTATAGATGAATAGTTATAATTAATTTGATTACCGAATTATAAATATATAGATGAATTAGTGGCTTTTTATGCAAAATGTTATCAAGCTAGCTCTACTTATAAAGCCTTGCATGATCCTTGGAGTCACTTTATTTTTGGTTTATGACGGGTAAGTCTAGCTGAGTACCTTCTCGTACTCAGGGTTTATTTCCCACTTGTTGCAGATAACATAGTATATCATGGATAATGTAAGAACTGCTTATGTCCCACCGTGGACGAGGAGTAGGCCTTGGGCAAGGCACTTCTATATATCTAATCTATGATGCTTTTGTGGGATGTGATCACAAACTGGAAAGTATTTGAACAATGGTGTGAGATGTTAGTTTCAAAACTACCTTTGCTTCCGCTACTACTATTTTATTTGAACTTGGGTTGTAATAGCTTTTAATTGTGCTTCGATGGATGGTAATGTAATTGTGAACTCTATGTAATATGTGGCATGTATGTTGAATCATGTACGATCTTGGTTGTATGTTGGCGATGAATCGAGACCCTTCGTGGTACTCGACGGACTACCGGGTTTATATGGGCTCAAGTATGATAGTACGACCACTTGCGGGCTACCATTGTACTTGTGCTCTTATAAATTGGATGGTTCTATCACATTTCCCTTGATCTTTTGATACGCCTAACCACAGCCTTGCCTTCTCCGCTTCTCTACCACCAGCGTTCGGATCTATTGCCTTTGCTCTTCCTACGCTAGTGTAGCTCTCGTTCTTCCGCCCTCACCTCCCATGGGGTCGTGGTATTGCTCCGACGTCGCCCACGCACACATAGACGGCCTCGTCAAGTGTGGTCTTCTCCATGGGAAGACCAACATAGCGGAGTGGCTCATGCCCAGTTGGGAGGAGGCACCAGTGCCGCCCGATGGCTACATTGTGTCCTTCGCGCCCTTCCACAAGCGCAGACTCGTGATTCCTTGCCATCCGTTCTTTCAGGGATTGCTGCACCACTACCAGATTGAGCTGCAGCATCTGAACCCCAATGGGATCTAGCACATCATGGCCTTCATTGCACTGTGCGAGGGGTACCTAGGGATCAATCCCCACTTCGAACTATGGAGGTACTTCTTCTCCATTTTCCTACTTAAAAAGAGGGATAGAGCTGGGGACCTACCGGTGTCGATGGGCTACGCGAGCATCCACCTTCGAGGGCAGTGGTCTGCTGAGTACATGCCCTGCTAGCTATTGAGGTCCAACAAGGGGTGGCATGTGTAGTGGTTCTATGTGAAGAAAGACACCGCCGCCCCCTTGCCGAGCTTCACCAGACGCCTCATCGAAGAGGTGTCGCAGGTGTGGTCGTGGGGACCTCCCGGGAAGGAAAACAAGAGGATGCACAATATCCTTGACGCCATCGTGTTCATAAAGAGCCACGACCTTTGTCAGGCTGGCTTCATCGGGGCATATCACGCGAGGAGGGTGGCGTTGCTGATGGCGCGCACCCTCTCGCTACATGGGATGACGCCTGGCGCGTAGCTCGACAGGACAGTGCTCGCTTAAGGGCCGCTCCATGATAGCAAGGTCGTGTAGTGCATCAAGGAGATGATGGAGGAGTCTGATGCCATGTTTGTGATCTCAGGACATCCCACGGTGTGGCTGGACGTAGGCTTCGTTGAGCTACCAGTAGGGTTGGGCTTTTAGGCCTCCATCATGCTGCTGCTAGAGCACGTGGCCTTGAGGGTGGTGAACCACACCGTGGACGAGAAGAGGAAGAAGGAGAAGGTGAGGCGACGGGCGAAGCAGCGAGCGAGGCTGAACCGAGGAAAGCGATAGCAGGGTTCGGAGGAGGAAGAGGAAGAAGAAGAAGAAGAAGAAGAAGAAGAAGAAGAAGAAGAAGAAGAAAAAGAAGAAGTCAACGGTTTTGGGTCGCCCGTCCAATGGGATGAGCTAGGTGGCGGGGACGAGGATCCATTTCTGCTATAGACGTGGCCTTTCCTGTGGCATGCCCTGGGGCAGCAAGGGGAGGATGTGCCCTAGGAGCCAGCGAAATCAAGCTGCCTCGCTCCATCTAGGCCTTTCGTGGTGCCCCGGAGTCAGCGGGAACTGACTGCTCTGCTTCATCGAGGCCTTCTGTGGCGCCCCCGGAGTCGGTGGGAACCGGCCACTCCACTTCATCCGGGCCTTCCGCGGTGCTGTCGGAGTCGGTCGGAACCAGCCACTCTGCCCATCCAGACCCTCTGAGCAGAGGGAGGGCTCGAAGCAGCAACGTGCTGACGAGGAGCAGCTAGGGGCAGGTGGGCCAGCCCCATAACGTCATCGCCCGGTGGCATCGAGGTGAGTTAAGAGTTTTTTCATCCTTTTGCTCTAACGAATTTTTGCCGTAAACTGACTGTCATGTCCTTTGTAGTGTTGGAGGACACGGGACCCTCCTGTCGTTTGCGCCGAAGAAGAGCCTCACCCTCTGGTAGACGTGCTAGGAGCTAGCTGGCACTGCGTAGGAGGTGAGCGAGAGTGGCGCTGGGGTAGCCATGACATCGACTGGGGAGGCATGGCCAATGGCTGTGTCCACGGGAGAGCAGACGGAGGAGTGTGCGTCTGGGGCACCCTTGACTAGCGTGGCGTGGTTGGCTGTGGCCATGACGTCATAGGCAGAAGTGGCGCACCCGGAGCCATCATCCACATGGGGCAGATTTAGGAGGACGCACCTAAGGCATCCTTAGCAGATGTGGCGATGGGGCAGGCCTCTGCATCCATGTCACCCGCCCCCTCTACCACCGGAGGGGCCGCTACGGAGGAGTTGCTGCCGCAAGAGTGGTCGGCGCCGCTTGGGATCAGCGTGGAACCATCCCGGTCTCTGGTCTGGGTGGGTGGCAACCCGCATGAGTTGGGAGGATCCCCGATCTAGTGAGTAGAACGGCGGGACCTAGGGGTGATGCTTTTTGCCCTCAGCGACGCCGTGGAGGAGAGGGAATGGGGGAGCATCCACACGGTGGTTGGGACCATGGTTCGTGCCCTGACCACCGCGCTGAGCTCGTTGCGCGGCATCGTCGCCCTGGTTGGCCAGGTATGGTATGACCATGTTTTTGACCCTCATTTTCCCTTTCCACACCTCTAAGTCTTGTCCTCTCCGTAGTCCATTATGGTCCACAGTCAGAAGAAGCCCCAATTCCTTTGTTGCAAGAAGGACATTTGGGACCGCCTCGCCGAAGAGATGCAGCGGACTAAGGGGCTAGCCGCATAGCTCACTGTCGCCCGTCAGGAGGTGGCTGAGCTTGCCCCCGCCGCCTGGGAGCTTGTAACACACCGGGTGTTAGTCACAAGTTAAGCAGTGGGGTCGAGGTCTAACATGACAAGTTAAGTGGTAATCAAGAGCTCTAGTTCAAACTAGTAAGTGGTGATGAAGGTGTTGATGTCCAATCTATAAAATTGAGTCCCAACTTGAACTTGGACAACACCCTTTTGCTTACATGCGGACCCTGGTTAAGGTTAGGCATGAGTAATGTTAAACATGCTTGTTTCATGTACATTACATCAACATGCATCCATCTTGACTAGTGGAAAAGTTTCATGAAGTTTGGAATCAAGAAGTCACATGAAATGATAAGTCATAATCTTTCTTGAATTGCTTTATTAAGTAGATGGGAATATGAGATGTCGACCAAACCTTTCTACTTTGCCCAAATGACTCTAATTGAACTCTACAACAAAAGTCATGAAGGGTTCGTGTTGAGCAAATGTCAAGAAAATGCCTCAATTGGTCGAAAACCCTAATTCCAGGGTTTAACGAGGTGCTGCTTTCACCAAGATGAAGAAATGGTTTCTATACTAGATATGAAGTTTGATCTTTAATAAAAGTTGAAGTTTGAGTGGAGTGACAGATTCTGTCCTAATCTAGACAGTGATGTCTTCTTTATGATGTTTGACCTAGTTAACTTTGGAATTAGCTTGTGGTGTTTATAATAAAGTCGTGCATGGTTTTCTAAGCTTTCTAAAAAGTCTAGAACCACCTTGTTCTAATAGCTAGAACTCAACTTATTGCCATCTGAAGTTTCATGTCAGATTCTGTCCATGTTTTGGACAGAATTGTTGCTTTGTGTGTTTAAGGCCAAATAACTATTGAATCACCTAAAGATGATAATACAAAAGTTGTAGATAACTTAATAAGATTTCTATAAAGTTAAGGATCATGCTTGTTGGATGAATAGAACTCTAGTTATACATTTCTGAAGTTAATGTCAGTTTTCTATCCTTATCGGTATAGACCTAAGATATTGGCATATTTCATCATGTTAACCTGTGAGTTAGCTTTTGGAATGATAAAAAAGTTGTAGACAATTTCATTAGCTTTCCAGAAAGTCCAAGATCACTTTTATTGAATGATTGTAACTCCATTTATGGTTAAAAGACGTGACTGCTGTACTGCTGTCCAAATTCTATGTATGCACTTAAGTTGATTGCCCATTCTTGATGTTGCTGGTGCATGCTCTAAATTATGTAGCCCTAGTTACTTCGTTGAATGACTTGCTCTCTAGTTCTTAAATCAATATGATGTGACATTCTTCATATTCATGCACTTGCATCTTGCATCTCATCTAGGTACGCTAGATGAACCACTTGCATCTTGCTTAAATCAATATGGTGGACCTATCCTGAAGATGGAAGGACTAAGCAAGTGCCGAGATGGGAGATGCTTGCCAGGCGAGTGTCATCTAACAAATATTAACCTAGTGTTGGATCACAGGCAAGCCCCGGAGCATTCTAAGCCTTCTATGTTTTCAAACTATCAACTTGAGTCCTTCTATGTTGATGCATTAAGTACTAGGAGTTGATTGGAACCACTTGCTGCATATATCTTCCTTGTCCAGATATATATATCTTGAATCCTATGTAGATCCAGATAGAGAAGCAACAAGGCATGGAGGTCTTGGGTGCCTATCTATCCCCGTCTGTGTCAATTAAGGACCGATTAGCTGCACGTTCTCATGACATGTTGAACGCATGCCTAGCACTTAGTTGGCCAGATCCAATGATATGACCACGAAGTCGAGTAGCTCAATTCAGGCCAGGCCCCGATAAGTGGAAGTGCGCACAATGGAGGCAATAAGGATGTGCGGAGAGCTAATGGCATGAGCCCAAGGGCAAGTTCAAGTCCCAATCTTCCTGACAGATTGGTAGAATCTCTGAGGGTGCGGCACTGATCGAACCCACGACTGTACCTGAATTGTACCAAGGGTGACCTGAGGCTACCTTGGCGTGGGTGTGCCTCAGTTTGTGTTAGGAATAAATTCTCCAGCTGGGTAGGAACTGATTTGAATCACCGTCTCTCTTGGATAGTGAGAAGTTGACTAAGCAGCGGCAACGTAGAGTAACTTAATGAAAACTTGATGGTTATGATGATGATACTCACATTACTACACCGGATATGGTTACTAATGTTTATTTAGCTTAATCAAGTGACTGCTCTAGTACAGGTGCTAATCTAGAGATGCTTAATTGAATAGGAATAACATGATGCTAGAGATGATAAATGTTGACTCATGATACTTAAGCTTTTATGCAAAATGTTGTCAAGCTAGCTCCACTTATAAAGCCTTGTATACTCCTTGGTATCATATTATTTTTGGTTTAGGATGGGTAAGTCTAGCTGAGTACATTTGAGTACTCAGGGTTTATCCCACCATGTTGTAGGTGAAGTTCTTGGCCTGCTGAAGATGGTGGCTAACCACCGGTGTGCTCGGTGACTCTATATTTATTCTCATCTATATGCTTTTGTCAGAGGATGTCACTTATGCTAGCAATGTATTTGGAACATATATTAATGTAATCATTTGAAAGCTATGTTGTTTTCCCTTAACCGGTTTTGAAACCCAAATTTGTACTATTATTTGTGAACCCATTTGTAATATTATTTCCGCTGCAACTCTGTGTATGTGATGTGTATTTGCTCAATCATACGATCTTGGTTGTGAATTTGATTTACCGAGGTTCTTCGTGACACTCGGCAGACTAATGGCGTGTTATTGTATGGATGCCATTCGTTTGAATGGTAATGTATGGATCAATATACCTCTACGCCCAGGTCAAAGGGGAAAGGTAGTTTTGATGCTTAAGTATATATATCTCTTATATATACGGAAGTATTTAATTGTGGGTTAGCTTTGGTATGGCTATACATGCATATTCTATATGTATGTATAGACGTATTTACTTTCGGGTAGCTTTGATACGGAAGTATATATATATGGGTATATATATGGAAGTATTTAGCTTGCAACCTAGAGCCCAGACTTTCATTTCTGCATATATATAATTATGGGGTTGGGCTGAAATGAAATCCTTCTACAGGTACGCTAACCACGAATGCATAGATTGAATGTAGCTGACGACTAGCTATATATCGAGAGAGTACGTATTATGCCACCGACATAGAACATGATTGCCACCTTGGGCTGGCAATTTTGTGAGGATGAATATGATGAGCGTGCATCATGATTGTTGCTTGTGCATAAACATGCACCTCTCACCCTTGTCCTATTAATGGATAACTTGTTGTAACCATATGGTCATGTTGTGCATGACCAAAAACTAATTTGCTAAATGTAAGTAAAACTTGTTTTGAAGAGTTATCCACCTACTCAGTAAAAAGGAAATAAAAGATAACAGTACCTTCCCACCATGTTTTGCATGATATGTGTAGTGATGTTGCTGTAGGTGATTGCTTGTTATGTGCGAGCTTTGTGCTTAGTAATAGTCGCTTAAGCTAATTGGATTGAGTGTTCCGAAATGCTTGCTTAAGACCATGTTGTATGTCTGGATGCTCGTTATCTAGGTAGTGCCATAGCTGTCACCCCTTTTGTCCCCAGTAAGCATACGAGTATTGAAGAGCGCTATCCTAGAACATCGTCCAAGTTTTGATAATCTCATGGTTGTCGTCTCCAATTAAGTTCTCTCTTAGGATCCTGAGCCTGTACACATGGTTGCTAGCCCTTGAACGTTGCGCTACAAAAACTATGCTAGTGACATCCTCCTTTCTGCCCAGTTAAGGACTATTAGGTGACTATCTAATTACTAACATGGGGGGTTTACTTTCTTGCAATTTTTATTTCGTCATCCATATGACATGTTATTGTATGGATGCCATTTGTTTGAATGGTAATGTATGGATCAATATACCTCTATGCTCAAGTAAGTTGATGAGTGGCATGACCGCAAGTGTGAGCGTGCGGTCAAAGGGGAGAGGTAGTTTTGATGCTTAAGTATATATATCTCATATATATACAGAAGTATTTAATTGTGGGTTAGCTTTGGTACGGCTATACATGCATATTCTATATGTATGTATAGACGTATTTACTTTCGGGTAGCTTTGATACGGAAGTATATATATATGGGTATATATATGGAAGTATTTAGCTTGCAACCTAGAGCCCATACTTTCATTTGTGCATATATATAATTATGGGGTTGGGCTGAAATGAAATCCTTCTGCAGGTACGCTAACCACGAATGCATAGATTGAATGTAGCTGACGACTAGCTATATATCGAGAGAGTACGTATTATGCCACCGACATAGAACATGATTGCCACCTTGGGCTGGCAATTTTGTGAGGACGAATATGATGAGCGTGCATCATGATTGTTGCTTGTGCATAAACATGCACCTCTCACCCTTGTCCTATTAATGGATAACTTGTTGTAACCATATGGTCATGTTGTGCATGACCGAAAACTAATTTGCTAAATGTAAGTAAAACTTGTTTTGAAGAGTTATCCACCTACTCAGTAAAAAGGAAATAAAAGATAACAGTACCTTCCCACCATGTTTTGCATGATATGTGTAGTGATGTTGCTGTAGGTGATTGCTTGTTATGTGCGAGCTTTGTGCATAGTAATAGTCGCTTAAGCTAATTGGATTGAGTGTTCCAAAATGCTTGCTTAAGAACATGATGTATGTGTGGATGCTCATTATCTAGGTAGTGCCGTAGCTATCACCCCTTTTGTCCCCGGTAAGCATACGAGTGTTGAAGAGCGCTATCCTAGAACAGCATCCAAGTTTTGATAATCTCATGGTTGTCGTCTCCAATTAAGTTCTCTCTTAGGATCCTGAGCCTATACACATGGTTGCTAGCCCTTGAACATTGCGCTATAAAAACTATGCTAGTGACATCCTCCTTTATGCCCAGTTAAGGATTATTAGGTGGCTATCTAATTACTAACATGGGGGGTTTACTTTCTTGCAATTTTATTTCATCGTCCATATGGCGTGTTATTGTATGGATGCCATTCGTTTGAATGGTAATGTATGGATCAATATACCTCTACGCCCAGGTATGTTGATGAGTGGCATGGCCGCAAGTGTGAGCGTGCAGTCAAAGGGGAGAGGTAGTTTTGATGCTTAAGTATATATATCTCATATATATACAGAAGTATTTAATTGTGGGTTAGCTTTGGTACGGCTATATATGCATATTCTATATGTATGTATAGACATATTTACTTTTGGGTAGCTTTGATACGGAAGTATATATATATATGGAAGTATTTAGCTTGCAACCTAGAGCCCAAACTTTCATTTCTGCATATATATGATTGTGGGGTTGGGCTAAAATGAAATCCTTCTGTAGGTACGCTAACCACAAATGCGTAGATTTAATGTAGCTGACGACTAGCTATATATCGAGAGAGTACGTATTATGCCACCAACATAGAACATGATTGCCACCTTAGGCTGACAATTTTTTGAGGATGAACAGGATGAGCGTGCATCACGATTGTTGCTTGTGCATAAACATGCACCTCTCACCCTTGTCCTATTAATGGATAACTTGTTGTAACCATATGGTCATGTTGTGCATGACCGAAAACTAATTTGCTAAATGTAAGTAAAACTTGTTTTGAAGAGTTATCCACCTACTCAGTAAAAAGGAAATAAAAGATAACAATACCTTCCCACCATGTTTTGCATGATATGTGTAGTGATGTTGCTGTAGGTGATTGCTTATTATGTCCGAGCTTTGTGCTTAGTAATAGTCGCTTAAGCTAATTGGATTGAGTGTTTTGAAATGCTTGCTTAAGACCATGATGTATGTGTGGATGCTCGTTATCTAGGTAGTGCCATAGCTGTCATGCCTTTTGTCCCCAATAAGCATATGAGTGTTGAAGAGCGCTATCCTAGAACAACATCCAAGTTTTGATAATCTCATGGTTGTCGTCTCCAATTAAGTTCTCTTTTAGGGGCCTGAGCCTGTACACGTGGTTGCTGGCCCTTAAAAGTTGCGCTATGAAGACCTATATCCATGCATTTGCTTGACCTAAAGCCCAAGCTTAGTTCCCTTGAATGCTTGCATGTGTTGTGGTTGTCTTGTTCCTGTGTGGGAGGACCCTGCTAAAAAATCCTTGTCAAGAACTCATTGCTCCTTCTCCTATAGATGATCTGGTGCAACGCTAATCGCTATCTACCTTGGCTTTGGAACCTTTTCCTCGTAGATCATGTCATTGCTTTATCAACTAAATCCCTAGTCAGTGCATTGACTCTGTCCCTCGAATCTCATTTTGTTTTGTCTCCAACCCTTTCAAGTCTCTAGATATTTATCAGCCTTGACCTCATGTTGCTGCTTAGCAAGACCAAATCCCATGTTAATCTTTACCTGGTAAGCACCTTGGTGGACACAGGGCGTATATGGAAATTAAGCAAGAGTCCCCTCCTCAGTTGTCTTTGGCAATTCAACTATGTTCTCTTGTGCTGTGTTTTGATCTTTGGATTGCCTCCTTGTTGACTCCTAACCTTGTGACTACCTTTGCTTACTATCCCTCCTTCTCATGGTGCTTGCTCCTATGCAAGCAAATTTGTGCCACATGAGAATTTTTGTGGGTTGTATGTTTAGTAATGGTGCCACGATTAGCGATCTATGGTGGCGCGATGAAACTAGGAGCCCCTATGGGTGCACACAAGGCTATGCTGCTCGTCATGTGCTGGTATCGAGGTTTCTAGTCAAGATCCATTGCACAACTGCACTGATGTGTTATTTTCACATGAGCTTTTCCTTGGTTATCTTTCCTTATCTTGTCAGAAGATCTGTATGTCGAACCTGATACAGTAGGAGAGCTTCCTTCTAAAGACGTCTAGAGGATAACCTTGAAGAATAGGTCACTGACATAAACATTAACATACTACAAGAGGTGGTAGGCAAGTGACTCTACTTAACTGTCCCTGTAATGACATCGGTGATCAAGTGAGCAACTTATGTCATCCCCGTTGGATCAGAAAGGTGCACCACACTTAAGGTTGAACAAGTTATCAGTCGGATGATAAATGGACCGGGATATTATGTGCTATAATAGGTCACCTAGTGCTCATGAGCTTCCTGTTCAAGTTCTTGATCTTTAGGTGCAAGGTGATCCTGCAGTCAAATAACCGACCTTGTTCGGTGACCCCTTTTCTGCTGACTTCCATGGTGACTGTCTGTTTGCACATCAAATACAATTGTTGCCGTCAAAAAGGTAGTTTTGGAGTTTTTAAATATTGAGAGACAACTAATTAGTTACCAGTAGGAAGGTTAATCTCTAGCTAGGTATGACTCTTTGGTAACTACAAAGGCTAGGTCTCACAAAACAATGTTAAGCAAAGAAACAGCAAAGCCGGTCAGCAATGCAAGTCCTGCTTTCTTCTCCAAGCCCTGTGTCATCAAGTCAATTCCACCTTGGACAATCACATGGGTAGTGCAAGATACTGTATCAGCTAAGTAAAGAGCTAGAGAAAGCACGTCCCTAGTTTTGATCAGCATCATTATGTATATGGTGCTATCAAAGGATTTGTTTAGAACTCTATTGGATGAAGCACATAAGGATAATCAGAAACATTCGCTTGTCTTGTAGGACTACCCCTCCATGTGAAGTATGCATTGTGCCCTACAAAAATAGCCCACCAGTCCAATGCTTGTGCACCGTTGAGCTAGTGCCTAAATCAATGGTTGAAGTTGTTCCCTGGGAAGCATATGAGGAAAACCCTTGCCTCCATCCTTAGTGACAAAGCTACCTCTATCATAAAAAGAGTTAAAGACTGCGAACACACTTCCCAATGTGTAAATCAAAGGAAAAGAAGAGCGGGAAATCTATCGAGATTTCATGGCACTAAACCGGTTATCTCTAAGATGGTGATTAGTGGATCAAACATGGTTGAATTCACACCAAACTTGGTGATCTCATTCCTCTCTTAAGGTACTTCGATGTCTTAAGTTCGTTTGAGTATTGGATAAGTAAAGCATTGGATTTGAGAGACGTTTTGTCAGTTCGGGTCATGGCAATTTCAGAACAGAGCAGTTTTGGTGGATGATTTGTTTGGATAGTCAAACGGTGTTCGTTTGAGCTAAATTCTGGTCAGTAGTTAAAGGACTCTTGCATCTAAATGCCTACCAAAATTTGTGCACAATGGAGCCATAGTTTGTGAGATATGAACAAAAAACCAAGGTGTACAGAATCTATGATTTCTCTATGGACTGCTATCACCCCTCTAAATAGGAGGTTGTGTTTGTAATTGATGCCAAGATTAGCAACATGGTCAAAGTTTTGTCGTTAGATAATACTTTAGGTGCCCTAGAGGAGACTCCTTGCACCCCTTTGTGCCTTGCTTTTGTCCTCTCATATCAACAATGATGAGCAGTCAAGGTGTTCTACAAGTTAATTTGTGCCATTGTGAGTCAAAAACAATTTGAAAAGTGTCAAACAATGGAGTTTAGATTTTGATTTTGAGTTGTTGATTGACATTAGAAAGAAAGCTTCAATGTCAAATGTAGTCCAACAAAGCTAGTTTTGCTATAGTGCAAGTTAATCCAACTTACTGTGCCTCTACACCATGAAGGCAAATTGTGCTCGACCTGCTTGGTAGTGTACTGTTTTTCTAGTCGATGTATACTTGCAACTTTGATTGACCTCCAGGCCTCGCTATCATCCTTCTTTAGCAAGGAATTTTAAGGTGAACTTGTCCTTTGGTACCTTCCATGTGTTTTTACCCAAGAGGTTGCATCCGATTCAACCCAGATAACTGTGCCACTTGGATACGAGGATTCCCTCAAATAATGATCGTAGAAAACATTGAGTCAACAGAGTCAGCTATCACATTCACCGCTCACTCAGCGAACTCAGATAATAAAGTGTTATCATTAGAGAAAGGGAATTGCACAGATGAAACATTATGTAGTTTTCCATCAGTTGGCATCGGAGTGATTGAACAGTACGACCAGCATAGATGTTGTCTGTTGGTTACTCAGTTTCTCATAGCCTCAGAGGATGTTTACCCTATCTGTGATCTCATACCTTATGAAAAGTTGTACTCAAGCTACTTTGGTAGAGGACTGCTTTTCAAACTTTGTGAATGAACATGGAACCATTGTAATGAGTAGCTTTCAAAAGCTTGCGGTCTAGTGCAAAGTTCACATGGTCCATGCTATATTCACTAGGGAAATAGATATTATGGGTAATTAGTTTATGCTCCATAGTACTCTCCGTATCCCGAGAATGAAGTGTTGTGCTATCTTGGATTCCTCCCAAAGTAACAATGCTTTATGGAAGTCAATGAAAGAAATTATTTAGATAAAATTTACTACAAAGAGCAAATATTAGAAAGTTTTCTTGACCAAATTAGCCTCTCTGATGCTCCAAAGCTAAGTAGCCTAATGCTATCGTTGATGTTGGAAAATGGATGACGCACTTCTCTTCCCTTAAAAGTCTTTCACACCAAATCTTAGGGCGAGATTCCCATAAGGGGGGAGGGCTGTAACTCCTTGGGTGTTAGTCACAAGTTAAGCAGTGGGCTTGAGCTCCAACATGACAAGTTAAGTGGTAATCAAGAGCTCTAGTTCAAACTAGTAAGTGGTGATGAAGGTGTTGAGGTCCAATCTCTGAAATTGAGTCCCAACTTAAACTTGGACAACACCCCTTTGCTTACATGCGAACCCTGGTTAAGGTTAGGCATGAGTAATGTTAATCATGCTTGTTTCATGTACATTACATCAACATGCATCCATCTTGACCAGTGGAAAAGTTTCATGAAGTTTGGAATTAAGAAGTCACATGAAATGATAAGTCATAATCTTTCTTGAATTGCTTTATTAAGTAGATGGGAATATGAGATGTCGACCAAACATTGCTACTTTGTCCAAATGACTCTTATTGAACTCTACAACAAAAGTCATGAAGGGTTCGTGTTGAGCAAATGTCAAGAAAATGCCTCAATTGGTCGAAAACCCTAATTCCAGGGTTTAATGAGGTGCTGCTTTGACCAAGATGAAGAAATAGTTTCTGTACCAGATATGAAGTTTGACATTTAATAAAAGTTGAAGTTTGAGTGGAGTGACAGATTCTGTCCTAATCTGGACAGAGATGTCTTCTTTGTGATGTTTGACCTAGTTAACTTTGGAATTAGCTTGTGGTGTTTATAACAAAGTTGTGCATGGTTGTTAAGCTTTCTAAAAAGTCTAGAACCAATATTTTGTGAAAGCTAGAACTCAACTTATTGCTGTCTGAAGTTGCATGTCAGATTCTGTCCATGTTTTGGACAGAATTGTTGCTTTGTGTGTTTAAGGCCAGATAACTGTTGAATCATGTAAAGATGATAATAAGAAAGTTGTAGATAACTTAATAAGATTTCTATAAAGTTAAGGATCATGCTTGTTGTATGATTAGAACTCCAGTTATACATTTCTGAAGTTAATGTCAGTTTTTGTCCTTATCGGTACAGACCTAAGATATTGGCATATTTGGTCATGTTAACCTGTGAGTTAGCTTTTGGAATGAATAACAAAGTTGTAGAAAATTTCATTAGCTTTCTAGAAAGTCCAAGATCACTTTTATTGAATGATTGTAACTCCAGTTATGGTTGAAAAACATGACTGCTGTACTGCTGTCCAAATTCTATGTATGCACTTAAGTTGATTGCCCATTCTTGCTGTTGCTAGTGCATGCTCTAAATTATGTAGCCCTAGTTACTTAGTTGAATGACTTTCTCTATAGTGCTTAAATCAATATGATGTGACCATTCTTTATTTTCGTGCACTTGAATCTTGCATCTCATCTAGGTACGCTAGATGAACCACGTGAAGGACGTGATGTTGGAGCCAAACCCGAAGACGGTGTATGGTGGACCTATCCCAAAGATGGAAGGACTAAGCAAGTGCCAAGATGGGAGATGCTCGCCAGATGAGTGACATCTAACAAACAAAAACCTAGTGTTGGATCACTAGCAAGCCCCGAAGCATTCTAAGCCTCCTATGTTTTCAAACTATCAACTTGAGTCCTTCTATGTTGATGCATTAAGTACTAGGAGTTGATTGGAACCACTTGCTGCATATATCTTCCTTGTCCATATATATATCTTGAATCCTATGTAGGTCTAGGATCAAATATATGCTTAGCCATGCTTAGTCGGTAGAAGTCGGGTGATTACCTGTCACCTGCATGATATAGGTTGATAACTAATCACGGTTCGCTATATTTGTTAGCGTGGAAATAACCATTTGTCAATGAATAAAGGAGACCGGGTAGGATCGTGATAGAGAAACAATAAGGCATGGAGGTCTTGGGTGCCTTTCTATCCCAATTTGTGTCGATTAAGGATCGATTCGCTGTACGTCCTCATGTCATGTTGAACGCATGCCTAGCACTTAGCTGCCCGGATCCTATGATACAACCGTGAAGCCGAGTAGCTCAATTCTAGCCGGGCCCTGATAAGTTGAACTGTGCACACTAGAGGCAGTAAGGATGTGTGGAGAGCCAATCGCGTGAGCCCAAGGGCCGGTTCGAGTCCCGATCTTCCTGATAGATTGGTAGAATCTCTGAGGGTGCGGCGCTAATCGGACCCGTGACTGTATCTGAATTGTACTAAAGGTGACCTGAGGCTACCTTGGCGTGGGTGTGCCTTAGTTTGTGTTAGGAATAAATTCCCCAGCTAGGTAGGAATCGATTCGAATCGCCATCTCTCCCGGATAGTGAGAACTTGACTGAGCCACGGCAACGTAGTGTAACTTAATGAAAACTTGATGGTTATGATGATGATACTCACATTACTACACCAGATATGGTTACAAATGTTTGTTTAGCATAATCAAGTGACTGCTCTAGTATAGGTGCTAATCTAGAGATGCTTAATTGAATAGGAATAACTTGATGCTAGAGATGGTAAATGTTGACTCATGTTACTTAATCTTTTATGCAAAATGTTGTCAAGCTAGCTCCACTTATAAAGCCTTGCATAGTCCTTGGTATCATATTATTTTTGGTTTATGATGGGTAAGTCTAGCTGAGTACATTCAAGTACTCAGGGTTTATCCCACCATGTTGCAGGTGAAGTTCTCGGCCTACTGAAGATGGTGGCTAACTGCCGGTGGGCTCGGTGACTCTATATTTATTCTCATCTATATGCTTTTGTCAGAGGATGTCACTTATGCTAGCAATGTATTTGGAACTTATATTAATGTAATCATTTGAAAGCTATGCTATTTTCTCTTAACCGGTTTTGAAACCCAAACTTGTACTATTATTTATGAACGCATTTGTAATATTATTTCCGCTGCAACTCTGTGTATGTGATGTGTATTTGCTTAATCATGCGATCTTGGTTGTGAAGTTGATTTACCGAGGTCCTTCATGACACTCGGTAGACTACCAGGTTTATATAAGTGAAAGTATGTGTGCGTCAACGTGTTAGCGGGGACAACCATACTTGATCTTGTATAAATTAGGTGGTTCTATCACAGAGCTGGCCGACCTCTGAGTTAGGGAGAAGGATGCTCACGATGATGCCCGTGAAGCCGGGAAGAAGCTCATGGCCCTGATCGAGAGGGCGCACACGGACACCATGGAGGCCGAGTGGCTACAGAAGGAGTATGACGATTTGCTCCGGGCCGTAGGGGGCTACACATGGAGTGTAACACCCTAGGTGTTTAGGCTTCCACTAAATTGCATGTCATTTCATAAACATGTGCATTATCTATGTCATCATGTCATTATCATTGAAACAAACATATGCAACATTTTAAATTGTATGTGTTTCATGCTTGATTGCTTAGAATGGTAGTAGTGAAACATGTGAATGTAACATGAAACTCTCATACTTGGAAACATGGCAATATGGTAGTAATGTGGCAATTATAAAATGACAACAAGGTCTTGAAACATGTGAAACATGGAATTGAAACATATGAATGAATTGCTTGTTTTTACTTTCTTTATCACATGTAATCATTAGAAGTGGTATAACAATTTGTAAAGTGGTTGATCATGGTCTATTACACCTTAACTATACTTAGGTTACTTGTTGGGACATTGTTCATGTAGATCAAAATGACCAAAATGCCCTCAAGTGGAAGTTTGACTTGAATTGACCCTTGGAGTGTCATCATTTGACTGATTCAAAAGTCCAACTTAAAGACTTTGCATGGCTGTGCACTCTTTACCAAAGTTGTAGCTAATTTATCAAGGAACAAAAGTTGTTTTATGGCCAACTCATGAAAATGTGTGGAACATGGTCAAACATGGCCCACAAGTCAGTAGTTCATGCTGATTTCACACTTAGAAAATATTCTAAGTCGTAGTTACATTTTCAGTTGCATCAAGCCCACTTTGGCTTCATGTAACTTCGGATCCACGACGATTTAGGTATTGGTCATTGAGAAGAAGTTGTAGATGGATGGTAGGCCTACATTTTTCATGTATAGTGTTTTTGCAATAGATCGATGGATTAGCCGGGTTGACGTGTTGAATACGTGCTGTCAGTCATCACCATCGAACGTTGAATCACGTTTTTCAAAAAATGTTCAGTGAACGTGGCTGACCGATTCAGAAAAACGACGCCGCGTGGCGCCACCCATCGCCGCTCGCCTGAGCGCGCAGGCCACGCGCCGCGAACGCCCTGGCACGGCCAGCCGCGTCTTGAAGCCCTCAGCGCCTGCCCGCCGAGTCACTCGTTCCATTTTTGCATTCCCTCAACTTCCTCCGCGCGCACGGCGACCGGGACACCGTGACACCGCCGAGCCAAATCCACCATCACCGAGCTCCATTAACCAATTCGTCCAAGCCACAGCCCCGTTGTGACCCTCTCTACGCCTGAGACACCACCGCCACTCCATTTTTCGCCTCAGGTAGATCTCCTCGTGAGCGTGGCTCCACCGGGTCGCCATGACCGCCGCCGGTAGAGCTCGCACCTGGCCGTGCTGCTCGAGCTCCTTATCACCCCTTCTCTCCCTTGCGCTAGCCTCTGGGTGGGACACAGAAGCTCGTTGAGTGTGCCACTAGGGCCATGACGTCGTAGCTTCGCCGGAGCCAGCCGTGCCGTGGCCTAGCGTCGCCGTGGCCATCGCCACCCCTCCTAGTTGCGTCAATAGCTGCGAATAAGGGTTCCCCTAGGTCCGCTAGGGTGAGGCGAACCAGTAGGCACCGTTGGTCTCGCTGGAGAAGCCACCGATGGCGAGTCCCGCCGTCGTCTTCCTCCGTCCCCTGCTTCTCTCGCTGACGAAATTTTGTGGGTAGTCTATTATTGCTTATTAGAAGCTCTGGTTAAAATTTCAGAGCTAGTGCATGTGTAGTTTTTAAGTTATAGAAATTCCTTTTATTAATGGATGGATCTTGTGTGAATTTTCATAATTTTTCTATAGATCCAGTAAAGGTAAAATTTGGTGAGTGCTATTCTTATACTATAAGGATGCTAGGAAAAATGGGAAATCTGTTGCTTGACACTTTTTAATAAGGTTTCCTAATTATGCTAAAATTAGACATGCCACCTGTTATTTTGGATACAGCAAATTCTACTTGCCCAATGGCTTTGAAATTTTTATGGTAGTCTATGTGCAGCATGAGATAGCTACTGTAATTTTTGTAGATTTTTATGAATAGTTTTACTATATATTGCTTAAATCACCTAATTAACTAAGTAAATTGGAAAAGGATATTAAATAATTTATTTAGAAGTTGGCACTATACTTTCTGATGTTTCTTAGGTATGAAAAACAAGTTGGTAAACTTGGTTTGATCAAATTATGCTTTTGCACAATCATTAAATAATTAAGTTAGTAACCCTGTCATTTCTGGACAGATTCTAAGTTTACTGGAATTCGATTTAGTTAACATAAGAATCTTGCTTTGGTGTTTACAAATGTTTTGTAGAGAATTTCATAAGCTTTCCAAAATGTCCACATACAAGTCATTTGGAATTGTAGAACTTTGGTTGTGATTGAATTAAGGGACTACTTGTATGCATATGAAACTTTAAATTGTTAAATTATGTATACCTTTACTATTCTAAGTTGTGGTAATGTTCCTAGGTGTTAGGCCTTTAACTGAAGATGAGCATCTTTATCTTAGGTTATGCAAGTTAGGTAAGTTGATCTTGTTCTTTAAGTTAAGTAGATACATGCTTAAAGTGATTTGAATAGAGCTAATTACTCAGTAAACGAGTGTCCAGTGATGCTTTCGTAAACACTCACTGTGATTCATTCATCATGAGCATCATGTCATTCCTTATGCATCCATGATATTTATCTTTTGCATCAGCATGCAATAGGTGTACCGGAAGGAGTAACCCTGCTGGAATTCGAGGAACTGAGCGAGCAGCAGCAGCCGGCACCGGAGATTCAGGAGGAGCAGCCTTCAGGAGAAGTGCCAGACGAGGTCGCCGTTGAGTGCCCGGACCACCGTCCTTGCAACTTTGTGAAAGGCAAACCCCAGAGCATATTAACCCTCCTAATTTCCGAAATGCAGTTACAGTATTATTGTTACATATATATATTGTTGCATTAAGTTTAGGTGTTGGATGCAAACAATTGCTGCATTGGTTACCCAATCCTTGTCCAGATATTGTTACCATGAATCCTATGTAGCTCAGGCTCAAGTAGTGCTTAGCCCTGCTTAAACGGGGTAGAAGTCGGGTGATTTCTTGTCACCTACGAGATATAGGAAGATACATGTGGCACGGTTGGCTATATTTGCTATCGTGGAAAAGAACCAGTCTTAATTTGAAATGAAGACCGGACGGAGGCTTGCCGGTTTGCAGTGACTCCATCTGTGTCGCTTAAGGACTGATTCTTGGAGCCTTTCATGTTCATGTTGAACGCATGCCTCTCTCTTAGTTGGCCGTGTCCGATGACCGACCGCGAAGCTGAGTAGCTCACCTCAGGCCGGGAGTCAATAAGTATAAAGTGCGCCTCGGAAGGGAGCCATAGGCGTGAGTCCAAGGGCAGGTGATTTAAAAGTCCTGATCATCCTGGCAGAAGGGTAATCCCTGAGAGTGCTGGCGCTGATCGAACCCGCGAATTTGGTTCCTGAGATGTACCAAAGGTAACCCACGGCTACCCTTGCTAGGTATGCCAGGGTGAGAGTTGGGAATACCCCCTCAGCTGAGTTGTAATTCGATTTGAGTCGCCGTCTCTCCTGGTTAGTGAGAACTTGACGGGCTTATCTCCAATGTAGATACACTTAATAACTTAATGGTTCGGAAATGATGATATGATGATGACAAACCTTATTATACCGCTATGGTTAATATTGTTTGCTCCTAATAAGTGAGTGCTCTAGTACAAAAAGCTAATCTAGTGGACGGTAAATAATGATAAGCTTGATGCTAAGTTTAAATTGGTTACTATAATCATAAGCTCTTTTATGCAAGCTGTGTCAAGCTAGCCCACCGAAAAGCCTTGCATGATCCTTGGTGTCTTTTATTTCGGTTTTTGGCGGGTAAGTCTAGTGAGTACCTTCTCATACTCGGGGTTTATCTCCCACCTGCTGCAGGATGACTAGTTCTTCTTTGGTTGTTTGCAAATCTTGCCTTCTCCCAATTTGGGGATGAAGACTAGGCCGTTAGGCGCGGTCTCTACTAGTTCTCGTACCTTTATAATGCTTTTGTGGGACATGACTCGATCGGCAATGTATTTGAAACTATGAAGTTATGTACTAAACTATGTTGCTTCCGCGCATTTAAACTTGGTTTGTAATATTTTATTTGAACTCTGATGGATGTAATCCGAATGCTACTTATGAAATGTTGTAACGGATGATGTGTTGTGTTGAATCACTACGATCTTGGTTTGTATGTCGAGAGTTGGTTGAAATCCTTCGTGATTTCCGGACTACCAGGATTATGGGAGCTTAAGTACAGGAATTTGATCGCTTCGGTGATTGTTTTTGTACTTACGTTCTTATGATTTGGTCGGTTCTGTTACAACTGGTAGATGTGTGGTTGTGTTGAATCACTACGATCTTGGTTTGTATGTCGAGAGTTGGTTGGAATCCTTCGTGATTTTTGGACTACCGGGATTATGGGAGCTTAAGTACAGGAATTTGATCGCTTCGGTGATTGTTTTTGTACTTACGTTCTTATGATTTGGTCGGTTCTGTTACAGCTAGTATCAGAGAAAGATTCGACACTAAACATGTCATTTGTGTATTTAAAACAAAAGTATTTGTGAAAATCCTAAATTAAATACTAAGTATTGCCAGTGGTCATATCCCTTATGCCCAAATAAGGACTCTTAGGTGGCTTATTAAGTACTAACTTGGGGGTTACTGCTTGTTTCTATTTCGTCATCCATACGGCGTGCTATTGTATGGATGCCATCCGCTTGGGTGGTAATGTTTGGATCAAATACCTCTACGCTCTGGTAAGTGGGAGTTGTGAGAGCATGATCGTCCAACCGTCGGTCTAGGGGAGAGTAGTTGTGGTTGTTCGCATACTTACATGTTCAATCATGTATCTATGAGAGCACTTAAATGTGGGTATCTCTGACGGGTAGCTGTGATACTAGAGTATATGCATCAGGGGATGTATGTATGAAAGTATTTAGTTTACTGCTTGCTTTTATGCATTTTGGGAAATTACTGGGCTGAAATGAAATTTTCTGCAGGTACACTAACAACGTATCATTGTAGATCGACTAGCTACCGTATACGAGAGAACGTATGTATGCCACCGTATATTTCGCTAGCCTTTAAATTTTTCTAGGATTGTGAGGACGTACGAATCGTGCATGCATCATGTTCAAGCATACATGGCATTTCTTGCATTACTCCCTCTGTTAAAATATGATTGTCCTGACTAATTAAATTTCGTATCCCTTAAATGATTCTCCCCTTACGTTGTAACTTTTGCTACAGATGGCGCGCACGAAGCTCACTGCTCACAAGTCCGCTGGAGGTAGGGCGCCTCGTCACCGTTTAGCTCCTCGTGAGCCCCGTCCTGAGCCTACTGAGGCGGAAAGGCTGAGGACAGAGCTAGCTTGGGTGACTGCTGAGAGGAATGCGGCTCAGCACTGCTTGGAGCAAGTAACACAGGAAAGGGACCAAGAGACCCTTGAGGTTCAGAGGTTGATAGTTGCTCACCACAACTGTGAACGCATGTTGATTCACGTGATGAACCAACGGAATGAAGCCTGGCACGAGGAGAATGTGTTGAGAGCGCGACAGGTAGAGCTAGAGCAGCAAGTGGCAGTTGCCGAAGAGTACAACGACCATCTCCATGAGGAGGTTCACCTGTTACATAATCAACTTCACCCTCTCCTGCCACCTGATGATGAGGAGGAGATGGGCTCTGGTGTCATCATGGCTGAAGGTGATGATGACATGGAGGTCAATGGACCTGAGGACATTCCACCTGATGAGGAGGAAGATGAGGAGTTAGAGCCTGCTAGTGATGAAGATGGAGGAGAGATCTTCGACACTGACTCCGAGGACGATGCGTAGTTTAGCTTACTACCTAGCTAATGTGCAAGAGTTAGTCTTTTGTTGATCCTCATGCATGAACAAGTAGCTTTGTAATATGTTAATCGTTGGGATGTAATATCGAACCATAAGTTATCTTTGGATGTAAGTTTGGAACCACTATGGCTTGGATGTAACCTATCGAACGTAATATGCTCCACGTATGTGAGCTTTTGTTAAAAGTCATCTTTGCGGTCTATGGATCTCGTTGTTGGTTAAGTTCATCGCATTTATGTGTCAATCGATGCGCTTGATGAGTGTGGGGTTGTGATGAATGATTGTGCCTCTATTGATTATATAAATGCATTCCCTCCAATGGACTCAGTTTGGCATAATTATACGATTCATCTACAAAAATTTCCACATCGTCAGTGCTCATTGGCTATACATTTTGCAGATGGCTCATAACCTTCGTCGTGGTCGTGGCATGGGAAATGAGGAACAACCATCTCCGCCACCGCCCACACCAGCTGAGCTAATGCAGACAGTTGTGGAAAGTCAGCGCATGCTAGCTGAGGCTATGCGCCAGATGGCTAACCACGAGGATCATCATGTCCGCTAGGGACCCGAGCCGAACTAGTACAGCAGCTTTAAGGACTTCATGGATACAAAGCCTCCTATCTTTCGTGAGGCAGAAGAACCATTACAAGTTGATGAATGGTTGAGCATGACAGAGCAAAGGTTTGGATTGCTCCGTTTGACTGAAGGTATGAAGGCCACATATGCAGGACACCAGCTCCAAGGCCCTGCAGGCATCTGGTGGACACATCATAGGACCACCTTCCCTGCAAACGTCGAGATAGTTTGGGTCAGTTTCAGGCAGCTTTCCAGGGACACTTTATCCCTCCTGGTCTCATGGCCATTAAGCATACCGAGTTTATGAAGCTAACCCAAGGCAACAAGAGTCTTAATGAATACCTCCAGGCATTCAACAACTTGGCGAGGTATGCTCCTGAGTTCGTTGATACTGATGCCAAAAAGATAGCTAGCTTCAAGAGGGGACTTTCCCCTAAACTGATGAAGTCTATGGGCAACTGCAAGTGTGTCACCTTCAATGAGTTTATCAGTGACACCCTGACTCAGGAGAATAATGATAAGATATATGCCGCTTCCAAGAACTGCAAAAGAAACTTTGAGGCAGGTGCTTCTCAGTCTAAGGCACCAATGGTATCCAAGACCCAGTACCGTCCACCCAATGCTAATGTCCGGTACCGCCCACCTCAGAAGAAGAATCAAGCTAAAACTGGTTTTCGCAAGGGGTACACAATTTCCTTGCCAAAGAATACCTCTGGGCAGGGCAGCTCCAATGTCCCACCAGCTAATAGGCCGTGTTGGAACTGTAACCAGCCTGGTCATTGGGCAAATAAGTGTCCCTATCCTTCCAAGTAGAATGCTCAAGGAAACGTCCGTCAGGGGCGTGTTCACTACACTACTGTGGAGGAAATTCCTGCTGGTGAAGTGGTCACCGCTGGTAAGTTTCTTGTTAATGATCACCCTGCAGTTGTGCTCTTTGATTCGGGTGGTTCACATTCCTTTGTGAGTTCTACTTTTGCATCTAAGCATAAGATGAATGTGATTACAATTGTCAAGGGTGGTTATTGTATTAGTGTTGCTGGGAATAATATCATGACTAACCAAGTAGTAAAAGATGTAAAGCTTGAAATTGGGGATCGAGAGTTCCTTACGGATCTTATAGTTCTACCGGGGGTAGGAATTGATATAATCCTAGGAATGAAGTGGATGAGTGGGAATGGAGTGTTGATCGATACGTCAACCCGTGTGGTAATGTTGAGGGATCCTATGGATAAGAAGGGTTTTCTAGTACAGTTACCTCGTGATATCTCTATTCACAATACAACCAATGCTACCCTAGCCAAAGCCATTGAGGATCTACCAGTTGTCTGTGAGTTTCCAGATGTCTTCCCTGATGACTTGCCTGGATTACCTCCGGACCGTGATGTAGAATTCAAGATAGAACTCATTCCGGGTACGGCTCCTATTTCTCAAAGGCCCTATAGAATGCCGCCCAATGAGTTGGCTGAGCTGAAGAGTCAGTTGAATGAGCTATTGAAGAAAGGTTTGATTCGGCCTAGTTCTTCTCCTTGGGGTTGTTCGGCTATCTTTGTGAAGAAGAAGGACGAGTCTCTACGCATGTGCGTGGATTATCGCCCCCTTAATGCTGTTACCATCAAGAACAAATACCCTCTTCCTGGCATCAATATTCTGTTTGATCAGCTCTCCAAAGCTAAGGTATTCTCCAAGATCGATTTGAGGTCTGGTTACCATCAGATCAAAATTCGTCCTAAAGATATACCTAAGACAGCCTTCTCTACTCGTTATGGCTTGTTCGAGTACCTTGTCATGTCCTTTGGGTTGACAAATGCTCCGGCACACTTTATGTACCTGATGAATTCTGTATTCATGCCAGAATTGGACAAGTTTGTCGTCGTGTTTATTGATGATATCCTGGTATATTCTTAGAATGAAGAAGAGCATGCTGAACATCTGAGAATTGTCTTAACTCGGTTATGTGACAACCAGCTTTATGCTAAGTTCAGCAAGTGTGAATTCTGGTTGAACAAGATACCTTTTCTAGGTCATGTGTTATCCGGTGATGGAATTTCGGTTGACCCTACGAAGGTGCAAGAAGTCCTTGAGTGGAAGGCACCTACTACGGTCACAGAAGTCCGAAGTTTCCTGGGATTGGCTGGCTATTATCGTCGCTTTATCCTGGATTTCTCTAAAATCGCCAAGCCCATGACTCGACTACTTCAAAAAGATGAGAAGTTTGTCTGGACTCCAAAGTGTGAAGAGGCTTTCCACACTTTGCGGACCTTACTAACCTCTGCTCCTGTATTGGCACAACCTGACATCGAGAAGCCTTTTGATGTCTACTGTGACGCATGTGGCACCGGTTTAGGGTGTGTTCTTATGCAGGAAGGCCAAGTAATTGCTTATGCTTCACGCCAGCTTCAAAAGCATGAAGTCAACTATCCTACTCATGACTTAGAGCTAGCCGCAGTTGTTCATGCCCTGAAGATTTGGAGACATTACTTGCTGGGTAATGTGTGCAACATCTATACTGACCATAAAAGCCTCAAGTACATCTTTACTCAACCCGAGTTGAACATGCGTCAACGACGATGGTTAGAATTAATCAAAGACTACAACCTTCAAGTGCACTACCATCCTGGTAAGGCAAATGTGGTTGCTGATGCCTTAAGCAGAAAGGGCCATTGCAATTCCTTAGTTAGTGAAGATTTTCATCTGGCACACCTCCTTCATCCTGTAGTACTCCACCATATCACTGTGGATTGCTCTCTTAGAAGTCAAATTATCGAACTCCAGAAGACTGATGTGGGTGTGTTTCACATCAAGCGGAAAATGAAAGAGAAAGAGACCAAGCACTTTAAGGTCGATGATAAGGGAATTCTCTGGTTTAATGATAGGCTTGTGGTACCCAAAGACAAGGAACTTAGAAATCAAATTATGGATGAAGCCCATTCTTCAAAATTGTCCATCCATCCTGGTAGCAGTAAAATGTATCAAGATCTCAAGCTGTATTATTGGTGGACCAAGATGAAGAAAGAAATCGCAGCTTACATGGCAAGGTGTGATAACTGTTGCAGAGTCAAGGCTATTCACATAAGGCCCGGACTGTTGCAGCCACTCTCTATTCCTGGCTGGAAGTGGGAAGAAATTAGCATGGATTTTATTGTTGGATTACCCACTACCAAGAAGGGTTGTGATTCCATCTGGGTTATCGTAGATCGTCTAACTAAATCTGCTCACTTTATTCTGGTCAAGTCTACCTATCATCCTCACAATTATGCTGAGATTTATTTTCAACAAGTGGTACGTCTCCATGGTGTACCCAAATCCATTATTTCTGATAGAGGACCTCAGTTCACGGCTCGCTTTTGGGAGTGCTTACATCAGAATCTTGGCACTCATCTAATCCGCAGTTCTGCCTATCATCCGCAAACATCAGGGCAGACTGAGCGTGTTAATCAAATTCTTGAAGACATGCTTAGGGCTTGTCTTATCTCTTGCAAAGGCTCTTGGGAAGACTGGTTACCTCTCGCTGAATTCTCTTATAACAACAGTTATCAAGAGAGTATCAAAATGGCTCCGTTTGAAGCTCTTTATGGCCACAAGTGTAGAACTCCTTTGAACTGGGTGGAACCCGGGGAAAGAAGATTCTATGGTATTGACTTTGTAAAAGAAGCCGAAGAGCAAGTCCGAACTATACAGAAGAATATGACTGCCGCACAGGCTAGGCAAAAGAGCTATGCTGATAAGAGAAGAAAACCTATTGAGTTTGAAGTAGGTGATCATGTTTATTTGAAGGTATCCCCTATGAAAGGAGTCAAGCATTTTGGAATTAAAAGGAAGCTTGAGCCTCGATATGTTGGACCCTACCGCATTATCGAGAAAAGTGGAAGAGTAGCATATAAGCTCGATCTACCCCGTGAGATGGGAGCTATATTCCCGGTATTCCATGTGTCCCAGCTGAAGAAGTGTCTTCGTATTCCCGAGGAAAGAATAGCAACAAGGAAAGTCAACTTGAAATCTGATCTTTCTTATGAGGAAAAGCCCATGCAAGTTCTGGATACTCAAGAAAGAGTGACTCGTACACGAGTGGTTAAATTATACAAGCTAGTTTGGAGTAATCATAGTGAACGGGATGCAACATGGGAGCGGGAAGATTATTTAAAGGAAAACTATCTAGCTTTCTATACTGATTGGTACGCTTTCCAAATCTCGGGACGAGATTTTTCTAAGGGGGGAGGGCTGTAACACCCTAGGTGTTTAGGCTTCCACTAAATTGCATGTCATTTCATAAACATGTGCATTATCTATGTCATCATGTCATTATCATTGAAACAAACATATGCAACATTTTAAATTGTATGTGTTTCATGCTTGATTGCTTAGAATGGTAGTAGTGAAACATGTGAATGTAACATGAAACTCTCATACTTGGAAACATGGCAATATGGTAGTAATGTGGCAATTATAAAATGACAACAAGGTCTTGAAACATGTGAAACATGGAATTGAAACATATGAATGAATTGCTTGTTTTTACTTTCTTTATCACATGTAATCATTAGAAGTGGTATAACAATTTGTAAAGTGGTTGATCATGGTCTATTACACCTTAACTATACTTAGGTTACTTGTTGGGACATTGTTCATGTAGATCAAAATGACCAAAATGCCCTCAAGTGGAAGTTTGACTTGAATTGACCCTTGGAGTGTCATCATTTGACTGATTCAAAAGTCCAACTTAAAGACTTTGCATGGCTGTGCACTCTTTACCAAAGTTGTAGCTAATTTATCAAGGAACAAAAGTTGTTTTATGTTCAACTCATGAAAATGTGTGGAACATGGTCAAACATGGCCCACAAGTCAGTAGTTCATGCTGATTTCACACTTAGAAAATATTCTAAGTCGTAGTTACATTTTCAGTTGCATCAAGCCCACTTTGGCTTCATGTAACTTCGGATCCACGACGATTTAGGTATTGGTCATTGAGAAGAAGTTGTAGATGGATGGTAGGCCTACATTTTTCATGTATAGTGTTTTTGCAATAGATCGATGGATTAGCCGGGTTGACGTGTCGAATACGTGCTGTCAGTCATCACCATCGAACGTTGAATCACGTTTTTCAAAAAATGTTCAGTGAACGTGGCCGACCGATTCAGAAAAACGACGCCGCGTGGCGCCACCCATCGCCGCTCGCCTGAGCGCGCAGGCCACGCGCCGCGAACGCCCTGGCACGGCCAGCCGCGTCTTGAAGCCCTCAGCGCCTGCCCGCCGAGTCGCCCGTTCCATTTTTGCATTCCCTCTCCTTCCTCTGCGCGCACAGCGACCGGGACACCGTGACACCGCCGAGCCAAATCCACCATCATCGAGCTCCATTAACCAATTCGTCCAAGCCATAGCCCCGTCGTGACCCTCTCTACGCCTGAGACACCACCGCCACTCCATTTTTTGCCTCAGGTAGATCTCCTCGTGAGCGTGGCTCCACCAGGTCGCCATGACCGCCACCGGCAGAGCTCACACCTGGCCATGCTGCTCGAGCTCCTTATCGCCCCTTCTCTCCCTTGCGCTAGCCTCTGGGTGGGACACGGAAGCTCGTTGAGTGTGCCACTAGGGCCATGACGTCGTAGCTTCGCTGGAGCCAGCCGTGCCGTGGCCGAGCGCCGCCGTGGCCATCGCCACCCCTCCTAGTTGCGTCAATAGCTGCGAATAAGGGTTCCCCTAGGTCCGCTAGGGTGTGGCGAACCCGTAGGCACCGTTGGTCTCGCCGGAGAAGCCACCGACGGCGAGTCCCGCCGTCGTCTTCCTCCGTCCCCTGCTTCTCTCGCTGACGCGCGGGTCCACCCTGTCAGCCGCTGACGCGCGCGGCGGGAGCAAGCTGGGCTGCGCCGCGTCTTGGGCCGCGCCAGCGCGAATTCGCGGGCCACCGGATCTGTTCGGGCCGGCCCAGTTGCGAAGTTGATTTCTTTTTTTTGGTTTTGTTTATTTTGTTTTTTCACAGAATTATGTGCAAGATTCAAAAATGTGTATCTCGTAATTGGTAGCTCCAGATGTTATGGTTCCAATTTTGTTAAGTTCCTGGTCATGTCTAGTTTTAACAAAAATATTATATGAGCACATGTTTTAGAAATTTTTGATGAATTAAATAGGACTTTGAAATGTGTTTTTAGATGCATGCAAACTTGTTTGAATTTTATCTTGAGTTTCTGTGGTCCAAAAATTATGAAATTTTGTGGGTAGTCTATTATTGCTTATTAGAAGCTCTGGTTAAAATTTCAAAGCTAGTGCATGTGTAGTTTTTAAGTTATAGAAATTCCTTTTATTAATGGATGGATCTTGTGTGAATTTTCATAATTTTTTTATAGATCTAGTAAAGGTAAAATTTGGTGAGTGCTATTCTTATACTATAAGGATGCTAGGAAAAATGGGAAATCTGTTGCTTGACACTTTTTAATAAGGTTTCCTAATTATGCTAAAATTAGACATGCCACCTGTTATTTTGGATACAGCAAATTCTACTTGCCCAATGGCTTTGAAATTTTTATGGTAGTCTATGTGCAGCATGAGATAGCTACTGTAATTTTTGTAGATTTTTATGAATAGTTTTACTATATATTGCTTAAATCACCTAATTAACTAAGTAAATTGGAAAAGGATATTAAATAATTTATTTAGAAGTTGGCACTATACTTTCTGATGTTTCTTAGGTATGAAAAACAAGTTGGTAAACTTGGTTTGATCAAATTATGCTTTTGCACAATCATTAAATAATTAAGTTAGTAACCCTGTCATTTCTAGACAGATTCTAAGTTTACTGGAATTCGATTTGGTTAACATAAGAATCATGCTTTGGTGTTTACAAATGTTTTGTAGAGAATTTCATAAGATTTCCAGAATGTCCTCATACAAGTCATTTGGAATTGTAGAACTTTTGTTGTGATTGAATTAAGGAACTACTTGTATGCATATGAAACTTTAAATTGTTAAATTATGTATACCTTTACTATTCTAAGTTGTGGTAATGTTCCTAGGTGTTAGGCCTTTAACTGAAGATGAGCATCTTTATCTTAGGTTATGCAAGTTAGGTAAGTTGATCTTGTTCTTTAAGTTAAGTAGATACATGCTTAAAGTGATTTGAATAGAGCTAATTACTCGGTAAGCACGTGTGTCCAAAGGATGCTTTCGTAAACACTCACTGTGATTCATTCATCATGAGCATCATGTCATTCCTTATGCATCCATGATATTTATCTTTTGCATCGGCATGCAATAGGTGTATCGGAAGGAGTAACCCTGCTGGAATTTGAGGAACTGAAGCGAAAGCGGCAACGGCAGCCGGCACCGGAGATTCAGGAGGAGCAGCCTTCAGGAGAAGTGCCAGACAAGGTCGCCGTTGAGTGCCCGGACCACCATCCTTGCAACTTTGTGAAAGGCAAGCCCCGGAGCATATTAAGCCTCCTAATTTCCGAAATGCGATTCTGATATTATTGTTACATATATATATTGTTGCATTAAGTTTAGGTGTTGGATGCAAACAATTGCTGCATTGGTTACCCAATCCTTGTCCGGATATTGTTACCCCAGAATCCTATGTAGCTCGAGGCTCGAGTAGTGCTTAGCCCCGCTTAAACGCTGGTAGAAGTCGGGTGATTTCTGTCACCTGCGAGATATAGGAAGATACATGTGGCACGGTTGGCTATATTTGCTATCGTGGAAAAGAACCAGTCTTAATTTGAAATGAAGACCCGGACGGAGGCTTGCCGGTTTGCGATGACTCCGTCAGTAGTCGCTTAAGGACCGATTCTTGGAGCCTTTCCTGCTCATGTTGAACGATGCCTCTCTCTTAGTTGGCCATGTCCGATGACCGACCGCTGGCCGAGTAGCTCACCTCGGTAGGGAGTCGATAAGTATAAAGTGTGCCTCGGAAGGGAGCCGTGAGGCATGAGTCCAAGGGCGGTGATTTAAAAGTCCCGATCGTCTGGCGGAAGGGTAATCCACGAGAGTCTTGGCGTTGATCGAACCCGCGAATTTGGTTCTGAGATGTACCAAAGGTAACCCACGGCTACCCTTGCTAAGTATGCGGGGTGAGAGTTGGGAATACCCCTCACCGAGAGTTGTAATTCGATTCGAGTCGCCGTCTCTCCCGGTTAGTGAGAACTTGACGGGCTTATCTCCAATGTAGATACACTTAATAACTTAATGGTTCGGAAATGATGATATGATGATGACAGCCTTATTATACCTGCTATGGTTAATATTGTTTGCTCCTAATAAGTGAGTGCTCTAGTACAGGTGCTAATCTAGTGGACAGGTAAATAATGATAAGCTTGATGCTAAGTTTAAATTGGTTACTATAATCATAAGCTCTTTTATGCAACTGTGTCAAGCTAGCCCACCTGAAAAGCCTTGCATGATCCTTGGTGTCTTTTATTTCTGGTTTTTGGCGGGTAAGTCTAGCTGAGTACCTTCTCGTACTCAGGGTTTATCTCTCACCTGTTGCAGATGACTAGTTCTTCTTTGGTTGCTGCAAGTACTGCCTTCTCCCAGCTGGGGATGAAGACTAGGCCGTTGGGCATGGTCTCTACCAGTTCTCGTACCTTATAATGCTTTTGTAGGACATGACTCTGATCTGGCAATGTATTTGAAACTATGAAGTTATGTACTAAACTATGTTGCTTCCGTGCATTTAAACTTGGTTTGTAATATTTTATTTGAACTCTGATGGATGTAATCCGAATGCTACTTATGAAATGTTGTAACGGATGATGTGTTGTGTTGAATCACTACGATCTTGGTTTGTATGTCGAGAGTTGGTTGAAATCCTTCGTGATTTTCGGACTACCGGGATTATGGGAGCTTAAGTACAGGAATTTGATCGCTTCGGTGATTGTTTTTGTACTTATGTTCTTATGATTTGGTCGGTTCTGTTACATGGAGTGTGACTTGGCTGGCCAAGAGTGCGTCGATGCCTAGCAGCGGATCGACCTCCTCAAGGGTGAGCTTGAGAGGGAGAGAGACCTGAAGGCTGCGGTCGATTGCGTGTCTACTAGGCTCACCACGGAGGTTGGTCATCGCCAGGAAGAGGTCTAGCGCCTAGAGGCCGAGGTGACCCAACAGCGCGATGAGGTGCGCAGGCTTCGGGTGGACATGGACGGTAAGCCTTTGGTTTCCCTTGTTGTCTTTCTCCTTGGAATCCGTGGTAGGCCTTTTGACACGGTCGGTACATGACTTGGATAGGACTTGACGGTAGCCTAAAAGAGAGCGAAGAGCATGATGCCTTGCGCATCGCCATCCAACTAGTCTGCAGCAACCTCGAGCTGGCCCCGGCGTAGGAGACGAGCTCGCACTACACCACAACACCAAGATTAACAATGGATGGTTTGACGCCAAAAGCAGCTACAGCGACAGACAATCTAACGCTAGAAAGTTATAGCGACAAACTTTTGCAGACGCTGTAAGTCCTGTCCCTAAAAATCTTTAGCGTCAGACAGTACTTTTAGCGATAGACAGTCTGCTGCCCTGAATATTTATAGCGACTGTCAGCCCGCTGCTACTCTTTAGCGACAGATAATCGGTTACCACTTTTATCGACAGACTATGTGATGGTACATTTAGCTTCACCGATAGATCGTCCAATGAGATAGTTTTAAATGGTTAAAAAAATAAAAAGCTAAACTAACAACAATTATTAAGAATGTCACACTGAGCTTCACAAAGTTCATTCATCATCACAGAACAAGGACTCTAACTTCAATGAATACAAGCAGCTTCACAAATTTGATCAAAAGTTTACAGTAGCTCATATAGATAAGCTCACCATCTCATTTATTTCCTCTAGATACATACTCAAGCTTTGTGTGGATTTAAAATAGTGCTACCACTAGCACTAAGCCTAGAACAATCTACATTGGACCATCTATGAGATACATCAAGCTGATACTTACTCAAAAGGATATTGCTGCAAAACAATAATCACTGAGAAAGAGGATCAGTTGACGATATAGCCAATCCTAGAAAGAATATGCTTGGAGGATCAAGGAATACCTGAAATAGTGAACCTACCATAAACCACAATGTGTCAAGCTCATTATACTCTCTCCTTATTGCCTCATCTCTAGCAACAACTTCATCCTACAAGCATATCATCTATGTTAGGATATTAATGTTCTTATAGAATATTGAGTAATCCTTCAACATCAAAAAGAAATAATGTTATATTGAGAATTGAGATACAACAGAGTAAAACCACTAACCTTCGAGGGGCTTCTAGTAAGGTAATCTAGTTCACTTTTAGTCCATAGAAGTGGTGATTCAACAGCTAGCTGCCCCCTTCCTCGATGTCGGTTAAGTTCCTTAATGTAGGTGTCGGTACAGAAAGTGACCAACTAGTGAATATTTGTAGTTTTGCTGTACGTTGTGATCGGAGGTGGCCTAGCACTCAATGACACATGATTTATACTAGTTCAGGCAACATGCCCTACGTCCAGTTTGGGTTGGTCGGTGACTTTATTCCTGAGCCCAGGTGCTCGAAGTCTGTAGTGGGGTTACAAACGAGAAGGAGAAAGGTGGGGTGTACGAGAGGCCCAGTCGGGTCTGACCAGAAGGGTCGAGGGCGACCGGAACTCCGCTATGAGCTAGGTGTTTGAGCGTGTGCTTGAAGGGTTGTCAGCTATCGATCTAGTGAATCTTAACTTGAAGAAGTCAACCTCCTTCATTGGGGGAGTGCATCCCCTTTTATAGATGAAGGGGATGGCTTTACAGGTGAGAGGGAGAGAGTATGGATGTTTCTAAGCCTTGTTGCCCACACCGACGAGGATAGTGATAATGGTAGGCGCCCACAATACTGCTGATATCATTGTAGAATGTCAGGTGCACATGGGAGGTTGTGTTGGCTTCTTTAGGAAGGGTGGATGTCGGTACCTGCAAAATACGGAGGGAAGTGTGGCCAGGATGGAGTTGGGACGCCCGGTGGTGTTTCACGCGAATGAGGTGGTGGAGATCCCATCTAATGATGAGGCGGATACCATGGCGGAGTTGCCGGTGTCGCCGCAGGAGCTGGCGGTGGTCTAGTCGGAGGCTGGGCCCTCCGCCGGTTCGTTGGAGGGTGACCTAGAGTGGCCCTGCCCTGAGGACCCGTCGAAGGCACGGTTCATCCTCTGGGATTCCTGGGAGCGTCAGCTCTGGGATATTTTTGGGGGGCAAGGGCATGCCGTGGTGTCCAAACTCACCAAGCTGTCCGCGAAGCTCGAGAACGCCCAGAAGCAGGCTTAGTTTGCTCGACAGCTGGTTGAGGTCGACCTGTAGCTCGCCGCAGAGGTGAGTTTCTGGTACTTATCCTTGCCGTATGAATCTTTCGTCGGTTGTTTTTAGCATGCTTGTTTTTCATAGGAAATAAGGAAGGTGTCGTCTGACAAGTCTTACTTCCTCTGGGCGGAACACGCCCGGATGGCCGAGCTTGAGCGTCGAGTGGAGTTCGCTTGCCGCGAGTCCTAGGTCCGGGCAGCCGCAGCGTGGGCGGAGGGGCAGCGTGCGGGGGAGCGGGCGACTGCTGCCAAGCAAGGGCTCGAGGCGGCGAGGGTCCACCAGTAGGAGACTGAGGCGGGGCTGTGGGCGTCCCTGGCAAACACCGAGATGGCGCTTCGAGTGGCAATGGCGGTCCTTGAGCCGGAGCGGGCCACCCTAGAGTCGGCACAGAAGGCCCTGGAGGCGGAGCAGAGGGCCCAGTCAGAGGCGGATCAGGAGGTGCTCGCGCTCCGAGGCCAGGTATGGTCCCTGGTATCATACAGGTTATGGAGCACTGTTCCCACAGGCGTACAGGGTATGGTCTCTGGTATCGTGGTTTGACTTGTGCCCTGCCTTCTCCGTTTGCCCCTGGTCCCTTCCGAGTGGGCGTCCCCGGTCGGATGGCCCCAGTCGGCCCTGGCCGCGCCAGTTGGAGAAGAGCAGCAAGCAGGCTTCCTACGGGTCCCCGGTCAGAGACGTGGGGTCAGAGTAGGAAGCAGCGTTTTGGGCTAGGCCTTCCGATCGGAGAGACCACCCGGAGGCGGCTGGTGTCCGAAGCGAGTGCTCCGGTTGGAGAGGTGGGCCGAAGAAGTTTGACGAGCGGGCGCTGGTTCTTTTGGGTAGACCTTTCGGTCGGCGACCGGACTGTCCTTCCGGCCCGTTGTGTTTTTAGACTCTTGGGCCGGCCCATGAATTACCTGCTATTTCCTTGGGCGGAGCCCTGGCATGGAAGCCGGTCCCCGAGGGACCCCGGGTTTACGAACCCGACAGTAGGGGTACCAAAATGAATCCTTTCCTTGCTTTTTCTCATACATGAGATACAATGCCAAGCATGCCAGCTCAGATAACTTGTTGTTTGTTAACAACTCAGCTGCATGGTTCAAAAATATCAACAAACTAAGAAACATATCTGTGACATATAAATCAGTTACTTTTATCTTTGTGCAAATGGGCAAATGTCACAAAATTGTTGTGACACAGGTGGGTAATTGTTACCATTGAAGTAGTTATTCCCTTTAGGGATAAAAAGTTATAAAGAGAAATATCATTAACATAAAGCACAGAGAACTACTGAACCAGAATTAGTAATGGACTGCACACATCACACAAGCAAAATATACAACAAGCACAAATGCATTTACAAGGATGAAACAGAAATATCACATCAATTTTTGATGCATTCATGCTTCGACTACCTGTTATCTTTACTAATAACAAAACAACCTAACGAAAGATGCAGACAACAAATGCAATGTCATGAAAACCAAAACAGGAAAAAAAGGTAAAGTTGTTTCGCATTTCTAGTAAGCTTCTAAGTTCCAAGTCAAGGTACAACATTTTGAAACATGATAGATGGGCGCGTGAGCAAGGTACAACATACTCAACCAGGCCGACTACAAGAACAATCTACAAAAGTTGTCGATGGAGTCGACAAATGCAAAATAGAGCCTTCTTCAGCTAAAACAGCTACTTAAAACAAAATTCTCTTGGTAGCAGCTTAAAACAGCAGAATAATGAACTGAATCAAGCTAACTAAAACAAAATTCCGGATATTGACTAAGTGGCTAACAGTCATGCATACCAAATCCGCAACTCTATTTTTAGTATGTCTAACTGAACTGAACGAAGCCCAAACTGCAGCAGCTTCCTGTTGTGACCAAGTACGGAGTTTATCCAAGAAATATTGCCCTGCAGTAACATAATAGCATAGGATATCAACAAACCATATTGCCATACATTAAGAAAAGCAAGTGTACTTATGTTTCAGTATGTCTGACAACTAATCCAGTGCCAATTGAAGAGAATGGTACCATAACAACTCTACATATCTACATAAAGTCACACTATTAATCAACAACATGCACCTTCCTCAAACTATTTATACAAAATGTGTCCACGGCACAACACAAATACCTTGATTAGGTGCTGAGAGGCTTGCATGCAGCTCTGGTTATCAAAAAAAGACCAAAGACAAATTGACAGACCATCTAACAATAATATACAAGCATGTCATACCTTGACATTGGTCATCTTGATGTTGCCTTCTCCTGTAGAGCTCGCATGCCTAGTACTCTTTCATCATGTAGACATGTACAACATCAAAGAAATGAATTTTGAGTTAAGAACACAAGCAAACTCAGTGACTGAAACTGCATAAAACTACAGGGATTGGTTACAAGCTAATAGCAGCTAGCTAGTGAATAAACAATGATTAAAAACTCGCTGAGAGGAAGGACTGTTCACATAAGCACATCAATTTCCATCCACTGACCGTAAACTAAAAACTGCAGAGAGGAATATTACCTAAAGTCATGAACCGATGTTGGGCAGCTGATGTTTCTGCCAAACAGCTACTGCCAGTGCTACAAATTACCGAGCACTCAGAGCTATTTTCTGTCCACTAGCAATTGTTCTGGTAGATTAATTAGATGACAAGAAGTTCTTACATGGAACTAATGCTAAAAAGCAAACATTTTTCATACATGCTAAAAACTCAGGTTACATACTGAAACTAAAAACAGAGAATTGATAGCTGCAGCAGCTACTACATATCAATAAATCAACGATAGTTGGGGTTGTTATATATATCACTACTAGCTGAACCTAGCAATATTTACTTATTGCTTTAGCTTACAGTAACCTTTTCATTGTGACGGTCATAGGTCACAAGTGTATTACGAACAATGATGCCTGCCATTAAGGTCATTACTTTAGCTACTCAAAATGGCTAAGTTTCTAAATGCATAAAATAATAAACTGTTGTCATGATCTTGTAATAGAAACAGACTATTTTTACTACAGCCTTTGAATGAATCAAGAAAATCAAGAACCTTTCATTCAGACAATTGTTATAGCCAAGGAAACATATTTAAATAAACAGACCTCATAGCAATAAAAAGAACAAGCAAAAGAATCTATAGACCTCATAGCACATAGTAACAACTAACAACAGACTCGTGTTTTTCTTCACCACTACAGAGGGGGAGGGAGGGAGATTTCTATATCCTAAATCATTTTAGTTTTCAACCGCGGCTACCATTATAGAGAAAGCTACATCAGTAGGCTCAAGTTTTGATCACAACTACATAAACATAATAAAAAACATAAAAAGCTAAATATGCCAGGTTGTCTAAAATATAGAAATAATAAATAAAGAATACTAGTTTGCTTGTTTCCTTTAGCAGAAAATGGTATTTATGCCTTTCATAACGAAGACTAAGCTTGCGCATCTATGCCAGATTGCTAGTCAGATTTTGTGCTACAATCATGCTTTCAGAAGCATGTTGTACACTATTGGATTGAATGAGTAGGGGCAAGAGATGCTACTCTGAAGAAATAAGCAAATATTGACAATGAAATGCAGTGCTCAGTTTGAATAAATCAAGCTAATAGAAAATACATATATTAAGATCATATATAAGGAGAGAACATGCTAAATTTTTCTTCCAAGCCAGTCAACTAAGTATACAAAAAAAAATCCATTATGCAAGTGTATAAGCAGGTCAGAGTAACACTGCATATCATATTATTCACTCAGCCTTTGCTAATAACATTTAATATGCAAGATAAGATCCGAAAGCGCTGCATAGAAGGATGCAATCTAATATTGGTTGTAATTCTACAGAATAAGTCTGTAAGCTTGTGCACTTTATAAGTCTGATCCCGCAAGGCCGACACAGCGTCATGGAAATGATAAAGTGCTCCCAAAGCCAACCAAACAAAAGAAATTTTGAAGTTCCCTGCAACAGCTACCACCAGCAGCTGATTATGTTGCCGCTCCCGCACCCAGCGTGGAACCAAACAGCACCTTAGTCTTTTCAAAATTAGTTAAAGTAGGACCAAGACAAAGACACTCAGCTCCGATGACATGCAAAACCAACAACAACAAAGCCTTTTAGTCCCTAGCAAATTAGGACTTGGGGTAGGCAATAGTTGAAACCCACCATGAGCCACCAATGAAAATGGAAAAGAAAGTATATATATATATATATATATATATATATATATATATAGTACAGGGCATCAATATTAGATATATTAATAGGGGATATGACATGCAAAACCAAACAAAACAAAAAGGAATTGTAGGTGCACCAGTCAATAGTGTCCTTGTAATCCAGAAGTTCGTTTGTAGAGCAACAGCCAAGAGAATAGGAGAAAAAGGAGGGATACAGTTATTAGCTAATGGACATGAAAAGGCGTCAAGGAGAAAAAGCAGGTTGTGCTAAAGTAGAAGTTTGATTCTATCTAGGGAAGTGTAAACTTATCTAGGTGTCATTAAGATGTTTAACTTCTTTTATGCAAGGCGGAAAAGTTAAAAAATGGCACTAGTGCAGTTTTAGCCACAAATACTATTGATAGCTTCTGAAGCTAGACTGCCTTTTTTACATGGTACATTGCAAAAACTGAACTCCAAGTAAATTGATGTCACATGAAGGAAAAATAACTACAATAGAACAAAGATCCAACAGAAAAGGTATGGACGTGTAAATAGCTTACAACATCTCTAAAAGCCACGAAAGCTTGCTCTGGCAAATAAGCATATGTGGTCCCACTATCCAAAACAGTCCCATGCTTGCTGTCGAAGATCCTTGAATCTACCCGCTGTGCCTTTCCAGCAACATGTATTTCCTTTAACTCAATGTTGTAATATGGACGGTTGCCAATTTAAGATTAGCTAATAAAAATATGTACCACAAAAAGAATAAGGATCGGTTATCATATAGGAAACCATACATTACCTGTGGAGAGGGTCTGAATGTGAAAAAACCATGTCAGGAGGAGCAGGAACTCCACCAAGCACCATAGCACCACCACCAATATCCATACCGCCATAGCACAATGAGAATGAATCGCTTGTGACACCCTTTTCAACAAGCTGATCCACTATGCTAAGTTGACCACGACCAAGGCCCATTATACCATCAGCACTAAAAAGGTCTAGACATGTGCCTATACATGTGTTGTTTCCCAGAAATGGGTGCGCCATTAGAACAAGTTGATGAAGGATTAGTAGGCCTCCTGGTTCCTGAAAATTCATGAGCATCAGCCATCAGCCAAGGTGCCTGCAGCCTGCTGATATACAAAAGACTTTCCCAATAAGAACTCATTTTATAATAAGAACTATTAGAAGCTCCTAGCAACAACAGTACTAACTTTTCAAGGTACTATCATTAAACATTATTGACACTATTCAGAACCTAACCTAACTGCTTGAGTTTGCTGGCAATAAGAAGCAGCAAGAGTAGTCTACGGATTTTAAGTTGCATCATTGTCAAATATCAATACTCAGATTAGCTATTGGGAAACAATGTCTAATTCCAAAAGACACTTAAGAAAGCACATATCGTCTAAGTACGAGAGAGAAAAACATAAAGCAGAAGGTAAAAGTAACCATTGACAATTACAATATAGGATCTTGTGCATCTAAAAAGACAATGGATTGTAAGTCAAGAAGACAATTCTGGTTTGCAAATGACAAGAAGACAACCATATGACTGCATGTGACCTCTGAACTGTGAGAAAGAACAGAGAAGACCAACCTTGTAATGTAATTACTTAGATAACAAAGGTTTCGGGACAATTACTTTGAACATTAATTCGCTATTTTTTCATTTAAATTCAGCAATATTGTTCAGTCTGACAGGTCTGACATGGTCTGCAGTTCTAAAAACATCTAAGCTGTTGATTTGAAACATACTGTATTGCCAATTTACTAATTCTAGAGAATGGCAGTGTGACTATTATAAATTATCACACTATATTGCCAAATAACACAGAATTTTCAGCGTAGATCGGAACACACACACACACACAACACACACACATACACATAACTCTAACCCTAGATCTTCTAAACACAGCACCTAAACATCCATACATACACAATACTCATCCATAGGAACATATGTACACACATCTGAGGTAGAAAACGGCTCACCGTGGACATGTATATCAGATCTATAGACTGCATGGGATGGAGGAGCAACTAGAATGACTGGATGACGTAGATCAAACGGAGACGACATGGATCGAGCCCACATCTAGGCCCATCCTGGCCTAGGACGAGTGTGGTGTTGTGCTGCTACTGCAGTCGACCCGCACGACAGCGCTCGGCCTTTAGCCAGCTCGCCCAGCCTGGGGATGATGGTGCTGGCTAGCCGGCTAGCGGGCCATGGCGTGGCAGTGGTGGCATGCCAGGCATGGCTCTCGGTTGCCCCATCCCGGAGCGCGTGGCCCTACCACAAGGAGCCGGGGCGGGGGGTGGGGGGTTGAACAGGGCCCTGTGCAGGTGAGGAGGATGCGGAGGGACCTGACGTTGGCGCTTCCGGAGGAGGTGCGAGAAGAGAGCACACGCTGGGGAGAAGAAGACCGAGGGAGGAGAGAGCGAGAGCCGCATCGGGCTTCTGGGGAGAGACGCCGAGCACCCGAGCTACCGAAGTTTGGGGATAAGGAGCGCGGCTTCCTGGTGGATGTGTGCGTTCTATTTTTATTTTATTTTTCTTGTTTGTGTTGGTGTGCGTTATATTTTTCTTTTTTTAGCCAGCGGCATGGTGGGGCCCACTTATTTTTGGCGACAGACAGAGTGCTGGTATACTTTTTTTAGCGATAGACTGTTCAATGTTAAATATCAATATCTATAGCGACAGACAATAAATCGCTAAATGAGGAATTAGCGACAGATGATCTATGAGTTATATTTAGCGTCAGATCATCCATCGGTAAATATAATTTTTAGCGTCAGATGTCTGACGGTGATGCGGTGTTGTGGTGTAGTGTTGCTCACGGTTTGCACTGTCCAGATCACGGATCAGGCACACGACATTGCGAGGGGCGCGCTCCGCTTTGGCGTCAATCGGTCGTTCGCGATCACTCGCTCTCACTATAAGAACATCGATGTAGCGACGATGAGCCAAGGCTTCACGCCCGGCTACTCCGACGCCGAGCTAGAGGACATCGAGAAGGAGGTGGCCCCTCTAGCACAAGACTTATCTGCCAAGATAGAGGATGAGATCACCCCCCCCCGAAAAATTGGTTACTTAGATAAATGAAGTGGTGGTCTTGTAATAAATGAACAAGTTTTAGTTCTTTTGTTTCAGTCAAACAAACCTTTGTGTACTTTTTTCTTTTTGTGTTATAAAAAGGTTACTACATTCTGACCCTTTTCTATTGTTAAGGCTACAAAGCTTAAGGCACAGACGAAAGAACCCTAATCACGCTGGTGAGCAAGAATGCCGTAGCCGCTGGGGCTTAGGTTCCTTGCAGTCTGACCAACTTTACTCAGTGTTCATTTCCACAGCTCTCGCTTTTAGATCTTAACATGAGAAGGGGTCAGGCACAACGATTGTTTCTAAACAGGTATGCTCTTATCAGCCCCTGAGTGAGGCCTAGCACTGTGCTGTTGCTAGGGTCGGGTGTCACTAAGGATCGAGGACGAGATAACGAAAAAGAAAGCATTTTTGTATTTTAGAAACACCATTCTTAGTTTTCATGGGTACATGCATATGCTAAGGGAAAAAAATAACATAGCTTCTCAATGTTCCATGCGTTGACGAAGACCTTGCCGTCGATGGTCTTGAGCTTGTAGGTGCCGGGTCAGAGCAGTTCTATGACAACATATTGGTCCCTCCCACGGCGGATAGAGCTTGTGATGGTTTTTGTTGCTCTAGACGAGGTGGAGTACCAAGTCCACGACGTTGAAGGCCCAACCCTGCACCAGACGGCTATGGTACCGTCGTAATGCCTGCTAGTACTTAGCTGAGTAGAGGAGGGCAACATCACACGCCTCATCGAGCTGATCCATGGCATCCTCGAGGAACGCCTTGGCTCCCTGCTCGTTGTATGCCCTGACCCTCGGCGCTCCATAGTCGATGTCGGTCGGGAGGATAGCCTCAGAACTTTAGACCATGAAGAAGGGTGTGTAGCTGGTGGCCTCGCTGGGGGTCATACTTAGGCTCCAGAGCACCGTGGGGAGCTCCACGACCTATCATCCACAAAACTTGTTCAGCTGGTTGAAGATCCTAGGCTTGAGGCCTTGTAGGACCATGTCGTTCGCGTGCTCGACCTACCCATTCATGTGGGGGTGCACCATGGCAGCCCAATCGACATGGATGTGGTATTCATTGCAGAATCAGAGGAACTTTTCCCGGTGAACTTCGTGCTGTTGTCCGTGATAATGAAGTTCGGGACTCCAAAGCGATGGATGATGTCAAGGAAGAATAGCACGGCTTGCTCAGACTTGATCATGGAGATCGGCCGAGCCTCTATCCACTTGGTAAACTTGTCTATAGTGACAAGCAAGTGCATATAGCCCCCAGGCGCTCTCTTGAGAGGTCTGACCATATCGAGCCCCCAGACCACGAACGACCACATGATGGGGATCGTTTGGAGTGCTTGGGCCGGTAGGTGGGTCTACTGAGCGTAGTATTGACACCTTTTGCAGGTGCGCACAATCTATTCAGCGTCAGCTACTATGGTCGGCCAGTAGAACCCCTGTCAGAATGCATTTCCAACTGGGGTCCTAGGTGCGGCATGGTGCCCATAGACCCCACCGTGGATATCTCTCAGCAACTGCTTCCCTTGTTTGATGGGGATGCAGCACTGTAGGATCTCGGTGTGGCTTCACTTGTAGAGCTCTCCCTCAATAACGACGAAGGACTTGGCGTGATGCACGAGCCGCCAAGCCTCCATTTTGTCTACCGGTAGCACCTCACAGAGGAGGTAATCGAGGTAAGGCGTCCTCTAGTCAACAAGAGGGTCAGGCTCTGCCACTGGGTCTGGGTCAAGCTCCATAACCTCGGGGTCAGGGGGAGCTAAGTTTTGGTTAGCCCCTGAGCCCTGGGTCGGTGGCCTATCACCAGTTCATTATAGCTCCACGTAGCGGACCGAGGGCTAGTACTGGTCGCTAGCAAAATTGCCCGTCGGCACCGGCTCTCGGCTGGATGCCATCTTTACTAGAGCATCGGCTGCTTTGTTGAGCCGCCTCGGCTTGTGATTGAGCTCGAGACCATCAAACTTGTCCTCCAGCTGGCGGACCTCTTGGCAATATGTAGCCATCTTGGGGTTGTCGCAGCTTGACTCCTTCATGACCTGGTCGATGACTAGCTGGGAGTTGCCCCGAACGTCGAGCCATCGGATGCCCAACTCAACAACGATGTGTAGCCTGTTAATGAGTGCCTCATATTCGGCCACATTGTTGGCGGCAGGGAAGTGGATGCGGACCATGTACTTCATGCGCACTCCGAGGGGTGAAACAAAGACTAGCCCCACACCGACCCCCTTCTTCATCAGCGACCCATCAAAGTACATCGTCCAGTACTCCTGATCGATGGCCACTGGCGGTAGTTGGATCTCGGTCCATTCTGCCATGAAGTTAGCCAGGACTTGGGACTTGATGGCCGTTTGAGGGGCGTACGAAATACCCTCACCCATCAACTCGAGTGCCCACTTCGCAATCCTTCGTGTGGCGACCCAGTTTTGGACAACCTCGCTGTGGGGGAATGACATCACGACCGTCACCGGATGGCGTACAGGAGTTTCTGGATTTGGGGGTAGCGAGTCTTGGAATCAGACAAGACCTCACTAACGAAGTACATGGGATGTTGTACTTTGAGGGCATGTCCCTCCTCTTCCCGCTCTACCACCAGGGCGGCGCTAACCACTTGTATGGTGCCCGTAATGTAGAGTAGAAGTGGTTCCCCATCGGTCGGGGGGACCAGGATTAGGGCCTTCATCAGGAGATGCTTGACCTTGTTAAGTGCCTCCTGGGCCTCGGGCATCCATTCGAAACGGTCGGCTTTCTTCAGAAGCCAATAGAGGGGGATACCTTGTTCACCGAGGTGTGAGATAAAATGGCTGAGCGCGGCGAGGCACCCTATAACTCGTTGTACCCCCTTTATGTTCTGAATCAGACCCATCCTTGTGATGCTGAGATCTTCTTCGGGTTGGCTTTGATGTTGCGCTCGGAGATGATAAAACCCAGCAGCATACCCCTCGGGACCCCGAAAACACATTTCTTGGGGTTGAGTATGATGCCGTTTGCTCAGAGTTTCGTGAAGGTATGCTCTAGGTCAGCTATGAGCTAGTCAGCCCATTTGGACTTGACCACGATGTCATCTATGTAGGCCTCAATAGTTGACCCGATGAGGTCCCCGAAACACTTGAGCATACAATGCGGATACGTAACCCCCGTGTTTTCAGACCAAACGACATTGTGACGTAGCAGAACGATCCAAACGGGGTGATGAAAGACGTCACGAGTTGGTCAGACTCTTTCATCACAATTTGATGGTATCCAGAGTACGCATCAAAGAAGCAAAGGGTTTTGCACCCTGAGGTTGAGTCAACTATTTGATCTATGCGTGGCAAAGGAAATGGATCCTTTGGACATGCTTTGTTGAGACCCATGTAATCAACACACATTCTTCATTTCCCACTCTTTATTCTTACAAAAATGGGATTGGCTAACCACTCAGGGTGATACACTTCCTTGATGAATCTGGCCGCTAAAAGCTTCGCAATCTCCTCACCAATGGCCCGATGCTTCTCCTCGTTGAAGTGACGCAGGCGCTGCTTCACTGGCTTGGAGCCTAGACTGATCTTTAAGGCATGCTCGGTGACTTCTCTCGGAATGCCTAGCATGTCCAAGGGTCTCCACGCAAAGATGTCTCTGTTGGTGCGAAGGAAGTTGACGAGCGCGCTTTCCTATTTGGAGGAAAGCGTGGTGCCGATGTGCACCACTTTGCCCTCGGAGCTGCTGGGGTCTACGAGGACCTCCTTGGTGCCCTCCACGGGCTCAAAAGAGACAGCCGACCGCTTGGGGTCAGGTGATCTTTCGATGATCTCCTCCCTGATGGACGCAGGCTCTTTGGAGGCGACAATCACCGTGGCATGTTCACAGCACTCGACCTCGCACTCGTCGGCGCGCTGGAAGGAGGTGCCGACGGTGATGACCCTGTGTGGACATGGCATCTTCAACTTTAGATAGGTGTAGCTGGTGATGGCCATGAACTTCGCGTAGCATGGACGTCATAGGATGGCGTGGTAGGTCCCATGGAACCCGACCACCTCAAAGGTAAGGGTCTCCATCCTTTAATTGGTTGGATTCTCGAAGGTGACTGGTAGATCGATCTATCTGAGCGGCATGACATATTTTCTAGGCACGATCCCATGGAAAGGCACCCTGGTTGGCCGGATGCGCGATTGATCGATGCCCATGGCGTCGAGCGTCTAAGCGTACATGATGTTGAGGCCACTGCCTCCATCCATCAGCACCTTGGTGAGCCAGTTCGTGCCGACGATCGGGTCAACCACAAGCGGGTATCTTCCCGACCATGGGATGGTTTTCGAGTGGTCGGTCCGATCAAAGGTGATGGCTGACTCTGACCATCGGAGGAAAGAAGGCATGGCTGGCTCGGCCACATAGACCTCGCAGTGTGCAAGCTTCTTGCAGTGCTTGGAGTCATAGGCCGCTGACCCCTGAAGATCATGAGGCAGCCATCTAGCATCGGAAATCTACCATCCTTCCCCTCGGTGTCGTCTGCCGCTAGCTTGGGCTCCTTCCTATGCTCCCCCTTATTGGAGCCACCGAACAAGAACCGCTTCATGAGGGCACAGTCTTTGTATAGGTGCTTGATGGGGAAGGCATGGTTTGCGCATGGCCCTTTGAGTAGCTTATCAAAGTGGTCTAGGGTACCCTCGGCGGGCTTCCGAGCCCTTGTGCTACTGCTTGTTCTTCTTCTTATTGGGGCGGTTGGAAGCGCCTTCGCCGGTGTCCTTATCCTGCTTCGCCTTGCCCTTGGGACGGTTGAAAATCGCTCCGACCTCCTCCTCGCATGAGGCATGGCTGGTGGCGATGTTGAGGAGCTCCTTCGTGGTTCATGGCCCTTGCGTCCTAGCTTGTGATCTAGGGACTCATAGGTGGTCCCGGACAGGAAGGCTTCTATAACGTCAGCGTTGGCGACGTCGGGCAGCTCGTTGCACTATCGGGAGAAGCATTGGATGCACTCATGAAGAGTTCCCTGGACTTCTGTTGGTAGTTTTTTAGATCCCATGGGTTCCCAGGATACGTGTAGGTTCCCTAGAACTTTCCCACAAAAATCTCCTTTAGGTTCGCCCAACTTTGAATCTGGTTGGGTAGAAGGTGCTCGAACCATGTTCGCGCCCAATCGGCCAGGAACAATGGGAGGTTAAGGATAATGAAACTATCACTTTCTACTCCATCGGCTTGGCAGGCAAGCCGATAATCCTTAAGCCATAGTCCGAGGTTCGTTTCCCCAGAGTATTTTAGGATGTTGGTCGGCGGTCGGTACTACGGTGGGAAGGCAGCATTGAGGATGTGTCGGTCGAAGGCCTGAGGTCCCGATAGTTCAGGGCTCGAGCTTTGGTCCTCGTAGCTATCATAGCATCTGCCATGACGAGGGTGGTAGCCATGACCAGCTTCCACTCTCTCATCGCTTCATCCATGCCTACGAGCATCTAGGGTGTTATGTGCGTCATGGTGGAGGCTGAGATGCTCATGCATCGAGGCCATGGTGGGCCCTCCGCTGCCATGTAGCGCCTACTAGATAGACATGTACCTGACAGGTCGTCCTGAGGGCACACGCTGACTAGCGTTGAGCTCATGTCACTGAGATAGCGAGCTCTCCGCCTGCTACGCCACTGCATGCTCGAGAAGCATGCGGATCTCATGATGGGCCTAATGATCCTCGAGTGTCGTGGGCCCTAGGAGCCCTTGGAGGAAGGCCGCCACAGCAGTGATGTTCTGGTTTGCCTGGGTGAAGTGTGGGAGGGCTCCATCGTCTTCGAGGATCCTCCGGTTCACGTCATGGGCCATGGCGCATGCACGCCCACTGTCTTCGTGGTGCTCGATCTCTCGCTCGAGCTTTGCATGCTCCTGCTCGAGTTGGAGTTGTGCATCTTCGAGCTCCTGGTGCCATGCCCTTAGCTATTCCACACGCATGCGAGGAAGGGCACCTGCATCTTCCTCGACCTCATCGTCGAGGTCGTTTGATGGGTAGCCCCTCCCTCGTGGACACTTTTGATGTGTCCCTCGGGGGTACCTGCCATAAAACATTCTCGTGAGGGGTGATGGCTTCCCCTGCTGGAGTCATAGTCAGAGAGCGACTCTGAATCTCCTGTGAGAAGGTCATGGAAAGATTCCCCGACGTATTTGGTCATCCCCACAAACTCATCGTTCGTAGGGGATGGGTGCATGTGCTGTGCCACGAGGTGGCCATTGGTCCCCGCAGCATTGCGCAGACCAAACGGGAATGCTGCCAAGGTGCCCCGAGTGAGGTGTTTCGGGGAGAGCGGTTCCCCTCCGACGAGCTACATCATGTCATTGGCGAAGGAGAAAGTAAGGTAGCGCAGCTCCTCTCGAGACGGGTTGGGGTCCCAGGAAGGTGTCGAGTTGGTACTCTATCCTCCCATAGTCGAAGCCGAGGAGCCAGTCACTCCTAGGGACATGAGCCTCTAGCGTGTGCAGCTATAGCTCCTCAAGTGCCTCGACGATTGCGTTGAGGCCAGTGGAGTGGAGAGGCTGGATGGCGGCGGGAGCCTGCGCCAACTCTCCCTCCGTCGTGACGATGAAGTCTAGGTTCCCAAAGTGCATGTGCACACCTAGGACCTAGCTGACACCATGACTAGCCATCCGAGGCCTAATGTGGATGTCAAGATGTGCAAAAACCACCAACCTAGCGCACAACTGTTGGAGTTTTGGATCACCGGCTAGTAAATTTCTAGTTTGCACGTATGGCTCGGATGGTGTGCTCGGAGGACACAAGGATTATACTAGTTAAAGTAGAATGTCCCTACGTCCAGTCTGCTACTACACATGTTACCAGCACTGTCTATAGTAGGGTTACAGATGGGCGAGAGAGAGAGAGTGGATCCTAGGTCTCTAGTGGAAGGATTGAAAAGTGCTGGGAGTTTGTTCAGCTGCTCAACCGTGCGCTTGTGCCTATCTCTTTTCATGGGGCATCCTACTTCCCCTTTTATAGGTGAAGGGGAAGGCGCAGGTTACAGAGAGAGAAAAGGAGAAAAGGGAAAAGGAGGCCTCTAGGGTCGCGGCGTCCTTCATCTCCTTTATGCGGCTCCCACCAATCCTGTAGATGATGATGGGGATGGCTCCATGTCATGGCCCTATTCATCATTGGCGCTATACCTAGGCATTGTCAGCTAGTCGTGGTGCTCCACTCCATTCAGGCAGGTGGCGTGGTCAACAGGTACTCCTATCAGAAGCTAGACGGGGATTAGGCAGCACAGTGTTGGCACGCCCAACAATGTTGGTGACATGAGCCCCCAGGTATGGTCCGTCATGGCCATGGGTCATGTTGAGACATGCCCGCTTCCCTCCCGGTGTCAGAAGTTTGACCCTAGGGTTGTACTCTTAGACCCGTAGTGGTTGGAGGCGATATGGATTCCCGTCGGGCGGGATGGAACTCGCTCCTAAGGGTTCTAGCGAGATGGAGCCCATGCCCTCAGGATCAAGCGAGAAGGAGCCCGTGCCCAAGGGGTCTGGAGAGACGGAGCCCGCACCCAAGGGGTCTGGCGAGAGGGAGCCCACGCCCAAGGGGTCTAGCGAGAGGGAGCCCATGCCCGAGGGGTCGAGCAAGACGGAGCCCACGCCCAAGGGTTCGAGCAAGACGAGGCCCGTGCTCTCAGGGTCGGGCGAGACCTTAAATACATCTTGGACCATCCGAGCGAATTAACGTTCATGGCCATGAACTTCCTTCCTCCGTGTATCCCTAATATCGATACCCAACACATATCATAACACCAAGATATACAAAGAGAGAACAAAAGAGATGGCATGAGAAGAGGATCATGAAGAAGGAGTTCACCCCAAGAGATAAGGTATTACTTTTTAATTCTAGGGTCAAATTATTTAGGCACGAAAAACTTCGGGGCAAATGGGAAGGACCATTCAAGGTGATAAGCACCTTGTCGCATGGAGCGGTAACACTTCAAAATCATGAAAGTACGTTATTCAAGGTAAATGGCCATCGTCTCAAGATCTTTCTAGAACCTGAAAAACCACCTGACGATTTGGATGGGGTAGATTTTCTGATTTTACCATAGATTTACACCTCTGCCATCCTCTTTACGTTTTGTAACGCATAAATATACTTTTTAGTAATAGCTAGGGATTAGAAACTACCATGAGAAAAACCCCCACATGAAGATGACATGTGGGGTCGGTCGGCCCACCTGTTAGTCCCTTCATGCCTGGTCAATTCTATCGTGTCTTCTAGATCCTTCCTCTCCACAATCCTGTAGTTTTTCGACGCATTCGCTTTTCTTTCATTACGAGACCTCTAATATATAGATCTTGACCCCTACTGCAAGTTGTTCCCCCTACTTAAGCAAGCCCCTGCCTGCCTCCATAGCCATTCCATCAAAGCCTCCTCTTTCCAACAATAGCAAAGTTCTCCTCCTCTCTAGTTCCCATGGCCAACAAGTAGATCGTCCCCTACGGTTTTGATCTAAACAAGAAGCCAACACGCTTGCGCTCAGCGTCGTTCCTCTAGATATCCCCCTATTTGCTCAAGCCAATCTTATTTGCCCAAGCTATCCGTCATTCGGTGGTTGCTCCACTGCCGCCACGCCCACTTCTTGAAGGCAAGCCATGCCAACAAGAGCCTCATCTCGATGTCCAAAAGATGATCAAGGTGACGAAGGAGATCAACCTTTGTCCTTCGAAGGGACACGAGGTGCTGACTAGAGTCAAGACCAATAACTTTGGAGATGTTACATGTGCAAAATATAAGTTAGTCACACCGTGCATAATCATTGATGGAGTCCGGGCTATGCCGAATCAGATCAGGGTTGTTCCCCCAAAGGAGAAGAGGAAGGCGCCATCAACTCTCCTAGAGAATAAGGAGAAACACCCTCGGATGACCATTGCCCTCTTGGAGAAGAAGATTGAAGATCTAAGCGATGTTGTCTATACCTTAGAACAGAGGATCGATGAAGAACACATTTATCGCAAGCGCCTGCAACCAGATTTAAGCGCTTTGAATCATTTTGTTGCTAAGATGAGGAAGTGAAAATTAGGTAGTTGATAATAAGTCACGAGTGTTTTGGTCATGTGTTTGATGATAGTATGTTTAGGTTACTCGCCTAGCTCAGATTGTTAGAGTGGTTGAAGTTTGTGCTAGCTAGTCAAGCGTTTGTGTTTAGGTTGGTTTGTGTAATGAAGTGCCTTTTGATATTAATAGAGTCTTATTACTATTATCTGCTCTCTATTTCTTTTGGATATGTATTTTGTCTCCACATATTGTTCATAAAAGGTATACAGGAAAACAAGTGTGGGGGAGACACACTGCGACAACATGATAGAATTTAATCGCAAAAATCACAAAATTCGGGAAGTAATGGATCAAGGACCACGCCCAACGAAATGGGCCTCGAGCAGCCCCTGGAGCAGGCCGTTGGCCTCCTCTTTGGGTCGGCTGGCCCACCATAGTGCCACCTCTGTAACACCCTAGGTGTTAAGCTTGCATTTAGCCTTGGCATTGCATGAGCACAAGCATCATTGATAATTCATGAGCATGAGTATTTCAAATATAATCTCTATGTTTGCTTATATTGCATGTGTTGTCACTAAAATGCTTTACATATGCTAGGGTTTACATGTAACCAATGTATAAAATATGTGTGGAACATTAGGAATACCTTAAACATGTTTAGAATGTCACTAGGAACAACTTTGGTATTCATGACTAAGGCTAGTTTGATCTCTAAGTCATAGCTATAGTTTAAATCATCATTTTCAAGTTGTATGTTTGACTGCAGTTGAACATCACTTTGGAAACTTTGCATGGCTGTGCACCCTAAAATAAAGTTGTAGAACTCAAGTAGTGTAACAACTTTTATTTTTGGGTCATAGGCTAGTTCAGCTCCTAACATGCTTGAATTTGGATCACAAAAATCAATTCAATGCTGTTTTTCAAACTTGGAAAATTTTCTGAGTCAAAATGGGTTTTACAGTTTCATGTGATGTACTTTGATGCATTGCAATTTGCAAACCAGCTCGAGTTAGACCTAGATCACTTAAGCAAAGTTGGAGCTGGTATGTAGATCTACAATTTTTGTTAATAGAGTTTGTGCTAATTAATCATGGTTCAGGTGTTAGAAGGGGGAGAAATCTCACTGTCAGTCGTTGATGCTGAACCAGATGACCATCACGGTCAGGCCATGGGTGGCCAACTAGGCACAGCGCTTGGCCACCATGTGGCCGTCGCTGGCCATCGTCGGGCCCCCGTCATGGCCGGGTGTGAACACCCTAGGTGTTAGGCTTTCAAAATTTGACTTGCATTGCATGAGCATACTCATCGAGCATTCATATATATGCTTTTACATATGAAACGTACAACTGAAACTTGTGAAACATGCCTTGTTATTTTATGTTTCCATATGTGTATGCTTATGATCATGTGTGAATAAGTGTAAATGGTTGATGTTGGTCACTAAAGCACCTTAGCTACACTTAGGATGACTAGTGGAACATTGTTCATGAAGATCACTTTATCTAATTAAGCTCCTAAGTGATGATATGCTTGTTGACCTAGGAAGCATTATGTGTAACCAATGTATGAAATGCTTGTGTGACCTTAGGAATGACTTAAACATGTTTAGAATGTCACTATGAACAACTTTAGTATTCATGACTAGGGCTAGTTTGGCCTCTAAGTCCTAATTCTAGTGTAAGCCATCATTTGAAAGTAGTATGTTTGACCTAGGTTGAACTATGTCATAGAGCCTCTGAATGGATGTGTGCACTAAAGCAAAGTTGTAGTATTTGAGTAGAGCAACAACTTTTATTTTTGGGTCATAGGCTAGTTCAGCTCCTAACATGCTTGAATTTGGCTCACAAGAATCAACATTTCACTGTTTTCAGCACTTAGAAATTTTGCTAAGTCATTTGAACTGACAGTGTCGACGCAACCGACTTTGTGATGATCTAACTCCCTAACCATTGAGCATTAGACTTTGATTTCTAAAACAAATTTGTAGCTGGTACATAGCTCTATAAATCTTGTTTTAACATTGTGCACTAATTCACCACCGTTTAGGATTTAGAAGGGATTGAAAACTCGCTGTCAGGCTCGTCATCGCGCGCTGATGAACACCGCGTCGTGCCATTCATGATTGACCGCGGGCAGAGATGGGCCACCGCGTGGCTGCCGCTGGCCGACGTCGGGCCCTCACCATAATGCACTGGCGCTCGATATCTGACACCCCGCGCGCCTCAGTTCGCACTCACGCACTCACTTTCTCCCTCTCCACCGCTTTCTCTCGCGCTCGTCGTGGAGAGCTGAGCGCCGCCAAACAATCGAGCAGCTCCGCCATTGCCTAGCATCCACTCCACCGTGCCATTGCCACCTCCATCTCGCAGCTAGCTTCACCGTGTTCCCCTCTACCTCCTCGACGTGGTTGCAGCACCTGACAAGCTACGGTGAAGGCGAAATCGACGTTCCCGTCCTCGCCGAAGGGCTCGGCTACCATGGCCGCTTCCACGGTGAGCTCGCCGCTACCTAGCTCTATCGCACATTCCTTCGCTTTTGTCGCATTAGAGCTTGGTCAGGATGTAGTCTAGCCGATAGCATGACGTTACTGAGATTCGTTGCCCCACCGGCGCGTAACACGACGCGTAGCACCGCCGTGCTCTCACCGCCGTGCCACTGCGCATGCGGGAAGATGTCGTCGGAGCACCTCGCCTAGCCTAGGTAGTCACAATAGGGTCGAGTCATCACCATGAAACTCGTGCGCTCCTTGCCTATCCTTGCCGGGGCTAGAGATGGTTGGCGTACCGCAGCGCAGCGCCGCCGTGCCGCCATAGCTGGCGACGACGTGGCTCCTGTGCATCCGCGCCTCCACTACCTATGTTAGTCGATGCGGCTCGGTTAGTTGATCATGACGGTGTGGTTAGTTTTGCCGGAGTGCTCGCCGTCGGCGAGATAATGCCAGCCAACCGCCGTGCTCTGCTTCGGCTCACTGATGGGTGGACCCCGCTGACCCGTGGGTCCCCTCTGTCAGTGACTGCTAGATAGGGTTTCAGTTATTTCTTTTACAGATTTTTGTACTAACTTTGAAAAATCATAAATGGAGTTCTAGAAGTCCAATTTTGGTGAACAAAATTTTGTTGGGTTCCACTTGAAGTGTAGTATTTTATAAAAATATGATATGTATAGTTTCTAGTATTTTTGTTGGTGAATAAAATATAGCTACATAAGTGCTTTTTGAATGCTTATAATTTTGTAAAATGTGTAACTTGAGCTAGGGATGTCATAAAATTGTGATTCTAATTTTGCTAGTCTTGTGTTGACATGCTCTAGCTAGGAAAAATATTAAACTTGCAGTAAACTTGACTGAAATATGATCTTTCTATTTATCTATAAATAAATGGCATTTTCTGAGGAAAATTATAGGGATAAAAATATGTAACATATTGCTATGAAAAGTTTTGTACAGTATTATGGCACTATTATGAAGCTCAGAAAAATACATAATATGTTGTTTGACACTTTTCTATAGGGTTAACTATTTTCACTAAAATAGACCTTGCTAGCTTGTCATTTTTGCATACAATGTTATAGATGTCCAAATTGTATGAAATTTTGTCAGTAGCCTATTGTGAGCACTAGGAAGCTAATTTAATTTTATGAGAATTTATTGTGCACATTTGGTATGTGTTTATTATTTCCCCTAATTATCTAATTAAATTAATAAAGGCATTTAAATAAATAGATTGTGCTTGACCATGATGTTTTCTATGGTACTTGTGATGCATATGAACTGTTTATGTTAATAGTAAGGCTTATAAGCAATTAGTGTATGCAACTAATTAATTATTGCTTTATATTTCAAATAAATGGCTGCATGTATAGTTTTGGTTGTGTAGATGATTTCATGTTGATAATGGCCTTTTCTGTAAAACTTGTTAATAACAAAGTTGTAGATAAGTTACTAATCTAACTTGTGTTAAATTTTCATGATCATAGGCCTTAGGGTTTAAGAGTTTTGGTTGTTAGAAGTTTGCTATCCGAAATGTTTACTTTCTTTATAGATTTGATTAATTGAATTATTTGGCCTAGATAACTATTGAAGCACCTAAATAGTGTTAAAAGAAAGTTGTAGACAATTTCATAAGCTTTTCAGAATGTCCACAACCATATGATTTCGATGTATATAACTCGAGTTATGGTTAAAACAATTAGCTGCTGTTTTGTAGTTCGGTAAATGAATTGCGAAGTGTTTGCTTAAGTAATAGAGAAGAGATATGCACCTACTCAGTAGAATAGGATGCACTTATTATTACTTTAACACCATGCAATTGAAAATACTTACGAGGATGCATTCATCACGTTTTATCATATTATACGTGGCGTAATACATGCATTTGCAATATCTTATTCCATGATCATGCATATAGGATCAACCGAGGAGATAACGTTGCTGGAATTCAACGAAGAAGAGGAAGGGGATCAGCAGCAAACTCCTCAAGCCATAGCTCCAAGAGCAGAGGAGCAGACTCCAGAAAGAGCTCCATGAGTGCCCAGATGACCGCCCCACCTCTTTTCTCAAAGGCAAGCCCCAGAGCATTCTATGTCTCCCAGTGTTTTACAAAATACTACTTGAGTCCTTTATGTTTGATGCATTAGGTTATAAGAGTTGATTGGAAACACTTGATGCATGGAAATACCTTGTCCAGATACATATACCTTTAACCCTGTGTAGGTCTAGGATTGAATATATGCTTAGCCATGCTTAGACCGGTAGAAGTCGGGTGATTTCCTGTCACCTGTGAAATATATGTGGATACTGAAGCACGGTTGGCTATATTTGCTATCGTGGAAAAGAACCATGTGTAATGTAAATGGAGGCTGGGCCGAGTCTATGTGTAGGTTGACTCATGTGATTCCGTCTGTGCCGATTAAGGACCGTACCATTGTTGACGCTTCTGACAAGATTGAACGCATGCCTATCACTTAGCTGGCCGGATAACTCGTTCCGACCGCGAAGCCGAGTAGCTCAACTCAGGCTGGGCCATGTTCTATAAAAGTGCACACTCTGGATGGTAGTAAGGATGTGCGGGGAGCTAGCCTTGAGTCCAAGGGTAGGGTAGTCCTGATCATCTTGGTAGCTGGTTGTCCATGATTGTGCGGCGCTGGTCGAACCCGCGAAATGTGTACCTGAGTTGTACCAAAGGTGACCTAAGGTGACCGTTGATCTAGTCTGCCTGGGTTTGTGCTAGGAATAAATTCCTAGCTAGTTGAAATCAATTCGAATCACCATCTCTCCCAGATGGTGAGAAACTTGGCTAGTCCCAACATCGTAGTAATTGTACTAGGGAATGTGATGGTTCGGATAAACATGGAATTACTACAACGGCTATGGTTACTATTGTATGCTCTTAAATGATATACCACATGTTTGGCACAGGATAGTTGCTAATCTAGAGATGAATAGCTATAATTAACTTGATGACCAAAGTATAATTGTATAACTGAGTTAATCGCTTTTTTATGCAAAATGTTGTCAAGCTACCTCCACTTATAAAGCCTTGCATAATCCTTGGAGTCAATTTATTTTTGGTTTATGATGGGTAAGTCTAGCTGAGTACCTTCTCGTACTCAGGGTTTTATTCCCATTGTTGCAAATGGTACCATCTATCACGGCCATTGCAAGAACTGCTTCTATCCTGCTGTGGATGAGGAGTGAGCCTTGGGCTGGCATCTTTAATAATCCTTCTATTATGCTTTTGTGGATTGTCATCATGTGTTGGCACTATATTTGAACTATGTTGGCAAATGGTACTTTCAACCTTTAATTTGCTTCCACTACTATCTATCGAACTTGGTTTGTAATAACTCTATCCCATACTCTGATGAATGAACTGTATGAAACATCCTCAATTTTCCGCGAAGGGAAAATCCACAGAATGAATTATAAATTGATGAAACCAATAGTTGATTCCATCATATTGTCATATATCAGTCGATATCGCAGTCATACATCGTAAGATTACAAGAATACAAGATATTACATCACTGGGGAACACACCTGTTAATCTAGCGGAAGACTATCGAGTGAAGGCTTTTCCTTCACGGGTCATCGTCAGAGTTGGCGTAGTGCAGCGTAGATTCCACCACCGAACCAAACTTGAGCGTAGGCACAAGACCTCCTAATCCTTCTAAGGTCAGCATCTCTGAGAAGTAGGAAATCTGCACACCGCCAGATGTGTGCAGGCCATGGTCAGCACCGATAAGCTTTAGTGGAAAAGATAAACAAGGGATCTGGCGATCCTAATATTTGGCTGTGGTTTGCATCCTTAGCGCATGAGGAGTAAATAACATTAGTAAAATAATATCCAGTTTTTAACACATTCACCACCACACCATCCATATCCATCCACCAACCATCCATCCCAAACCATCTCCACACCACCACACCATATCTCATCTCACACACTCGGGTCGACAGGCCAACTCCCTCTCGGCCTTGTCTCAACGGCCCGCAGCCCCCAAGGCTCATGACCGGAAAATACCCCAACCCTAGAGGGAGGAAAGAAGGACTCATCTCCTATCTAGTTTAAGCGAAAACCAGGAAAGGTCCATAGCCGACAAGTTGGCATATGTATCGATCGATCAACTATACACTCTGCAGAGGTTTTACATACCCACAAGATTAGCCATCCTTGGAGTCTAGAATCTCCTAGGCAGAATTCCGATTGCTTGCTAGCCTAGAACGATGCCACCCTACCTCTCAGCCCTAGAACATCCCAAGTCTAGTCTGGGATGGCTGATACTGTGAGTCGTAGACAGAGCCAGGGCCCTCCGGATGTCAAGAGCTAGGTCCACTAGGCCTCCTGAAGTCTCGGAAGGGTGTAGGGGTAAACCGCGCGCCCCGTACCTCCTTGCACACGTTTACCTAGCAGTAGTTGCATCGCTCTACCAAGTAGTCTGACCGTCCCGCACCATATAGGGCGAGTGGGATGTAAAGGATTCCCGGTGAATCTGAGTACTAGTAAGTCCTTAGGGATTGACCAAGCCAGAATATCTTCATCAGGGTCCTCCCATCATAGGTTCACACCCAAGGAAACCTCCAATTTCCATTTACTCACCACAGGTAGTCCATATCCAAGTGCCTAGGTAGCACCACTTGGCAAGACTCGCCCTAGGCTCGTCGTTATTCCAGCTTGATTGACACAACCCTCACTCTCCACGCACCCAAGACACACGCAACACGCTCACACACCACCAAGTCCAGCACCCATAGCCAAACCATTCCTAGGAGTTCACCACCAGCATCACATCCCATATATAATGCCAAGTGGAGTTAAAAGTAAGTATAGAGGTATAATATGCAAGCAAGCAGGCAAGTAAGCATATATAAGTGAGCGAATGCGCAAAGCAGGGTGACATGGTAGAGTGGGTTACATCAGGGTAATAATGGCTCAGGTAGTAGCATGCATCAAAGCACTAGCAAGGGAATAATTATAAAGCGCTAGCAGTTCTAGATATTATGCAATGTCTAATAGGATTCTCTAAAAGAGGGTGCTGCCATGACACCTACGATGTCGAGGTAGTAGTGGTACAAATCTTTGTTAGTTGATGTAGTCGATCAGCAAGGTCTCCTCTTCCCAGGGTCCTATCGTCGATCACGTTCTCCTTCCCCATCGGGTTCCGATCCAACGTTGTCCTCGAGGCAACTACCTCCAAAACACACTCAAAGCAAGAGAACAAACAATATTCCAAAAAGGTGACAAGACCCAGATGGAACACAAAGACGAAATGTCTTGGCCCTCTCGGCTGATGTCCGATTCCCTCGGGCCAAAGAAACACGAGTGGCGGTATGCTGAGCACAAGCTAAAGTCATGGCCAAGCCAGTATGGCTTTATGATAAATGGTTTAAGCCAGAGCTTATCTAGAGCAATCACCACGCCTCACGATCTTTTGATCCAGTGTCATTGAATTGACGGGGATTGGAAGTCGGGCCCCGATAAAGAAGAATGACGGGGTTCGGCTCTCATAGCCTTATCCCGCAAGTCATAATTGGACACGAGTAGCATACAAGAGCGATTAACACTATTGTGACTTGGCTATGGTAGAAAGCGGTAGCACAAAGAGATTGGACATCAACGGTTCCTCTCGATCCACACGACACAATAACGTCGGGAGCCGAGAAGAGAGTCGCTCAACACGGCAAAAGATGCGGGGGTTAGCTTGGCACATCCATGTCATGTTCTCAAACACATCTTCGGGAAAGATGGTTTTAGACAGTCGATCGGGTCGATACGCATGGGTCCGAGGTACGACATAAACCATAGCTTCGCTAACCCAAAGGGGATAGTCCGATCTTTGATCCAATCGTCATGGGCAAGACAAAATCGAACAGAGTGGCTAACTGTGCATCCAGAGCATGAACCCCAAGGGACAAGGTCTACTTCTTCCAACACTTACGCCACGACGAAAGATGGGGCATTGGAAGGAAGCGACAAACACCAACTGCGCAATCCACTCATAGGGTACCCGACCTGGGTGCACTGGCACTAAGTCATCTCTTAGATTCATAGCGGTGCGGTTGTCACCGCGAGAATCATAGAAACGCGATGGTCGAACGGGGTACAAGCATACAAGGGCTTGTGCACGAAGAAGCAAACAAAAGCGAAAGAGAGGCGTAGCTCCATGGTCAAGGCGAGGCGAACTCACGGCCACAAGCTACACCAACGAGTTGGCATCCATCGTTCCACGATTGTCATCTCCCAGTTCATCTCCCACAGGACTTGGTCATGAAGGGCCCAAGTGTGGGGGTAATATCCGCATTGATATTGATATCAATCACAAGTTTCAACATGACCGTGCTCTAGGGTCAAAGACAGGGTGCCTGTACTCGTGGTACTATAGAGTCAACAACAAAGCGAGGGGTCGAGTTACACTCAGCATCACGGCCATGGTGGAATGAATCCCGCGATCGTAACGTCCGAACGAGGTACGATCCCTCAGTCGGCTCGAAAGCACTGCTCACAGGCAAACACAGACAACCATCGATAAGAACCAAGCACATGATCAAAAGACAACATGACTCGACACGACTGGAGTAGCACAATTCCATAGCTCAGAGATGGATGGATTTCCTGTATGGCAGACCTATAGACAGGTCGTAAGAATATGGTCCAACAAGGTAGTTACGCATATATGGAAAGGTAGTAGACGGGCTTTCCAAGGTCTCAATAAGACATCGACTATGATTTGGTCACCCCAAGGTTCAGAGGGTAACGTGGCTTGCCCCAGAGGGTCACGGTTTGCATCTAGCCAACAATGGCCACTATGGCTTGGTACGGCTTTAGTTATCCAGTCTCGTGGGGCCACGGTGGCCAAAGGCTGGCCTCGAGCGTCGAGTCAGTGGCGTTGTCACAAATCATGGCCGAGGAGTGCTTAGAATCACATGGTGGCATTACAGGGTATCATCCGTGACTTGTGCGTATGGTGTAAGTGCAAGCAAAGAGTAGGCTCTCCAATTTCTAAGGGTCAAAGTAGGGCTTGATTTTAGAAAAAATATGAAACTGGTTTCATAATTTTTCGACAACATATGAATTTTCTACGCATTTCGGAGATTAAATCCATCCCTGAAAAAGAAAAGGGAGGCCAAGGTTTCTACTGGGCCACCACTGGGCTGCTGCCGGGCTTGGCGTACGCGAAGAGGAAAGGCAGGCCGGCCTGTTTGTCGGCCCAAACTACAAAGAAGAGAGAGAGGGCCAGCACTAGGGCCACTAGGCCGATGTTGCAGCTACTGCAGTCGGCCCAAGAGAGAAGAGGGGGAGCTGGTGCTAGGCATTGGGCTGGCTGGTCTTGGTGCTTTCCCATAAGCCGCTCAGCTAGGCTGAGTTAGCCCATCGGCAAGAAAAAAAAGGAGGCGGCGGCGGCGGCGGCTGCCCTCTAGGTGTTCGATGCCATGCATCGTCGGCTGTGTGTAGCTTGTCACGCTCATGGTCGTGGTGGCCGTGCGCATGCGTGGTGGCATGCCGGCGTGTCACGCGAGTGTGAGGGCAGCGTGTGGCCATGCTGTGGCCGTGGGACAGTGTGTGTGCGCGCTGCACGTGGGTGCGTCCATGGCGTGCGTGTGCAAGTCCAAGGCCGCTGCGTGTGCGGTGAACAAGATCGATGCTCGCCGGCTCGGACCACGCTGGTGCGCTTGTGTTCGTTGAACAGCGGAGACTTGGTTGTGGCGGGCATGGTCATGGTGGTGAGATCAGACGACTGCGAAACTGTAGCAATGTCGTCAAGCCTATGGCGTCTGCGGTGTCCGCGACGGTGCCATCTAGGCTTGGGGCGGCCGTGAGCGGGGCTGGGTCAGAGGGACCATGCTCGTGTGTGTCCACGTGCGGGCACAACCGCGTGCTTAGACTACGGCGTGGCGTGCGTGTTTCTGTGGTCAATTGGCAACGGGCGGGCATGGCCGACGTCGATGGTTGGAACAGGCAAGCAAGGGCCGAAGAGCTAAAGGAGGGCGAGGCCTTGGGAGTCCTGGTGCTTACCAAGGTCGAGGCTGACGGAGGCGACATTGGCTCGATGCGGGAGCGGCGACGCGGTTCACGGCGAGGTCACGGCTGTAGACGTGGTGGCGCGAGGCTGGCTTGATGGTGGCGTCGTCATAGCGCAGGCGCGCTGCTCCGAGGCAAAGCGGGCTCGGCGCCGAGGTCGCGACGGCGTTCCCGTGCATGGGCACGACGACGACGGTGTGGGCACGGTGGCGCGGCGTGGCTGCTCGAAGGCTCCGATGGCGCGGTGCTATGGGGCTCGGAGGCGGAGCAGTGGGAGAAGAAGGCGGCGAGGATGGGGAATGGAGAAGGAGCGGCGGCGCGCGTGACTTTTATAGCGGCTGATGCTAGGGTTTCATGGAGAGCAGGGAGCTACGGGCGGCTGCGATCATCGGGGTGCGGCAGCTAGACGTGTGGTGTCCATCCATGGCATGGGGTTGGTGCGCGGCTCGGGAAGGCTCGAGAAGAGGAGCGGGTTGCGGTGTGGTGCGGTTGCGACGCGGGGGCGGTTAGGGCGCGATGCGGCGCGGGGCCAGTGGTGTCACGACCCGAGCGCAAGGCGAGTCACGGCTCCGGGTGTGTGTCCGGGTGACGTGCACGCAGAGGCATCCGAGGGCGAGCAGTTGGGCACGGGGTCCGAGCGGCGTCGCCTGGCTGGCTAACGGAGGGAGCAGTGGAGAGGACGAGGCTGGGTACTGTACGAAGAGGACGACGGAAGGGAGACGGCGAGCTGACGGGGGAGCGGCATCTTCGTCTTTTCTTTTCTTCCCCAACTGACGAGCGGGACCCACGGGTGAAAGGACAGGGCCATGCAGTTCGTACGCGAGGCAGCGGCGTCGCGTGCTGCATACGCGAGTGAGCGGAGGGTTCTGCTGGCTGGGCCGGATTGAGCGGCGTCGACTCTTTTCGCTGCTCCGCTGTCTTGCTGAGCTCGTAGAGGAAACAAACGGCGTCGGCGTCCCCGGATCCTCTTTCTGTTGAGCGCCTGATGGGAGGGTCCTATGTAGGACAGCGCACAGGTGCATGCAAATGGCTGCGGCGGCCTCGCGTGTGCGGCGCTCGTGAGCAAGGCGAGAAGCTGGCTGCTGCCGCTCTGGTGCTGGGCCGTAGAGCTGCTCAGTTGGGCCATCGGTAAGGGCGGTGGGCCAGGCTAGCTTCTGGTCGACACATTCAGGTCGACGGCCGAGGAAGCCACCAGTGGTGGTGCCTCAAGATGAATACATGAGGACGTGTGGGACCGAGGGTACAGGTGCATGCATGGCTGGCTAAGTACATGGTTATCGTACAAGCAAATAAGCACAGGGGCATGCAACTCTGTGCATTGTGTTGCTGCACGTGCATGCTTAGAATAAATAGCAAACAGAATTTGGAATGGGTGGGCCTATTGGAGAAGATAAAGAGAATGGGAACTTGAAGGGGAATTACAAGGGATAAAATGAGGGATCTTGCTACGGTTTTTGTGCTTCTCCAAACACGACAAGGCTCGAGCACCACACTAACATAGGAGCACAAGTGCTCTCCTACAAACAAATATAAATGCATGCAACGACTTGTTAGTGGTTCGGACTCATGTTGGACCTAGCAACTACATGTTCCACGTAATCGCAGGAAAAAATTTAAATAGTTCGCATTTTTGGTTTTTCGGAGAATTCCGGGTTGTTACACTATATCTATAAACTTTATGTAACATGTGACATGTATGTTGAATCATGTACGATCTTGCTTGTATGTGGATCGTTTATCATGACCCATCGTGGTAGAATAGGATGCACTTATTATTACTTTAACACCATGCTATTCAAAATACTTACGAGGATGCATTCATCACGTTTTATCATATTATACATATCGTAATACATGCATTCGCAATATCTTATTCCATGATCATGCATATGGGATCGACCGAGGAGATAACGTTGCTGGAATTTAACGAAGAAGAGGAATGGGATCAACAGTAGACTCCTCAAGCCGCAGCTCCAAGAGCAGAGGAGCAGACTCCCGAAGAGCTCCCTGAGTGCCCAGATGACCGCCCCACCTCTTTTCTCAAAGGCAAGCCCCAGAGCATTCTATGTCTCCCAGTGTTTTACAAAATACTACTTGAGTCCTTTATGTTTGATGCATTAGGTTATAAGAGTTGATTGGAAACACTTGATGCATGGAAATACCTTGTCCAGATACATATACCTTTAACCCTGTGTAGGTCTAGGATTGAATATATGCTTAGCCATACTTAGACCGGTAGAAGTCGGGTGATTTCCTGTCACCTACAAAATATACGTGGATACTGAAGCACGGTTGGCTATATTTGCTATCGTGGAAAAGAACCATGTGTAATGTAAATGGAGGCTGGGTGGAGTCTATGTGTAGGTTGACTCATGTGATTCCGTCTGTGCCGATTAAGGACCATACCATTGTTGACGCTTCTGACAAGATTGAACGCATGCCTATCACTTAGCTAGCCGGATAACTTGTTCCGACCGCGAAGCCGAGTAGCTCAACTCAGGCCGGGCCATGTTCTATAAAAGTGCACACTCTGGATGGTAGTAAGGATGTGCGGGGAGCTAGCCTTGAGTCCAAGGGTAGGGTAGTCCTGATCATCTTGGTAGTTGGTTGTCCATGATTATGCGGCGCTGGTCGAACCCACGAAATGTGTACCTGAGTTGTACCAAAGGTGACCTAAGGTGACCGTTGATCTAGTCTGCCTGGGTTTGTGCTAGGAATAAATTCCCAGCTGGTTGAAATCAATTCGAAGCGCCATCTCTCCTAGATAGTGAGAAACTTGGATAGTCCCAACATCGTAGTAATTGTACTATGGAACGTGATGGTTCGGATAAACATGGAATTACTACACCGGCTATGGTTACAATTGTATGCTCTTAAATGATATACCACATGTTTGGCACAGGATAGTTGCTAATCTAGAGATGAATAGCTATAATTAACTTGATGACCAAAGTATAATTGTATAACTGAGTTAATCGCTTTTTTATGCAAAATGTTGTCAAGCTACCTCCACTTATAAAGCCTTGCATAATCCTTGGAGTCAATTTATTTTTGGTTTATGATGGGTAAGTCTAGCTGAGTACCTTCTCGTACTCAGGGTTTTATTCCCATTGTTGCAGATGGTACTATCTATCACGCCTATTGCAAGAACTGCTTCTATCCCGCCGTGGATGAGGAGTGAGCCTTGGGCAGGCATCTTTAATAATCCTTCTATTATGCTTTTGTGGATTGTGACCATGTGTTGGCACTGTATTTGAACTATGTTGGCAAATGGTACTTTCAACCTTTAATTTGCTTCCACTACTATCTATCGAACTTGGTTTGTAATAACTCTATCCCATACTCTGATGAATGAACTATATGAAACATCCTCAATTTTCAGCAAAGGGAAAATCCACAGAATGAATTATAATATGATGAAACCAATAGTTGATTCCATCATATTGTCATATATCAGTTGATATCACAGTCATATATCGTAAGATTACAAGAATAAAAGATATTACATCACTGGGGAACACACCTATTAATCTAGCGGAAGACTATCGAGTGAAGGCTTTTCCTTCACGGGTCATTATCAGAGTTGGCGTAGTGCAGCGTAGATTCCATCTCCGAACCAAACTTGAGAATAGGCATGAGACCACCTAATCCTTCTAAAGTCAGCATCTCTGAGAAGCAGGAAATCTGCACACCGCCAAATGTGTGCAGGCCATGGTCAGCACTAATAAGCTTTAGTGGAAAAGATAAACAAGGGATCTGGCGATCCTAATATTTGGCGGTGGTTTACATCCTTAGCGCATGAGGAGTAAATAACATTAGTAAAATAATATCTAGTTTTTAACACATTCACCACCACACCATCCATATCCATCCACCAACCATCCATCCCAAACCATCTCCACACCACCACACCATATCTCATCTCACACACTCAGGTCGACAGGCCAACTCCCTCTCGGCCTTGTCTCAACGGCCCGCAGCCCCCAAGGCTCATGATCAGAAAATACCCCAACCCTGGAGGGACGAAAGAAGGACTCATCTCCTATCTAGTTTAAGCGAAACCCAGGAAAGATCCATAGCCGACAAGTCGGCATATGTATCGATCGATAAACCATACACTCTACAGAGGTTTTACATACCCACAAGATTAGCCATCCTTGGAGTCTAGAATCTCCTAGGCAGAATTCTGGTCGCTTGCAAGCCTAGAACGATGCCACCCTACCTCTCAGCCCTAGAACATCCCAAGTCTAGTCTGGGATGGCTGATACTGTGAGTCATAGACATAGCCAGGGCCCTCCAGATGTCAAGAGCCGGGTCCACAAGGCCTCCTGAAGTCTCAGAAGGGTGTGGGGGGAAACCGTGCGCCCTGTACCTCCTTGCACACGTTCGCCTAGCAGTAGTGGCTTCGCTCTACCAAGTAGTCCGACTGTCCCGCACCATATAGGGCGAGTGGGATGTAAAGGATTCCCGGTGAATCTGAGTACTAGTAAGTCCTTAGGGATTGACCAAGCCAGAATATCTTTATCAGGGTTTCCATTTTACGTGCCACCATAGCACCTCCACCCTGGGATCCTCCCATCACAGGTTCACACCCAAGGCCACCTCCAATTTCCATTTACCCGCCATAGGTATTCCATATCCAAGTGCCTAGGTAGCACCACTTGATAAGACTCGCCCTAGGCTCGTCGTTATTCTAGCTCGGTCGACACAACCCTCACTCTCCACGCACCCAAGACACACGTAGCACGCTCACACACCACCAAGTCCGGCACCCATAGCCAAACCATTCCCAGGGGTTCACCACCAGCATCACATCCTAGATATAATGCGAAGTGGAGTTAAAAGTAAGTATAGAGGTATAATATGCAAGCAAGCAGGCAAGTAAGCATATATAAGTGAGCGAATGCGCAAAGCAGGGTGACATGGTAGAGTGGGTTGCATCAGGGTAATAATGGCTCAGGTAGTAGCATGCATCAAAGCACTAGCAAGGGAATAATTATAAAGCGCTAGCAATTCTAGATATTATGCAATGTCTAATAGGATTCTCTAAAAGAGGGTGCTGCCATGACACCTGCGATGTCGATGTAGTAGTGGTACAAATCTTCGTTAGTTGATGTAGTCGATCAGCAAGGTCTCCTCTTCCCAGGGTCCTGTCGTCGATCACGTTCTCCTTCCCCATCGGGTTCTGATCCAACGTTGTCCTCGAGGCAATTACCTCCAAAACACACTCAAAGCAAGAGAACAAACAATATTCCAAAAAGGTGACAAGACCCAGAAGGAACACAAAGAGGAAATGTCTTGGCCCTCTCGGCTGATGTCCGATTCCCTCGGGCCAAAGAAACACGAGTGGTGGTATGCTGAGCACAAGCTTAAGTCATGGCCAAGCCAGTATGGCTTTACGATAAATGGTTTAAGCCAGAGTTTATCCAGAGCAATCACCATGGCTCACGATCTTTTGATCCGGTGTCATTGAATTGACGGGGATTAGAAGTCGGGCCCCGAGAAAGAAGAACGACGGGGTTCAGCTCTCATTGCCTTATCCCGCAAGTCACAATTGGACATGAGTAGCATACAAGAGCGATTAACACTATTGTGACTTGGCTCCAACGTACTTCGGCTCGCCCTCTATGGTACAAAACGGTAGCACAAAGAGATTGGACATCAACGGTTCCCCTCGATCCACACGACACAATAACGTCGAGAGCCGAGAGGAGAGTCGCTCAACATGGCAAAAGATGCGGGGGTTAGCTTGGCACATCCATGTCATGTTCTCAGACACATCTTCGGGAAATATGGTTTTAGACGGTCGATCGGGTCGATACGCACGGGTCCGAGGTACGACATAGACCATAGCTTCGCTAACCCAAAGGGGATAGTCCGGTCTTTGATCCAATTGTCATGGGCAAGACGAAATCGAACAGAGTGGCTAACGGAGCATCCAGAGCAAGAACCCCAAGGGACAAGGTCTACTTCTTCAAACACTTACGCCACGACGAAAGATGGGGCATTGGAAGGAAGCGACAAACACCAAGTGCGCAATCCACTCATAGGGTACCCGACCTGGGTGCACTGGCACTAAGTCATCTCTTAGATTCGTAGCGGTGCGGTTGTCACCGCGAGAATCACAAAAACGCGATGGTCGAACGGGGTACAAGCATACAACGGCTTGTGCACGAAGAAGCAAACAAAAGCGAAAGAGAGGCGTAGCTCCATGGTCATGGCGAGGCAAACTCGTGGCCACAAGCTACACCAACGAGTTGGCATCCATCGTTCCACGATTGTTATCACCTAGGTCATCTCCCACAGGACTTGGTCATGAAGGGCTCAAGTGTGCGGGTAATATCCGCATTGATATTGATATCAATCCCAAGTTTCAACATGACCATGCTCTAGGGTCGAAGATAGGGTGCCAGTATGCATGGTACTATAGAGTCAACAACAAAGCGAGGGGTCGAGTTACACTCGGCATCATGGTCATGGTGGAATGAATCCCGCGATCATAACGTCCGAACGAGGTACGATCCCTCAGTCGGCTTGAAAGCACGGCTCACAGGCAAACACAGACAACCATCGATAAGAACCAAGCACACGATCAAAAGACAACATGACTCGACACGACTGGAGTAGCACAATTCCATAGCTCAGAGATGGATGGATTTCCTGTATGGCAGACATACAAACAGGTCGTAAGAATATGGTCCAACAAGGTAGTTACACATATATGGAAAGGTAGTAGACGGGCTTTCTAAGGTCTCAATAAGACATCGACTATGATTTGGTCACCCGAAGGTTTAGAGGGTAACGTGGCTTGCCCTAGAGGGTCACGGTTTGCATCTGGCCAACAATGGCCCACTATGGCTTGATACGGCTTTAGTTATCCAGTCTCGTGGGGCCACGGTGGCCAAAGGCTGGCCTCGAGCATCGAGTCAGTGGCTTTGTCACAAATCATGGCCGAGGAGGGCTTGGAATCACATGGTGGCATTACAGGGTATCATCCGTGACTTGCGCATACGGTGTAAGTGCAAGCAAAGAGTAGGCTCTCCAATTCGAGGGGTCAAAGTAGGGCTTGATTTTAGAAAAATTATGAAACTGGTTTCATAATTTTTTGACAACATATGAATTTTCTATGCATTTCGAAGATTAAATCCATCCCTAAAAAAGAAAAGGGAGGCCAAGGTTTCTACTGGGCCACCACTGGGCTGCTGCCGGGCTTGGCTTACGCGAAGAGAAAAGGCAGGCTGGCCTGTTTGTCGGCCCAACCTGCAAGGAAGAGAGAGAGGGCTAGCACTGGGCCACTGGGCCGATGTTGCAGCTGCTGCAGTCGGCCCAAGAGAGAAGAGAGGGAGCTGGTGCTGGGCATTGGGCCGGCTGGTCTTGGTGCTTTCCCGCAAGCCGCTCAGCTGGGCTGAGTTAGCCCATCGGCAAGAAAACAAAGAGGAGGCGGCGGCGGCTGCCCTCTAGGTGTTCGATGCCATGCATCACCGGCTGTGTGCAGCTTGTCACGCTCATGGTCGTGGTGGCCGTGCGCATGCGTGGTGGTGTGCTGGCGGGTCATGCGAGTGTGAGGGCGGCCCGTGGCCGTGCTGTGGCCGTGGGACAGTGTGTGTGCGCGCTGCACGTGGGTGCGTCCATAGCGTGCGTGTGCAAGTCCAAGGCCGCTGCGTGTGCGGCGAACAAGATCGATGCTCGCCGGCTCAGACCACGCTGGTGCGCCTATGTTCGTTGAATGGCGGAGACTTGTTCGTGACGGTCATGGTCATGGTCATGGTGGTGAGATCAGACGACTATGAAACGGTAGCAACGTCGTCAAGCCTATGGCGTCCGCGGTGTCTGCGACGGTGCCGTCTAGGCTTGGGGCGGCCATGAGCGGGGCTGGGTCAGAGGAACCGTGCTCATGTGTGTCCATGTGCGGGTATAGCCACGTGCTTAGGCTGCGGCATGGCGTGCATGTTTCCATGGTCAATTGGCAACGGGCGTGCGTGGCCGACATCGATGGTCGGAACAGGCAAGCAAGGGGCGAAGAGCTAAAGGAGGGCGAGGCCTTGGGGGTCTTGGTGCTTACCGAGGTCGAGGCGGACGGTGGCGACGCCGGCTCGACGCGGGAGCGGCGACGCGGTTCACGGCGAGGTCACGGCTGTAGACATGGTGGCGCGACGCCGGCTTGATGGTGGCGTCGTCACAGTGCAGGCACGCTGCTCCGAGGCAAAGCGGGCTCGGCGCCGAGGTCGTGACGGCGTTCCCATGCGTGGGCACGACGACGACGGCGTGGGCGTGGGGGCACGGCGTGGCTGCTCGAAGGCTCCGACGGCGCGGTGCTGTGGGGCTCGGAGGTGGAGCAGTGGGAGAAGAAGGCGACGAGGATGGGGACTGGAGAAGGAGCGACGGCGTGCGTGACTTTTATAGCGGCCGATGCTAGGGTTTCATGGAGAGCAGGGAGCTACGGGGGGCTGCGATCATCGGGGTGCGGCAGCCGAACGTGTCGTGTCCATCCATGGCATGGGGTAGGTGCGCGGCTCGGGAAGGTTCGAGAAGAGGAGCGGGTCGCGGTGTGGTGCGGTCACGACGCGGGGGCGGTCAGGGCGCGATGCGGCGCGGGGCCAGTGGTGTCGCGATGCGAGCGCAAGGCGTGTCATGGCTCCGGGCGTGTGTCCGGGTGACGTGCACGCAGAGGCATCCGAGGGTGAGCGGTTGGGCGCGGGGTCCGAGCGGCGTCGCCTGGCTAGCTAACGGAGGGAGCAGGTGGAGAGGACGAGGCTGGGTACCGTACGAAGAGGACGACGGAAGGGAGACGGCGGGCTGACGGGGGAGCGGCATCTTCGTCTTTTCTTTTCTTCCCCGGCTGACGAGCGGGACCCACGGGTGAAAGGACAGGGCCATGTAGTTTGTACGCGAGGCAGCGGCGTCGCGTGCTGCATACGCGAGCGAGCGGAGGGTTCTGCTGGCTGGGCCTGATTGAGCGGCGTCGACTCTTTTCGCTGCTCCGCTGTCCTGCTGCGCTCGTAGAGGAAACAAACGGCATCGGTGTCCCCGGATCCTCTTTCTGTTGAGCGGCTGACGGGAGGGTCCTACGGAGGACAGCGCACAGGTGCATGCAAACGGCGGCGGCGGCCTCGTGTGTGCGGCGCTCGTGAGCACTGCCGCTCTGGTGCTGGGCCGCAGAGCTGCTCAGTTGGGCCATCGGCAAGGGCGGTGGGCCAGGCTAGCTTCTGGTCGACACATTCAGGTCGACGGCCGAGGAAGCCACCAGTGTTGGTGCCTCAAGATGAATACGTGAGGAGGTGTGGGACCGAGGGTACAGGAGCATGCATGGCTGGCTAAGTATGTGGTTCTCGTACAAGCAAATAAGCACAGGGGCATGCAACTCTGTGCATTGTGCTGCTGCACGTGCATGCTTAGAATAAATAGCAAACAGAATTAGGAATGGGTGGGCCTATTGGAGAAGATAAAGAGAATGGGAACTTGAAGGGGAATTACAAGGGATAAAATGAGGGATCTTGCTACGGTTTTTGTGCTTCTCCAAACACGAGAAGACTCGAGCACCACACTAACATAGGAGCACAAGTGCTCTCCTACAAACAAATCTAAATGCATGCAACGACTTGTTAGTGGTTCGGACTCGTGTTGGACCTAGCAACTACATGTTCCACGTAATCGCAGGAAAAAATTTAAATAGTTCGCATTTTTGGTTTTTCGGAGAATTCTGGGTTGTTACAGTCCACCCTCCTTACAAGAATCTCGTCCTCGAGATTTCGAAGTTAGTGTCGGTAGATAGGATGGTCCTCGTTGTTAAGTCATATGCGCAATGCATTTGTTTCACAGTTGGAATTTTGAAAAAGGAGCTTTTTGGAAAACGTTGTTGGCGTACAACTTTTAAACGGAGAAACTTATTTTATAAAATCGAGAGAGATCTTTTGAAAGGTCAAATCGGGGTTTATCACAATTTTAGTTTTGAAAAGGGTCCTTTGTGAGAATTTGGGAAAAGTTCTTTTAAATTAGTGGTGAAGACTTTTGAAAATTCCAACTTTCGAATAATTCTGCTTTACGGGTTCTGCACATAAGGATACAACCTTAGGAGTTTGAAATCAATACAAAAGTGCTCTTGAAAACAGGTTGTACCCCATTTTGGTTTTAGTAGCTTAAATCAAAACTGTATAGATGGTTTTTGCTTTCCAAATCTCCTATAAATTGATTTTAGAAACATTTGACCTTTCGAGATGGAGAGTTTTGGAAATCAAATCACTTTATAAACTTTTCCAAAAGGGGCTCTTTGAAAAGAGGTATTTTTAAATTGTTTTCTCAATTTGAAAAGTAACACTTTTATAAATATTTTGCGTTTTGCTTTGAGAGTAGGGTTTATTTGAAAAGTACTTGGCTCATCGGTTGAAATCAAAACTTTTTAAAACAAAATAGAGCCAGGTTTCACTACACCACAACACCATATCACCGTCAGACATCTGACGCTAAAACTTTTTTTTATCGATGGATGATATGACGCTAAAGATAGCTCACAGACCATCTGACGCTAAATCCACATTTAGCGATTCAATGTCTGTCGCTATAGGTATTGATTTTTAACGTTGAACTATCTATCGCTAAAGCCAAATATACAGTCAATCTGTCTGACGCTAAAGAGAATGGGCCCATGCTAAGCTCACGTGCCCCCACCTCTATCAAGCTCGCTTGATTTTTGTTGGGCCCACAGAAGAACCTAGACTCAAAAATCCCAAATTTCCCTTATCCCCCCCTCTCTCTCTCTCTCTCTCGTCTCTCCCGTGCTGGACACCGAGGGCTCCGCTTGCTGGAGCCCGCCAGACGCCGGTGGCCGCCGCACTTGCAGGCCGCCGCCCCCCCATCCACCCCACCCCTCCCTGCTCGTGTCCAGGCTCGTGGGTCACCGGCTCCTCCCAGCCGCCCACCCCGCGCTGCTCTCATCTGATCTGATCTAATTACAAGTGTCTCGATCCACCGATTCCCCTCCTCTTCCGTTCCTCCACGGATCTCGCTTTCATTGTGGAAGCGGAGGAGGACGCCGAGGCGTCTCGGCAGCGCGAGGATTCATGAGCTATTGTGGTGGTGGGAAATGAGGATCTGCGAATTGGGATACGATGACGGGGGCTTGGTGTGGCAGCAGGAGCAGCAGGAGCGGTAGCAGAGGGCGCCTATCTCCTTCAGCGCTCGACCGCGCATACTCGCGAGTCGTGCAGATTGAAGCGCGGCGCTAGAGTTTTCACCAGGTGGCGTCGGACGGCGGCGGCGCTGGTCCTCCGGCGACCTCGGCATCCACCAGTGCATGTACACCCCTCGGCCCCTCCTCTCTACTCCCGCTGTAGTTAGGCATCATTTCTATTCACAACAGACCTAATTACATGCACATACATATGTGGTAAATGAGAAATTTTGATTTTTTCTTTTCTAGAAAATAGGGGATCCGCCCTGCCCCTATGCCCTGTGTCGAGTCGGCCACCGCTTTGAGGGGCAGGCGCCACCAAGAGACGCATGGGTCATTGAGTTCCGCCGCCTCCTCCCATGGTGGGAGTCACTGCGCGATTCCTCAAAGGTAGATGCCCCTGTGTTTTCCCCAGTGTTCTTAGCTTCGTTTTATAATTTTGTTGTATGGCACTTTGCGATGCTGCATATTGAGATGTGAAGTGGTAGAGACTTGAAACCCCTCACAAGCATATGGAATTTGCCCTTCTCCGAGGGCGAAGTCAACTAATTTCACGACCCTCATGGTTGCTAGTTTTGCTGTTCTGGGTTACAGTTTTGCTTATCAAGTACTACAGATATGAAATTTTGGGATAATATTGACCTCTTGGAATTGGAAGCATATTTAGTTGCCACCATTGATGCAGCTGTTGGTTCCTAATTTTTTCATTTCACTAATATAGTGGTTCTTAAGCAAAGAGTGGTTTTGTGATTTTGACCCGTCTGTCAGAACGGGCGTGATACTTGCAGGCACATAGCACAGTTAATGTGGAATTTGATGTCGTTTTCATCATGCTGCTTTCTGGTTTACTGAAACAAGTGGCGCTTGTTTATTAGGGCACCGCCGGTGACATTTCCTCGCCCAGAGGGGAAGATCAAGAAGATCGAGTTTCCTGAGGATGTGTATGTTAGGAAGTTCAACAAAAAACATCCGGATTCGCTCTACCATGATGCAATCAAGTAAAATCCTTCTCTTTTCTTATGTTATTTCCTTATAGAAACGTGATCCCGCAACACTGTATAGTTAAAATAGTATTCGAGGTTTTAATTTTCATGTTTTAATTCCGCTTTTCTGTTTGGAAATTTGCACGGGTTCGATTTGTATTGTACATCCTTATATGGGACATGCTTGGCCTTCTCATTGAAGCCTGATAGTATCACGCAATTTATGAATGCTGTTATATAATTGTTGGATTAGTGAAAACAGTTGATTATTACGAAGGATGCACAGTTGCAAATAGATTAATGAGGTTCTTGAATTTGTTGAGTAGCATTGTTCTTTTGAACATTCTAGTATTAGTTTGGTACCTTGGCGACTATCTTCACCTTCCATCTGTAGGCTACTGCTTGATAAATGACTCTTTTTCGGTCCGACTACTGATGGCATTACTGTTTTGATCATATTCTCTGTAATATTTCGTCTCTATTTCTTGGACTTGATTTATTTGTGTTTCTCACTTTGAACACAAGATGTATTGTTTATCCATCCTTTTTAGGATAAGTGGATTTGATCCACCACCAGCTCGAGTTTTTGCTTGGCGTGTCCTGGAGCTGAAAGAGCAAGGAGTCCATGAAGATGATGCGATGGCTGTAGCAGATGTAATTTTTCTCCTAAATAATCCTTTTGTTTATTTTTATCAAACACCATTAAACAGAAAATTCAATTCTGGGCCTCACTGTACTTAAATTTGAAGTTATGCTACTAGTTTTATTACATATATCTATTGTATAACCACCATCCTTTTTCTAGATGTAGTATCGGACACAGAAGAAAGCAAAGAAGAAAGCATACAAGGAACTGAAAGAAATTGCCCGAAGTGAAGGAAAGAAGCCACCTCCAAATCCATACCCAAGTGCCATAAAAGAAATACAATCAGAGGAAAAGAAATATGTTATGGATCGTTTATTTAACCCGAAGGTAATTGAGATTGCGAACAAGATGAAAGAGGAGAGAGACAAGTTGCGTCAAGATAGAGCAGCAGGTCAATGGTAGTAGCAGGTATTATTTGGACTGGTCTACTAGGTATGTTTATGACATACGGTCAACTGTCATCAAACATAATAATTGTTGCTTATTTGAAATTGATATGGCAAACATGAAACTCATGTGATTTTTATTCGTATTTTTGTGATTGTAGATGGCCTCTGAAATGCAGTATTTGTCCATACTAGCTCATTCCTCTTGGCTCTATTTCCTTGTATCTTGTTTTTCAAACATCATTTTTCAGTATTTTCTTAGAAGTTCGTGAGTTTTGCCCTCCATTTTGCTACAATGTAATGGTCTGATGCTATTTGGATGGTTCTTGTGCACTTAGCATGACTGCTTGAGAAATACTTTGATGTTGTGTAAGCTTAATCTGATCATAGTCCAATTGGGTCAAGATTAAATGACATCTTTTTTCTACAGTAGCATTAGCCACGATATGATAGAGCATATACTCCTAGCCTATCATTTGGAAGTTCTCTATGTACAGATGGGGAAAAGGTTTCTCATCAAGCTGATAAATTGAGATGTATTTTGCTTGCTTCGGAAAGTTTTGCTTATAGCTGATATAAGTCAGACTAGATCAAATCAGCAGTTGCATTGTGACATGTTGGCAGAATGTCAGTTTTCCTTTTTCTTGGCTCTTGTATGTTGTGCATGTAATTTCTGCATATCCCTGTGATGAACATTTTAGTAATCTGAGTGCTCATTCAGTTTGTACTCCCTCCTCATCACTCTGATGGGAGGTTGAAGGAACCAATATCTCTGTATACACTGTTGAGATGTGGCATTCTGAGGGATATATGACCATATTTAGTGTATTTTGTCTGAAAGGTTTGTCAAAGCATAGTAACTTTATCTGATGATGGATCTATGTTTTAGGTTCATGAATGAATCTATTTGTATGAGAAATGTGCACAATGATGTTACTTTTGTATTAATTTGAACCAAATGGCCTTTTATTTTTTTAAATGCATTTAAATGATCTCGTCAAACCATCTGTCGCTAAAAACATTTCTAACTTCAAATTGTCTGTCGCTATAGAGTACTGATAGGATATCTGACGCTAAAGAGTAGTAGCAGACTATCTGTCGCTAAAAAAATTTAGGGCAACGGACTGTCTGATGCTAAAAGTACTGTCTGACGCTAAAGATTTTTAGCGTCAGGACTTACAGCGTCTGCAGAAGTCTGTCGCTATAACTTTTTAGCGTCAGACCGTCCATCGCTAGTCTTGGTGTTGTGGTGTAGTGTTTCAATCCTAGGATCAAATGATTACAAACCTTTTCAAAAGTATGGTGAAAATAGAGCTTTTGTCTTTTGTAGACGAGTTCGCAACACCTTTTGAAAGAAGGTTGGTTTCCAAATCGCTTTCGCAAAGCTTTTGAAAGTTAATATAGGTTTGGATAAGAGTCAAAATCACTTTCTTTTTGAAAATTTTTAGAGGGTTTTGAAACTATTTTCATTTAAGATGGAGTTGCTTTTGCAAACAGGAGAAGTTTTCAACAAATGAGAGAGAGCATTTTGAACATGCCTGGTTGAAAATCAAGGTCAATTTTTGAAATAGATGGGTAATGATATGACGTTTCGGCTTAATATGTCCAACCAGTGGTCAATATCATTTGTCTAATCATATTACAGCCTTGATTTTTGCCTGGAGTCACACGTAGATAAAATACTTTTATAGTCTTCACTCAGGCAATATAAACACAAGAAGCATAAGAAGCAAAAGATCCAGGCACTCAGGCAGCATTACAACTCCTATATGCATAGTGTTGACTTAAGGCGACTCCTAGGCCTTTGAGTCTCACACATCTATCGATCTTGCGTGGGCAATAAAGAGGGAATCATTTCCTAGTGGTCAACTTTGTCAAAGCGGGGACAGTCAGTTAGTGATAGAATTCAAGGTAAAGACGGGGAATCAAGTGTTAGTAGCTATGACTCCACTACAGATAGAGTGTTTGGCTTCTAAACTAGTGTTTGGTACTAAAGGTCTCGTCCTAAGGTCAAGTATGGCTCTGATACCAACTGAAACATCCTCAATTTTCCGCAAAGGGAAAATCCACAGAATGAATTATAATATGATGAAACCAATAGTTGATTCCATCATATTATCATATATCAGTCGATATCACAGTCATACATCGTAAGATTACAAGAATACAAGATATTACATCACTGGGGAACACACCTATTACAGAGTTAATCTAGCGGAAGACTATCGAGTGAAGGCTTCTCCTTCACGGGTCATCATCAGAGTTGGCGTAGTGCAGCGTAGATTCCATCTCTGAACCAAACTTGAGCGTAGGCACGAGACCTCCTAATCCTTCTAAAGTCAGCATCTCTGAGAAGCAGGAAATTTGCACATCGCCAGATGTGTGCAGGCCATGGTCAGCACCGATAAGCTTTAGTGGAAAAGATAAACAAGGGATCTGGCAATCCTAATATTTGGCTGTGGTTTGCATCCTTAGCACATGAGGAGTAAATAACATTAGTTAAATAATATCCAGTTTTTAACACATTCACCACCACACCATCCATATCCATCCACCAACCATCCATCCCAAACCATCTCCACACCACCACACCATATCTCATCTCACACACTCAGGTCGATAGGCCAACTCCCTCTCGGACTTGTCTCAACGGCCCGCAGCCCCAAGGCTCATGACCGGAAAATACCCCAACCCTGGAGGGAGGAAAGAAGGACTCATCTCCTATCTAGTTTAAGCGAAACCCAGAAAAGGTCCATAGCCGACAAGTCGGCATATGTATCGATCGATCAACCATACACTCTGCAGAGGTTTTACATACCCACAAGATTAGCCATCCTTGGAGTCTAGAATCTCCTAGGCAGAATTCCGGTCGCTTGCTAGCCTAGAACGATGCCACCCTACCTCTCAGCCCTGGAACATCCCAAGTCTAGTCTGGGATGGCTGATACTGTGAGTCGTAGACAGAGCCAGGGCCCTCCGAATGTCAAGAATTGGGTCCACAAGGCCTCCTAAAGTCTCGGAAGGGTGTGGGGGGAAACCGCACGCCCTGTACCTCCTTGCACACATTCGCCTAGCAGTAGTAGCATCGCTCTACCAAGTAGTCCGATCGTCTCGCACCATATAGGGCGAGTGGGATGTAAAAAATTCCCGGTGAATCTAAGTACTAGTAAGTCCTTAGGGATTGACCAAGCTAGAATATCTTCATCAGTGTTTCCATTTTACGTGCCACCACAGCACCTCCACCCTGGGCTCCTCCCATCATAGGTTCACACCCAAGGCCACCTCTAATTTCCATTTACCCGCCACAGGTATTCCATATCCAAGTGCCTAGGTAGCACCACTTGGCAAGACTCGCCCTAGGCTCGTCGTTATTCAAGCTCGGTTGACACAACCCTCACTCTCCACGCACCCAAGACACATGCAGCACGCTCACACACCACCAAGTCTGGCACCCATAGCCAAACCATTCCTAGGGGTTCACCACCAGCATCACATCCCAGATATAATGCGAAGTGGAGTTAAAAGTAAGTATAGAGGTATAATATGCAAGCAAGCAAGCAAGTAAGCATATATAAGTGAGCGAATGCGCAAAGCAGGGTGACATGGTAGAGTGGGTTGCATCAGGGTAGTAATGGCTCAGGTAGTAGCATGCATCAAAGCCCTAGCAAGGGAATAATTATAAAGCGCTAGCAGTTCTAGATATTATGCAATGTCTAATAGGATTCTCTAAAAGAGGGTGCTGCCATGACACCTGCGATGTCGAGGTAGTAGTGGTACAAATCTTCGTTAGTTGATGTAGTCGATCAGCAAGGTCTCCTCTTCTCAGGGTCCTGTCATCGATCATGTTCTCCTTCCCCATCGGGTTCCGATCCAACATTGTCCTCGAGGCAACTACCTCCAAAACACACTCAAAGCAAGAGAACAAACAATATTCCAAAAGGTGATAAGACCCAGAAACAACACTAAGAGGAAATGTCTTGGCCCTCTCGGCTGATGTTTGATTCCCTCGGGCCAAAGAAACACACGTGGTGGTATGCTGAGCACAAGCTTAAGTCATGGCCAAGCTAGTATGGCTTTACGATAAATGGTTTAAGCCAGAGCTTATCCAGAGCAATCACCACGGCTCACGATCTTTTGATCCGGTGTCATTGAATTGACGAGGATTGGGAGTCGGGCCCCGAGAAAGATGAATGACAGGGTTCGGCTCTCATAGCCTTATCCCGCAAGTCACAATTGGACACGAGTAGCATACAAGAGCGATTAACACTATTGTGACTTGGCTCCAACGTACTTCGGCTCGCCCGCTATGGGAGAAAGCGGTAGCACAAAGAGATTAGACATCAATGGTTCCCCTCGATCCCCATGACACAATAACGTTGGGAGCCGAGAAGAGAGTCGCTCAACACGGCAAAAGATGCGGGGGTTAGCTAGGCACATCCATGTCATGTTCTCAGACACATCTTCGGGAAAGATGGTTTTAGACGGTCGATCGGGTCGATACGCATGGGTCCGAGGTACGACATAGACCATAGCTTTGCTAACCCAAAGGAGATAGTCCGGTCTTTGATCCAATCATCATGGGCAAGACGGAATTGAACAGAGCGGCTAACGGTGCATCCAGAGCAAGAACCACAAGGGACAAGGTCTACTTCTTCCAACACTTATGCCACGATGAAAGACGGGGCATTGGAAGGAAGCGACAAACACCAAGTGCGCAATCCACTCATTGGGTACCCGACCTGGGTGCACTGGCACTAAGTCATCTCTCAGATTCGCAACGGTGCAGTTGTCACCGCGAGAATCACAGAAACGCGATGGTCGAACGGGGTACAAGCATACAAGGGCTTGTGCACGAAGAAGCAAACAAAAGCGAAAGAGAGGCGTAGCTCCATGGTCAAGGCGAGGCGAACTCACGGCCACAAGCTACACCAACGAGTTCGCATCCATCGTTCCACGATTGTTATCTCCCAGGTCATCTCCCACAGGACTTGGTCATGAAGGGCCCGAGTGTGCGGGTAATATACGCATTGATATTGATATCAATCCCAAGTTTCAACATGACCATGCTCTAGGGTCGAAGACAGGGTGCCAGTACTCGTGGTACTATAGAGTCAACAACAAAGCGAGGGGTCGAGTTACACTCAGCATCACGGCCATGGCAGAATGAATCCCGTGATCGTAACGTCCGAACGAGGTACGATCCCTCAGTCGGCTCGAAAGCACGGCTCACAGGCAAACACAGACAACCATCAATAAGAACCAAGCACATGATCAAAAGACAACCCGACTCGACATGACTGGAGTAGCACAATTCCATAGCTCAGAGATGGATGGATTTCCTGTATGGCAGACATACAGACAGGTCGTAAGAATATGGTCCAACAAGGTAGTTACGCATATATGGAAAGGTAGTAGACGGGCTTTCTAAGGTCTCAATCAGACATCGACTATGATTTGGTCACCGCAAGGTTCAGAGGGTAACGTGGCTTGCCCCAGAGGGTCACGTTTTGCATCTGGCCAACAATGGCCCACTATGGCTTGGTACGGCTTTAGTTATCCAGTCTCGTGGGGCCACAGTGGCCAAAGGCTGGCTTCGAGCGTCGAGTCAGTGGCTTTGTCACAAATCATGGCCGAGGAGTGCTTAGGATCACATGGTGGCATTACAGGGTATCGTCCGTGACTTGCGCATACAGTGTAAGTGCAAGCAAAGAGTAGGCTCTCCAATTTGAGGTGTCAAAGTAGGGCTTGATTTTAGAAAAATTATGAAACTGGTTTCATAATTTTTCGACAACATATGAATTTTCTACGCATTTCGGAGATTAAATCCATCCCTAAAAAAGAAAAGGGAGGCCAAGGTTTCTACTGGGCCACCATTGGGCTGCTGCCGGGCTTGGTTTACGTGAAGAGGAAAGGCAAGCCGGCCTGTTTGTCGGCCCAAACTGCAAGGAAGAGAGAGAGGGCCAGCACTGGGCCACTAGGCCGATGTTGCAGCTGCTGCAGTCGGCCCAAGAGAGAAGAGAGGGAGCTGGTGCTAGGCATTGGGCCGGCTGGTCTTGGTGCTTTCCCGCAAGCCGCTCAGCTAGGCTGAGTTAGCCCATCAGCAAGAAAAAAAAGGAGGCAGCAACGGCTGCCCTCCAGGTGTTCGATGCCATGCATCGCCGGCTGTGTGTAGCTTGTCACGCTCGTGGTCGTGGTGTCCGTGCACATGCGTGGTGGCATGCCGGCATGTCACGCGAGTGTGAGGGCGGCGTGTGGCCATGCTGTGGCCGTGGGACAGTGTGTGTGCGCGCTGCACGCGGGTGCGTCCATGGCATGCGTGTGCAAGTCCAAGGCCGCTGCGTGTGCGGCGAACAAGATCGATGCTCACCAGCTCTGACCACGCTGGTGCGCCTATGTTCGTTGAACGGCGGAGACTTGGTCGTGGCGGTCATGGTCATGGTGGTGAGATCAGACGATTGCGAAACAGTAGCAACGTCGTCAAGCCTATGGCGTCCGCGGTGTCCGCGACGGTGCCATCTAGGCTTGGGGCGGCCGTGAGTGGGGCTGGGTCAGAGGGACCGTGCTCATGTGTGTCCATGTGCGGGCATAGCCGCATGCTTAGGCTGTGGCGTGGCGTGTGTGTTTCCGTGGTCAATTGGCAACGGGCGGGCGTGGCCGACATCGATGGTCGGAACAGGCAAGCAAGGGCCGAAGAGCTAAAGGAGGGCGAGGCCTTGGGGGTCCTGGTGCTTACCGAGGTCGAGGCGGACGGTGGCGATGCTGGCTCGATGCAGGAGCGGCGACGTGGTTCACGGCGAGGTCACGGCTATAGACGTGGCGCGACGCCGGCTTGATGGTGGCGTCGTCACAGCGCAGGCGCGCTGCTCCGAGGCAAAGCGGGCTCGGCGCCGAGGTCGCGACGGTGTTCCCGTGCGTGGGCACGACGACGACGGCGTGGGCACGGTGGCGCGGCGTGGCTGCTCGAAGGCTCTGACGGCGCGGTGTTGTGGGGCTCGGAGGCGGAGCAGTGGGAGAAGAAGGCGGCGAGGATGGGGAATGGAGAAGGAGCGGCGGCGCGCATGACTTTTATAGCGGCCGATGCTAGGGTTTCATGGAGAGCAGGGAGCTATGGGCGGCTGCGATCATCGGGGTGCGGCAGCCGAACACGTGGTGTCCATCCATGGCATGGGGTAGGTGCGCGGCTCGGGAAGGCTCGAGAAGAGGAGCGGGTCGTGGTGTGGTGCGGTTGCGACGCGGGGCCAGTGGTGTCGCGACCCGAGCGCAAGGCGAGTCACGGCTTCGGGCGTGTGTTCGGGTGACGTGCACGCAGAGGCATCCGAGGGCGAGCGGTTGGGCGCGGGGTCCGAGCGGCGTCGCCTGGCTGGCTAACGGAGGGAGCAGGTGGAGAGGACGAGGCTGGGGCTGTACGAAGAGGACGACGGAAGGGAGACGGTGGGCTGAAGGGGAGCGGCATCTTCATCTTTTCTTTTCTTCCCTGGCTGACGAGCGGCACCCACGGGTGAAAGGACAGGGCCATGCAGTTCTTTCGCGAGGCAGCGGCGTCGCGTGCTGCATACACGAGCGAGCGGAGGGTTCTGCTGGCTGGGCCCGAGTGAGCGGCGTCGACTGTTTTCGCTGCTCCACTGTCCTACTGCGCTCGTAGAGGAAACAAACGGCGTCGGCGTCCCCGGATCCTCTTTCTGTTGAGCGGCTGACGGGAGGGTCCTATGGAGGACAGCGCACAAGTGCATGCAAACGGTGGTGGCGGCCTCGCGTGTGCGGCGCTCGTGAGCAAGGCGAGAAGCTGGCTGCTGCCGCTCTGGTGCTGGGCCGCAGAGCTGCTCAGTTGGGCCATCGGCAAGGGCGGTGGGCCAGGCTAGCTTCTAGTCGACACATTCAGGTCGACGGCCGAGGAAGCCACCAGTGGTGGTGCCTCAAGATGAATAAATGAGGAGGTGTGGGACCGAGGGTACAGGAGCATGCATGGTTGGCTAAGTACATGGTTCTCGTACAAGCAAATAAGCACAGGGGCATGCAACTCTGTGCATTGTGCTGCTGCACGTGCATGCTTAGAATAAATAGCAAATAGAATTTGGAATGGGTGGGCCTATTGGAGAAGATAAAGAGAATGGGAACTTGAAGGGGAATTACAAGGGATAAAATGAGGGATCTTGCTACGGTTTTTGTGCTTCTCCAAACAGGACAAGGCTCGAGCACCACACTAACGTAGGAGCACAAGTGCTCTCCTACAAACAAATCTAAATGCATGCAATGACTTGTTAGTGGTTCGGACTCATGTTGGACCTAGCAACTACATGTTCCACGTAATCGCAGGAAAATTTTTAAATAGTTCGCATTTTTGGTTTTTCGGAGAATTCCGGGTTGTTACACTATATCTATAAACTTTATGTAACATGTGACATGTATGTTGAATCATGTACGATCTTGGTTGTATGTGGATCATTTATCATGACCCATCGTGGTAGAATAGGATGCACTTATTATTACTTTAACACCATGCTGTTGAAAATACTTACGAGGATGCATTCATCACGTTTTATCATATTATACGTATCGTAATACATGCATTCGCAATATCTTATTCCATGATCATGCATATGGGATCGACCGAGGAGATAACGTTGCTGGAATTAAAAGAAGAAGAGGAAGGGGATCAGCAGTAGACTCCTCAAGCCGCAGCTCCAAGAGCAGAGGAGCAGACTCCCGAAGAGCTCCCTGAGTGCCCAGATGACCGCCCCACCTCTTTTCTCAAAGGCAAGCCCCGGAGCATTCTATGTCTCCCAGTGTTTTACAAAATACTACTTGAGTCCTTTATGTTTGATGCATTAGGTTATAAGAGTTGATTGGAAACACTTGATGCGTGGAAATACTTTGTCCAGATACATATACCTTTAACCCTGTGTAGGTCTAGGATTGAATATATTTTTAGCCATGCTTAGACCGGTAGAAGTCGGGTGATTTCCTGTCACCTGCGAAATATACGTGGATACTGAAGCACGGTTGGCTATATTTGCTATCATGGAAAAGAACCATGTGTAATGTAAATGGAGGCTGGGTGGAGTCTATGTGTAGGTTGACTCATGTGATTCCATCTATGCCGATTAAGGACCATACCATTGTTGACGCTTCTGACAAGATTGAACGCATGCCTATCACTTAGCTGGCCAGATAACTCCTTCTGACCGCGAAGCCGAGTAGATCAACTCAGGCCGGGCCATGTTCTATAAAAGTGCACACTCTGGATGGTAGTAAGGATGTGCGGGGAGCTAGCCTTGAGTCCAAGGGTAGGGTAGTCCTGATCATCTTGGTAGCTGGTTGTCCATGATTGTGCGGCGCTGGTCGAACCCACGAAATGTGTACCTGAGTTGTACCAAAGGTGACCTAAGGTGACCGTTGATCTAGTCTGCTTGGGTTTGTGCTAGGAATAAATTCCCAGCTGGTTGAAATCAATTCGAATCGCCATCTCTCCCAGATAGTGAGAAACTTGGCTAGTCCCAACATCGTAGTAATTGTACTATGGAATGTGATGGTTCGGATAAACATGGAATTACTACACCGGCTATGGTTACTATTGTATGCTCTTAAATGATATACCACATGTTTGGCACAGGATAGTTGCTAATCTAGAGATGAATAGCTATAATTAACTTGATGACCAAAGTATAATTGTATAACTGAGTTAATCACTTTTTTATGCAAAATGTTGTCAAGCTACCTCCACTTATAAAGCCTTGCATAATCCTTGGAGTCAATTTATTTTTGGTTTATGATGGGTAAGTCTAGCTGAGTACCTTCTCGTACTCAGGGTTTTATTCCCATTGTTGCAGATGGTACCATCTATCACGGCTATTGCAAGAACTGCTTCTATCCCACCGTGGATGAGGAGTGAGCCTTGGGCAGGCATCTTTAATAATCCCTCTATTATGCTTTTTGTGGATTGTGATCATGTGTTGGCACTGTATTTGAACTATGTTGGCAAATGGTACTTTCAACCTTTAATTTGCTTCCACTACTATCTATGGAACTTGGTTTGTAATAACTCTATCCCATACTCTGATGAATGAACTGTATCTGTAAACTTTATATAACATGTGACATGTATGTTGAATCATGTACGATCTTGGTTGTATGTGGATCGTTTATCATGACCCATCGTGGTACTCGATGGACTACCGGGTTTATATGGGCTCAAGTATGACAGTGCGACCGCTTATGGGCTGCCATTGTATTTGTGCTCTTATAAATTGGTCGGTTCTGCGACAGTTGCATCAGAGCAAGGTTCAACATTAATTGTCACATGTGTATTTAAAACAAAAGTTTTTGTTTTCCAAAACCAGTTTTTAGCAACTAATAGCTATATAAATAGGTATTTGAAACCTAGAGTTGAAATCTAAAGTGTGCTAGTGATCACTTTCCTTATGCCTAGTTAAGGATTCTTAGGTGGCTATTTAAGTACTAACATGGGGGTTTTTACTTTCGTCGTCCATACAGCGTGCTATTGTATGGATGCCATTCACTTGAGTGTTAATGTATGGATCAAATGCCTCTACGCCAAGGTAAGAAGGTAAGCTAATGAGTAGCATGACCGCAAGATGTGAGCGTGCGGTTGGGGAGAACTAGCTTTGGTATGGCTGTGTATGCATGCTTGCATGTGTGTATGGTGTGTATTTAATTGCAGGTAATAAATTGTCATCGGGTAGCTTTGATATAGAAGTATATGTATGGGTATACATATATGGAAGTATTTAGATTACAACCTAGAGCCCAGATTTACATTCTGCATATTTAACTATGGGGTTGGGCTAAAATGAAACTCTTATGCAGGTACACTAACAACAAAATGTGTAGCCCGACTAGCAACACTATATATGAGAGAACGTATGTATGCCACCGTGTATGTTGTTAGAAATATTTTTCTTAAGTTTGTAAGGACGTATGAAACATGCATGCATCATGATAAATAATTATTTAATACTTGCTTTGTTCCTCCCCTTATAGATCTCTTACTCGGTTATGTAACTCTTATCCATTATGACTTTGTCTCATGAGAGTTGCATATGTTGTTGGTACAGATGGCAGCACCGGCTAGAAATGAGAGTTTGCTATTGATGTTTGGAACTCCTGCTCTGCTTTGGAGAGTCTTGCACTATGCGAGGTATTATGAATCGTCCCTCTATCACTGGAATGAAGTGTACCTAGAGGGACAGCCATGGTATGAAGTGCGGCTAACCATACCAGCTCATACTCAAGCACCCTTCTGGTAGGAATGGAAAGCGGAATCTGAAGGAAGAACTCCTTGGGAAGCTGCCCAAGTAGTAGCCTTTGAGGTACTGAGTCAGATCTATCAGCAGCACGGGGATGAGCTTACCGATAGTGTCGCTGGTGTTTTTCCTCAGGTGGATCCATCCATAGCAGTATGGGCACAGCACAATCGCAATGCATTGATCTAAGAAAGGAATGAGCGGGTAGATAGTTCTAGTCCCGCTATGAGCGCCATGTTTGCAGTAATGAAGATGTTCTACACTCATTAGGACACCAGGGACTTCTGGTAGGAGTCCTATGCCACTTGCATGGATAAGCTCATGAGGGCTAAAGCCGCACAACGTAAGCTCAAGAAGCATGTGCGCAAGCACAAAAAGGCAGCCAGTGAGGCTCGATGGAAAACTAATCAAGCCTATGTAGCTTTGGGAAATCTCCACACCCAAATGGAGCAAGTGGATCAATAGAGAGCTACCACCCAGGAGGCAAGAGCTGATGATCAAGCAATGTTAGTAGGACTGCGGGAGCAGCTGGAGGCCACCCATGCCGAGGCGTCCACAGCTATGCGCCAGCGAAACCTAGCAAACAACCTTGGCACTTCAGTAGAAGCAGAACGAGATAGGACCCACGCCGTGAACGCCATGTAGGACTGTGTTGAGAGGGACTTGCACCAGCAGCTTGCACAGGCCCAGCATGTAGTGATGGATCTTCAGCATGAGGTGCATTATCTAAGCAACCAACTGCACCCGATCCTTGATGAGGAAGATGAAGATCCAGAAATGTTAGTAGAAGATGATGGCTTCGATGAGGAAGAAGTGGAGATAGAGAATGAGGGTGATCCTATCTCCGACCTCGACAGTGATCATAATGAAGATTAGAATCGCTTAGTCACTAGTTAAAATGCTAGATGTATCCCCGCTATTATGTAATGGACTTATAGTTGAAGTTTGGTAATTTCGGTTGGACCTTAATGTAATATTGGTACTTGCATGTTATTTTGTGTTGGGTTGAACGTTAATGAAATTTCTGTTTCGTCTTACTGGTGATTATGACTTGTATGTTAACGTGCTGTGAGCTCGATAAGTGGTCAAATTGGTGATGTCATGTTGCAAGAATGAATTATTATGCCTCTGTTTTATTGTATGAATTTAAGATTCTCTCCAGTAATTTCAGTTTGGCATGATTATACAATTCATCTGCAATCTCTTGACATCATCCAATAATCGCTTATTATTGCAACTTTGCAGATGACTCGCACTCATGCTGGAGCAGGCAGCAGCCATGAGGGCAATGATAGTGACTTACCACCACCACCGTCTGCTAATTAGTTCTTTGCACAATTTCTGGGAAGTCAGAGAACTATGGAGGAAACCCTACGCCTCATTGCGCAAAACATGGCTCACGCCCGCCAGCAACAACAGGGGCCTAAGCCGAACTAGTACAGTACTTTTAAGGATTTCCTAGAAACCAAGCCTCCTATCTTCAAGGTGGCTGAAGAACCGCTCTAGATAGATGAATGGTTCAACACTATTGAGCAAAAGTTTCGTCTACTGAGGATCACGGAACATCAAAAGGCAGAATATGCGTCCCATCAGCTGTCGGGACCAGCCGCGATATGGTGGACCCATTTCCTATCCTCTTTACCTACCAATGCACAGGTCACATGGGAGCAATTCGAGTTAGCCTTTAGGGAACATCACATTCCCCTAGGGCAACATAGTTCATGTACACTTACTGAATATATGCATGCTTCCAACAATCTATCCCATTATGCCCCAGGTTTTATTAACACTGAAGAAAAGAAGATCGAAAGCTTCAAGAGAGGTCTTGGCACTAAGTTGATGAAAACTATGGTCAAATCGAGGTGCACCGCCTACAATGAGTTCATCAGTGATGCATTGGCTCAGGAGAACCACAACAATCTACATGCGGTAGCAAAGGGCCACAAGAGGGTAGCTGAGGTAGGTGCCTCGGGGTCTTCCCAATCTAGAGCTCCAGTGGTAGCTAGGCCATAGTTTTGACTACTAGTGCCCAAATTCAGGCCTCCTCCACCAAAAGCTCAGACCAACTGACCTCAGAAAGATGTTTCGTAAGGCATTCACCATTGCCTTACCCAAGGGGAATGGAGGGCAAGGAAGCTCCACAGGACCCAAGGGCAATCAACCCTGCTTCAACTGTAATCCATTGGGCCATTGGTCCAAAGAGTTCCCCCATCCTAAGAAGAAGAACAATCAGAACTAGGGAAATTAGAGGCAGGCGAATCCTAAGGCACGTCCTAGATACGTGCACTACACTGTTGTTGAAGAGGTTCCCGCGGAAGAGGTTGTCACTGGTGGTATGTTTCTTGTTAACAAACATCCCGCCATTATTTTATTTGATTCAGGAGCTTCTCATTCATTTGTGAGTCAATCATTTGCATCTAGACATGATCAGAAAGTAATTGAGGTAAGCAAGGGTGGTTATAGTATAAGTTTAGCTAGGGCCACTATCTCTACAAATAAGATGGTTAGAGATGTGCTCATCTCTATACAAGAGAGAGAGTATATGCTAGATCTGATAGTATTGCCCGAATTATCTATAGATGTGATCTTAGCCATGAAATGGATGAGTGATCGTGGGGTTCTCATTGACACTAGCACTGGAACAATTATGTTGAGAGAACCAAAGGGAGGTAATGCTTTTCTAGTACCACTTTCCCAAAAATTTTAACTCCAAAACTTGTCTTGTGCTATTCAAGCCACTACCCTGTGTGATATCCCAGTGGTTTGTGAGTTTTCTGATGTATTCCCAGATGAGTTACTAGGTTTACCACCTGATAGGGATGTGAATTTTAAGATTGAGTTAGTGCCAGGTACGGCACCTATCTCAAGGAGACCCTATAGGATGCCACCAAATGAGTTAGCTAAACTTAAAATTCAATTACAAGAACTATTGGACAAAGGTCTCATTCAACTTAGTTTGTCTCCATGGGGATGTCCAACATTGTTTGTAAAGAAGAAGGACAAGTCCTTGAGAATGTGTGTGGATTATAGACCACTAAATGTTATGACCATAAAAAACAAGTATCCTTTGCCTCGTATCGATATTTTGTTCGATAAGTTGGCAAAAGCAAAGGTGTTCTTCAATATTGACTTGAGGTCAGGCTATCATCAGATAAAGATCAGGCTAGAGGATATACCTAAAACAGCTTTCTCCACTAGGTATGGCTTGTACGAGTATTCGGTCATGTCTCTTGGACTGACGAATGCTCTTGCCTACTTCATGTACTTGATGAATTCGGTATTCATGCCCAAGCTTGACAAGTTTGTGGTTGTGTTTATCGATGATATCTTGATTTATTCAGAGAGTGAGGCAGATCATGCAGAGCATCTAAGAATTGTTCTGTCCAGATTGATGGAACATAAGTTATATGCAAAGTTTAGCAAGTGTGAACTTTGGTTGAGTGAAGTACCTATCGGGGACCTAATACCAGGGTACCTAATGAGGTGGAACTAATGACCATCGAACGTTGACACTTCCGATCAGATGGGAATGCTACTATGTTTTTTGTCCGAACGACGGAAGACTGGTTCCACCTCGCTCGACCTCCGAGGGCTAGGCTCCGCCTCGCCCGACGGCTAAGGGCTGGCTCCACCTCGCCCGACCCCCGAGGGCTAGGCTCCGCCTCACCCGACCCCCGAGGGCTAGGCTCCGCCTTGCCCGATGTCCGAGGGCTGGCTCCACCTCGCCCGACATCCGAGGGCTGGCTCTGCCTCACCCGACGTCCGAGGGCAGGCTCTACCTCACCCGACGGCTAAGGACAGGTTTCGCCTTGCCCGACGGCCAGGGGTAGAGTCTGCCTCGCCCGACGATTACACCCTGCCCCTTCATAATGACGAGCACAAGGAATGACAGGACATTCAAGTCAAACATAGTACCAAGGACCATGCCCTGCACCGCTGCAGGAAAGTACCGTCAGGGTACGACTGGATGGGTGCTTTATGCCATTCTGGGCGTGGCAGAGTCCGAATAGTATTGTAGGCGCCGCCTTCAGCCCTCGGACATGGAGCCTGACATAGACATACGATAACCACTATGGTCCAAGAAGAGACTCGCGCCCTCTATAGTGACGAATGTACAGTCACCGCGCTGTCCGCTCCCCACAGGGCTATAGGTCAACACCCTTGTCCGACACGCCACCCAGAGGGGCGGGACAAGACGTGACCACTTGCTGATCCGGTAAGGGCATGGCATCGTCAGCACACAGGCGTCCAGTGAACGTGCCAATCCTTGACACCGTCTGGCCGTGTCAGCGAGGCTGGTTCAGCTGAAAAGGAGGGCCTGACACCTTCGGAGGGGCTTCTTGGCCTCTGGTTTTTCTCCTTTCTCCAACATGTAACCCCTGCTCCCCCTTGGTCTATAAAAGGGAGGGCAGGGCACCCCGCTAAAGGGATGGACAAGCTCACAGAGAGATTAATCGACACGATTAAATGACACACATCACATAGAGCTGAGCAGCGACCAAGCTCTCGGCGACCTTTCGACCATTCCATCAGAGACTTGGGACTCGTCCCTCTCTCGACCATTTGTACCCCCTACTATGAACTATTTTTGGTACTAATAACACGAGCAGCAGCAGACTAGATGTAGGGACGTTCAGCCCGAACCAGTATAAACCTCGTGTCCTTTAGTGCACCATCCGGGCCTAACGCGCAACAATTATAAATTTACTAGCGGTGTTTGTTCGAAATACCGATAGTACCTTTCTTGGGTCACATCTTATCGAGAGATGGAATTTCTGTAGACCCATCTAAAGTACAAGAGGTCATGGATTGGAAGGCCCCGACTTCGGTTCATGAAGTTCGCAGTTTTCTAGGGTTAGCAGGTTACTATCATCGTTTCATTCTGGATTTCTCCAAGATAGCTAAGCCCATGACTAGACTACTCCAGAAAGATGAGAAGTTCAATTGGACACCAGAGTGTGAAGCAACTTTTCACACCCTAAGGACTTTGTTAACTATAGCTCCTATTTTAGCACAACCCAACATTGAAAAGCCTTTCGATGTGTTTTGTGATGCATCTGGTATAGGTTTGGGGTGTGTGTTCATGCAAGAAGGAAGAGTTTTTGCCTATGCTTCTCGACAGTTGAGAAAACATGAAGTCAATTACCCTACGCATGATTTAGAACTTGCAGCAGTGGTTCATGCATTGAAGATATGGAGACATTATTTGTTGGGCAACGTATGCCACATATATACTGACCACAAAAGTCTCAAATATATCTTCACACAACCTGAGCTGAACATGAGACAGCGAAGATGGGTAGAGCTGATCAAGGACTACAATTTGGAAGTGCACTACCATCCAAGAAAAGCCAATGTTGTAGCAGATGCACTTAGTCGGAAATCTCATTGCAACACTGTGGAAGCATTGTTGGAAGATGGATTTAATTTGTTACATCCTATTGTGCTGCACAATATCACTATCAATTGTTCACCTGAAAGCAAAATCATAGATCTACAGAAGACAGATGTAGGTATATTTCGCATCAACAGAAAGATGATAGAACAAGAAACCAAGCATTTCAAATTAGATTAAAGAGGTGTGCAATGGTTTGAGGACCGACTTGTGGTAGCAAAAGACCGTGAGCTTAGAAATCAAATTTTAGATGAAGCTCATTCATCCAAGTTGTCTATCCACCCGGGTAGTAGTAAAATGTATCAAGATTTGAAAACCCATTTTTGGTGGACCAAGATGAAGAAGGAAATCGCTGCCTATGTAGCTAGGTGTGATAATTGTAGTAGAGTAAAGGTTGTTCATTTGAAATCTGTTGGATTACTTCAGCCCTTGCCTATTCTAGTCTAGAAATGGGAAGAAATAAGTATGGACTTTATTACAGGCCTTCCGATGACACAGCAAGGTCACGATTCCATATGGGTCATTGTAGATCGTCTCACCAAGTCAACACATTTTATACTGATGAACACAAGGTATCATGTGGGGAAGTATGCTGAGTTGTATGTTTCTCAGATCGTGAGGCTACATGGAGTACCTAGGACCATAATCTCAGATCGAGGACCATAGTTTATTTCTCGATTCTGGGAACATTTGCACCATGCTTTGGGGACCAAACTAATTAGAAGTTCAGCATACCATCCACAAACTTCTGGACAGACCGAGCGGGTGAACTAGATCTTAGAAGACTTGTTGAGAGCCTATGTTATATCTTCCAAGGGTTCATGGGAGAAATGGTTACCTTTAGCCGAGTTCTCCTACAACAACAGTTATCAAGCAAGCATCAAGATGGCTCCTTTTGAAGCCTTGTACGGTAGGAAATGTAGAACTCCTTTGAATTGGATTGAGCCCGGTGAAAGAAGATACTTTGGCATTGACTTTGTCACTGAAGCTAAAGAGCAGGTGCGCATTATCCAATAGCATATGAAAGCAGCTTAGTCAAGACAAAAGAGTTATGCTGATAAAAGAAGAACACCACTAACTTTTGAAGTGGGAGACTATGTATACTAAAAAGTATCACCCATGAAAGGAGTACAGAGATTTGGAGTGAAAAGAAAGCTTGCGACTAAATATGTAGGGACATACAAGATTACTGAATGGAAAGGAAATGTCGCTTACAAGTTACAATGTCCTCCAGAGATGAGTGCTATATTCGATGTCTTCCATGTTTCTCAGTTGAAGAGATGTCTTCGCATACCTGAGGAAGCCATTGCACCCACCAACATTGAACTCCAATCGGATTTGACGTATGAAGAGAAACCAATCCGAGTGTTAGAAGAGATGGAAAGAGTAACACGGAGCAAGGTCATTAAGTTCTACAAAGTGGTGTGGAATAACCACAGTGAACAAGATGCCACATGGGAACAGGAGGATTACTTACGTGAGGTTTATCCCACCTTTTTCAAAGAATGGTAGGTCTTGCAAATCTCGGGACAAGATTTCTATAAGGGGGAGGGGCTGTAACACCCTAGGTGTTAAGCTTGCATTTAGCCTTGGCATTGCATGAGCACAAGCATCATTGATCATTCATGAGCATGAGTATTTCAAATATAATCTCTATGTTTGCTTATATTGCTTGTGTTGTCACTAAAATGCTTTACATATGCTAGGGTTTACATGTAACCAATGTATAAAATGTGTGTGGAACATTAGGAATACCTTAAACATGTTTAGAATGTCACTAGGAACAACTTTGGTATTCATGACTAAGGCTAGTTTGGTCTCTAAGTCATAGCTATAGTTTAAATCATCATTTTCAAGTTTATGTTTGACTGGAGTTGAACATCACTTTAGAAACTTTGCATGGCTGTGCACACTAAAATAAAGTTGTCGAACTCAAGTAGTATAACAACTTTTATTTTTGGTTCATAGGCTAGTTCAGCTCCTAACATGCTTGAATTTGGATCACAAAAATCAATTCAGTGCTGTTTTTCAAACTCAGAAAATTTTCTAAGTCAAAATGGGTTTTATAGTTTCATGTGCTATACTTTGACGCATTGCAATTTGCAAATGAGCTCGAGTTAGACCTAGATCACTTAAGCAAAGTTGGAGCTGGTATTTAGATCTACAATTTTTGTTAATAGAGTTTGTGCTAACTAATCACGGTTTAGGAGTTACAAGGGGGAGACATCTCGCTGTCAGTCGCTGATGCTGAACCTGATGACCATCGCAGTCAGCCCATGGGTGGCCGACCAGGCGCAGCGCTTGGCCATCGCATGGCCACCGCTAGCCGGTGTCAGTCCCCCATCATGGCTGGGTGGCGGGCGTTAACAGAGAAGCTATGCTGCCCATTTTGCTCACTCCATCGCGCTCTCTCCCTCTCCACTGCTCTCTCTCGCACGCACAGCGGGAGCACCAAGCGCCGCCGCACCACCGCACTACTCCACCGCCGTGTAACTCCTCTGCCACCCAGCCATTCCTTGATTGCTTGCACATGTAGATGCGCCTTGCTCTGCTCTACGCCCTCGTCATGTTTGCAGCCCCATTCGAGCCACGGTGTGGGCGGAAATCGCCATTCTCGTCCTCATCGGAATCTCGGCTTCCATGGCCACCTTCACGGTGAGCTCGCCGCTGCTCGGCTCCTATGTGCATTCCTTCTTCACGTTAGAGCTTGGTTAGGTTGTGTCCTAGCTTGTAGCATGACCCTACGGTGAATCATTGCCTCGCCGGCGTGGAACACGACGCACAGCGCCGCCGCGCTCTCACCGCCGCACCACCGCGCACGCGGATAGACCTCATCGGCGTGTCCCGCCTAACCTTGGTAGCTTCGGTAGGTTTGAGTAGACACCGCAGAGCCCATGCGCTTCTCGCTGGGCCTTGATGTGGCCAGTAGCAGCCAACATACCTCCACATAGCGCCGCCATGTCACCATGGCCGGCGACGAGCATGCTCCAGTGCGTCTGTGCTGCCACCACCGGTACCAGTCGATGCGGATGGTTGAGTAGAACACGATGGTGGGGTTGGTTTCGCCTGGAAGTTCGCCATCGGCGAGCTAGCACCGGTCAACCACCGTGCCCTGTTTCGATTCACTAACAAGTGGGGTCCGCTGACCCGTGGGTCCCCGGCGTCAGCGAGTACAGTTTAGGGTTTTGTTAGTTATTTTTCTAGATTTTTGTACTAAATTTGGAAAATCATATCAAGAGCTAGGAGTGTCCAATTTTCGTGAACCAAATTTTATTGGATTCCTCATGAAGTGTAGTATTTTATAAAAATATGAAATGTACTGTTTCTGGTATTTTTAAAGGTGAATAAAATGTAGCTAGATAAGTGCTTTTTAAATGTTTGCAATCTTGTAAAATGTTTAACTTGAGCTAGGAATGTGATAAAATTGTGATTCCAATTTTGCTGGTCTTGTGTTGACATGCTCTAGCTAGGAAAAATAATAAACTTGCAGTAGACTTGATTGAAGTAGGGTCTTTCTATTTATCTATTAATAAATAGTGTTTTCTGAGGAAAATTATAGGGATAAAAATAAGTAACATATTGCCATGCAAAATTTTGTACAGTATTATGGCACTAGGATGAAGCTAAAAAAATATAGAATCTGTTGTTTGACACTTTTCTATAGGGTTAACTATTTTCCCTAAAATAAACCTTGCTAGCTTGTCATTTTTGTAGAGGATGTTTTACATGTTCAAATGGTATGAAATTTTTATAGTAGTCTATTGGGGTCACCTGAAAGCTACTGGAATTTTATGGCAATTTATTGTGCACATTTGGTATATGTTTGTTATTTCACCTAATTATCTAATTAAATTAATAAAGGCATTTAAATAAATAAATAAATTGGGCTTGACCATGATGTTTTCTATGGTACTTGTGATACAAGTGAACTGTTGACGTTAGTAGTAAGGTTTAAGAGCAATTGGCTATATGCAACTAATTAATTATTGCTTTTATAATTCAACTAGATGGCTGCATGTATAGTTTTGGTTGAGTTGATCATTTGATGGTGATAATGGTCTTTTCTGTAAAACTTGTTAATAACAAAGTTGTAGATAACTTACTGATCTACCTTGTGTTAAATTTTCATAGTCATAGGCCTTAGGGTTTAAGAGTTTTGGCTATTAGAAGTTTGCTGTCCAAAATGTTTGCTCTCTAGACAGATTTGAATAACTGAATTGTTTGACTTAGATAACTGTTGAATCACATCAAGGGTATTAAAAGAAACTTATAGACAATTTCATAAGATTTCCATTATGTCCACAACCATATTATTTTGATATAAATAACTCCAGTGAGGGTCAAAACAAGTAACTGCTGTCTTATAGTCCAGAAAATAGATTACAGAAGTGTTTGCTTAAGTAATAGAGAAGAGATATACACCTACTCAGTAGAATAGGATGCACTTGTTATTACCTTAATACCATGCTATTGAAAATACTTATGAGGATGCATTCATCAAATCATATCATATTATAGGTGTCATCGTATATGTATTCGTGATATCTTATTCCATGCTCATGCATATAGGATCGACCAAAGAGATAACACTGTTGGAGTTCAACGAAGAAGAGGAAGGGGATCAACAGGAGATGCCTTGAGCTGCAGCTCTAGGAGAAGAGGAGCAAACTCCCAAAGAGCTCCCTAAGTGCCCAGATCATAGGCCAACCTCTTTCCTCAAAGGCAAGCCCTAGAGCATTCTAAGTCTCCCATGTTTTACAAAATACTATTTGAGTCTTTTATGTTTGATGCATTAGGTTATAAGAGTTGACTAGAAACACTTAATGCAAGGAACTTCCTTGTCTAGATACATATACCTTTAACCCTGTGTAGGTTCAGGATCGAATATATGCTTAGCCATGCTTAGACCGGTAGAAGTCGAGTGATTTTCTATCACCTGTGAGCTATAGGTGGATACCGAAGCACGGTTGGCTATATTTGCTATCGTGGAAAAGAACCATGGGGTAATGTAAATGGAGGCCGAGTGGAGTCGATGTGTAGATTGACTCATGTGATTCTGTCTGTGCTGATTAAAGACCGTACCGTTGTTGGCGCTTCTGACAAGATTGAACGCATTCCTATCACTTAGCTGGCCGAATAACTCATTCCGACCGTGAAGCTGAGTAGCTCAACTTAGGCTGGGCCTCATTCTGTAAAAGTGCGCACTCTGGATGGTAGTAAGGATGTGCGGGGAGCTAGACGTGAGCCCAAGGGTAGGCCGGGCTTGAACGTCCTGGCAGCTGGTTGTCCCTGATTGTGCGGCGCAGAGCGAACCCGTGAAATGTGGACTTGAGTTGTACCAATGGTGACCTAAGGTGACCGTTGATCTGGTCTACCTAGGTTTGTGTTAGGAATAAATTCCTAGCTGGTTGAAATCGATTCGAATCGCCGTCTCTCTTGGATAGTGAGAAACTTGGCTAGTCCCAACATCATAGTAATTGTATTATGGAATGTGATGGTTCGGATAAACATGGAATTACTACACCGGCTATGGTTACTATTGTATGCTATCATATGATATACCACATGTTTGGCATAGGTTAGTTGCAAATCTAGAGATGAATAGCTATAATTAACTTGATGACCAAAGTATAATTGTATAACTGAGTTAATCACTTTTATGCAAAATGTTGTCAAGCTACCTCCACTTATAAAGCCTTGCATAATCCTTGGAGTCAATTTATTTTTGGTTTATGATGGGTAAGTCTAGCTTAGTACCTTCTCATACTCAGGGTTTTATTCCCATTGTTGCAGATGGTACAGTTTATCACGGCTATTGCAAGCACTACTTCTGTCCCACCATGGATGAGGAGTGAGCCCTAGGAAGGCATCCTTAATAATCCTTCTTATATGCTTTTGTGGATGTGGTCATGAGTTAGCACTGTATTTGAACTATGTCGGCAAATGCTAGTTTCGAACTTTAATTTGCTTCCGCTGCTATTTATCGAACTTTGTTTGTAATAAGATTATTTCGTACTCTGATGAATGAACTGTATTTGTGAACTTTATGTAACATGTGACATGTATGTTGAATCCTGTACGATCTTGGTTGTATGTGGATCGTTAATCGAGACCCGTCGTGGTACTCAACGGACTACCAGATTTTATATGGGCTCAAGTATGACAGTGCAATCGCTTGCGGGATGTCATTGTACTTGTGCTCTTATAAATTGGTTGGTTCTATGACAATCTTGCCCTGAACTTTATCCTTGGTCAGGTTTGTGGCCCATATGTTCCATTTTCACATGTTATACTTTCTGTTTCGAACTGAATTGAAAATCCCTTGATAAAACAACTTTAAAACCTGAGGAAAGATTATTTCAATCATGACTTAAGGATAGACTCATATAATACTTTGCCTAGAAATCTTGCAACTGTTGGGAACTTATTATTAGGGACCCCATATTGCTTAAGTTGTTGTGGAATGAGATATAGTAGAATAATGAGAACTTGATTCTTAATGTCTTGTTATTGAAGAATTTTATTTCAAAAAGTTAAAAAATAGCTACACCTCTCCTTTGTCGTAAGCAATATCCCACCAGAGCCAAATATGATAGGATAGAAAAACCCTTTTACATACACTACTTGTCATGGTATTGAGTTTGGTCAAACCTTGTGACCCTTGTTGCGAAACTTATCACGATCTCAAGATCAAGATCACGTACACTCCACATATATTTGCTACTCCTACACTTGGGGTACACAACAACATGTTTTTGATCCACCCAAAAATGTTCTACTCCTATATTGGGAATAGACACAAAAAAATGATTGTAAGGAAAAATGCTCCAAGTTCTTGTAAAAGTCTCTCTTGAAAAGTTTCAATTACAAAAAAAGAGGCATGGGCTATGCAAAAGTTGTTCAAGTAAAAAAAAGAAAGAAAGATGAATAAGATAGCCCATGTTCTCTTGAACGTGTTTCGAAGTTTCAAACAAGAGAGATATGTTCCAAGGAGCATAGTAGAATTAGGTTAGCCACGATATACATATCCACACACATGCACATCTTGATCTAAGAGTATGACATTTTTCTCTTTGGATCCTTATTTTGACTTTACAATATATGCAATGCAAGTATGTTCTCACATTATCCCTACTGGAGCTCCACATAAGCTTTTAGAGGTAGGCAAAAAGAAGGCAAAGTCATCAATACCTTGGTGAGGATCCAAAAATACCATATATACTGAGTGATTTGAGAGTACCACAAAAAGGAAAAGGTAAGCTATATTTTATTTTCAAAAATCTTAAAATGTTTCTCCAATTGACTTGACTAAAGGAAGATGGTGATCTGTTTCAAGCTATTCCATTCTTCAACCGCCTAAAGTTTCATGGTAGACACTTTGAATCCTGCAGTGCATGTATGACTAGGAATGGTTTTATGTTGATGACTTGTCCTAAGGTTATGTCTTGAGTAATCCATCCTTTTGTCGAGGACGAGTAAAAGCCTAAGTGTGGGGGAATTTGTTGATGGTAGTTAACTTTCATCACAAACCATCAATATAACTTGCATAAATGGCTAAAATGGATCATCAACGTAGACTTAGGGGTTTAAACTGACAAATTCCATGAGTTTTGGTGAATTTGTGTTTTCAGCAGGACTTAATCAGAAAACCGCCAAGAAGGGCCTATTTGTCAAAGGAAATCATGGAATTTCACCGCGTAAACAATGTGGGAAGACTCTAGAAGACTCCAGGAGGCTCTCCACCGAAGCAGAGCTTGAGCCACTAACAAGTGGGGCTGGTCGGCCCCACCTACATGTCGGCCGGCCTATGGGGTCCACCTGGCAGCCCCTCGTTGCTATGTCGGTTCTCCACTACCTGAAGGATTGCATCTCCGCCGTTTATTCAAGTCGATTTGATCTGAGGACTCAGGATTGACGCTCTGGCCTATATATACCTACCTACACCCCCCTCCAGGGCATTGACATTTGATATTGAGAGCCTAAGGCTAGAAACCCTAATTCATATGTCCACCAGGATCAGAGCTAGCAATCAAGAGAAGATTAGTCCTCCAAAGAATCTAGTCTTGTATTAGAGATAGAGTGATAGAGTGAGAGAGAAGAGTTTCGGAGGAGTCCTGGCATGTCAGTGCTCTCTCTCTATGGCTTGTACCCTGGCAGAATCAAGTTCTTCATGAGTTTGCTTCTGAGATTTCTCTAGTAATTGACTTCTAATTCAAGTAAGCATCTTGTTCATATTGTTCTTTAGGTTTGCGACTCTTTTTTTAGTACTTTAATCATTGTAGCTCCTGGGTTAAAGTAGTATTCATAGTGTAATCATGGTGCTTAGACTCTGTTACTCATGGATGTATCCTATTTTCCAAATCGGTGGTAGCTCGCGAGGGTGACTCTTATAGCCTCGTTGAATCCTCTATAGTCCACCTCCCGTTAGTAGGCCTACTAGGACTTTGTTACTATATGAAACATACTCTACCTTTGTTCTTTATAGTAATATCCCCATAATTGAACAATAGAAGACAAAGCTTACCGAATTTAGAACTAGAAGACATCTGTGATCTTCTCTACGCTCCTATTATCTAGCCTTGATTGTGAAGTTGGGTAAAGTTAGATTTGGTTATTCTCACACATGTTTCCTCGAGTTCGATATAAAATAGGGTACTCCCGGTGAAATGCTACATCGGTATAATATTCGTGCACTTGTGGATTATTCTATGTGCATTAATTTATACCAACAGCCCCCACCAAGTTAAGTATTCTATGTCTTTACTTAGTAGTATTTCTATTTCTATTTCGCATTTTTAATTTCGTTAGCATCTAAAAAATGTTGCTATGCTTTGTAAATAAATAAATCAGCTAGTAACCCATGGTTATGTTTTATTACTTTTAGTTTCGAATAAAAATACTCTCACTACTGCCTAATAAGAATAAAAGGAAACAATTGCAGGACCAAATAAATGTTGCTCCATTGATTTCTACATCCCCTCATTTTTAGAACCACTAATGTCTTGGCATTGTTAGTATATTTTTGCTTTTACCATGAACTTGAGTCCAGTGGGTTGCAAATGCTAGAGCTAAGTTTGAGTGGGAGACTATCATGATTAGCAAAGAATGGAGTAAGTTTTTATCCTATCTTGAGCAAGGTTTATCCCTAGAGAATTTCTTTGTGAAAACATAAAAAACTTGCTTAGTTCTTCGGTGGCAAGAAGCACCTACCAGAGCCATATATGTTTAGCACTCTAGAACTTTCATTTATGCTACTTTCCTTAGTAGTGAGCCTAGTCAAGCCTTGTTGATTTTAGTTGAGAAACTTGTCATACTCCCAAGACCGAGAGCACATACACCCACCTATATGTTTCCTACTCTTACACTGAGAGTATGCAACCACATGCTTTCCACTACAAATATTTACTCCATAGCATATGTTTAGGCAACGTATCAGGTGCAAACCAACTAACCTGTGCAAACTTGGAAACTACCAATTAGGACCACTAGATGTTGATCCAATGAATGGGGTGAGAGGTGGGATTTTTTGCACTTAAGCCCCCCACCCACCGTCCTTTTTTACGCTTAAGCCCTGTCAGCCCATCCATTGGATCAGCATCCAATGGTCCTGATTGGTAGTTTCCAAGTTTGCACAGGTTAGTTGGTTTGCAGCTGATATGTTGCCATATGTTTATTCCTCCATTGAAATATTTCTCAAAAAGTGAGCATGGATATCTCTAAAAAAGAAGAAAAAGATTTGTGTTTCACATGTCGAAAAAAATATGATGGAAAAAGAGGTAGCCATGCCTCCAACAAGGAGAAAAAGAGGAGCCATGAAAGGAGTAAATTCCACATATACCACACACATGCACTCTCTTGGGCTAGGTTTATGACTTGTTGCTCCTTTTATCCAAGTGTTTGACTTAGCAATAAATACTATGCAATGTATGCCTTCATGTTTTCCTTGCCCATAACTCCACATAAGCTTTAGTGATAGGAATGAAGGCAACAATTTAATCCTTTGGTGAGGAGCATAAACACTCATGAGAGACTGAGTGTGCCACAGAAAGAACTAGAGCTTGTGATTTGTCTTGCCAAAAATTTATAAAAATCTCTAGATGATATTTCTAAGCAAGATAGATAAGGAGAAAAGACCCTCTTTCTAGCCGGTCTATGTTCAAACCTCAGATAAAGTGAAGGCCAAAAGCCCCATGGTGATAAAGGTAATATGGGTAAGAGTTTCTATATTAACATTTCCAATTCAAAGGTTGGTATGTTTATGAGCAGGAATGCAGGAGTTAGTAAGCAACTGATATTTTCATGCCAAGTCCCCATCTTTGCTCAGGGACGAGCAAAATGCAAGCTTGCGGGAGCTTGTTGATGGTCACTAAACATTTATTTTAGCTATCAACAATGCAAACATTCCGAGGGAAAAACAACATAAAAATGCAAAGGTTTGGTTTATTACTAATGGAATTCCACTTGTACATGAAGTTTATTTGAATGCAGGAAAACAGTGAAAATGGTGCAAAACAAGTGACATGGAGGCAGCAGGACGTGGTGGGGGCCTCTGGGCCCACATTGCCATGCTGGCCAATGGCCATGTGGCACCGCCCGGTGCCACCCTGTACTCATCCATGTCACTGATCTGTGGGATGGCTCCTACACTGCCTCACAAACATCGATTTCATGTTAGTTCAAGCAAGGGATGAGATTCACTCACCTTGGATCCATGGGCCCATCGTCATTCACTTGGAGGCCATCAACCGACTTTGGAATCGCCATTTGGACCAAATCTTCATACGTGCTGGCTAGGGAACCGACTATGGGAGCCAACCAAGACCCTACGATGCATCGGAGGGCAAGCCGGCGCCCTCACCATGCCGCCCAATGCCCAAGGAAGCTCCACCACCTCTCCACTGCCTACAAATACCCCCTTAGCTCCTTAGTGCTATAAATAGAGGTGTCCTCCATAGTTGTAAAGTTTCCCAAGTAGAATCATTCTCTCTACTCCTAAGTTTAGGTTAGTAGTGAGAGTGAGAGTGAAGAAGTGAAGATCATGGAGCTTGGAGAAGTCTTCTGGACTCTCTCTGTAAGCTCTTGTAAGCTACTTTTGCTTTCTATTTATATTTCCTTTAGTACTTGTCTTATTTTCAGCATTTACTTTCTTGTATTAGAGTAAAGTAGTGTTGTGAATATTTCAATCATTTCTTGTTTAGTTAGTAAGTTTCTGATATACGGGATCCTCGTCACTAGTTGGTGCTTTGATCTTAGCGCAAGGTTAGAGTAGTATCACTTAGTGTAAGCGTGGTGCTTAGACTATAGGGTACCTTGGGTTGTGGCTAGTTCTCCGGATAGATTGTGGTAGGTTGTAGGTGGTGACAGCCCTATCCATCCTCTATATTCCTCCACATTGGAATTAGTTATTAAATCATAGGGCTCATGGTGCTTTGTGCGTAATCAACCTTCGGGTGAGTTTAGGGCAGGTACGCTCCGAAGTATATTCATCGCTTATCTTGCTGGATAATTAATAGGTTGAATTAATTAAGATAGTACTTAATTTATCTTCACCTACTCCGTGACCTTAGCTGTAGTGTTTCGTTTGTTTTCTTAGTTTTAGTAAGTTTAGTTTACTTTCATTTATTTGATTACATCCGTGCCTAGGTAATTCACTAGAATTTAGTTAATCATTTGTCCGAGTCATACTACGCCTTATCTATGGAAATAAATACGATACTTGGTATACTCCCAAGTGAAGTGCTACATCAATATATTCTATGCGCTTGCGGAATTAGTCCAATAGTCATAAGAAATATCAACATATACCATGTTGGAGCCACGCCGAAGAACAAAGAGAGAGGTATCCCACTTTGTTTCCAAAAATCCAATAGATCGAACAAAGGAAGCAAACCTGTTGTACCAAGCTTGGGGCGCCTGTTTCAAGCCATAAAGTGACTTATTAAGGAGGCACACATGGTCAGGCTTTGAGGAATCAATGAACCCAGATGGTTGTGCATAATGGATCGTTTCTTCCAAAGTGCCATAGAGAAAAGCATTCTTCACATCTAATTGATCTACCGCTCAGTTTTGACAGACTGCTAGAGAAAGAATTGTGCGCATGGTGGCTAGCTTCACAACATGACTGAATGTCTCACCAAAATCAAAACTAGGACACTATGTAAAACCTCGAAGGACCCAACAAGCTTGGTATCAGTCGAGTGTTCCATCCGGATGTAACTTTTGCTGATATACCCACTTGCCTATAACAATATTTGTGCCACATGGAGGAGGAAAGTGTTCCATCCAGATGTAACTTGTGCCGATATACCCACTTGCCTGTAACAATATTAGTGCTAGGCGGAGGAAGAACAAGATCCTAGGTGTGGTTTGATTGGAGGGAGAATTCCTCTTGCATAGCATCATGCTAGTTTGGATCGGCCAAAGCATCATGGTAGGTCTTTAGAATGCATGGGAGACAACGCAGTGGCCTAGAAATTCATAATAGCCTTGGGTTGTCGAAAGCCTTGCTTGCCTTGAGTGACCATGGCATGATCATTTTCAATGGGTGATATCAAAATTGCTCCCTATGGAAGAGGAGCGCCTATAGACTCAGGAGCTGTCGAATGCCTAGAGCCAGATGCCGCTGCTAGGAGTGACTCAATGCTAGCACCGGCCAAAAGCCCAGTGCCTGCCGAAGGCATAGTAGGGTGGTCGGACGCTGCTATGTGGAGGGGGCCCAGAGATTCTAGGGTCTCGGGGGCCAGAATTTCTAGGTTCCCGCTGGCAACAACCCAAGAAGCATCGAGGGCAGTGGGAGATGACCTAGAGCCAGCGACACCTGGACCTGCAACACTCATGTACTTGCAACTCTAGTACCTACAACAACGGGTGAAGGAATAGGGCTAGACACATAGTCAAACTCTGATAGAAATTCAAGGTTAGATGAAGGTAGAGGAGCAGGAAGCTCGGTGAAGGGAAAGGAAGATTCATCGAAAGTGATGCGGCGATAAATAATTTGGCGATTAGGGGCTATGTCGAGGCAGCGGTACCCCTTGTTGTCCGAGGTATAGCCTAAGAACACCCAAAGGGTTTTTCAAGGAGCTAGCTTATTGGGAGTACTAGCAGACGAATTGGGGTAACATTTGCAACCAAAACACGTAGATGATAGGAAGGAGAGGCACCGTATAGAGCAAAGTATGAAATTTGGAAATTTAGTGTTTTGGTTGGATTATGGTTGAGGAGACAGGTGGCGGTGTGGAGGGCCTCCACATAGTAGGATGGTGAGATGCTAGCTTGAAACTTTAAGGAACACATGATATTATTTGTGGAGCTGATAATTCGTTAAGCATGACCATTTTGGGGGAGGTATGATGGCAGGACATGCGAAGGGTGGCACCATGAGTAAGGAGAAACGAATGGGGGTGGAGTTGTTGAACTCCTGACCATTGTCGCACTGGACAATTTTGATCGTGGCACCAAATAGAGTAGCGACATGAGAAAAAAGTTAGAGAGAGTAGGAAAAGTGTCAGACTTAAGCCATAAAGGAAAAGTCCATGAGTAATGCGAACAATCATCAAGAATTATAAGATAATATTTGTAACTAGTGACACTAGGAATCGAGGGATGTCCACAAGTCACAATGTATTAATTCAAAATTCTTGAGAGCATGAGAATTTGATTGAGTGAAAGGTAGACACACATGTTGGCCTAATTGGCAAGCATGACACAAGGTTTCTAACTCACTTTTATTACAAGCATTATGTAAAGTAGATGCTAAGTGAGATAGAGATTCATGGCCAAGATGATTGAGTTGGCGATGCCAAAGCATGGGGGTAGATGTGATGGTAGTGAAAGTATGAGGTGGGTCTAGCGGCCAAAAAGAATATAGCTCCCCAGAGCTATTGCACATGACAATCATGTTCCACGTGGCCCAATCCTTCATAGAAAGGCCAAAAGGGTCAAATTCAATAGAACAATGATTGTCAGTTGTAAAATGATGGATGAAAATAAGATTCTTAATAATATGCGGGGAAACAAGAATATTATGTAAATGTAATGAGTGACCGGTTATAGGAAAAGAAGTAGAGCCGATCGTAGTAACGGGTAGAGAAGAGCCATTACTGATGATGATATTGGATGGTGTAAAAAGGGTTGGAGGATGAGCATGGGATAGGGAGTCAGAGTTTGGGACCATGTGAGAAGAATCACCTTTTTCCATATACCAGTTGTCGGTCGATGGAGGAGTGAGCATCATGGTGCTAAAGTTGTTTGCCAAAACTTGAGGATCCCATGTCCAGGGCTGCTCTGCTTGGGTGGAGGGACTGACGAAGCACCATAGTAGGATGTAGGAGTAGACGGGCTGGCACCGTACTACTATGGTAGGTCGGTGTAGATCTGCTGCTGACCAGCGGCGTGTGGCTATTATGGGCTGATGTACTGCTACTGCTGGGTGTTGGAGACGAAGGCTTGAGGACGTGGTGGTAGTGGAACGATGTCTAATGGAGGAATTCCACAAGTGCACAGAACTATCATGTGTAGCACTTCTCTTGGTGAGAACCAATTGTCGAATTTATATTTTACCAAAGGAAGGCGGGAGGCTGAGTTACGTAGGTGGTTAGAAATGCTAAAGGGGAAGAGCATCCTTAGCCTAAGTGGGTCAATGGATGTGATGGGTGAAGGTGAATGGATGGGTGGAATGAATGGTAAACAAGCAAGTAAGCTAACTAGAAGCAGAATAGCTTAGTGGGAGAGCGAGCAACTAATCTTAAGTAGCAAAGCTAACCTTTGCTTAGAAAGAGAGACTCTATTACTTCGGGGCATAGCCTACCTAACAACCAGGAGGGGTAACTAGATAAGGTCTGCCATGAGCCCTACTATTTAATAACTAGACCTATCATGGTGAAATACAGAGGATGGACAGGGCTGTCACCACCTGCCAACTACCACAACCTATCCAGTGGCCTAGCCATAACCACAAGTAAGCCACCACACTTAATCTACAAACCCACTACTTCGATCCGAGCTCTGGTGAAATGAGATTGAAGTACCCTAACCAGACGGTGGAACCGGTACTAATGAATACCTAAGTAAACAAAAACTACCTATGATACTAATGCCAAGATACAAGCACCTAAGCTCACTAATGATGACAATAATGAACAAGTACTTGAATAAAGCAAAGCAATAATAATAAATAAAGTACTAAAAGAAAAGTATTGAACAAAGTAAATGCTAAATGAAAGAATTACAAATGAGCTATACTAGACCTAGAAGACTCTTCTAGACTCTTAAGAAGCTTTGCTCTAGCTCTACTTCCACTACTAAGCTACTACTCTAGAGCTACTCTAAGCTAGAGAGCTTGAAGAAGCTTGGAATGCTTGAAAATGTATGGGGCACTTCTCCACCGAGCTCCACACCTCCTTTTATAGTGTGTAGAGAAGGTAGGGGTACATATAGGCAAATTTGATCAAAGGATAGCAGGAAATCCACTCTTATCTAAAATCAACTTCCTCTTCAATAAAAGCAAGAACATGTTGTCAAGTTAGTATGCACCTTCAGGTATTCTTGGTCACTAACCATTTTAGGTTGAGATTAAGAAGAACAAGGGAGCCGCATTATCTGTACACCTTGTTGCTCTTTGGTGATGGAACACACTCAAAAGGAGACCCCAATCCTACACACTTGACTTTCACACAAAAGTCCAAGTGTGGGGGAGGATGATGAGAGTCCCGAGTTCCATACACACCAAAGAACATCCTGCTAAAAAAAGAAATGATGATGTCAGCTCTACCTTGCTATAAAAATATATATATTATAAAAAATGATGATAAAAAAGAAGAAGAAACAGAGAGAGAGAGGAATATTCTCCTTACCAAAAGCCTTTGCTACCTCCACAATCATGCAACCACTACATCATCTCCGAAGCTCCAACTACATATGCTGTCGGTAAATATACTCAGGTAGGCAAAGGTAATGTTCACCAACTCTTTTCACTCATGTTTGTCTCCATATGGATAAATCTTGCTCATACAAGTCTATGCCTCCCTTGTTTATGAAATATGCTATGGTTTGGATGTATTCACTAGTGGTACATCCATAGGCTTTTTAAATTAAGCTTGGTGCTTAGGTTAAAATAGCCTTCTTTAATCAAAATTTGACATGGTGTTAAATCTTGGTTAATGAACTTTAGAGTTGTTACTTTCATCACCAATAGAAGTAATCTAATATGGAGATAAACCAAGGCTAGGAATACCTTACAACCTTGCTTTAGCCTTGCTTGAGTTAAACTAAAAATAATAATAAAAAGTTGGGTGAACAAGTTTTTAATAATAGAAAGAAAAAAATGAAAAAAATAATAATAATAATGAATAAAATTTAGGCTCCCAGTGTTTTAGCGGGTAGAGCCCTTGCTTGTTTTAATAATGAATAAAATATTCTAAGTCCCTGATTGACAATAGCGAGTTGACATGTTGTGACATTTTTATCTCCCAAATTCATATGGTAACTCAACTAGATTCCTTAATAGGAGTTGATGTACACCTTGTGAAGGAAACAAAAAAACAAGTCTCATCATTTTGGAGTATGTTTGGACAGTAAAAGCTAGTTTCAAAATCAACAAAGACTAACTGTTTCTAGGAGTTAACTGAATCTCGTTTTTAGTTTCGTATACCCTACTTTGGAGGCTTGTATCTTTGCAACCGAGCTGAAATAGTCCATGATCCTTTAACCAAAGTTGCAGAGCATGATGTGCACAACAAACTTTGTTTAAGGGTCACGAGCTAGTTTGGTCCCTAACTTAGTCAAACTAAGGCCTCAAAACTAAACCCAGTGCTGTTTTGGATCTTGAAAATTTGGCTAAGTCCGAGATTAAAATGTGGATGATGATTGGCATCTCGCATTCTTGGATTTTTGTTAAGCAACTCCAGTTGAGCCAAATATAAAAGTAGGACTATATGTTTTGGGGAAGAGCCTACAAAAAGATGGCACCAGTTTGCTTTTGTTTTGACCATCAATTTGGATTTTTGCTCATCTCTATCAACGCTCTGACATTATCATGTTGGGCACTAATTACCCACTCATCTATTGCTCTAATGGTCGAGCACCCTAAATATGAGTTGGAGAGCATTAGGAAAGAAACAACTTTGTTTTAAGGCCCATGGCCCAAATCGAACTAGAGCGAGCCCAAAAATGGATCCCAAGCTGGCAACATCGTTGCCCGCCACCTGCTCGGGGAAATGCCCCAAACGACGCCGCGTGTTTGGGCGCGTGGCCACCATGCAGGGCAGCAGTGCCCTACCTCTACGCCGCATGGTTGTGCCCCTGCTCCTCTATGAGTGGACATCCGAGCTCCTCCACTCCCTCACTCGCTCTCCCTCGCCTCTGCTCGCTCCCTTCCTCGCTCTGCGCCAGAGCGCGGACGCGACCGCCATTAATGCTGAGGCAGAGCTCCATGCCTCTCACGTCTCCCTTGCCTTCATGCTCCGCCGCTCCCTATTGACCATGCCACCTCCTTCCTCACCTCGCACCGTGCCTTCCTAGCTCCTCGCCTCGCTGTTGCTGGAACATCGGCCACCGGGCCGCCTACCGTCGTGACCAAGCCGCCTTGACCTAGCATGGAGCAAGCCACAGGTACCTATGGATGCTTGCAGTCCTGGGTGAGCCCCCTGTCACTCCCCGCCGCTGTCGGCTCCTGCTGGCCAAGGCCGACCGGCCCCAAGCCGTGCTCTGTTCCGTTCCTATGAGAAGAAGGCGAAGGACCTCGCACAGCAATAAGGAGAAAGGGAAGGGGTTTTCTATAGAGTCGTGACTCAAGTGAATAGTGGCTAGAAGGACTGTTTCACTAGAATTTATTTTCATGGAAGTTCAGGGTCCTCGGTGCAAGTTTATTTTTCATTTATGGCTGAAACTTTGGAAAATCATAATAGATCGTAGAAAAATCATAAAATAGCAAATGAGGACTTTTTGGAATCCTTGTGAGTAGATATATACAGTAGAGTCATATTATGATATATGTTAGTAGGAATTTTCTTCTGTTTTTATTTATTCTTATAAAGTGCTTTTAGTAATCCTTTTAAGTTTGTCCGATGCATTTCTCGAGGTAAGAATGTCCTAAAAATGTGATTCTAGTTTTGGGAGTCTTGTTTTGACATGTGCTTGCTAAGAAAAATATTAAACATGTTGTTTGATCAATGTTTTTATGATGTTTTGATTTAATCATGATTAATGGTAAATTCTATCTTACTTTGCTTGCTATCATCATATCTATTGTTGTACTACTCCAAATGACCTAAACATTTTATGCTAATATACTAATATCATGTGTGAGCTTTGGTTAAAATTTTATAATTTTTGGTGCAAGTATGACTGAGTTATGAATTTAACTTGATTAATGCTTGATAAATGGTTTATAAATAATTTATATATGGAAAAATGTGAAATGTGATTCTTTTGCCCCTACATGGTGATATTGTGACCTAAGAAATCATAATATGGCTATATGTTTATAGAAAATGATGATCTTTAGATTTCTCTTGTTTTTACATGTTTTCTTGCAATAGTAATTTGTCTTTTTCATAGTAATTAAATTATAAAACCTGAGCATGTGAAATTTGTGCAGTAGCCATGTTTTGATAACAACTACCACTTATAAAAGTCTCAGCCCCAAACTAGTTGTTCTCATATATCACAAAAATTATATATATGTTTATTCGGAGAAAGGATTAATAAAAGCCTAATTTTAGATGAAGCTTGTAAAAGCCTATCAGTTTTCTGTCCTTAGTTGTATAAGCTCTGTTTCATGATGTATTTTGACCTTATTATTTGTTGAATCTGCTTTTGGTGTTAATAACAAAGTATTGGATAATTTCATTATGTTTCCAGAAAGTCTAGGATCACCTTTATTGGATGTCAGGATCTCTGTTTATAACTGAAACAAGTGACTGCTGTGCTGCTGTCCAGGAACTGCATGTGTAGGTTGATTGCTTTAGCTTGCCCTGGTTGGTTAAACATGTTAAGTTGACATCGATTGATGAATACTTGCCATGGCTACACTCAAGTAATTTGGGTGCCATGCTTGATGTGCTTGCCATCTCCTGTGTTATGCTTGAGTGATGATTAAGTTAAATAGCTCTAAGTGCTTATATTAGTTTGGTGTACTTTTATGAATGCTTTGTGTGTTGGACTTCCATGCATTCATACATATGCATTGTTGCACCTCATTTAGGTATGCTAGATGCACCACGTGAAAGACATGATGTTGGTGCCGAACCCAAAGATGGAGTTTGGTGAATCCATCAGAAGACGGAAGGACTAAGCAAGTGCCAAGATGGGAGATGCTTGCCAAGCGAGTGTCATCTAACAAACATTGACCTAGTGTTGGATCCCAGGCAAGCCCCAAAGCATTCTAAACCTCCTATGTTTTACAAATATCAATTTGAGTCATTTTTATGTTTGATGCATTAGGTTATAGGAGTTGATTGGAAATTCTTGATGCATATAATTTTCTTGTCCAGACATAAACCTTGAACCCTATGTAGGTCCAGGATGGAATATATGCCTAGCCATGCTTAGACCGGTAGAAGTCAGGTGATTTCCTGTCATGTGTGAGATATAGGTGGATACCGGTGCACGGCTGGCTATATTTGCTATCGTGGAACAAAACCATGGAGTATTGTAACTGGAGGTCAGACGGAGTCTATGTGAAGGTTGACTCATGTGATTACGTCTGTGTCAATTAAGGACCATACCGTTGTTGGAACTTTTGTCGAGATTGAATGCATGCCTCTCACTTAGCTGGCCGGATAACTCGTTTCGACCGCGAAGCTGAGTAGCTCAACTCAGGCCGGGCCCCGTTCTATAAAAGTGTGCACTCTAGATGGTAGTAAGGATGTGTGGGGAGCCATACGTTAGTCCAAGGGCAGGGTAGTCCTGATCGTCCTGGCAGCTGGTTGTCCCTAATTGTGCGGCGCTGGTCGAACCCACGAAATGTGGACCTAAGTTGTCGCAAAGGTGACCTAAGACTACCTTAGTGCAGGTATGTATAGGTTTGTGTTAGGAATAAATTCTCAGCTGGTTGAAATCGATTCGAATTGCCATCTCTCCCGGATCGTGAGAAACTTGACTAGCTCCAGCATCGTAGTAATTGGATTATGGAATATGATGGTTCTGATGAATATGAAAGCCTTACACTAGCTATGGTTACTATTGTTATGCTACTAAATGATATACCACATGTTTGACATAGGTTAGTTGCTAATCTAGAGATGAATAGCTATAATTAACTTGAGGACCGAATTATAAAATGTATAGCTGAATTAGTGGCTTTTATGCAAAATGTTGTCAAGCTAGTGCCACTTATAAAGCCTTGCATGATCCTTGGTGTCACTTTATTTTTGGTTTATGACGGGTAAGTCTAGCTGAGTATATTCAAGTACTCAGGGTTTATCCCACCATGTTGTAGGTGAAATTCTCAGCCTGAGGAAGATGGTGGCTAACCGCCAGTGGGCCCGGTGACTCTATATTTATTTCTCATCTATATGCTTTTATCATAGGAGGTCACTTTTGCTAGCAATGTATTTAGAACTTATATTAATGTAATCATTTGAAAGCTATGTTGTTTCCCTTAACCGGTTTTAAAACCCAAACTTGTACTATTATTTGTGAAACCATTTGTAATATTATTTTCACTGCAACTCTGTGTATGTGATGTGTGTTTGCTTAATCATGTGATCTTGGTTGTGATATTGATTTACTGAGGTCCTTCGTGACACTCGGCGGACTACTGGGTTTGTATAAGTGAAAGTATGCGCGTGTCAACGTGTTTAACGGGGATGGCCATACTTGATCTTGTATAAACTGGGCGGTTCTGTCATAGCTGGTATTAGAGCAAGATTAAGCATTATATTGTCATGTACATAGTTTTTAAAACAAAGTTTTGGTTTTAAAAAGCCTATTTTGACTAAACCTTTAGCTATAGGCAAATTGTCAAAACGAATTTGCAAAACTATGCTAGCGACAACCTCCAGTTAAGCCCAATTAGGGACCTTTAGGTGGCAATAAGTAAACTAACACTAACTATGGGGGTTTACTTTCTTTTATTTTTTTATTTCGTCGTCCATATGACGTGCTATTATATGGATGCCATTCACTTGAGTGGTAATGTATGGATCAATGCCTCTACACCCAAGGTAAAATGTGAGTGGCATGACCACAAGAGGTGAGCGTGCGGTCTAAGGGGAGAGGTAGCCTTAATACTAAAGTATATATATCCTATATATATGAAGGTATTTAATTGTGGGTTAGCTTTGATACGGCTGTATATGCATATTTACAAGTATATATGGGACATATTTACTTTTGGGCAGCTTTGATACGAAAGTATATATATGGGTATATATATATGGAAGTAATTAGCTTGCAACCTAGAGCCCAGACTTTCGTTTCCGCATATATAATTGTGGCGTTGGGCTGAAATGAAATCCTTCTACAAGTACACTAACCACGAATGCGTAGATTGAATGTAGTTGACGACTAGCTATATATCCAAAGAGTACGTGTTGTGCCACAGACATAGAACGTGATTGCCGCCTTAGGCTGGCAATTTCACGAGGACAAATAGGACGAGCATACATCATGATTGTTGCTTGTGCATAAACATGCTCCTCTCACCCTTGTTCTATTAATGGATAATTGTTGTAACCATATGGTCATATTGAGCATGACCAAAAACTAATTTGCTAAATATAAGTAAAACTTGTTTTGAAGAGATATCCACCTACTTAGTAAAAGGAAATAAAAGATAAGAGTACCTTACCACCATGTTTCGCATGTTTATGTGTAGTGGTGTTGTTGTAGGTGACTGCTTGTTATGTGCGAGCTTGGTGCTTAGTAATAGTAGCTTAAACTAATTGGATGGAGTGTTTCAAATGCTTGCATATGTCATGGATGTATTGTTCCTATGTGTGAAGACCTTACCCATAAATCCCTAGTTAGTGTATCAGCTCTGTCCCTCAAATGTCATTTGTTTTGTCTCCAACCCCTTCAAGTCTCTAGATGTTTATCAGTCTTTATCTCATGTTGCTGCTCGATAAGACCAAAACTCACGTTAATCGATTATCTGTTAGATCCCTTGATGGATACAAGGCATGCATGAAAATAAAATAAGAGTCTCATGCTTAGTTGTCTTCATTAGTTAATTTATGTTCCCTTGTGTTGTGTTTCGATCTTCGGATCACCCCCTTGTTGGCTCCTAATCTTGTGACTACCTTTGCTAGCTATCCCTCCATGCATGGTGCTTGCTCCTATGCAACCAAATTTGTACCACGTGAGAATTCTTGTGGGTTGTAGGTTCGGTAATGGTGCCACGATTAGCTATCTACGATGCTGCGATGAAACTGAGAGCCTCCTGTGGTGGCCGATACAAGGTTGTGCTGCTCGAAACATGCTAGTATTAAGGTTTCTAGTCATGACCGATTATGAAACTACACTGATGAGTCATCTTCTCATGAACTTTTCCTTGGTTATCTCTCCTCATCTTGTCAGAAGATTTGTATGTCGGACCAGATGCAATAGGACTTCCTTCTGAAGTCGTCTAGAGGATAACCTTTGAAGAATAGGTCACCGACACAAACATTAATAGACTGCAAGAGGTGGTAGCCAAGTGACTCTGCTTGACTATCCCTATAATGACATCGGTCATTTAGTGAGCAACGTATGTCATCCCTGTTAGATCAGAAAGGTACACAATACTTAAAGTTAGGCAAGTTATCAATCGGATGATAAATGGACCAAAATATTATGTCATATAATAGGTCACCTGGTGCTTGTGAGCTTCCTATCCAAGTCTTGATCTTTATGTGCAAGGTGATCCTGCAGTAAAAAACTGACTTCCTTTAGTGATCCCTTTTCTACTGACTTCCATGGTGACTATCTGTTTGCACATCAAATACAATTGTTGCAGTCAAAAAGGAAGTTTTGGAGCTTTAAATGTTGAGAGACAACTAATTAGTTACCAATAGGAATGTTAAGTTATAGCTAGGTAATAACTCTTTGGTAGCTCCAAAGGCTATGTCTCATAAGACAATGCTAAGCGAAGAAACAGCAAAGTCGGTCAGCAATGCATGTCCTGCTTTCTTCTCCAAACCCTATGTCATCAAGTTAATTCCATCTTGAACAATCACACAGATAGTGCAGGATGTTGTATTAGCTAAGTAAAGAGCTAGAGAGAGCATGTCCTTAGTTAAGGATAGCGTCACTATGCATCTAGGTGCTGCAAAAGGATTTGTTCAGGACTCTATTGGATGAAGCATAGAAGGGTAGTTAGAAACCTTCCCTTATCTTTGTCAGACTGCCCCTACACGTGGAATATGCTTTGTGCCCTGCAAAAATAGCCCACTAGTCCAATGCTTGTGCATCATCGAGTTGGCGTCTAAATCAACGGTTGGAGTTGTTCCCTGAGAAGCATGTGAGGAAAACCCTAGCCTCCATCCTCAGCAAGAAAGCTACCGCTGTCATAAAAAGAGTTAGAAAGTGTAGAACACACTCCACAATGTGTGATGGAAAGAAAAAGAAGAACAGGAAATCTGTCCAGATTTCATGGCACCAAACTAATTATCTTTAAGTCGGTAATTAGAAGGTCAAACATGGTTGGATTGTCACAAAACTTGGCGAGCTCATTCTTTGCTTGGGGTACTTCAATGTCTGAAGTTGGTTTGAGCATGGGTTGAATAAAGCATTAGAGTTCAGAGATGTTTTGTTAGTTTGGGGATGCTAAAAATTTTAGAATAGAGCAGTTTTGGTAGATGATTTATTTGGTTAGTCAAACAGTGTCTGTTTGAGCTGAATTTTGGTCAGTAGTTAGAGGACTCTTGGATCTAAATGATTACCAAAGTTTGTGCACAATGGATCCATAGTTTGTGACATATGAACTGAAAACCAAGGTGCACGGAATCTACAATTTCTTTGTTTACTGCTATCATCCCTAATATTAGAAGGTTGTCTTTGTAATTGATGCCAAGATTAGCAACATGGTCAATGTTTTGCCGTTAGATAATACTTTAGTTGCCCTAGAGAAGACTCCTTACACCCCTTTGTGCCATGCTTTTGCTCTCTCATATCAACAATATTGAGCAGTCAAGGTGTTCTACAAGTTAATTTGTGCCATTTCGAGTCAAAAACAATTTGAAAAATGTCAAACAACAGATTTTAGATTATGATTTTGAGTTGTTGATTGACATTAGAAAGAAGCCTCAATGTCAAAAGTAGTCCAACAAGGCTAGTTTTGCTACAGTGCAAGTCAACCCAACTTACTGTGCCACTACACCATGAAGGCAAATTGTGCTCAACCTGCTTGGTGGTCTACTGTTTCTCCAGTTAGTCAATACTTGCAACCTTTGTTGTCCTCCAGACCTTGCTATCATCCTTCTTCATTAAGGATTTCCAAGGCGGACTTCTCCTTTGGTACCTTCCATGTGTTTTTACCCAAGAGGTTGCATCAGATTCAACCTAGATAACTGTTGCCGCTTGAATACGGGGATTCCCTCAAATAATGATCATAGAAAGCGCTGAGTCAATAGAGTCAACTATGACATTCACCGCTCACTCAACAGACTTAGATAATAAAGTGTTATCATTAGAGAAAGAGAACTGCACACATGGAACATTATGTAGTTTTCCATTGGTTGGCATCTAAGTGGTTGAACAGTTATGACCGGCTTAGACATTGTCTGTTGGTTACTCAGTTTCTCATAGCCTCAGAGGATGCTTACCCCGTCTATGACCTCATCCCTTATGAAAGGTTGTACTCCAGTTACTTTGGTAGAGGACTACTTTTCAAACTTTGTGAACAAACATGGAGCCATTGTAATGAGTAGCTTTCAGAAGCTTGCAATCTGGTGCAATGTTCACATGGTCCATGTTATATTCACTAGGAAAATAGAGATTATTGGTCATTAGTTTATGCTTTGTAGTACTCATCGTATCCCAAGAATGAAGTGTTGTGTTGTCTTGGATTCCTCCCAAAGTAACATTGCTTCATGGAAGCCAACAAAGGAAATTCTTCAGACAAAATTTACTATGAAGAGCACATATCAGAAAGTGTCTTGACCAAATTAGCCTCTCTGATGCTCCAAAGTTAAGTAGCCTAATCCTATCACTAATGTTGGAAAATGGATGACATGCTTCTCTTCCCTTAAAAGTCTTTCGCACCGAATCTCGAGGCGAGATTCTCGTAAGGGGGGAGGGCTGTAACACCCCAGGTGTTAGTCATGAGTTAAGCAGTGAAATTGGACTTAAGTAGGATATATCAAGCAATCATTATGATCTATATTTCATAATCTAGAAGTAATGATGAAGGTATTGAGGCCCAATCTATGAAATGGAGTCCCAACCTGAACTTGGACAAAACACCTTTGCTTACATTTGGACCCTGGTTAAGGTTAGGCATGAGTAATGTTAAACATGCTTGTTTCATGTACATTACATCAACATGCATCCATCTTGACCAGTGGAAAAGTTTCATGAAGTTTGGACTCAAGAAGTCACATGAAATGATAAGTTATAATCTTTCTTGAATTGCTTCATCAGGTGAATGGTAACATGGGATGTCGATCAAACCTTGCTACCTTGCCCAAATGACTCTAATTGAATTCTACCACAAAAGTCATGAAGGGTTCGTGTTGAGCTAATGCCAAGAAAATGCCTCAATCGGTCTAAAACTACAATCTAAGGTTTATCGTGATGCAGCTTTGACCAAGGTCAAATAATAGTGTGGAAACAAGTTATGAAGTTTGACCTTTTATAAAAGTTGAAGTTTAAGTGGAGTGCTACAAACTTTATTTTTGGACCAAGACCTGATTCGACTTCTAAGTATCTCATATAGTGGTCCCGAGTTTGGATGCAGTGCTGTTTTGGCCTCTCAGAAATATTTCTAAGTCCCTGATTGACAACAGCGAGTTGACATGTTGTGACAATTTTATCTTCCAAATTCATATGGTAACTCAACTAGATTCCTTAATATGAGTTGAAGTACACCTTGTGAAGGAAACAACAAAACAAGTCTCATCACTTTTGGAGCACGTTTGGACATTCAAAGCTAGTTTCAAAATCAACAAAGACTAACTGTTTCCAGGAGTTAACTGAATCTTGTTTTTAGTTTCATATACCCTACTTTGGAGGCTTGTATCTTCGTAACCAAGATGAACCAATCATGATCCTTTAATCAAAGTTGTAGAGCATGGTGTGCACACAACAAACTTTGTTTAAGGGTCAAGAGCTAGTTTGGTCCCTAACTTAGTCAAACTAACGCCCCAAAACTGAACCCATTGCTGTTTTGGATCTTGAAAATTTGGCTAAGTCCGAGATTAAAATGTGGATGATGATTAGCATCTCGCGTTCTTGGATTTTTGTTAAGCAACTCAAGTTGAGCCAAATATAAAAGTTGGACTATATGTTTTGGGGAAGAGCCTGCAAAAAGATGGCACCAGTTAGATTTTGTTTTGACCATCAATTTGGATTTTTGCTCAGCACTGTGAGCGCGCTGACATTATCATGTTGGGCACTAATTACCCACTCATCTGATGCTCTAATGGCTGAGCACCCTAAATATGAGTTGGAGAGCATCAGGAAAGGAAGAACTTTGTTTCAAGGCCCATGGCCCAAATCCAATCGGAGCTAACCCAAAAATGGATCCCAAGCTGGCCACATCGTTGCCCGCCACTTGCTTGGTGAAATGCCCCAGACGACAACGCGTGTCTAGGCATGTGGCCACCATGTAGGGCAGCAGCGCCCCACCACCATGCCGTGTGGTCGCACCCCTACTCCTCTATGAGCGGACGTCCGAGCTCCTCCACTCCCTCACTCGCTCTCCCTCGCCCCTGCTCCTCTATGAGCGGACGTCCAGAGCGTGGACGCGACCTCCATTAATGCTGAGGCGGAGCTCCATGCCTCCCACATCTCCTTTGCATTCATGCTCTGTCACTCCCCGCTGACCACGTGATCTCCTTCCCAACCTCGCACCGCACCTTCCTAGCTCCTCGTCTCACCGGCTCCCCCCTACAGCACGCTGTTGCTGGAGCACTGGCCGGTGGGTCACCTGCTGTCACGACCAGGCCACCTCGACCAAGTGTGGAGCAAGCCGTAGGCACCTGCGGATGTGCGTTGTCCTAGGCAAGCCCCCTGGCACTCCCTGCCGCTGTCGGCCCCTGCTGGCCATGGCCGGCCGGCCCCAAGCCATAGTCTGCTCTATTCCCCTGAGAAGAAGAAGGTGAAGGACCTCGCGCATCAATAAGGAGAAAGGGAACAGGTTTTCTGTAGAGTCGTGACTCATGTGAACAGTGCTTGAAGGACTGTTTCGCTGGAATTTATTTTTGTGGAAGTTCGGGGTCCTCGGTGCAAGTTTGTTTTTCTTTTATGGCTAAAACTTTGGAAAATCATAATAAATCATAGAAAAATCGTAAAAAAGAAAATGTGGACTTTTTGGAATCCTCGTGAGTAGGTCTATACAGTAGAGCCATAATATGATATGTGTTAGTAGAAAGTTTTTGCTTTTTTTATTTATTCTTATAAAGTGCTTTTAGAAATCCTTTTAAGTTTGTCAGATGCATATCTCGAGGTAGAAATGTTCTAAAAATGTGATTCTAGTTTTGGGAGTCTTATTTTGGCATGTGCTGGCTAAGAAAAATATTAAACATGTTGTTTGATCACTGTTTTTATGATGTTTCGAATTAATCTTGATTAATGGTTAATTCTAGCTTACTTTGCTTGCTATCATCATATCTACTGTTGTACTACTGCAAATGACCTAAACATTTTATGCTAGTATACTTATATCATGTGTAAGCTCTATTTCAAATTTCATAATTTTTGGTGCAAGTATGACCGAGTTATGAATTTAACTTGATTAATGCTTGATAAATGGTTTTAAATGGTTTATAAATAAATTTTATATGAAAAAATGTGAAATGTGGTTCTTTTGCCCTTGCATGGTGATATTGTGACCTGAGAAATCATAATATGTCTATATGTTTATATAAAATGATGATCTTTAGATTTGTCTTGCTTTTACATGTTTTCTTGCAATAGCAATTTGTCTTTTTCATACTAATTAAATTATAAAATCTGAGCATGTAAAATTTGTGCAGTAGCCATGTTTTGATAACAACTACCACTCATAAAAGTCTTAGACCCAAACTAGTTGTTCTCATATATCACAAAAATTATATATATGTTTATTAGGAGAAAGGATTAATAAAAGCATAACTTTAGATAAAGCTTGTAATTGTATTCGGTGATGCTTTGAGTGATTGGTGTTCAATAAAGTGTTGCTAAGTATGTTAGTGGTGGCTGAAGTTCTTGAATGGCTCATGTGTGTATGCTCTTTGTTAGCAAAACAAGTGAAACATCACATTGTTACATTCTGAAATGGCTACATGTGCATTTTCTGTTGTGATGATAACTTCATGAATTAAATAATGTTTTCTGTAAATATGGTGAATACAAAAGTTTTAGATAATTTCCTTATATTGTTTGTCATAAAATTTCATGATTTTAGGCTAGTTGGTTTAGGAGTTATAGATTTTACAAGTTTGCTGTCAACTTTTACAAATAGGAGAGTTGTAGTGGTTTCCTAAGATTTCTAAAATGTCTAATATCACTGTTTTTGGTGGTCTAGAACTCTAGTTATTGATGTTCAAAGCAGAATGTCAGATTCTGTCCAAATCTAGATAGAGATGTCTTCATTGGGTTCTTTAACCTTGTTAGCTGTAGAATCATCTTAAGATGATAATAAGAAAGTTATAGATAACTTAATAAGCTTTGTATAAAGTTGAGGATCATGCTTGTGGGATGAATGTAACTTGAGATATGCATTTCTGAAGTTACTATCAGTTTTGTGTCCTTAGTTGTATAAGCTCTGATTCTTGATGTATTTTGACCTTGTTATTTGTTGAATCAGCTTTTGGTGTTAATAACAAAGTTTTAGATAATTTCATTATCTTTCTAGAAAGTCTAGGATCACCTTTATTGGATGTCGAGATCTCTATTTATAACTAAAACAAGTGACTGTTGTGCTGCTGTCCAGGAACTACATGTGTAGATTGATTGCTTTAGCTTGCCCTGGGTGGTTAAACATGTTAAGTTGACATCGATTGATGAATACTTGCCATGGCTACACTTAAGTAATTTGGGTGCCATGCTTGATGTGCTTGCCATCTCCTATGTTATGCTTGAGTGATGATTAAGTTAAATAGTTCTAAGTGCTTATATTAGTTTGGTGTACTTTTATGAATGCTTTGTGTGTTGGACTTCCATGCATTCATACATATGCATTGTTGCACCTCATTTAGGTATGCTAGATGCACCACATGAAGGACATGATGTTGGAGCCAAACCCGAAGATGGAGTTTGGTGAATCCATCAGAAGACTGAAGGACTAAGCAAGTGCCGAGATGGGAGATGCTCACCAAGCGAGTGTCATCTAACAAACACTGACCTAGTGTTGGATCCTAGGCAAGCCCCGGAGCATTCTAAACCTCCTATGTTCTACAAATATCAATTTGAGTCCTTTTATGTTTGATGCATTAGGTTATAGGAGTTGATTGGAAACTCTTGATGCATACAATTTCCTTGTCCAGACATATACCTTGAACCCTGTGTAGGTCCAAGATCGAATATATGCTTAGCCATGCTTAGACAGGTAGAAGTCGGATGATTTCCTATCACCTACGAGATATAGGTGGATACCAGAGCCCAGTTGGCTATATTTGCCATCATGGAACAGAACCATGGAGTAATGTAACTGGAGGTCAGACGGAGTCTATGCGTAGGTTGACTCATGTGATTCCGTCTATGCTGATTAAGGACTATACCATTGTTGGAACTTTTGTCGAGATTAAACGCATGCCTCTCACTTAGCTGGCCGGATAACTCGTTCCAACCATGAAGCCGAGTAGCTCAACTCAGGCCAGGCCCTGTTCTGAAAAAGTGCGCACTCTGGATGGTAGTAAGGATGTGTTGGGAGCCAGACATGAGCCCAAAGGTAGGGTAGTCCTGATCATACTAGTAGCTGGTTGTCCCTGATTGTGCGATGCTGGTCGAACCTGTGAAATGTGGACCTGAGTTGTACCAAAGGTGACCTAAGACTACATTGACGTAGGTATATCTGGGTTTGTGTTAGGAATAAATTCCCAGCTGGTTGAAATTGATTCGAATCGCTGTCTCACTTGGATAGTGAGAAACTTGACTAGCTCCAGCATCGTAGTAATTGGATTACGGAATATGATGGTTCTGATGAATATGAAAACCTTACACTAGCTATGGTTACTATTGTTATGCTACTAAATGATATACCACATGTTTGGCACAGGTTAGTTGCTAATCTAGAGATGAACAGCTATAATTAACTTGAGGACCGAATTATAAAATGTATAGCTTAATTAGTGGCTTTTTATGCAAAATGTTGTCAAGCTAGCTCCACTTATAAAGCCTTGCATGATCCTTGGTGTCACTTTATTTCTGGTTTATGACAGGTAAGTCTAGCTGAGTACATTCGAGTACTTAGGGTTTATCCCACCATGTTGCAGGTGAAATTCTCAGCTTGAGGAAGGTGGTGGCTAACCACCAGTGGGCTCGGTGACTCTATATTTATTTCTCATCTATATGCTTTTATCAGAGGAGATCACTTATGTTAGCAATGTATTTGGAACTTATATTAATGTAATCATTTGAAAGCTATGTTGTTTCCCTTAACCGGTTTTGAAACCCAAATTTGTACTATTATTTGTGAACCCATTTGTAATATTATTCCCACCGCAACTCTATGTATGTGATATGTATTTGCTTAATCATGCGATCTTGGTTGTGATGTTGATTTACCAAGGTCCTTCGGGACACTCGGTGGACTACTGGGTTTATATAAGTGAAAGTATGCGTGTGTCAACATGTTTAACGGGGATAGCCGTACTTGATCTTTTATAAATTGGACGGTTCTGTCACATAATATTCCTTTAACTTGTGAACTCTCATCATAGGGACCCCACATTATCTAAGTAATTGGAATATGATATATAGTAGGATGATATGAAATTTGCTCTCATGCAAAGTACTTGGGATTAATCTTTGAAAAACAAAATTCAAATAGCATGTTCCTCGAATGATATGCAAAATTCCCACCAAAGCCATATGTGTTTATACATGACATGAGCCTTCTACATATGCTGCTTTTTTTGTTGAGTTTTGTCAAGTTCTGTGACCCTTGTTGAGAGATTTTTCATGCTCCCAAGATTAAAACTCACGTACACGCCCATATATAAGCTATTCGTACAATGGGAATATGCTAAAACATGCTTCCATCACCATCAAATAAATACTCCTTACTATAAATACATGATCTCTCTTAATGCATTCTTAGTAAAAGAGGCATAAAAGCTATGCAAAAATAATAAAAAAATAGGGGCAGATGAAGGTCCCAAAGTATTGAAAAAATGATGAGCACATGAAGGCTCAAAGAAAGAAGAAAATAATGATAGCCATTTCTCAAAATAAAAAAAGCTAGAGGAAGAGATCATATCAAATAGAGGAGTATAGTTCCACCATACTCACACACTTGCATAGTTCTGATCTAAGAGTATGACACTTCTCGCCAATGGATCCAGAATTTAGCTTTACAACATATGCAAGGTAAGTGTGGCACAAAAATTTCATCCCTACCAAGCTCCATATAAGCCTTTACATGTAGGATGATCAAAAAGAAGACAGCCATCAAAGATATGCCTTGGTAAGGAACCACTTACATATATGAATGACATGAGAAAATCATTCGAGGGACATAAACTATCTTTACATTTTATAAATCGAGCAAAACCCAAGTTTCTGAGCAAGAGTAGAGTAAGAGGATTTGAATCCATCCTATTCCATTATTCAATCAACCAATATAGTGTGGTAGACACTCAAAAGTTCACAGGTTCAGGTGAAGCCTGGAATAACTTGTATGCAGGTTTCATATCAAGGAGATGACCCATCCTAGTTCTTAACTTTACTCGAGGACGAGCAGAGGGCTAAGTGTTGGGGTACTTGTTGGCGGTCCTTACCTCCAATTTCTAACCGCCAACTTTCACATAAAAACTTCTTAAATAAACAAGAAACTTAGAATTAGGGGTTATAACTAATCCATTCCATAAGTTTTGGTGATTATTCATTTATAGGAAGACATGTTGGGGTTACACAGAAAATGAGCCTAAAGTGTACAAGAAACATAGCAAAACATATATCCAACATGAGCCCAAGGGGGAGCAGGCCTGTTACTAGATAAATCAGGGGCCAAACAAATGGAGAACAAGTCCAAAAGTCAAACCAAACCAACTCAACTCCATGCAAAACCACCATGGGCCAAGTCTAGAGGATCACAGGAGGCAACCCAATGAAGTTGGGCCAGATTGGACAAAGCCCTGGTGTACCTGCTCTGTTTAGCCCAAGCCTTGGTCGGTTGACTCTTATCGTCTCTCTAAGGACGGTTGCATAGGTATCGTGGTGGAATTAATGAAGAGGATGGCGGTTTGATCAATTTATGGAAGGAATCAAAGCATATTCCATGGGATTATTCCTCCTCTCCACCTATAAAAGGAGGCCACCCCCTCCTCATTTAACAACACAGCAAGGATGAAGAGCACCACATTTGAGCACCATTCCAAGGGCTTAGGTAGTAGACAACTATTAGACTTGTATAGGGAGAGATGTGAGGGAGAGCACGGGGAAGAGCCGGGCTTGTCGGTGTCTCCCTAAACTTGTACCTCGACGAACACTTGTGCCTAAACGGAGATTTCCACTAAGTGAGTGTTCATGGTTCTTATGTTTTCAAGTCTTTTGATTAGTTAATCTTTACTCTTACTTGTTTGCGGGTTAGTCATCCGTTCTTATAGCGGATACTCTAGTAGAGGGCCCTGATAAAGATGGATAACCCGACACAACGATAGAGTAGTAGTCGATAGCGTAGACGTGGTGTCTGGTTTGGAGGCTACCTTCGTTTGCCTCGTAGTCCATGGTTGAGGGGTAGGCGGCAGGTGGTGACAGCCCTGTCCATCCCTAGTAATCCCCCACGTCTGGGTATGGCGTAGAGTGACAAGCCAGCATGCTTGGCAGACCAAGTGATATCCGGTGCCCGAATTGAGCAAGTAGAAGTAGAGTTTATCTTCTCTTAGACCCAAAAGCCTTAACAATCCATCTCTACCCTTTCCAAGTTTACCCTTGTGTTGTCCTTGGACAAATTAGCTAGAAGAAGTACCTCCGTTCCTTGTGGAAAATACGATACCTGAATACTCCCAGGTGAAGGCTACAACGGTAATTCCGTGCACATGCGGAATCTTTCTATTTGCGTTAAGAAATACCAACAAGCTTTCTAGAGCCATTGTTGGGGAATAGTTGCTGTATTTTCTTTGAACCTAGTTCATTCTTGTATCTGTATCTTTTATTTTTATAAAAACAAAATATTTTCCTTTATCCTTTTTATCATGAAATCCACTCTTATCTAAAATCAACTTCCTCTTCAACAAAAGCAAGAACATGTTGTCATGTTAGTATGCACCTTCAGGTATTCTTGGTCACTAACCATTTTAGGTTGAGATTAAGAAGAACAAGGGACATACGATACTCAAGAACATGGGAGCCGCATCATCTGTACACCTTGATGCTCTTTGATGATGGAACACACTCGAAAGGAGACCCAAATCCTACACACTTGACTTTCACATAAAAGTCCAAGTGTGGCGGAGGATGTTGAGAGTCCTAAGTTCCATACACACCAAAGAACATCCTGCTAAAAAAGAGATGATGATGTTAGCTCTACCTTGCTATAAAAAATATATATTATAAAAAATGGTGACAAAAAAAAATAAAAGAGAGAGAAGGAAGATTCTCCTCTCTGAAAGACTTTGCTTACCACCGCAATCATGCAACCGTTGCAACAACTCTGAAGCTCCTACTACATATGCTGCTAGAAAATATACTCAGGTAGGCAAAGGTAATGTTCACCAACTCTTTTCACTCATGTTTGTCTCCATATGGATCAATCTTGCTCATACAAGTCCATACTTCCCTTGTTTATGAAATATGCTCTGGTTTGGATGTATTCACTATTTGTACATCCTTAGGCTTTTTAAATTAAGCATGGTGCTTATGTTAAAATAGTCTTCTTTAATCAAAATTTGACATGGTGTTAAATCTTGGTTAATGAACTTTAGAGTTGTTACTTTCATCACCAATAGAAGTAATCTAATATGGAGATAAACCAAGGCTAGGAATACCTTGCAACCTTGCTTTAGCCTTGCTTGAGTTAAACTAAAAAAATAATAATAAAAAGTTGGGTCAACAAGTTTTTACTAACAAATAAAAAAATGAAAAAGTAATAATAATTTAGGCTCCCCAATGTTTTAGCGGCTAGAGTCGTTGTTTGTTTTCTTTTTGTTTTTCTTTATTAAGTAAAATAGGCACAAGAATAAGTGTTGGGGGAGATCTTTCAAGCATGACACGCACACATTCAAGATGTCCCACCAACACGTTGCACAAACATTGGACGATTCATCATGTAGAAGGACAAGACAGATAGCTTCAGAGAGGATTGGCTGAACCTTTGGTTTGACCTTTGGTTTAGCCAAACCACATCTAAATCCCTTAACTCCTTCCTCTACAACAATGGTTTGTGCAACAAAACCCTCAACTCCCCCAAATTTTGAAGTTTAAAACTTAGCAAATGAAAAATGCAAAACAATAATGCTCCATCTCCATGCTATCCTTTGATCAAATTTGCATACTCTTTATTCCTAGCTAATATTCCTTTAACTTGTGAACACTCATCATAGGGACCCCACTTTATCTAAGTAATTAGAATATGAGATATAGTAGGATGATATGAAATTTGCTCTCTCATGCAAAGTACTTGGGATTTATCTCTGAGAAACAAAATTCAAATAGCATGTTCCTTTGAATGAGACGCAAAATTCCCACCAAAGCCATATGTGTTTATACATGACATGAGCCTTCTACATATGCCGCTTATTTTTTGTTGAGTTTTGTCAAGTTTTGTGACCCTTGTTGAGAGATTTTTCATGCTCCCAAGATTAAAACTCACATTCACGCCGCACATATAAGCTATTCCTACATTGGAAATACGCTAAAACATGATTCCATCACCATCAAATAAATACTCCTTACTCTAAATATATGATCTCTCTAAAAGCATTTTTAGTAAATGAGACATAAGGCCTATGCAAAAGTATTGAAAAAATAGGTGCACATGAAGGTCCCAAAGTATTGAAAAATGATGAGCACATGAAGGCTTATAGAAAGAAGAAAATAGTGATAGCCATGTCTCAAAATAAGAAAAAAGCTAGAGGAAGAGATCATATCAAATAGAGGAGTATAGCTCCACCATACTCACACACTTGCATAGTTCTGATCTAAGAGTATGACACTTCTCTCAAGTGGATATGGAATTTGGCTTTACAACATGTGCAAGGTAAGTGTGCCACAAAAATTTCATCCCTACCAAGCTCCATATAAACCTTTAGTTGTAGGATGATCAAAAAGAAGGCAGACATCAAAGATATGCCTTGGTAAGAAACCACTTACATATATGAATGACATGAGAAAATCATTCGAGCGACATAAGCTATATTTACATTTTTAAAATCAAGCAAAAACCTAAGTTTCTGAGCAAGAGTAGAGTAAGAGGGTTTGAATACATGCTGTTCCATTATTCAATCACCCAAGATATTGTGGTACACACTCTAAAGTTCACAGGTTCAGGTGAAGCCTGGAATAACTTGTATGCAGGTTTCATATCAAGGAGACGACCCATCCTTGTACTTAACTTTACTCGAGGACGATCAAAGGGCTAAGTGTGGGGGTATTTGTTGGTTGTCCTCAACTCCAATTTCTAACCGCCAACTTTCACATTAAAACTGCTAAAATAAACACCAAACTTAGAATTAGGGCTTATAACTAATCAATTCTATGAGTTTTGGTGATTATTCAGTTACAGGAACACATGTCGGGATTAAATAGAAAATGAGCCTAAAGTGTACAAGAAACACAACAAACCATATATTTGACATGAGCCTAAGGGGGAGTATGCCCGTCACTAGATAAATCAGGGGCCAACCATGTGGAGAACAAGTCCAAAAGTCAAACCAAACCAACTCAACTCCACATGAAACCACCATGGGCCAAGTCTAGAGGATCACAAGAGGCGACCCAACAATGTTGGGCTAGATTGGACAAAGCCTAGGTGTGGTGCCCCACCTGCTCTATTCGGCCCAAGCTTTGGTCGGTTGACTCTTACCGCCTCTCCAAGGACCATTGCATGGGTATCGTGGTGGAATTAATGCAGAGGATGGCAGTTTGATCAATTTATGAAAGGAATCAAAGCATATTCCATGGGATTATTCCTCCTGTCCACCTATAAAAGGAGGCCACCCCCTCCTCATTCAACAACACACCAAGGATCAAGAGCACCACATTTGAGCACCATTCTAAAGGCTTAGGCCTTAGATAGCTAGTAGACTTGGATAGGGAGATATATGAGGGAGAGCATTGGGAAGAGCCGGGCTTGTCGGTGTCTCCCCAAACTTGTACCTTGACAAACACTTGTGCCTAAATGGAGCTTTCCACTAAGTGAGTGTTTGTGGTTCTTATGTTTATGTATTTTTTATTAGTTAATCTTTAATCATACTTGTTTGCGGGTTCGTCGTCCATTCTCATAGCGGATACTTTAATAGAGCGCCTTGATAAAGACGAACAACCCTACACAACGCTAGAGTAGTAGTCAATAGCATAGATGTGGTGTCTAGTTTGGAGGCTACCTTCGTTTGCCTTGTACTCCATGGTTGAGGGGTAGGTGGCTGGTGGTGATAGCCCTATCTGTCCCTTGTAATCCCCCATGTCCGGGTATGGTGTAGAGGTGTAGGCTGGCATTGCTTGGTAGACCAGGTGATATCCAGTGCCCGAAGTGAGCAAGTAGAAGTAGAGTTTATCTTATCTTAGACCCAAAAGCCATAGAATCCATCTCTACCCTTTCCAACTTAACCCTTGTATTGTCCTTAGACAAATTAGCTAGAAGAAGTACCTTCGTTCCCTGTGGAAAATATGATACCCTGAATACTCTAGGGTGAACACTACTACAGATTGAAATATCGCTGTCGCCACTTTCTCTGCCATAGCGATAGAAACAACGGTGTGATACTTCCATTGTCAGTTGGAACGATAGCGAGACCTCCTAGGACTGAAACTGGCATTTCAGACTTCTACCACTGATGGTTTAACGATTGATGCGACAGTGGTATTGGTGTTGCATTTGCTCCATCGCATGAAAGGATGGGCCGACTGGGATATGCATTTTGTCCACCGGTCCTAAAGTAGTGTTTGGTCAACCAGCGGTAAATTCAGTGTGAGTGTTGAATTACCTCAACTTCCAAGGCCATCAAATCACTATTACTTTCGCTGCCTGAAGCCTAAGAGCCATGTACCTACTGCTCTACATATACTTCAAGCCCGGTGCCCTCTGAAATGACCCCTCTTCTTCATCCATCATCCCTTTCTCTTCCAATCTACAAAGAACATGTTGGATAGCCCCATCAAGTTTCCAAGCAGCCCGTCGTCTAGTGAGGATGAATTGCATTCCCACCACTCCTCCGAGGAGAACATCTCCTTTGACGACTGTCCTCTATGGAGCTCTGAGAAGGAGGACCCAGAGGAGGAGGACGACGAGGATGAGGATGAAGACGAGGATGAGGATGACACCGATGCCGACACCGACTCTGACGATGACGATGACGACTCCGATGACTCCGACTCCGACTCTGACTTTGACTCACCTCCTCCCAAGCGAGCGAGGCTTAAGTAGTTTATAGTTAGTATAAGTAGTTTTAACAGTTTAGGTTAGTTATTATGCTTCTAGATGAGTACAATCATATACTCATCCAAATTGTGATATATATAATGAATCAATGAAAAAAATTCTATTCGCACAGATTTGATCTATCGATGCCACCATTTTTATATGAAATGCAAAGCAAGTTCTTTCCAATACTACTTCCAAAATTGCCGATGCACAGATTTGATCTATCGATGAATGTTTTTTTATTTTTCTAGATGAATGAAAAGGAAAAACATTGTCATGTATGGTTGCGGTTGTTTCTAGGAGAATCTAAAAGCAGTTTAACCGCTTACAATTATCGTATTATAGTGTTAGATTAGCGTGGCAATGGCCAGCTTAATACGAAAACTGTTTAACTTATCCCATGTCGTCTGTTCTCGCTGCTGATTAATAAGGACCGTCCGTTTGGCAACAAACTTAGAAGCGCCTGGCCCGTTCCCAACTCCCCTCGGTCCTATCAATGCCTTGGTGATGGTTCCACCAAGTAAAAAACCCCAATACGAATCTATTAGTTCTCCCACCCGTTGTTGCTTTATCTTCATTCTCCCCACCCGTTGCTTCATCTTCATTTTGACCTATAGCCTATACTTGTCCTGCCTTGACCACCTTGCATTTCATCATGGACAACACCGCCTGAAGGTTAGATGGATTTGGTCACCCTCCTGTTTGCATTTGGTTTCAATTGGTTTTGAGTTCGGTATTAGTTTTGTTCATATTAGGAATTTCTTCATTGCAACAGATGTCTTACTTCGGAAGAAGCCATTTCAACGCGAGCAACCTTGCATTTTGGTGGCTAAGGGTGGCACCAGGACCCCAGATGATGTTATTTGCTACTTGGGGATGAAGCATTCACCCGGACTGACTGTTGATTATTGAAGCCACTGTTCGTCACCTTCTCAGACCACAAAATTTGACAAGAATCGTTCAAGACCCTGTTTGTGGAGAGATTTTTGTGCTTTGTAGGACCAGACAGGAAGTAGACATACTTTATAGATACAATGTTAAGTGGATGGAGATGCTATCATCGTCGCTACGGTTCACTACCTCTGGCTTTTGGGACCGCATCAACCAATTGAGTACCTTAGTAATTGCCTACCCATCCGACATTAAGTCTTAGAATTTGTGCAACTTTTATGTTAATGAAGTTTATATGTACTGATGAAGCCTCTAGATTAGTATGTATGAGTACTGCATAATCGTTGAACTATTACATAGGTTGAAATGTTAATTGAATCAATTGGTCTTGATTGTGATCCATGTGTACACCCCTATGTAAGCATAGAGGATCCAAAACAGGCCTTCTTCTACATGCACATAGTACCCTAAACCACCAGTGACATAACATTTCTTCTTAGCGAGAGTGTGAGGGTTTTCAAGGATGTTTTGGCGCCTTGGCAAAAGTGTAGACAAAAGCATAGACAAAAGACCCGGGCCGACCTCTTCACTCAGAATGTGCAACACTTTGAACCCTGACTGCTCCATGGCTACATCTAGTTCCAACTCCTCCTAGTGGCCCGCACCATCCTAGGGCACCATCGCGAGAAGGACACCAGCTTCCAGCGGAGGAGTCTACAATGGGTGGTGGCTGCCCATCCCATGCTGTGTCGAGAACCACCCGTACGCATACCAGCCACCACTTTTGTGTCACTATTGCTTGAAGACGCCTCAACGGATTTTGTGGAGTGATGGAAACCGAGGACGTCGGTACCACAGATGTTGCAGGGCAAATAATGTAACTCGATTTCTTTCTTGTTCATTCTATTTTCGCAATGCAAATGCTGAAATCCCGCTATACTTATGGTAATTTGGTTTTTTCATAGCCGCACTTAGATTGCAGGTTCTTTAAGTGGCACGATCCCTCATATGGAAAATTTCTGAGGACTTTGATTTTGGATTTACGTAACAAGATTTGGGAGCTAAAGGCTTTGACCAATGTTACAACAAATGAAGAACATCTGTAGGAGGAAGAGATTATGCCAGAGATTGAAGAAATGGCCAGGGTTCCAATGAAGATGATGGAAGATTTCATACCTTTGAGAAAGAAATGTGCTTCCTATTCTTGTTTCACCTATTTTGTACTAACCTTAGTTCTTGGTATGTTCATTGGCAAGTTACTTAGTTCACTGCAGTAGATTCAAGTATCAATTTATGTATCAGACTGAAATCTATCACTTTTGTGCAACTATTGTTGAGATAAATGCAACGTGATTAACTAGGTGTTCAATTTATTGAATTGTAAATGATAGTAGATCCAAGTATCAATTGATGTGTCGAACTAAAATCTATCACTTTTGCACAACTATTATTGAACTAAATGCAAGGTGACAAACCAGGCGTTCAATTTCTTGAACTATAAATGATAGTAGATCCAAGTATCAATTGATGTGCTGGAGGCATCCTACTTGTAACACCCTAGGTGTTAGGTTTGCATAATTGCACTTGCATTGCATGAGCATAAGCATCAAGCATTCCTATATGAGCTTTCACATATGAAACATGCAATTGAAACATGTGAAACATGACTTGTTATTTTATGTTTTCCCTATGTGTATACTTATGATCATGTGTGATTGAGTGCAAGTGATTGATGTTGGTCACTAAGATGCCTTAGCTACACTTAGGATACTTAATGGAACAACGTTCATGTGGATCACTTTACCTCATTAAGCTCCTAAGTGAGGACATGCTTAGTTTGACCTAGGATTTACATGTAAGCAATGCATGAAATGATTGTGGTGTCACTAGGAACTACTTTGGTATTCATGACTAAAGCTAGTTTGGTCTCTAAGTCATACCTATAGTGTAAAGTACCAATTTCATGTGGTATGTTTGACTGGAGTTGAATTGCATTTTAGAAACTTTGCATGGATGTGCACCCTAAAACAAAGTTGTAGTAATTGAGGAGTATAACAACTTTTATTTTTGGGTCATAGGCTAATTCAGCTCGTAACATGCTTGAATTTGGATCACAAAAATCATTATAATGCTATTTTTCAAACTTAGAAAATTTTCTAAGTCATGAATGAGTTTATAGTCTGACGTAGCTGACTTTGTGTTGATGTAACTCTTAATCCTTTACGAATTAGCTGATACTTTCTAAAGAAAAATTTTAGCTCTATCATAGCCATACAACTTTTATTCTAGGGGATTTTGCTAACTTGCCATAGATTTAGAGTTTGGAAGGAGAGAAAACGCGCTGTCAGTAGAACATCGCCGTGCCTGATGTCGTCGTGTTCAGGCCGTCATGGCTGACTGGCATCAGGCCGCTCGCGCCAAGTGGAGGCCATATGCTGAAGTTGCCCCCACTCGTCAAGCTGTCGTGGACACGACGATGCCATGCACCCACTACTTCATCTACTGCCTTCGCCCACGCCCATTCGCTTTGTCTGAGCACGCGAGAGCAAAGTGCCGTGCCGCGCCATTGCTGCAGAGAAAGCCGCCGCCGCGTAGCTCCTCCATTGGCCAGCCATCATGCAATTGCTCATGCTCGTAGATGCACCGTGCTTCGCTCTACTTCCTAGACCCATTCGTAGTCCTGTTCATGACTAAGTGAGGGCCTATCAGCCATTCCCATAACCGCCGCCATGACTGGCACCTCACCAGACCGCGAGCTCGCCATGGCCTAAGCTCACCACTGTTCCTTCGTGCTTCCCTTCCTTTGCATTGTATTCCCCATGTCTCATAGATTCTTTTACCCTACCTCGCCTAACCACTAACCCTCTGACATCGCCGACGTGTGAGCCTTGACAGAGTGAGCTCTGCCACCGCGCGGGCATGCCCGTGGCCAAGCTTCCCGAGCTCACTAACTAACCCTAGAGTAGCATGAATACATTCGCCTAAGCACCGTGCTACCGTAGCACCTCTCGCCAGGACCTGCTATGGCCGAAGACGACCGGCGCACCACCGTGCAGTGCCGCTGTGCCGCCATGGCCGGTGATGAGCCAACTTCGGTGTGCCCGAGCCCTAACCACCTACCTCTATCGACGCGGGAGAGAGAGGGGATCATCATGGTGGGGTTGGATTCACCGGAGGATTCGCTGTCGATGAGCAACCGCCGGTCGACCGCCGTCCCCTATCTCTGTGTGGCTAACCAGTGGGGTCCCCTGACGTGTGGGTCCCTCGTGTGAGTGACTGCCGTATTAGGTTTTGTTATTTCTTTTCCAAATTTTTGTGCTAACTTTGGAAAATGATATCTAGGGCTCGGAGTATCCTATTTAAGTGAACCAAATTTTGTTGGGTTCCTCATGAAGTGTAGTATTTGATAAAAATATGAAATACACTATTTCATGTATTTTTCTAGGAGAATAAAATAGGGTTTGATAAATGCTTTTAAATGGTTTCAATCTTGTAAAATCTATAACTTGAGCTAGGAAAGTGCTAAAAATGTAATTCTAATTTTGTTCGTCTTGTATTGTCATGTACTACCTAGGAAAAATATTTGTTGCACTGTGATGTTGATGGAAATAGGAGTTTGCTATTTATCATAAATGAATGCTAGCTTCTTGTGCTATTTTTCATGGTAAAAATATGTATCCTTTGAGCATGAAACTTTTTGTACAGTGTTCTTGTGCTGTGATGAAGCTAATAAAAATATGAATACTGTTGTTTGATAGCTTTTAATAGGATTTCCTATTTATGCTATTTTAAGCCCTGCTGGCTTGTCATTTTTGTGTAGTTTGTTATGCTTGTTCAAATGGTGTGAAATTTATACAGTAGCCTATTGGGAACATGTATAAGCTACTATAATATTTGTAGAATTTTCTGTACACTTTGGCTATGTGTTTATTATTTAACCTAATTATCTAAATAAATTAATAAAGGCATGAAAAGTATTTATTTAGGAATGTCCACTATGTTTTCTAGTGTTCATTTGATGTATGTTAACTGTTGGTCACATTGGTAGTGCTCAAAGTACCATTCTTGTATATAGTGAAATATTATTTTCACTATAATTCACTTATAGTGAATTTCTGGATAGATTTTTAGAGTTAAGCAAATTACATGGTGAAGATGATGTTTGCTATGAATCTTATCTATAACAAAGTTGTATCTAACTCACGTAACTAGCTTGTATTAAATTTTCATGGCATTTGGCCAAATAGTTTGTGAGTTATGACTGTTCAAAGTTGGTCTTCAGAAATTGCAGTTCTCTGAATTTCTGGACCAGATTTGATAAATGTGACTGTTTGACCTTGTTAACTTGGGAATCATGCTGATATGTTTAAATATCAATTGTATACAATTTCATAAGTTTTATAGATTGTCTTGTTGCATGTCTTTTGGATTAGTACAACTCCAGTTATGAGTTAAACTAACAGCTACTGTTTGCAGCCTTGAATCTATGAATGTAGTGAAGGACTTGATTGCTTTATTTGAGTTGATGTGATGATTTAGAGGCTTAGGCTAATTAAGATAAATTGTTAGTTGCAGGTGCTAGACCTCTTACTAAAGATGAATAACTTTATCTTAGGTTGTTAGAGATTGGTGAGTGTGTAGTTCTTGCTTTCATGAAGAGATATGCATCTACTCAATAAAATAAACATTAATCTTGAATCATCATGTCATTCATGTGTCCATCTTGACATGGTTGTACATTTCATCATCACCTTCCATCTCTTGTGCATGCATGACTCTTATGCTATGCATATGCATGCAATAGTTGTTCTGGAGGGAGTCACGCTTCTGGAATTCAAGCAAGGACTTCCGGAGGAGCAGCAGCAAGCTCAGGAGCAGGAGGTGCAGGCCCCAGAAGATGGAGCCAACGAAGAAGAAGTCCTTGAGTGTCCCAATCACCAACCTTCCTCTTTTCTAAAAGGCAAGCCCCGGAGCATTCTACATCTCATATGTTTTGAAAATGTTACTTTGAGTATCTTATATGTTTGATGCATTAAGTGATAGGAATTGGATGCAAACACTCGTTGCATATCTATCTATTCCTTGTCTAGTAAACGTACCCTGAATCCTATTTAGGTCCAAGAGAGAATCAAAGCTTAGCCATGCTTAGACCAGTAAAGTTAGGTGATTTCCTATCACCTGCAAGATAGGATGATGTCTGGTCATGGTTGGCTATATTTGCTATCGTAGAAATAACCATGTGTTAATAATGAATGGAGACCGGGCGGGATATCGATAGTGAAACAACAAGGCAAGGAGGTCTTGGGTGTGGATCTATCCCCGTCTGTGTCGGTTTAAGGACCGATTCGCTGTACGTCCTCATGTCATGTTGAACGCATGCCTATCACTTAGTTGGCCGGATAACTCGTTCCGACCATGAAACCAAGTAGCTCAACTCAGGCCGGAAGCCGAGAAGTGAAAGTGCGCACTCTGGTGGTAGTAACGATGTGCGGGGAGCCATTGGCGTAAGTCCAAAGGGAGATTGATCACCTAGCAGAGTGGACTCCCTGAGAGTGCGACGCTGCGTGGACCCATGAATTTGTTCCTAAGTTGTACCAAAGGTGACCCGAGGCAACCACTGATCAGGTTGATTGGGTTTGTGTTAGGAATAATTCCCCAGCTGGGTAGGAATCGATTCGAATCGCCGTCTCTCCTGGATAGTGAGAACTTGACTAATGATGATTAAAATGATGATGATGTTACAACATTATACCAGATATGGTTACTAATGTTTGGAGTTTAATCAACTGCTTGCTCCAGTATAGGTGCTAATCTAGATGATAGGTTAATATTGATAACTTGCTGCTTAACTAATGATTTAAATTATGCTCTTGTATCATTAAAGCTTTTAAGCAAAATGGTTGTCAAGCGAGATCCACTGATAAAGCCTTGCATACAAGGTGTCATTTATTTTTGATTTACGATGGGTAAGTCTAGCTGAGTACATTCTCGTACTCAGGGTTTATTCCCTCTTGTTGCAGATGACATGCTTTATAATGGCTACTGCAAGTATTGTCTCCACCCTGTGGGGGATGAAGACTAGATCATGTGCATGATCTTCTATGTTATCTTATCATGATGCTTTTGTTGGATATGACTATGGAACTGGCTTGTATTTGAACTAAGTGTGTGTGATGGTCTCAAACTACTTTGCTTCTGCTATTTGTGAACTCGTGTTGTAATAACTATGTGAACTCCGATGTATGAGGTACTTGTGAACTACTTGTGAAATGGATGTAGCATGTGGCTTGTTATGTTGAATCACTACGATCTTGGTTGTATGCAAGTTTGTTTGAAATCCTTCGTGGTTTCAGTTGACTACCGGGTTTATATGGGTTCAAGTTTGACGGTTTGATCACTCTGGTGATTGCTTTCATACTTGTGCTCTTATAAATTGGTCGGTTCTGTTACACAACTTCCCTAGACACTGGGCCCTGGTATAGGGACAACCAATTTATTGAACTATATATACACTCTCCTATGGTCCTACCACACCTTCCTCCCATCCATTCCCCACTCTGCTCCATTGCTCTGCTTCACCCTGCTAGCATCGGATGAAAGGCAGCCTCTCGCATGCTCACTGCTCCTTCACCTCCAACCTCACCGACGCACAAATCTTCAGCGTGTCGTCCCTGCTTCTCTACTCCATCCGGATCTAAGGTAACTACACTGGATCTGCTCCTTCACTAGATTCTATATTCCTTTGTATTGCTCTCTCATGCTCTCTGCTCCTTCACCTCCAACCTAGCTACAGTGATTTGTTGGATCTACAGATGAAAATGCATCTTCTTGTTCTGGAGTTTGTGGCCTTGTATATCTATGGAGTGCAACTTGTGAGCATTATTGTCCTCAGTATTGGTTCACCAAATCAGTGCTTTGTGAACAAATTCCATGAGCTAAATGAAAGTGTACCAATGGATGTGGACAGGGTTGTAGTGGTCAAGGCTCTGGACGACATGGAGATTGACAACGATCCCGTGGAGATCAACAATGATCTGTAGGATCTTATGGAGATTCACAATGATCCCATGGAGGTCGACTACGATTTGTATGGAGAATGATTAACTATGCAACCAATGATGTACCTATGAAGGTCTTTTAACTTTTACATAGTGTCAGCCTAATCTGTATTTGCATTTTAGCTTTTGGCTTGCTTGTTAGCTTGGTAGTGTCCACCTACTTTTTCGGCATGAATGTATGGAACTCAAGTTGGATTCCTTTCAATTTGAGAGTACTAGCATTGTGCTTTTCCTTATGTTTTCAATGTGCATGTTTTGGCTTTCTTTCAATGTAAATCTGTGTGCATTATTATTCACCATCGAACTTAAGTTGGCTTCCTTTCAATCTGAGTACTAGAATTGTGTTTTTCTTAGTTTTCTAAGTGCGTAGTTTTGCTTTGTTTCAATGCCAAACTATTCATCACCGTATCATACGAAGGTCTCCGAGTTGTAATAGGACCTAGCTGCTAGTGATGGTACTGTGCATTCCCCGCCGCTTAGTTGCAAAATTTCCAATCCGCGTTTGAACCCTCCCACGTGGAACTGATGAAAGTTCAATTCCCTCATGTCATAAAAGTTATGCAGAGAGCAAGCAAACCCTACTCCAACATCCCCTCTACCCCCCACCACCCCTCCCACCGCCCTCCCTCCCCACTCACACATAGCTTTTCTTTTCCTCATTCCTATTGTTCGTCATCGCCGCTCCTACTCATCAACACTGCCCAACTCTTGCTCCACCCCGGTGCACATCATCGGATTGCCCGCACAGATCTACCAGCAAATGAGCTGCTGCTGTCACCGGTGTTGCCACTCATGCTCACCACCGCTAGATCCAAAGGCAAGTGTAATAAGGCCTTACTTGCATTGCCGTCCCTTCTCCTCGAAACTCATCTCCTTACTAATGTTTATTGATGAAATTCCATAGCAGGGCAGCCTCATCTCTTTGGCTGGTGGTGTCCCTCCAGATGAAGGAGGCCCCGAACATGAGGAACACAGTGGACAGCCTCTCAGACGATGTGCTTGCCAACATCTTTCTCTACCTCCCCGCTCGGTCCTTGTGCTGCTGCAAGTGTGTCTATCGCTCCTGGAAGTGCGTCATCTCCAACTCATATCACCATAAGAAGCTTTCATAGACTATCGTCGGCTTCTTCTATGGTAGCTGGTGGAAGGGCAATCACCACTTCACCAGCTTCACTGGTGAACGACCCTCCTTGTCCTTCTTGCCTTTCCCCCTTCAAAAAGTCCTAGTCTTAGATTGTTGCAGCGACCTCGTCCTTTGCTGGTGTGCTGGGCCTGATGGATTATGACGCTATGTTGTCTACAATCCGATGACCCACAAATGGCATGTATTGCCGTGTAACATCTATTCTGTTGGTCAGGCTCGCTTAGGTTTCAACCCAATGTCATCGCACTTCCATGTGATTGAATTTGTTGAGGTGGAGGGTCCATGCGTAGGTGTGGAGATCTACTCATCTAAAACTATAGCATGGATCTTTAAGGAATCTGAATGGGGCGAGGGTAGTGCTCTATGTTCAAAATCGAGAAGTGTTTTTCTTAATGGTTTTATGCACATGCTTTAGTACTCTACGGTAGTTGTTGTTGATATCAAGGAAAATACATGGAGGACAATTCATAAACCAAGTGGTGCTAAAATGTCCATCCATCAAGCTCAGGGTCACATGTGTGTGTGGTGTGCTGATTTTCACAATATGTCTTGGCTTTTAGTGTGGATACTTGAAGACTATGGTACTGATAACTAGATATTGAAGCGTGTTGTAGACATGGAGGAACTGTTTGGACACATGAATATTAAAGTTGGTTCTGAGCTTTGTGATGAAGAGTACAGAGTGATTATAGTTCACCCAAAATAGAATTTCATTTTCCTTGTTGGGAAGGATAGAACACTGATTTCATATGACATGGACCACAAAAAGGTTCATGTCATCCATGCCCATGTCATCCGCTTTTGTAGATCAAGAGGGTGTTTCCATATGAACAAGCCATACTGTCTTCCTTATGTTCCCTTGTTTGTGGAGTCATTAGTAGAGCAGTAAAGGTGCATTTGCTGTATTTTGTCGTCACAACAGTCTTTGTTCAGATAGGGAGTTGTTTTTATTCTATGTATGTATAGGCCAATTTTGGCTTCTTAACTAAAGGAATGGTATGTTCAATTTTATTAATTTTGCTGCTTTGTTCAGGTTGTGGATCAGAGATGAAGAAGAGGGGTTCCATGGTGCATTGGCTACCAATTCGTATGATGCACTACTTATATTCATTTGTGCGTAGCAAGTAGGAGTGCCACATGGGAGACACACAACTATGTCATTTTGTTATGTAAGTCTGTAGAGAGCAGTACCTTTAGTTTGCAATCTATGTACCGCTTGTGTTAGGACATCAGTTGAGAAAGATATTATGGTAAGCATCCATTGATATTGTAAGAACATGGTTTATGGATGCAATGATTATATCTTTATCCTTTGTGTTTAGTAAGTAATTAAGGGTTGTTTATTGTTTTGTTATCACCACCACCATTGGTGGTGGAAACCTCCAACACCGTCGCTATATGTATTATGTAGCAAGGATCAAAAGTGTATCACCGTCGAATCATTTAGTAACCTGACACCGACTAAATGATCATCAAGGCGTATCCTAGTGCAAGGCGACGGTGACCATGACCTTTGTACTGGTGGTTCATACGGTGAAGCGACGGTATTGTTAACCTCTACACACACGTCTCGACTGTCGAAGTGAGAGCGAAGCAGCACCATAGACAGTCGAGTTGAAGTATAAGGTGACAGTGCTGGTGACCACTACACAAGCGGTTGATGTGCCCACACGATGGTGATGATAGCCTCCACACATCCAGATCGTTTGCCAATGCAGCGGTGTTAGTGTACAACCACAGACGGGTCATGCTCTAATGCAATATAAGTAAGGACCTTATCACAGACGGATGATAAGACAATACGGCAGTGCAATCTACCCCAAGTTGGTCTCAGATGATGATGGTAATGGCTATGACTATCACTATCGATAGCTTACTGTCGAGGCCAAAATTAGACTACGATGGGGGTTATGACGTGGCTCTGAAAGGTCCAAGTGTAGTAGTGGAAGGCTACAATGGTAATTCCATGCGCTTACAGAATCTTTCTATTTGTGTTAAGAAATACCAACAATGGGTTTAGCATGTTGGATCAGGAGTTGATTCAATGTAATGCCCTGCAAAAACTTATATGCAAACCAACACTATCTCTTGAGTTGAACATGTTAGTATTAGAAATCCATCGTCAGCCTTAGCCATATGGGGCTTATAGCTTTCACGTTGACATAAGCAATTGTAAGACATAGTAGCTTAGATAGATACTTCTTCCCTTACTTTGGTTTAGCTAAAACTTCCTAGAGGTTTTCAACATTTTGAAAAGAAATCATGCCTAAATTCCTCAGATGGTACACTCAAGTCTCTCATTGGTGTTTGAAACCTCACCAAGGCCGGAGATCTTAGCCTTAACATCCTATCCTAAAGGCTTATGTGGAGCTTGGGTAGGAAATAAAAGCATAGCTTACTTGAAATGAATATATTGCTAAGTCAAACACTTGGATCACAAGGAGCAATAAGTCATACAAATTTGATCAAGATGTGCATGTGTGTGGTATGTATGGTGGAAGTGGTACTCTTTTTGAGAAGTTACCCTTCCTCTAGCTTCTTTTTGAGAGAGCATGACTACTTCTTTTTTTGAACACTAGAGCTTTTCTTGCTCTTCTTTATCACTTTCTCTCTCTCTCTTTTCATAGCCCATGCCTCTCTTTTGATGAAAGGTAGCTAGAGGGGTAACTATAATTCTCATAGAGCAAGGGTGAACGACATATGGAAAAGCATATGGTTGCGCACTCCTCATGTAGGAGTAGCATGAATATGTGGAGTGTACGTGATCTTGATCAACAAGCATGACAAATTTCTCTACTCAGATTAACAAAGCTTGAAAAAGCTCAAAACAAACAAGCAGTTTTTATGGTGGCTTTATCATATCAGGATGAACATGTATTTTGACTCTGGTAGGAATTTTTCACCATTGAGGAACTTCTAGCAAGAAAGTTTGATCATTTTGCAAAACAAAACTCTAGGTTGTCTCAACCATTCCTCAGATAGGTTAAAAGGTTTACTGTAATCCTTGCCATGACATATCTCATAAGAACTTATACTTGGTTATAGCATTTGCAACCCACATAACCATTCAACTTACATGAACTCTAAATTAACATGCTCAAAACTTATGAAGTATCAGGTTGTATAACAAGCTTTTTGCAAAGTATCATAGAGCAACTATTCGTCATTTCCAAATGAACTTAACATCATCTTTTTAGAGTAGAGTTTATTTTAATGCAAATTTCATAGTATCCATTTATCTATCTCTACATTTATGATTATTGCTATTGTAAGATGAAGACTAATGTAGAGAGAGTTTAGGATTTCATACTTGAGCGGGGAGGCTCTCCTCCAAGCTTGCCTTTTGCGGAGGTTGGACCCACCTTTCTAGGTGGCTCTACTAGAATGATGCATAACTATTTAAATTTATTTATTTATTATTATTATTATTATTTTATTTATTTATTTAAATACAAACTCTATCCTATCATTTATTCAATGTTGCTAAAACTAAATTTATTTATTCACATATAGATAAAGATTTTTTTAAATGCTAACTAGTGCTACTTTTATTGAAAACTAAACATGAAATGCAATGTAATCTTTTATTAAGAGACTAAATATGAAATGCAACTACTAAAATGCAATAAATATGCAATAATTAAAAGACTTACCTTTTGATGACCTCAAGGTGTTTCTTCCTTGAGTGGGGGTGCTTCATCTTGTTCCACCTTAGAGGCCTTTTTAGGATCAGGCGATGATGATGATGTTGAGGAAGGATCTTTCTTCTAGTGCCATCTCCTTTTGTTCTTGTTCTTCTTCTTGATAGGCTTCTCCAGTTCTTCAATTAGCTTTGGCTTCTTCTCCTTGATTCTCTTTTTTGGGTGGTTCTTCTTTACCTGTTTCTCATAAAAAAGGTGTTGCCTAGAGGCAAAAGCAAATATTTCTTTCCTTCTGGCAAATTGGAATTGGATTTGCCTGGAAGCCACATATATACAAGCATTAGCAATGTTAAGGAAAGGATGGCCAAGGATAAGGGGTGTATCCTTATAGTTGCCCATGTCTAAGATCATGAAATCTACAGGGACATAAGCATCTCTCACTTTCAATAAAATGTCAGTGGCTACTCCTAGATAATGGGTAGACTGGTTGGCTAGCTGTAGGTAAACTGAGGTTGGAGCTAAGGTTCTGTAAAACAAGTTGTCATTAGTTTTCTTAGACATTATGGTAACACTAGATCAAAGATCACAAAGTGCATTGTGGAAAGTATGAGGTCTAATGGAACATGTAATGACAAGGTTTCCAGGATCACCTTTCTTAATGGTAAAAAGGGAATCTACTAAGTAGGTGAAAGGTCCTAAATGGCTAGAGGGGGTGAATAGCCTATAAAAATTCTCTACAAAATCACTAGAGCAAAGGGTTAGTAATCTAAATGGCGAAATGTAATTTTACTCTAGCTCTACAAGGGTTGCAAGTGTGGCAGAACCTCCTAAGAAATCAGGCCCACGTGCACCTTTTGTTGTCTCAACAGACCTTTGATAGCGTACACAAGTTCCCAACAACTTAACAGGTCTGTCGGGTGTCCTCGGGAAACCCGAATCATCCACGAGTCTTTTCCAAACAGGATCCCAATCACAGACATTGCAGATTACAACAGTTATCAATATACATACCAGAGATTATAAAGCGGAAGACTTAAGTTTTAATATTACAAACCAGTTGTTTCAAACTTACAAAACCATAAGTGTCATACAACCATAGTAGCAGGATAATATTACATTAACATTATTTATTTCACATAAACTAGTGCCTTGTCCAAAGGCCATTCATCATTCCTCATCGTCATCGACTTCAAACACTGACATGCAGTAGGGACCAAATCAAGCCTGCGCATGCGACTCACCTGCAACAAGGGTTAACAAACCCTGAGTACAAGAGTACTCAACAAGACTGACTCGACGAAAAAAACGAAGGTCTAAGGGATGCAGGTATTGGGTTAAGGTAAGGATGTAGCAAGATTCAAAAGTTCTTTGCCAAAAGCTTACTATTCTTGATCCTATTTTCAAGTTTTACCCTAAGTACTTTAGTTCATTATCTCAAACTAAGTGTTCATATCCCATATTCCAATCCTTCTCATTCCATTCCTTTTTCTCATGTTTTAGTAATTCACCAGTCCTGCATTGCTTCTGTAATGAATCGAGTCTCCATATCCGCAGAGCACTGGCAATTCGAATTGATTCAAGTCCTAGCTAGGGATTCCTTATCACACGACATATGTAGAACTTAATCTTGCATATATCAACCTTGCTACCGGATCCTCCCATACTAAGCCGTCTCCATGCCACCCGAGAGCACAGCACACCTCCAATCCGGCCACATTCCAGCCACGAGGGTACACGCTACTCCCGCCATCTCTCCACTCCCAGTGCGTGGGCATTCATCTTAGTATCGGATTAGCCGAAGTAGGCTTACCGGAGTATGTGACCAGTACTACAAAGTGTCTCGTTCAGAAGATCCACAATGAGTGGCCTTTAAGCGACATAGTTGGCAACATTACCCAACATTCAAGATAAGTCACCTGACTAGTCTCTAGTTCATTCTATCTTCTTTCTTTCTTTGGCCAGTATGCCATCTTTGATTGTATCGAAACTTTTACTTTGAAAGCCTACCATAAAGCATACTAAGCATTCTACGCCTTTGTAAATGGAATCATCTTCAAGAATGGTAAATAATTAACAAGGTAGGCAATGCATCAAGTAGGTAACATTTGAATTAATCAACTTAATGCAATAAGTAACATAGGTGATAAAATTTTCAAAGTAAACAAGGTAATGGTTTAATGCATAAACCGGGGCTTGCCTTCGTTGACGATCTCAGGTTCCGGATCAGTACCACAAATATCGAATCCTGAGACAATCGGGGATTCTTCCACAACTTGCTCAACTAGAATTGGTTCACTCTCAGATTCTACATGAAATAATAACATATGCTTCAACATGATGATAATGTAAACATGATGCTTCCATGGTGCATGAAATATAATAACACCTTGAATACAACTTTCTTTCACGGTATAGTTGTAAGCCAACAAAACCAACTTGCCATTCTACCATCAAGAACCACACAAGTGACTTGACCAAATTGATCTTGAAACCCTACTAGTCACAAAACATGACCAAATCAAGATCAAATCCTAACCCAACACTTAGGGTTTGCTTTTATTCATTTTTGAATTAATTGGGAATTAAGCTCAAAATGAACTTGTCCCAAATGACCTCAAAATTTTATGTAAGATTCCTCATGACAAATTAGTGTACCAAAATAAATTTCATAATTTTTGGAGTTATACAGTGGCCTACAAAAATTATGGAAATTGCATTTATCAATTAATTGACTAAATTTTTGAACATTAAAAATTTATTCAAATTCCAATTTTCATATTTTTCCTAAATAATATTCATCATAGAGAGGTCACACAAAAAATTTCATAATTTTTGGAGCTCTAAACAAATCTACACAAAAATAACAAAAACAGACACTATTCATCCATTTCTAAAAATAGAAAAATTCCATTTGAACTACACAGTCGCTGACATACGGGACCCACTTGTCATCCCTACCCTTCGGCTTTGACCACGACGACGACGGCGCTGACCGACGGTAACTCGCCGACGGTGAGTCTAACGGCGAAGGCAAAGGCATCGCGGTGATCACTACAACAAGGCGCAATGATTGGTGGCACAACCGAGACCCTACGCGGCCAGAATCGAGCACTACACCGGCCATGGCGGATGCGGTGGCATGGCAGCGCTATGCCAGCAAAACAAGGTCGGTAGAGATCAAACAAAAGGCTTAGAAATGATCAGCAGCTCACCCCGAACGTGTTGAAGCAAAGAACGAGACTGGAGAAGCTACGGTAACGCGGGTCGACGGTGACAGCGGTCACGGCGGAGCAGACTTCGTCAGCGATGGAGTTCCGGCGACTGCAGTGGGCAAAACGACCAAGCAAGAACGGATTAAGCACCACAGCATCGAGATGAAGCTGTAGAGACAACAAGCAAGGACAACGGCTCACCGGATGACGCTAGCCGCGGTGAAACGGAGCTTCGGGTGAGGTCGCCGGCCGCGAGGAAGAAGGGTCGCTAGCGGCTGTTCTCAGTGGACTCAGACAACCATAGTTGGTGGGATGGGTTCGCAAAGAGGAGACGGAGCTGGAACACTGCTTTGCCGAGACTGGCTTGCGCTAAGGAGTCGAGGGAAGCTCGACGGAGTTGAGACGGCGGCGTCGGGAAACAGAGGAGAGAAAGGAAAGCAGGCGACGGCGTCGGAGCTTTATAGCGTGGCCAAGAGAGCGAGGGAATGACACGCAGCGACCATCCCGTGCCAGCGTGAAGCCGAGGGCGGCCACGGGCGCGTCTGGAAGACCGGAGAAAGGACGCCGACGGTGGGGCAGTGGTCGTGCTACTGTTCAAAAGAATTACAGAATTGCCACTGAGTTTATTTTGCAAATTACTCATAATTTTTCTAAAGAAGTTGAAAATCTCCAAAAATGAAAGTTGCTCAACTTTTCAAACTCTACAACTTTGCTTCAATGAACATTTTCAAATTTTGCCTCCATTTTGAAATTTGAATTTGGGGTGCATTTGAGCATTTGAATCATTTCAAAATAAAGTTGCATGTGTCCTGAGTTTTAAAACTTAGGATTAAGTAATGGAAAAGGAAATGTGTCAAGCTAACACATCATAACTTTATTCAAAAGGCTAGTGAGGGGTTTTCCATTCTTTTGATGAAAGAAACAAGTTATAATATAGACAAGGTATTGCAACTAGATAGAAGCAAAGAAGTCAGGAAAGTTTTCTTCTAAGTAATCCTCGGACTCCCAAGTAGCTTCTTCTTCATTGTGTTGGTTCCATTGTACTTTGTAGAACTTGATTGTACGTCTTCGAGTGACTTGATCTTTCTGATCTAAGACTCTAATGGGGTACTCGGCATAAGTCAAGTCAGGTTCTAGTTCTACATCACCAAAGTCGATCACTTGGTCAGGTACTTGAAGACACTTCAACTGTGATACATGGAAGATATCATGCACAACTGACATGTGATCTGGTAGCTTGACGCGATAGGCGACTGGTCCACATCGTTGTTGGATTTGAAAAGGACCGACATAACAGGGCACCAACTTTCCCCGAATCCCAAAATGATGAACTCCTTTCATCGGTGATACCTTGAGGTAGACATGATCTCCCACTATGAATTCTAGCGGTCGTCTCCTTTTATCAGCATAGCTTTTCTATCGGGATTGAGCTACCTTCATATTAGCTTGTATGAGTTTAACTTTCTGTTCAGCTTCCTTGACCACATCCGGTCCAAAGAACCAACGTTCTCCATAATTTTGAAATGATTCAAATGCTCAAATGCACCCCAAATTCAAATTTCAAAATGGAGGCAGAATTTGAAAATGTTCATTGAAGCAAAGTTGTAGAGTTTGAAAAGTTGAGCAACTTTCATTTTTGGAGATTTTTAACTTCTTTAGAAAAATTGTGAGTAATTTGCAAAATAAATTCAGTGGCAATTCTGTAATTCTTCTGAACAGTAGGACGACCACCGCCCCACCGTCGGCGTCCTTTCTCCGGTCTTCTAGACGCGCCTATGGCCGCCCTCGGCTTCGCGCTGGCACAGGATGGTCCCTGCGTGTCGTTCCCTCGCTCTCTTGGCCGCGCTATAAAGCTCCGACGCCGTCGTCTGCTTTCCTTTCTCTCCTCTATTTCCCGACGCCGTCATCTCAACTCCGTCGAGCTTCCCTCGACTCCTCAGCGCAAACCAGTCTCAGCAAAGCAGTGTTCCAGCTCTGTCTCCTCTTTGCGAACCCATCCCACCAACTATGGTTGTCTGAGTCCACCGAGAACAATCGCTAGCGACCCGTCTTCCTCACGGCCGACGACCTCACCCGAAGCTCCGTTTCACCGCGGCTAGCGTCATCCGGTGAGCCGTTGTCCTTGCTTGTTGTCTCTACAGCTTCATCTCGATGCTGTGGTGCTTAATCCATTCTTGCTTGGTCGTTTTGCCCACTGCAGTCGCCGGAACTCCATCGCTGACGAAGTCTGCTCCGCCGTGACCGCTGTCACCGTCGACCCGCGTTACCGTAGCTTCTCCAGTCTCGTTCTTTGCTTCAACACGTTCGGGGTGAGCTGCTGATCATTTCTAAGCCTTTTGTTTGATCTCTACCGACCTTGTTTCACCGGCATAGCGCTGCCGTGCCACCGCGTCTGCCATGGCCGGTGTAGTGCTCAATTCTAGCCGCGTAGGGTCTCGGTTGTGCCACCAATCATTGCGCCTTGTTGTAGTAATCACCGCGATGCCTTTGCCTTCGCCGTTAGACTCACCGTCGGCGAGTTACCGCCGGTCAGCGCCGTCGTCGTCGTGGTCAAAGCCGAAGGGTAGCGATGACAAGTGGGTCCCGTATGTCAGCGACTATGTAGTTCAAATGGAATTTTTCTATTTTCAGAAATGGATGAATAGTGTCTATTTTTGTTATTTTTGTGTAGATTTTTTTAGAGCTCCAAAAATTATGAAAATTTTTGTGTGACCTCTCTGTGATGAATATTATTTAGGAAAAATATGAAACTTGGAATTTGAATAAATTTTAATGTTCAAAAATTTAGTCAATTAATTGATAAATGCAATTTCCATAATTTTTGTAGGCCACTGTATAACTCCAAAAATTATGAAATTTATTTTGGTACACTAATTTGTCATGAGGAATCTTACATAAAATTTTGAGGTCATTTGGGACAAGTTCATTTTGAGCTTAATTCCCAATTAATTCAAAAATGAATAAAAGCAAACCCTAAGTGTTGGGTTAGGATTTGATCTTGATTTGGTCATGTTTTGTGACCAGTAGGGTTTCAAGATCAATTTGGTCAAGTCACTTGTGTGGTTCTTGATGGTAGAATGGCAAGTTGGTTTTGTTGGCTTGCAACTGTACCGCGAAAGAAAGTTGTATTCGAGGAGTTATTATATTTCATGCACCATGGAAGCATCATGTTTACATTATGATCATGTTGAAGCATATGTTATTATTTTGTGTAGAATCTGAGAGTGAACCGATTCTAGTTGAGCAAGTTGTGGAAGAATCCCCGGTTGTCTCGGGATTCGATATTTGTGGTACTGATACGGAACCTGAGATCGTCAACGAAGGCAAGCCCCGATTTATGCATTAAACCATTACCTGTTTACTTTGAAAAGTTTATCACCTATGTTACTTATTGCATTAAGTTGATTAATTCAAATGTTACCTACTTGATGCATTGCCTACCTTGTTAATTGTTTACCATTCTTGAACATGATTCCATTTACAAAGGCGTAGAATGCTTAGTATGCTTTATGGTAGGCTTTCAAAGTAAAAGTTTTGATACAATCAAAGATGGCATACTGGCCAAAGAAAGAAAGAAGATAGAATGAACTAGAGACTAGTCGGGTGACTTATCTTGAATGTTGGGTAATGTTGCCGACTATGTCGCTTAAAGGCCACTCATTATGGATCTTCTGAATGAGACACTTTGTAGTACTAGTCACATACTCCGGTAAGCCTACTTCGGCTAATCCGATACTAAGACGAATGCCCACGCACTGGGAGTGGAGAGATGGCGGGAGTAGCGTGTACTCTCGTGGCTGGAATGTGGCCGGATTGGAGGTGTGCTTCTCTGGTGGCGTGGAGATGGCTTAGTATGGGAGGATCCGGTAGCGGGGTTGATATATGCAAGATTAAGTTCTACATATGTCGTGTGATAAGGAATCCCCAGCTGGGACTTGAATCAATTCAAATTGCCTCGGTGCTCCGCGGATATGGAGACTCGATTCATTATAGAAGCAATGCAGGACTGGTGAATTACTAAAACATGAGAAAAGGGAATGGAATGAGAAGGATTGGAATATGGGATATGAACACTTAGTTTGAGATAATGAACTAAAGTACTTAGGGGTAAAACTTGAAAATAGGATCAAGAATAGTAAGCTTTTGGCAAAGAACTTTTGAATCTTGCTACATCCTTACCTTGACCCAATACCTGCATCCCTAAGACCTTCGTTTTTTTGTCGGGTCAGTCTTGTTGAGTACTCTTGTACTCAGGGTTTGTTAACCCTTATTGCAGGTGAGTCGCATGTGCAGGCTTGTTTTGGTCCCTACTACATGTCAGTGTTTGAAGTCGATGACGATGAGGAATGATGAATGGCCTTTGGACAAGGCACTAGTTTATGTGAAATAAATAATGTTAATGTAATATTATCCCGCTACTATGGTTGTATGACACTTATGGTTTTGTAAGTTTGAAACAACTAGTTTGTAATATTAAAACTTAAGTCTTCTGCTTTATAATCTCTAGTATGTATATTGAAAACTGTTGTAATCTGCAATGTCTCTGATTGGGATCCTGTTTCGAAAAGACTCATGGATGATTCAGGTTTCCCGAGGACACCCGACAAACCTGTTAAGTTGTTGGGAACTTGTGTACGCTATCAAAGGTCTGTTGAGATAACGATAGGTGCACGTGGGCCTGATTTCTTAGGAGATTCTGCCACAGCAAGCCACCTATACCATAGTTCTAGTTCTTTATGATCTCTAGGCGCACACCAAGGCTATGTCACTACTCTTACTCTAGTTGAGCCAGCTAACAACTAACAAGAGGCTAAACAAGCTACTCAACTATCTAGCAAGAGAGCTGTAACAGAACCGACCAATTATACGAGATTAAGTAAGAAAATCTTCCGCCGAAGCAGATAATTTAGCAAACTTAAGCCCGTATAACCCGGTAGTCCGTAAAACCACGAAGGATTTCAAACCAATTGACATACAAACCAAGATCATACAAGTTTAGCAGTCACCATCACATGTTACATAAAGTTCGTAGTAACAGTGGATACATCAGAGTTTAGAACATAAAGTTATTACAACCCAAGTTCAAACTAAAATAGCGAAAGCAAATAGTTTTAAAGTCACGCACACACTTTTAGTTCAGATACAGTGCCAGTAGGTAGTCATCTTCCACAAAAGCATCAGATGAGAGATACGGAGTGACCATTGCCCTTGGTCCTAGTTGTCACCTATCGCCGGGTACAGGTAGTTAATGCAATAGCCATAGTATATTTGACCATCTGCAACAACAATGGGAACAACGCCCTGAGTACGAGAAGGTACTCAGCTAGACTTACCCGTCTTAAACCAAAATAAAGCGACACCAAGGATTATGCAAGGCTTTCTTTAGTGGGCTAGCTGACTTGTTTGCGAAAAGCATAAGCTATCATGAAGACATTATTTTAAATACTTTGCATCATCTTTATTATAACCTATTCATCTAGGTAAGCACCTGTACTATAGCAATCACTTGATTAACCAATAACATCCAGTTACCAATTTAGCTTTAGCATGTCCATACAATCCAGATAACCATCATTGTTCCATAATAATTACTATGATGCCGTAGCTTGAGTCAAGTGCTCACTATCCAGGAGCGATGGCGATTCGAATCGATTCCTAACCAGCTGGTGATTTATTCCTCACACAAAGCACACTCACCGATCAAGTGAGCTATAGATCACCAATGAAACTTTCCAAGTAGCCATGGGATAACAGTCATGGACCGCACTACCTAGGGACCGCCCGACAGCCAGGGCACACCTTGGGCTTACTCTTCGCGTCCCCGTTATACCCCCTTCAGCACCAGTCTGCCAATCTGAGTTTATCCCGGCTCGAAAAGTGTCACTAGCTTCGCGGTTGAAAGGTACTTTATTTGGCTAGCTAAATGTGAGGCATGCATTCAACATGACAAGAGGGACGAGCAAGATCGGTCCTTAATCGACGCAGACGGAAAACTAACGGCACCCCAGAACCTTGTCTGGTTGCCTCCAACTTTTTCCATCCGGTCTCCAATTATTCATCACACATGGTTAATTCCAGGATATCATTCTTTCCATAGCTAATTTCTTCCAGTAACCACCTATAAAAGTAGGTGATCGGAAATCACCGATCGCTACCGGTCTAAGCAAGGCTAAGCAGTTATTCGAACCTGACCTAACAGGGGGAAAGGTAATAAGGTAGGCAAGGATAGTAATAAATGCATCAACGGTTTCAATCAACTCCTACAACTTAATGCAACAATATATAAACTCATATATATAGAAAGAATTGCTTTTATAAATTAGGAGACTTATAATGCTCCAGGGCTTGCCTCGTTCGAACAAACTAGGTTGATGATCCACGCACTCGGGCAAGTCCTCTCCTTGCTCCTCTTCCTCTGGCACCTCTTGTGCCTGGACTTCTTGTGGATCTGTCCTGATCTGCTCTTCCTGAACTGCTACTAGCAACTCCTCCTGCGATCCTGTATGATGCAGATGTATAAGTGCTAATGCATAGGTGCACCGGAGAGATGACAAGTAATTATCATGATGCATGAAATGTAGATGAACATGTTTAACTTTATTGGACATAGTAGTAGCAAAGCTCTTCTACAAGGTAGTCAACATCATCCAAGAACATGTACTACTATCTACTACGACAACCACTGTACTAACATGCCAAATCACCACAGCAAACTAAGATGCTTCAAAGATACACCAAAGCCAACATTATTTACTAAACTCGCATTAAAGAGGATTATTTTATTTTATTTTAAACTAGGGCTACAACAGCAACATATATTTCTGGTGCTTATAAAAATCTAATAAAATTACAGTAGCATAGTACTACTCAAAGTAGACTACCACAAAATTTTCATGGCATTTGGATAAGTAAAATATCCTACACAAAAATGACAAGGCATAAGTGCTTAAAAAGGCATAAATAGAAAACCTTAGTTAAAAGTGCCAAGCAACAGATTTCATATTTTCCCAACATCCTTAAGGTACTAGGATACTACCCACCGAGTTTCATGGTCATAGGCTTCCTAGATAATTTACAAAAATTCACACAAGTATCAATCAATGATAAAAGGAAAATCTATAACTCAAAAATCATACATGCAATGACTCTCAAATTTTAACTAGAGCTTTTACTAAGCAAGACTAGCATACCCACAAAATTTCATAATTTTTGGATCACAGAAACTCAATATATGATTTAAACAAGTTTGCATGCATTTAAAAACACATTTCAGTTTCCTATTTAATTCATCCAAAATTTCTACATCATGTGCTCATGTCATATTTTTATTAAATACTAGACTTCCCTGTGAGTCTAACAAAATTTGAATCACACCATTTGGATCTACACATTTGTAGTTACAAAATTCACAAAACAGCATAGAAATCTGTAAATTTGAACTATCCTATCACTACACTGTCACTGACGCGTGGGACCCGCGTGTCAGCCGGGCCCACTGGTCAGCGACACAGAACAGGGGAGACGGCACGCGACGGCGCGGCGATGGTCTAGCTCACCGACGGTGGCTCCTCCAGCGACACCGAAAGCACCGGCGTGATCTCCGTGATGAGGTGATACGATTGGTGCTACCGGCAAGACCTAAGACCTAGCGGAGGTGGCGCGTCGCCGGTGATGGCGGCACGGCAGAGCTCCAGCGCGAGATGCTGGCGACAGCAAGCCATGGCTGCCTCAACCGAGCTCGGCATGAGCTACAGGGGGTCACTATGGTGCTACCCAAACAAAGAGAGGAGGACGAGAAGGCCTCGGTGGTAGTTGGCCGCGTAGAGCTCCAACTCCGGCGAGACCCCGTCATGGCGGGCGATGGTGGAAACGGCCAATGTGCCCTTACCAAGGCTCAAACGGTTCAGCTAAGAGGTGGAGGATGTAGAGGAGGACACGGTGGAGCTATTGACGAGCTGGCAGTCATGTTTTTGCGGGGGTCGAGCGAGCTAGGCGACGGCGAAGCTGCTTGGCAATGGCGGAGCGGCGCTGCTCGCGGTGGAAGGCGAATGAAATGAAAAAGGGACTGTGAGCCGATCGGGCAGGCACGTGGGGGGGTCAAGCAATGGCCGGTAGTGCTAGGATGGCTGCGGCGCATGGCCTGCGCAGTCAGGCGGCCGGCGACGGGTGGCGCCACGCGGCGGTGGTTTTCTGAAATCGGTCGGCACTGTAGCGAGTCTGAAATTTCGATTCTGCGATCAATGAGCCGACTGACAGGCACTTTTCAACGCTACACAGTTCCTAAACCATGAAGAATTAGTGGAAGCAATGTACATGAAAGTTGTAGAGCTATGATAGGGCTACAACAATGCTTTAGAAATCACCAGCTAAAACTCAATGGATCACGAGTTATATCAAGCCAAAGTCAGCTCGATCAAACTGATATTGCATTTTAGACTTAGAAAATTTTTAGAGTTTTGAATACAGCCCCAAATCCTGACTTGTGAGACCTTTTTGAGCATGCTGCACACATTTTCATGAGTTGGTCATAAAATAACTTTTGTTCCTTATAAAATTTGCTACAACTTTGCTTTAGGTTGCTCAAGCATGCATAGACTCTAAGTTGTACTTTTTAAACAGTCAAACCAAAGAGCTCTAGAGGTCAACACTAGTCAAACCATGACTTGAAAACTTAATTAGGCAAAATGATCAACATGAACATTGTTCCTAATGACCTTCTAAGTATAGCTAAGTTGTTTAAAAATATATTTAGCCATACCACACATTGGTCACACAAGAATCAAGCAATGAATGTACTAAAACAATGAAAAACAATTGAAATGTTACTTTTGTTTCATAGTCATGTTTCACATGTTTCATGATCTTGTTGCATCGTACTAACTAGCTATGTTCCACTAAAGTGAGTTGCACATGTTGTACTTGGGTGCTGCACACTATTCATTTCATAAAAAAACAACACTCATGAAATATACAGCATGTTGCAATGTTTCGATAACATGTTTCATGTGATATAAGCTCATGAATGGATGAATGATGCTCATGTTCATGAAATGCAAGTGCAATTATACAAGCCTAACACCAGGGGTGTTACAGCCCTCCCCCCTTATAAGAATCTCGTCCCGAGATTTAGAGTTACGAACCATTTGTTATAAAAATCCTTATAAGCGTTTTGTAGATATTCTCCTGTTTCCCACATCGCATCACCATCATCGTGATGACTCCACTGTATCTTATAGGTTCTCACCACTTTATTCCGAGTGACTCAGTCCTTAGTGTCCAAAACTCGAACCGGTTGCTCATGGTATTCCAAGTCTGATTTGAGCTGAATGCTCTGAGGTTCTATTCTCTCTTCCGGAATACGCAAGCACTTCTTCAATTGTGATACATGGAAGACTGGGAAGATCGAACCCATCGCTTCTAGTAACTATAACTTATAAGCCACGGGACCCTTCTTCTCTATGATCTCGTACGGTCCTACAAATCTAGGAGCAAGTTTTCTCCTTACTCCAAACCTTTGTACTTTCTTCATTGGAGTAACCTTCAGATAAACGTAGTCACCTACCTCAAACTCAAGCGGTCTCCTTCTCTTATCGGCATAACTCTTCTGGCGTGACTGTGTCGCTTTCATGTTTTGTTGGATAATATGGACCTTTTTCTCAGCCTCGTCAACAAAATCAATTCCGTAAAACCTTCTCTCTCTAGGCTCAACCCAATTCAATGGTGTCCTACATTTCCTGCCATACAATGCTTCAAATGGAGCCATCTTGATACTTTCTTGGTAACTGTTGTTGTAAGCGAACTCTACCAAAGGTAACCATGATTCCCATGGACCCCTAGACGATAACACACAATCTCTAAGCATATCTTCTAGAACAGCATTAACTCGCTCTGTCTGCCCATCTGTCTGTGGGTGGTAAGTTGTACTCCGAATCAAGCTAGTACCCAAACCTTTATAAAGATGCTCCCAAAAATGAGCGGTAAATTGTGACCCATGGTCAGACACGATAGTCAGTATACCATGTAAGCGGACAATCTTTGCAATGTACTTCTCAGCATACTGAGGTGGTCGAAATGTTATTTTGACTGGTAAAAAGTGAGCTGATTTGGTAAGGCGATCTACAATTACCCAAATCGAATCATTCCCCTTTGGTGTGGTGGGAAAACCGGTGATAAAATCCATACTTATATCATCCCATTTCCAATCTGGTATTGACAAGGGTTGCAACATTCCTGCGGGTCTCATGTGAAGAGCTTTCACTCTACAACACATGTCGCAACGAGCAACATAAGCTGCAATCTCCTTCTTCATTTTCGTCCACCAATAACGAGGTCTCAATTCTTGGTACATTTTCCACTTCCAGGATGGATAGACAACTTAGAGTGATGAGCTTCATCCATCAATTTGTTCTTGAGCTCTCAATCTTTAGGTACAACCAGACGGTCCTTAAACCATAACACTCCTTGTTCATCCACTCTAAAGTGCTTAGTCGGTTCTTTCTTCATTTTCTCCTTGATATGGAATATTCCCTTATCTGTTTTTTGACCCTCAATGATCTTGCTCTCCAAGGTACAGCTAACCTGGATATTATGCAACACAGCAGGATGCAACAAATTGAACCCATCCTCAAACAATGTTTGCACAGCAAGAGAATGTGACTTCCTACTTAAGGCATCCACTACTACATTTGCCTTTCCCGGATGATAGTGCACATTCAGATTATAATCCTTTATCAGCTCTAACCGTCTTCTCTGTCACATATTCAACTCAGACTGAGTAAATATGTACTTGAGACTCTTATGATCTGTAAAGATATTGCACACATTCCCAAGGAAGTAGTGTCTCTAAATCTTTAGAGCATGCACAACAGCCGCAAGCTCTAAATTGTGCGTAGGATAGTTAACCTCATGCTTCCTCAACTGACGTGAGGCATAAGCAATAACTCTTCCATCTTGCATCAGGACACATCCTAAACCATTCTTTGATGCATCGCAAAACACATCAAACGTCTTCTCTATATCCGGTTGTGCCAGGACAGGAGCAGTGGTTAGCAATTTCCGCAAGGTGCAGAAAGCTGCCTCACACTCCTCTGTCCAAACAAACTTATGATTCTTTTGTAGCAAACTTGTCATCGGCTTGGCAATCTTTGAGAAGTCTGGGATAAAATGGCGATAGTGACCGGCTAATCCAAGAAAACTCCAAACCTCATGAACTGTGCTTGGTGCCTTCCAGTCCATAACCTCTTATACCTTACTAGGATCCACTGAGATTCCATTCTCAGATAACACATGACGAAGAAAAGGAATTGTCTTCAGCCAGAACTCACATTTACTAAACTTAGCATACAGCTGGTGATCTCTGAGCCTAGTCAAGACAATTCTTAGGTGCTCTGCATGATCCTATTCGTTCTCAGAGTATACTAGAATGTCATCAATGAACACAATCATGAACTGATCCAACTCCGGCATAAAGACCGAATTCATCAGATACATAAAGTATGTAGGAGCATTTGTCAAACCAAAGGACATGACAAGATACTCGTACAAACCATATCTGGTGGAGAACGCGGTTTTGGGTATATCTTGTGGTCTAATTTTGATCTGATGGTACCCTGATCTCAAATCTATCTTGGAGAACACCTTGGCTTTTGACAATTGATCAAACAAGATATCAATCCGAGGTAGAGGATACTTGTTTTTAATTGTCACCGCATTCAGTGGCCGATAGTCCACGCATATCTATAAGGAGTTATCCTTCTTCTTCTTCACGAACAGTGCAGGACATCCCCATTCCGATGAACTTGGCTGAATTAAACCCTTAGTCAACAGATCCTGGAGTTGTTTCTTCAACTCGGCTAATTCATTTGGAGGCATCCGATAAGGCCTTCTTGAGATCGGTGGTGTTCCCGGGATTAACTCAATGGCAAACTCAACATCTCGGTCCGGTGGAAGACCGGGTACCTCATCTGGAAACACGTCCGGAAACTCGCACACTACTGGAATGTTGGCTAGAAGAGTAGTTTGGACTGCACAAGTTGTACTGGCCAGCTCTATTCTTCAGGGTAAGGTTACTTGAAATGTACCTTCTCCAATAGGTTCCTTGAGAGAGATGCTTCTTCCTCCAACATCAATTACTACTCCCATCTTATTCATCCAGTTCATTCCTATGATCACATCCAGAACTAGCCCTGGCATAACTATCAAGTTAAGTTTATACTACCTGTTTGCTATACACAGGGTTACCCCCTAGATTATCTGATTAGTTAACAAATCAGCCCTAGCTGAACTGATCCGATAAGCACATTCCAATTCAACTATCTTTTGCTCATACTTTCTTGCAAATGCTTGACTTAGGAATGAATGAGATGATCTAGAATCAAACAAAACGACTGTAGGATGATTGTTGATAGAAAACATATCGGCTGTCACGGGCTCTCCCTCCGAGATGTCATCAATGGTGGTGTGGTGCACACGAGCTTGGTACTGATTCTGCTGCTTCTTGGGATATGGGCAAAACTTCGCAAAGTGCCCAGGTTGATTGCAGTTGAAACACGGTCCTCTTACTTGAGTAGCAGCTCTAGATGAACTGCCTTGTCCGGTCTTGGCTTGTGGCACCACCATCTTAAATGGCTTCTGATTCCTCTGAGGTTGCTGGGCATTCTGATTCCTCCATTGGGGTGGCCTGAACCTTGCACCAGGGGCAGGCGAACGATACGCAGAACGGTTTGCCATCGGGGCCCTTGGCTGGGATGGACCTGACTCAAAAGCCCTCTTGCGAGTCTTGGATGTATCATATACATTGTTGTTCTTTTCTTGCTTTAAGCAGTCACTAACAAAGTCATTGAAACCAGTTCTCGTGTTGGTACCCACGTGCTTCATCATCTTGGGATTCAGACCTCTCTTGAAACTAGCGATCTTTTTGGCATCGGTATTCACCATGTCAGAGGCATAGCGACTTAGATTATTGAATGCATGTAGATACTGGGTCACAGTCTTGGTGCCTTGGGTCGGTGTGAGAAATTCTCCAAACTTCATTTCTGTCAAACCAGGTGGAATGTAAACTCCACGAAAAGCCTCAGTGAATTCCCTCCAAGTAATGTGGGCATTAGGGGGAAAAGTGGTGTGGTGGTGCTTCCACCACATTCCTGCAGGGCCTTGTAGCTGATGAGCTACATACTTAGTTTTCAATACTTCTGTCATCCTTAGAACATGAAACTTATCTTCCATGGTGTTTATCCACTCTTCTACATCCAACAGCTCTGCAGCTTCTTTGAAAATTGGTGGTCTGGTGTCCATAAAGTCCTTAAAACTGCTATACTGATTCGCTTCATGTCCACCTGGGTTCAACCCATGGTGGGTGTTGTCAGCAATATGGCGCAATGCAGCTTCCATATTCTGCTGCATGCCCTCCATGTTGCGTTGACTTCCAAGGAACTGTGCGAAGAACTGTTCCACGGTGTATGGTGGAGGAGGAGGTGGTGGTGGTTCACGGTTCTCATTCCCAGCTGCACTATCACCTACCTCAGCAGCATCATACATGGTACGCCGAGTGTTTGGCATCTACATATTTCAGCAACAGTAATTATTAGGCGATGTTGTAGAGATCGCAAGTGAATGAAAAATTATGGCGTACTGAATTCACTAGAGAGAATAAATTCATACAATAAAACAGGGGCACAATAAGTCATTCCAATTAACACAACATCACTAATTAGATTACTTAAGCGCACACATCGCGTCCATTACAACCAAATTGCCAGCATACATACACTGGACTTTTATGCGTTCAGATATCGCATTACTAGCCAAGTTCCAAACACATGCCAAGTCTCATAAGTTCGAAACAAGCTCCATTAGGTTACATGCCGACAAAAGAAAGGTCATCGCGATAGGACCTAAACACTAGCGCAAGGCAACTAGCCTACTCCTCAGGGCCGTCGTCAGGGTCAGAGACGTCACCATCGCCCCTAGGTGAAACTATAGGCTCGTCCTCGTCGTCGATGTCCATGCCAGCGGTGTCTAGAGGAGCATATGGGCCAACCCCATTGTGGAGCGCGTGAAACTCCTCGTGTAGGATGATGTTGTACTTCTCTAGCTCATCGACCCTCTGCAGCAGAAGGTCTCTTTCGTTCTAGGCTTCATTCCTTTCCTGAACCAATTGTCCAATCATGCGGTCTGCATTGTTGTTGGCCTGAGTCAACGTATGCACCCGTTGCATAGCTCTATTACCTCTCTCTACCGCCTGGTCCCGCTGTAAGCTCATATCAGCCAACTGCTCCTGCAAACTAGCTATAGCACGTGCCTGCTTCTTCTTCTGCTTTCTTACCTTGAGCTTATCATCACCACGCAAGCCAGTCAAAGTCCAGTAGGTACACTCAAGACCCTGATACGCTCTGATAGCGACAAACATAGCACTCACAGCATGGTTGTCGCTAGCCTATCCCTCAGCTGGACCTCTGACCAAAGCACTTCCCTGAGGCTGAACCCAAATAGCATCACGAGGATCATCCCTAGGAAAGGTGCCAGCTAGAGCTGCTGCAAGCTCACTAGGAAATCTGCTCATGATGTCCCTGATGACGTGGAAAGCTGCTCCCTCTGCACCCTCAACAGGAGTGCGACCCTCAAACTCCAAGTGCCAACCATCCCACTCTGGAGCATCACCAAGAGTAGGAACGGTGATCTCTACCACTGCAAGTCCATCCTCTGCTAACTGACTCTCATTCCAAGAGTACACCGGCTCTTGACCCTCTGGGTACCCCACATCATGGAGCACTCTCCAAAGCAAGGTCGGCATGCCAAACTCGCTCAAGAAGGTGTCCATGGTGCGGTGCTCCCTCAGGGCCAACTGACGTCGAGGTGCTCTTCCTCCGGTGGACTTACGGGCAGTCTGCTTCGTGCGGGCCATCTGTAGCAAATTGTTGTTTTATTACCCACGTGAGAACAAGGTTAAGTTATCATTTTTTTATCAAAATGAGATAATCAACTTATAAGGAGAGGAACAATGCCATGAATGATATGTAACAACATGATGCATGCATGTTCCGTACGTTCTCACAAACTTAGGAAAAATAACAATTGCTAGCGGCATAGACGGTGGCATACAATGGTCTCATAAACGTAGCTAATACGTACTACACGATAGCACTGTTATGTACCTGCAAAAGATCCACTTCAGCCCAAACCCTGACATTATGAAAATTATGCATGAAAGCAATAAAGTAATCTACTCGTTCTACACGTATTCTCAGATACGTGTACAACGGTAGCAACTACCCGAACCATCGTCCTATCGACGGCATCATCACCATAGGACGGAATTCTCCACACATTGGATACCTTCATACAAACACGCGTATGGCATGTAAATAATCCGGCATCATATAAGCACTTCCCTAGATCGGTAGTGTATCTGATCATGCTCTCACAACTCTCACTTACCGAGGCGTAGAGGCAATGGATCCATACATTACCACTCAAGTGAATGGCACTCATACAATAGCATGCCGTATGAGCGACGAAATAGAAATATGATGCAAAGACCCCCAAGTCAATACTTAAATAAGCCACCTAGAGTCCTTAACTGGGCATAAAGGATATGACCACTGGCACACCATTAAGTTTTAAATTAGAGGTTGAAACACCTATATGCTACAAGTTCGTAATTAGTTTGGTAACACAAAACCCTTTGTTTTAAATAAACGCATGAACAGTAACCTGCTAAACCTGGCTCTGATGCTAGCTGTAACAGAACTGACCAATTATACGAGATTAAGTAAGAAAATCTTCCGCCGAAGCAGATAATTTAGCAAACTTAAGCCCGTATAACCCGCTAGTCCATGAAACCACGAAGGATTTCAAACCAATCGACATACAAACCAAGATCGTACAAGTTTAGTAGTCACCATCACATGTTACATAAAGTTCGCAATGACAGTGGATACATAAGAGTTTAGAACATAAAGTTATTACAACCCAAGTTCAAACTGAAATAGCGGAAGCAAATAGTTTTAAAGTCACGCACACACTTTTAGTTCAGATACAGTGCCAATAGGTAATCATCTTCCACAAAAGTATCAGATGAGAGATACGGAGTGACCATTGCCCTTGGTCCTAGTTGTCACCCATCGCCGGGTACAGGTAGTTAATGCAATAGCCGTAGTACATTTGACCATCTACAACAACAATGGGAACAACGCCCTGAGTACGAGAAGGTACTCAGCTAGACTTACCCGTCTTAAACCAAAATAAAGCGACACCAAGGATTATGTAAGGCTTTCTTTAGTGGGCTAGCTGACTTGTTTGCAAAAAGCATAAGCTATCATGAAGACATCATTTTAAATACTTTGCATCATCTTTATTATAACCTATTCTTCTAGGTAAGCACCTATACTATAGCAATCACTTGATTAACCAATAACATCCAGTTACCAATTTAGCTTTAGCATGTCCATACCATCCAGATAACCATCATTGTTCCATAATAATTACTATGATGCCGTAGCTCGAGTCAAGTGCTCACTATCCAAGAGCGATGGCGATTCGAATCGATTCCTAACTAGCTGGTGATTTATTCCTCACACAAACGACACTCACCGATCAACTGAGCTACAGATCACCAATGAGACTTTCCAAGTAGCCACGGGATAATAGTCATGGACCGCACTACCCAGGGACTGCCCGACAGCCAGGGCGCACCTTGGGCTTACTCTTCGCGTCCCCGTTATACCCCATTCAGCACCAGTCTACCAATCCGAGTTTATCCTGGCTCGAAAAGTGTCACTAGCTTCGTGGTCGAAAGGTACTTTATTCGGCCAGCTAAATGTGAGGCATGCGTTCAACATGACAAGAGGGACGAGCAACGATCGGTCCTTAATCGACGCAGACGGAAAACTAATGACACCCCAGAACCTTGTCTGGTTGCCTCCAACTTTTTCCGTCCGGTCTCCAATTATTCATCACACATGGTTAATTCCAGGATATCATTCTTTCCATAGCTAATTTCTTCCAGTAACCACCTATAAAAGTAGGTGACTGGAAATCACCGATCGCTACCGGTCTAAGCAAGGCTAAGCAGTTATTCGATCCTGACCTAACAGGGGGAAAGGTAATAAGGTAGGCAAGGATAGTAATAAATGCATCAACGGTTTCAACCAACTCCTACAACTTAATGCAATAATATATAAACTCATATATATAGAAAGAATTGCTTTTATAAATTAGGAGACTTATAATGCTCCGGGGCTTGCCTGGTTCGAACGAACTAGGTTGATGATCCACGCACTCGGGCAAGTCCTCTCCTTGCCCCTCTTCCTACACATTTGGATAAGTAGACTACCATAAAATTTTCATGGCATTTGGATAAGTAAAATATCCTACACAAAAATGACAAGGCATAAGTGCTTAAAAAGGCATAAATAGAAAACCTTAGTTAAAAGCATCAAGCAACAGATTTCATATTTTTCCTAACATCCTTAAGGTACTAGGATACTACCCACCAAGTTTCATAGTCATAGGCTTCCTTGATAATTTACAAAAATTCACACAAGTATCAATCAATGATAAAAGGAAAATCTATAACTCAAAAATCATACATGCAATGACTCTCAAATTTTAACCAGAGCTTTTAATAAGCAATACTAGCTTACCCACAAAATTTCATATTTTTTGGATCACAGAAACTCGAGATATGATTTAAACAAATTTGCATGCATTTAAAAACACATTTCAGTTTCCTATTTAATTCATCCAAAATTTCTACATCATGTGCTTATGTCATATTTTTCTTAAATACTAGACTTCCCTGTGAGTCTAACAAAATTTGAATCACACCATTTGGATCTACACATTTGTAGTTACAAAATTCACAAAACAGCATAGAAATCTGTAAATTTGAACTATCCTATCACTACACTGTCACTGACGCGTGGGACCCGCGTGTCAGCCGGGCCCGCTGGTCAACGACACAGAACATGGGAGACGGCACGCGACGGTGCGGCGATGGTCTAGCTCACCGACGGTGGCTCCTCCGGCGACACCGAAAGCACCGGCGTGATCTCCGTGATGAGGTGATACGATTGTGCTACCGGTGAGACCTAAGACCTAGCGGAGGTGGCGCGTCGCCGGTGATGGCGGCACGGCAGAGCTCCGGCGCGAGATGCCGGCGACAGCAAGCCATGGCTGCCTCAACCGAGCTCGGCATGAGCTACAGGGGGTCGCTACGGTGCTACCCAAACAAAGAGAGGAGGACGAGAAGGCCTTGGTGGTAGTTGGCCGCGTAGAGCTCCAACTCCGGCGAGACCCCGTCATGGCGGGCGGTGGTGGAAACGGCCAATGTGCCCTTACCAAGGCTCAAACGGCTCAGCTAAGAGGTGGAGGATGTAGCGGAGGACACGGTGGAGCTGTTGACGAGCTGGCAGTCATGTTTTTGTGGTGGTCGAGCGAGCTAGGCGACGGCAGAGCTGCTCGGCAATGGCGGAGCGGCGCTGCTCGTGGTGGAAGGCGAAGGAAATGAAAACGAACTGTGAGTCGGTCGGGCAGGCGCATGGGGGGGGGTTCAAGCAATGGCCGGCAGTGCCAGGATGGCCGCAGCACGTGGCCTGCGCGGTCAGGCGGCCGACGACGGGTGGTGCCACGCGGCAGTGGTTTTTTGAAATCGGTCGGCACTGTAGCGAGTCTGAAATTTCGATTCAGCGATCATTGAGCCGACTGACAGGCACTTTTCAACGCTACACAGTTCCTAAACCATGAAGAATTAGTGGAAGCAATGTACATGAAAGTTGTAGAGCTATGCTAGGGCTACAACAATGCTTCAGAAATCACCAGCTAAAACTCAATGGATCACGAGTTATATCAAGCCAAAGTCAGCTCGATCAAACTGACATTGCATTTTAGACTTAGAAAATTTTCAGAGTTTTGAATACAGCCCCAAATCCTGACTTGTGAGACCTTTTTGAGCATGCTGCGCACATTTTCATGAGTTGGTCATAAAATAACTTTTGTTCCTTATAAAATTTGCTACAACTTTGCTTTAGGTTCCTCAGGCATGCATAGACTCTAAGTTGTACTTTTTAAATAGTCAAACCAAAGAGCTCTAGAGGTCAACACTAGTCAAACCATGACTTGAAAACTTAATTAGGCAAAATGATCAACATGAACATTATTCCTAATGACCTTCTAAGTATAGCTAAGTTGTTTAAAAATATATTTAACCATACCACACATTGGTCACACAAGAATCAAGCACTGAATGTACTGAAACAATGAAAAACAATTGAAATGTTACTTTTGTTTCATAGTCATGTTTCACATGTTTCATGATCTTGTTGCATCGTACTAACTAGCTATGTTCCACTAAAGTGAGTTGCACATGTTGTACTTGGGTACTGCACACTATTCATTTCATAAAAAAAACAACACTCATGAAATATACAACATGTTGCAATGTTTCGATAACATGTTTCATGTGATATAAGCTCATGAATGGATGAATGATGCTCATGTTCATGAAATGCAAGTGCAATTATACAAGCCTAACACCAGGGGTGTTACAAGAGGTACTCTACTCAAACTACAACAAGTTTGAATCAAAGTAATACAAGAGTGAGTGAGATGATATACCAAACGTGGCAATAGACAATATGATCACCAAGTGAAAACTAAAGAGCCAATTAACACACAATTTATCCCGAGGTTCACTTGCTTGCTGGCAAGCTATGTCCTCGTTGTGACAACTAATTCACTTGGTAGTTTGCGAACTAATTGGCATCACGCTAAGCCCTTCACTAGGGCGCCACAGGAACCAACACAAGATGAGGGTGCTCAATGTCACGAGCAATCCACTAGAGGTGCTTTTGGCGCTTCGTCGAGGAATAGGGCCAAGAACCCCTCACAAATCCACCGGGAGATGGCCATGGACAATCACCAACTCATGCCAACCTCCTCAAACTGCTCCAAGCCATCTAGGTGGTAGCAACCACCAAGAGTAACAAGAAAACCACAGCCACAACGATCCCCAAGTGCCACTAGATGCAATCACTCAAGCAAATGCACTAGGAATCACTTCCAATCTCACTATGATGATGAATCAATGATGGAGATGAGTGGGAGGTTTTTGCTTTAGCTCACAAGGAAGTATCACGATGAAAATGTGCAAGAGGATAAGCTAGAGCCGGCTCCCATCTATTTATAGAGGCCCTAAGCCTCTACTAGCCGTTACGCACTCGCAGGGGCGACCGAACTGTGTGACCGGACTATGACTAGGGTTTGGTCCTCATGGTCTAGTCCTCTAATGGATGCCATGTGTCCCCTTTTGAATCCCGCACATTAGATCTCAATGGTCACTTAGGTTAGCGTGATTCAAACCCTCCGGACCAGAATCTATGGCTAGGGTCCGATCACTACGTGTGCGCTGAGTCCGGTAAGAAATAGAGAGCTCCCCGAGGGAGAATTTGTGACCAGACTAGGTCTAGTCCTAATGACTAGACTCCCCTTAGGGTCTGGTCCTCACAAGTCTCACTAAGTCAAGATGGCTGAACTCTCCAAGCATCGGGTCCGCCCCTATTTAACAAGCAGGGTCTGATCGGTGTCATGTTTACACCGAGAGCTCCAGACCCTTCGGACTGGGTCTGGTCATACATGACCGGACTCACCCTTAGGGTCCAAACCTTTCTACGTTAGCACCGCACCTTCAGCAGCATAGCCAGACCCTGAGCATCGTGTATGGTCTCACAACTATGCCGGGTCTGGTCGATCCTCAGTGTAACATCCTGGGTTTTCGTGCATCCAAAAATATGAGCTTTTAAAAAAAATCATGCAATGTGTGAATCATGTAGTGGCTAGGTCAAACCTAAGTCAAACTAAGTAGAGCTTGCTAATAAATTGTTGCATACATCTACATTTGATTATAGGAGTGTCTTCGCTCTTGAGTTTGAGTCTTATTTGATTTTGGAGTGCACAAAGCCATAGCCATTCACCTCAAATCTTTTTGAAATTCCTGTAATTCCCTAAAGTCATAAAAGGATAAATCCATTTTTCCTTTTTCTTTCACAACCAGCCCACCTCTCTTTCTTCTTGGGCTAGCTGCCCTCTCCATTTTGCACTGGCCTAGCTCCCCTCCTCCTCTCGGCCCAACCCACGCTAGTGGCCCAGCTACCGGGTAGTCTAGGCCGAGGCCCAAATCACCTACCCTCCTCGCCAAGCCCATCTATCCTTTCCTCCTCCAGCCGACCCACTCCCCTCTCCACTCCGCACCCCTTTCCTCCCCTCTGGCCCAATTCACGCGCCAGCGCACCAGGCTCAGCCACTGTCACCCCCGCTCCTCAACCCTAGGGAGCGCTTGCTCCTTGGGTAGCCACCACCGCCGCTACAACACCCCCATGTTGTTGACGTGGCATCCCACCATTGGCTGATCAACCCCCGCCATGGATTGGTGACCTAGAGTCCTATAGGCCCCGCCGGTTGTATTTCCCCAATGCCTATGACATCATGACCCCACATGATGTTAGCACGCCCACTGGGATTGGTGACCGTGTCCACCCACTACTAGGAATATCCACTTCTATGACCAAAATTTTAATGATGAATTTGAAACAGTCATAAAAAATTGCTTTTTATGATGAAAATTTTGGTTTCGTCATAGATTACCGTGACGAACCTTGAACCCCCCTTATCTATGATGAAATCGGGTATCATCACAAAAAAACATCATAGAATAGCATAGGATTTCGTCATAGATCACTCACATGACTATTCCTGCTCGTCTGTGACGATCTTATTCATAACTATGATGAACAGGCTTTGTCATTGAAATAATTACTTATCTATGAGGAACAATATTTGATATGTAACGACGGTGCTTCATCATAGATCTCCACATGGTACCATCTCCATCCGACATGTCCTATGGGACCTACAGTTACTCATCCATGATGCTTGCAGGTCCATCATAAAAATATCCGCTCGATCCTTTCTCCATGCGACCTGTACCTATGGGACCCTTCTCCATATGACCTGTGGGACCTAAACCTGTTTGGCCTTTCTCCATGTCCATCTGACCTATGGGACCCGACCGCTGGCGTGTCACTTGTGCTTGTGCACCCTTCTCCATTCGATTTGTGGGACCCGACAGCACCTTGCTCCATCTCCATCTGACCTGTGCGACCTGACGGTTTGCGTGTCACATGTTCCTATGGGACCATCCGACCTTTGGGACCTGATGGATCATGTGTCATGTGTACTTGTGGGACCTTTCTCCATCTCCATCTGACCTATGGGACCCTACGACTTGTGTGTCACTTGTTTCCACCGAGGTTTAATAAATTCAAACTCAAAAACAAACATGAGACCTGGGAGTCGAACCCGGGACGTAGAGCAAGGAATAGTTGTGTTGAAGTGTCTTTGGAGTAGTATATGTTCTCTGTGTGGACAGGTTGACTTATATATTGGATATATCCCTTTCCCCTGCAAGTGGAAACAAATTTATGCCTGTTGGACTTGCGATGGTGGTGCCGGCGGTGGCGGTGATGGCAACAGAGGATCCCAGTGTGCTTTGGTGGCTCAGGCTTCCTTTTGGGGGCTAGGCGGCATGTCTTCCTGGTGGAGCGCGGTGGCATTGGCGTCCATGTCCATCATGTGCAGTGACAGAGGTGACAGATCTAATCCACTAGTCTCCTTTCTCGCCTTTTCCTGTGTTGCTTCACTGTTTTGGTCCTTGCTTGAACATGAGCTATACAAGAAACATAGTGTTTCATATCTGGTTAGGCCAATGATGATGAAAAGAACTAGGAGGTCGCACTGGTTGATTTTCTACCAACGCGTGCCACTTGTAGATCTGCCTACGCAAACAAACAGGCCCTTCACTTCTGTCTTAAACTATTTTTTCTGTCTAGTGCTTGCTTGATTCTACATTTCTGTTTGATATGCTCTAGTGCCATGAGTGAGTCCTTATGGTATTTTGAACTTGTAACATATCTGAGGCCACATTTCTATGCCAATCATGTCTACATGCCTATTGGATGTATTAGGATGCAGCTCATATGTTTGCTTTCTATGTCTTCTCCTTGCTGACAACCAAGTTATCCATTTGGTTCTAAACAAGATGAAGGCATCAAAAGCAAATTAATGCTCTGTGTCCATCATTCACATGACTGAGGCCACTAATTAATGTCTAAGCTACACATGTTGCTACGGATGCCAATGATGATCACAACCACTTGTTCACTAACATTCTACTTGTGAAAACTGAGGCAACCTGTTCGGGTTATGCAGATTTGAGATGAATCATCCCTGCTATGTTGTGTTCGATGGCCATGAGCTAGGAGTTTACTACAACTGGCCTGACTACCATAGACAAGTTCATAGGTTTTGTGGTGCTCGTTATAAAAAGTACAACTCCTATGAAGAAGGAATTGCTGCCTTCAAGTCAAGAACCAAATCAAATCCAGCCTTAGCTCATGATGATGACTTCTATCTTCAAAACCCAATAGCTGCTCCACCCTCTTCATCCTTCAAAATTGTTGTAATTGTAGTCCTCTTAATCTTTGTCTGTCTCCTATGGAAGAAGCTCTGAGCCCATGTACTAATTGTAAGTGTGATGGTTAGACTTGATTTAGCTAGAATTGTCATGGTTACAACTCCATTAACTACTACTCTAGTTTGAGTTATATATATCTATGTGGTGCTACTCTAAATTTAGATGAGGTCGAACCATGAAAATTGTTAATGGTTGTTAAAGTTGCACTTTGCTATGAGTTGTGGACTTCACTGATGGATCTTTGTTGGATTATTTTCCTGCTCAGTGATCTCATTACTCAGCAAGCTCTCATCCTACTGCATGCACACGATGAAATGGAGGCCCCCAACAAGAGGAATGCACTGGCCAGCCTCATGGATGATGTCTTTGTCGAGATCCTCCGTCGCCTCCCCGCCTGCTCCTTGTTCTGCTACAAATGTGTCTATCGCTCTTGGAGACACCTCATCGTGGACAAACCATAAGTTGATGCCCTAGACTATGGCCAGCTTCTTGTACAATGGAATCTATGGCCAAAGAAACTTCACCAGCATCACCGATGTTTACCCCTCCTTGTCCTTCCCTTCACCATGAACAATGTAGCTGTCTCAGATTGCTACAATGGCCTCATCCTATGCTGGTGCCTTAGGACTGTTGGATACTGCTATGTCGTCTGCAATCCGACAGCATAGGAGTGGAAGGTACTGTCTCCTAGAGTCCATTCTGTTGGTGAGGCTCGATTGGGATTTGATCTGACAGCCTCCTCACACTTCCATGTGTTTGAATATATGGAGGAGGATGGTCAGTGCATGAGTGTGCACATCTACTCATCTAAAACTGTGGCATGGATCTTTAAGGAATCTAAATGGGGCGAGGAGGCTGAGTGGACATTGTCAAAATTAGCAACTGTGTTTCTTAACAGTTGTCTACACTATATTGGGTTCTATGAGGGTTACGGTCGTATACCTGCTGTGGATATGGAGGGAAAGACATGGAGGAAAAATCCTAACTGGCCACATGGTGTTTCACGCTCCATTCGTTAAGCTCAGGGTCACTTGTGTCAATGTACTGTTAGTGGTTGCAATATGTCCAAGCTTTCGATTTGGATCCATGAAGACTATGGTACTAATAATAAAAGGACATTGAAGCATACTATCAGCCTATGTAAGTTGTTTAGAAAGACTAAGAAACAAATGGGTTACTTTGATTTTGAGTTGTGCTACATAGCGGTTATAGTTCACCCATAATGGAATTTGGTTTTCTTTGTTGGGGTTGGGGTGGAAAGAGCCATCATCACATATAACATGGATAACAGAAAAGTTCATGTCATCCCTACACATTACATTCCGTATGGTAGATGTGACATCCTACAAGAAATCATTGGCAGACCTTACTATCTTCCCTATGTTCTCTTGTTCTCGGACTTAGAGTCATTAGCAACGTACTAAATAAAGTTGCATTTGATGTATCTCTCTGTCATGACATGTTTAAATGGATCAATGTTGTTTGATTGACTATGGATGTGACAGAACCACCCAATTTATACAAGATCAAGTACGGCTATCCATGTTTAACATGTTAACGTGCACATACTTTCACTTATATAAACTCGGTAGTCTACCAAGTGTCACGAAGGACCTTGGTAAATCAACATCATAACCAAGATCACATGATTAAGCAAATACACATCGCATACACAGAGTTGCGGTGGAAATAATATTACAAATGGGTTCACAAATAATAGTACAAGCTTGGGTTTCAAAACCGGTTAAGGGAAAACAACATAGCCTTCAAATGATTACATTAATATAAGTTCCAAATATATTGCTAGTATAAGTGACATCCTCTGATGAAAGCATATAGATGAGAAATAAATATAGAGTCACCGAGCCCACCGGCGGTTAGCCACCATCTTCAGTAGGTCGAGAACTTCACCTGCAACATGGTGGGATAAACCTTGAGTACTTGAATGTACTCGGCTAGACTTTCCCGTCATAAACCAGAAATAAAGTGACTCCAAGGGTCATGCAAGGCTTTATAGGTGGAGCTCGCTTGACAAAATTTTGCAAAAAAGCCACTAGTTAAGCTATACATTTTATAATTCGGTAACCAAGTTAATTATAGCTATTCATCTCTAGATTAGCAACTAACCTATGTCAAACATGTGGAATATCATTTAGTAACAGGCAATAGTAACCATAGCCAGTGTAACATTTCCATATTCATCATAACCATCAAATTCAATCAATTAATGCTACGTTGCTGCTGCTCAGTCAAGTTCTCACTATCCGGGAGAGATGGCGACCCAAATCGATTCCAACTAGCTGGGAGTTATTCCTAACACAAACCCAGACATATCTGTGCCAAGGTAGTCTTAGGTCACCTTTGGTACAACTCAGGTACAATCATGGGTCCAATCAGTGCTACACCCTTAGATATTCTACTAGTCTGCCAGGATGTTTAGGCCTGGCCTACCCTTGGACTCACACCACTGGCTCCCTACACATCCTTACTGCCTCTAGTGTGTGCACTTTCACTTACCAGGTCCCGGCCTAAGTTGAGCTACTCGGCTTCGTGGTTAGAACGACTTATTCGGCCAACTAAGTGTTAGGCATGCGTTCAACATGACATCAGGACGTACAGCGAATCGGTCCATAACCGACACAGACGGGGATAAATAGGCACCAAGACCTCCATGCCTTGTTGCTTTTCTATCACAATCCTACCTGGTCTCCTTTTATTTATCAACACATGGTTATTTCTATGATAGCAAATATAGCCAACCGTGCTTTGGTATCCACCTATATCTCTCAGGTGATAGGAAATCACCCGACTTCTACTAGTCTAAGCATTGCTAAGCATACATTCGATCCTAGACCTACATAGGGTTCAAGGTATATTTCTGGACAAGGTAGTTCTATGCATCAAGTGATTCCAATCAACTCTTATAACCTAATGCATCAAACATAAAGGACTCAAGTGATATTTATAAAGACATAGGAGGCTTAGAATGCTCTAGGTCTTGCCTAGGATCCAACACTAGGTTAGTGTTTGTTAGACAACACTTGCTTGGCGAGCATCTCCTATTCAAGCATGTACTCCAGGGGTCCTTCCATCTTTAGGGTAGGTCCACCAACACCGTATTCTGGTTCGACTCCATCCTCATGTCCTTCATGTGGTGCATCTAGCGTACCTAGATGAGATGCAACAATGCAAGTGCATGAATGCGAAGAATGGCAATATGAGATGCCTCACATAAAAGTATTCAAGACAAGCATAAGATTATGCAAGACATAGGCACCTAGAGTTATTTAACTAAACACTATTCTAGCACAATAGGTGGATATGGCAAGCATATCGAGCATGACATACCCATTAACTTAAGTTCAGCTATTGCAAGCATTTATCAATCATGAACTAACAAGTTTCGCCAAATAAGAGCACAGGTGTATAGAAATCTGGACAGCAGCACAGCAGTCACTTGTTTCAACCATAATTGGAGTTATAAGCATCGAACAAGGGTGATCCTATACTTTTTGGAAAGCTAATGAAATTATATAAAATTTTATTATTAAGACCAAAAGCTGATTCAACAAATAACAATGTCAAAATACATCATGAAGCATAGCTTATACAACTAAGGATAGAAAACTGATGTTAACTTCAGAAATCCATATCTCAAGTTATATCAATCCAACAAGCATGATACTTAACTTTATAGAAAGCTTATTAAGTTATCTATAGCTTTATTATTATAATTTTAAGATGATTCTATAGCGAACAAGGTCAAACAATACCAAGAAGGCATCTCTGTTCAGATTGGGGCAGAAATCTATCATTCCACTTTGAACAGCTATAACTGGAGTTCTAGACCACCAAAAAGGGTGTTCTCTAACATTTTGGAAAGCTTAGGAAAATAACTACAACTCTCCTACTATCACTAATACATGATTTCATGTTTAAATAAGTAAACCAAAGCAACCATTCATTCAGATCTATTCAGAGCACATGCAAAAGTTGATAGCAAAGTTTTAAAATCAATAACTCCTAAACCAGTAGGCCTAAAATCATGACATTTTAGGAAAAAAAACATAAGGAAATTATATACAACTTTTGTATTCACTATATTTACAGAAAACATCATTTAATTCATGAAGTTATCATCACAACAGAAAATGCACATGCAGCCATTTCAGAATGTAACAATTTGATATTTCACTTGTTTTGCTAACAAAGAGCATACACACATGAGCCATTCAAAAACTTCAACCACCACTAACATATTTAGCAACACTTTATTGAACACCAATCACTCAAAGAATCACTAAATACAATTACAAGCTTTATCCACAATTATGCTTTTATTAATCCTTTCTCCTAATAAACATATATATAATTTTAGTGATATATGAGAACAACTAGTTTGGGGCTGAGATTTTTATAAGAGGTAGATGTTATCAAAACATGGATACTGCAAGAATTTCACATGCTCAGGTTTTATAATTTAATTACTATGAAAAAGACAAATTGCTATTGCAAAAAACATGTAAAAGCAAGATAAATCTAAAGATCATAATTTTCTATAAACACATAGCCATATTATATGTTATTATGGTAGAACAACATCATACAAAGGTAGTGGTACCACATTTTCCATTTTTACACCTACATAAAAATTATAACTTATTTAAAACCAATTATCAAGCATTAATCAAGTTAAATCAATAACCCAACCATACTACATCTAATGAACATGACATTTTTACCACAGCACACATATAGCATTAGTAGCCTACCATAAAAATTTCACAGCAATTGGAGCACCACAACTTTAGATATGAGAATAACAAGCAAACCAAGCTAAAATTGCCTATTTAACAAGATTAAATCAAAACCTTATAAAAACAGTACAAAAATAACATGTATAATATTTTTATTAGCTATATCATGTCATCACAAGATTAACACAACTAGAACTACCATTTTTGGACTTCTATAACTCAAGATATGCATCCGACAACTTAAAAGAATTTTTAAAAGCACTTTGCAAGAATAAATAAAAACAGCAGAAACATTCTACTAACACATATCATATTATGACTCTACTGCATAGATCTACTCCCAAGGATTCCATAAAGAACTCATTTGCTATTTTATGATTTTTCTATGATTTATTATGATTTTCCAAAGTTTCAGCCATAAAAGAAAACTAGATTTCACCGAGGACCCTAACTGTCCACTAAAACGGATTCCAGCAAACAGGTCCTTAAAGGTACTATTCACATGAGTCATAGGTTCTTCACGTAACCCCCTGTCTTTTCTTCTATTGTTGCGCCAGGTCCATCTTCTTCTTCCTTAGCGAACGGAGCAGAGCAAGGCACGGCAGGGGCGGCTTCGGGTTGGCTAACCTTGGCCAGCAGGAGCCAGCAGCGACGGGAGGCGGCGGCTTTACCAGAGGTGGCTCGCAGAGGTCGGGCCACGTGCACTAGCGGTGGCGACGGGAGCGGCTACAATGGATGGACTGCTCCGGCTGTCTCCCGCTTGGTCGAGGAGCGCCGGTTGGAGAGGAGAAGGAGGTGGAGGCGGTGGTGCACGCAGCTAGGGCGGAGAAGGCCCTGAGTGGCCTGGCTGTGGTGCCATGAAGGCAGGAGGAGGGTGGCCCAGCGGCTTCAGCGCTGGAGCGGCAGCAACACTGCTAGGAAGGCAGCGCGGGAACAAGGAGATGGTGGCGGAGCAGGTTACGGTGGTGGTGCTATAGTGGCTGGGTGGGTGGAGGATAGGGAAGGGAGCGGCGGTGATGGGCGCAGCTCTACTTGGGCGGAAATGGCGATGCATCCATGTGAGCTTAGAGCGAGGAGGGGAGCGAGCGAGTGAGGGAGAGGGGGAAGCTTGGGCGTCCACTTTGGAGGGCGTAGAGGCACATCAGGGAGGCAGAAGCACATGGCAGTGACACACATCAATGGTGGGGGCACAGAGCCGTGCATGGCCGCCACGCACAGGGTACGCGTCGCCCTTTGGAGCATTTCCCCAAGCGCGTGGCGTGCAACGATGTGGTCGTCGTGGGAGGTGATCTTGTGCCAGTTATGGGCCAAATTGGACCTTGGGCCCAAAAGCAAAGTTGAAGCCCACCTGATGATCTACAAACTCATTAAGGAAGCCTAGCCATTAGAGCTCTCCATTAGCACCTAATTAAGCCCGAAGTTGACAGTGTCAGCGACTAATCAAGGATTAAGCCTTTCTCTGCTTGAGCTCAAATTACTTGATCAAAATGTGGTCAAATTGATTCCAACTTTTTGTATGTCCTTGTATGAAACATATATTCCAACTTTTACTTTTGGGCCAACTTGAGGTGTTTAACAAATTTTAGAGAACGCGAAACGCCAATGTCAATGACGATGAATTCTGGACTTAGAATTATTTAGAGCCCAGAAATAGCAGCTCATTCCATCTTGAGTCCTCTGTTTGAGCCACTTCGGAGTTGAATCAGGTCTTGGTCCAAAAATAGAGTTTCTTGTACTCCACTCAAACTTCAACTTTTATTAAAGGTCAAACTTCACATCTAGTACAGAATCCATTGCTTCATCTTGGTTAAAGCAGCACCATGTTAAACCTTGGAATTAGGGTTTTTGACCAATTGAGGCATTTTCTTGACATTTGCTCAACACGAACCCTTCATGACTTTTGTTGTAGAGTTCAATTAGAGTCATTTGGGAAAGATAGCAAGGTTTGGTCGACATTGCATATTCCCATTTACTTAATAAAGCAATTCAATCAAGGTTATAACTTATCATTTCATGTGACTTCTTGATTTCAAACTTCATGAAACTTTTCCACTAGTCAAAATGGATGCATGTTGATGTAATGTTCATGAAATAAGCATGTTTAACATTACTCATGCCTAATCTTAACCAGGGTCCACATGTACAGAAAGTGTGTTGTCCGAGTCCAAGTTGGGGCTTGTTTTCATAGGTTTGACCTCAATACCTTCATCATTACTTCTAGATTATAAACTAGAAATCATAATCATTGCTTGACATATCCTACTTAAGTCCAAATCTACTACTTAACTTGTGACTAACACCCAGGGTGTTATAGCCATCCCCCCTAATGGGAATTTTGCCCCGAGATTCGCTGCGAAAAACTTTTAAGGGAAGAGAAGCATGTCATCCATTTTCCAACATCAGTGATTGCATTATACTACTTAACTTCAGAGTATCAAAGAGGCTAATTTGGTCAAGATAGCTTTCTAATATTTGCTCTTTGTAGTAAATTTTGTCTGAAGAATTTCTTTCATTGACTCCCATGAAGCATTGTTACTTTGGGAGGAATCCAAGACAGCACAACACTTTGTTCTCAGGACACGGAGAGTACTACGGAGTATAAACTAACTACCCACAATATCTATTTCCCTAGTGAATATAGCATGGACCATGTGAACTTTGCACTAGACTGCAAGCTTCTAAAAGCTACTCATTACAATGGTTCCAGGTTAGTTCACAAAGTTCAAAAAGCAATCCTCTACCAAAGTAGCTTGAGTACAACCTTTCATAAGGAATGAGATCATAGATGGGGTAAGCATCCTCTAAGGCTGTGAGAAACCGAGTAACCAATAGACAATAACTATGTTGGTCGTAAATGTTCAATCACTCATATGCCAACCGATGGAAAATCACATATTGTTCCATGTGTGCAGTTCTCTTTCTCTAATGATAACATTGTATTATCTGAGTCCATTGAGTGAGCGGTGCATGTGATAGCTGACTCTGTTGACTTAGTGTTTTTGATGATCATTATTTGAGGGAATCCTCGTATCCAAGCGGCAACAGTTATCTGGGTTAAATCTGATGCAACCTCTTGGGTAAAAACACATGGAAGGTACCAAAGGACAAGTCCGCCTTGGAAATCCTTGCTAAAGAAGGATGATAATGAGGTCTGGAGGACAACAAAGGTTGCAAGTATTCACTAACTAGAGAAATAGTACACCACCAAGATTGAGTACAATTTTCCTTCATGGTGCTATTGCACAGTAAGTTAGGTTGACTTGCACTGTAGCAAAACTAGCTTTGTTGGACTACTTTTGACATTGAGGCTTCTTTCTAATGTCAATCAACAACTCCAAATCATAATCTAAAGTCTGTTGTTTGACACTTTTCAAATTGTTTTTGACTCGTAACGGTACAAATTGACTTGTAGAACACCTTGACTACTCAAGCAATGTTGATATGAGAGGGCAAAATCATGCCATAAAGGGGTGCAAGGAGTCTTCTCTAGGGCATCTAAAGTATTAACAATCATCACATTGCCAACATGACCTAAACTACAAACACAATCTTGTAATATGACGGATGATAGTAGTCAGCAGAGAAATCACAGATTCTGTACCTCTCGGTAATCAGTTCATATCCTTCAAACTACTACTCCATTATGCATAAATTTTAGTAGGCATTTAGATCCAAGAGTCCTTTAACTACTGACAAAAATTTAGCTCAAACAGACACCGTTTGACTATCCAATAAACAATCTACCAAAACTGCTCTATTCTGATATTGGTGTGACCCGAACTATCAAAACATCTCTCAAATCCGATGCTTTACTCAACCAATCCTCAAACCAACTTAAGACATCAAAGTACCTTAAGCGAGGAATGATCTTGCCAAGTGTTGCAGCAATCCAACCATGTTTGAGCCTCTAATCATCGGCTTAAGGATAACTAGTTTAGTGCCATGAAATCTCGATAGATTTCCCGCTCTTCTTTTCCTTTGACTTACACATTGGGAAGTGTGTTCGTAGTCTTTAATTCTTTTTATGACAGTGGTAGCTTTCTCACTGAGGATGGAGGGTAGGGTTTTCCTCATATGCTTCCTAGGGAACAACTTCAACCGTTGATTTAGGTACTAGCTCAACGATGCACAAGCATTGGACTGGTGGGCTATTTTTGCAGGGCACAATGCATACTTCACATCGAGGGGCAGTCCAGCAAAGATAAGGGACCGTTGCTAACTACCCTTCTATGCTTCCTCCAATAGAGTCCTAAACAAATCCTTTGATAGCCCCATATACATAATGATGTTGACCGAGACTAGGGACATGCTTTCTCTAGCTCTTTACTTAGCTATTACAACATCTTGCACTACCCATGTGATTGTCTAAGATGGAATTGACTTGACGACACAGGGCCTAGAGAAGAAAGCAGTACTGGCATCGCTGACCGGCTTTGTTGTTTCTTTGCTTAACATTGTTCTGTGAGACCTAGCCTTCATAGTTACCAAAAGAGTCGTTACCTAGCTAGAGATTAATCTTCCTACTGGTAACTAATTAGTTGTCTCTCAACACTTAAAAAGCTTCAAAACTTCTTTTTGACGGGAACAATTGTACTTGATGTGCAAACAGACAGTCACCATGGAAGTCAGCAGAGAAGGGGTCACACCGAAGAAGGTCGGTTTTTGACTGCACGATCATCTTGCACCTAAAGATCAAGAACTTGAACAGGAAGCTCAAGAGCACCAGGTAACCTATTACATCACATAATATCTCCATCCATTGTCACTCGACTGTTAACTTGTCCAATGTTACATGTTGTGTACCTTTTTGATCCAATGGGGATGACATAAGTTGCTCACTAGATGACCGATGTCATTATAGGGACAGTCAAGTAGAGTCGCTTGTCTACCACCTCTTGTAGTATGCTATTGTTTATGCCGATGATCTGTTCTTCTAGGTTATCCTTTTTGCAACTTCAGAAGGAAACTCTACTACTTTTGGTCTGATATATGGATCTTCTGATTAGATATGGAAAAATAACCAAGGAAGAGCTCATGTGAAAATAACACATTGGTGTAGTTCCATAATGGATCATGACTAGAAACCTCGATACCAGCGCGCACCTTGCAGCACAACCATGTGCCGCCCGGCCACAAGGAGGCCTTAGGTTCCACCATGGCACCATTAGTCATTAATCAAGACACCATTACCGAACATACAACCTACAAGAAATCTCACGTGGCACAAATTAGGTTACACAGGAGCAAGCACTATGCGAAGGAGGGATAGCAAGCAAAGGTAGTCACAAGATCAAGAGTAAACGAGGAGGTGATCCGAAGATTAAAACACAGTGCAAGAGAACATAGCTTAATTGCCGAAGACAACTGAGCAGGGGACTCTTGCTTAATTTCCATATATGCCTTGTGTCCACAAAAGTGATTACCAGATAAAGATTAACATGAGATTTTGTCTTGCCGAGCAGCAACATGAGATCAAGGCTGATAAACATCCAGAGACTTGAAAGAGTTGGAGACAAAACAAACGAGATTTGAGGGACAGAGCCAATGCACTGACTAGGGATTCAGTTGATAAAGCAATGATATGATCTACGAGGAAAAGGTTCCAAAGCTAGGGAAGATAGCGATTAACGTTGCAGCAGATCATTTGTAGGAGAAGGAGCAATGAGGTCTGACAATGATTTTTGAGCAGGGTCCTCCCACACAGGAGCGAGACAACCATGACACATGCAAGCATTCAAGGGAACTAAGCTTGGGCTTAAGGTCAAGCAAAGACATAGATATAGATCTTTGTAGCGCAACGTTCACGGGCTAGCAACCACGTGTATAGGCTCAGGCTCCTTAGAGAGAACTTAATTGGGGACAACAACCATGAGATTATCAAAACTTGGACGTTATTCTAGGATAGCGCTCTTCAACACTCGTATGCTTACCGAGGACAAAAGGGGTGACAGCTACGGCACTACCTAGATAATGAGCATCCACACATACATCATGGTCTTAAGCAAGCATTTCAAAACACTCAATCCAATTAGCTTAAGTGACTATTACTAAGCACAAAGCTTGCACATACCAAGCAGTCACCTACAGCAACACCACTACACATATCATGCAAAACATGGTGGTAAGGTACTATTATTTTTTTATTTCCTTTTTATTGAGTAGGTGGATAACTCTTCAAAACAAGTTTTACTTACATTTAGCAAATTAGTTTTCGGTCATGTACAACATGACCATATGGTTACAAAAAGTTATCCATTAATAGAACAAGGGTGAGAGGAGCATGTTTATGCACAAGCAACAATCATGATGCATGCTTGTCCTATTTGTCCTCATGACATTGCTAGCCTAAGGTGGCAATCACGTTCTATGTTGGTGGCATAACACGTACTCTCTCGATATATAACTAGTCGTCAGCTACATTCAATCGACGCATTCGTGGTTAGCGTACCTGCAGAAGGATTTCATTTCAGCCCAACCCCACAATTATATATGCAGAAATGAAAGCCTGGGCTCTAGATTGCAAGCTAAATACTTCCATATGTATATACCCACATATATATACTTCCATATCAAAGCTACCCGAAAGTAAATACGTCCATACATACATATAGAATATGCATATATAGCCATACCAAAGCTAACCCACAATTAAATACTTCCATATATATTTAAGATATATATACTTAAGTATCAAAACTACCTCTCCCATTTGACCACACGCTCATATCTTGCGGTCATGCCACCCACCATCTTACCTAGGCGTAGAGGTATATTGATCCATACATTACCACTCAAGCGAATGGCATCCATACAATAGCATGCCGTATGGAAGACGAAATAAAAATTGCAAGAAAGTAAACCCCCCATAGTTAGTGTTAGTTTACTTATTGCCACCTAAAGGTCCTTAATTGGGCTTAACAAGAGGTTGTTGCTAGCATAGTTTTGCAAATTAATTTTGACAAATTTGTCTATAGCTAAAGTTTTAGTCAAAAATAGGCTTTTTAAAACAAAACTTTGTTTTGAAAACTAAGTACATGATAGTATTTTGCTTAATCTTGCTCTGATGCTAGCTGTGATAGAACCACCCAATTTATACAAGATCAAGTACGGTTGTCCCCGTTTAACACGTTGACGCGCGCATACTTTCACTTATATAAACCCGATAGTCCACCGAGTGTCACGAAGGACCTCGGTAAATCAACATCATAACCAAGATCGCATGATTAAGCAAATACACATCACATACACAGAGTTGTAGCAGAAATAATTGTTTACACCAAAATTTGGAAGAAGAGTCACAAGGGACTCGAAAGCTCCCAAAATCATGTCAGCAGGGAATCAATTGCGTGCAGATCGAATTCAGCTGATTCAAATGCAGCACTGGAATCGGCTTTCTTCAGATAGCAGAAGCGGATAACGACAAAGGCTATGATCGGCGCCAGGACGAGACATGTTGGAGTCTACAAAAAGGGAAAGATTAGAGTCCAAGTTATCTTAAATTAGGAATGTTTTCTCTAGGGTCAAAATTATGATGAGTCGTGCTTAGACAGGAGTCATGCGTAGGTCCCGGGTATAAATATCAAAGCCCGGCTATTGTAAAAGACACACAATCAATCAAATACCAGTTATTTATTTTTTAGCTTCGGCCACCCCTTAGGAGTAGGAGTAGAGTAGATCTCGGCGAGTTCTTCGGCAAGTATGGCTGCATCGATCTGGTCAACCTCCACTGCTTGTCTGTAAGTACTGTCATGGCTTATACCTCTATTCGTATAGCTGCATCGATCCGGTCGACCTCCACTACGACTCTAGTATGAGTTAGTTATCGACTCTTATCTAGTTCAAGTACAGCTGCATCGATCCGGTCGACCTCCACTGCTCGAACAAGATTAAGGTCAAGTTATCGGTTCTATCTAAGGATGGCGTTCCTTTGGATAGATTCATTAAGTTACCGATATTGCTTATTACTGCCATTATTTATTTAATTATAGCAATATCACTTCGCCCGATTGGGATTGATCTAGATCGGCCTTATATCTTTTTTAACCCATCGTTTGTCAATTTAAACTGATCTAATCTGCACTTTAAACGATGAGTTATGTTTTATCGACTGTTTTAAATCAATCTTGATCGTGCATAGCGTGCGGTTAAGGCATGTTTGATCTTGAGTAGATCTATTGGCTAGCGAAAACTGTTCCATGGCCCGTTATCATGGCCTGTGTGATTCTGCCTCACACCCCACTGTTAGCACCATAGAGTGGGAATCATTATTTGGTAGATCTGTTCCTGAGAGGACATGACCTTAACTGTGCGCTATGCCTGAATCGGCTATTTTAGCCGATATCGAGCGCTTTCATGAATAGTTCGCATCACGAGATCATTGAAGTAGTGATAGGTTGAAAGATGTGTTAGCCCCATGATCTTATTATTGTATTATGGCCTACATGATTCTGCCTCATGCCCCACTGATATTAGTAATAAGTTAGGGTCGTTGAGTCTATTGTTGTTTCTACGGCCTACATGATTATGCCTCATGCCCCACTGGTTATAGTGATAGATGAGATCTAATATGTTCATTAGATTTATCTCTATTAAATGGTTGAATGATGATGAACTGTTTCTTTCATAAAAAGGGGTTCGGTTACTTGCAGTCATTGGCTTAGCATGAACTAATTACTGTTGATATCCTTTTGCCAGTGACCAATATTTGTCTAAACAATGATATTCATCCAGAGTGATAACAGATGCTTCTTACACAACCCCATGAGCTTTAATCGATTTATTCTTATGAATATGCTAGAATTGACTATTTAGTTGATCTCCTTTCATATCGGTTCCCAGAGCCGCACATTCGGGACTGTCTAGCAATACTGGCACGTTCCGCCCTTAATTACTGATAAACTTTCTCTCCTTGTCAATTGTAGGGTCAAATTGACTGGCATGTCTCCGGAGGAGTGTGCAAGATCGACCAACCCTGCGCTGAAGCTAGGCGGATCTCTAGCTCCATCGAGCAGACCCTTCCGGCTTGCTCGTGTGTCCTCGGCACGGGACGAAATTCCGTGTCGACACACGTTTCTAGCATGCCCGGTGGGACCCCACAATCATCATGGCGGTTCACAACAACAACGACATCCTTATGATACATTATGAAGATCTACCTGATAGAGATAAAGGTGTCATCAGCAAAGCTATAGAAGAGTTTTAGAGCAAATGTTTGTTGTCCTACACCAAAACACGTGATAACACAATTGTTTAGAAATTTCCATTACCAAGAGTTCTATTACATGGGTAGACAGATACAACTGAAGCTAAAGACAGGCGTTTCTTTATGGAGGTTGTAGACAAATCTATTCGTGATGCCATATCAAGCCAAAATGAAGCTTTCTTGGACACATTCCACAACGCCATGAAAGAAGCGATTCATAGGTTTCCAGTGGGTCAAGTTGGGCTGGCTTATTACAACATTCCAAATCCATCGACCCAAGGGACTAATCAAGTCGGTACCAGCCATCAAGAAGCAGCACCAACTGGTAATGGTGATGTCCAAGCAGTTCAGGGTTTATCTGAATAGGCTCAAGGGACTACTATGAATCAGATACAATATAATCCTGGACCGCCAGTACAACATGTGCAATAGCCGGCGGGGCAAGGTCAGAACCAGGTGATCAATTTTGGCACATCAAGTCACATACCGTCGTCGGCTCAAAAAATAGCACCATCAATTCAAAGGATCCATAGAGATATAGACCCCTATGTCTATAATCAGAGACTTTAAGCAGCAAGCCAGCAAAGAACCCAGCAGATCGAGATTCCACAAGGGTATCACTATGGCACAGATTATAACACCCTTCACATGATGCCAAATCTAGGATATCAAGGCACACGGGATTTCAATCCATAGATGGGTCAGCAGGTGCAGAGGAATCCAAATCCATAAGCTGATGAGTTATTGCTGAGGGTGACCGAGATGATGATGAATCAGTTCGGTCTGAAGCCAAAAGGGCTGACCTTTTCGTACAAACGCCCATATCCAGAATGATATGATTTGGTCGCTCTTCCCACAAATTACAGGCTCCTAGAGTTTGCTAAGTTCACTAGCCAAGACAGTACAAGCATGATAGAACATGTCAGTTGGTATCTTACACAATTGGGCGAAGCATCAGTTGAGGATGCCCATTGAGTTCATTTCTTCTCCTTGTCCCTATCAGGGCCAGCCTTCACTTGGTTTTCATCATTGCCAGTCAATTCCATTGCCAATTTATACCTAGAGAAGAAGTTTCATACATATTTTTACACTGGGACTGGGGAAAAGAAGATAACCGATTTGACAACTATAAGGCAGAAGACTAATGAATCGGGCACTGAGTTTCTTCAGAGGTTCCGAGAGACTAGGAACTTGTGCTTCTCATTATGGCTGATGATCAACTAGCTGCTTTAGCTATTCAAGGAATGCTGCCAATGTGGAAAGAAAAGCAGCTGGGACAAGAATTTGACAACTTTGGTCCATTGGCTCAACGAGTGGCAGCGCTCAATAGCCAATTCCAGAGTATGCGCAGAGATACCCGATTCCAGAAGAGTACCATAGTGGCCGAAGCTTATAATCCATACTCGGTTGATGACGGCTATTAAGATGAAGAAGAAGAGGTTGTTACGGCTGAATGGAATTAGGGCAAGAAAACAGTAATGGTGCCAAATCCTTAGGAAGAGGAGTCGAGGAGAGCTATGATTTTGATGTGACCAAATCAGAGAACCTCTTCGATTCTTGCTTGAGAAGGGGCAGATCAAGTTGCCCGATGGTCATGTTCTGTTGCCCCCTAATCAGTTGAAGAATAAGAAGTTCTACAAGTTCCATAACGCTACCTCTCATTCCACTAATGAATGCAGAATTTTCTGGCAGCATATACAGAAGACTATTCAGTAAGGGAGGCTCAAATTTGATACGCCTCAGAAAATGAAAGTTGATGATAATCCTTTCCTAGGAGATCAAAACATGGTTGATGCTAGACTGATCAAAGGAAAAACTAAGGTCCTAACATCGACCAAATCAAAGGAAGCTAGAACAGTCGATCTCAAGATGCAAATATCGGTTGACGAATACAAGGAAATTAAGAGACGTTGCGATGAGCAAAAGAGCCGATATGAGTAGGGAGGAACGTCAAAAGCAGGGACGACAAAGCCATGAGTTACCTCTCAGATTTTGTTGAATAAGTGGGAGTGGTAGTAGGAAAAGGATTATCAGCGTTGGTTAAAGGATCAAGAATACCAACGTCAACTAGAGAGAGAGGTATGAAAGGAAACAAGCCGAATCACATTGGAATTGTCCTTTCTTCAGACATTGCTGGAATGAAGGTTTGAAGTTGCCTACCAAACATGTCTATCCAGAATGCAGCAATCAATATTGGGAGTTTAGGCAATCTCAAACCAACCGCCGGTTTATCCATGCTCAAGATGCATATCATCATAATAACATGGATCGGCGCTTAAAAAATGGAAGCGTTCATAATCGGCTGGGAAAAAGAGTTGTTGACCAGGACTGGGTTGATTATGAAGAAGAAGGCAACAAAACAGAATATGGTTGGCAGGAAGGCCAATGGTGTCCAGGAGGTTTAAGAAGAAGCCAGAAGAGAAGGGTGCAACGCCTAAGGAATAAAGAGATGGAACAGGCTCAGACATCCGGTAAACCTCAAGTATGGCGTACTAAGCCAACAGCCGATAGAAAGCAACCATCGGCTAATATCCAAATGGCTTTTCTGCTGCCATCAGAATTCAGAGTCAATGGTGAAAGCCAACTGTTGATCCAAGCAGTCGGCTTTGAAAATTTGTATTAATGGATAATCAAATAGATGGTACAGATGGCAAACTAGGACATGGCTTCACGTCGGCCGATGAATTAGAAGAAGTAGATATTGGTCCTGGAGATAGACCTAGGCCGACGTACGTAAGTGCTAAGTTGGATCCGGAGTATAAGCGGGAATTAATTGTTTTATTAAAGGAATTTAAAGATTGCTTTGCTTGGGAATACTATGAGATGCTTGGTTTAGACCGATCAATTGTTGAACATCGGTTGCCAATCAAACCTAGATATCAGCCGTTTAAACAAGCTCCATGGAGATTCAACCCGAATGTTCTCGATGATATCAAAAAGGAGACTGAAAGGTTACTGGAAGCAAAATTTATCCGACCGTGCCGATATGTAGAGTGGATATCGAATGTTGTCCCTGTATATAAGAAGAATGGAAAATTGAGAGTTTGCATCGATTTTAGGGATCTGAACAAAGCCACACCCATGGATGGTTATCCGATGCCGATAGCTGATATGTTAGTGGATGCAGTAGCCGGGCACAAGGTTATTAGCTTCATGGACGGTAATGCAGGATACAACCAAATTTTCATGGCTGAGGAAGACATAGCAAAGACCGCTTTCAGGTGCCCCAGCGCAATCAGTCTGTTCGAGTGGGTTGTGATGACCTTTGGTCTGAAGAATGCCAGTGCAACTTATCAAAGGGCGATGAATTACATTTTCCATAACTTGATTGGCAGGATTGTTGAAATCTACATCCATGATGTGATGATAAAATCCAAAGGGTACAAAGAGCACCTGGCTGACTTGTGAGAGACTCTGGAATGCACAAGAAAACATGGTTTAAAGATGAATCCTAATAAGTGTGCTTTTGGAGTATCAGCTGGACAATTCTTGGGATTCATGGTCCACGAGAGAGGAATCGAAGTTGGTCAAAAAAGCATAAAAGCAATTGATGAGGTAGTTCCCCCGACTACCAAAATAGAGTTGCAATCTCTGCTTGGTAAGATCAATTTCATCAGAAGATTCATTTCAAATTTGTCGGAAAGGATCCTGCCATTTTCTCCCTTGTTGAAGTTGAAGAATGATCAAGAATTCAAGTGGGGTGACATACAACAAAAGGTGTTTGAAGAGATAAAAGAATACATGAAGCGTCCACCTGTGCTAGTCCCTCCTCAGCAAGGTAAACCTTTTAAGTTGCACATATCGGCTGGTGACAAGACAATTGGATCAGCCTTGATGCAAGAATTTGAAGAAAAAGAGAGAGTTGTTTTCTATCTGAGTAGAAGACTACTGGATCTAGAGACAAGATATTCTCCCACCGAAAAGTTATGCTTGTGCTTATATTTCTCTTGCACTAAATTGCGACACTACTTATTATCGGCCAAGTGTACAGTTGTTTCCAAGGCCGATGTGGTTAAGCACATGTTATTAATGCCAATACTGAATGGAAGGGTGCGAAAGTGGATTCTTGCATTATCAGAATTTGACTTGAAGTATGAATCGGCTAAAGCAGTCAAGGGACAAATAATGGCCGATTTTGTCACCCAGCATCATAAGCCAAGCATTGGTTATGTAGAGCCGATGCCTTGGATGTTATTCTTTGATGGATCATCATGCAAGCAAGGTGGTGGCATTGGTATTGTTATTATTTCGCCTCGGGGGGCAAGTTTTGAGTTTTCTCTTCCAACTGAACCAATGATTACTAACAATCAAGCGAAGTATGAAGCTATTCTTAAGGGACTTCAACTTCTTCATGAAGTAAATGCTAAAGCAATTGAAGTATTTGGAGATTCACAGTTAATTATTAATCAGTTGATTGGCCTATATGAGTGCAAAGAAGAGACTTTGAAAGGATACTATGATGAGTGCCAAAAGTTGCTCAAGGAGTTTCTTCATATCTCTTTCCAACATATTCCGAGAGCATAAAACCAAGAGGTTAATCGTCTTGCTCAAAGTGCATCGAGATATCGAGTGTTTCAAGAAGTCTTGGTAGTGAAGCCTCAAGTGATGATTGGAGAGTCGAAATAGCCGATTACCTTAGAGATCCGTCTCAGAAAGTTACGAGAAAGCTAAGGTATAAATTGGCTAAGTATGTTTTGTTAGATGATCAATTATATTATAAAACAGTCAATGGGGTGTTGCTCAAATGCTTAAAACAAGAAGAAGCTAAGGTGTTGATGGGTGAGGTGCATGAAGGGATATGTGGAGCTCATCAATCGGTTTATAAGATGAAATGGATTATTCGCAAAACTAGATATGGCCAACGATATTAGAAGATTGTTTTGAATATTATAAGGGGTGCCAGGATTGTCAATGTTTTGGTAATGTCCAGAGGTCGCCTGCGTCAGCCATGAATCCAATAATCAAGCCATGGTCGTTTAGAGGTTGGGGAATTCATTTAATTGGCTAGATTTTTCTGCCTTCAAGCAAAGGATATAAGTTCATATTGGTAGCAACAGATTACTTCACTAAATGGGTTGAGGCAATTCCTTTGTAGATGGTAACCTCAAAGAACATGATTGATTTTGTTAGGGAGCACATTGTGTATTGTTTTGGGATTCCTCAAACTATAACTACTGATCAAGGGACAATGTTCACATCAGAAGAGTTCAGGGATTTTGCTGCCAGTATGGGAATCAAACTACTAAATTCCTGTCCTTATTATGCTCAGGCTAATGGCCAGGCAGAGGCGTCCAACTAGATTATGATTAGGCTGATCAAGAAAAAGATCAAGGAACAGCCAAGAAAGTGGCATTTGACGCTAAATGAGGCACTGTGGGCATATATGATGGCCTGTCATGGATCAATTAAAACGTCACCTTACGAACTTGTGTATGGCCATAATGCAGTTCTTCCTTGGGAAGTTTGGACTGGATCGAGATGTGTTACACTACAGAATGATTTGTCAGCCAAAGTCTACAAGAATCTTATGATAGACAATTTGGAGGACTTGAGTTGCCTTCGGCTGGTGCTCTTGAAAATGTCAAAGCCAACAAACTGAGGGTTGCAAAATATTATAATAAAAAGGTCAAGATTAAGCAATTCTCTAAAGGAGACTTGGTCTGGAAAGTGAAATTGCTGATCAGGTCAAAGGATAGTAAATTCGGCAAATGGTAACCTAACTGGGAAGGACCTTATCGGATCAAAAGTTGTCCCTGGTAATGCTTATATTTTGGAAACACTAAGAGGAGAGGAAGAATTTGGCTGAGCAATCAATGGAAAATATCTAAAGAAATATTACCATAGCATTTGGATTAATACTTAATAACCAGCTTATTCGATCATCAGCTCTGATAGCCTATATCAGAAAGGTATCGCCTCTAGTGCAAAAATAAGCCTAAAGTGGTAAAAGCCGGTATGATGTGTATCGCCTATAGAAGCAAAGCAAACATGGACGAAGTGATGTGTATGAAGTACAAAACAAAGGAAAATCACTCAAGACGAAGAAGTTGTTTGCTAAATATCACCTATTACAAGCTACGGGTCGGAAAACACTTTGCTTACTATATCATCGGCCAGGGTGTTGAAGGCTACAGAGTTGGCGGTGCTAGAAAAATCATCAACCAAATGCTCATGCTCCCCAGGGTGCGTCGCGCCTAGAAAACCATGGGAAAGAAGACAAAGATTGTGGCCAGAATGGGCTTGTGCAGTAGCCAATGCCATGGCAGCACCATGATGAACGCCATGAAGAGCGACCTCCCTGACACGGTTTGGGATGTCATGCAAGCGAACCATCGGAATGGCACCCCTGGCATTGACAAATCCCACCGCGTGATCTGTGGCTGATCGAAGGCTTTCCAACTGAGCAGTTAGATCTAAAAAGATTTAAGGAAAGAATGATCAGAAATCTTGAAAGCAAAATGAAGAAGAAGACAGAAAATTGTGGTAGATGTCTCACCCATGATTTTGGCTTCAACTCTGGCCAACCTTTCCCCCATCGGGCTAGCCTCAAGAGATAATCGGCCTTGAATCATGGCCAAAGCTGATTCTGTACAGGAGAGGCAGCTAGCCAGATTCTAGTCAATCTAATCAATGGAGGCCAGCAGATTGTCATTGCTGATCTGCCTCCTCGGGCAGCGGGGGAGCTGGTGGCGAATCGATGATGAAGGTTACTCCAAAGGCTGAACAGAGTCAGCCTTCTGCTCCAGAACGATGGGAGCAGCCCAAGTTGCACCCTCTTGGCGATGAAGGCGCTGGCACGATGGTGCAGATCCATGGAGGGCCTCCTCAGCAGACCTCTTACTATTCTCCATGATCTCAAACCTACGGGAAAAGCAAGAACTATACTAAGGATGCAGAAGGTTTGAGACAAAGCGGGTTGTTGTTCGATCCACAATTGTGGCCCGTATATATAGCCTAGGAAGGTGAGAAGATAGATTTCGCCGAGGGTGTGAAATTGGAATCAGAAATGGAAGTGGATCGACACTCTAGAAATTTAGGGGACGGATAACGAAGAGATAACAGATTTGAACTTATTGCTTCCCCAAATTACAAAATATCATAGGACGAATATGAAGAATTTACATTGACCAGAGATCAACCCATCAAGGCTTCTTTGGATTCAAGGGAGTCCAGGTCCCCACAAGGCCGAAGGTCATCGTGAACCGAATTACATCGACCCATTGATAAAAGTGTGCTGGAGAAGGAAAAGGCTGCCCGCCTAACAGATGCCCAGCCAATTTCTCGGTGAACTGAGAAACTGTGGGAAAGAAGCCTGTGGCTCTCCCGGTGGGCGTTTGGTGGAACAAACAAGGGGAAGGTGTCCACACATTTTAGCCCTTGCAAACACTAGAACAGCTTTGCGAGCATGGAGAGAAGACTCAGGTGATATCACAAGAATTCTTCTAACCGCAAAAGCTGGTCTTCTTGCTCAACGAGGCGCTAGAATGTGCGACACAATCACCCTATGCACAAGAATTCTTCTAACCGCTCAAGATCTTCATAGCAAAAAGATAGACCATGGAGGGTCTAGCGGAGTCGAAAGCACTCGAGGGGGCAGATAGAAGAGAAACATGGCTGAATTGTTGAGTTGCTCTCGCCGGGGTCAGATAGACATTTTATAGCCGGCCTAGAAAGATGAATCCAAGTGCCCGTGAAGCAATGATGCTCTCGTAAAAAGTTTTGAAGCATGGGCTCATGAGCTGACATAGGCGATGAAAAACAGTAGACCCTAGATCAAGATTCTCTACCCATGACTGTAGACCTATCGGGGATACAGATGTGATAATTTTGGGATAAAATTACTTTTATCCCAAAATTGGGGAGCATGTGTCTACACCAAAATTTGGAAGAAGAGTCGCAAGGGACTCAAAAGCTCCCAAGATCATGTCAGCAGGGAATCAATTGCGTGTAGATTAGAATCAGCTGATTCGAATGCAGCACTAGAATCGGCTTTCTTTAGATAGCGCCAGTGGATAACGACAAAGGCTATGATTGGCGCTAGGATGAGACATGTTGGACTCTATGAAAAGGGAAAGATTAGAGTCCAAGTTATCTTAAATTAGGAATGTTTTCTCTAGGGTCAAAATTGTGATGAGTCATGCTTAGACAGGAGTCATGCGTAGGTCCTGGGTATAAATATCAAAGCCCGGCTATTGTAAAAGACACACAATCAATCAAATATCAGTTATTTACTTTTTTCGGCTCCGACACCCCTTAGGAGTAGGAGTAGAGTAGATCTTAGCGAGTTCTTCAGCAAGTACGGCTGAATCGATCCGGTCGACCTCCACTGCTTGTCTGTAAGTACTGTCATGGCTTATACCTCTGTTCGTATGGCTACATCGATCCGGTCGACCCCCACTGCGACTTTGGTATGAGTTAGTTATCAACTCTTATCTAGTTCAAGTACGGCTGCATCGATCCAGTCGACCTCCACTGCTTGAACTAGATTAAGGTCAAGTTATTGGCTCTATCTAAGGGTGGCGTTCCTTCAGATAGATTCATTAAGTTACCGATATTGCTTATTGCTTCCATTATTTATTTAATTACAGCAATATCACTTTGCCCGATTGGGATTGATCTAGATCGGCCTTATATCTTTTTTAACCCATCGTTTGTCAATTTAAATTGATCTAATCTTCACTTTAAACGATGAGTTATATTTTATCAGCTGTTTTACATCAATCTTGACCATGCATAGCTTGCGATTAAGGCATGTTTGATCTTGAGTAGATCTATTGGCTAGCGAAAACTGTTCCATGGCCCATTATCATGGCCTGTGTGATTCTGCCTCACACCCCACTATTAGCACCGTGGAGTGGGGATCGTTATTTATTAGATCTGTTCATGAGAGGACATGACCTTAACTGTGCGCTATGCCTGAATAGGCTGTTTTAGCCGATATCGAGCGCTTTCATGAACAGTTCGCATCATGAGATCGTTGAAGTAGCGATAGGTTGATAGATGTGTTAGCCCCATGATCTTATTATTGTATTATGGCCAGCATGATTCTACCTCATGCCCCACTGATATTAGTAATAAGTTAGGGTCGTCGAGTCTATTGTTGTTTCTATGGCCTGCATGATTCTGCCTCATGCCCCACTGGTTATAGTGATAGATGAGATCTAATATGTTCATTAGATTTATCTCTATTAAATGGTTGAATGATGATGAACTATTTCTTTCATAAAAAGGGGTTCCGTTACTTGCAGTCATTGGCTTAGCATGAACTAATTACTATTGATATCCTTTTGCCAGTGACCAATATTTGTCTAAACAATGATATTCATCCAGAGTGATAACTGATGCTTCTTACACAACCCTATGAGCTTTAATTGATTTATTCTTATGAATATGCTAGAATCAACTATTTAGTCGATCTCCTTTCATATCGGCTCCTAGAGCCGCACATTTGGGACTGTCTGGCAACACCGGCATGTTTCGCCCTTAATTACTGATAAACTTTCTCTCCTTGTCAATTGCAGGGTCAAATTGACTGGCACGTCTCAGGAGGAGTGCGCAGGATCGACCATCCCTATGCTGAAGCTAGGCAGATCTCCAGCTCCATCTAACAGACCCTTTCGGCTTGCTCGTGTGTCCTTGGCACGGGACAAAATTCTGTGTCGACAATAATATTACAAATGGGTTCACAAATAATAGTACAAGCTTGGGTTTCAAAACCAGTTAAGGGAAAACAACATAGCTTTCAAATGATTACATTAATATAAGTTTCAAATACATTGCTAGCATACACTAGTACAGAGACAGGCTTTACTCCCGGTGGGAAACCCCCTCTAGTCCCGGTTCCCCACCTGAGAGCAAGCATCCGGGACCACCGCTGCATCCCGTGAGATTCGAACTCAAGACCTCATGCATTGCCTCGCGCGTAGCTTACCACCCCACCTACACAACACATCTAACAATGGATGGGATGCTTCCCTTTTGAACTAACCCATTGGGGGACCTTTAGTACCGGTTGGTGTTACCAACTGGGACTAAAGGTTGGAGGACTTTTAGTCCCAGTTGGTGGCTCCAACCGGGAGTAAAGGTCCACCTTTAGTCCCGGTTGGTGTCTCCACCAACCGGGACTAAAGGTCTCTCTAGTCCCGGACGCAAAAAATGCCGGGACTAGAGCCCATTTTGGCCTCGGATGAAAGGTCTGTTCTCTACTAGTGATAAGTGACATCCTTGATAAAATCATATAGATGAGAAATAAATATAGAGTCATTGAGCCCACCGGTGGTTAGCCACCATCTTCAGCAGGCCAAGAACTTCACCTGCAACATGGTGGGATAAACCCTGAGTACTCGAATGTACTCAGCTAGACTTACCCATCATAAACGAGAAATAAAATGACTCCAAGTGTCATAAAGGCTTTATAGGTGGAGCTAGCTTGACAAAAAATTTCATAAAAGCCACTAGTTGAGCTATACATTTTATAATTCGGTAACCAAGTTAATTAAAGCTATTCATCTCTAGATTAACAACTAACATGTGCCAAACAAGTGGAATATCATTTAGTAACATGCAATAGTAACCATAGCCGGTGTAACATTTCCATATTCATCATAACCATCAAATTCCATCAATTAATGCTACGTTGCCGCTGCTCAGTCAAGTTCTCACTATCCGGGAGAGATGGCGTCTTGAATCGATTCCGACCAGCTAGGGAGTTATTCCGAACACAAACCCAGACATACATGCGCCAAGGTAGTCTTAGGTCACCTTTGGTACAACTTAGGTACAGTCATGGGTCCGATCAGCGCTGCACCCTCAGAGATTCTACCAGTCTGCCAGGAAGTTCAGGCCCGACCTACCCTTGGACTAATGCCACTAGCTCCCCGCACATCCTTACTGCCTCCAATGTGTGCACTTTCACTTACCGGGTCCTGGCCTAAGTTGAGCTACTCGGCTTTGTGGTCGGAATGACTTATCTAGCCAACTAAGTGTTAGGCATGCGTTCAACATAACATGAGGACGTACAGCGAATCGGTCCTTAATCAACACAAACAGGGATAAATAGGCACCAAGACCTCTATGCCTTGTTGCTTCTCTATCACAATCCCGCCCGGTCTCCTTTTATTTATCAACACATGGTTATTTCCATGATAGCAAATATAGCCAACCGTGCTTTGGTATCTGCCTATATCTCGTAGGTGACAGCAAATCACCCCACTTCTACCGGTCTAAGCATTGCTAAGCATACATTCGATCCTGGACCTACATAGGGTTCAAGGTATATTTTTGGACAAGCTAGTTCTATGCATCAAGTGGTTCCAATCAACTCTTATAACCTAATGCATCAAACATAAAGGACTTAAGTGGTATTTGTAAAAACATAAGAGGCTTAGAATGCTCTGGGGCTTGCCTAGGATCTAACACTAGGTTAGTGTTTGTTAGACGACACTCGCTTGGTGAGCATCTCCTGTTCAGGCATGTACTCCAAGGGTCCTTCCATCTTCGGGGTAGGTCCACCAACACCGTCTTCTAGTTCCACTCCATCATCATGTCCTTCATGTGGTGCGTCTAGTGTACCTAGATGAGATGCAACAATGCAAGTGCATGAATGCGAAGAATGGCAATATGAGATGCCTCACATAAAAGTATTCAAGACAAGCACAAGATTATGCAAGACATAGGCACCTAGAGTTATTTAACTAAACACTATTCTAGCACAATAGGTGGATATGGCAAGCATATCAAGCCTGACATACCTGTTAACTTAAGTTCAGCTATTGCAAGCATTTATCAATCATGAACTAAGAAGTTTCACAAAATAAGAGCACAGGTGTATAGAAATCTGGACAGCAGCACAACAGTCACTTGTTTCAACTATAACTGGTGTTATAAGCATTGAACAAGGGTGATCCTAGACTTTCTGGAAAGCTAATGAAATTATCTAAAACTTTGTTATTAACACCAAAATCTGATTCAACAAATAACAAGGTCAAAATACATCATGAAGCATAGCTTATACAACTAAGGATAGAAAACTGATATTAACTTCAGAAATGCATATCTCAAGTTATATTCATCCAACCAGCATGATCCTTAACTTTATAGAAATCTTATTGTTATCTATAACTTTCTTATTATAATTTTAAGATGTGTCGGGTTCATAAACCCGGGGTCCCTCGGGACCGGCTTCCCAACCAAGGCTCGGCCCAAGCGGACAACATGCAACTCATGGGCCGGCCCAGGTATCTAAACAACAGGTCGGAAGAGCGATCCGATCACCGACCAGAAGGTCTGGCCAAGGAAGAGTGGCACCCGTTTTCCAACTCCGGCCCACCTCTCCGACCGGAGCACTCACTTCGGTCTCCAGCCTGCCTCCGGATGGCCTCTCCAACCGAAAGGCCTAGCCAAAGCACTACTTCCAACTACGACCCCACGTCTCCGACCGGGGATGCAAAAACCCTGCTCACCGCTCTTCTCCGACTAGCACAACCAGAGCTGACTAGGACCAACCGATCAGGGACGCCCGCTCAAAAAGGACCAGGGAATGAACGGAGAAAGAAAGGGAAGGCACACAAGTCAAACCATGATACCAGGCACCATACCCTGTACACCTGCAGAAACAATACTCTGCAACCTCCCTGACACAAACAGTGTTGTAGGCGCCAACATTTTCCCTACAGTATTGTGGGCGCCATTAACTCCCATACGGTAAGGCTCCCCCACATACCTCTGGACATCGACAGTGTTGTGGGCGCCCGCATTTACCATACCGAGTGAACATGGTGAAACCCCTCACATGCCTCTGGGCATCCATAGTATAATAGGTACCGACATCTACAATACCCGAACAAAACGACGCAGCCTCCCACGTGCATTCGACATCCAACAATGTTGTGGGCGCCTACCATCATCCTATACCCGTCGGCATGGGCAACAAGGTTTAGAAGCATACGTACTCTCTCCCTCTCACTTGTAAGGCCATCCCCTTCATCTATAAAAGGGGATGCGCTCTCTCCCAACAAGGAGGTTCAGTCAAGTAATTCTAGATTCATTAGATTGATCAGATTCACTAGTTCTCAACCACAGAATTACCAGGTTTGATCCTCAAGCAGACGCTTGAACACTTAGCTCATAGCGGAGCTCCTGGCGCTCTCGACCCTTCCGACCAGAGTCCGACCGGACCTCTTGTACTCCCCATCTTTCTCCTTCTCGTTTGTAACCCCACTGTAAACTTCGAGCACCTGGGCTCAGGAATAAAGTCACCGACCGACTCAAACTGGATGTAGGGCATGTTGCCTGAACTAGTATAAACCCTGTGTCATTGAGTGCTAGGCCACCTCCGATCACAACGTACGGCAAAACTACAAATATTTACTTGTTGGTCACTTTCTGCATCGACAGTTGGTGTCATCCGTGGGGAAGACGCTGTACATTCAACACTTTTTGGTCATCGGATGACCCACTTTTCTGCCACCTTCGCCATGGCGAGCTCAGGCGATACGATTTGCTTCGGCTCACTGGAGTTTCCCATAGTCCCACTTGTTGGGATGTGGGTTCCACCCGTCTTCCAGCCATCCCAGGCCTTCCTCCTCGAAAGCCTGGACTTCATCGTCGACCGGCTCGGCGTACTACACCTCCACGAGGAGGCACTTGTTCTGCCACCTGTCGGAGGGGCGTCCTCCATCGGCTCCGGGACACACGACGATTTCAACGATGAGGTATCTGTGTGTAACACCCAAAATTCTTACTACAAACTAGCAATTAATTCTTAGCCTTTATTACATTTTCTAGGCATTTTTAACTTAGGCCAAATAATAAATATTGGATAAATAAAATAAACTATAAGGTTTAGAAACATGTTTGTTGCATTCATGCCGAAGCATATTGTTTTTGGTTGAGTGTAGGGCTAGATGATTTGAAGTTGAATTCAAATTCCATTTGAATTTGGCTTAGAATTGAAAAATATATTTGGAAAAGAATTTGATTTTGAAAAATTTACTTTTCTTCCTCATTCAGCCCAGCATAGGCCCGGCCTTTTCTTTTTCTTCCCCTTCCCGCGCTGGCCTGCTGGCGGCCCAGCAACCCTTCCCTTCTCTTCCTTCCTCCTTTCTATTTCTCCCGCACCGGCCTACTTTCGCGTGGCCTTTTTCTTCTCCCGTGCTCGCACCGCACACGGCCCAGCCTGGCGCACCGGCCCGCTCGGCCTTCATCACCCGAAGCCACAACGCTGCTCGCCCTCTCTCTTTCTCTCTCTCACTACGCTCTGACCCCACCTATCAGTGCCCTTTTCTTTCTTTCCTTTCTTCTTCCTCGTGTTTCCTTTCTTCTCTGCCCGACACCTTCCTTCCTTTGCGCCCGCCATTGACGTTGACGGCAAGGAATCCCACCGCCGTCGCCACATATGCCAGGTGGCCAATCCCGCCCAAATCTCCCCGCTCTCTTTCCTTCTAGCTCTCACCGACCGGCCTATAAAGCCCCGCGTCGTCCCTTCTTCCTCTCCCATCCTCTGCTTTCGGTTTCCAGCAGCTGCCGCCAAAGCTCTCCCTCGCCCGTGCCTTGGAGCTCGACGTCGACGTGCCTTGAAGCTCCGTAGTGACCTTCCGCGCCCGTAGGTACCTTCTATTTGAAGTTATGGTCACGGATTCCTTGGATTCCCCCTCACCCGCGTGGTCTTCCTCTCTCTAGAGCATCGCCGCCATCGACCACGCCTCTGGAGCCCGTCCCAAACGTCGAGAACACCTTCACCGGACTCGCGTTGAGCTCCCGACCCTTCCCGTGCCTTCCATTCTCTGTTTCGTGCGCTAGAATGCCGTATCGTCGATCACCATCGCCGCCGGCCATGGTGAGTTCGCCGGAGTCGCTGTACAGTTGCCGGAGGATCACCGCATGCACTGGCGTCGTCGGATCTACGTTGGATGGTCAGGATTAGATGTACCGGTTTGATGCGTAATTGGTCCACCGGTTGGGCCATGGACCCGGTCCACCCCGCCACATAAGCGCGCCCACGCACGCATGGTGCACCGCACCACTCACACACCGCCACGTGGCAGCCCAGTCAGCAGCTGGGTCAAACCAGCAGTCAAGCGCACCCCTTTTTCAGAAAGACCCCTCTGTTTTTGTAGATTCAACCCGCAGTCCATTTTAATTAAAAGTAATTGTTTTTCAGTCCTGTTTTTATTCACTTTAGACCCTATATTTTCCAGATTTAGTACACGCAGTCCTATAACCGTGAATATTCATATTTTTAATTGTATTAATTGAAAAATAGGTTCAGTTTATTTACAGAAATGCCATTACATCTTATTTCATGTATAACTTTCATGTTTGAGTCCGATTTGAGTGATTCTTTCGCTCACGTGTTCGTAGCAATGCGTACAATAGATTTATAAGCTTTTTGACTTATGTTTTTACTATTTGGTGTACTATTCTAATGGAAGTCTATCTTTTATGCATGTAATGATTGGTATGATGCTTGATTGGTGATTGTATCATGATTAGAGGGTGAGCCATTTGAGGTGACTGAGGACCCACAGCAGGATCAACAGTACTTCCAGGCCAACTTTGAGGAAGGCAAGTGTACCAAAGGCCCCTTGTTACCTATGAACTATTACCATTCATATTCATGCATGTGTTTAATTTGAAATGCCTTTAAGGACTTTACCTAGATGATTACTTGTACCACATATCCTTGATACCCGGGATTTTTGGGTAGGCATTTTGGATAGATGTTGCAGCGCTAAACATAAAATAATTATTAAACTTGATTAAAGGCTATATGCAATGTGATAAAATGGAGCTTTTTAGTAACAGATACGGGGCTAGAGTACGGGGTTGAGTACTCTAGTGCCTCTCCATAAGGACTTAATCCTGAAGCGGCAACCCAGGAGGGACCGTACAACCCTGAGTGTCATATGGCTCTGACTTTAACCTGTTAACTAGATTGTACTAGCTCGTCTGTAGCTCCAGTAAGGGTAAGAGGGTATCTTTCCTTTTTCTGTTTGGGTGTGTACCGTGCTGTGATGCCCACATGTGCCATTCCTTCGTAGCTACGACTTGTTAGTGCAACTAGCTAAGGGTTTCATAGTGAAACCTTGCCACACTTCCTGGAAAGAGGTGTAGTGGGTCTCGTGAACCCCGGCATTGGGAATCATGGCTCGGTGGGTAAAGATGTACAATTTCTGCAGAAATAATTAACCTGTTATAACAGCCATGCTCACGGATACGAGCGGTCTAGATCCTTCAAGATTAGTGGTTACTGGGGATGGTGGATGGTTGGGAATTGAGATAAACTTGATGATACTTTAATATCACTTGGGAATTGGGACTGTTCATTAAAGTAGTGATTCAGGATGCTAAAATTTGATCAACTAAAATTGTGAACCGCAGTCAAACCGTGTCAAGCCTTTTGAGCCTCATAGATCCCTTTGATATACTTGCTAAGCATGGTGAGCTTACACTTGCTTTACATCCAATGAAAATCCTAGATGGGTAACAGATAATGGATATGAAGAGTTCCTAGAGGATGTCCAGGACTACTAGGGAGACGTTCACTAATTGGAGTCCCTGTGGCTGTTGGGCTAGTTATTCCGCTATGATTGTAATAATATTGCCATTGAGCAAACTTTGTATTAACTTTATGATGAGATATGCGATGTAATAAGTACTTTACTTTGATACTATTGCAATTTGTGATATATGTGTGTTTGGACATCTTGGGTGCACATATATGAGTACTTGGTTTTGCTATGCAAAATTGGGTGCGACAAATTGGTATCAGAGCTATAACTGACTGTAGTACGATCAACCTAGTTAGAAATGGATGTTTCTAGGATCACATTATCTTTATTTTACTACCTTTAATTTGCTATAAAATTTTTTGCTTATATTATGTTCTTTATCTGTTGCCAAAAATTATTTTGTTCTAATACTCAACCTTTTCATTCTTATAGATGGCCTGCACCAAGCAGACCCCGCGCAAGAGGACCATCCTGATGCCCACCAGGAGGACTAGGTTCACATTGGGCAAGCATGTCCCGGCACATCTGGTGGAAGCTCTGAGGAACCAGGAAGAGGAACCGCCTATGGAGGTGCCCATGGGGGAACCTCTAGAGGACGTGCTGGAAGATCCAATGGATGAAGAAACAGAAGAGGGGCCCATGTTCGAGGAGCCCATTGAGATAGAGGAGTCTGAGGAGGATCCTATGGAGGAGCATGGACAGGGTGGCCAGGAGGGAGCTAGTGACCCTAACGATGGAGATGACTCTGATGATTTTGATGCTGATGGAGATGATGATGGTGGAGATGGTGGAGATGATGGAGGAGACGGTGGAAATGGGGGTGATGACAGTGATGATGATCACAATGCACTGTTGGCTTAGGGATGGACTATGGAGATCCACTATGACTTGGAAGGTGATGCCTACTACCACCCAAAGCTTCTCGCACTTGTACATCACTACCACCCTAGAGGCACTGTTCAGTACAGGACGGAGCATTGGACCCACCCCGACTACACCGGCTTCTGGGAGACAGAAGTGTACATCCGAGAGGGGACTTGGGTGCGCTACATCCACCACACCATCACTGCACGGCTCACACGTGCGGCCGTCATCAGGGACGTAGCTCGACAGGCGTTGATGGTCAACCACGACCGCCACTTTGACGACATCGCCTGGGAGGACGACCGCTATCTTCCCCGCCGTCGGAGTGGACAGTCTACATGCAACATCGCTGCACCACTTGGAGAGGTGAACCTGATGCTAAGGCCTACCTTGTTGTGCTTGGCTGAGACCAACACTGACTTGGATCAGGTCCTGGATGAGCTCGATGTCATGGGGAAGGCCTATCTGCAGCTTGCCCATGAGAACGCTACACTAAAGCAGTAGCAAGGAGGTCCAGATGTAGAAGCGCCAGGAGTACCTGCTCAATCGCCCCCGAGGAACAGAGGAGAGTTTGGAGACCCCAACACCAGCACCAATGTCGACCCGTACCCATAGGAGAGTCTTAAAAATATGTAATAAACACGCGTAGATGCGCAAGAGAGTGTTTAGTTTCTTTCTTTTAATGGTTGAACAAGTGTTACTTTCATGGTTGGATGTTTATCATTATGAATAATGTTTGATTTGGATCTTTGATATGATTGTGATGACTTGTGGGCATGTCCACGGTCATTTAGTTAAGGTTAAGGTTTAAGGATATTATGAATAAATAGTTGGGTTTCGTTTTATCATGCTGTCCATTCTGTATTATTCTGAGCAGTTTGTCTTTATCAGTTCATATCTCATGTTCTAGTTGTCCAATGTTCATGAAAATTTTATGGAGATAAGTAGACTTCAACATATTTCTTTTGGCCCTAGAATCACCTCAATACCTATTATAAATTGTGAGATACAGCTGTTGTAATTCGAGGTTTCTGTGCTGTCAGAATTCTGGAACAGTACTGCTTGTCGTCTATACTTGACTAAGTAAACGTCAAAATCTGGAAAAGTGTTCTAAATGAAAGTTGTAGAGAATTTCATAAGACTTCAAGAAAGGTAAAATACACAATCATATGATAAACAGAGAGTGAGATATGCTCGTTTTACTGCACTGCTGTTGTCCAACTCGTCAGAAAAGTTCAGAACAAATATCTTCTTGTATACCCTATATATATCTCTTGTCTACACCTACTCTTGTTACACCATTATCTTTTAAGAGTTATATGCTTGGACATGTGAGACTTATATGATGCATCTACAGATGGTGAACACCAGGAGGAACAACTAGGGAGGCGAGGAACTGCCACCACCACCTCTAGTCACCATGGAGCAGCTGATGATGATGCAGACACAGTTGCTTCAGCAGATGGCCCAGAACATGCAGAACATGGGGCAAAGGAATGGGAATGCACCCCCTCATGTCAGAGATAAGAGGGGAGAGTTCCTGAAAGGACACCCACCAGTATTCAAGCACTCTACCGACCCACTCCAGCCTGACGACTGGCTACGTGCCATTGAGAGGCAACTAGAGATTGCCCAGTGTGATGATAAGGAGAAGGTTTTATATGCTTCTGGACAGTTGCAAGGAGCTGCACTAGATTGGTGGGACTCATTCCACTTTGACCGTACCGAAGCTAATCCCATCACTTGGGCCGAGTTCCGCAGTGCCTTCTGCTCTCACCATGTGCCTGTGGGACTGATGAAGCTAAAGAAGGAGTTCTTGGCTCTCAAGCAGGGGAACATGACTGTTGCTGAATATCGTGACAAGTTCATACAATTGTCATGGTATGCACCAACTGAGGTAGATGAGGATGGAAAGAGGCAGGAGCTGTTTATGGAAGGTCTGAATGATGGTCTCTAGTACCAGTTGCTGTCTCACACTTTTGCTAACTTCCAGCAGCTGGTGGACAATGCTTTAGTGATCGAGAACAAGCGCTGCCAGATGGAGGACAAAAAGAGGAAATTTCAAGGACAACAATCCAGGAGCAACTCTTGCTTCCGTGCCAACCCTTAACAAGCTCAACCTCAGCGGCATTATCAAGGTCAGACAGGTCTCAACCGCAACCAGCAACCCCAGCGTGCACAGCAGCAGCAGCAGCAGTACAAGGCACCACCTCAGCACCAACAGCAGCCCAACAATATACCAGTGAGGAACAATGCCCCCAATGCTCCATAGAGGAATGGCGCACCAAAAGCACCAAATGCAGTTAATGATAATAAATGCTTCAATTGTGAAGAGCCAGGACATTACTCCAACAGATGCCGCAAGAAGACAGGTAACTCACAGCAGAATTATGTTCGGGGGAAGGTGAACCATGTGACTACTGAAACAGCTCAGGAGGCACCAGATGTGGTGTTCGGTACGTTTTTGGTCAACTCAAACTCAGCTATAGTACTTTTTGATTCTGGTGCTTCACATTCCTTCATAGCATATACATTCATAAAGAAGCATGGTATTCCAGTAAGTGTTATGAAGAAACACATGTTAGTAAGCTCACCTGGAGGGGTAATGAAGCAGAATGGATATGCTTAGCTGCTAGTCTTAGCATAAGGGGGGTAGAATTCCAAGCAAACCTTGTAGTCATAAACTCATCTGGTATTGATGTCATCTTGGGTATGGATTGGTTAAGATTGCAGAAGGCAGTTATTAATTGTGGCAATAGTTCTGTGAATCTTACCACTTCATCCAGAGAGGAAGTTGTGTATGTGGCAACTCAGTCAGCTGCAGAAATCTACCGGGTTAATCAGTTGGAGGGCACAACCTTAGAAGATATAAGGATAGTAAACGAGTACCCAGATGTCTTCCCTGAGGAATTGCTAGGTATGCCACCTGAACGAGACATCGAGTTTATAATTGAACTTTTACCTGGAACTACACCCATAGCTAAGGGACCCTATAGAATGGGAGTGAATGAATTAGCAGAACTTAAGAAACAATTAAGGGAATTGTTAGATAAGGGTTATGTTCAACCTAGTTCTTCACCCTGGGGTGCACCAGTACTGTTTGTAGAGAAGAAAGATGGTACACAGAGAATGTGCATAGATTATAGGTCACTTAATGAGGTCACAATTAATAACAAGTACCCACTGCCTAGAATTGATGACCTGTTTGACCAGTTGAAAGGGGCTTGTGTGTTTTCCAAGATCGACCTTCGATCTGGATACCATCAGTTGAGGATAAGACGTACTGACATTCCCAAAACTGCTTTTGTGACCCAATATGGACTGTATGAGTTCACAGTCATGTCCTTTGGTCTGACAAATGCACCTGCTTACTTCATGTATCTGATGAACAAAGTTTTCATGGAGTACCTTGACAAGTTTGTCATCGTGTTCATTGATGACATATTAGTGTACTCTAAGAATGAAGAAGAACATGAAGAACATTTGAGGTTGGTGTTGCAGAAGCTTAGAGAACATCAGCTTTATGCTAAGTTTAGCAAGTGTGAGTTCTGGCTAAAATAAGTATCTTTCCTTGGTCACATAATCTCTAATGGAGGAGTAGCAGTAGATCTCAAGAAGGTTAGAGATGTGTTGAGTTGGAAGCCACGTAAGGATGTTAGTGAGATTTGGAGTTTTCTTGGTATGGCTGGGTATTATAGGAGATTAATCGAGGGATTCTCTAAGTTAGCAAAGACCACGACTGTTTGGTTAGAGAAGAATGCCGAATTTGTATGGACTAAGCAATGTCAAGACAGTTTTGAGGAGTTGAAGAAGAGACTGACTTCTGCCCCAGTGCTCATCTTACCTGATCTCACCAAAAGCTTCTCTATCTATTGTGATGCCTCACGGCAAGGTCTAGGCAGCGTTCTTATGCAAGAAGGCAGAGTTGTTGCCTATGCATCTAGACAGCTGAGAAAACATGAGTTAAATTATCTGACTCATGATCTAGAGTTAGCAGCTGTGGTACATGCTCTCAAGATCTAGAGGCATTACCTGATAGGTCATAAGTGTGAGATTTATACGGATCATAAGAGTTTGAAGTACATATTCACGCAGTCAGATCTAAATCTGAGGCAGCGCAGATGGCTAGAGTTAATCAAGGATTATGATTTGGATATACACTATCACCTGAGAAAGGCTAATGTTGTAGCAGATGCCTTGAGTAGAAGGAGTTATGTGAACATGGCCTATACAACTCAACTACCTGAAGAGTTGTGTGAGGAGTTCAAATACCTGAATTTGGGTATTGTGGCTAACGCCATGGAGTTAGAGGTAGTACCTACTCTGGAACAAGAGATTCATAAGGGACAGCTGAATGATGAGAGGATCAAGGATATTGCGGAATGTATAGTGATTGGTAAAGCCCTAGGATTCCACATGGATGATCAAGGGATAGTATGGTTTGGCAAAAGGATTTGTGTGCCAGAAGTGAAATCTATTAGGGAGTCTATCTTGAGGGAAGCTCATGACTCTGCCTATTCCATACACCTGGGGAGTACTAAAATGTATCTTGATCTTAAAGAGAGATACTGGTGGTATGGACTAAAGAGAGATGTAGCTGAACATGTGGCCATATGTGACACGTGCCAAAGAGTAAAAGCAGAACATCAGAGGCTAGCAAGTTTGCTACAGCCTATGAAGATACCCGAGTGGAAATGGGAAGAAGTTGGAATGGACTTTATAGTTGGATTACCCCATACACATAGAGGATTTGACTCTATCTGGGTAATTGTAGACCGTCTAACAAAAGTGGCACATTTCATTCCAGTCAAGGTAACTTATTCGGGTGCAAAGTTGGCAGAGTTACATATGGAAAGGATTGTATGTTTACATGGAGTACCAAAGAAGATTGTTTTAGATAGGGGTACACAGTTCACATCACATTTTTGGCAGAATTGCATGAGTCCATGGATACGAAGTTGAACTTTAGCTCAGCTTACCATCCTTAGACAGATGGGTAGACCGAGAGAACAAATCAGATCTTAGAGGATATGCTAAGAGCTTGTGCTCTGCAGTATGGGACAAGTTGGGATAAGAGTATACCTTATGCCGAATTCTCCTATAATAATAGCTACCAAAAGAGTCTCAAGATGGCACCGTTTGAGGCATTGTATGGCAGAAAGTGTAGAACCCCATTGTTTTGGAATCAAATGGGAGAAAGTCAAGTCTTTGGACTAGAAGTTTTGTAATTAGCAGAAAAACAAGTACAAACAATAAGGCAAAACTTGAAGGTTGCACAGTCTCGACAGAAAAGCTATGCGGACACGAGAAGAAGAGATTTGGTGTTTGAAATCGGTGACTTTGTTTATCTCAAAGTTTCACCAATGAAAGGAGTTAAAAGATTTCATACCAAGGGAAAGTTGTCACCCAGGTATGTGGGACCATTCAAGATCATCAACAGGAGAGGAGAAGCTGCTTACCAGCTAGAATTACCAGAGCAGCTCTCAGGTGTTCATGATGTCTTCCATGTGTCGCAACTCAAGAAATGTTTGAGAGTACCTGAGGAACAACTACCTTTGGAAGAACTGGATATCCAAGGGGATCTATCATACAAAGAATATCCAGTGAGAATCTTGGAAACAGCGGAGACAATCATAAGGAGCAAAATAATAAGAATGTGCAAGGTTCAGTGGAATAGACACTCAGTGGATGAGGCAACTTGGGAAAGAGAGGAAGATCTGAGAACTGACTATCCCAATCTCTTTGAACCATCTGAATCTCAAGGACAAGATTCATCTTAAGGGGGGTAGGTTTGTAACACCCAAAATTCTTACTACAAACTAGCAATTAATTCTTAGCCTTTATTATATTTTCTATGTACTTTTAACTAAGGCCAAATAATAAATATTGGATAAATAAAATAAACTATAAGGTTTAGAAACATGTTTGTTGCATTCATGCCGAAGCATATTGTTTTTGGTTGAGTGTAGGGCTAGATGATTTGAAGTTGAATTCAAATTCCATTTGAATTTGGCTTAGAATTGAAAAAATATATTTGGAAAAGAATTTGATTTTGAAAAATTTACTTTTCTTCCTCATTCAGCCCGGCACAGGCCCGGCCTTTTCTTTTTCTTCCCCTTCCTGCGCTAGCCCACTGGCAGCCCAGCAACCCTTCCCTTCTCCTCCATCCTCCTTTATATTTCTCCTGCACCGGCCTGCTTTCGCGCGGCCTTTTTCTTCTCCCACGCTCGCACTACACGCGGCCCAACCTGGCGCACCGGCCCGCTCAGCCTTCATCACCCAAAGCCACCGCGCCGCTCACCCTCTCTCTTTCTCTCTCTCACTGCGCTCCGGCCCCACCTGTCAGCACCCTTTTCTTTCTTTCCTTTCTTCTTCCCCGCGTTTCCTTTCTTCTCCGCCCGGCACCTTCCTTCCTTGGCGCCCACCGTTGATGCTACCGGCAAGGAATCCCATCGCCGTCGCCACATATGGTAGGCGGCCAATCCCGCCCAAATCTCCCCGCTCTCTTTCCTTCTAGCGCTCACTGACCAGCCTATAAAGCCCCGCGCCGTCCCTTCTTCCTCTCCCATCCTCTACTTTTGGTTTCCAGCAGCCGCCGCCGCAGCTCTCCCTCGCCCGGGCCTCGGTGCTCGACGTCAACATGCCTCGAAGCTCCACGATGACCTTTCGCGCCCGTAGGTACCTTCTATTTGAAGTTATGGTCATGGATTCCTTGGATTCCCCCTCACCCACGTGTTCTTCCTCTCTCTAGAGCATCGCCGCCATCGACCTCGCCTCTGGAGCCTGTCCCGAAATGTCGAGAACGCTTTCACCGGACTCGCGGTGAGCTCCCGACCCTTCCCTTGCCTTCCATTCTCTGTTTCGTGCGCTAGAATGCCGTATCGTCGATCACCATCGCCGCCGGCCATGGCGAGTTTGCCGAAGTCGCTGTACAGTTCGCGGGAGATCACCGCATGCACTGGTGTCATTGGATCTGCGTTGGATGGTCAGGATTAGATGTACCGGTTTGATGCGTAATCGGTCCAACGGTTGGGCCATGGACCCGGTCCACCCCGCCACATCAGCGTGCCCACGCACGCGTGGTGCACCGCGCCACTCACACACCGCCACGTGGCCGCCCAGTCAGCAGCCGGGTCAAACCCGCAGTCAAGTGCGCCCCTTTTTCGGAAAGACCCCTCTGTTTTTGTAGATTCAACCCGCAGTCCATTTTAATTCAAAGTAATTCTTTTTCAGTCATGTTTATATTCACTTTAGACCCTGTATTTTCCAGATTTAGTACCCGTAGTCCTATAACCATGAATATTCATATTTTAATTGTTTTAATTCAAAAATAGGTTCAGTTTATTTACATAAATGCCATTACATCTTATTTCATGTATAACTTTCACGTTTAAGTCCGATTTGACTGATTCTTTCGCTCACGGGTTCGTAGCAATGCGTAGAATAGATTTATAAGCTTTTTGACTTATGTTTTTACTGTTTGGTGTACTGTTCTAATGGAAGTCTATCTTATATGCATGTAATGATTAGTATGATGCTTGATTGGTGATTGTATCACGATTAGAGGGTGAGCCATTTGAGGTGACTGAGGACCCACAGCAGGATCAACAGTACTTCTAGGACAACTTTGAGGAAGGCAAGTGTACCAAAGGCCCCTTGTTACCTATGAACTATTACCATTCATATTCATGCATGTGTTTAATTTGAAATGCCTTTAAGGACTTTACCTAGATGATTACTTGTACCACATATCCTTGATACCTGGGATTTTGGGGTAGGCATTTTGGATAGATGTTGCAGCGCTAAACATAAAATAATTGTTAAACTTGATTAAAGGCTATATGCAATGTGATAAAATGGAGCTTTTTAGTAACAGATAGGGGGCTAGAGTATGGGGTTGAGTACTCTAGTGCCTCTCCATAAGGACTTAATCCTGAAGCGGCAACCCAGGAGGGACCGTACAACCCCGAGTGTCATATGGCTCTAACTTTAACCTGTTAACTAGATTATACTAGCTCGTCTGTAGCTCCAGTAAGGGTAATAGGGTATCTTTCCTTTTTCTGTTAGGGTGTGTACTGTGCTACGATGCCCACGTGTGCCATTCCTTCATAGCTATGACTTGTTAGTGCAACTAGCTAAGGGTTTCATAGTGAAACCTTGCCACACTTCATGGGAAGAGGTGTAGTGGGTCTCGCGAACCCCGGCATTGGGAATCACGGCTCGGTGGGTAAAGATGTACAATTTCTGCAAAAATAATTAACCTGTTATAACAGCCGTACTCACGGATACGAGCGGTCTGGATCCTTCAAGATTAGCGGTTACTAGGGATGGTGGATGGTTAGGAATTGAGATAAACTTGATGATACTTTAATATCACTTGGGAATTGGGACTGTTCATTAAAGTAGTGATTCAGGATGCTAAAATTTGATCAACTAAAATTGCGAACCGCAGTCAAACCGTGTCAAGCCTTTTGAGCCTCATAGACCCCTTTGATATACTTGCTAAGCATGGTGAGCTTACACTTGCTCTACCTCCAATGAAAATCCCAGATGGGTAACAGATAATGGATATGAAGAGTTCCCGGAGGATGTCCAGGACTACTAGGGAGATGTTCACCAGTTGGAGTCCCTATGGCTGTTGGGCTAGTTATTCCGCTGTGATTGTAATAATATTGCCATTGAGCAAACTTTGTATTAACTTTATGATGAGATATGCGATGTAATAAGTACTTTACTTTGATACTATTGCAATTTGTGATATATGTGTGTGTTTGGACATCTTGGGCACACATATATGAGTACTTGGTTTTGCTATGCAAAATTGGGTGCGACACTGTGCTTCATTCCAAGCAAACTCTCTACTCAAACCTCGCTGTGAGTAATATGCATACTATAATTTAATCTCTATTTACTATCTCCCGTGATTATCCAGAGGGACCATATTTACTGCATCACGGACACCATACGATCGGTTTCCCTATGGCCTCGCATCCTCCGTGGACGCGTGCGCTCGGGGGCTCCGAGGGACGCTGCCGCCTCCCCCCCCCTCACATCCGAATTCATGGGAATGGAGAGCAATGCTCCTACCACTTTCCATGAACTCCCGGATGATGAGGGTGAGAGCGATAGCTATAGCATCGGCGACACGGCACCTAGCCACCATCCGTCTCGGGAGTGCGCTATGGCGGATGCTCCAGGACAGCCATCGGTCGTTGCGGAGTCTGCGCAAACTCACGCCCCCAGACCCACGTTCGGGGGCCCTCGCATTTGTGCAAGGGCACGCCGAGGAACTACGACAATGCCAGCAGAACCAGCCGCCGCTTGCATCCGGCAAGCTTGGTGAAGCACATTGCGCCCTATGCGCATAACCCGGCAGGCGACGCCCGGGTCATGCCTGCTAGGTCCAACGCGACATCATGAATGAGGGAAATGATCTCCCGTAGTTCGCTGCTACAACAATGCTTCTGTGTGGCATTCCCGAGCCTGTCGACCCCAGGAGCGGGTGGTCTACCAGAACCTCCAGGTTCTAGTAGAAGCCGCCACCGTTCAACAAGTAGAGAGCTCCACATTGTGACTCCAACACGCGCCCTCTCTCCCCACTAGGGGAGCGGGGACACGCCAGATGGATTGCTCCATCCGCTCACAGCTGCAGCCGCTAGGTGTGGCTCGAGAGGCAGCGGCTGCGCCTCGGTCCGACCTGGCGCCTGCTCCGCACCAACCACCAATACATGAGCGGCCTGGTCCACACCAGGATGCTTGCAGCGTTGTCAGCAACCAACATCAGGCCCGGCATGATGATGATGTCCACCGAACGGCAAGAGCAGGCGACATGGATCCTGGTCGAACCATCGAGGGGAGCAGTGAAATGCGCCCCAGCCACGGTCGCTGGCTAGACGACCGGAGTCCCAGCCCTAAGGGCCCAAGACCACGGGCCTTTGACCCGCGTATCTAGAGAGCGTCATTCCCACAGTGCTTTTGACCGCCCATCAACATCACCAAGTACATCGGGGTGACAAACCCCGGTATTTGGCTTGAAGATTTCTGGCTCGCCTGCTGAGCCGGAGGGGTGGATGATGACTATATCATCATTCAGTATCTCCCCATCTGCGTGGGGGAACATGTTTGGGCATGGCTTGAATTCCTCCCACGTGACAGCATCCGTGACTGGGTGGACCTCAAGAGGGCCTTTGTCGGAAATTTCCAGGGGACGTATGTCTGCCATGTAAACTCCTAGGACCTCAAGAGTTGCCAGCAGGAGCCCAGCGAGTCCCTCTGGGATTACATCCGCAGGTTCTCCCAATGATACAACTCGCTCCCTAATGTCGTCGATGCGGACGTCATCAGCGCATTCCTCTCTGGGACGACCTACGAGTCCCTGATCCACAAGCTTGGATGCCTGAAGCCCCGTACCATCCGCAACCTGCTCGACATCCACTAACCACACCTCCAGCGAGGAGGTGGTCAGAGCGATCTTCAATAGGGGCCAGGACAAAGGCAAGGCCAAGTGCATGGACCAAGACAAGGGCCCCTCCACACAGAGGGGCATGAACAACACCGCGTTGGTCACCGTGGCTGATCGCACGGGCAAGTAGCCCCAACAGGGGCTGCCTGACCACTTCAACAAGCTCATGGATAGTCTATGCACCAACCATGCCTACCCTGTCAAACACCTCTACAAGGACTATGAGCTCCTCAAATGTTTCCTAAGATAGGCCAGCAGGACGAAAGAAGGGGACGGCAGCCAAGAAAGGAGGCACGACGGGCAAGGACAGAGATGGTTTCCCCGATGCTGATGAATGCATCATGATCTTCGATGGATTCGATGCCATCTGATCCAAGCGCTAGCACAAGGTACGCTATAGGGAGGCATGCGCCGCTGAAACAGCCATCCCCTCCTTCCTCAGCTGGTCAAAATCTCTGATCACCTTCGATTAGAGGGACCATCCCTCCCACGTCGTGAGATCGGGACGCTACCCACTCGTTGTAGATCTCATCATCCGCAAGAAGCACCTCACCAAGGTGCTGATGGATGGAGGCAGTGGCCTCAACATCCTCTACGTCGACACCCTCAACGCCATGTGCATCCCCCGGTCGGAGCTCTGCCTGGTGGGCTCTCCCTTCCACGGGGTGATCTCGGGAGCGTAGGCATACCCGCTCGGGCAGATTGACCTACCCGTCACATTCGGCAACCGAGCCAACTTCCGCTCGGAGGTCCTCACCTTCGAAGTGGTGGACTTTCTAGGGTGGTACCACGCCATCTTGGGGCGGCCATGCTACGCCAAATTCATGGCAATCCCCAAATACACCTACCTCAAGCTGAAGATGCTGGGGCCAAACAGCGTCATCACCGTGAGCAGTGCCTTCTGGCATGCCTTCATGTGTGACCACGAGCACTATGAGCTCGCCACTATGGTTGTCAACTCGTCCGAGCTCCCGCAGCTCAGGGAATCATCGATCTAGGCAGTCCTAGACTACAACAAACCAACCTCCTCGACTGCCTTCCGTCCGCTCGAGGAAACCAAGGCGGTGGGGGTCGACCCCACCGACCCGGCCAAGATGGTGCAGATCGGGACCCAGCTCTCGGCCAAATAGGAATGCGAGCTCATCGACTTCCTATGCGCCAATCGTGATGTCTTCGCATGGCAGCCCTCTGACATGCTAGGCATACCGTGGGAGGTCGCCGAGCACGCACTACACCTCATCCCAGGCTCAAAGCCCACCAAGCAACACCTGCGCCATTTCAACGATGAAAGGTGTAGGGCCATAGGCGAAGAGATCGCCAAACTCCTGGCTGCCAGATTTATCAGAGAGGTATTACACTCTAACTGGCTTGCCAATCCCGTTCTTGTTAAAAAGAAGACCGGGAAATGGAGAATGTGCGTTGATTATACTGGCCTCAACAAAAGCGTGCCCAAAGGATCACTTCCCTTTGCTGCGCATAGACTAGATAGTCGACTCCACCTCGGGTTGCGAGATCCTCTCCTTTCTGGATGCCTACTCGGGCTATCACCAGATCGCGATGAAAGAGTCCGATCAGCTCGCAACCTCGTTCATCACCCTGTATGGTTTGTACTATTACGTAACCATGCCATTCGGCTTGAAGAACGCTGGCGCCACCTACCAAAGGTGCATGCAGCAATGCTTCACCGTCCAAATCAACCCACTCGATCAGCCTGATCAAGCCGAGCCACCAAGACCAATGATCACTGTCTATGTTGATGACATAGTGGTCAAAACAACTCAAGCCTGCAACCTGATCACAAACTTGGCCGCAATGTTCGTGAACCTCCAAAGATTCAACATCAGGCTAAATCCTAAAAAATGCATTTTCAGGGTTCCAAAGGGGAAGCTGCTAGGATACATTGTGTCCGAGCACGGCATCGAGGCCAACCCTGAAAAAATCATGGCCATCTCCAACATGGGTCCCATACGCAACATCAAGGGCGTGCAAAGGCTCACCGGCTATCTGGCCCTAAGTTGATTCATCTCCTGACTCGGCAAACGGGAGGATGCCACTCTACAAGCTCCTAAAAAAGACAGACACTTTTGTCTGGACTGAGGAAGCCCAGCAGGCCCTGGAGAGCCTCAAAGCGTCCCTGACATCAGCCCCGATCCTCGTTGCTCCCGAACGGGGAGAACCCCTTCTCCTCTACATCGCGGCCAGCAACCATGTGGTAAGCGTCGCGCTGGTCGTCGAAAGGGAGGAGCCAGGACACCAACTTAAGGTCCAGCGACCCATATACTTCATCGGGGAAGTACTCACCGACCCCAAGGTCTGGTACCCCAGGTTTAGAAACTCCTATACGCCGTGATGATGGCGACCCAGAAGCTCCAACACTACTTCACCGACCACGAAGTCATGGTCGTCACTTCATACCCTCTTGGGGACATCATCTGCAACCACGACGCCGTGGGGCGAATCTCTAAGTGGGCGCTCGAACTCATGGGCCACGACATGAGGTGCATCCCTCGTACTGCAATTAAATCTTAGGCTCTTGTGGATTTTGTCGCCGAATGGACAGAGGTGCAGCTACCGACCCTGGACGTCACCCATGAGTACTGGACAATGTACTTCGACGGGTCCGTAATGGTGCCCAGCTTGGGGGCTGGAGTGGTTCTGATCTCCCCGAATAGGAGTAGGCTCCACTACGCCATCCACCTCCACTTTTTGGCCTCAAACAATGCCACGGAGTACGAGGCCCTCATCAACGTAGTACGTATCGCCATCGAGCTTGGTGCTACGTGACTCTACATTCACGGCTACTCGGAGCTAATCGTTGATCAGGTCATGAAGGAGTCCTCTTGCAAAACCCCCTCATGGCAGCATATTGCCAAGAGGTGCGCAAGCTCGAGGACAAATTCCAGGGTATCGAGCTAGATCACGTCCCCGAAAGGACAATGATGCCGCCGATTTTCTTGCAAAATTGGCCACCAGACGGGATCCATCCCCAAGCGGGGTCTTCATCAACGACGTCCATGAGCCATCCGCCCGCATTATGGAAGGTTCGGTCTAGACACACCCCGACGCTAGGTCAGTGCTCGGGGGCTCTGATCCCAGTACCTCCATGATGACGTCACCCGCCAACGTCGTTGTATTGGCACTCGATCAAACCGACTGGCGAGCGTCGCTACTCGCCTACCTCCTCGAGGAGGTTCTCCCACCCGAAAGGATGGAAGCCCGATGGATCGCTCGACACACCAAGACCTTCATCATGCTCGGTGATGAGCTCTACAAATGGAGTCGATCAGGGGTGCTCATGATGTGCATCCCCACCAACCAGGGGAAGCAGCTCCTCCTCGAGGTCCATGCCGGGATTTGTGGACATCACGCAGCCCCAAGGTCGCGGGTCAAAAAAGCCTTTCGCTAAGGTTTCTACTAGCCCACCGCGCTACGAGATGCAGAGGAGCTCATCCGCAAGTGTGAAGGATGCTAGTTCTACACTTGGCAAACCCATTTGCCGGCACAGAAGCTCCAAACCATCCCCATCACCTGGCCATTCGTGGTCTAGGGCCTCGACATGGTGGGACCCCTCAAAAAGGGCCTAGGCAGCTTCACTCACCTACTCATAGCAGTCGACAAGTTCACCAAGTGGATAGAGGGCAACCCATCACTAACATCCGCTCGGAAGAGGCAGTCAAATTCTTCCACAACATCATCTACTGGTTCGGCATTCCTAATTGTATCATAACTGACCATGGGACTAACTTCATCGAAAAGAAGTTCCTAGACTTTAGTGATGGATACGACATCAGGATCGACTGGGCCTTGGTCAAACCTCCACAAACTAACAGTCAGGTCGAGCGTGCCAATGGCATGGTCCTCTAAGGACTAAAGTCACGCATCTTCGACCGACTCAACAAGTACGCCGGGCAATGGGTTATAGAGGTCCCAACGATCCTCTGGTGCCTAAGAACGACCCCAAACTGATCCACAAGGTTCACACCCTTCTTCCTAGCCTACGGAGCTGAGGTAGTGCTGACCTCGACCACGGTGCCCCAAGAGTGAAGGCTTTCGACCGCGATCGAGCCGTGGAGGCTCTGTAAGATGCAGTCGACCTGCTCAAAGAGGCCTGCAAGACGACCATCATCCACTCCGCTCACTACCAACAAACCTTGCGCAGGTACCATGAAAGGAAGATTAGGGGGAGGATACTCGAAGTCAGCGATCTCGTACTCTGGAGGACCCAATCAACGAAGGAAAAACACAACCTCTCCACCATGGGAAGGGCCCTATATGGTGACCGAAGTAATCCGACCGGGCACCTACCGACTGGAGGACAACAATGGCAACGCTCTCACCAACACTTGGAACACTGAACAACTACGTTGTTTTTCCCCTAAATTTGGTCTTACCGCTTTTTAGTCAACACTTGCTTCTATAAAAGCACCCCAACCCGAACACATTCAGCTTGGGTCGCTCGGGGGCTCCATGAGGATACAATACTAAGAAATACCTCTCTTTTTTACTATCACATGGTAAACAACCTTGTCCCTGAACGGAAGCACATTCCATTCCTGTGATTGCCCTAAATAACTTTGTTCTTACTCCTAACCAAACGCACCCCGCCACGACCTATGGTTACGAGTAGCCAAGCCCCACGGGCCATGCCCAGGTTCTTAAAAGCTGCAGCCTACAGAACTATTGGGTAGGTATGAAAAAGAAAGGACAAAAACAAAGGCTATGCTAGGATAAAAACAAGAAACGGATAGTGATTCTATCACAAAAATAGAACTGGTGTATTCATTGATACAAAAAACTATTCACACGGGGACTCACCCACGAACTCAACTATTACATTTTCTAACCACTTCTAAACCAAATACTACTACGGCCGCTCGACGACATTGCCTGACACCAAAGGAGAAGCCACGACACAGGCCGCCGAAGATAACCACCGCCATGGGGGCTCCGCCAGGTTCCGCTCCCTTGACTTCGGCAAGAGCAACGGGTACCCCAAGGGACTAGCCAGGTTCTGCTCCCTCGGCTTCAGCGAGCGCAACGGGTACCTCAAGGGACCCGCCTAGTTTAGCTCCCTCGACTTTGGCGAGCATAACGGGTACCTCAAGGGCGTCGCACCCATAGATGGTCACCAGAAGAACATGGAGCTCCTTACCTTCTCATGCAGTCAAGGTAGCTCCTAGGCAGGGACGTGGCCACCAGGGTATGGCCACCATGGCTGGAAGAGATCTCATCAAACTTTATGAACTGGCCAACCTAAGCAGCTGCAGGCGCGGAACCCTCCATCGGCACGATCCTGAGCAACTTCCCCTCCGATAAGGCTCGCCCGGTGAAGATCCACCAGAGAAAATCCTCACATGGCTCCATCCCGAAAAAGGCCTCGTAGATGAATCCAACACGCCAACCCCTTCGACAGAAGTCACCCCTTTTCAGGCAAAGACGGCCAACACCGCCCCAAGCAGCCTCCAGCTCGACATCGCGCTCTGGGTTCACAAAAGGATCTATAAGTCCTCCCCCTCGCTTACCCTCTCTCTCACTTAGGAACCGCCGTGACATATAGGCACTCTTGGTGAGGAAGAAGGAGGAGAGACATTAGTTGGAGAACAGGCAAAGATCTGCGACAAGAAGCCCTCTCCCTCCCCGTATTTAAGAAGGAAATGCGATAGCTGAAGAGGGGCAAAAGATCAGAGCGAAAAAGTCTCTCCCTTCCCCCATTCAATGTGGATGGGAAACGATGGGACGCACCCTGACTGCTGGGACGCACACTGACCAACGGAACGACGCCTGATCAGATGGAATGACGCCTGGTAAGATGGGACATGGCCTGGGTATGGCCCACCACTACCACACGCTGGGCATAGAAACTAAAGCGCTACCACGCGCAGGCGGCTCTCTGCCTCCCTAGGCGGGACTTGAAAAAACCAAACAAAGGTATCTCCGCTAGGAGAGACTATCGGGCTTCCTAAAGTTGATCGAATGGCTCAGAAAATCACACCAAGAGACAGGTAAGGAGTAAAGGGATGCCCCCATGTAGGCCATGCCCACTCCATCACAAACAACGAGCACGGGTCCCGGTCGGACATTTTCGATAAGAGCTCTCCGAACCCCGTGACTCAAGTCTTCAAGGTAACACTACCGACCCCCACTATTTCTTTATTTAAATCATTTCATACATCCATACGCGCATTTATTCCATACGCCCATGCCCCTCGGATGATTTGGGCCCTGAACCGCCTGGGGACTCGGCAACTAAGCATCGCACATGAAGCGAAACGCATCACAATGCTCCGTGTTGCGTCACGAAGTGGTAGTTGCCTCATTTGACATGAGCAACGACCGACAGGGGTTCGAAGGCCGGCCACATAGGGCTTGAGGCTGCCCCCCATCAAACAGAGCCAGGGGAGAAAAACACAGATGAGCCCTATGTGGCCCTCGCTTAGTCTAGCAGACAGGGTCATCTCAACCTTCTCATTCGATCCTAAGCCTCTGCCGAGCCCACAGAATCTCCATCGAGGGGATGCTGTCAGGCCACCCGGGTCAGTCTCCGGAACGACCCAGGCATCTGCCAGGTTGCAGGTAAAGGGGTAGTGGAATGTCACAAGAGGGCTATGCCGACCCCGTCAGGAATGACAGACCCGGATTCCACTCGATCATACCCATTAGCGAACTCAATGAGCGCGTCACTCAAGCCTGAGCGATCAGGACAAGCGACAAAACTTAGCCCCTCCAGTTGTGAGAAACCAAGGACGAGGTAATGCACACAACTCAAACCGGCCCCTACTAAGGCCCAACGGGGCTTAGGGGCTCACAACACAAAACGCCTAGGTCTGCGACCCCGAACTCGCCCCATCCGGCTATGCTTCGACTGCACACCAAAAACACCTAGGTCTGCAACCCTAAACTTGCACCATCCAGCTACGCTTCGACTGCACACCAAAACACCCGGGTTTGTGACCCCAAACTCGCCCCATCCGGCTACACTTCGACTGCACTCTAAAACTACCTGGGACTGTGACCCTGAACTCGCCCCATTAGGATCCATGAGCTCTAACTCTCCTAATCCCTAAAACTAACTAAACTAACTGCCTCAGTTGCGCGGGCTACACCGAGGCCAGGATCCATGACTCCGACTCGCCCGATCCCACGGTGCGCACCAATGCCAGGATCCACGAGCTCTGTCTCATCCAATCCCTAAAAAACTAACTGTCTCGCCCGATCCCACGGTGCGCACCAATGCTAGGATCCACGAGCTCTACCTCGCCCGATCCCAAAACTAGCCGCCTTAGCTGCGCAAACGACACCTTGGTTGACAAATCCATCTCAACTAAAAAACACGCACACACAAACACCCCCCAGATGATTCTACCCGAATCACTCGGGGGCTCGGGGGCTACACCCACAGGTGCGCTCGCATGCACCTGCTGACAAAACAAAAACCACCCCCATTGGCAACACGAAAACCCCCCAGACGATTCTGCCCGAATCACCCGGGGCTCGAGGGCTACACCTATGGGTGCGCTTATGCGCACCCACCGTCGAGACAAAAATCCCCTAGGCGACTCTACCCGAATCACCCGGGGGCTCGGGGGCTCCTATCGAGTTCTTAAACCCGAGGTCCCTCAGGACTGGCTTCCCAACCCAGGCTCAGCCCAAGCGGACAATGTGCAACTCATGGGCCGGCCCAGGTATCTAAACAATAGGTCGGAAGAGCGATCCAATCACCAACCAAAAGGTACGGCCAAGGAAGAGCGGCGCCCATTTTCTGACTCCCGCCCACCTCTCCGACCGAAGCACTCACTTCGGTCTCCAGCCCGTCTCCAGATGGGCTCTCCGACTGGAAGGCCTGGCCAAAGCACTACTTCCGACTCCGACCCCACGTCTCTGACTGGGGGACACAAAAACCCTGCTCACCGCTCTTCTCTGACTGGCGCAACCAAAGCCGACTGGGACCAACCGACCGGGGACGCCCGCTCGAAAAGGACCAGGGAACGAACGGAGAAAGCAAGGCAAGGCGCACAAGTCAAACTATGATACCAGGGATGATACCCTATACACCTGCAGAAATAGTACTCTATAACCTCCCTAACACAAACAGTGTGTAGGCGCTGACATTTTCCCTACAGTATTGTGGGCACCATTAACTCCCATACAGTAAGGCTCCCCCCACATGCTTCTGGGCATCGACAGTGTTGTGGGCGCCGGCATTTACCATACCAAGTGAGCATGGTGAAAGCCCTCACATGCCTCTGGTACCGACATCTACCATACCCGAACAAAACGACGCAGCCTCCCACGTGCATCCGATATCCAACAGTGTTGTGGGTGCCTACCATCATCCTGTACCCGTCGGCGTGGGCAACAAGGTTTAGAAGCATACATACTCTCTCCCTCTCACTTGTAAGACCATCCCCTTCATCTATAAAAGGGGATGCGCTCTCTCCCAACAAGGAGGTTTAGTCAAGTAATTCTAGATTCATTAGATCGATCAGGTTCACTAGTTCACAACCATAGAACCGCTAGGTTCTAACCTCAAGCACACGCTTGAACACTTAGCTCATAGCGGAGCTCCTATCGCTCTCGGCCCTTTCGATCGGAGTCCGACCGGACCTCTTGTACTCCCCATCTTTCTCCTTCTTGTTTGTAACCCCACTGCAAACTTCGAGCACCTGGGCTCAGAAATCAAGTCACTGACTGACTCAAACTGGACGTAGGGCACGTTGCCTAAACCAGTATAAACCCTGTGTCATTGAGTGCTAGGCCACCTCCGATCACAATGTACGGCAAAACTACAAATATTTACTTGTTGGTCACTTTCTGCACCTACAAGATGATTCTATAGCTAACAAGCTCAAACAACACCAAGAAGGCATCTCTGTCCAGATTTGGACAGAAATCTACCATTCCACTTTGAACAGCTATAACTCGAGTTTTAGATCACCAAAAAGGGTGTTCTCTAACATTTTGGAAAGCTTAGGAAAAGCACTACAACTCTCCTACTATAACCTATACATGATTCCATGTTTAAATAAGTGAACCAAAGCAATCATTCAGATCTGTTCAGAGCACATGCAAAAGTTGACAGCAAATTTGTAAAATCTATAACTCCTAAACCAGTAGGCCTAAAATCATGAAATTTTATGAAAAGCAATATAAGGAAATTATCTACAACTTTTGTATTCACCATATTTACAGAAAACATCATTTAATTCACGAAGTTATCATCACAACAGAAAATGCACACGCAACCATTTTAGAATGTAACAATTTGATGTTTCAGTTGTTTTGCTAACAAAGAGCATACACACATGAGGCAATCAAAAACTTCAACCACCACTAACATACTTAGCAACACTTTATTGAACACCAATCAGTCAAAGCATCACCAAATACAATTACAAGCTTTATCCACAATTATGCTTTTATTAATCCTTTCTCCTAATAAACACTAGTATAGTGCCCGTGCTAACGCCACGGCTTCATTTCAGGGATGCACATGAAGATAACCAAACTACGGTGGTACTTCGCCACATAAATAGAGTATATCAATACAATTAAGAGAGATTCCAATTCAGCATCATTTTCAGTATATTATAGAAATTTGTCCTATACATATGCCATTCAGATAATGTGTATTATACATAAATTTAAGAAAAAAAACAACAGAAACATTTAGCTAGCTATAAAACATAAATTTTCAATTCTAGCTACCGCTATCGATCTGCCAATGTTGTCTTCTTGCTTCAGGTGATGTCCAGACATCAAAAACATTCGACTGACCTTTTGGACCTGCAATGGCTATATACTCTATCAGTACTACAGATTAGTGAAAACAGAATGAAGTTCAATTAAGAATGACAAGCTTAGAAGCTTAGACAAATGAACACTCAAGTCACCATCATCAGCACAAGCTCGATGTGGTAGTGCACACACCCACTCCCAAAGGCAGCTATATCTCCAATCGTGAACCAACTCTTGCTCGCACATTTTTTCCGTCACACGGGGGAATACTTGTTCACCGTGAGAAACAACCTACACAGACCAAAATTGCCAGCCTATGACTTCTGTTCCATAGATTAACTGAAATCAAGAAACCACACTTTTTGAGAACTTGAAAGCCAAATTATAAGCAACACAACTTGAGAGAGAACTCATACCCAAAGAAACTGTTGTAGCTCGAGATGCATTTTTTGGGAATCTCCTGCCATCCAGCAAAAGTTTCCTCAGAAAGTGACCACCTACATCAAGCACCATCTGCTCATAAATAAAGGAAGCCAAGTCATCTGAAATGGTCTACTTTGGAAACTCTACTGACATTAGGATCATGATTATGACAAGGCAGGAATACAGGTAACAGAGTCATCCTCAAAGTTACATTCAGCACCTGCATTCAACAAATTAAAACTATCTGGATTTGTTGTTCTAATGCAAATCAACAATCGCACCTATTTGACAAAGACATCTATCTCACAAAAGCATACCAACCCCACCCTCCTAACAAACCTTGCAAGTCTTTTTTATGATAAAACTTCATATGCAATCAACAGTCAAATTATCTAAAACCACTGATTAGGACCATAGGAATCCTAGTTAGAATGCATTGATCTAATTCTAGCACATTGATCTGAGTTCATGCAGCAAGAGGTCAGCATTTTCGCCGTCACCAACCAATCAAAGAAGAGTAGGTTAGCAGCAAGCGAATACTTTTATCCAGGATTTCCATATGATGAATGAATGGGAGCTTTACGCAGCAAGAAAGCGATCTCCGACCGGTGCATTATATACTGGTAGAGACTCATTCGTGGAGGTATTCGAGACCTTGTATGCGGCACAATCTCCAAGAAAGGGTAGGATGAGCTTTAGTAGAACGGGTGGGTCATCCAAGCTTTTGTTGGGCATGTACTTGTGAGAACAACAGCATGTGCTTGCCTGCTTCTGAATCCAAGAACACCCATGAATTAGACTTCAGCCAGCCACTGGATACGATTCTTTTTAAGAAAAAGAAACTCCAATAAGCATGCTTATTAATGGACACAGCACAACACTAATATTTTCATCCTGGCTAGCCATATGCCAATGGAGCAACATAAACTTGGAAAAATAATAATGACATGCATGTTTAAATTCCCCTTTGTAAATTAGTCAGTACGTGCACCCTCTTTATGGATTTCAGGATTTGTGAAACTGACTGGATTTGGAAGAACAGTTACTATCCCCTCTTCAGCCGAACAGAACTAAGCTAGCAGTACAGTACCATTAACTAATGCCACACTACAAATCAACAGAAGAAATTCCAATCAATTAAGAACTGAATGATATGTGTGTAGCACAAAGTAAAGATTAGTTTCAATATTTATTTAGCTATCAAAATTGTCATCTGCACATATGTTCAGGTTTCATATAATTTTTTGTATTGCATAAAAAATTGAACTGATTAGCTGAAAAAACCAAGATGATTGGCCTAAACAAAACGCAATCTGCTGCAACTAAACAAAGAAGATACAGGCTAGCCGATTAGCTACTTACCTGTTCACTTTATGCAATACTGGTGCCGACGGACTTGGCTGAGCTGAGGTCCTGAACTCAGCTTTCTCTGTTGCTACGATGTTTACCAGAAAATTGGAGCAAAACATTTCTGTTAAAAAGTTCTAGTTAGCCGTCTTCATATTAAAAACCATAGAGCTCCACACATAATCCAATAATTAGAATAACGTCAAATTCCATATTCATTCACGTAAATAAAAGTCAAAATGCAAATCATGATATGTCCGTGTCTATTGATATATAAACCAGAGAGCACAATTGATATTTATTGCTTGGAAATGGTACTGCAGATGTTTAAACCAGCATATTACACCATTTTAATTGGGATTTTCTTCCATCATGGAGTAGTCCTTCTAGTGCTTTGTAAATTTTTTTCTTAAGTTGGTCAGCAAGCTCTTTGCTGGCTCAGTGTGATATGAAAGTTTTAAAAAATTGCCAGCATATCCTAGAACTTTGACAGGCAATATATATAATTTTAATCGCAGTGTTTCTATGTAGCTTACCACATTGTTGGTCGCCACAATGATCTTGAACTGAAACCTCTTGATTTAGATCTCCAGGACGATGACTGCAAAGCTGGAAATTTCATTCAGTGATCCATGCTTAATGGCAGAGTTCAATGCAATGTTCCCATGCACTCCCTTTTTTTAGGAAATTTCCATTCAGTGATCCCTCCCCTCTCATGAGCTAGCCGCATACCATGCCTATGGCCATGAGCAAGGTCGTTCCCGATTTCCCGTAACAAGCAGCTGTGAGCACCCCTTGGCTTCAGAGAAGGAAAGAGCTTAATAGGGCTAGAGCATTGCAAAACCAGATCATTGTTATGTGCCACTCCTAGCTGAATACAAAAAAGAAGGAAAAGGACTTCCCTGACAATTGCTCTAGCACCCTGAGAATTCATTTTCCTAGTTCGGGTCTAGACCTGAAAATAAAGAATAAAAACAAATGACAATCAAAGTATGAACTGCACGAACAAACATCTTTTAGCAAGGCCAATAAAATATTAGTTTAAAGAACAGGCAGAATACAAAAGTAAAAAGAACATATTAGTTACACCGTAAAAATACTGACAAAATTAAGGCTTCAAATTCAAACCATCCACGACGGGATAGACTAGACAAAATCTATTGCTCATAAAGATGACAAAATCTGAACAAAATGGTTACTGAAAAGTAACTATTTTTCCCCTAGATATTAGTATTGGTTGTCGTCCAATGAAAAACAAAGTTTCATATGATCTATGGAAATGAGCATACACTAATGCAGGGGGAAAAACATTATGAGCAATAAGCTGATGCAGTTGATGGTATGGGCTTGGAATTCTTGGGGTGGAGGTTGAGGGGAAGCTGCAGCTTCTTGTACACCACCCGTAGATCTAGCATAGGAACAATGGTTTCACCAAATGCAAGAAGAAGGTCTGAAGGAGGTGTGGAAGGGGAAGGAGAACAGATGTACCTGGAGGAACTAAAGCCATGACTGAAGTCGGCTGGGAGCAGCCGCCGCCGCCGCCGTCAAGAACCCTAGAAACAAAAAAATGGATAGGGAGGAGAAGGTGAAGGGAGATGAGGTGGAGGAGGAGATGGGGGAGGAGACTTCGTACCTGGACCCAATGAGGAGGTGCTCGCGAGTGCCTGCCGCCGGTTGCCGCGCTGTGCCACGTCCGTCGCCGAAGTAGGCTGAGACGGCGACGCGGTGCTTGCCGTGGGGGAGCAGGTTCCGGTCATGGTCGATGTGGTGGTAGGAGAGTTCGACGGCGGAACTGGGGGCGCCCTCCCCGGTGACGATGGGTGCGAGTTGCCTGGTGAAGTAGAGGGCGAGCTCGGGGGCCTGGGTTGGGGCAGCGGTGTGGATCGGGACCGGAGGGTTGAAGGGGGGAATGAAAAAGCAAGAGAAGGCACCGGCGTCTGCGCGCGTGGGTGGGGTGGAGCGGTGAAGTGGGGAGATCGGGGGTGGGAGATTCAAAGAATATCGGCCGTCGGATATGGTTGAGTAAGGAGAGAGAATGAGTGAGACTTAATTTAGTGCGTACGTTTTTAATGTTATCTTTTTTCTGTGTACGTTTTGTGGGGTGGACGTAGTTTAGGTCGTGACTATAGAGGTGGGATTTGTTTGGTGGATGTAGGATAATTTAAAGTGGTGTATTATAGGGGTAGAGATATATATAATTTTAGTGATATATGAGAACAACTAGTTTGGAGCTGAAATTTTTATGAGTGGTAGATGTTATCAAAACATAGCCACTTCATGAATTTCACATGCTCAGGTTTTATAATTTAATTACTATGAAAAAGACAAATTGTTATTGCAAGAAAACATGTAAAAGCAAGATAAATCTAAAGATCACCATTTTCTATAAACACATAGCCATATTATTTGTTATTATGGTAGCACAACATCATACAAAGGTAGTGGAACCACATTTTCCATTTTTAAACCTACATAAAAATTATAACTTATTTAAAACCATTTATCAAGCATTAATCAAGTTAAATCAACAACTCAACGATACTGCATCTAATGAACATGACATTTTTACCACAGCACACATAAAGGATTAGTAGCCTACCATAAAAATTTCACAGCAATTCGAGTACCACAACTTTAGATATGAGAATAACAAGCAAAATAAGCTAAAACTGCCTATTTAACAAGATTAAATCAAAACATTATAAAAACAGTACACAAATAGCATGTATAATATTTTTATTAGCTAGATCATGTCATCACAATATTAACACAACTAGAACTACCATTTTTGGACTTCTATAACTCAAGATATGTATCCGACAAGTTAAAATGATTTTTAAAAGCACTTTGCAAGAATAAATAAAAACAGTAGAAACTTTCTACTAACTCATATCATATTATGAGTCCACTGCATATAGCTACTCTCAAGGATTCTAAAAAGTCCTCATTTGCTATTTTACGATTTTTCTATGATTTATTATGATTTTCCAAAGTTTTATCCATAAAAGAAATAGATTTGCACAGAGGACCCTAACTGTCCACTAAAACGGATTCTAGTGAACTGGTCCTTATAGGTACTATTCACATGGGTCATAGGTTCTTCACTTAACCCCCTGTCGTTTCTTCTATTGTTGCGTGATGTCCATCTTCTTCTTCCTCATCGAACGGAGCAGAGCAGGGCATGTCATGGGCAGCTTCGGGGTTGGCTGGCATTGGCCAGCGCGACGTGGAGCACCCAGGGGCCAGAGCGCACCCACAATAGGTGGTGGCTTTACTAGAGGTGGCTCATAGAGGCTGGGTCACATGCACCGACGGTGGCGATGGGAGCAGCTCCGATGGCTAGGCTGCTCTGGCAGTCTCCCGCTCGGCCGAGGAGCACCGATCATAGAGGACAAGGAGGCAGAGGCGGTGGTGCATGTAGCTAGGGCAGAGAAGGCCCTGAGTGGCCTGGCTACAGTGCCATGGTGGCAGGAGGCGGGTGGCCCGACGGCTTTAGTGCTAAAGCGGCAGCGGCGCTGCTGGGAAGGTGTAACACCCCAGGTGTTTTAAATACTAAAACAGGGCATGTCATCATATGCATTGCAAAGCAATTGGTGATATTGAAAACTTTGATATGCATTCACTAAAACAAGTTTACATTTATGTTATGAGTATTCCCTTGTATGGTTTGGATCAAGTTCAAAGATTTGTTGTGTTTTGGATATCCGAAAACCCTGATTTCCAATGATTTATTTAACCCCAAAAAACGTAATTCAAAATTGAAGTACATTTTGGGGTTGAGCCTTAAAGCAAAAATGTAGATCTTGTCGAGTTGTACAAAGTTGGTTTTTGGAGTTTTCAAAGTTGTTTAGTAAAATTTGATGTAATTTGAAAAGGCGTAATTCTTTAAATGTCCCCTTTTTGAATTCAAATTTGCATGGAGGTCTTGTGAGCGGGTTCTTTCCGCCTGTGTGGATTAAGGTCTATCCGTTGTTGAATTGCATGAGGTGAGACTTTGTAGTACTAACCGCATACTCCGGTAAACCTTAACTTGGTTATTCTATTATGAGAATGGCTACTTGCGCACTAGGAGTGGAGAGATGGCGGGAATAGTGTGTACCCACATGGCAATGGACTGGATTGGTGGAGTACAGTATTCTCGGGTGGCGCGGACCCGTTCTTGTTTTAGAGGATCCGAGGGTAGGTTGATATATGTAAGTCGGGAACATGCATATGTCATGTGGTCTGGAATTCCCAGCTGGGTTTAATCAGTTCGAATCATCGTTGCTCCTCAGTTATGGAGACTCAACTCACTGTTCATCATCGTAGTTTAATAACTGAAACTTGAGTAAGGTTTGAGAAAGTGTTGGATATGGAGTTTCATGATCTCATTACGGGTTGTGTTAGCTTTGTATATGGTTTTATGAAGTTTTAAATGTTGATATAAAGAATTTTGTTAAAAAGCCTTTACACAAAAGAACTTTGATTATTGCTAAAGCCATACCTTGAATCCCTGAGCCTGCATTCCTGAGTTCTATCAGTTTTTATTTTCGGTTAAGTCTTGTTGAGTACTTTTGTACTCAGGGTTCGTTGACCCTTGTTGCAGGTGAGCCTCATGAGCAGGTCTGTTTTGGGCCGTGCTGCATGACTGTTGTTCAATGCGATGACGATAAGTAAATGTGTGGCCCTTGGGCAGGGCAATCTATTTGTGTGTTTGTATTATGTTATAATGCCACTCCACTACTTTGGTTTGTATTAATTATCGAAATTAGTTGTATGGTTTGAACAAATGGTTTGTAAACTATGTTATTGTAAGACTTCCTCTGATTTACTCTGGTGTAGATATTTGAATAAATGTTGTAATACTGCAATGACTCTATAATGTGATCCTGCTCGAAAATCGTGGATGATTCGGGGTTCCCCGAGGACACCCGATAGTCTTCTTAAGTTACCAGGAACATATGCATAGTTGTTAGAGGTCGTCGGACAGTGACAGGTGCACGTGGGCCCTATAATTTAGGAGGTTCTGCCACAAAATGGTATCAGAGCATCGTTACAAGGTCTTTGTTGTATTGTTTTACAAAACTTCAAAATGATTTGGGATGACTAAATATAACTTGTTAATTTGGTCCAAATTGCTTCCGACTTATCTAATTTCTTTCTCACCATTCCATATTTGATTAAAAAGGCTTTATGTGGTAGAGTAGTAATATTATTATGCCCTATTTAATAACAATTGTTGTTTATGTACTTTATGAGCTTTGATGTTTTTGTTCGTAAGAATGATTCATGCATCATGATTAATTCACTTGATACTTCCTTCACCTCTGATTCTGGGTTGAGTTATGTAGTCCACCCTTGCTGCTCTTGAGACTGTTGCCAGATTGTCTTACTTGGATTAATCTTGCTTCCTACAGTATGGCTCATACCAAGATGACACCCCGTAAGTCCATTGGACCCAAAGGAGTTCCTCGCCACCAACTTGCCCCTAGGAATGACGGTGCTAGTAGTAGCAGCTCTAGGCCTGATCCTCAGGCAGAGATATAGAGGATTTCTGCAGAGTTAGCACAAGCTACTAGGGATAGGGCCTTGGATGCCATCCAGGTAGGAGAATTACAGGATCAATTGAGGCGTCTCACCACCGCTCACAGGAACTGCGAACGTATGTTAGTTCGTATGGTGGACGGAAGAAATGAAGCTTGGCATAGAGAAAATGTAGCTAGAGCTAGAACTCATGAGCTAGAATTCTATGTAGGAGATTTAGAAGAACATAATACTTATCTGCATGAAGAACTTCATAGGCTAAGCAACCTCTTGGATCCAAATCATGAACCTCAAGCTGATGAAATGGACCCAGGTGTTATCCTTGCCGATGATAGTGAATCGAAAGAGGAAGAAGAAGAAGAAGATCCAGAAGAATTAGTAATGGTCGATGAAAGTGATAATGAGGGCGGAAATATTTCCGGAATGGATACCGAGCCCAAAGCTGGAGGTGATCAAGGAGAAGATTAGAGTTGGATAATAGTTAGTTCTAGTTAAAGTTAAGTAGTTTTGTTTAGGTGCGGGCTTGTGTTTAAATAAGTGAACTAGTGTAATGTGTATGGAGTAAGCTCGTTTTGCAATTCAATAAAGGCTTGTGAATAAAGTTTGGTTTGTCTTGCACAGATGCGTCATACGTGAGGTTCATATATTCCTGGTACTTCACAAGATGAGAACGGTATTCTTGATCCGCCACCAGTTCCAACAAATTTGGCTGATGCTATCGCCGCCCTTGTCAATGTGACTGTTGAAAATTCTCGTTTGCTTCATGAGATAGCTCAAAGTAATCAGAATTAGATGCAAGGAAACCGAGGTCGCAATCATAACAGGCAGGAGGCTACGTATGTAGATTTTATAGATACAAGACCATCGGTGTTCACCAAGGCAGATGAACCACTAGAGGCTGATGATTGGCTTCGGACTATGGAACAGAAATTTGATCTTATTCCCTGCACAGAGATTCAGAAACCTGTGTTTGCTGCCCAACAACTTCGAGGAGCAGCAGGTGCTTGGTGGGCAAACTTAGTGGCTATGCAACCAGCTGGCATTCCAATAACTTAGGCTGAGTTCCATACTACCTTCCAAGCCCACTATATTCTAGAAGGAGTGATGGCTATGAAGCTGGATGAGTTCCTTGCTTTGAAGCAAGGGGATCAAATGGTTATGCAGTATGTGGGAAGATTCAATCACCTATCACAGTATGCATCTGAACATGTCAATATAGATGCCAAGAAGAAGAGGTGGTTTATGAGAGGTCTAAATACCAAGCTGCAGACAATAATGACTACTTGTACCAATGTTACTTATCATGAGGCAGTGAATATTGCAATTGCTTCCGAGGAAAAGTATCATCAACATAAGGAGATCAAAAAGAAAAAGAGTGTGCCGTCTGGATCTTTTGGTGGGAATCAAAAGAGGCAGAGGGTGATTTATCATCCAGTAAACCATTATCGTCCTCCTTATCATCCGCCGCAGTTTCAAGCCGGGCAACAATCAAATGTCCATCCTGCTACAACTTATCAGAATCCACAACAGACAAACACTTCTGGTGTCAGTGCTCCAGTACCCCAGGGTCACAAGTATCCCTGTTTCAATTGTGGCAAGCCTGGTCATTTCTCGAGGGAATGTCCATATCCAAGGCAATCTAATCCAAATTATCAGAAGACCCCTGCCAATCAACAACAGGGTCAGGCATAGAACAAGAATAAAAATCAGAATGCTCAGAAGGGCAAAGATGAAAGGAAGACAGGAAGGGTTTTCTATATTCAAGCCGGAGGGATTCTTGAAGGAGAGCCAGTGATGATGGGTATGTTTCCTGTCGCCAATCATCCTGCAATTATGCTTTTTGATTCGGGTGCAACTCATTCATTCATCAATAGAACATTTGTCATGAAGCATGAAATTCCTTTTGGGGCAATAAAGGAAATTTTCTTTATACAGTCGCCCAGGGGACGTCTATGTACTAAGGAAATGGTATACCAGGTACCCATAAACCTGGGTGGGCATATTTTTCCCACTACCATGATTATCCTAAAGGATCAGGATATAGATGTAATTTTGGGAATGAATTGGATGTATCAGCATAAGGCTGTTATAGATGCTTTGAATAGAACTATAAGGGTGTGTTTGCCAGATAGTACTTCTCAACTTCTTATCCAACTTCTGACCTTAAGAAGATCAGTGGGCAAAGTTTGTGCAACTGCCGTCAAAGAGATTCGAGATATCCCGGTAGTGTGTGAATTTCCTGATGTGTTTCCTGAAGATTTACCCAGTCTACCACCTGATAGGGATGTCGAGTTTAACATAGAGTTGAAACCTAGGACAGCTCCAATTTCTCGGAGAGCTTATAGGATGCCACCCAAGGAATTAGCCGAGTTGAAGACTCAGTTGCAAGAATTGATTGATAAGGGGTTTATCCAACCTAGTTCATCACCTTGGGGATGTCCGGCAATTTTTGTGAAAAAGAAAGATGAGACCCTGAGGTTATGTGTCGACTATCGTCCATTGAATGAAGTGACCATCAAGAATAAGTATCCCTTACCTCAGATAGATTTGCTTTTTGATCAATTGGCCAGAGCCAAAGTTTTGTCCAAGATTGATTTGAGGTCAGGCTATCACCAAATCAAGATAAAGCCTGAAGATATTCCCAAAACAACATTTACCACAAGATATGGATTATATGAATACTTGGTAATGTCTTTTGGTTTGACAAATGCTCCAGCTCATTTCATGTATCTGATGAATTCAGTATTCATGCCTGAGCTAGACAAGTTTGTAGTGGTGTTTATAGATGACATTCTAGTATATTCCAAGAATAAGGAAGAACATGCGGAACATCTCAGAATTGTTCTGACCGCTTGAGAGAACATCAACTATATGCCAAGTTCAGCAAGTGTGATTTTTGGCTTAAGGAAGTACAGTTTCTTGGACATGTCTTGTCAGCTGAAGGAGTTGCTGTTGATCCAAGCAAAGTTAAGGATGTGCTTGATTGGAAACCGCCAACCACATTTCATCAGGTTCAGAGTTTTCTAGGATTGGCTGGGTATTACCGTTGTTTTATTCTAGATTTCTCTAGAGTATCTAAGTCCATCACTGAGTTGTTGGAGAACCAAGTCAAGTTTGTCTGGTCATCTGATTATGAAGAAGCTTTCTAGACTTTGAAGAGACTGTTGACCACTGCACCAGTATTAGCCCAACCTGATATCGAGAAGCCGTTTGATGTTTATTGTGATGCTTCGGGTATTGGTATTGGATGTGTATGGATGCAAGAAGGCCGAGTCATTGGTTATGCATCCAGGCAACTTAAGCAACATGAAGAACAATATCCGACTCATGATCTGGAGTTAGCAGCTGTGGTCCATGCTCTGAAGATTTGGCGGTATTACCTGCTTGGTAATACGTGCCATATTTATACAGACCACAAGAGTTTAAAGTATATCTTTACTCAGTCAGAATTGAACATGCAACAGAGAAGATGGTTAGAACTGATTAAAGATTATGACTTGGAAGTACATTATCACCCTGGTAAAGCAAATGTGGTTGCAGATGCCCTCAGTCGCAAAAGTTATTGCAATTGCCTGACAGTGAGAACAATGGGTCTGACCTTATGTCAAGAGATGGAGAAGTTGAATGTAGAGGTAATTCAACAAGGTAGTTTGACCAACATAGTTGTTAAAGCCAATATTCGAGACCAGATTATTGCTGCTCAGAAGGAAAACAAGGGTATAGTCCATATCAAGGAAAGAGTCAGGAATGGAAAAGCGGAATGCTTCAGCATAGATGATGAAGGTGTGCTATGGTTCAAGGATCACCTGGTGGTACCAAAAGTTCCTGAGTTGCGTCAGTCAATTCTTGAAGAGGCACATGCTACTAGGTTATCTATCCATCCGGGAAGTAACAAGATGTACCATGACTTGAAACAAAGATTTTGGTGGACTAAAATGAAGATAGAGATTGCTAGATATATAGCAAAGTGTGATACTTGTCAAAAGGTGAAAGCTATACATTTGAGGTCTGCTGGTAAATTACAGCCATTACCTATTCTAGCTTGGAAGTGGGAGGACATTAGTATGGACTTTATTGTTGGTCTACCCAAGACATCAAAGGGATTTGACTCAATATGGGTTATTGTAGATCGACTGACTAAGTCAGCACATTTTCTTCCTGTCAAGACTATATACCCCACTATCCAATATGCCAAGATGTATTTAGCAAGAATTATGAGTCTCCATGGCGTACCAAAGACCATTGTGTCCGATAGGGGTACACAGTTTGTCTCCAGCTTTTGGAAACAATTGCATTCTTCGTTGGGAACCAAGCTCCTGTATAGTACAGCTTATCATCCGCAGACTGATGGATAGACTGAAAGAGTCAATCAAGTACATGAAGATATGTTAAGGTGTTGTGTCCTTAACTATTCCAATAAGTGGGATGAATGCTTACCTTTGGCCGAGTTCTCATACAACAATAGTTATCAGGAAAGCATTAGAATGGCTCCATTTGAAGCACTCTATGGTCGTAGATGCAGAACATCGCTGAGTTGGTCTGAGCCCGGAGAAAGAAGGTTCTTTGGAGTTGACCTTGTAAAAGAAACAGAAGACAAGGTTAGGCAAATACAAAGTAATTTGAAGATAGCTCAGTCCCGACAAAAGAGTTATGCGGATAAACGACATAGACCATTGGTGTTTAACAAGGGAGATTTTGTATATCTGAAGATATCACCAATGAAGGGAGTTACCCGTTTTGGTGTTAAAGGCAAGTTGGCACCTCGATATATTGGACCATTTCAAATTTTAGAGAGGTATGGAAAAGTGGCATATCGCTTGAAATTACCAGAACATCTATCAGCTGTACATGATGTGTTCCATGTTTCTCAATTGAAGAAGTGTCTCCGAGTGCCAGAGCAGAATGTTGAGGTTGAAGGAGTGGAACTTGAACCGGATTTGACTTATTCCGAATATCCTATCCGAGTTTTGGATCAGAAAGATCATGTTACTCGATGGAGGACAATCAAGTTCTACAAGATACAATGAAATCAACATTTAGAAGAAGAAGCTACTTGGGAATCCGAAGATTACTTGCTAGAAAAATTTCTAGAGTTTCTTGCGTCAATATAGAAGAATGTTAGTTTTGCTTTGTTGTTGCGAACCATGTTTGTAAAGGAACCTTAGCTATTTTATGAATGAGTTTTGGATGTTTTTGGATTGACACATTTCCTTTTTCATTACTTACCTATGACTTTGAATCTCGGGCCGAGATTTCTTTTAGGGGGAAGGATTGTAACACCCCGGGTGTTTTAAATACTAAAACAGGGCATGTCATCATATGCATTACAAAGCAATTGGTCATATTGAGAACTTTGATATGCATTCACTAAAACAAGTTTACATTTATGTTATGAGTGTTGCCTTGTATGGTTTGGATCAAGTTCAAAGATTTGTTGTGTTTTGGATTTCCGAAAACCCTGATTTCCAGTGATTTATTTTACCCCGAAAAACCTAATTCAAAATCAAAGTACATTTTGGGGTTGAGCCTTAAAGCAAAAATGTAGAGCTTGTCAAGTTGTACAAAGTTGGGTTTTGGAGTTTTCAAAGTTGTTTAGTAAAATTTGATGTAATTTGAAAAGGCGTAATTCTTTAAATGTCCCCTTTTTGAATTCAAATTTGCATTTCAAAATGTAGACCGAATTAGGGGGTGGTTATAAAAGCAAAGTTGTAGAACTTTTGATTTTGAACAACTCTTATTTTTGGAGATTTTTGAGTTGTTACATAAATTTGGGAGTAATTTGAGTTTCAAATCGGATGGCAATTATGTAAATATGGTGAACAGTGCTCGCCGTTTAAGCTACACCGCCGGCGACCTTCTTCTCGGTTCCAGGCGCGCGCGTGGCCGTCCTCAGCTTCGTGCTGGCGCGGGGAAGACTCCGTCATGGCTTCCTCTTGCTTCCTGGCCGTCCTTTAAAGGCCGAGACGCTGTCGCCGTCGTTCTTTTCTCCTCCTCTGTTTTCCAGTCGCCACCACCGCTGCTCCGTTGAGCTCTCGCCGTCGATTTAGCGCCTGTGCCGTCTTAGCAAAGCGCTCAACAGCTTCGCCTACTCCTTGTGCACCTAGCCAACCAACTGTGGTCACTTAATTTCACCGGGAATCGCCGCTCGTCGTTCTTCTTCGCGGCCGGCAGTACCACCACCGAGTGAGCGCCATCGTGGTCAGCTCTCTGTGGTGTGTCCTTGCTCTTGCTCAGTGCACCTCTAGCTCTGCCTTGTTCCCGTGATGCTCTATGACCGGTTGATTGCTCATTTTGTCCATCACAGTCACCGGAGCACCGCCATCGCCGAAGCTTGCTCTACCGTGGCCGCTGTGAACGTCGAACCGTGTCTCCATTGCTCCTCCGGTCCTGCTTTCTACTCCAGCGTGTTCGGGGTGAGCTCTTGGTTCTTCCCGAGTTGTTTGTTTCATCGTTCTCGGCTTCGTTTCACCGGCGTAGCGCCGCCGAGCCGCCACGTCCGCCATGGCCGGCGTCAAGCTCGAATCGCGTTGTATTTGTGTTAGCTTGTGCCACCAATCAATGCGCCTCGTCATGGTGATAACGGTGGTGCCCTTGCCGTCACCGTTGGTGTCACCGGCGGCGAGAAATCGTCGGTCAGCGCCGTCGCCGTCGTGGTCAAAGCGGGAGGTCGGGGATGACATGTGGGGTCACCCTATCAGCGACTGTATAGTTGAAAAATGAATTTTTTTTTCAGAAATGGATGAATAGTGTATGCTTTTGTTATTTTTGTGTAGATTTATTTAGAGCTCCAAAAATTATGAAAATTTTTGTGTGACCTCTCTGTGATATATATTATTTAAGAAAAATATGAAATGTTGTTTTTCAGTACTTGTTGAATGTGATAAAAATTGCTCAATTAATTAATAAATGAGTTTCCATGATTTTTTAGGCTTATTTATTTATCCAAAAATATGAAAATTGGTTTGCCACTTAGTTATCATATGATGAACATTTATAAAAATTTTGAGGTCAATTGGAACAAGTTGATTTATTTCATAATTTTTGTTTAAATAATTAATTCATAAAAGTAAATAGTAACCTTTAATGATTTAGGTTTTGAGTGAATTTTGGATTGAGTGATGACCTTGGGTCATTAGTTGATAATGATCCTTGGCAATTGAATTAGGTGTTACGAAAAAGGTTTAGTAGGTTTGACTTGTAACTGTACCGCGAAGGAAAGTTGTATTCAAGTTGTTAATTTTGTATCCATCGTCAACCATCATGTTTTAAATTCCGCATCATGTTAAACATGGCATTGTTACTATGTGTAGTGAACGAAGGTGAGCACGTGGTAGTTAATCAAGTGGTTGAGGAGGTTCATCCATCTGTGGAGGTTGGATTTGATAATTGTGGAACGACTCCGGAACCAGACTTTTCTATCAACAAAGGCAAGCCCCGGATGCATTTAAACCTACCTTGTGTTTTACAACTTGATTTCGCTTTTGATTCTCTTTACTGCATTAAGTGATTAGGAGTTAAGTGAAAACCTAATTGGTCCATTACCAACCTTGTTTTTCCATATCTACCCTGTTACCAGTTTTAATTCGTATATGCCTAGTTATGCTTAGCTATGCTTAGAACGATGAAAGTCGTGTGATTACCTGTCACCTGCAAGTTTTAAATGGAACTTTGGTTACTTATGTTATCATGTGATATGGGAATGTGGAGTAATAAATCTAGACCAGGCAGACTCGGTGTGTGTGAGCCACAAGGCATGGAGGTCTTGTGAGCGGGTTCTTTCCGCCTGTGTGGATTAAGGTCCGTCCGTTGTTGAATTGCATGAGGTGAGACTTTGTAGTACTAATCGCATACTCCGGTAAGCCTTAACTTGGCTATTCTATTACGAGAATGGCTACTCGCGCACTGGGAGTGGAGAGATGGCGGGAATAGTGTGTACCCACATGGCAATGGGCTGGATTGGTGGAGTACTATATTCTCGGGTGGCGCGGACCCGTTCTTGTTTTAGAGGATCCGAGGGTAGGTTGATATATGTAAGTCGGGAACCTACATATGTCGTGTGGTCTAGAATTCCCAGCTGGGTTTAATCGGTTCGAATCATCGTTGCTCCTCAATTATGGAGACTCAACTCACTGTTCATCATCGTAGTTTAATAACTAAAACTTGAGTAAGGTTTGAGAAAGTGTTGGATATGGAGTTTCATGATCTCATTACGGGTTGTGTCAGCTTTGTATATGGTTTTATGAAGTTTGAAATGTTGATATAAAGAATTTTGTTAAAAAGCTTTTACGCAAAAGAACTTTGATTATTGCTAAAGCCATACCTTGAATCCCTGAGCCTGCATTCCTGAGTTCTATCTGTTTTTATTTTTGGTTAAGTCTTGTTGAGTACTTTTGTACTCAGGGTTCGTTGACCCTTGTTGCAGGTGAGCCTCATGAACAGGTCTGTTTTGGGCCGTGCTGCATGACTGTTGTTCAATGCGATGACAATAAGTAAATGCGTGGCCCTTGGGCAGGGCAATCTATTTGTGTGTTTGTATTATGTTATAATGCCACTCCACTACTTTGGTTTGTATTAATTATCGAACTTAGTTGTATGGTTTGAACAAATAGTCTGTAAACTATGTTATTGTAAGACTTCCTCTGATTTACTCTAGTGTAGATATTTGAATAAATGTTGTAATACTGCAATGACTCTGTAATGTGATCCTGCTCGAAAATCATGGATGATTTGAGGTTCCCTAAGGACACCCGACAGTCTTCTTAAGTTACCAGGAACATATGCATAGTTGTCAGAGGTCGTCGGACAGTGACAGGTGCATGTGGGCCCTATAATTTAGGAGGTTCTGCCACAGAAGGCAGCGCGGGAGCGAGGAGATGGTGGCTTAGCAAGTTGCGGCGGTGGTGCTATAGTGGCCGGGTGGGTGGATGATAGGGAAGGGAGCAGCGGTGATGGGCGTAGCTCTGCTCGACCGACAATGGTGGCATGTCTGCGTGAGCTCAAAGCGAGGAGGGGAGCGAGCAGAGGCAAGGGCGTGCGAGTGAGGGTTATGGGGAAGCTCAGGCATCCACTTTGGATGGCACAGAGGTGCATCAGGGAGGCAGGCGCACGCGGTAGTGCACGCGACAATGGTGGGGGTGCGGAGCCTTGCATGGACACCACGCACAGGGCACGCATCGCCCTTTGGAGCATTTCCCTGAGCGCATGGTGGGCAACGGTGTGGCCTGCGTGGGAGGCGATTTTGGGCCAGTTATGGGCCGAATTGTACCTTGGGCCCAAAAGCAAATTGAAGGCCACCTGATGATCTACAAAACACATTAAGGAAGCTTGGCCATTAGAGCTCTCCATTAATACCTAATGAAGCCCGAAGTTGATAGTGTCAGCGACTAATCAAGGATTAAGCCTTTCTCTGCTTGAGCTTGAATTACTTAGTCAAAACATGGTCAAATTGATTCCAACTTTTTGTATGTCCTTCTCTGAAACATATATTCCAACTTTTACTTTTGGCTCAACTTGAGGTGTTTAACAAATTTTAGAGAACGCGGAACACCAATGTTAATGACGATGAATTCCGGACTTAGAATTATTTAGAGCCCAAAAATAGTAGCTAATTCAATCACTCAGATGCCAACCAATGGAAATTAGATAATGTTCCATGTGTGCACTTCTCTTTCTCTAATGATAACACTATATTATCTGAGTCCGTTGAGTGAGCAGTACATGTGATAGCTAACTCCGTTGCCTATAGGTTTCTTTCTGGTACTCTTTCTGATCTGTAGTATGGTAAACATGCATAATGGAATTCATGTGATCAAGTCTCGCGTCGATGTAATGCCTAATGGAGGAGCCACATAGCTATTCAAATTTTACAGCACACGCAAGAAAGTCCGAGCATTGTAAATTTGACCATGCCAGACACACCTCACGTTATACATGGAAACCTATTTTGTATGAATACATTCGTTGAATCCCTAAAGGAAACAAATAAAATTGAAACTAGTTACATGTCCATCCCGTTCAAATTTACGCTGCTTGGACTATCTAGAGAGCAAATGGTTTGCAAGAAATAGGTAAACGTCATTTCGATGAATATACTAAAGGGACATGGTCAGGGGAAAAGTTGTGATAATTTGTTGTAGAGTACACATCCGTGGTATGGTAACTAGTTGACATCTGTAAGCATGATTTCGGTTAGTGTCAATCGATGTAAGGGGAAAGCCACTCATAACTACTACTACTACTACTACTAATATGAGTGTTGTGATCGAGTGCACTCCGTATGCAATAGTTTTACTCATAGCTCTGTACTGTATAGTGTCCGACAAGATCCAACGTGCCGCATTCGGACTTTCTTGCAAGCGCAGTAAAATATGCGAATGAAGCGAATGCAGCACGAAAGCTGGACACAAGAAGTGAATCGAGAAAAAGAGCTTTTGACCACCATGACACGCTTAAGACTTGAATGCTTGGTGCTGTTGTGATAGGTCTTTTCTATACTTATTTCACTCCAATCCAAGCAGTCATGGCAGTCAAGGGGTAGACTGATTGATATGACACTCTACTATCCTATGAGATCAAATACGCAGCGACCGAAGTTTTTTGCGTTCATAGTAAAAGTCAATAGCTTTGGCTCCTCCATTCTGTGTTAGATTGAGGCGAGACTTGTTCCTATGAACTCCTCACTGCATGGTTCTATCAAGTTCAACAAATTTTATCAAATACATGAGTTGGCTTTAACAAAGATCAAAGGCACTCATGAATGTTTAGCAAATTATGTTTCAGATCAAAGACAACCAGAAAGAAATCTGTAGCGAAAAGAAACCAGCTACAAAATGACCAAATGACCTGAGCAACACCATGCTCAACAGAGTTTAACCCACCTAATACAAAGTGCAGCAAAAGTTCACATAGACATGCATGCAAATAAGAGTTCACATATTCACAAGGGCGTTCGACAGATCAAACCTAGTCATAACTACTAGTACTACTGGTACATCCCACAAATCAAGGGTCAAGGCAGGCGTGCACGATCTCGTCCATGTCCACCTTCACTAAGATGGCATTGGCGGCTGGCTCGAAACTCTTCACCACATCAACGATGTCATCATCCTTTGATTCTAGCAAAAAAACCCTGCCCTACCACCCGAACATTAATCACTATGCCAATCTGAAGCTGGGCACCAGCCAGTGCCATGGCAGCCCCTTCACAAATAGCTTCGGTCACCATGGCTCGAAGGCGGGCTGGTAGGGCTCAGAACAGCTCCTCTGCGGTGAACAGATTATCCACTGCTCGCATGGGGAAGCCCAAGTTAATGGTGGCTTGCAGGCATAGGATGAGGGTATCGACCCGCATCCTCAGATCTACAAGAAGGTTCATCATGTTTTGGCCCTACTCCAGGTGGATCTCCAGTTGACTTGAGCCTTGGAGACCTCAGTCATGGAAAAATGAAGTGCATCATGGGTGGTGTCCAACTTAGCGCGCAACATCTTAGCGTTCAGCCTGGTCGATGACAAATCCGCTTGGGTCTCGTGGTAATCCTTCAATAATTGACGGTACTCTACGTCGTCTGAGGATTCACGCTCTTCTGACAATTCACCCACTTTAGAACTAGAGGGCTGTGCGAGGACAGACGGGCTTAGCGGTGGCAAGCGGCGATGGGATGACTCTCTGGCACCACCGGGGGAAAGCCCCATGACCAGGGATGGCGCATCCATGGAGGAAGCACTACACAATGCAAGCCAAGTTCAAGCCAATATAGGATAAGGGGGAGAGCGATCTGATTAAGAAGGCAATGACTTTTACCGAACTGACCGATGCAGCATGGCACAAAATCACAGGTGGCTGCCTCCATCGGGGGATGCCTTGTGGGGCTGCTTTCTGAGCAAGACCGTGAACAAAGAACCAGGCTCTAGGGCCAACGAGGCTCAGGAAGCCATCAGGCCCATGTCCTCCTATTGAGATAGTAGGCAAATTCCAAATACTAGTTAAATTAAACAGGATGAACATAAATAGTAGTGTGAGCATTGCTCGCATACTCTAGTTAAATGAAGATAAACAACATGGACAGTTGTACGGTGATGATCCACCTCCAAAGGGGAACTAGCGAGTGAGAGACCACACCGACGAGAGGTCCCCATTGACAGATGACCTTGTTGGCTCTGCCATAGTCCTGGCAGGAGGCGTTGGCAGCACAGTAGGGTGGAAGGCTAAAGCTTTCGGATGGAATCGGAAGCTCTAGAGAGAGAAGGCAGTAGGTGTATAACCTTCCCTTTCACACCTTGTCTCTGTAGCTATAGTTTGGGAGTCATCGACCACCCCATGCCCAAGGCGTTTGCGTGGGTGGGCAGTGGGGCTTCAACCCGTCACGTCAATGTGACGGGCCAAAAGCGACGTCCCTTGCTGTAACAGGCTGCTGACACCACCCACGCGCGCGCGCCTCCGTGAGAATGCTAGACCACGTCATTCAGGTAGTCAAGATTTTAGATAGCCCGGCCTTGTGTGATCTTGTGAAGTATAAAAATTCTAAATAAAAATAATCTTTAATGCATGGTTCTTACAAGTTCAAATCTTATCAAATACACGAAAATAAGATAAGTTGGGTTCAACACAGATCAAAGCCACTCCATAGGCAATAGTTTTACTCACAGCTCTGTATTGTATTGTGTCTGACAAGATGAAATGTGTCGCATCAGACTTTCTTACGAGCGTAGTAAAATATTAGAGTGAAGCAAATGCGGTAGGAAAGCTAGACACAAAAAGTGAATCGAGAAAAGAGCTTCTGACACGCTTGAGACTTGAATGCTTGGTGTAGTTGTGATAGGTCTTTTTTGTACTTATTTGATTCCAATCCAAGCAGCCACAGCAGTCGAGGGGCATACTCAAGAGTGAAGAGTTAGATGTGTCCATCTCGGTCAGATTTGGTCTATCAGCGGTAAAGTCAGAGTGAGTTAATTTCCAACTACTAGTACTTGCATCACAAATACTTGCACTTCTCCATCTTCGACTGACCTATTTAACCCGAGACTGGATTCACCTCTTGGGCTCAATCCACACACTCTTGAATCCACACACTCGTGAGCCAATCATCTTTCTTCATCGCCTAGAGGTGCTGGTGCATGCTTTGCAAGGTGCTCCTTCTCCATCCTTTATGAGATGTTGCCGTTGAACAGGAGCTTGGCCTAGATGATTGCAGATCTTGTGTTAACAGAAGATCTGTAATCATCTGGTTCTCTCATGTTCAGGTGCTCCATACTCGATTGGGGGTGCTTCAAGTTTGCGAGGTGCTCATTCTTCAAGATTTGGTGCTTAGAGCATCTCCAAGAGTTTCTAATAATTAGCCAATTAGTTGTGTTATTAGTCCATACCTATTTGTATTAGTGACTCCTCTGCTCTACATTAGACTGAGGCGACACTTGATCCTCGCTGCAACGTTCTTGCAAGTTCAACAAAGATATTTCGTAATTAATCTAATGATATTTATTTGATATCATAAACAATGAAAATAAATTTTGCAAGATTCAAGAGAGATATTTTGTAATTAATCTAATAATATTCAATAAGAACCATCATCGCATATATACATGGACAACAGAAAAGTTCATGTCACCCCTACCCTTGCCATTCGGTAAAGTCCGTCCCGTGTTGTTTCTCAGTGGCCGGACAATCCTAGGCGCCAACGCAGATTTAAAAATAGGGCCCAAACTTAAAATTATAAATGGCAAAGTAACAAGCATTACTAAAAAATGAGGAAAAATGAAACTTGCTCGTATGAACTTGTCACTGCCATGGTTCTTGCAAGTTCAACAAATTTTATCTAATACATGCAAATAAGAGGAGAGTAGTGCCATCCCACTACTCAATGCCAACCAACTACTACCAAGACATACTAGTTCTAACTATAGATGATTAACATGACTTCATACTAGTTCTAACTACTGATATGTCATATAGATCAAGGGTCGAGGCCGGCGTGTAGGATCTGCTCCACATTCAGCTTCGCTAAGATGTCATTGGTGGCTGGCCGGAGGCTCTTGATGAGATCATTGATCTCATTATCATTCGATCCTGGTGGAAAACCCTGCTGCACCACCTAGATGTTCACCGCATCGCCAAACTAAAGCTAGGCAGCAGCCAGCGCCATGGCAGCCACTTGATGAACAGCTTCGAACACCATTGCCGCCTTGTCTTCTCATGCCTAGGTGGCTTCCTGCTGGGCCATGACAAGAGCAGCGCCTGCAGCCACCAAATCGGTGTGTAGCCTAGACACACACAACAATGCTCGGACCTCGTGGTAATGCTTTAATAACTTATGATATTTTTTGTCACCTAAAGATTCACCCACTTGAGAACCAGAGGGCTATGCGGGGACAGATGGGCTCGATGGCGGTGAATGGCGATGGGATGGCTCTCTTGCCCCACCGGTGGGAAGCTCCATGACTGGGGGCATCGCTGTCATGGAGGAATCGCTGCACAATGCAAGATAAGTTCAAGCCCAGATGATAAGGGGGAGAGCGATCAGATTTAGAAGGCCAATGATTAACTAATCTAACCAGTGCTGCATGGCACAGAATCACCGGTGGCTACCCCCATCGGCGATCCAGCCCTGGTTCGTCGCCAGCGCATGATGTTGGGCAATCTTCTTGTTGACGGCATATGTCCCATGTGGGCAGCGGTTGGCCCAAGCGACATGCTACCTGATGATGGACTGTGTCTAACCATGGGGCGCACTCTCTGGGCAAAGAGGGCAGACCAGCAATCCATAGTGGCTGGCGTGTATCATCAGCTTATGTCTCTCAGTTACAGGAGTTATGTACCCATACCGACGATTGTCCTCGGAGTCCATCATAATGCAGCCCGGAGAGCACTCGGACATGTCCACGGTGGACGCTGAGCAGGAGCGCGAGGATACATGTGACCCACTCGTGACGTGGGCTAGGAAGAACAGAGGAGTCCACATAGTCTGCAATGACGGTGAAGTGGAATGCACCAGGAGTGGCGGTGGCGAGGGAACCCTGGTGCCACTGGCACCAACGTCATCATCGAGGATGACATTGAGAGGAATCGTAGTCTCGGAGACGGCAAGCAAGAGCATGATGGGAACACCGGCCACCCATGACTGGACGTTGACGCTGCCTCCGCCGACACCGAAGTAGGGCGCACCATGGGCCTTAGTACACTAGAGGAAGAGGGGAGAGCCAGTACACTAGAGGAAGCGGGGACCAGAGTCGGGCGACCCTTCCTCGAGTAGCGCTTCATGGGCATGGCCTTAGTGGCAAGTGATGGGTTGGTGGAGTTTAGAACTTTGCGAGGCGAGGCATGGGTTTTTTGTGCAATGCATGGTGGATCAAACAATGGCAGCAACGCCAGGCATTATGTATAAACAGGACGGTCCTTCTGTATGTTGTGAAGTATACAGACTTTATGTATACACAGAGCGGCACTTCACGGATCAAGATTCTTGATTAAGCTCATTGTCAGATTCGGTATAAAATGTTGTTCTATTTGCATGATTCGGCGAGATCTTTTGTGATGTTTTGGATTGTACTCGTGTGATTGCATTCGCGCGAATTAGACAAGATTATGTTCAAATTGGTGAGATCTTTTATGTCATAGATGTTGTTACTATTTCCTATAAAGTTAGTCCAACTTAAAATTGTAAATGACACAGTAACAAGCATCACAAACTATGGAGGATACTGTCCGACGCATTCAAATGTAATGAGGCCTGACATTCTTACGCGTGCAGGGGTGCATGATCATACGGAAAAAAATACAATCGGCACCAGCAAACTTTGAACAACGAGGTACACATATAGTTGATGTTGTTGCCAAATTAAAATAAAGTCACCAACCATAGATATACATGCATAGATGCTTAATATAACTTAACAAGCACTAATTCAAAATTAATCTACCACATTGATGTGAATAACTTATTGCACTCCCGTGAGATCCTACACTCCTCGCTGCAGAACCTAGACCACAACTCCCATATTTCAAATCTAATGGTCTCACCGCAGCCGCCACCTGTGCACTGATGATGCCCATCCTGGCGACGAATGGGGCGAAGACCGGGCACTACATCATGTGGCGCCATGTCGTACAACTGCCAGTACACGTCTCAGCGGAACTGTGGAAAGGTCTAGTTCTTCCATGGCAGTGTAGCCGGACCCGCTTCATCAACACCTTCAAGCTCCCTCAATAGGCACTAGGCAATGTTGTCATTGCTGCTGCCGGTATTGGATCTTTAGAGCACGAGGGCGTAGATGTACATACCAAGTTTATTGCCTACCTCAGCGGAGTGCTGAAGCCATTCCATAGGTGGCGTCAATGACCTGCGGGCTTCCATGAAGACAGGACACAAGCCAGCGTGGAAGTAGGCCTCCAGGATGCCCACGCTAACCAGCCTATTGGTGAGTAGGGCATGATAGTCGTCGTCGTAGTAGTGGCGCTCCCAAAAACCTTGATGTTGCAACACCCGACGCAGTGGTATGCGTTGGCTGACTTTGTTGGTGCCGCACACCCTGTGCATGAACGAGCAGGTTGCCCATAGGCTGCCAAGGTCGTCCATGGGGGCATATGACTGTTCAGCAATGCGGCCAGCGATGTACGTGGCCAACTCCATCAGGAGCCGATCCATCCTGACATAGTCGAGGAAGAAGCAGAGTCGGAGCGCACGCGCGATGAACGATGACAGATGCGGTGTCGGAGCAGAGTATGAAAGCATGATTACGATGAGGTAGAGAGGGCTGGGGAAATAGGGCTAGTGGTTTATGTTGGTGGAGACTCCACATTCTTGAAGGATCGCATATACCGTGTAAACATGTCTCGGGGAAGTGAATTGTCCAATGCGATGGTTCTTTCTTGAGGAACCAAATGGAGCCTCGCTCAAGTTCTAGGCATCCATGTAAACGTGTCTCGAGAAAGTGAATCATAGCAAATCTTGTGTTAACAGAAGATCTGTAATCATCTGGTTCTATCCTATTTAGGGGCTCTATACTCGATTGGGGGTGCTTCAAGTTTGCTAGGTGCTCGTTCAGGGGCTCCATGTTTCCTTATTCTTGGAAAATTAGCAGAGGAGTAAACAAAGTTCCATTTGATCTATGTCATGTTGCATGGTGCACTAAAGCCCGACCCATGTTGTTTCTTAGCGGCCATACAATCCTATGCACCAACCCAAATTTAAAAATAGGGCCTAAACTTAAAATTGTAAATGACATAGTAACAAGCATCATAGGAAGACGAGGAAAAATGAGACTTGCTCGTATGTACTCATCACTGCATGGTTCTTGCAAGTTCAACAAATTTTATCTAATACATGCAAATAGGAGGAGAGCAGTGCAATCCCACTACTCAATGTCATCCAACTACTACTAGTACATACTAGTTCTAACTACATATGATTAACATGACTTCATACTTGACAAAAGCAGCTTTTGACCACCATGACATGCTTGAGACTTGAATCCCTGGTGCGGTTGTGATGGGTCTTTTTGTACTTTTCTTTGACTCCAATCCAAGCAGTCACAATAGTTGAGGGGTAGACTGGTTGCTATGACATTCAAAATTGATGACCCTTTATACTGGGTCCTACGAGATCAAATATATAGCGGCCGGACTTTCTTGGGCTCACAGTAAAATTCAACAGTTATGTCTCATCCGTTATGCATTAGATCAAATGCGATACTTGTTGAGATGAACTCCTCGCTACATGGTTCTTGCAAGTTCAACATGGCCTAAGATAGTCCGATACTAAAGAAATCTTGATAGGCCGGATCATAGTTTTGATGAAACAACAAAATATAGATCATGTCAACTCTTACGCCGTATATGTGGGGTCATGGGCGTGCAGCCACGCGCACGTGGGTCATGGAGTGGTCGACCCCACGACCCACAAAGGCGCAAACTACTATATAACAGTAGAGACAAGGGGTGAGAGGAAGGCTCTCCAGAGCTCCTGACTCAGTTCCATCCCAAAGCTTTTGCCCTCCACCCTACTATTGGCCATCTTTGTTCTTTGTTTTTTTCTACATATTGTTTTCTTTTTACACAGATCATGGATAACTATGATCATTCTTGGGACATGTCTATGTATTGCTATTTCTTCCGTGAGCTTCATGTTCGCCATGGCCAACAAACAAGGGTTGTAGTGCTTGCAGTGCATTCTAACTTTTACAGTAGGTGGTACATTGCTTCTGTAGTTGTTCAGCAAGTTCTTGGCCATCGAAACTACCGTCTTGCTAAGGATCATCTAGGACCCTATGTGTTTGTTGTAGTTCATTCAAATGCAAATCTCCAGACTTTGCTTTCATATAGCTATGAGTTCCATGGTGCAGAAGTATTTTCTCATCGTATCCATTATCTTACAATCTGTCCAAATGATCCAGAGATTGGTGGAGTTCATGTAGTTCCTTTCAACTGAGCAGTAGGAACATGGTCAAATGATGTTAATGTTTAGTATCTATGGCATTAGAGATATGTCCTTGTTCTCTATTTCTGAAATAGGTGTGATGTTCAAGTATCTCATAACGCTAATGTTCTGATTTGTGTTTTCAATGTTCACTGGAGATAATTGTGATGTTGTTTAGTTTATCTTGTTGTAATAATATCCATGTAAATGGACTTTTGTTGAACTTTGTATTAGGTGGGTTAAACTCTGTTGACCAAATATATATAGACAAGTACTCCATACAGTATTGACGAAATGACGTTTACCTATTTCTTGTAAATCATATGCATGCCTCATAGTCTGAGTCATGTAAATTTGACCAGCCCAGACATTTTACTCTGCTACTGAGCTGTGATAAGAACTTTTGCTAGATTGGCTATGCTACAAAGAACAGCTGCACCGGCTGTGGCTGCATGCATGAAGTACTAGTAAGGTAGTTGGATTTGAAGCGGCATCTTCAGCCATAGCCGAGTGAGTGCAGATGATTAGGACCTATGAAACCATGTAGCCATCTCTAGCTAGCTGCTGCTCTACAAAACCAAGCAAGAGAAATTGCTTACGGAAGTAAGAGCAACTCGTCTTCACTCTTCAGTCTGCCCCTCGACTATTGTGAATGCTTGGAGTGAAATAACTGCTTGCTCCCCCCTTCCCTGGTGGTTTTAGGATCTAGATAAAGGTAATGTGCTTCATATCAAACCATAATATTTGTATGAACTTATTATTGTGTCTGCTAACCTCATTGCTTCCCCTCTTTCCTTGATTGTCATTTGTTCTAACCGAAATCATGTTTACAGATGGCAACTACTTACCATACCACGGATGTGTACTCTACAACAAATGATGTGTTTTGGTAGCTAGGTGTGGAGCTAGGAGAACAGAATAGGTTGCTTGTGACTTGGGGCGTCATGTACATGACTGAGCTGAGCGATGCCTAATCATTGAAGTTGTTGTTTGTGCAGTTGTTGGGCAACAATGCATTACCAGAGTTGTTGAAGACCATGATTTTGGAGAAATCTTTGTGCTTTGTAGCACTATTGTGGATGCTCGTCGGCTCTCTGACTGCAGTGTCGATGTTAGTGGAGACTACGTCATTTTAATGATGGTTCACTGTCTCAACTTGATCAGAAGTCCTTATGACCTCAACTATCTCAACAAGACCAAACCGATTCGACGACATTGAGATTTTATGTGCTCTGGGTACTGTTCATTATCCTTTATTAGCAGTAATAGTAGTAGTTGTAGCCATGATTGGCTTTGATCTATGGGATAGCATGAAGTCATGTAGTGTATATGTTGAGCTCATGTTGTAGGAACCCTTGCTAATATAGTATGTTGTGTTATTTGCATGTCTGTGTCAAACTTTGTTAAACTTGCCAGAACCTTCAATCGAGGAGAAAGTTTGGCCTTAATCTAATGCCAAAAAGAGGAGCCATTGGTGTTGAAATATTACTGAACAAGCAAGAAAGTCTGCCTGCTATTTTTTTGAATGCCTCGGGCAGTGAAGATGCTATAGTGGATGAAGTTTCCTCAGTTGGTTTCTATTTGTTTTTTTGTTGCCTTCGGTGTCTGACCTGATGGCACGAAGTCATGTATTTTATGTGTTTAGCACATGTACAAGAAGGCAACCACATGTTCCCTGTGGTTTTGATCTACAGAGGGAATGGGAGAGCTCTGGGAAGGTAGGAAATAAAACAAGCGGAATTGTGGATGAGATTGTGGCGGTTAGAGCGACGGAGCGGAGATTTACTCAAAGATTCTAAATTTTGACCAAATATATATAGAGGAGTATGATACATAATAAGTATTTTATACAACATAAAACAATGAGCTTAATCAATAATCCTCTTTGGTGAAGTGCGAGAGGAATCTCTGCACTACCGAGTCAAAAACATAGACAAATCTCATCGGCACATCGGGTAGGTGGATCTCGGGGCAAACCACTTGGTGATGCACTTGTGGTGGAATGCATGGCTGCAGCTAGGCATTTCCACAGCAGGGCTGTCCATAGGATTAGATGTTTCATCCTCCAGGTAGATGCTACAGTCCCGACACCCCGCTGACGCCACGTCCGCCTCCACGCAGAGTGTCAAGAGCGCCTCGGACGCGATGAACTTCAACTATTCGTTGACCCAAAGCTCAAGCATGGCGTGGGCGATGTAGTGCTAGGGCCACAAGTTTAGGAACCTTGGGCTTGGGAAGGATGTCCTCCCACTACTCGTCGATGAGGTTGAGTTGCTGCAGCCGCGTGAATGTCCTCATCAAGCCACAGAGGACATCACGGACACCTTCCTAGGCGCCGGGGATGCCCATGGCTTGATTCACCTTCAAGGTCCTAGTGGCGCTGCCTCCTTCGTACAGGAGGTACACCGGCTGCTAGTGACTACCGGCTTTGAGGATCTTGTTCACCGTGCATTCTAGGGTCACAGAGAACGATGCTTCAAGGATGCTCCCGCCACATGGATCCTTGATGGTGAAGATGTTCTTCGACGTCGTTCCACACTTGACGTGCTGTTGGAAAGTGGAAAACTTGGCAGCAGGATCTCCGACGGAGCTCATGGGTCTAGTGGGTTAGTTTGTAGCTATGATTTGAATTGGTTTGGAGTTGGAGCAAGGATGATTTAAAGGGAACCCGGTGTTAAATAGCTACGGGATGAACGGGGGACAATTATGAGATGGAATTTCAAGTGAATCGCTTCGAATGTAGAGGACCTTAGATGGCTTGCAGTAAATGCCATCCTAGATTCTAGGGGTTCATTGAACAGTTTCTAATACTGAATGTGTTGGTAATATTCTAGTAGAACGTAAGATGTGTCCGGCCTGGTCAAATTTACAATGCTCAAACTTTCTTGCGTGTGCTGTAAAATTTGAATAGTTATGTGGCTCCTCCGTTAGGCATTACATCAACGAGGGACTTGATTAGATGAATTCCATTATGCATGTTTACCACACTACAGATCAAAACAAAAACCAGAAAGAAATCTATAGGTGAAACCAACCAACAGGGTCGTTTTGCTATTGAATTTTACTACGAACGAGAAAGTCCAGCCGCTGTATATTTGATCTCGTAGGAGTCCTACAACACCGACTATGACTCCAGCGAGGAGGAGTATGATCTGAAGTACTGATGAGTTGGCGAATCATAAGAGCACTAGTCAGGAGGAGGATGCTTTAATTTTTTCTCTTCTCTGGAAACTCAAAGCACCTTAGAATCCATGACTACTTTTTTCAAGGTGGGAAATCCATGGGGATATCATTTGAATAACCCATTTAGTTTTTTGGAGGGTTTTCCATCCCAAGGCATGCCTTCCCCTTGCTTCCTAAGTATAGGTCTTAGTTCAAACAGCCACAGATGCAGTCACGCACAAAAAAAATCACCAGATGCAGCGCAATAAGCTGCAGCGAGCAGGTTTATTTTTTCTTTTTTGGTAATTTTTAGGTGTCAAATTCATGGATCGTTTAATTGTTTAGTATCATCCTCTTTTAGTTTTTTGTTTATTTATATTATGAAAAAACCAAAAAGGCAACAACTAAGGCCACCCAAAATTTCGGTCTCTATTGAGCAGACAGGGTGGTCTGCTTGCCCGAAAATTTGATTTCGCACCGCGTCGAGTAGTCCCGCCAACACGCACCAAAAATTAGATGTCTCTCTTTTGCCCTCCACATGGAAAATAGGTTTACCGCGCCATCAATTTCAGACAAGGGCATTTGTGGTAATATGATGGCCACATAAAAGAGCAAAGAGTTGTCGTCTCCGCCTCCATGTCCATTCTCTAGCCGCATCGTCTCTCCTCTAGCTCCAAATCCTAGTCCCATGGCCACCCTTTCCACTCTGTAGCCACCCCGCTCTAGACCCTAGGCGCCATTGGAACAATAGCTCGACTCCCTCTCCACTCTCTAGCTGCACCCTCTCTCATACATTTTAAAACCCTAGCCGAGCTGGATCCCCTTTGATTCATTGACAGCAGGTCGATCAGCTAATGATGAAAGGACTGCCTCAACGACAGTATAAGCCAGATCTAGATCCCCTACCTAGCTCAGTAGCTATCACGACCGAACGGATCTGATCCCTAGCCAGAGCCAGATCTGGTACCCCTTCATCAATGCCGGCCGCACTAGCTCTGTGACCATGATGACAGGATGGTGGTGCCCACGACAAAGCAAAGCCAGGGAACACGGAGGAAGAGGTACCCCAATTCCTTTTATGATGTGTGCTCTTCTGTATTGGCTAAACCAAGGATATGTAGATAGCGATGGGGTTACGACAAAGCATCGTGACACCGACTCACGGCCTCTCTCTCCACCAGGGGAGTGGGGATGTACCAAACGAATCGCTCCACCCACTCATTGCTACCGCCACCGAGCGTGGCATAGGAGGCCACATCTGCGCCTCATCTTGACTTAATGACCCCTCCGCATGAACCACCTGTACATGAGTGGCTCAGGACGAACCAAGACACTCGTAGCATCATCAACACCTGGAATCCTAGCCCAGATGGCCTGGGACCACGGGCCTTTGTCCGACACATTCAGAGAGCACCGCTCCCACAGCGCTCCAATGGAGGCTGAGGCAAAGGCAAGGCCAAGCGCTAGGATCAGGACAAGGGCCCCTCCAAGCAGAGGGGGAAAAGAATAGAAAAGATCACCGCCGACCGGCCAACATCGTGTTGGTCGCCACGGCTGATCACATGGGCAAGCAGCCCTAGCAAAACCTTCCGGGCCACTTCCATGAGCTCATGGAGAGCCCATGCACCAACCATGCCTACCCCATCAAACACCTCTACAAGAACTGCGAGCTCCTCAAGCGCCTTCTACGACAGGCCGGCGAGCCAAAGGAAGAAAAAGGCGAAGAAGCAGCGGCCAAGAAAGGGGGCGTACCAGGCAAGGATCCACACGACTGAAAGTTGAGGTGATCCGACCGGACGCCTACCGACTGAAGGACGACAATGACGACATTCTCACCAACGCTTGGAATAGCTATGTCATTTCTTCCCCTAAAATTCAGTCTTACCATTGTTTACTTAACGTTTGCTCCTATAAAAGCGCCCCGACCCGAACACTTTTGGCCCGGGTCGCTCGGGGGCTCCACGAGGGTGCACTACTACCCCTCTTTTCGTTTACTATCATATGGTGAAACTCCTTCCTACCCAAACAAAAGGGTAGTTTGTTCCTTTAAATTGCCTTACATAGCTTTGCTTTAAAATATTTCGACCAATCGCACCCCGCCTCTACCTACGGTTACGAGTAGCTGAGCCTCGCGGGCCACGCCCAGGCTCCTAAGGTTGCAACCTATGGGATGAATGGGCAAGTACAAAAAAGAAAGAATAAAAAACAAAATTATGCTAAGGTAAAACTAAGGAATGAAAGGGACAAGCTTCCCTGAACGGAGTGACTCCATCACAAAAAACGAAACCGATTGTAGTCATTGAGTACACAAGAACGTTTACACGGGGGCTCCCCCAGGAACTTAAACTTTTTGCATCTACTAAACTACTTATAATTTACAAGCTATTGGGGCGGCCCGACGGCATCTGCTGTCGGTGCGACCGACGAAGGCATAGGCTGCTCACTCCCCAGCTGGACGACATTCAGCTCGGTTAAAGGCGGAGTGATGTCCACTTCCGACCCAGGCTCTGCGCCATCCGTAGGCTAGGTGATATCTTCCTGACACACGCTTCTGGCCATGTCCTCACAGCGGGGATCCATCACCCACTGCGCAGAGACTTGCTCTGTCACCAACCTTGCATGCGGCAGTAAGCTCTCCCCGAGCGATTAGATGTCCTCCGTGCTCAAGCCATCGGCATACCCACTGTAGATAGTGGTGAAGTCCAGGTTCGGGTGGTACATCACCACCGAAGTCAACACCCCCGACGCTCTGTAGAACAGCCCGTGTGTGATGAGGGCCCGGACCTCATTCGGAACCTTCGCCATCTAGATGGCGAGCGTGCTAGTACTTGGCGCTGACCCGAAGACCTCCGAGATGACAAGCTAGGCAACATTACAGATCTGGTCAAGTTCCCCCTCAAGAGCACATCGCTCTTCAAGGGACTTGGCTAGCACCTCTGCATTCCAGCCAAAAGTCGCCTTGGCCATCTCCAGGTCCCACTCCAACGACTTCACCTTTCCGCCCAGCTCTGGAAGAAGGGCGACAAGCTTAGAAACAAGCTAAAGGAAGAACCAACACGATGAAAAATAGAAAAGGTACATACCGAGGCGGAAGACCTCGAGGGCGGAGAGTCCCTCCGCCTGCTGGGCCACCTACTCACGCAGCTGGGCATTCGCCTCTTCCGTCCCTAGCACCCGGCCCCAAAGCACAAGCACTTCCTGGTTTACCTCCGATCGGGCCTTTTGCTCCGACTCCAGGGCCTTTCACTCTGACTCTAGGGCATTCCGCTCCGACTCTAGGGCCTTCCGCTCTGACTCAAGGGTCTCTAGGGATTTTTGGAATGCCGCCTCAGTGTCCGCCAGGGATTTCCGCAGCCCTGCCTCAGTCTCCACCTGGCGGGCCTTCATCGCCTCAAGCCCCCACTCGGCGGTGGTCGCCCGCTCCGCCGCACGCTGCTCCTCCACCCGCACTATGGTCACCTTGGCCGCCTAGTCCTAGGAATCGTGGTGGGCGGACTCCAGCTGACACTCAAGCTTGGCCATCTGGGCCTGCTCCATCTAGAGGAAACGGGACTTGCGGGACGACATCTCTTGCAGACCCTATGAAAACGATAAGCAAGCATGCTGAGGCAACCAACAAGAGACTAAGCGGTCAAGGACAAACACAGGAAACTCACCTCCATGGTGAGCTGTAGGTCAACCTTGACCAACTGCTGGATGGACTTAACCTGCTCCTAGGCATCCTCAAGCTTCACCAATAGCTTGGCGAGATCAGACTCCATGGCAAGTCCTTTCCCCCCAAGGATGTCCTAGAGCTGACACTCCTAGAAATCCCATAGGATGAACCAAACCTTTGATGGGTCCTCGGGGCAGGGCCACTCCAAGTCACCCTCCTCTAGCCTACCGGAGGGCCCAGCCTCTGATAGAACCACCTCCAGTTCCCGCGATGGCGCTGGTAGCTCCACCATGTCATCTGCTTCATCGTCGGAAGGGATCTCCACCACCTCGGTTTCACGGGCCACCGATGGGCATTCTGACTCTATCCTGGCCCCGTCTGCCTCCAGCGCCTTCAGCTCCGACCGCAAGGGTGAGCCATGTAGCCCTCCACCTAGTGAGGCAGGGAGCTCGATCTCCCTCTCCTCTTCCACCACAGCCGGTGGAGGAGGGGCCGCAAGGGACCTCTGGCGAAGCCCCCGCTGTCAGCATCGGGATTGCTGCCAGCACCATCACTGTCGCTACCGCCATACTAACAACCAACCCAGGGAGCACTACCCCCAAAAGGGAAGGGCTCGCCACCACCACCCTGTTCCCCCCGCCGCTCGCCGTGGCACGCTGCAAGGTGGGCATCCAAACCTCTTGCACGGGAGTTGGGGTGATGCTCAACCCCATCATCGTTCAGCCGCTAACGAAAAGTACAGGTCAGTCATACTCCAAAAAGACTCAACAGCAAGATCGAAAAGAAATAAAGAAAAACATACCGGGAGGTGAGCGGCATGACTCTAAAACCAAGACCCGACGTCGATGGGCCTGTAGGGCGAGGACCGCTCCTAGGCTGTGACCCGCACTCCCTCACTTTAGCCGAAGGCGGAGTCGTCCCCACCAGCTCCTGCCCGACCTACAGGTCACCACGACCTTCGGCTAGGGACACGCCAACCGGACCAGCAGGTGGGGCATCCTCCCGCTATGAGTCGCATGCTGGCACCAGTCCCGGTGATGCGCGAGTGCAAGCCTGCTCCTCTGACCACCAGGCTTGCTCGGCCACACCCGCAGTAGGTGGGGATGAGACCGACGATGCCACTGAGGGGCGCGTTGACCGCGTCCGCTTCGCCTCCCATTCGCCGGTGGCGTCCACGCTCACCGCACGCTTCCTCAGCACAGGAACCATGGCGCGCCTCTCCGCCTCCTGCTCATTGCCAGCAGACGTCGTCGTAGGGTCGCGACGCTCCGCCGAGGTCACAACGACCTCCCGGCTTTCCTCCTCCTCGGAGAAAATCATGTCATCCACCTCTATGGGATCCTCCGACTCAAGCTCCGACTCGACGTCGCTCCTATTTTCCCCATCCTTCACGCGTCGGGCGATCTCCTTCTTATGCTTCCGCCAAACCTCCTTGGCTTTCTTCTTCTTCCTGGCATCCATTAGGGCAGCCTACCGAGCTGCGCCCTCTGGCCCCTTTGGAAGGTGCGGCCGGGACTTGTAAGCCTCAAGTCCCTACAAAATAGGTGACTCAAAATAAAAAAGCAGGAAAGCAAAGGGGAAAAGAACATGAAGTAAAGAGAGGGGAACATACCAGTTTGGACACCACCGAGGTGTTGAGAGGTCTGGGCTTTTCGTCGACCTTCTCCTTGGGCTTCAGCTGTAGCACCTGGTCAAGGCGACTCCAAACCTCATCATTCAGCAGCTCCTCCGGCGACGCACGATCAGGGTCCGACGGGCTACCGTAGCTCCACATCGGCCGCGCCCTCTCTGCCAATGGAGCAACCCAGCGGCGGTAGAGGGTGTGGAACACCCACACCCCATCAAGGCCTTGCTGCACGAGCATCTGGAGCTCCGCCTCGATGATCTCCACCTTCTTCTTCTCCCGACGGGAAGGGACCCACGACCAACTTTCCCGTTTCTTTGGCCATCCATCGGTAAACGCCGGGATGGCGCCTCCACTGGGTTCCTGATATAGAACCACTCCCCATGCCACCCCCTATTAGAGTTATAGGGGATGTACGCGGGATATGAGCCTCCCACGCTCGATTTTCTCTATAGGGCGAAACCCGCCACCAGCGTGGCCTCGGCCGGATTCCCCATCGGCAAAGTTCACCTAGAGAACAGCCACTGGAAGAAGTCCGCGTGTGGCTCCATCCTAAGGAAGGCCTTGCGGACGGTGACAAAGCTGGTGATATGCAACACCCTCGTCGGATTGAGGTGCTATAGCTCCAGATCCCACTCATTGAGGAGCCCACGCAGGAACCAGTGCGTGGGGTATCCTAACCCACGCTCGTGGAAGGTGAGGAAGGAAACCACCTTGCCGGGCTGAGGTTGCGGAACATCCTCCCTCCCGAGAGCCCTCCAGTGCGCCACCTCCTTCAGCGACAGAAACCCCTTCATGGCGAAGGCGTCCAGCACTGACTCCCTCACAGTGGATGACCTCCAGTCTGACATTTTGCTCTAGGTTTGCGAATGAATTTGTGAGTTTTTCTCCTCTCCCTCGCTCTTTCCCTTTTCTCTCCTAGGAACTACCGTGGCTCTCAAATGCTCTCGGCAAGAAGGAAGATGAGAAGAGGCGGCAGATGAGGAAAAGGCAAAGGAACAGGGTGAAAAGACTTCTCCCTTCTCCTACTTAAGGAAAAGGGCACAACAATTGGGGAAGGCGCGCCGATCGGGGAAAGGCGAAACGACACGAGAAAAAACCCTCTCCCTTCCCCATTTAATGTAGATGGGATACGAAGGGACACGCCCTGACCGACGAAATGGTGCCTAATCAGACAGGGAGTGGCCTGGGTATGGCCCACCTAGTCACGTCGGGCGCAAGAACCAAAGTGCCACCGTACACAGACAGCTCTCCGCATCCCCAGGTTGGACTTGGAAAACCCCAAAATGGGATCTCTGCCAGGAGAGACCATCAGGCTTCCTAAGTCGATCGAACGGCTCAAAAAATACTGAGAGACAGGTAAGGAGCAAAGGGACGCCCCATGTAGGCCATGCTGACTCCATCATGAATGACAAGCATGGGTCCCGGTCAGACATTTCCGATTGGAGCGGTTCAAACCCCGTCGCTCGAGTCATCAAGGTAACACTACTGACCCAGTTATTTCCTTATATAATCATTCATACATTCATACACACATTCATTCCATACGCCCGTGCCCCCCGAATGATTCGAGCCCTGAATCGCCTGGGAGCTCGGGAACTAAAGCATCACACATGCGGCGAAATGCATCACAACGCTCCATGTTGCATCACGAAGCGGTAGTTGCCTCATTCAACATGAGCAATGACCGACCAGGGTTTGAAGGTCGGCCCATGAAGGGCTCGAGGCCGCCCCACGTCAAACAGAGCCAGGGGAGAAAATGCAGATGAGCCCCATGCGGCCCTCGCCCAGTCTGCCACAAAGCAGACAGGGTCATCTCAACCTTCTCATTCGATCCTAAACCTCTGCCAAGCCCACAGAATCTCCATCGAGGGGAGGCCAGTAGGCCACCCGGATCGGTCTCCAGAACGACCCAGGCATCTACCGGGTTGCAGGTAAAGCAGCAGTGGAATGTCACAAGAGGGCTATGTCGACCCCATCACAAACAACAGACCCAAATTCCACTCGATCATACCCATTAGCGAGTTCACTAAGCGCGTCACTCGAGCCCGAGTGATCGAGGCAAGTGACAAAGCTCAGCCCCTCCGGTTGTGAGAAACTGAGGACGGGGTAACGCACACAACTCAAACCGACCCCTACCAAGGCCCAAAGAGGCTCGGGGGCTCAAGACACCAAAATACCTGGGTCTTCGACCCTGAACTCGCCCCATCCCTCGGCTATGCTTTGACTGCACACCAAACGCCTAGGTCAGTGACCACAAACTCGCCCCATCCCTCGGCTAAGCTTCGACAGCACACCAAACGCCTGGGTCTATGACCCTAAACTCGCCCCATCCCTCAGCTACGCCTCAACTGCACGCCAAAACGCCTGAGTCTGTGACCCCGAACTCGCCCGATCAGGATCTGTGAGCTCTGTCTCGCCCGATCCCTAAACTAACTGCCTCGATCCCACGGCACACACCAACGCCAGGATCCACGACTCCAAACTCGCCCAATCCCATAGCACACACCGACACCTTGGTTGACGACTCTGTCTCGACTAAAAAACACGCACGCATGCCCGCTGACAAAACCCCCCCCCAGACGATTCTGCCCAAATCGCTAGGGGGCTCGGGGGCTACAACCGCAGGTGCGCTCGCACGCACCCGCTGACGAAACGAAACTTCCCCCGCTGGCAAAAAAACCCCAGACGATTCTGCTCGAATCACCCGGGGGCTCAGGGGCTACACCCATGGGTGCGCTCGTGCGCACCCGCCATCAAAACAAAAATCCCCCACACGATTCTACCCGAATCACCCTAGGGCTCGGGGGCTCCTGTCGGGTTCATGAACCCAGGGTCCATCATGGACCGGCTTCCCAACAAAGGCTCGGCCCAGCATGCAACGTTGCAAACAAACACGCAACTCATGGGCCGGCCCAATTACCTAAACGACAGGCCAGAAGGGTGATCCAATCACCGACTAGAAGGTATGGCCGAGGAGGAATGACACCCGTTTCTGACTCCGGCCCACCTCTTCGACCGGAGCGCTCGCTTCAGTCTCCAGCCCACCTCTAGACGGCCTCTCCGACCGGAAGGCCTGGCCAAAGCACTACTGCCGACTCTGACCCGCGTCTCCGACTAGGGATGCACCAAACCCCTGCTCACTGATCTTCTCCAACTGGCGCATTCAGAGCCGACTGGGACTAATCGACCGGGGACACCCGCTTGGTAAGGACCATGGAACGGATGGAGAAAGTAAGGCAGGGCAAAAAAGTCAAACCGCAATACCAGGGACCATACCCTGCGCACCTGCCAGGCAGTACCCTACGACCCTCCTAGCATGATAGAACCCAAGCAGTGTCGTAGGTGCCGACATTTTCCCCTACATTATTGTGGGCGCCATTAACTCCCATACGATAAGGTTCCCCTACATGCCTCTAGGCATCAGCAGTGTTGTGGGCACCGGCATTAACCGTACCAGGTGAACATGGGGAAACCCCTTTGCGTGTGTCCAGGTATCAACAGTGTGGCAGGCACCGACGTCTGCCATACCCAAAGAAGACAACACAACCTCCCATGTGCATCTAACATTCAACAGTATTATTGGCGCCTACCATCGTCCTGTACCCGCCGACATGGGCAACAAGGCTCAGTAGCATACGTACTCTCTCCCTCTCACTTGTAAGGCCATCCCCTTCATCTATAAAAGGGGATGCGCTCTCTCCCAACAGATTCAAGTTGATTGAGATTCATTTTAGATTGATCAAGTTCGCTAGTACACAACAGCAGAACCACCAGGTTCAAACCACGAGCATACGCTCTAACACTTAGCTCATAGCGGAGCTCCTATCGCTCTCAGCCCTCTCGACTGGAGTCCAACAGGACCTCTTGTACCGCCATCTTTGTCCTTCTTGTTTGTAACCCCACAGCAAACTTCGAGCACCTAGGCTTAGGAATAAAGTCACTGACTGACTCAAACTGGACGTAGGGCACGTTGCCTGAACCAGTATAAACCATGTGTCATTGAGTGCTAGGCCACCTCCAATCACAACGTACGGTAAAACTACAAATATTTACGTGTTGGTCACTTTTTGCACCGACAGTAGGTGTAGTAGTCAGGAAGGAAGTACCAATTTTGACGCATTCAAAAGAATACAAGGGGGAGAAGCCCGGCGCTGTCTATTGCACAAGATTTGTGGAAAGGCTAAATGTATTTATGGTATCCCCTTTTGACATTCAACTCTACTTTGAGCAACATTAATGGATTTACTTTTGATTCACACTACTGTGTGCAGGGAAGACTACGCGTTAACGGTGCTCACTCACCAACAAAAAAAGCTTACCAGAATGTAATGCAATCTGTGGTACGGTAAGAATGTTACAGGTTGAAGAGAACATACTTCAATGGCATCCCTACTAATCACATCCGTATGACCTCTCCTGTCTCGTACATGAATGATGCACAGTGGTGTGAACTTGTCAAGATTTGGTCAAGTGCGAAGAACAAGGTGTGTGAACCCATTAATTTGTCGTCTAGTCTTGCTATGGTCTACTTGTGTTGTAGTCTAACACAAATGATGCTATAGAAAACATCTGAGAAGAACAAGTGAAACCATGCAAAAGTGAAGTACCACCAGGCTATAGGATCTCGCTCCTATGTTGTCCAGATGCAAAAATTTGTAAGTGATGGTTGTGTTTTATTGATACTATTGCCTTTGTATGAATATAAACCAAAACACATGTGCAGCGTAAACAAAAGGAGAACAAGAGGAAAGCAATAGAACAACATCAAGGACTTGAAGAAAATGGTCCACCTAATGAAGATGTTGATGTTATGGAAGTCTTCAGGGACTTCCATACCAGTTGGAAAAATGGCCTGAGCAATGCTGCAAGAGCAGCAGTTGTAAGTACCTTCTTTTGCTTCCCTTGAAATCTACTGAAGCCATTGCCATAAAATAAGGAAACATAGCAGGAGCCTTATGTTATGGAAATCTACTGAAGCTTATGTAATCTCTATCAGCAGTAGGCTGAGGAAGACCTATGCATTACTTGTTATGAATCAGTCTCTTGGGGTTTCAATTGAAGTCCTTTTACACTATCTGTAACCTATTGTTTTACTGATTGAATTTCACAGGAAGCTATGAAAACTATGCAAGCAGAACCTGTTGCTGATGGGCAGCAACCAATTCCTAGTGCTAAAGTTGTTTGTAAGGTCCTCTACATCCACCAGGGCAAGGCCCCCTGCTAGGGAAGCAGCAACAACCTTTTTTTGAAGAATACTGGTATCTAGACATGCCCCACCATAACAGAGACATTGGCAGAGAGATTGCTTCGGGAACGTCTTGCTACTAAACAGGAAAGTTCTGCTGACCTCATTGATCAAGTGGATGAACTAAAGAGGAAGACAGAAAAGACTAAAAGGGAGCTTGAGGAATACAAGAAACGACAATAGGAGGAGTACAACAATCTCAGTGAGCTATGCACGCGCTTCAGCTCTTCTGGTAATTCTCAGTCTTCAACTCCTGTGGCTTGATGTAGTGAACATTTGTAGTTTGATGTGTGGACTCATGTGTCGGTTTGATGTGTGGACTCATATGCTGGTTTAATGTGGTGATACTCTGTCAGTGGTTCACTACTGACGTGTGAAATGTAAATTGTTGTTATTTGATTACCAGGCTAAATAGTTATGTAGTCAGTCTGTGCAGTAGTGACTATCTCCAATTACTTTTATGATGAATTGATTGTACTCCACATGGTAGAACCTGGAAAGGCCATGTGATCAAAGAAAAATGTGACACGTGGATGAACCAGCGCGCGGCACATGAATTGGCCAAGGCACGACACATGGTCTATTAAAAATCCAACACGTGGAAGGAAAGCGTCCAGCCACATGAACGTATAAAAATATGACATGTGGATGGACAGCATAGTGACACATGGTCAAATAAGAAACGGAGATGTGGACCAATAAAAATACGACACATGGTCCAATGAAGAAGTAACACATGATCCAACGGCAACACGACACGTGTGCTAGTAAAAAACTGACCTGTGTAACAACAGGGAAACGACACGTGGTCCAATAAGAACCTGAAACATGCAAGAACCAGAGATAGCCACATTGTGCAATAAGAAGGTGACACTTACCTGAGCCATCTCTAATGCAACCAGCTATAGCATGTACACATGGGCTATAGCATGTACACATGGAAAGCATCTCCAACAGAAGCGCCCACCAGCGTGGCAGCCCCCTGCCACGTATGCCAAAATAGTTCTATGATGATTTGTTTTTTGTCACAGATTTAGGCACTTCTATGATGATTTTGCTAGATTCGCCATAGATATGCAAGAGTGACGCGACTTCTATGACGAACAGGTTTTCATCATAAAACTAAAATTATGACAAATTTGGCTCCTTCAGTGATGAAATCTATTCGTCATGGAAGAGGATGTTCCTAGTAGTGACTGCTTGGGGAGCAACCCCTACACCGCTAGCCTGCCTTAGTGTCCGTACCAAGCACCCAGCGATGCACGCCGTGTGTCCCATGCACAAAAGCCGAGGATCCCTGTCGTCCGCCCAGTAGCCCCAACCCTATCCATCGCTGTAGGAAGGCCAGCCGCCACTATTGCTCCACCTCTACCATTCCCCACCAGCTACCACCACCATCTCTCTCCCTCCCTTCCTACTCATCCATGGAGATAACCACACCACCGGCGTCCTCCTTCGCCTCGCCATCGTGCACTAGCTCCACCACCACCATCCTGAGCTCCTTGGCCAGCCCCGCGACGACGCTGACTTCCTCTTCGAGCCCTTGCGCTGGATGCCTCACGTCCCTACCATCCTCGATGTCCATCCTACCACTGCTCGCCACAATGCCATGGCCAAGAGTAGCACTGATCGCCACTGGCCACCGCGGTGCCCTGCTCTACCTTGCCCTCAAGCCACTGCACGATGATGTAGAGTCATGACCACCGCAAGCCCGACCACCCTCCATGCTGCATCAGGCCAAGTTGTGACCTTGATGTCGTTGGCCACGACCATCACACCCTACAACGCCACCTCAATCTTGTCGGCATCCACAGCATTGCCACTGCCGACTAGGAGCTCACCAATGCCAAGACGATGCCCTGCAAGCAACCGCGCCCACGCCCACAATGCCGTCCTCGTTGTGCCTCAAAACACCCTCATCGAGCAGTCGCACCACACCTAGAGTGCGGTGCCCTCGGTGCCATCGTGCTCCACCATGTCCCCGTGCTGAGCTACGATGCTAGGCCATCGAAGCTCCTCCTCAATGCATTGACCACGATTAGGAGCCGCTGCTAATAACCGACGCGGCCCATGTTCCACCCTGCCGACCACGAGCAGCGGTAGCACCCTACCTCGCCATGACACCCCAGCCACCAGGCTGGCGTCCACATAGATGGGGACACATAGGGCCACTCCGCACAAGCACACCACTGCTTGGGACACTGTTTGTAATACAACCGTCCAATTTATAAGAGCACAAGTACAATAGCAACCAAACCGTCATACTTGAACCCATATAAACCCAGTAGTCCGATGAAATCATGAAGGATCTCAAACAAACCAACGTACAAACAAAGATCGTACATGATTCAACACAACCAGTCACATGTTACAACAGGTTCACAAACAGTTCTCATACATCGTAGTTTCAACAGAGTTATTACAACCCAAATTTAAAAGTAGCGGAAGCAACATAGTTTTGAAACAACATCAAGATAGTTCAAATACATAGCCAGTTTAAGATCATCTCCAACAAAAGCACATAGATGAGATAAAATAGAATGACCATGCCCTTGGTCTTACTCTCCATCAACTACAGGAGTTATGCAATGCATCTAGTAGCCATGGTACATCACGTCATCTACAACACATGGGAATAAACCCTGAGTACGAGAATGTACTCAGCTAGACTTACCCGTCATAAACCAAAATAATAAGACAACAAGGAGTATGCAAGGCTTTAAAGGTGGAGTTAGCTTGATAACATTTTGCATAAAAGCTTAAGTAATATAACTGAAGATTTAGTACCTCTAGCATCAGTTTAAATACCTATTCAATTAAGCTATCAAGCATTAGTAACCATATCCAGTATAAGAATAAATTGAGCATCATCATAACCATCAAGTTTCAATTAGTGCTTCTATGTTGCTACTACTCAGTCAAGTTCTCACTATCCGGGAGAGACGGTGATTAAAATTGATTCCTACCCAGCTGGGGAATTTATTCCTAACACAAACCGAGGCACACCCTGCGAAGGTAGCCTCAGGTCACCTTTGGTACAATTTAGGACTAACTCGTAGGTCCAATCTGCGTTGCACCCTCAGAGATTCTACCAATCTGCCAGGAGGATCGGGACCCGGTCCCACCCTTAGACTCACACCATTGGCTCTCTGCACATCCTTACTGCCTCTAGTGTGCGCACTTTTACTTATCAGGGCCTGGCCTGAATTGAGCTACTCGGCTTTGTGGTCATATCATCGAATCTGGCCAGCTAAGTGCTAGGCATGCGTTCAACATGACATGAGGACATACAGCGAATCGGTCCTTAATCGACACAGACGGGGATAGATAGGCACCCAAGACCTCCATGCCTTGTTGCTTCTTTATCACGATCTCGTCTGGTCTCCTTTATTCATTGACACATGGTTATATTCCACGCTAGCAAATATAGCCAATTGTGATTAGTTATCAGCCTATATCATGCAGGTGACAGGTAATCACCCGACTTCTACTGACTAAGCATGGCTAAGCATATATTCAATCCTGGACCTGCATAGGATTCAAGATATATATATCTAAACAAGGAAGATATATGCAGCAAGTGGTTCCAATCAACTCCTAGTACTTAATGCATCAACATAAAAGGACTCAAGTTGATAGTTCGAAAACATAGGAGGCTTAGAATGCTCCGGGGCTTGCCTTTCACAAAGGTTGAGGGCTGATGATCTGGGCACTTGGGCAACTGTTCACCATCAGGCTCGCCTTCTCTTGGGGCCTACTGTTGCTGCACTTCTTGATGCTCTTCTTGGGGATCAGCCTCGTACTCCAACATGGTGATTTCCTCCGTTGCACCTATTGCATGCACATGCAAAAAGTGAGAATCATGAATGCATAAGGATCATGGATGACATGACATGATAATGTGCATGGTTAAATGATGACTAACATATTAGGTCATTAGGATGATAACAAAGTTAGATTCTTATTTACCGAGTTGGTGCATATCTCTTCTCTAGAAATTTCAAGAATCCGCACTAAGTCAATTTCTAGACCACAATACAGCAGCTACAAGTTTTAATCATAAATGGAGTTCCACTCAACAAAATCATATGATCTTGGACTTTCTGAAAATCTTATAAAATTTCCTACAACTTTTATTTAATCACCCAAAGGTGATTCAACAACTATCCTAGTCAAAAAGGACAATTTCCCAGATCTATCCAGAAATTCTAGAGAGTAAGCATTTTGGGAGACTAACTTTTAACAACTATAACTCCTAAACTACTTGGCCTATTGCCATGAAATTTTGACACAAGAAATATAAAGAAATTCCCAACAACTTTGTTTGTAACCATTTTTACAGCAAACTCCATTTTTCCTATGCAAAACACCTAACAACAGAATCTGTCTAAAGCAACTTCTATAATTGAATTTTAGAACAATAATATTTTCACTGCATACAAGCAATCAAAATTGGGCACAACCAATGGTACCAACAGTTCATAGGCATCATACCAACTCTAGGAAACATGATGGTCGAGCCCAACTAAATTATTGAAATGCCTTTATTAATTTATTTGGACACTAAGGTGAAATAAGGAAAATATATCAAAAGTGCACAATAAATTCTGATTATCCTTTAAATCACCTTATTATCTAAGGAAATTAATAAATGGATATAAATAAATTAGTTATGTTTAACCATGATGTTTTCTATAGTTCTTGTGATGCATATGATCTATTGATGTTATTAGTTAGGCTTAGAAGTAATTGGTTGTATGCAACTAGTTAATTATTGCTTTATAATTCAACTAGATGGTTGTATGTATAGTTTCGGTTGAGATGATAATTTTGTTTTTTGTAAAACCTTTTAATAACAAAGTTGTAGATAACTTACTTATATACCTTGTGTTAAATTTTCATAGTCATAGGCCTTATGGTTTAAGAATTATGGTTGTTAAAAAATCTGCTGTCAGAAATGCTTGCTCTCTAGACAGATCTGAAGGACTAATTTTTTTGACCTAGATAACTGCTGAATCACATTAAGATGGTTAAAAGAAAGTTATAGGCAATTTCATAAGCTATCGATAATGTCCACAACCATATTATTTTGATGTGTATAACTCTAGTTATGGTCAAAACAACTGGCAGTTGTCTTGTAGTCTAGAAAATCATTTACATAAGTGTTTGCTTAAGTTACTAGAGAAGAGATATGCACCTACTCAGTAAAATAAGATACAACTTGTTATAACTTTAATGCAATGCTGTTGAAAACACTTATGAGGATGCATTCATCACATCATATCATATTATACATGTCATCATATATGCATTCGTGATATCTTATGTCATGCTCATGCATATAGGATCGTCCAAAGAGATAACTCTTTTGGAGTTCAACGAGGAAGAAGAGGAGGATCAGCAGGAGACACCTCAGGCCATAGCTCCAAGAGTAGAAGAGCAAACTCTCGAGGACCTCCTTGAGTGCCCAGATCACTAGCCAACCTCTTTCCTCAAAGGCAAGCCCCGGAGCATTCTAAGTCTCCCATATTTTACAAAATATCACTTGAGTCCTTTATGTTTGATGAATTAGGTTACAAGAGTTGATTGGAAACACTTGATGCATAGAACTACCTTATCCAGTTACATATACCTTTAACCTTGTGTAGGTCCAGGATCGAATATATGCTTAGCCATGCTTAGACTGGTAGAAGTCGGGTGATTTCCTGTCACCTGTGAGATATAGGTGGATACCGAAGCACGGTTTGCTATATTTGCTATCGTGAAAAAGAACCATGGGGTAATGTAAATGGAGGCCGAGCGGAGTCTATGTGTAGGTTGACTCATGTGATTCTGTCTGTGCCGATTAAGAACCGTACCGTTGTTGGCGTTTTGTTGAGATTGAACTCATGCCTCTCACTTAACTGGCTGGATAACTCATTTCGACTGCGAAGCCGAGTAGCTCAACTTAGGTCGGGCCCCTTTCTATTAGAGTGCGCACTCTAGATGGTAGTAAGGATGTGCAGGGAGCCAGACGTGAGCCCAAGGACAGGCCAGGCCTGAACATCCTGGCAGCTAGTTGTCCCTAATTGTGTGGCGCTGGACAAACCCATAAAATGTGGACCTGACTTGTACCAAAGGTGACCGTTGATCTGGTCTACCTGGGTTTGTGTTAGGAATAAATTCTCAGCTGGTTGAAATTGATTCAAATCACCGTCTCTCCCAGACAGTGAGAAACTTGGCTAGTCCTAACATCATAGTAATTGTGTTATGAAATGATGGTTATGATGAACATGGAATTACTACACCGTCTATGGTTACTACTGTATGCTACTAAATGATATACCACATGTTTGGCATAGGTTAGTTGCTAATCTAGAGATTAATAGCTATAATTAACTTGATGACCGAATTATAACTGTATACTTGAATTGGTAAGCTTTTTATGCAAAATATTATCAAGCTAGCTCCACTTATAAAGCCTTGCATAATCCTTGGAGTCACTTTGTTTTTGGTTTATGATGGGTAAGTCTAGCTGAGTACCTTCTCATACTTAGGGTTTTATTCCCATTGTTGCAGATGGTACAGTTTATCATGGCTATTGCAAGAACTGCTTCTGTCTCGCCGTGGACGAGGAGTGAGCCCTGGGCAAGCATCTCTTCTTAATACTTCTCATATGCTTTTGTAGATGTGATCATGAGCTGGCACTGTATTTGAACTATGATGGCACATGTTAGTTTCAAACTTTAATTTGCTTCCGCTACTATTTTACTCGAACTTGGTTTGTAATAACCTAAATTCATACTCTGATGAATGAACTGCATTTGTGAACTTTATGTAACATGTGACATGTATGTTGAATTATGTATGATCTTGGTTATATGTTGATGGTTAATCGAGACCCTTCATGGTACTCGACGGACTATTGGGTTTATATGGGCTCAAGTTGTGGGCTGCCATTGTACTTGTGCTCTTATAAATTGGTCGGTTCTGCTATAGCTGGCATCAGAGCAAGATTCAACATTAATTGCCACATGTGTATTTAAAACAAAGGTTTTTGTTTTCCAAAACCAGTTTCTAGCCACTTATAGCTATATATAGGTGTTTAAAACCTAGAGTTGAATCTAAAGTGTGCCAGTGATCACTTCCTTTATGCCCAGTTAAGGACTTCAGGTGGCTAATTAAGTACTAACTTGGGGGTTTTCAATTTTGTCATCCATACGGCATGCTATTGTATGGATGACATTCACTTGAGTGGTAATGTATGGATCAAATGCCTCTACATCCAAGGTAAGATGCCAATCATCATCACAGTGGCATGACCGCAAGATGTGAGCGTGCGGTCTATGGGGAGAGTTAGCTTTGATACTGAAGTGTATATATATGGAAGTATTTCATTATGGGTTAGCTTTGATACTACTATATATGCATATTTATATATAGGACGTATTTACTCTTGGGTAGCTTTGATACGGAATTATATATATGGGTATATATATGGAAGTATTTAGCTTGCAACTTAGAGCCCAGATTTACATTCTGCATATATAATTTTGGGGTTCGGCTGAAATGAAATTCTTGTGTAGGTACACTAACAGCAAAACGTGTAGCCCAAATAGTTACATTGTATATGAGAGAACGTATGTATGCCACCATGTATGTCGTTAGAAGTTCAATTTTCCTAAGTTTGTGAGGACGTACGGAACGTGCATGCATCATGATAAATCATTATTTCATACTTGCATTGTTCCTCCCCTTATAAATCTCTTACTTGGTTATGTAACTCTTATCCATTATGACGTTATCTCACAAGAGTTGCACCATGTTGTTGGTATAGATGGCAGCACCGGTAGGAAGTGAGAATTTCCTGTTGATGTTTGGTACTCCTACCCTACTTTGGAGTCTTGCATTATGTGGGGTATTACGAACCACCCCTCTATTACTGGACCAAAGTATACCTAGAGGGACAACCATGGTATGAAGTATAGTTGACCATACCAGATCATAACCAAGCACCCTTCTGACAGGAATGGAAGGCAGAATCCGAAGGAAGAACTCCTTGGGAGGCTGCCCAAGTAGTGGCTTGTGAGGTACTAAGTCAGATTTGTCTGCAGCATGGGGATGAGCTTACCGGTAGTGCTGCTGGTACTTTTCCTCAGGTGGATTCATCCACAACAGTATGGGCACTGCGTAATAGCAATGCGTTGATCCGAGACTGGGATGAGCGGGCAGATAGTTCTAGTCCGCTATGAGCGCAATGTTTCTAGTGATGAAGATGTTCTATACTCGTCAGGACACCAGGGACTTTTGGCAGGAGTCCTATACCACTTGCATGGATAAGCTCATGAGAGCCGAAGCTGCACAGCGTAAGCTAAAGAAGCATGTGTGCAAGTACAAAAAGGCAGCAAGTGAGGCTCGATGGGAAACTGATCAGGCATATGTAGCATTAGGAAATCTCCACACCCAAATTGAGCAAGTTGATCAGCAGAGAGCTACCGCCCAAGAGGAAAGAGCGGATGATTAGGCAGTATTAGCAGGACTACGGGAGCAGCTATAGGCTGCCCATGCCGAGGCGTTCATAGCTACGCGCCAGCAGATCCTAGCAAACAACCATGCAGCTATGGTAGAAGCAGAACAAGATAGGACCCAAGCCTTGAGCATGTAGCAAGACCATGTTGAGAGAGCTTGCGCTAGCAGCTTGCAAAGACCCAGAACATGGTGGTTAATCTTCAGCATGAGGTGCATTTTCTAAACAACCAACTGCACCCGATCCTTGATGAGGAAGAAGAAGATCTAGAGATGTTGGTCGAGGATGACTGTTGGGAGGAAGAAGAAGTGGAGCTAGAGGATGAGGATGAGGCTATCTTCGGCCTCGACAGCGAGCACGCGGAAGATTAGAATTGCCTAGTCACTAGTTAAAGCGCTAGATGTATCCCTGTTATTTATGTAATGGACTTGTAGCTTAAAGTTCGGTATTCGTGATTTGACTTCCGTGTAATATTGGCACTTTGTATGTCATTTCTGTTTACACCAAAATTTTGGAAGGAGAGCGTGGGGACTCGAAGCTTCTAGGATTGTGTCATCAAGGAATCGGTTGTGTAAAGATCGATATTAGCTGATTTAGATGCGGTACTAGAATCGGCACTTTTTGGATAATGTCAGCAGACGACGTCAATGGACTACGGGGAAAGATATGTCAGACTCTACAGAAAGGAAAAGATTAGGGTCCAAGTTATTTTAAGTTAGGAATGTTTTCTTTTATTCCAGAATTGTAATGAGTCGTATTTGAGTAGGATTCATGTTTAGGTTCCGGATATAAATATTGGACCTCGGTTATTGTACAAGAACACGAACAAACAATCAACACATTCTTTCTAGCTTTTGCCATTGCATTAGGTGTAGGAGTACTGTAGATCTCAATAAGTTCTTCAGCAAACAGGGCTGCATCGACTGATCGACCTCTAGCTTGCTTGTGAGTACCGTCACGACTTGTATTGTGCTTGTAAAGCTGCATCAACTGATTGATCTTTTATGAGCCATAATATAAGTTAGTTATCTATCCGTATCGTAGTTTGTAAGGCTGCATCAACTGATTGATCTCTTACGAACCATAATATAGATCAAAATTATCGATCTTGTGTTAAATAACTTGTTGTTTAATACAATATCACCAGTTATCAAATCTGCTAAGATTAGTAAGGTTTTCCTTGCTGTTTTTGGTTGATTCATCAGTTATCGATCTTGTTATAATTAATGTTTTATTAATTATAACAAATCACCTGATTGAGATAGAGGTAGAATCAGCATCACATCATCTTAATTGGTCGTCTTCTAGTCTAGTCACACTTTGAATCTTATAATTGATGGCTTAATTCTGCTAGATCGGTTGTTTTATCCCTATTCCAACCAAACATAAGCATTCAAATTCATGTTCCAATCTTGAGTAAGTTCACTAGTTAATAAGATCTAATCTAATGACACAACTATAGCTACATCGACCCGGTCGAACCTCACTGGTAAGACTCTGGATTAGAGATTATCGATTAGTGGTTTTGTTCATCATCGAGATATGTACTCTGTTTGTTTGCTATGCATGCATCGGCTATTTTAGCTGATTTGCCTATGCTTTCACACATATAGCATGTTTTTCATGAACCTATCAATATGTAGATGGTTTTATAGATTCTTTGGCTTTAGTTTGTTAACATATTAGATTCAGAGCGTTTGTAGATTTATTTGTACTAGACAGTCGATTTGTTTGCATGTTATATCCTTTCTCGTTAAACTTATCGGCTCAATGCTTTACACTGGTTATATCCATCTAGCTGATGATGTTTCTTTATATTACATATATTTGGGTGTATTGTATTTGTTCTGTCTAGATTAATCAATCATAATAAAATCGCTATGACCCATGAGTATTGGTTATTTTGAATTCGTACCATCATCATTGATATTAGCCGATAATCTTCAATTGAGCGATCCTCGCTTTACTGATGTGTTGGATATTGACTATTTAGTCTATAGCCCTATCGAATCGGCTGTTTAGCCGCATATTTGGAACTGTCTGGAGTAACACCGACATGTTCCGCCTTAAACTACTGATAAGATTTTCTCTCCTTGTCAATTGCAAGTCAAATTGACTGGCACGACGTTGGGTTTTCAAAATCGACTGGTCCTGTGTTGAAGCCAAGCAGATCACCCAGCTTGCTGTGTGTTGATTGCATCACCACATTTTTGCGCCAACAGACTTTTTGGCACGCCCGATGGGACCACAATCGTCATAGCAGCTCACAACAATAAGGACATTCTTATGGTGCCTTATGAAGACTTACTTGATGGGGATAAAGATGTCATTGGTAAAGCTATAGAGGAGTTTCAGAACAAGTGTTTGTTGTCCTACACCAAGACACGTGACAATAAAGTTGTTCAGAAATATCCACTACCAAGAGTTTTGATACATGGGCAGTCAAATATAGATGAAGCTGATGATAGGCATTTCTTTGTAGATGTTGTCAACACATCTGTTCATGATGCCATGTTGAATCATAATTCAACTTTCTTGAACACATTCCACAATACCATGAAGGAGGTGTTTCATGGATATCCAATTGATCAGATTGGACCGGCTTATTACAACATTCCACATCCATCGATTTAGAGGACTAGTCAAGCCGGTACTAGCCATCAAGAAGCAGTACTAGCTAGGAATGATGATGCCCAGATAGCTTAGAGCTCATCTAATCAATTATAGAGCAAGGTCACAAACCTATGCACTAGTACTTTGCACAACCGGGGAGCTCCTACACAATCTAGAAAGCAAAAGCACACAGCTCCTAAGCTCACTAGCAAATGCTCAAAAACAAGGCAACCAATGCCAAATTAGAGAGCACAAATACTTAGCTACACAAACTAAGCAATGTGACTAATAAGGTTACACAAACCAAATTAGCGACGCAAGGGAGCTACTTCTATGCTACACAAGCAAGAAGGTAACTAGTGAGCTACACAACCTAACTAATTACAAGAGCAACTACACAAGCACAATGTAAATGAAGTAAATACAAGCTTGTGTAACGAGGATGCAAACCAACAGGAATACAAGGATGACACAATGATTTTTATCCCGAGGTTCACGTGCTTGCCAACACGCTAGTCCCCGTTGAGACAAGCTCCAAGGTTGACGTCATTCCTCTTGCTAGTGGTGACCCACAAGTTACACTCTCCCACGTGGAGTGCTTACTACAAGCTCTAGCACTTCTTGACCACTTGTCGCCCTTCATGTCTCGCTCTACTAAAGTTGCTCTTCATGGCTCCCGCGGGGTAAGCACAATCCCCCTCACAATCACTTCTCTAGAACACCGCACAATCTTCTTTGCGTGCTTCAACGGAGACCACCACCAAGCCATCTAGGAGGTGGCAACCTGTAACACCCCGGGTGTTTAAGTATTAAAAACTGGACATATCATCATATGCATTGCAAGGCATTGGTCATACTGTAAACTTTGATATGCATTCACTAAAACAAGTTTACATTTATGTTATAAGTATTGTTTGGTATTGTTTGAATCAAGTTTGAAATCTTTGTATTGATTTGAAATTCCGAAAACCCTGATTTTCAATATTTAAATCCGACCCTGAAAACCTATTTCAAAATCGAAGCACATTTTGGGGTTGAGTCTTAAAACAAAGTTGTAGAGCTTGTCGAGTTGTGCAAAGTTTGTTTTTGGATTTTTTCAAGTTGTTTAGTAAAATTTGAAGTTATTTAAAAAGGCGAAATTCCTTAAATATCCCCGCTTTGAATTTAAAAGTTCATTTCAAAATGTAGGCCGAATTTGGGTATGGTATCAAAAGCAAAGTTGTAGAACTTTTGATTTTGAACAACTTTTGTTTTTGGAGATTTTTGAGTTGTTATGAAAATTTGGGAGTAATTTGTGAAATTTAGCGAATGGCAATTATGTAATTTTGATGAACAGTGTTCACCGCTTAAGCTACACCGCCGGCGAGCTTCGGTTTGCTTCCAGTCGCGCGTGTGGCCGTCTGGGCATCGCGTTGGCACGGTGAAGGCCACAGTGTAGGTTCCTCGAGCTTCTTGGCCCCCTTTTATAGCCTGAGCCACCGTCGTCTTTGCCCTTTCTCCTTGCTCTGTTTTTCCCAACGCCTTGCTCATCTCCGGCGAGCCCGCGCCGTCGTTGTTGTGCTTCCCCGTCGCTGCTAAGCTAGTTTTAGCTTCGCTTACTCCTTGCGCGTCCAGCTGACCCACCAATTCAGCTTGTCTTAGCCGGGAACTCGAGTTGCATCGTTTTCTTCCTCGCGGCCGGCAATGCCTCCGCCGAGCATGATTCGCCGCGGCCAGAGCTCCATGGTGCATCTCCGTCCTTGGTTTTGGTTGATTCCATTTTGTCTAAATGCTATGGTACTTAATCCATAGTTGGTTGCTCATTTTGATCACTGCAGTCGCCGGTTCTTCCTCACCGACGATCTTTGCTCCTCCGTGATCACCGTGGTCGTCGTCACGCCTCTCCGTTGTTTCTCCGGCCTCGCTCCTTGCTTCAACGCGTTCGGGGTGAGCTACTGGTGCTTCCTGGATCCTTTGTTTGAGCTCTACCGGTTTCACATCGCCGACGTAGCGCTGCCGTGCCACCGCGTCCGCCATGGCCACCGTCGAGCTAGTATAGGGCCGTAATCAGTACTGATAGGGACGTCAATCGATGCGCCTAGTCATGGTGATCGTTTTGGTACTTTGGCCGTCGCCGTTGTGCTCACCGTCGACGAGTTTATGTCGGTCAGTGCCGTCGCCGTTGTGGTCAACAGCGAGGTTAGGGATGACAGGTGGGACCCGATGTCAGTGACTCAGCGTTCAAAATAGGATTTTTCTATTTTCAGAATTGAATGAATAGTATATGTTTTTGTTATTTTTGTGTAGATTTATTTAGAGCTCCAAAAATTTTGAAAATTTTTGTGTGACTTCTCAGTGGTGTGTATTATTTAGGAAAAATATTAAATGTTGATTTTCATTACTTTTTGAATGTGATAAAAATTGCTTAATTAATTAATAAATGAGTTTCCAGGATTTTTCTAGGCTTATTTATGTATCCAAAAATTATGAAAATTGTTTTGTCACTAAGTTTTCATGTGATGAACATTTACAAAAATTTTGAGCTCAATTGGAATAAGTTGATTTATTTCATAATTATTAATTAATTAATTCATTCATAAAAGCAAATAGTAACCTTTAGTAATTTAGGTTTTGTTTGAGTTTTTGATTAAGTGATGTCCTTGGGTCATTAGTTGGTGATGATCCTTGGCAATTGTTGTGAGTGCTGCGAAAATGGTTTAGTTAGTTTAACTTGTAACTGTATCGTGAAGGAAAGTTGTATTCAAGTTGTTAATTTTGTATCCATCATCGAGTATCATGTTTCGTATTCCGCATCATGTTAAACATGGCATTGTTACTATGTGTAGTGAATGAAGGTGAAAACATGGTAGTGAATCAAGTAGTTGAAGAGGTTGATCCGTCTGTGGAGGTTGGTATTGATATCGGTGGAATGACTCCGGACCCGGACTTTTCCGTCAACGAAGGCAAGCCCCGGATGCATACAACCCTACCTTGTATTTTACAAATTGATTTCTCTTTTGCTTCTTTTTACTGCATTAAGTGATTAGGAGTCAAGTGAAAATCAAATTGGTACTTTACCAACCTTATTATTCCATATTTACCATATTACCAGTTTTAAATTCGTATATGCCTGGTTTTGCTTAGCTATGCTTAGAACGATAAAAGTCGGGTGATTACCTGTCACCTACAAGTTTTAAATGGAACTTTGGTTAATTATGTTAACATGTGATATGGGAATGTGGAGTAATAAATCTAGACTGGGCGGACTCGGTGTGTGTGAGCCACAAGACATGGAGGTCTTGTGAGTGGGTTCTTTCCGCCTGTGTCGATTAAGGTCCGTACCGTTGTTGAATTGCATGAGGTGAGACTTTGTAGTACTAACCACATACTCCGGTAAGCCTTAACTTGGCTATTCTATTACGAGAATGGCTACTCGCGCACTGGGAGTGGAGAGATGGCGGGAATAGCGTGTACCCATGTGGCAATGGGCTGGATTGGTGGAGTACTGTATTCTCGGGTGGCACGGACCCGTTCTTGTTTTAGAGGATCCGAGGGTAGGTTGGTATATGTAGGTTAGGGACCTGCATATGTCGTGTGGTCTAGAATTCCTAGCTTGGTTTTAAATCGGTTCGAATCGTCGTTGCTCCTCGGTTATGGAGACTAACCTCACTGTTCATCATCGTAGTAATAAATAACTGGAACTTGAGGATGGTTTGAGAAGGTGTTGGGTATGAAGTTTCATGATCTCAATGTGGATCATGTCAGCTTTGTATATGATCTTTATGAAGTTTCAAATGTTTATATAAAGAATTTTGTTAAAGTGCTTTTACGCAAAAGAACCTTGAATATTGCTAAAGCCATACCTTGAATCCCATGAGCCTGCATTCCTCTGTTCTTTTAAATTCTTATTTCGGTTAAGTCTTGTTGAGTACTTTTGTACTCAGGGTTCGTTGACCCTTGTTGCAGGTGAGGCTCATGAGCAGATCTGTTTTGGATCGTGCTACATGACTGTTGTTTAGTGCAATGACGATAAGTAAATGTGTGGCTCTTGGGCAGGGCAGCTTAATTGTGTGTTCTATATTATAATATAATGCCACTCCACTACTACGTTTTGTAATATTAATCGAACTTAGTTGTATGGTTTGAAACAAACGGTTTGTAAACTATGTTATTGTAAGACTTCCGCTGTTTTTACTCTGGTGTAGCTATTTGAATAAACTGTTGTAATACTACAATGACTCTGTAATGTGATCTTGCTCGGAAATCGTGGATGATTCGGGGTTCCCCGAGGACACCCGACAGTCTTCTTAAGTTACCGGGAACGTATGCATAGATGTCTAAGGTCGTTGGACATTGACAAGTGCATGTGGGCCCTATAATTTAGGAGGTTCTACCACACAACCTCCAAGAGTAACAAGCACCAACGGCTTGCAACTCGATCACCTAGTGCCACTAGATGCAACCTCATGATGCAATCGCACTAGAATCACCCACTCACTCGATCGGATGAACACTATCAAGCTCAAGTGAGTTAGAGGGCTCCCAAGCACACCTACACAAGCCACCAAGGCTCAAGGGTGCTCAGCTCATAGCCAAAGGCCGACCAACACTTCTATTTATAGCCCCATGGGCTAAAATAGCCGTTACCCCTTCACTAGGCAGATTTTGGATCAACCGAATGCGCAGGTCGTGTGCACCGGACGCGTCCGGTTGCTACGTCCGGTCACTACTTGACCACCATGTGTCCCATTCAAACAAAGTAGCCATTGCCCAACGGCCCTCTCTGACACACTCTGACACGACGCATCGGACGCACAGTAGCGAAGTGATCGGACGCAGGAGGGGTAGCGTCCGGTCGAGTCCAGAGACCTCCCAGAGCCGCTCAACTACAACCGGACACGTCCAGTGTGGCCGACCGAACGCGCCCCTATGTCCGGTCCTCTCTAGACCAACACCTGTGACCCATGTCACCACGACCTGATGCTAAACAGTGATTGGTCAGCGTCCGGTCACTGCTATGAGCCAGAGTCTGGTCACCTCGACAACTCTACCTACGCCTAGCCAGAATACCGGATGCATCCGGTATCGATATTGGACACATCCGGTCATGTTAGGAACACTGCTGCCTTAGTCAGATACCGGACGCATCCGGTCCTCATGTCGGACACGTCCGATCACCCCGTAACCAGCGCATTCAACTCCTTTTCTTCACCAACTTCTTCTGCTTTGCAAATGTGCCAACACCACCAAGTGTACAACACCTTGTGCACGTGTGTTAGCTTTTCACAAACATTTTTTGAGGAGTTAACAACTCACCTTGCCGCGCCACTCGATCCTAGCAACAATCCAAAGTTAGATCACTTGAGTGGCACTAGATGACCAATATGCAAATAAGTTTGCCCCTCTTGATAGTACGGCCATCTATCCTAAACCCAGTCAAGCACTTCTATACACAACCTATGACCGGTGAAATGAAATGTCCTAGGTTATACCTTTGCCTTGCGCATTCCATTCCATCTCCTCCAATGTCGATGCAACACATGCACCAACACGATCAACAATGATATGATCCACTTCATATCATCACGTGATCATATTGGTTCATCGATCTTGACTTCACTTGCTCTTCATCATTGCCTTGGTCCATTGGCGCCAAGTCATCACTCAACTTGCCCTTCACACTTGCAACTGGTCTGTCGAGCCAAGTCATGTCTTGATCTTCTCCACCTTGATCACATGACTCAATGTCATGTCTCATGTGCAATGAGCTCCTTCATCATCACATGTGTGAGCTTTGCAACATCTCCGACCCATTTCCACCTCCATGGCATATGTCGCTCACACACATGTACCTATGGACTAATCATCTGTGTATCTCACATAAACACAATTAGTCCACCTAGGGTTGTCACTCAATCACCAAAACCAAACAAGGACCTTTCAATCTCCCACTTTTTGGTAATTGACGACAACTCTACAAAGATATGGAAATTAAGCTCTTTTGGATTCATGTTGCTTGCCCAATCAATTTTACCATGTGTAAATGATTTTGGACAAGTACCACAAACCTAAAATGGTAGCATTATGTCATAGAATCGACCAATTTATAAGAGCACAAGTACAATGGCAGCCCGCAAGTGATCGCACTGTCATACTTGAGCCCATATAAACCTGGTAGTCCATCGAGTACCACGATGGGTCTCGATAAATGATCCACATACAACCAAGATTGTACATGATTCAACATACATGTCACGTGTTACATAAAGTTCACAGATACAGTTCATTCATTAGAGTACAAAATAGAGTTATTACAAACTAAGTTCGATAGATAGTAGCGGAAGCAAATTAAGTTCAAAACTAGCATTTGTCAACATAGTTCAAATACAGTGCCAACTCATGATCACAATCCACAAAAGCATAATAGAGGAACTATTAAAGATGCCTGCCCAAGGCTCACTCCTCATCCACGGCTGGATAGAAGCAGTTCTTGCAATAGTCATGATAGACAGTACCATCTGCAACAATGGAAATAAAACTCTGAGTATGAGAAGGTACTCAGCTAGACTACCTATCATAAACCAAAAATAAATTGACTCCAAGGATTATGCAAGGCTTTATAAGTGGAGGTAGCATTGACAACATTTTGCATAAAAAGCGATTAACTCAATTATACAATTATACTTTGGTCATCAAGTTAATTATAGCTATTCATCTCTAGATTAGCAACTATCCTATGCCAAACATGTGGTATATCATTTAAGAGCATACAATAGTAACCATAGCCACTGTAGTAATTCCATCTTTATCCGTACCATCACATTCCATAATACAATTACTATGAGGTTGGAGCTAGCCAAGTTTCTCACTATCCGGGAGAGACAGCGATTTGAATCGATTTCTACCAGCTGGGAATTTATTCCTAACACAAACCCAGGCAGACCAGATCAACGGTCACCTTAGGTCACCTTTGGTACAACTCAAGTCCACATTTCGTGGGTTCGCCCAGCGTCGCATAATCAGGGATAACCAGCTGCCTGGACGTTCAGGCCTGGCCTGCCCATAGGCTCATGTCTGGCTCCCCGCACATCCTTACTACCATCTAGAGTGCGCACTCTAATAGAGCGGGGCCAGGCTTGAGTTGAGCTACTCGGCTTCACGGTCGGAACGAGTTATCCGGCTAGCTAAGTGATCGGCATGCGTTCAATCTTGTCAAAAGGTCCAACAACAGTACGGTCCTTAATCGGCATAGACAGAATCACATGAGTCAACCTACACATGGACTCCGCCCGGCCTCCATTTATGTTACCCCATGGTTCTTTACCATAATAGCAAATATAGCCAACCGTGCTTCGGTATCCACCTATATCTCGTAGGTGATAGGAAATCACCTGACTTCTACCGGTCTAAGCATGGCTAAGCATATATTCGATCCTAGACCTACACAGGGTTAAAGGTGTATATATCTGGACAAGGTAGTTCCATGCATCAAGTGTTTCTAGTCAACTCTTATAACCTAATGCATCAATCATAAATGACTCAAGTAGTATTTTGTAAAACACTAGGAGACTTAGAATGCTATGGGGCTTGCTTTTGAGAAAGGAGGTGGGTCGGTGATCAGGGCACTCAGGGAGCTCTTCTAGAGTATGCTCCTCTTCTCCTAGAGCTATGGCTTGAGGAGTCTCCTGCTGATCCCCTTCCTCTTCTTCATTGAATTCTAGCAACGTTATCTCCTCGATCGATCCTATATGCATGATCATGGAATAAGATATCGCAAATGCATGTATGATGACACGTATAATATGATAAAATATGATGAATGCATCCTCGTAAGTATTTTCAACAGCATGGTATTAAAGTAATAACATGTGCATCCCACTACTATAGAAGTTAACTATAGGGGCGGCTCTAGAGCCTCTGTAGGGGCGGCTGCACCAGCCGCCCTTCCCAGGGTGTTCCTACATAGGGTGCCTCTGTAGGGGCGGTTTCCTGACTGCCCCTGCAGTGCCCTCTGTAGGGGCGGCTGGTAATATCAGCTGCCCCTGTACTGGACTTCTATAAGGGCGGCTGTATCACCAGCCACCCCTGCTGTGTGTATTTGTAAGGGCGGTTCAATCAAGAACCGCCCCTACAGTGGATTTTCTAGCAAAAAAAATAATTTAAATTCAAATCTGACCACATATATATATATATAATTCAAATTCAAATCTGACCGCCACATATATACATCCACAAACACAAGACCATTATTTAGAACATTATCAAAGCAACTGAGATGAGATCTATCTATTTTGGAGTCGGTGCCTGCGCGCGCGAGCCGTGGTCCTATGAGAGAGAAGAGCGAGAGTGCCGCATGCGGGGGCGGGGCGCTATAAATAGTGTTCTCGACCACCACGACTACTGGTACAGCACTTGCCTCGCTTCACTTCACTTGGCTCCCGCCCTCTTCGTTCTCCTCGCTCGAGAGCTAGCTACCCCCCGGCCGGCCGGACAGCCAGTCCGCGGCACCAGGCTAGCGCCGCCTCCAATTAAGAAATCCACAAGTCCACATGCAAAACAAAGTCCAAACCGTTCCAAAGTCTGATCCAAACCATACCATAAGTCCACATTGTCAACAACGGCCTAGGGCTAGCCTATCAGTCTCCCGAAGGTGTTGGTATAGAGGATTACTACCTAAGTCGGAAAGAAGATGATGGTAAGTGCCTTTATGGTACACAATCTGGTCCATTATGAAGTTGCAAAGGTCGCCGACCATCTATAAGAGCTTGTCATCCTTGTATGGGTTCCTTCTCATGTCTTTATCTTTCTCCAACTACAAGAGAACAAATTTAGGTTTACTATATCACAACATATGCGAACTTTTCATACTACGAGCGAAGAGGTTCAAACTTACCAGATTGGGGTTTCTGTTGTAGCCACCGATGGTACTCATCATAATACATGTGTAGTATCCACAATGTAGACTCCCAGGCTTCTGCTTGGGGCACTGTGTGTTTTGCATATGGAGATGTTAAGTAATGCTATTGACAGACACGTAATATATGGAGTACCAAAGTAAATGACACTTACCGCACATAGAGTTTTGACATACAACTTTTCCTTCCTATTTGGATGATGCCTCCCCTTATGTTCCTAGACATAGTGCCTGAATGCCCTGTTCCAATGGTTTTAGCAAATGCAACTTGTTAGTATCCCACATTAAACCTTACAAGTATGTATACAAATATAGTAGCTAAAATGAGGATTGTCGATATATATACATCTTGACAATCGCTATGAAGTCTTTGTATGTCTCGACTGGGAAATCCGCTGAATCAAAGACCCATGCCATGCTATGTGAGAGCCAGATGCCTATGCAAATCCAGTGATCGTTGCATGAATTTAGTCATAGAAGGAACACATAAGCTCTTTTGCATCGAACAAAGTATATTGAACAAAGCTAAGTATACAGTCAAACTTACTTGAAGTGGTATGGTATCCATATATTATCGTGTTGTTGGAGATTTTTAAAACATAGAGCAATGTATGCCGCAACCTTGAGGGACTCTTCCAATATTTTCTTGTTCCTGATGTCCTCTTTCTCCTTAAGTGTCTTTCCAACTCCTAGTTCTTTGCAATCTAGTTTCCACTCTTTAGGGTAATTAAAATTTGTTGATGCTATAGGTGAAGGGTCTATATACCCATGTTTCAGAGCTAGCCTCTTTTTCACAAAGTCCGCTTGCATTCTACAAATCACGGCGCAGGTTAGTTACAACAAAATCAAAAGATTAAATTCATATCATATCGAGAGGGCAAGGACTTACAGGCACCATATGCGAATTAGATTCATTTCCATTTGTCCGAGGTTGAAGCATGCCTGGATATCCCTAAACTCAACGGCAATTTGCCCACCTAGGGCTCCAAATGTACCGGCAGGGATCCATGCTTGTAAGATTTCTAGTTCTGTTATCTGAGCACGCAAGTACCAATCGTGGAACTTTCTCATTCCACATGGCAAGCACTGTATGACTCGGTTTGGTAGGAAGTTCTTGCCTTTTTCATATTTATCTGGGCAATCATTTGACCATTTGAGATTATCAACAGCTGGATACTTGTTAAACCCTTTGTGCAGTTTGCTAGTCGTGCCCTCCTCAGAAGCTGGTGCTCTGAATTCTTTTACTTGGTTCTTAGGCTTGAACTGGTCATGGGCCATCCACTTGTGCACCAACGAGACGTCATTAATGCCCACATACGATGGCCTTATCTTGATTGGGATTTTGTTTCGAGCTTCCCATTCGAGCACGTCCTTGTCAACTTGTGCATCACCTACTCTAGGGGCCACTTGTTCTTCATGTATCGGCTGTTCAAGAGGCAATTGCTGTTCATGAGACACTTGTTGTTCATGTATCGGCTGCGCTTGTTGAGAAGGATGTTGCATCTCATCATGCCTTTGCTCGGTACGAGCTAGAGAAGGACGTGGCATGTCATCATGCCCATGCTCGATATGAGGTGGAGAAGGATGTGGCATGTCATCATACCCTTGCTCGGTACGAGGTGGAGAAGTCTCTAGCGTGTGGTGGTCATGGTCATGGGCCGGTGAGTATACCACCCCGTCCTCGATGGATCACTCCAAAGGATGAACTTCAGTCGGAGTTGGCGAAGACTCGGTCAATACAATGTTCCGTCTGTGCCAGAGGATGAACTGGTTCATGACGTCTCTGAGTAACACGAGCCCCTCAGGAGTAGGGTGTTCTATCTTCCAAGTCATGAACTCGGGCTTCACTGTATGCACCTCGACCCGAGTGTAGTCCTACGGGATGTCCCTATTGTGCCACGTGCCGCCCGGAGGATGTGCCACGCCCGTTGCCACCTCAATGATCACGTTTTACCTACCCATCGGAACCACCAATTTGCAACTGGTTGGCGCCCATATGCGATCGATGGGGGTTCCGGTTGCATTGGAACCTTGACTGCTGGGAACATCCGGAGGGCTGCCAACTACCGCCAGTTCTCTAGGCGGCCCCATTAGTGTCTGTGGCTCCATCGTAGATAGTCCTTTCTCCACCAACATCTTTTCAACTAGAGCCTTCACTTGGCGCTCAAGATTAGACTCTCGGTCTCTGTCATGTTTCTTGTACATGTGCCTCTCCTCTATGAATCCGTACTTCCAGGACATCCTCTTCTCTAGGCCCCTGGTGGGTCCTGTGTGCTTGGGGTTTCCCAAGGCAACGGTAAGCTCGTCCCTCTCTCTGGAAGGGTTGAATGCGCCCTTCTCCTTGTCTTCAGCAAGTTTCAGTATCTTTGATACTACCTCTCCGGTCTCCAGCTTAGCAAACTTGAGGCTACTACCGGACGAATCGACACTCCTTGTGTATATTCACTGTTTAAGGCGTGGCTTCAACTTCGGCACTTCCGTATTCCCGGCAGCTTCGGCCTCTGCGTCCATCTTCCTAAAGACCTCTTGCTTGCCAGCGTAGCCACCGGGGCCTAGACAAGGGTAGTGTTGGTTCTTCTTTGCCTGCTCGCTATTACGGGCACTGAGGGCCAATGATGCCTCTGAAGTCTTCTTAGCCACGAGCTCCTCCCATTGACTAGGAGTTATGTTGCCATACTCATGGAAAGGAGTTAACTTTTGTTGGATAAAGTTCTTGTTCAGATCCGACCGCCAACGTCGGAAGCTCTTCCCCATTATCTTAAAAGCATTTTGTTGTACCAACTCGTGCGTTCCCTCTAGAAACCTGAAGTTCTGCTTCAGCTTCTCCCATAGGTCTACCTTTTGGCTCATAGGTACAAGATTCTAGCCACGGATAGCTGGGTTCAACTTATCTCTAACTACAAACCCGATGTGATTACGGAATTTCGCCCTGTATGTATATGGCTCAAGGATCTATCCGTCTGGTCCGAGCTCCGTTATCACATAGCATGCCTTGTCGTGATATTGGTTTGGCTTTCTAATCCCCCCTCGTTTCCTCTTTGGCTGGGCAGTCTCAGTCATGCTTGTGTCCTGAGGTTGTGGAGCGGAGGCCTCATTGTGAGTATCTATGGCTCCTTCCTCTGATCTCCTTTGCCCCGCTACGTATTGTCCGGCAAGACGAGCCGGAGGCCGACGTCATCTTTTTAGAGGTTGAGTAGGGACGACCTGTGTATCCGGCAGGTCAAAAGTGTTAGCAGAGGTAACATAAAGCCATATCATTAGCCAAATTTACAAGCTACTAAGGCTTTATCCGTATCTCGTCGTTCGGATCAAAATCCTTGTCCAACTCGTCCTCCGTTGGCCTCCGTCTGGGTTCTTGTGGGAAAGGATCCTCGGGACTGACATATCCCCTTGATGAGGTGTCGTCATCATCATCCCCTTCTTCGCCTTGGGCATCCTCTCCGCCTTCTCTTCCCTGGGCTCCCCCCACTGGATCCTCATCATCGACAAGGTCCTCCTGAGTAAGCATCACTTCTAGACCCTTTTCTAACTCGTTATCGAACTGCTCCTGAGTAAGCTGGTCATCTAGTTCTTGCTCTCCATGGGATGGCTGCTCATCATTCACGGGGCATCGGGATGCACTCTTTGATGTTCGCGACATTTCATGCCTTATTCTAAGAGATGCAAGAAAAAAAGTAGTATAAGTAATAGAAGTAGTAGTACTAGTGGTACAGGTAGTAGTACTAGTACTAGTAGTAGTACTTGTAGTAGTAGTAGTAGTACTAGTAGTCAGCATATAGGTGCATTTTCACAGTATATAGGTGCATTTTCACAGTATGACAAAATTTTAGACAGATTACAATAGGTAGTCAGCATGGAACCACTGCTGCTGATAAAGCTATTTGGTCACTGAGAACCTAACTGTAGAAGTGGTATGCCACTGATTGCAACACAGTGGATCACAATTTGCTATCTGGCTCCAAAAGGCATTAGAATCAATAACCTACTAAAGTAAGGGTGCCAATGTTTTGTATTACCGCCAACTTGAAGCTCAAGATGTTCAAGATGAAAGCAGATGTTCTTTTATCTTATTCTAAAGTTCGCCAGTTCAGATGAAAGCAGATGTTGTTGTTCCATTGCATAAATGCATACAAAAATCATCTCTTTTTTTCTTTTAGCATGCAGGAATCATTGTTACAATGGCTGGGATGGACCTGGTCAGCCATATGGGAAAAGCAAGATAAAAGGAAGAGTCCACTGGCTACTTTGGATCATCATGACACTAAATTGCGAAGAACTAAGTCAAGTATTAAGCATGCAAGATTTCAGAGGAAAGGAAATCGCTTATTCACTTCGGTGCTTTCTACTTTCTCGGCAGACAACATGCTGGGCTGCTGAAAAGTTTAATTTAAAACAACTAAACTGTGTCATCGCAACACCACTCCAGTATACTTAATAATCGCATCTCTACTGATTTGGGTGAACCAGGCACCATCCAGTGACAGTTGCCCTCTCATTGTGAATTGTGGCCTTGCCAATGCAGCAGGATTCAGAAAAACATAAAGACAGTGTTCTAAATGTGGCTGCTAGACCCATTTTAAAGGAAAGTGTGCTACCTAATTACCGCACATAATTGCTGTCAGAAGGGTAACCCAGCCAATCCCAACAAATCCCAGCTAATGATTTTTAGAACACTGCATAAGTGCATATAGTAGAGAAGATAAGGTTTCAGATAGCACAAATATGTTCTTCTGCCTGTCCTCACCCCTGCCCCTGCTCTCTCTCTCTCTCTCTAATATCCTGACTGTTTTTCAGTTAATGTTTGATGCTTCATCTGCAGCGCAACATGCATGTTATGAACAACCCAGATATTTGAGTCACGAATAGCAAACTCAAGCACACAGAGCAACTCAATTTTTCCCTTTTCCAACTTCTGTGCAACAATGCTAATTTTTTTAAAATGAAACCAGCTTGTTTTCATTTGTCAGTTCAGGATGCTTTTTTTTTTTCCAGAGCATAGCAGTCTCTCCCAAGTCCCATCAACATTTTACCCTTTGTTGATCTCATTTCATGCAAAGGAACACCTCATATAATAATCATTATAAATCAAAATCAGCAGATCTTCTACTGATTTCAGAGACAAGCCTGTCAAATCAATCTAATATTTTCAAACGGTCTAAATCATGTGCAATGCTTCCGTAAGTTTCAAGATAATAAGATGACAATCAGGTGTCATAGTTGATGGATACTAGGGTCTGAACGACGGGAAAATTAGAGCTAATAAGCATGATAAGTTTTATGCTGAAGATTTGGACAAGTCTTGGGGTACGATCAAGAAGCGATGGGTTGAAAACTTAGCAACTCATCCGTGAATGACAATCTCTAGAAAAAAAAAAATTCAACCAAAGTTGTAAGCTCAGGGATCTAGATGGTCAAAATGAGAGAGACATGCGATTCATTAGGGCAATGGTCCTTTTGTGCCATGTACCTATAATATGATAACATATGACCATGTTTCGTTTGTTCTGCTATTTTAGAGATCTGGCATTTGGTTAGCGAGATTTATGGTGTGCCGATCATGACTTTCTCGCTCTGCAGTTATAGTAACCATTTTTTCATTTACAGGAACTCTCATGGACATGACTTTGTTTCTTTTGCAGTCACCATCCACCCATACCAGCTGATCAGGCCAGGCCAACAGCCGACTGCAAGCAGCCAACCAAGATGCTGGTGTGCTGCAGTTTGTTGGGAATATTTTTTACTTTTACCCTTTGTTGATCTCATTTCCTGCAGGCGATTCCAGGTGTTCCAAAGATCACGGAAGGATATAATCCTACTACATGGGTGCTGGAAGTTAGCTCTCCTCTATCTAAGGCTCGACTGAACATCAATTTTGCTGAAATTTATGCTAGCTCTGTGCTTTATAGGTAACGACCCTCAATTTTTCGAAAAGGCCATTCTTTATCGCTGATTTGTTCTACCAATCCTTGTTTTTCAAAGGAAAAAAATTACTGAAAGAGAGTGAAAAATGGGCTCTGTTGTCATTTTACTTGCTACATTCATATTATTATTTGTTTTCTTGGGGAGCATGGTTTTGCAATGCTTGTCCATTGAGGGATAAAAAAATTGGTTCCTATGGCATCTAACTATGATATGTTTGGTTATCTGCTACCTACTTCCTAGATTAAATGATTCATTGGTTTGTGCTAGTAATGGGCTTGTACAAAAATTGTGAAATGCAGTGATATAGTTAATTTTTATACTATTGACACATATTTCTTCCTTCATAACTATACATTTGGATGCATTGAACTTGTTTCAAATAAGTCTTGGAGTCCATGCTTATAATAGTGTCCCTCGCAGTTTTTATACTGTTATAATATATATAATATTCAAATGTGGCCAACAATTATTAAAGAAAAACGTGGGACTATAAAATTCAGTAATGGACAGCAGGGTGTACTTGCTAAATGAAGAATAATTTTATTGACTGAGAGAGAGTAAAAGGGAATGAAATTTCGTTTGTTTAGTTTTAATGAAATAGCCCCTTTTATCTCATCTAGCACTAATATAATTATTTTCAGCCCTACAGTGGCTCATCTAGCACTAATATAATTTATCTACTCAAGTGAAGGGAAGGGGGCGTAATTTGTTACAGGCCACCAGGTGATTCCTGTGGTGCTGTCACATAACGCCGACATAGTGATTTTGGCTTACAAGTTGGCTCAAAACTTTTTTTTATGCTGAAAAAACTGAGACTTGTGTATTTGATGGAAATTGTAGGAAGCATGGGTGCATATGTTGCTCTTGCTCTGTTCGTTATCCATAGTTGTGCTCATAAAAAAGAAAAAAAACATTGTCTGATGTCCATTTTAATTGTTTCAACCATTCTATCATCTCAGCATGATTAGGCTGCAGTTCAAGAAAATCTTGCAATCGTGGAGCTAGAGACAAACATCAGATTTAGCAGATAAGTGTTGCATTGTATATGTACAGCTTCAATAGGCAGCAAATCAGAGGACTGAAGATGACAACGACGGCCTAGCTGAAAGCCTTGAAACCTAGCGACGCATCGGCCAGACGGCCAGGAAGGAGGAGGGTCGCATTGACTAGGGAAACATAGAGGAGACGAAAAATGGCAGGAAATAGGAGGATGGAGGAGATCTCACCACGGTCGTCGAGGTCGGGGAGAACCGGCTTCGTCGGAGAAGCGCGTGTGGCGGCTGGCCTGCCTGCTGTGGGCGCGCGGAAACTGAGCGAAACAGGCTCCCAAGCCGCGCGAAGGAGCGATGCGCCGACGACGGACCCTAGCCACGTGCCGTCGGAGCAGATGGACGGGTCGCGCCGAGGAGCGCTCCCAAACCCTAGCCGCCGTCGCGGCCTGGGGAACGGCGGTGGATGGGGCGGGGGCGGCGGTTGGGGTCAGGGAGACGGTGGAGGAGGCGGTGGAGGGGTCAGGGAGGGCAGGCGACGGCGGTGCAGGTGCGGCGGTGCAGGCGGCGCCGGCGGCGAAACTGGGCAGCCTGACGGCACTCTATAATACCTCAGTGCCCAACACTTAGCGCCCACGGAGCCGGCACTGTAATATACCTCAGCGCCACTGTAGGGGCGGCTGAGGTTATAAGCCACCACTACAGTACCTCAGAGCCACTGTAGGGGCGGCTGAGGTTATAAGCCGCCCCTACAGTTGAATTTTTTTTCAAAAGTCTAAATCAAAATGAATTATTCACATGTAAATATTAAATAATACAGTACAAAATTTTATAATTATTTTTTTATAGATATATTTACATATACAATAACTAAAACAACTACAATAGTTTAAAATTGCAAAATTGAACCTTTAAAAATGGAAAAAAATTAAATTTTAAAAAATTAAAATCAAAACTACTAAAAAATTTTGAGACACCAAATGATCTTAAATGAAAATTTGATAAACATCAAAGTTGTAGAGGTCATGAATATCTACAACTTTTATTTTGGTCATCTTCTCATTTGACAAAATTTGAACCATTCAAATTTGAAATTTTGAAAAATAACAAGTTCGAACCAAAATTTAAGACCCAAAATGATTTCAACATAAAAAGTAATGAATACCAAAGTTGTTCAACTCATGAATACCTACAACTTTTATTTTAGTCATCTTGTCATTTGACAAAATTTGAACATTTCAAATTTGAAATTTTGAAAAACGACAAGTTCGAACCAAAATTTGAGACACAAATTGATTTCAACATAAAAAATGATGAATACCAAAGTTGTTCAACTCATGAATATCTACAACTTTTATTTTAGTCATCTTGTCATTTGACAAAATTTGAACATTTCAAATTTGAAATTTTGAAAAACGACAAGTTCGAACCAAAATTTGAGACCCAAATTGATTTCAACATAAAAAATGATGAATACCAAAATTGTTCAACTCATGAATATATACAACTTTTATTTTGGTCATTTCTTCATTTGATAAATTCTTAGCACACATTGTTCACTAATCTTACACATGTCTCATATAGTTTATAAAACCTTATGAGAGATGTGTCACATTTATGAACAATGTTATTACCACTTTGTCATATGAAGAAATGATCAATACAAAAGTTGTAGATCTTGGTGAGTTATTCAACTTTGGTATTTATCACTTTTTCAGCTAAAATCATTTGGGGTACCAAAATCTTGTCTGAAGTTGCATTTTTTTGAAATTAAAAATTTAAATTGCTCAAATTTTTCATATTTATATATTGACAAAATCAACAAAATAAATTGATAGAGAATGATTTTAAAAAAATTTAGGAAAAAAAATCATCAGATTTGGAGTTAGTACGAGGAAAAAAAACTAGTTACAAAATTGACCCACAGATTAAATAAAGAAATCACACTGTTTACTATGATCATGTAAGGATCATCTAGAACAGTGTGATTTCTCTTTTTAATCTGTGGGTAAACTTTGTAGTTGTTCTTCCTCATACTAACTCCAAATCTGATGATTTTTTTTCCTAAAATTTTCTAAAATCATGCTTCAGCATTTAAGTTTAATCAAACTTAGATGTGACAATGTTTTACACATTTTAAAATTTGAAGTTTGACAAGTTCAAACCAAATTTGCAAACCCTAAATGATTTTAGATGTAAAAGTGGTGAATACAAAAGTTGTTCAACTCATCAAGATCTACAACTTTTATTTTAGTTATCTTGTCATTTGACTAAATTTGAACCTTTCAAATTTTGAAATTTGAAAAAAGACAAGTTCAAACCATAATTTGGACCCCATAATGATTTTAGATGTAAAAGTGATGAATACAAAAGTTGTTCAACTCATCAAGATATACAACTTTTATTTTGGTTATCTTGTCATTTGACTAAATTTTAACCTTTAAAATTTTGAAATTTAAAAAAAGACAAGTTCAAACCATAATTTGGACCCCCAAATCATTTCAACTGAAAAAGTAATGAATACCAAAGTTAAATAACTCATGGAGATCTACAACTTTTATCTTAATACACATTGTTCACACAAACATACGTGAATGTAGTCTCAAATACACACACACATAAATGTAGTTTCAAACACACATACATAAATGTAGTCTTACATACATGAATGTAGTCTCACACACACATACATAAATGTAGTCTCACACACACATACATAAAGTAGCTAGCCTACCATGACAACTTTCCCCTTGACACCTTTTCGTTCCCATGGCAATACATCTTTGGGCAGGTTCTTTTCCACAGCCTCAATCTTCTTACAAAAGTCTATGAATAGCGGCATCTCATCGCACTTATTGTAAGCTTCAACATCGTCCACGCCATCAACTCCGATGATATGTTGTTTCCCAGAGGCGACCATGTGCTTTGTCTTCTTCTTTGGGGGGAAGTTACTTTGCGGGTCGGGCATATAGAAGACTTGCGCGACATGTTCAGCGAGCACCCAAGGGTCATCCTAGTAGCCTACATTCTGGAGGTCGACGACTCTCTGTCCGATCTCATTGAATTGATGTTGCTTGATCCAGCGGCATCGAAATAGAGCCACCTTTATATCCCTTCCATAGTCAAGTTCCCATATATCTTCAATTATGCCAAAGTACAGGACCTTTCGCCCCACTCCGTCGAGAGTCTCTATTCGGACGCCGTTGTTTTGATTCACAGATTTCCTGTCCTTTATGTCGGTATAGTATGTGTACCCATTGATGTCATAAGCATTCCAAGACATCACATGTTTTGATGGCCCGGCCGCCAACCGACTGATGGTAATAGAATCTATGGTTTCTCTAGGCTGTATGTTCTGGTCCTTCAACCATGATGTCAGGCATTGCTTATGCTGTTTCATGACCCAATCATCTGAACGGCCATTCCTCTCGGCCATAATGATAGCCATGTGTTCATCAATGTACGGTTGCATCACTACCATACTCTGCAAGACACTGTAATGCTCCCGACTCACCTCTCTGTAATCATTGTCGAGGAACGCTTTCCTACCACTTGTGCCCTTCCCAGCTAGCCTTCCCTTGTGATGAGAATCGGGATTACCAATACCTCTCTGTACTTTTAGCCATTCTTGGCAGCACTCGATGACTTCTTTAGAATTATAACCCTCTATCATGGAGCCCTCTGAGTGTGTTCGGTTATGCACGTATCGGCTTAGAACCGACATGAACCGCTCGTAGGACCACATTTCATGCAAGAAGCTAGGGCCCAGCGCCTTGATCTAATGAACCAGGTGAATCATGAGATGTACCATTATATCAAAAAAAGTGAGAGATAAACACATCTCTAGCTGGTTCTGGGTCTCCACCATGAATTCATGTAGGTCACTCAGCTCTTGCCTGCGAATCATCTTCTGTGAGATCTTCGAAAAGAAGTAGCACATGCGGGTGATGGCCATCTTTAGGAACTCTGGCTTTATAGCCCTGATTGCAATTGGTAGGAACACTGTCAGCATCACATGACAATCGTGAGCCTTGCAGTATGTTAATGGTAGGTCCTTCATCGACACTAGCTTCTTCGGGTTCACTGAAAACCCAGTCGGCACTCTGACCCCCCTAAGGAAATTGCATATAGCTCTCCTCTCCTCTAGGGTTAGGTTGAAGCTAGCCGCGGGAAGATTGTACTTGCCATTATCCTGCTGTACCGGCCAAAGCTCCCGCATCACGTTTAGCTGCACCATGTCTTTTCGTGATCTGAGACCATCCTTTGACTTGCCCGTGTCCATCAAGGTAGCCATGAGACTCTCAAAGACATTCTTCTGCATGTGCATCGCATCAATGGCATGGGGGACCTCTAAGTCAGGCCAATAAGGCAGGTACTGAAAGAAGATCAATTGCTTCTTGAATGGTACACCTTCGATGGGAGGTGTGCTTCTATCTCTGATAGTTCCATCCAGATTCTTCTTTCCATAGACGATGTGTATGTTTTGGACCATTCTGAACACATGTTCTCCATTACGACGTCTCTCTGGAGGGGGTTCATCCTCCGGGATGTTGCCATAGTATCTTAGGTACAATTTGCCGCGGTACTTGTGATCTATCTTTAAGAAGCGCCGGTTCCTTATGTAAACTATCTTCCTGGATCCATCTAGGAACACCCATTTAGTACCATCCAAACAGACTAAGCATCCAGTCTTGCCTTTGAACTGTCCAGACAGGGCAAACAGCGCGGGGTAATCATTGGTAGTAACAAATATTATTGCTTTGCATATGAAGTCCTCCCGCCGGAATGCATCGTACATCGGCTCCCCATACCTCCATAGCCTCTCCATTTCTTGCATCAGAGGCTCCAAGAACATGTCTATATCAATGCCTGGTTGTTTGGGTCCAGAGATAAGAATGGTGAGGAGAAGATACTTCCTCTTCTAACACAAATACGTTGGGTGGTTGTACATGGTCAAGATGACTGGCCATGTGCTGTGGTCGGTCATCCTCTCATTGAAGGGATTTATTCCATCGGTGCTCAAGCCGAACCGTACATTTCGTGGGTCATCACTAAATTCTGCTTTATACTTGGCATCGAATGCTTGCCACTGGCTGCAATCGACCAGGTGTGCAATCGTATCATCATCCACCTTGCGCTCATCATCCCACCATGTCATCAGTGTGGCTTCCTTAGGGTTTAGGAACATACGCCTCAAGCGGTCGGTCACTAGCAAGTACCACATAACTAGGGTAGGAATTCTTCTCTTATTTGCATCATTGCCTAATGGAGTTTCCTCTAGGGGCTGAGATTCTTGCACCACCTTCTTCCCACCCTTCTTCCTCTTTCATGTGGAGGCTTCCACCCCACTTTGAAGGTTATTGTTCTTGTACCGACTAGCCCCACACCCAGGACATGTATCTAAAGTCTCGAATGATGTGCCACGCCGAAAAAGGATACAGTGGTTGGGGCATGCATGGATTTTTTCAACCCCTAATGTGAGTGGACTTATAACTTTCTTCGCTTGGTATGTGTTGATGGGAACTGTGTTCGGCTGTGGGAACAGCCATGACATGAGGCACAATAGATCATCGAAACTGCAGTCCGACCAGCCGTACTTAGCCTTCAGGATGAGTAGCTCAAGCACAAAACGTAGCAGTGTGAAGTATGTCGGACAGCCCTTCTCAGCATCATAAACAGTCTTCTTTGATGCTTTTGTCACCCTCTCAAGATTTTCTAGACCTCTCTTGCTCTTTTCTAATATTTCTGGTCCAAAGGCCCTAAGCATTTCGTCCAAGTTGTCGCCGTCATCTGCATCCCCCTCTCGTGCTTCGCCATCATTACTGGCACCACCACCTTGTTGATTGCCAAAGCCACCACCTTGTTGATTGCCATAGTCACGATCCATTTGTTGCTCAAGATCGTCTGTGAATCGGGACAAGTATGCTTGGGTTTCAGCTTCATCAGCTAGATCATCGTCGCTATCATCAACAACCACTGTTTCACCATGATAAATCCACACTGTGTAGTCCGGAACAAATCCTCTTCTAATCAGATGTTCTTTGATGGTACTCACATCTCGAAATACAATAAGGTTCTTGCAATCTTTGTAGGGACAAATAATCGTGTCACTATTCTCTTTCAACGTCACTGCATGCTTCTCTGCGGCTTTGGTGAATTTATCCACCTCATCACGAAAAAGAGCGTCGTGTCTTAACGAACCATACATCCAAGAGTTCCTGTAGTCCATCTTATAGAAACAAAACATCCCCTCGAGAATAATTGTATATACCTGAGACACGCACCATGGTAGTAGAGGATAGTTAATTAATTGACTATTAATGCATAAATATTTTAAAATATAAATTAATTGGTTCAAATAAACAATTTCAAAGAAAACAATTAGCAACATTTAATATTTCATCCACTACCTTTCATGCAAACTCCATTCCAATTTCATGGTAGAGGATAATTAATTAATAGCCTATTTATCCATAACTAATTAAAAACACACATTATAGAAAGGAATCAAAATAAATATTAAATGATAATTAGTAGCCATGTTAGAGGATATTTTACACATTAGCAACAATTAAAATCTTACACATTCACCTACATGCAAACCCTAGTCACATAAAGAAAAAATTGAAAAAGAAAAAAAAACAAAATCCTAGATCTAGATCTAGATATAGGGTTTCATGACACATGCACCAAACTTCACTAATACTACACTAAAATCAACAAAGATGTACTAACAAATGGTGCAATCTTACTTCCCTACCTAATTTACCCTAGTATAGTGAAAATTAGGGTCCAATTTCACTCATAACTAGCTCAAGCTCCATGGAAGAGAGAGAAAACCAAAAATCAAATTACTCACTAACCAACGAATTAAACTTCAAATAAAGAGTTGGAGAAGCATTTCCTTACCTTTTAGAGCCTCTCCACCAAAGGATTTGAGAACAAAACCTCCCCCCTTAGTAGAGCAATTTTTAGGAGGAGCCAAAGGCCTCCCAACCTTTTTGTGTAGAAGAGTGTGTCCCGAGGTGGAAGAATGGGGTGGCTGCTATTTATTCGTGCGCCATCAGTAGGAGCGGCTGGTGATTCAGCCGCCCCTACAGTCAAACATCAGGGGCAGCTGGTGATAGCCGCCCCTACAAATGGGCACTGTAGGGGCGGCTGATGATTGAGCCGCCCCTACAGATTAGCCCCAACTGTAGGGGCGGCTCAGGTTACCAGCCGCCCCTACAGTGCCATCTGTAGGGGTGGCTGGGCTGCTGGGGCCCAAGGACGCCCACTGTAGGGGCGACCCCAACCCCAGCCGCCCCTATAGTAAAAATGCCCCGGTTTCTACTGTGCAAATCTGGCGTAGTGTCATATTCTATAGAGTAGGTGCATATCTCTTCTCTATTACTTAAGCAAATACTTCTGCAATTTATTTACCGAACTATAAAACAGCAGCTACTCGTTTTAACCATAACTAAAGTTATATACATCGAAATCATATTGTTATGGACATTCTAGAAACCTTATAAATTTGTCTACAACTTTCTTTTAATACTCTTGATGTGATTCAACACTTATCTAGGTCAAACAATTCAGTTAATCAAATCTGTCTAGAAAGTAAACATTTTTGGATAGCAGACTTCTAACAACTAAAACTCTTAAACCCTAAGGCCTATGACTATGAAAATTTAACACAAGGTATATTAGCAAGTTATCTACAACTTTGTTATTAACAAGTTTTTCAGAAAAGGCCATTATCAACACGAAATCATCCACACAACCGAAACTATATATGCAGCTATTTATTTGAATTATAAAGCAATAATTTAATTAGTTGCATACAGCCAGTTGCTTCTAAGCCTTACTACGAACACCAACAGTTCATATTCATCACAAGAACCATAGAAAACATTATGGTCAAGCACAATCTATTTATTTAAATGCCTTTATTTATTTAATTAGATAATTAGGGGAAATAACAAACATATACCAAATATACACAATAAATTCTCATAAAATTACAGTAGCTTTCTAGTGCTCACAATATATCACTATGAAAATTTCATACCATTTGCGCATGTATAACATTGTCTACAAAAATGACAAACTAGCAAGGTCTATTTTAGTGAAAATAGTTAACTCTATAGAAAAGTGTCCAACAAGAGATTATATATTTTTTCTAGCTTCATATTAGTGCCATACTACTGTACAAAAATTTGCATAGCCATATGTTACATATTTTTATCCCTATAATTTTCCTCAGAAAATGCCACTTATTAATAGATAAATAGAAGGATCATATTTCAATCAAGTTTACTGCAAGTCTAATAAATTTTCTAGCTAGAGCATGTCAATTCAAGACTAGCAAAATTGGAATCACAATTTTATCATATTCCTAGCTCAAGTTACACATTTTACAAAATTGTAAGCATTCAAAAAGCACTTATTTAGCCATATTTTATTCACCAACAAAAATACTAGAATCTGCGCAGCTCATATTTTTATAAAATACTAAACTTCAAGAGGAACCCAACAAAATTTGGTTCACCAAAATTGGACATCTAGAACTCCACTTATGATTTTTCAAAGTTTTTCATACAAATCTGAAATAAATGAACTAGCCTTCAACCCTATAGCCGCTGACAGCTGAGACCCCTGAGTCTGTGGGGCCCGCACCTCAGTGACCTAGAAACATAGCAGCGGCGCTGAACGGCCAGAGTTCGCCGACTGATGGCCAGCTGAACAGGCCACCAGAGCCCACGATGAAGCCTGGCAGCGCGATTTGCTGACGTTCAAACTCCTAATCCACAGCACATTAGCGGAAACTATCTTAACAAAAATTGTAACCCTATATACCATCTCCAATTTCTCTTAAAGGATCAAGGCCTAATTCTCAATGAATAAGGAGTAAAAACATCACAAAGTTGGGTACGTCAACACTGTCAGTGCAAAAGACTTAGCAAAATTTCTAAGTGCTGAAAACAATGAAATGTTGATTATTGTGAGCTAAATTCAAATATGTTAGCAACTGAACTAGCCTATGACCCAAAAATAAAAGTTGTGGCTTTCATCAAATACTACACATTTGCTTTAGTGCACACATCCATGCAAAGGCTCTATGACATGGTTCAACTTAGGTCAAACATACCACTTTCAAATGATGACTTACACTAGAATTATGACTTAGAGACCAAACTAGCCCTAGTCATGAATACCAAAGTTGTTCATAGTGACATTCTAAACCTATTTAGGGTATTCCTAAGGTCACACAAGCATTTCATACATTGGTTACACATAATACTTCCTAGGTCAACAAGCATATCATCACTTAGGAGCTTAATTAGATAAAGTGATCTACATGAACAATGTTCCATTAGTCATCCTAAGTGTAGCTAAGGTGTTTTAGTGACCAACATCAACCATTTACACTTATTCACATGTGATCATAAGCATACACATATAGAAACATAAAATAATAAGGCATGTTTCACATGTTTTAGTTGTATGTTTCATAAGTAAAAGCTCATATATGAATGCTTGATGATTATGCTCATGCAATGCAAGTGAAATTATGCAAGCCTAACACCAAGGGTGTTACAACCCCTCACCCTTATAGAAATTTCGTCCCGAGATTTGCAAGACCTACCATTCATTGAAAAAGGCAGGATAGACCTCACGTAAGTAATCCTTCCATTCCCACGTGGCATCTTGTTCATTGTGGTTATTCCACACCACCTTATAGAACTTAATGACCTTACTTCGGGTTACTCTTTCCATCTCTTCTAACAGTCGGGCACTCATATCTGGGGGAAATTGTAACTTGTAAACGACATTCCCCTTCTGTTCAATAATCTTTTATGGCCCTACATATCTAGGTGCAAGCTTTATTTTCACTCCAAATCTCTATACTCCCTTCATGGGTGACACTTTCAAGTATACATAATCTCCCACTTCAAAAGTGAGTGGTCTTCTTCTTTTATCAGCATAACTCTTTTTTCTTGATTGAGCTGCTTTCATATGCTGTTGGATAATGCGCACTTGATCTTCAGCTTCAGTGACAAAGTCAATGTCAAAGTATCTTCTTTCGTCGGGCTCAACCTAATTCAATGGAGTTCTACATTTTCTACCGTACAAGGCTTCAAATGGAGTCATCTTGATGCTTGCTTGATAACTGTTGTTATAGGAGAACTCGGCTAAAGGTAACCATTTCTTTCATGAACCCTTGAAAGATATAACAGAAGCTCTCAGCAAATCTTCTAAGATCTAGTTCACTCGCTCAGTCTGTTCGGAAGTTTGTGGATGGTATGCTAAACTTCTGATTAGTTTAGTCCCCAAGGCCTGGTGCAAGTGTTCCAAGAAATGAGCTATAAACTGTGGTCCCCAATCTGAGATTATGGTCCTTGGTATTCCATGTAGTCTCACAATCTGAGAAATGTACAGTTCGGCGTATTTCACTACGCGATCTGTTGTTTTAACCGGTATAAAATGTGCTGACTTGGTGAGACGATCTATAAAAACCCATATTGAATCATGACCTTGTTGTGTCGTTCGAAGGCCTGTGATAAAGTTCATACTTATTTCTTCCCATTTCCAACCTGGAATAGGCAATGGTTGAAGTAATCTAGCCGATTTCAAATGAACAGCCTTTACTCTACTGCAATTATCACACCTAGCGACATGGTGGCGATCTCTTTCTTCATCTTGGTCCACCAAAAATGGGTTTTCAAATCTTAATACATTTTGCTACTACCCAAATGGATAGACAACTTGGATGAATGTGCTTCATCTAAGATTTGATTTCTAAGCTCACGGTCTTTCAGTACCACAAGTCGGTCCTCAAACCATAGAACACCTCTTTCATCTAATCTAAAATGCTTGGTTTCTTGTTCTTGCATCTTTCTCTTGATGTGAAATATACCTACATCTGTCTTCTGTAGTTCTATGATTTTGCTCTCAAGTGAACAACTGATAGTGATATTGTGCAGCACAACAGGATGTAACAAATTAAATCTATCTTCCAACAATGCTTCCAAAGTGTTGCAATGAGGTTTCCGACTAAGTGCATCTGCTACAACATTGGCTTTTTCTGGATGGTAGTGCACTTCTAAATTGTAGTCTTTGATCAGCTCTAACCATCTTCACTGTCTCATGTTCAGCTCAGGTTGGGTAAAGATATATTTAAGACTTTTGTGGTCAGTATATATGTGACATACGTTGCCCAACAAATAATGTCTCCATATCTTTAATGCATGAACAACTGCTGCAAGTTCTAAATCATGCGTAGGGTAATTGACTTCATGTTTCCTCAACTGTCGAGAAGCATAGGCAATCACTCTTCCTTCTTGCATGAGCACACACCCCAAACCTATACCCAATGCATCACAAAACACATCGAAAGGCTTTTCAATGTCGGGTTGTGCTAAAACAGGAGCTGTAGTTAACAGGGTCCTTAGGGTGTGAAAAGCTGCTTCACACTCTGGTGTCCAACTGAACTTCTCATCTTTCTAAAGTAGCCAAGTCATGGGCTTAGCTATCTTGGAGAAATCCGGAATGAAACAACGATAATAACTTGCTAACCCTAGAAAACTCCAAACTTCATGAACCGAAGTTGGGGCCTTCCAATCCATGACCTCTTGTACTTTAGATGGGTCTATAGAAATTCCATCTCTCGATAAGATGTGACCCAAGAAAGGTACTTCGCTCAACCAAATTTCACACTTGCTAAACTTTGCATATAGCTTATGTTCCCTCAATCTGGACAGAACAGTTCTCAGATGCTCTGCATGATCTGTCTCATTCTCTAAATAAATCAAGATATCATCGATAAACACAACCACAAACTTGTCGAGCTCGGGCATGAATACCAAATTCATCAAGTACATGAAGTAGGTAGGAGCATTCGTCAGTCCAAAAGACATGACCAAATACTCGTACAAGCCATACCTAGTGGAGAAAGTTGTTTTAGGTATATCCTCTGACCTCAAGTCAATCTTGGAGAATACCTTTGCTTTTGCCAACTGATTGAACAAGATATCGATACGAGGCAAAGGATACTTGTTTTTGATGGTCACATCATTTAGTGGTCTATAATCCACACACATTCTTAAGGACTTGTCCTTCTTCTTTATAAACAATGCTGGACATCCCCATGTAGACGAACTAGGTTGAATGAGACATTTGTCCAGTAGTTCTTGTAATTGAATTTTAAGTTCAGCTAGTTCATTTGGTGGCATCCTATAGGGTCTCCTTGAGATAGGTGTCATACCTGGCACTAACTCAATCTTGAATTCCACATCCCTATTATGTGGTAAACCTAGTAACTCATTTGGGAATACATCAGGAAACCCACAAACCACGAGGATATCACACAGGGTAGTGGCTTGGATAGCACAAGCCAAGTGTTGGAGTTCAAAATTTTGGGAAACTGGTACTAAGAAAGCATTACCTCCCTTGGGTTCTCTCAACATAATAGTATGAGTTCTGTCAATGAGAACACCATGATCGCTCATCCAACTCATGCCTAATATCACATCTATGGATAATCCGAGTAATACTATCAGATCCATCGTATACTCCCTCTCTTGTATAGAGATGAGCACATTTTTGACTATCTTATTTGTAGAGATAGTAGCCCTAGCTAAACTTATACTATAACCACCCTTGCTTACCTCAATTACTTTCTGATCATGTCTAGATGCAAATGATTGGCTCATAAATGAATGAGAAGCTCTAGAATCAAATAAAACAATGGCGGGATGCTTGTTAACAAGAAACATATCAGCGGTGATAACCTCTCCCGCGGGAACCTCTTCAATAGCAGTGTAGTGCACGTATTCAGGACATGCCTTAGGATTCGCCTGCCTCTAATTTCCTTGGTTCTGATTGTTGTTCTTCTTAGGATGGGGGCATTCCTTGGCCCAATGACCCACTTGATTACAGTTGAAGCAGGGTTGATTGCTCTTGGGTCCTACTAAGCTTCCTTGCCCTCCATTCCCCTTGGGTAAGGCAATGGTGAATGCCTTATGAAACACCTTCTGAGGTCGGTTGGTCTGAGCTTTTGGTGGAGGAGGCCTGAACTTGGGCGCTGGTGGTCGAAACTATGGCCTAGCTGCCACTGGAGCTCTGGACTGGGAAGACACTAAGGCACCTACCTCAGCTGCCCTCTTGCGACCCTTTGCTGTCGCATGTAGATTGTTGTGGTTCTCCTGAGTCAATGCATCACTGATGAACTCATTGTAAGTAGTGCACCTTGAGTTGGCCATAGTTTTCATCAACTTAGTGCCAAGGCCTCTCTTGAAGCTTTCCATCTTCTTTTCTTCAGTGTCAACAAAACCTATGGCAAACGAGATAGATTGTTGAAAGCATGCATATACTCAGTAAGGGTCTTAGTCCCTTATGTGAGCCGCATGAACTCCGCTGCCTTCATGCGCATCAGCCCTAGGGGAATGTGATGTCCCCTAAAGGCTAACTTGAATTGCTCCCATGTGACCTATGCATTGGTAGGTAGAGAGGACAGGAAATGGGTTCACCATATCTCGGCCGGTCCCTGCAACTGATGGGACACATATTCTACCTTCTGATGTTCTGTGACCCTCAATAGATGGAACTTTTGCTCAATAGTGTTGAGCCATTCATCTACCTAGAGCGGTTCTTCGGCCACCTTGAAAGTAGGAGGCTTGGTGCCCAGGAAATCCTTGAAAGTGTTGTACTGATTTGGCGTAGGGTTTCCTCCATAGTTCTCTAACTTCCTAGAAATTATGCAAAGAACTTATTAGCAGACGGTGGTGGCCATGGTGGTAAGTCACCGTTATTGCCCTCTTGGCTACTGCCTGCTCCAGCACGAGTGCGAGTCATCTGCAAAGTTGCAACAATAAGTGATTATTAGATGATGTCAAGATATTGCAGATGAATTGTATAATCATGCCAAACTAAAATTACTGTAGAGAATCTTAAATTCATACAATAAAACAGAGGCATAATAATTCATTCTCGCAACATGACATCACCGATTTGACCACTTATCGGGCTCGCAGTGCGTTAACATACAAGTCATAATCACTAGTAAGACAAAACTAGAATTTCATTAACATTCAACCCAACATGAAATAACATGCAAAGTACCAATATTACATGAAAGTCAACTCGCAAATACCAAACTTCAACTACAAGTCCATTACATAATAGCAGGATACATCTAGCATTTTAACTAGTCACTAGGCGATTCTAATCATCATTATGATCGCTATCGAGGTCGGAGATAGGATCATCCTCATTCTCTGGCTCCACTTCTTCCTCGTCCCAGCTATCATCTTCTACTAACATTTCTGGATCTTTGTCTTCCTCATCAAGGATCGGGTGCAGTTGGTTGTTCAGATAATGCACCTCATGCTGAAGATCCATCAATACATGCTGGGCCTGTGCAAGCTGCTGGTGCAAGTCCCTCTCAACATGGTCCTACATGGCGCTCACAGCATGGGTCCTATCTTGTTTTGCTTCTACTAAAGCGGCATGGTTGTTTGCTAGGTTTCACTGGCGTGTAACTATGAACGCCTCATCATGGGTGGCCTCTAGCTGCTCTCGCAGTCCTGCTAACATTGCTTGATCATCAGCTCTTGCCTCCTAGGCAATAGCTCTCTGTTGATCCACTTGCTCCATTTGGGTGTGGAGATTTCCCAAAGCTACATAGGCTTGATCGGTTTCCCATTGAGCCTCACTTGCTGCCTTTTTGTGCTTGCGCACACGCTTCTTGAGCTTACGTTGTGCGGCTTTGGCTCTCATGAGCTTATCCATGCAAGTGGTATAGGACTCCTGCTAGAAGTCCCTGGTGTCCTGACGAGTGTAGAACATCTTCATTACTACAAACATGGCGCTCATAGCGGGACTAGAACTATCTGCCCACTTGTCCCGATCTTGGATCAACGCATTGCGATTGTGCTGTGCCCATACTGCTATGGACGGATCCACCGGAGGAAAAATACTAGCAGCACTGCTAGTAAGCTCATCCCCATGCTACTGATAGATCTGACTCAGTACCTCAAAGGCTACTACTTGGGCAACTTCCCAAGGAGTTCTTCCTTTAGATTCTGCTTTCCATTCCTGCCAGAAGGGTGCTTGAGTACGAGCTGGTATGGTTAGCCACACTTCATACCATGGCTGTCCCTCTAGGTATACTTCATTCCAATGATAGAGGGGCGGTTCATAATACCCCGCATAGTGCAAGACTCTCTAAAAAAGAGCAGGAGTTCCAAACATCAACAGGAAATTCTCACTTCCAGCCGGTGCTGCCATCTGTACCAACAACATATGCAACTCTCATGAGACAAAGTCATAATGGATAAGAGTTACATAACCGAGTAAGAGATCTATAAGGGAAGGAACAACGCAAGTATTAAATAATTATTTATCGTAATGCATGCACGTTCCGTACGTCCTTACAAACTTAGGAAAAATATTTCTAATGACATACACGGTGGCATACATACGTTCTCTCATATATAGCATAGCTAGTCGGGCTACACGTTTCGTTGTTAGTGTACCTGCATAAGAGTTTCATTTCAGCCCAACCCCACAATTAAATATGCAGAATATAAATCTGGGCTCTATGTTGCAACTAAATACTTCCATATATGTATACCCACACATATACTTCTATATCAAAGCTACCCGATGACAATTTATTACCCACAATTAAATACGCACCATACACACATGCAAGCATGCATACACAGCCGTATCAAAGCTAGCTCTCCCCGACCGCACACTCACATCTTGCGGTCATGCCACTCATCAACTTACCTTCTTACCTTGGCGTAGAGGAATTTGATCCATACATTACCACTCAAATGAATGACATCCATACAATAGCACGCCGTATGGACGACGAAAATAAAACCCCCAAGTTATTACTTAAATAGCCACCTAAGAGTCCTTAACCGGGCATAAAGAAAGTGATCACTAGCACACTTTAAATTTCAACTCTAGGTTTCAAATACCTATTTATAGAGCTATTAGTTGCTAGAAACTGGTTTTGGAAAACAAAAACCTTTGTTTTAAATACACAAGTGGCAATTAATGTTGAATCTTGCTCTGATGCCAGCTATCGCAGAACCGACCAATTTATAAGAGCACAAGTACAATAGCAGCCCGCAAGCGGTCGCACTATCATACTTGAGCCCATATAAGCCCGATAGTCCATCGAGTACCACGACGGGTCTCGATAAACAATCCACATATAACCAAGATCATACATGAATCAACATACATGTCACGTGTTACATAAAGTTCATAGATACAGTTCATTCATCAGAGTATGAAATAGAGTTATTACAAACCAAGTTCAATAGATAGTAGCGGAAGCAAATTAAGTTCGAAACTAGCATTTGTCAACATAGTTCAAATACAGTGCCAACTCATGATCACAATCCACAAAAGCATAATAGAGGAACTATTAAAGATGCCTGCCCAAGGTTCACTCCTCATCCATGGTGGGATAGAAGCAATTCTTGCAATAGCCGTGATAGACAGTACCATCTGCAACAATGGGAATAAAACCCTGAGTACGAGAAGGTACTCAACTAGACTTACCCGTCATAAACCAGAAATAAATTGACTCCAAGGATTATGCAAGGCTTTATAAGTGGAGGTAGCATTGACAACATTTTCATAAAAAAAGCGATTAACTCAATTATACAATTATACTTTGGTCATCAAATTAATTATAGCTATTCATCTCTAGATTAGCATCTATCCTATGCCAAACATGTGGTATATCATTTAGGAGCATACAATAGTAACCATAGCCGGTGTAGTAATTCCATCTTTATCCGAACCGTCACATTCCATAATACAATTACTACGAGGTTGGAGCTAGCCAAGTTTCTCACTATCTGGGAGAGACGGCAATTCAAATCGATTTCAACCAGTTGGGAATTTATTGCTAACACAAACCCAGGCAGACCTGATCAACGGTCACCTTAGGTCACCTTTGGTACAACTCAAGTCCACATTTCAAGGGTTCGCCCAACGCCGCACAATCAGGGACAACCACTGCCAAGACGTTCAGGCCTGGCCTGTCCTTGGGCTCATGTCTAGCTCCCCGCACATCCTTACTACCATCCAGAGTGCCCACTCTAACAGAGCGGGGCATAGCTTGAGTTGAGCTACTTGGCTTCACGGTCGAAACGAGTTATCCGGCTAGCTAAGTGATAGCCATGCATTCAATCTTGTCAAAAGGTCCAACAATGGTACGGTCCTTAATCGACACAGACGAAATCACATGAGTCAACCTACACATGGACTCCACCTGGCCTCTATTTACGTTACCCCATGGTTCTTTTCCACGATAGCAAATATAGCCAACTGTGCTTCGGTATCCACCTATATCTCGCAAGTGACAGGAAATCATCCGACTTCTACCAGTCTAAGCATGGCTAAGCATATATTCGATCCTAGACCTACACAAGGTTAAAGGTGTATATATCTGGACAACATAGTTCCATATATCAAGTGTTTCTAGTCAACTCTTATAACCTAATGCATCAATCATAAAGGACTCAAGTAGTATTTTGTAAAACATTGGGAGACTTAGAATGCTCTAGGGCTTGCCTTTGTGAAAGGAGGTGGGTCGGTGATCAGGGCACTCAGGGAGCTCTTCTGGAGTTTGCTCCTCTTCTCCTAGAGCTGTGGCTTGAGGAGTCTCCTGCTGATCCCCTTCCTCTTCTTTGCTGAATTCTAGCAACGTTATCTCCTCGGTCGATCCTATATACATGATCATGGAATAAGATATTGCGAATGCATGTATGATGACATGCATAATATGATAAAACGTGATGAATGCATCCTTGTAAGTATTTTCAACAGCATGGTATTAAAGTAATAACAAGTGCATCCTATTCTACCGAGTAGGTGCATATCTCTTCTCTATTACTTAAGCAAATACTTCTGCAATTTATTTACCGAACTATAAAACAACAACTACTCGTTTTAACCATAACTAGAGTTATATACATCGAAATCATATCTTTGTGGACATTCTAGAAACCTTATGAAATTGTCTACAACTCTCTTTTAATACTCTTGATGTGATTCAACACTTATCTAGGCCAAACAATTCAGTTAATCAAATCTGTCTAGAAAGTAAACATTTTTGAACAGCAGACTTCTAACAACTAAAACTCTTAAACTCTAAGGCCTATGACCATGAAAATTTAACACAAGGTAGATTAGTAAGTGTTCTACAACTTTCTTATTAACAAGTTTTTCAGAAAAGGCCATTATCAACACGAAATCATCCACACAACCGAAACTATACATGTAGCCATTTATTTGAATTATAAAGCAATAATTTAATTAGTTGCATACAGCCACTTGCTTATAGGCCTTACTATGAACACCAACAATTCATATGCATCACAAGAACCATAGAAAACATTGTGGTCAAGTACAATCTATTTATTTAAATGCCTTTATTTATTTAATTAGATAATTAAGGGAAATAACAAACATATGCCAAATATGCACAATAAATTCTCATAAAATTACAGTAGCTTCCTAGTGCTCACAATATATCACTGTGAAAATTTCATACCATTTGCACATGTATAACATTCTCTACAAAAATGACAAGCTAGCAAGGTCTATTTTAGTGAAAATAGTTAACTCTATAGAAACATGTCAAACAACAGATTATATATTTTTCCTAGCTTCATATTAGTGCCATACTACTGTACAAAAATTTGCATAGCCATATGTTACATATTTTTATCCTTATAATTTTCCTCATAAAATGCCACTTATTAATAGATAAATAGAAAGATCATATTTCAATCAAGTTTACTGCAAGTCTAATATTTTTCCTAGCTAGAGCATGTCAGCACAAGACTAGCAAAATTGGAATCACAATTTTATCACATTCCTAGCTCAAGTTACACATTTTACAAAATTGTAAGTATTCAAAAAGCACTTATCTAGCCATATTTTATTCACCAACAAAAATACTAGAATCTTCACATCTCATATTTTTATAAAATACTACACTTCAAGAGGAACCCAACAAAATTTGGTTCACCAAAATTAGACATCTAGAACTCCACTTATGATTTTTTAGAGTTTGCATACAAATCTGAAATAAATGAACTAGCTTTCGACCCTATAGCCACTAACAGCTGGGACCCCTGAGTCAGTCGGGCCCGCACGTCAGTGACCCAGAAACAGGGCAGCAGCGCTGATCGCTCGGAGTTTGCCGACGGCGAGCTCTCCGGCGATAGCACCAACACTACAAGCTTCCCCACGACATCCCGCACGCACTAGTGTAGCAAGTTGGGTTGATTGCTGGAGCTGGGGACGACGACAACGCTCATGGCGGTGTGGTAGATGCGATCGACGGTGAGGCGCCGAAGGTGACCGAGATGGCGCAATCTAGGGTTCCTCCGAGCTCCTACATACTACGGCGATCCTATCGGACACACTAGCATGACCAGCAGTGGTCGGAGAAGGCCCGGCCACGGCGACGTGGCACGGCGGCGAAACGATGGCAAGGCCGTGCGCTGCACGGAGGCCTTACTGTGCATGGCTAGTAAGCAAGGCGGGTGCGGTGATGTGGTGGGAGTATGATGGAACTATAGCGGTGGCGAAGGAGCTACGTGGTGCGAGCTAGGTGGCCGGCAATGGCGATGGCGGCGAGCTCTCGCTGCTGCGGGCGGAGGCGCAAGTGAAGGAGGAGGCAGGAGGGGAAATGAGAGCATGGGAGAGAATGGGTGAGCTCGGGGCATTTTAGTGAGCGTTGTGGCCCGACATGGCCTGACCAGCTGGGCCATCAGCGTCGAGCAGCCTCCACGCGGCGGCCAAGCCCTGGCGACAGTCGGCCACTGATGGCCAGCCGAACAGGCCATCAGAGAACACGATGAAGCTTGATAGCGCGATTTGCTGACGTTCAAACTCCTAATCCACAACACATTTGCGAAAACTATCTTAACAAAAATTGTAGCCCTATATACCATCTCCAATTTCTCTTAAAGGATCAAGGCCTAATTCTCAACGAATAAGGAGTAAAATCATCACAAAGTTGGGTACGTCAACACTGTCAGCGCAAAAGACTTAGCAAAATTTCTAAGTGCTGAAAACAATGAAATGTTGATTATTGTCAGCTAAATTCAAACATGTTAGCAGCTGAACTAGCCTATGACCCAAAAATAAAAGTTGTGGCTTTCATCAAATACTACACATTTGCTTTAGTGCACACATCCATGCAAAGGCTCTATGACATGGTTCAACTTAGGTCAAACATACCACTTTCAAATGATGACTTACACTAGAATTATGACTTAGAGACCAAACTAGCCCTAGTCATGAATACCAAAGTTGTTCATAGTGACATTCTAAACCTATTTAGGGTATTCCTAAGGTCACACAAGCATTTCATACATTGGTTACACATAATACTTCCTAGGTCAACAAGCATATCATCACTTAGGAGCTTAATTAGATAAAGTGATCTACATGAACAATGTTCCATTAGTCATCCTAAGTGTAGCTAAGGTGTTTTAGTGACCAACATCAACCATTTACACTTATTCACACATGATCATAAGCATACACATATAGAAACATAAAATAATAAGGCATGTTTCAAATGTTTCAATTGTATGTTTCATATGTAAAAGCTCATATATGAATGCTTGATGATTATGCTCATGCAATGCAAGTGAAATTATGCAAGCCTAACACCTAGGGTGTTACATATTAGCTCCCCCTACATACGTGCTAGAGTATTTGGTTTGAAGCTCGCACATATGCATAGATTGGAATTGTGGGAGAGTAATTACTACCAAATGATGCTAAGGTGTATAGAATAAACCTTTAAAGTGTGATACCAATCGGAGTTGCACTTTTAACACCATCCTTAGCACCATGAGTAGCTGGACAACAAAAATACTAGAAACCCCGTGAGATCAACATTATAAGCAAGGTTCTAGTACCACGTGTAAAAATACAAGTCTAGCTACCATCCTATGCATGCTAGTTATCAAATCATCATTCAAGTTCTACAACTAGCATACACCACACAGGCATGCATATCAAATTTAAAAAATTTATGCAATTCAAGCAAGCATATGACTATGCATATATCAAATGCAACCAATCAAAGTTCATGAGCTTGCTCCCCCTACTTGTGTGCTTCTCTAGTCCAAGAATTTTGATCCATCTCTTTTCTTCAATTTTGCTCCCTCTTTGTCCATGTCCATGTACAACCTGTACTTCTTTGTCTGAATCTCTCCCAAAGCTTTCATATCTTTGTACAATCTCTCCCCCTTTGTCATCAATTTCCAAAAAAGGTGTGCTTCTCATTGATGCAAAGGTTTGCATTTAGGGTAGATGGTTGAGGCTTGAATCTTGCATTTTTTATGGACATCACTTGATTGTTGGAATGACACCACTTGTAGCCCTTGAGATACCACACATAGGATCTTCGACCTTGATACCAATTTGTGGGACACCTCCCCCTATGTCATAGCATGGGTCATCCATTTGATAAACTTGAGCTCTTGTAGGTGAGGGATGCATTCTTTAATTGATGATCACTTAAAGTTGAGGATCACTTATGGAACCATCGTCTTGCATGATTGATACCACATGTAGATGTGATACCACTTGAAAGAATTTTCTAGTATGGAACCACTTGTTGGATTTATCAATAAAAACATTTCTTGAACCTTTGCTATATTCATGAGTACCACTTATAGGATATCACTTGTGAGTTGATCTTGACATCACTTGTGAATTCTTGATGAAATACTTGAGTCTAGATACCACTTGAAACAAACAAACTAGATATCCATTTGCATTGTTGTCTTGTGCTTGTACTCTTTTCATTATCATGAGTTTCTAATTTTGACTTGACTAAATTAATTTGCCTAAGCTTCCAAGTCCGGTTTGAACCAATGACAAGCTTCTTCACACCTCTTGCAAGGGTTATCTTGCCAATGTTGCACTTGTCACTTTTTAGCAATCCAAATTAAATCAAGTACTTGGGTTCACTAGCTCATGAACAAATTCATATACAAACCATTAGATTAGTTAATCATTCAAGCAATAGTGGTAGGCTATGAATTTAAAACTTTCATTTGTTATGCATGATCCTATAAAGTATGAACTATATGCACTAACCGCATACTAGTAAGGGATGAAATCATTATGCACATTACAATGATACCTTTACTATCTTGGAGTAGAGGATAGTCACTAGTTTCCAATTAAGCTCCACAATAGCAACGTGAAGTCCAATTTATAGCTTGGTGAAGACCAATTATCATAGATAGAGTCCATTCTTCACCCATATGAAATAAGAACCACTAATGATCAAGTGCACTTTCTTGTTGTGGTTGTCTTACTTCTTCATTTCATCTTTGCTTGCATGAGAGCATCAATGTGAGAATATCACTTGAAATATCATGACTAGCTCACTTTTGGGTGTTGCTTGCTTTTCTTGATCAACCCTTTTGATTGCTTCAACTAAGCATCTCAAATGTCCCTTAGATCACCACTTCCATGTTAGCCTTCCAAGTACCACACTTGGTTTACCTACACATAGGCGGAAAGCCCCTACACTAGGGAGAAGTGACCTCTCTCCAAAGAATCAACCTTGATACTCACTTGAAATGACTTGATTGATTAATCCAAGTGATGGACTTAACTCGATGAGTAACCTTGATTCCTTCTTTAAGTCCTTTTCTTTCTACTTGTTTAAGTCCTTTTCTTTCTACCAAATGATTTCCAATAGTCACTAGAACTTAAACTACATCTTCATCTTGAGTTTGATCTTGATCTTCTAATTTGAATACCAAATGTGTGCAAAGTACACTCCACAATCAAATGGCCTCGTACTCTTTGATTGTTATGCTTCTAGATCATCTCAAAACCAAATTTAGGTGCCTCAATTACTTATAAACATGTTTCAACTTGAGGACCTTTCAATCAAAGTGACTCCAAATAAATCCAATAATTGTTACTTTTCTAGCTGATTCTATACTCTTCAAAGAAAAATGCATATCTCCCAAAGTACAGATCCAAATACCCTGAAATTTGGCGGAGATATGCTTCACTAAGTTATCTAGCAGCTAAAAAAATTTGAGCTTTATTTGACTTCTAGATTGCTACTAGATTTTAATTCTTCGACCACTACTGTATGCTGAAAACTGCTGCACTATAGCTAACAAGATCCACTCTAAAACCGAAGCATATTTTATCCAATTCTCATGAAATTTGTACATAATCTTATACCATAAGTCTAGAGCATGTACACAAAATTTTTATGCCAATCCAATAAGTTTTGATCACTCAAACATGGCTAAGATCACATCTCACTCAGATTTTCAATATAGGACAAGCTCCAAGGTTGCCAACACGCTAGTCACACTCTCCCACATGGAGTGCTTACCACAAGCTCTAGCACTTGACTCAGCTAGACCACTTGTCATCCTTCGTGTCTTGCTCTACTAAAGTTGCTCTTTGCGGCTCCCGTGGGGTGAGCACAATCCCCCTCACAATCACTTCTCTAGAGCACCGCACAATATTCTTTGCGTGCTTCAACGGAGACCACCACCAAGCCATCTAGGAGGTGGCAACCTCCAAGAGTAACAAGCACCATTGGCTTGCAACTCAATCACCTAGTGCCACTCGATGCAACCTCATGATGCAATCGCACTAGAATCACTCACTCACTC